>OX421901.1:1282933-2563367 GCA_949128165.1 Lathronympha strigana | reverse complement strand
TGATGATATTTTATTTTATTACGAGCGCAGTTATCGTTCGGCTACTGCTTCCACCCGCTTTGCTTGCACGGTCCCATACAGCAAGTAAGCTAACCGTGCATGGTGTGACAGCGACTATGTCATTTGTCGTCATCGGTTCGTCGATCACCAGTGACGTCTCGGCGATGTAGTCGCCGTCCGCATGGTGGCCAATCTCACGTCCAGCCGAGTACACCGCCATCAAACCAGCCTCCAATATGACCAGGCCGTTGTGTGAGCTCTGTGCCTATACGAGCAAAATCGGTTAAACTGACATTGTATTAAGCTTTACTTTTATTAAATAAATATAAATATTGTGGGACAATCTTACACAAATCGACCTAGTACCACGGTAAGCTCAATAAGGCTTGTGTTGTGGGTACTAGACGACGATTTATATAATAGATTATCGATGTTTTCTATGTATTTAAATACTTAAATACATAGAAAACATCGATAACTTCGTGATAAACACACAAATAAATGCCCTGACCAGGATTCGACCCCTGATTGAAAAGAGTCACTACCGACTAGGCTAGGAGGCCGTCAAAAACCTGTTTATTGGTTGATAGGACCACTTTCAACTGCATCGGGCTGCCCGAGCCGGAGGTGACAACACCACTCTGTCTGTCCGACGATGACTTCCCGATTGAGTCGAAACATGTCACGCCTATTGTGATAAAAATATACCTAATACCTACGCGAGTTTCAACCGTTTAAGTTTAATGTCAGTGTGACTCACAAAAGTTTAAATTATACAACTACTTCTTATTGTTACTATGTCTCGTCAGCCACCCCCACAAAGCAGCACAGTTTGTTAGAAGAAACGTTGTAGTAATGTTCTACGGACATGCTTGGTAGATAGCCCTTAATTGAAACGGAACTAAAAAACATGTCTTGTGAATTTTAAATGCCATTATAAAGTGTCCCAGGAGTTTGTTACTATGGCAACCAGTGACAATAAATAGTTGATTAACCCGAATACAAACCGTTTTAAACATTACCCACGCAAAAACAGTTCAAGCTCAGCCCCCCTCAGTCGGCACAAAGCTAGGATTGCCTATGATTAGCAATATTACAGAGTACTGTTGCTGACAATATAATATGTGTCGAAACAGATACGAGACAAAGTTCAATAGGCCTGATTTAGGTAGGTATGTATCAGTATACTTACACTGTTTACTAAATCCTTACTCAAGTATATTTCAGGTTGCAGCAGGTCCACAATTTTACCAATAACTTCTGGTGGCCATTCGGAGAAGCAGGGAATCTTTACCACATTGTCCTTGAAACAGTTCATTTTGATCTCTGACAACAAAACACGTGGTAACGATCTATATAGACAGTTCTTCTTCTCTAGAATTATCAGACTTGACATCTTATAGTCATAATACTTAATTACTTTTGTATGTATTTCATCTGGGAGCCCCCTTATACGCAACACGTTGAATGTTTGGGCCCGAGCCACATACAAGCGGTCTTCCAAAGAGTTATCTCTGGCCACACAGTTGTACAGAACAATTCCTGCCCAAGAATGAAACATAGAGGCTACCCAGTAAGTAAGAATAGTTGAAATGTGATCGGAGATATCCGTGTTAGGTAACACTGTGAATCCAAAAAGAAAAAAACTCCTGCATACTCTAGATAGTCTCATGAAGGCTAGGATGGTATTTTCATTATTCTGTCCACGCAAGTGAATATACTTATATAATATCATGTGTCCGTTGTATGTAGATTCTTGGATTGATCCTTTTAAAATTGTAGCGATCGTGCTTAGCGCGGTCGTCAAAGCTAATATTGCGTAAGTTGTCACGAGACCGACAACAATTATTCTTACAAACTTGAATGTCATCGTCCGCCCGAAGTTACCACGATCTTTTTCCCAATATGCGGATATTTGTAACAGTTTCACGACATTCAATACGCATATTATCTTTAGGGTGCACACAAATAAGTTCGCTCTGGCAGTTTGGGAGTTTATTTCGTTGCCAAGTCTAAGAAACATGAGACATTCAATAGGTATGGCGGTGATAGCATGGAAGAAAGCGTTTGACGAGAGATAATTGTATAATATGTCACTGGTATTTAGGACCACTTGTCTTGTTCTCTTAATAGCGTATCCAGTAATCGAGTTTATGTATAGATCGAAAATGAATATGAAGTCGCAAAGGACCAAAATAGCGGCGCAAAATATGTTAGGTTGGTGGATCACAGAGCTGTTGAACTGGAACATGACTGATCGAATGATGAGCAAATGCAGTGTGAAGCAGTCCCAGAAGTTCCTAAAATCAAGACTCAAATAAATACAAAGAAGTGTTTAATTTCAATATATAACAATCGCGGTAATTATATGATTTATTGAATTATGCATCATCTTTGATACTTGTGTTGTGGCAGACAAACAAAAAATACCTAACTCTTGAGGAAAATGTAAATTTTTGATTAAACACAATTTGTAATATAATTTAAGATGAATAGTTTTAAGTGTTTAACACCTATAGAACAGCATAACTTATGACATCTAATATAGTGTTTTATTTTCAACCGACTTCAATATTTCAAAAGGAGGAGGTTCTCAATTCGACTGAATTTTTTTTTTTATTTTTTTTTTTTTTTTTTTTAATGGATGTTCACTCATAACTCCGTCATTACTGAACCGATTTGAATTTTTTTTTTGTTTTCTAAAAGTAGACGGTTCCTGGTTGGTCCCGTTTTTTTCGAAATCCATTTCTGATGATGGGATCCATGAGGAACTGAGGGAACTCCTCAAATTTGAAAGGCACATGCATGCTGATTTGGGTGATTTCTTAAGAAACTCGAGCATTTCTTTACGAAAATCATCAATTTGGTGGAGTGGACCTGATGATGAAGACCAGGGATGGCAAAGTGGAACTGCTTCGTAATTCTCAGGACTATGATCCGATTTTAAAAAATATTTTTTTGTCTGTATATAGATGGTTTCAGGATTGTCCCGTTTTTTTCAAAATCAATTTCTGATGATGGGATCCATGAGGAACTGAGGGAACTCCTCAAATTTGAAAGGCACATGCATGATGATTTGGGTAGTTTCTTAAGACACTCGAGCATTTCTTTACGAACATCATCAATTTGGTGGAGTGGACCTGATGATGAAGACCAGGGATGTCAAAGTGGAACTGCTTGGTAATTCCCAGGACTATAGTCCGATTTTAAAAAATATTTTTTTTTCTGAAAATAGATGGTTCCAGATTTGTTCCGTTTTTTTCAAAATCAATTTCTGATGATGGGATCCATGAGGAACTGAGGGAACTCCTCAAATTTGAAAGGCACATGCATGATGATTTGGGTAGTTTCTTAAGACACTCGAGCATTTCTTTACGAACATCATCAATTTGGTGGAGTGGACCTGATGATGAAGACCAGGGATGGCAAAGTGGAACTGCTTGTTAATTCCCAGCTCTATCATCCGATTTGAGACATTCATCTTTTCTTTGTAAAGAAATACCTTCAAGATAGTCCTATTTGATTATAGTTCTATTTTGATGATGGGCTTCATGAGGGATTGAGAGAACTCCTCAAATTTTAACGGCACATGCATTCTGATTTGAGGGTTTCCTTAAGTAACTAAAACAGTGTTTTGGCGGAGCCAAAATTTTGATGAACTTGATCTGATGATGAAGACCAGGGATCGCAAAGTGGAACTGGTTCATAAACCTAGCTCTACTTATTATCCTAGTTGTGACATTCATCTTTTTGATTTGATTTATATTCTGATGATGGAGTTCTAGAAGAATTCAGAGAACTCTTCAAATTTGAACGGCAGGTTAATTGTGATTAGAGGGTGTTCATAATTAGCTTAGGCATTTTCTTACTGTGGCCATCATTTTGCTGGAGTGGACCTGATGTTGATAACCAGGGATGGCATAATGAATATGCTCGTTAATTTACAGTCTGTCATCCAATTTAACACATTGTTATTTTGTTTGTTTAAAGGTCTACAAGGGAGTTCCGTTTGATTATACTTCAAATGTAATGATGGAAGCCCTAGGACATTAAGAAAGCTCCTCAATTTTCAATCGTACACGTGCGGTGTATTGGATATTTGAAAAGTAAACTGGCTAACTCAAACAAATTCTTAATTTCACTTTTACCGGGAACCAAATGAAGTCGGTTTTTTTTTCTTAAAAATTATTAGACTCTTGACTTTGACTTCGAAATAGTTATTTATTATACAAGGGGGCAAAGTTGTTGTTTAACTCTCGGGCTTATATTGAGGCCCGAGCAAGCGAAAGATTCCAAAATCGCTACGCTCGTGGCTCAATAACTGGAATCTTGAGCTTTACGAGGGTCTCAAGGCACGAGAGTTAAACAAACTTTGCCGCCGAGTGTAATACAACATTTTTCCCCTCACTATCGCAAGGAAAATAAAGACTTCATACGATTACAAATCTTATCCACATGCAAGTTAGGTATCTTGAAAAAATAAATCAAAATTCAATTTCATAATGTGTCATAGAGTAACGCTCCTGGTACTTAGATATCGCCAACAGCTTACCAAGTGCGCGATAAGACTCGACTAATTTAAGGTGTGACCTCCGATTGCGCATATTTACTATAGGCATATAGGACTCACTTATACTGGATGGGTGGTTAGTGATAGGAATTAGATTACTTTGCCCCACATGTGGATAAAATGCGTTTTTCCACGCTAGTTTTAAAGGACAAAACAGCGCTTTCCGAGCTAGTGAGGGGAAAAGAATGTTGACACATTGGCGACTAACTCCGTGGATTCTAGAACCACGGTGAGCACCCAAAAGTCCTAAGCCTTCCTTTAAAAAAAAATCCTAAGCCTACATATAACTTTTGATATAAATAACTTTCTGCCATCAATTACAGTGCCACAGAAAAAGGTAAAAATTAAATAGCCTCGGTCCCAATTAGCTGGGATAATCGAGGTTTTACTGTTGATAAATAAATATTATGTACTGAACACAATAGGTACTTAAATATATAGAGCACATCCATAACTCATGAAAAATATTTGTGATAAACACTTAAATAAATGCCCTGACCAGGATTTGAACCCGGGAATACTAGTCTACTTTACTACCAACTACCAACTAGGCTAGGAGTATCATATTTGAGGTCAGTCATAAACACAATATCCGGCCGGATATCTATATCAAATGTCAAAAAGAGATTACCTGAATTTACTAAAAGGATGTATACTGCCACGATTGTTGTAAAACTGAGCCGCCCTCGCCATCATCATACCATGTGAACTCATGTAGTAGTGCTTTGAAAGACTATCTTCATATGACAGTAAAAATAAATCGAACCATCGCCTCTTAAAACGGCTCAATATACCTCCTCCGCTGAAGTGCACATTAATAACATCGGTTTCAATCGGCACTGAAGTAGAGAGCCAACGCTGAACAATGTTTTTAAGTCTAAACATTATTTAAAATTACAATTTTTGACTTTACCGCTAGACGACAAAACCAAGTTAGCGCTGTGCGGGTGGCGAAATGTGGAACTACGGACGCCATCTTGAGCATCTTGTCAACAAACTGTCAAAGCGGCCATAGGACATTGATGTCCGTTGTGTGTTTTTGTGGCGATTTTAATCATAAATAAGCATCAAAATGCCCAAAAATATTACAAGTGAAGTGCGCGAGATAATATTAAAAGTGAAAGAATTCATGGACGAAGAAAAACGTATGCAAGTGCCGATTATTCCGTTAAGTAAAGTGTATGTGCGGGTTTCTGCCGCTACAGGTCAGTGTTGCCATAGTAGTATTTCACAATCCCCAAATTATCTAACCTAATAATTATATTATATTATATTTCACTAAAAACTACCCAGAATTTTTATAAGGCACGCAGTATTTAATAATTGATCAAATATTTCAAATCCTTAGGTACATGGCGCCAGTTAATTTCGTAGTATGTAAGTCGGAGTAATGAATTAAGAGATAAAAATATTTGCTAAGATAACCATGAACCTTTTCAACTTATGACGGATATACCCGCACTATATGTGACAGTCTGATCTTAATACACATGCATAAAGCTCAACTTCAGTTTTGATGCTTCGGAGTCATAGCGTCTGACTTATGCGTGAGGTTTTTGTGATTGACGTCAAAAGGCTAAATACTTTTATATATTTTCTATGAATGGATCGCTTCTTTTGTTGAAATAAAATATTAAAATATACTTTGAATCACGTTTACACCATGTGTCACATTACACATAGGTATTCTAAAACAGGCCTTTAAATATCTAATGTCACTAATTAATAATATTGAGTATGGATAATCAATGACCTAAAGTATACCATTGTTTTCAGGTGTATCAGAACGCACAGTACTTAACATAGTCAAAGAAGCGCGCTTGGTAGAGCAAGGCTTACTAGATCCCGAAACGTTAAAGAAAACACCCAAAAAACGCGTTCGGACCAAAGGAAAGATCGAAGTCGACGAATATGACTTACAAGTCATAAGACGCAAAATCCATGAGTTCTATGCATTTAAAAAGGAGGTGCCAACCATCAACAAACTCTTACAAATCCTCAAAGAAGAAATCAATTTCAAAGGGTCACGAGAAACGCTCCGCAAAATTCTTCGCAAAAACGGATTCCAATTCAGGAAAACGAAGAATAACAAGGAGAAGGAGCCCATTCCGGAACCTACGTCATCAGTGCCTCCCATGGTCCCCCCATATATTCACACTATGTTTAGTCATAAGAATATTCAATCGTAAGTGTTAGCTTAGAAAATCTCAAATATAGTGATAGTAGGACTTGCTCTGGCAACACTGAGCTGTCAGACGGACTCTACAGTGCCACCCGTCTTCTTACTAACTTTGTCATCCATGTTTGGAACTGCATAATCTTTATTGTTGGTTATAACGTATAATATAAATGCTGTATGAAGATGTTTTATAACTAGCTAATAGTGATGAAATTGTACCTATATTCTACACAGCACTCGTAGAAACAAGAATGGCAACTAGATATTGTATTTTTATGCGTAGGTAGGACGATAGAACAAGACGCCATTCTAATATTATTATGTAGATCTATTGGAATGCTTGTGAATAGGCTTTAAAAGTAATATTTAACTTGTCATTCTACTGATAAATGGTTGAAAGATTGACAAAACTTGAATATATGACCAAATGCAATAGAATCATCTTTATTCTGCATACTATTGGATTACAGGTAGGTAGTTGACAATTTGAATTTCGAGTAATTTTCTCCACTCTTCAAGCAATGTGCCTAGTAAACGGTTAGTTTTTTGGAAACTTCAATAAAACCTTTGTAAGTATATTTGGAACTGCTCTGCAAAAAATATAATCTTTCTTAGTTATTTTTGAAAACTGCAATAGACGCATAGTGCCCTTGCAGAACTGAAGTTTACATAAAAAGAGGATCTGAAAATTGCAAATGAAAGTGCCGGGGGAATACTAAATACTTAAGTAAGTCCGATGATTTATTTACAAACATTTGGGCAAGATCACCAATTTTGTATACTTACACTGCTCAGGTGGGGTCGGTAAAGCTGTTATTGGCTCTTCCAACAAATACATCAGGAAAATCAGATGAAATAGACGGTGTAAATATATATCCCATGGACAGACTTACCAATGCAATTAACAGCGAGTGCCAATTTGTGTATGATTTATGCAAAGCAAATATAATGTCCGTTGGGCTGCATTTTAACTGCAAATCTTATTGGTAAATACTATTTAAGATATGTTATTACATAAGTGTTTTACACTCCGTCTTATCAATTTCTGACAAACATGTAAAAGCCGGTTCCTATTTGTTGGATGTCGTATCTGGATTCTTATCAGACATTTCAGTGGCAGAATATTTTTTGTGAAGCTGTTTACAATTGCCTGACAGTGATTTCCCTACAAATTTAATGTCTGATTTAAATCAGAGCCTGACATTTGAGAAGTAGGGAACTGTTAATAAGTTTGACAAGGTGTCCAACTAGGGAGCGCATTTGGTAAATTTTCCGTATCAAGATAACTAGTAATATACTGGTAAATGTTCTTAGTTAATAAAAGTTTTTTCAAAGCCTGAAAATTAAAAGCCAATAACGATTTTTGATGGCGACAGTTTAAATATTCAAACATTTGTGTAATATAGTGATTTATGGCTCATGCTCTAGCAAATGCATATAAGCATAATGGAAAAAGATATACGAGTACCACATTACCCAAAATTTGTATGAATTCTTTCTACAAAAATGGTCTGGCTTTATAGTCGCTATCAGATATATCAGAGCGACCAAGGTGCTCTCAAACATATACCTGTTTTTAAAGGTCTTAAAATGCTTGTTTAGATATTATTTATTATTGACCACCTTGGCCACTCCTATATATCTGGCCCATTGCATGTAACACAAGATTAAGTATCTGTTTAATTTATTTTTTTAGACAGGGACCGTTACAAGCTTTGGAGAAACGAGGCCCCTGATGGCGACTGTACTGTCGGCTACATAAAGATATTATATGCATCTGTATTCAATTTTGACCGTTCCGAAGTGTATAGAAGTGACTGCACATAAACAACTTCCCTGTACTTTTTTGTACCACATATTTTTGTACTTTTTTTTGGACAAAGTACTGATGTGCATGAAGTTCTCTTAAGTTGTCTGTATTATAGTTTTAAGGATATTCAAACAGGCCTGACAAAGTATGTTTTAGCTATGTGAGAGAGACAAAGCTATATAAAAGAGATAGCTTTATACTTTGGGGTAATTTCGAGAATCACAGGAAGATCACCCATTATATCAGTCTTATTTTGGAATTACAGTTTTTGACATTAGAAATTACCCCAATACACCCTAATATGCGTCCGAAGAATGCATCTACCCCCGCGAATATGAGCCAATTAGAACAGGCATGACTAACAATTATTGAACGAGCGAACGATTTCACCGTTTGTATGAATTATAAATGCTATTTAACATGTACTTTTTGTGAGCTCCCGATATTTCGGCACTGTTACAAGCGCCATGTTCACGGTGTAACTGATATACTGCGAGTTTTTACACATGGTATAATAAATAATTATAAAGTGGTATAAATTGAAAGAGATGTCATATACTACAGAAAAAGTGACCAAGGTCCCCGGTGAGCAGGGCTGGGATCGAACCAGCGACCTCCTGCTTTCGCGGCAGACGCCCCAACCACTGGGCCACCCGATCACGGCAACCAGAGTCCGAAATTTCCTAAGTATATGAAATCCTTTCTTATTTTGAAACGCTCAAGGTGCGCTCACGCCATCTTACGGCTTAGACTTACGTCTAGTGCTGTCCTTCTAGATAATCTTTACAGATTATTTTCAACTAGAAGCGAGAGATGGTGCCACCATACTGCACGATTATAAAGCATGAGTAGTGTGACTACTTGAAAACATGAATTAAAACATTTATTATGTTTAATAAATGATTTAATTCATGCTTTATAATCGTATAAAGTGGTAGTTTATATACGTAATAAATATCTCGTTTTAAATAGTTTGTATGTACATGTTTCTCCTATGATAACTCTTCTCGTGAAAGTTAAGTCACGAGATACGTAAAGTAAACATAGTTTTTGTCTGTCATTTTATATACAAAAAGGGGGGCACGTCAAATGTACAGCTATTCGTACGTAAAGTACAAATAGCTATGTTAGACAAACGTCAGTACATACAATCAGTATGATACTATGTCATACCCATTCGGCAGAAACTGCTAAAAACGCTTAACTCCTGGTTAGTTGGCTAACCCTGGATGGTGTAAGTGGCCCTTACCGTGAGTGTTTTGGCCGTATTCATTAGCCCCCGTGTAAACTCTTTGTCAGTGCATCTCGCTTGCTCTGACTAGCTAGCTTATCAGTAAGAGCGGGATGTACTGTGAATTTTGCGCAGTAGTTAGCGATTAAGATCGTAGTCAATGGAACTTCCTAACAATGTAAACAAACCGCCTTATTGATCGTAATAACCTAACTTTTAAGTTTTAATTTCCAAGATTAATTTATTTGTCTTATGTTTTGTATGTTACGATATTACGACCGTTTCAGTAGTGGATGGTTTCAGTGGTGTTTGATGAGGTAGTTTGAAAATACAAGGAGAAACAGTGACAAAACATGAGATGCTTTTGTTTACATTGTTAGGAAGTTACATTGTCGGCGATTTTACGGTTTCGTCATTAGCTCGGGGTAAGGGTACAAGTATGGACTGAAAATCTCTTGTCTCTGTTAAGTAGATAGCGACGTCTCTCTTACTCGGCTGTTTGTAATGTATAGCGCCTGTGAATGTGAAACAATAAGTTAACTTAAATAATTATATTTTAGATAAATGTACATTTAATTCCATGAAAAATCGTGATTAAACTAGTTGAAAGTATTACGACGTTTTTATTATGTCTGCACGCCTACCACGAACATCGAAAATTGGCATTGACGGGAAAACTTCTTTGTCACTCCAATATGCAAGTGTGACAGAGATACAAATCCGCAAACGTTCGCTTTTCGTGGTATAACCCCTGGTCCTATATTACATTTCTCATACTGAGGAGAGGTTATAATGGCCATATACCTTCGTTCGGGCATAGCCAACAGATCTGCCAGTGGATGTGAATATTAAATTTTCTCAGAGGAAAAGTGGAGAACTTTATGAGTAGGTACCTATAAATACTAGTAGGTAACTAAGCCTTAAGAGCCTTAGCCTATATAAATTTGGTTTCAGCTCAACTTGAATTTGAACTTGAATTTTCAGTTACAAAAACATGTTTACATGTTTTAATATAAAAATTAAAAAAGTTAAATGAAACAAATGAAAAAGTTTTTCATAATTGTTATCTTTTTTTGAAAAATCCACCATTTTCTAGCAGCTGTTTTACCATTTTTGATGAGCGAGCTTCAAACATCTAAATCTGGTTTTCGACCTTATTGCTATTCAATCATAAATAAGCATTTTTTTCTTGTTCAGTAGTCTTCTACGGAATAAATGAAACACTTTTGAACATTTTCACACAAAATTATTAAGTAAAAAGTTTTTAAATTTGGTAATTTTTGGTAGAAACACGAACATTAGCCAAGTTTTCTGGCTAAAAATCAACTTTTTTTTAATAAATGAATATGTAATTATAAAGTTTAGGTCATACTTTAAATAGTGTATACCTATCTCTAGTGTTTTTTTTCTTAAGCAGCACTTCAAATTGCTCTGTATAACGCTCTGCTCGGAGTTTCTCTACGTGATCGAATCAGAAATTAGGAAATCCGTAGACGAACTAAAGTCATCGTCATAGCCCTCCGGATTAGCAAGCTGAAGTGGCAATGGGCAGGCCACATTGCACGCAGAGCAGGCCGATGGGGTCGAAAATTGCTCGGGTGGAGACCACGGCTTGGAAAACGCAACGTAGGACGTCCACCCACAAGATGGACAGATGACCTTATGAAGGTCGCCGGGAGACGCTGGATGCAGGTCGCTTCCAACCGGTACATATGGAGGTCACAAGGGCAGGCCTATGTTCAGCAGTGGACACTGGACGTCTTACGGCTGATTTGATGATGATGAAGGGCGTACATTAGATTCCGAATGAAGCGATGGTTTCTACAATAGAATCCCGAATGTACAACAAGGCCGCCAAGATAGTCGAGAGCCGGCGCCTGAGCTCGCCTACAAGATGTTCGCGCAGGCCGCCGATGTCTCTTCGGTAGGTTACCGGGATTCGAACCTGTGACCAGGCCTAGTACCATTAAATCTATGAAAATTTTTATCTGCCTCTCCATCACACTTTGCTTTGCTTATTGGAGTGACAATAGTAGATAGTGTAACAAGTGATCAAAATGATATATTTTCGGCGAGGGCGTACATTCAATTCCGAATGGCGCGATGGATTCTACAATATTGGGTGGGTTCTAAAGTAGAATCCTGAGCGTAATGAGGGGCTCAAGGGTTTACGCCCAAGACAAAAATAATTTCGATACTGTGTAACACACGCTGCTTTTCACACCAACTATGAGGAAATAAACAAAACCGAAAACAGCATCATATCATAATGATTAGATGAAAATGAGGGATTAGATGAAATAATAAAATCAACATACTTGTACAATAATTTATTATATTTCGATCAATAATTTTGGACGTCGACGGTCTTTTTCAATGTAACCTAACGTCTTTGTCTCCACGGTCCTTCAAGCAACACAGGGACCCCGTGGACATACGTACGCGTACCCTCTGCCAAAGTAGATAAGAGCAAATGGGTATGACTCGATCGGGTCTGTTTGTGACTAGTCCGTACAAAAATACATATAAGTGTGCAAGATTTGTTAGATATATCATTTTGTATGTTAGTATCGTCATTACAGATTGGTTTTTGTATGATGAGAGGTGACATTTTGTCCCTTCCGTGGTAGAATCCCGTGTTCCTTGAAGGGTATACAAACTCCTTAACACCTTATTCAGCTATACAGTCGAGTTCATAAATATATGAGCGTTTCCAAGACTTCCAAAATATCTACACACCCTTAGTACACTTTTAACCTGGCAGGGGCGCCATGCACTGAGCTTTGGAGCGTACGGACTGTGAAGTGGGACGGTAGCCTGGGGAAAATCCAGGACCCTTCCACGACATCACACGATATTTACTACGCTGGAATACTCCTTCCGAGTTTGCATTAGGACATTGAGAATAATGCGACAATATCTATCGTAAGATATAGTACACGTTGGCAAAAATAAGTAGTAATTAAATAGCTACATCGTAATGTTGCCCTGCTTTCTTACATAATAATTTGAAAGGGACGTTGTCAGTTTTAAATCTCTCCTCCACAGCCAGGCTTGAACTCCTGGAAAAAAATGCAATCTAAAGTTTTGACAAGAGTGTCAGATATTTCTACCCTGGACGCTCCGATGTATATTCCGAGGCGAACTGTATACTCAACAGCAGAGGCAGCTAAGCGGGCAAGGTGTCCAAAATAATCTTGGCACGACCTTATTTTTACTTTAATTAATTTGCTTGTTTAGTTTTTAAGACTTGTTTGTAATTGTTTGCTATGCCCTTACTGGGTTCATGTTATCTTATCTTATTGTTCTGACAATAGGTCTGTCAAGATCTCTTTGTCACCCCACCCGCTCAACTTCTGCTGTTGACTGTGCATCAGGTCCCTTAGCGGTAAAACTTCGAGAGCGGTGACTTTGCTTGTAACTCCAAAATAAACTTTGGACGTTCAAAATTATGGACCATATTTATTAATTATTGCTAATTCGCTCTCAATAATATTGCATTGACATTGATGTTCGCGGATAAAGCAAGAGGCGAGATGGTTTAAGAAACACGACGTCTTTATGCTTTTACATGCTCACTCAGTAGTAGTAGTTGTAGTCAGAGAAAATCATAAGTACCGTACCTACTGTCTATTTCTTTCGCTAGTATTAGGTACCACCTCTAATAGACGGATATGTATTCAGCAAAATATCAAGGTACTTTCCGTTCATACCCCATAGTCTTGGGTCATATATATATAATTTATTTTTCCTACTATAAATTGAAAGAGATGTCAACTTGTGACGGGATAGTTGATTAAACCATTTATACACGGTGCGCGTGAGCATTGCGAGAGATTTTAACAGCGTATTCCTGAGGCTAAAAGAAACAAAAAATGTCATATGATTGTTGGTCATTTCAACCAAAAAAAAAAACTTTTTTTTTCATTTTTTATATGCTTTGATACATGGTAAATAAATTTCATTTAGAAAAGGCCCACTTAAAATACAACAAAATGTTTTTTTTTAGAGCCGAGTTTTGCAAAGACATCACAGTGTCACTTTGAAGTCTGTCAAAAATCATGTCTAGACTAGACCACATAGTAGCATTATCACATTTCAAAACACGTTATTTACCGAGTGGCGGTAAAATTATGTTTAAATAAAAATTGAAATTATCTCAGAAACTAGCCCTAATCCAATGCATTTAATACGACATTTTTTGTTTCTTTTAGCCTCAAGAATACGCTGTTAAGTTAAAATCTCAATGGTCACCGTGTAGGTATAGATCGTCGTGTTTTTTTCTTAGTCATAGAGAAAATTATTAAAACTGTTTTTAAACAAAGATTTATTTCAATTAAATATCTTAAAGTCAGAGCAAGCTAAGTCTGCGTCGAATTTGATATTACAAACTATGAAATTATAAAACGTGTCACTCACGAAAAGTCGATTTTCGCTCAACATGTTTCGATATTTACAAAGATTGAGCGCACGACTTGCCTCTGTCGCGGGTTGTCGCTCCTGAAGATCGAAACATGCCAAGCGAGAATCGACTAAATTACGTGAGTGACCCGTTTGAAATATTATTGAACTCATTACAATGCACTTATGAACGTCAAAAAAGCTACCATCGGTCTAACCCTACACCCAAGGTTTTTTTAAAAATCATATATTTAAGAATATTTTACGCTCGTTATGTGCGACACAATCTTTTATTTGGATAACAATGTCATATTATTATGTTGCTCCATTAACAATAGATTACTAAGCCAAAGAACGAAATAACTGTTATTTTTGTTTGGGAAAACACAGCTATTCGATCCCTCCACACGCCCTGGTGATCAAACATTTAACACTTATGAACGTAATAAATATAATACTATAATACTATACTATGAGAGTACTATTTTGTACCATTTGGGGTCGAAACTTTAGGTCCATGCGCCCAGCCCACGTTTCTTTTAGAAATCGCGAAACGTCTGGTTGATGTTACGGTGACCGAAGAGCTGGCGGCTTCCTCGCACAACGTATCAGCATTGCGATACAACGAGGAAATGCCGCCAGCATCCTAGGTACAATGCCTCAAGGACCTATTTTAGATTTAAGGTAGGTAGCTAGTTACACTTACTGTATATATTTTGAAAATAAATGTTTTACCACTTAACACTTCCGCAGTCTGCGCTATAAAAATCGATGCGAACTTTGCTTACCTGTAGTTTTTGATAAAACATGTTTTTTTTTACTGCGTACCAATTTCGTTAGCACACTTAAACCTACATGTTTCAAATTGACCAAAATCACGTTATATTTAAAATTAGTTCAACATGATTAAACTTCTGGGCAAATAATGAATGTCTCTTTAAGCTTCATAACAATAACGCTAAACATGATCTTAAAAATTACTCATTACACCTATTTTTAACACTATTACTTTTTGATACATAATATACATAATTAACATTATCTTAAAAATATACATCACAAATCATAACTAGGTATCCATAATGATTCTAAAATGCAACTTCATAAATGTATTTATTAGCTATTAATTCTATTAGAAATAATACAACTTGGAAAGGTCTAACAACAATATTGCTCGTAATATTATTTAAATGTTAGATCAAATTAAAATATAATTTGCGCACTTACAAAACAATCTACTTAAAACTGTAATTTTTAGGGTTCGGTATTCAACTAGGAACCCTTATAGTTTCATCTCCGTCTGTCTGTCTGTCTGTCTGTCTGTATGTCTGTATGTCTGTATGTCCGTCTGTCTGTCTGTCCGCGGGTAAGCTCAGTGACCGTTAGCACTAGAATAATAAGTACCCATTTTCACTTGTCGAATGCCGAGCCCGGATTTTAATCGGATGTTCTATTTGTAGGAAAACCACTCAGACAAGTGAACAGTCATATAAAATGCTCTGCCACTGGAACATCCGGCAAAAATACGGATCGGACATCCGACAAACTCCCACATCCAAGCCAGACCTTCTTTTCCATACATTAGGCCACTGCAAACAAATACATCTACAATTGTCATACAATAGCAAACACTTTTAAGTAAACATCTGACTGTTGAATTCTAAACAAATGACTAAACATATCAAAACATAATTTTCTAGGATAAAGAAGCTATATACCATTCTGAACCGATCAAACGGATGACAGAGGACCGGAAGACTGATGATGGAACAGGCTAAACGACAAAAAATGTAATTAGCCCGTCTGCTAGATTATTAAAAAAATATACGACGCGTATTTTTTCTTTAGTTCGCCAAATGAAAAATGACGGAAATACAGTGCATTAAAGTTTCGCGTGCCGTCACAATTAGGTACAATTCTTAACTAATCGCATTGAATTATTAAAAGAAATAGACACACAAAGCATTTATTAACATAGACATTAAGGTAGATAATAAGTTTTGTACTAAAACCCTATGGATTTTAATAGTCCGAAATAAATGATTTTTATTTTTATTTATTTTTAAAGCAGAAGAAAAACATCAAAAATGTGGATCAGAATGACATTAGCGAACTTGCATTGATGATGATGCAAAACCATAAATGTTTCGTACGAAAAAGAGCTTACTGACGTAAGCATTAAGTGTCAAATTCATACACAGAACTACCAACACTGTTAAAACTATATGGGCTGTTGGTTCTTACGGAACGTCACGTTCCAAACAAGACTATATGAAAAAGAGTCGCAACTGCTGCACTTTTATGGCGTCATTTTTTTCGGCCGATTCCCCGATTTTTTCGATTCGACCGGTATCCAGTTCTTTTATCCTATATCTATGCCTAGTAGTGACGTCACCAGCCCCCACCCCGAACTTTGATGCTCTTCATCTTCGTAAGAAACTACACCCTACTCATAGTGTTGTGTTTCTGTTGGTGAGTAAGGTCGCCAGAGCTCCAAGAGGATTCACTGTGTTGACAGCTGACCACGGAGCAAAACTTCCCCCTTTAGCTGTCAACACAGCGTATCCTCCTTTTTTTAAAGGGTCGGCAACGCGCATGTAACACCCCTGGAGTTGCGAGCGTTCATAGGCTACGGTGACCGCTTACCATCAGGCGGACCGTATGCTTTTTTTGTCACCGTCATATTGAAAAAAAAAGAAAAAATACGTGTCTAATAATTTTCAAATGTGACAAATGTGATGCCATATTTACATAGACACCAAGTTCGATTATCACGTCACGTATACATTTATGGAGCCGACCGTGCCAACCAACGTCTGTCATTTTGCTATACAAAAAAGTCTGCCATTTTTGCGGAGGAGGGGCACGTCCAATGTACAGCTATTCGTACGTGACGTAAAAATTGCTTAAACAAACGTCAGTCACTTAGTATGACACTATGTCATGCCCATTCGGCAGAGGGTAAGGCCTGCCGCTAGTTACTAAGGTCCGACCGAGATCTCGGTCTCAGTCTCGGCCAAAATTCGAGCCAAGATCTCGGTCTCGGCTCTCGGCCTTGACCGAACCTTCTATCTTAACACTTTTTGCGATTTTGGTGGGTATTTTAAGCAATTATAATGTACCCTGTTATCGTACGTAATCCAAATTATAACTTTTTTCTCAAGCTTTGACTGTAAATGTTGTTTTAGTGCTGGCTATATTAAACAACAGTTTAATTCTTGACAAATACATGTTTTTTTTTGTGGAAAATGCGCTTTTTCGTATTCATTATACTTCCCGGACTAGGGATGGGGATGGTCCCGGGTGGGACTAGGTCGATTTGTGTAAGATTGTCCCATAATATTTATTTATTTTATTTATTATAAAAATCTCGGTCTCAGACAAAAAAAAGAAGCCTCGGTCGGACCTTACTTGTTACTCCGTTTGGTTTAAAACTGAATGATTGGCGGCGATTTTAACATATCTCGTCCTATCTGTCAATTCTTGCATAGGAGCATTCAACAAGCATTTCGCTTACGCGTCACGATTCTTCGAATACTTCTGAGAACGAAAGAGGTTTTGGTATTTCATGACTTGGCGAATTTGGTAGTATATTCTCGAGATTTACAGGCGAGGCGACATTACAAGCGACATTATAAGAAGTGATGGCAGGCGAATGATTTAGCAGAGCTCTTCCTCTTCAGCGGAGGGCTGCTCGGAGGCATCGAATGACGCGTTGTCTGGTTGGCTGTCGCCTTCGCGGGATTCGCGCTGTAACGTTAAGTTTGACAATCAGGGCCCGTCATTTCCGGGTGTGTAATGATCTGTATAACTTTTTCTGGTATAATAACATTTGATATAACAACTTTTGGTATATATTTAATGGATATAATCACTCATAATACAGAACATTTGGTATAACAACACAATATCTAATATTATTTCGTATATTTATCATTTCATATAACACTTATTTCTAATAACCATTATATGGTATAATTATCCATTGATATACAACTCAGATAATGTAACTAGCAAACGGTATAAAATATTTCGCATCGCCAGAAGTCGCCTGAAATTATATCGCTTGAGACTGCTGGCAATATCGTGGTTTTTTTAAGGGATCACAGTTCTAACCTAACCTACTTTCCTGCTAATAGTACATATGTTTAGGGGTCACAGTTTCTAACCTAACCTAACCTATTATTTATACATTGTATAATAAAAAGTTAGATTAGATTAAATTAGCGTTATAGCATTTATTTTTATCGGAAGTAAGCATTATACTCAAAGTATGTTATAAAAAATGTTATTCGAAAAAATGATCAGTATATTAAATAATAATTATACCATTTTTATTAGTTGTTATATGATTCAATAATTATATCAAATGAGCGTTATTACGACCAACATTATATCAAAAAAAGTTATATCGATCGGTACGCACCCGTCATTTCTATGTCGATGACAGAAAAATGACGTCAAGCTTCATACATTTTGATACAAAGAATAATGCTGTCATTGAATACTGCCAAAACGATTTTCGACGTTAGAATCGAACGTTTATACACTTTATCTGTTAAACACATTTCGTATTAGAACATCCTGTGTGTTTCACAAATGAAAATGCATGAAAATTACGGGCCCTGTTGGTAATGATAATAGTAAATTGTGTATCATGGGCGGTAAAAAAGAAATCGCGTACGAATGTGCGTCTCGGGCTTAACTTTAGCACGATCTCGTCATTCTCGTGCCCCCCGTGATACATACAATGTTTTTCATCACACTTGCGAGGAAAATAATAAATAAATAAATTTAGAGGGCACACAATTTTTTTTGGTTTAATGCGAATTGAAATTAGAGGACGGCTGTTGAATAAAGTCAATAAATATATAGACAAGAAGTGGACTATTATGAAATCATAATCTAAGCCCGTTTCTGTTTTACTGTCGACTGAGCCATTTATTTTTTGACCGATGAAAAACGCCATACAATTATGAAATGGCTAATAATCCTAAAACATAAATGATAATCCAATAAGTTATACCTCTATAAACAGTTAAAGTAAAAAAAATCATTTTCCGGCTCGTTCAATGTCCTTTCAGCATTACCAGGGAGCGTATAATTCATGCTAGTTTCGTCATAATGACGTGTATAAACACAGCACAGAGGTTTTTAAATCCGTAATGAGTTAATGACAGATAAAGTCTCAACGTTCGATTGTAACGTCAAACTTAACAGTTTTGACACTATCCAATGACAGCACTATTCATTCAAACGTAAAATCTGAGACATGCTCTAGGGGATCTTCCGTTTGATATTCAAGATGGCGGTTGCGTTTCTTGATTAGTTCTTTGTTTTGTGTGCTAAATGTTGTTTAATGTGTAATATTTATAGCTTACTGTGCAGTAAACTAACGAAGAAGTGTGCAGCTAATGAAGAAATAATCCTGAAACGCGTGTAATCGCGTTATTGAGTCATTACTCGGTTGTCCCGGGATCTCGGCCTCTTTTGAGATATTCATTACATATAGCTATAAACGGAATAAATAGCATGTCCAATTACCGAACAACGTCGCCGAAGAGGCAATATATTATTTATAAAAGATACACTGATATATTTATACGGGACACTGGCAAAATTGTCCAATTCTCGGACAGAGGCCACTATTTATAAAAGAAGAAGAGACATGCTCTATGAAGCTTGACGTCATTGTATGCTCCATGAGCATTCCACGTATATACCCTTTTTTTATTTACCTCATAGTTGGCTGCGTTCTGGCTGACGTATGAAGGCGCGGCGTTTTCACGGATCCCAGCACTGGGCGTGGGCTCTAAAGCTTCAGGCAGGGGTACCATCTGAAACAATCCATGTACAACTGGTAAAAAAGCCGGCCAAATGCAAGTCGGACTCAAGGGTTCCGCACAAAAGATGGTACCCTCTCATTTAAGACATATACTTGAAATTACTATACTGCTTTCGGATTTTCTCCTGTACCTGTGCTTCAAGCTCTTGCTTTTTGCCAAATTTCGTGACTCAACGTTAAATACCCTATACATTTTGATTCCCATTGCAAATGTATTGGAAATGCGACATAAACGGCCGTATCTTTTGATTGCGTTGACGTAGATGTTTGGTTTTTTTACAGCTTCAAGGGACCGCAGACTTGTGTATGTGGTATTAATTTCAACTTGCTACCTCTACGCGTTCCCGAGATAAAGGGTTTTGACAGACAGACGGACGGACAACAAAGTGATCCTATAAGGGTTCCGTTTTTCTTTATGAGTTATCCCTTTTTTAGCTGTTTTGCGTGCGCAAATTTCTGCTTTTGCAAACTAGTGCTTTTTAATTATTATTTTTTAGTTTCATTGTTGGTAAATAAGTTCACCTGCGCTAGCCTGGCGTACTCCACGTCCATGCTCCTGATGAAGGGCGACATGAGCGCCCGTTTGGCAGACTCACGGTCTTCCTCGTCATACGCCGCCAGCAGTTGCTCAATCGTCTGCATTTCGGCCACTTCGCAGTTGTTACCCCATTCCTGGTAAAAAAAAAATAACTTACTTCGACATAAAAAAAAATACAAAGGCCATAGTCGGGTTCAAAGGCCATAGTCAGGTTGCCATAGTAAATCGGGTCTTAAATCAATTTAACTCGGGTTTTTTTTAACAGTCAATTGGAACACTAGGCCACTCTAGAACCATGTCAAAATGACAAGCAGTAAGAGATTTCTTTCAATGCGATTTATGGCGTCACTATGACATAGTCCTAAACCTTCCTAAGCCTTCTCTGCGGCTACGGCGTCTCCCCTGGCCAGTTGTACCAGTACCACAGCCGCGGTATGCACCCGATGGCAACGGTATAGCCACTTTTTAGCGGAATACTATAGTTTGTTTTTTTTAGCATTATATAGAACATAAAAGCAGAAAGCACAAGGTCTTTTATGTACGACATTTTATGTGTCAACTGTCAAACTATCTTAAACAGCCATTAAAAATACTAACACTGTTATTTTCGCTACTAAAATTATAAAAGTGTTTTCAATATTTATATTTAAATAATACCTACAGTAATATATTTATTTTAAAAGGATTTATTTTAATCTATGTTATTTTAAATTTCTTAATTCAGTTCCGGAAAGGTTGAATAATAAAAAACCTAAAGAAGACATTCGGAACTATCGGCTCGTTTTTTTAGCTGTCAACATTGTCAATCGCATTACGCTATTTTTTTCGTGTTTTGTGATCAACGTTTTCGTAATTGAACCAATATACTACAATGTCTTCGTACTTTGTTTTGATAACTGTGAATACTAAATACAATGGACCAGTCAGAGCCAGAGGCAAGCCCAAGTGTCTCGCGAGAAAGACGGTCTCGTAATACTCTGATCTGAATGTTTTGCCTTCAGCTTCACCAAAGGCAAAACGACAGAAACAGAGCCCGTTAACTACTAATGAAAAACGTGTGGTGCTAACATCTAATATTTGTCCTAAGAAGAAAGGTTGTCGACGACTGCTTCTTTGTTTACCAAATTTCTAATCCTAAAAAAAACGGAGTATATAGTGGTCACAGAAGTACCTTATAAGCCTTCTCTGCGGCCACGGCGTCACCTCTGGCCAGTTGTACCAGTACCACAGCTACGGTCAGGCGCCCGATGGCGCCGGTGTTGCCACTCTCCTGGTGGAAGCCGATCTCACGCCGAAGACTGTCCACAGCTTGGTCATACCTAGAAACGGTTAGGTTAGAGGATTAAACCCTCAGAAACGAGACAAGTGACAATCAAGATCTTCTGGAATGTAGACTTTGTAATTTCGTCGTAAGTTCGTAATTTGAAATGAATTTGGTTGTCACTTAGGATGTTTTAGGATGGATACTGTTAATTCATGCATTTTGCAAGTTAAAGAACGTGTAAAAGAAAACATGTGACAGCGATTACATGTTGTATTTTGGAAATCTGTTTTCAAAGTCAACTATTTCAATAGGATTTTAAACAAGGCACTTTAATATTTGCCACTATTATTTTGTTGATGATAATGAATGTGTTTTTTTTTATATTTACCATTGCATTTTGACTAGAATCCTGGACGCTTTGCCGATATATTCGGCACCTTGGTGTTGGCTGCTCTCACCCTATCAAAAAAAAGGTTGGATTCAGGCTGACTGACATTAAATTGTCACGATAATAAAATAAAGTCGCGAGTAACTGAAAAAACATATAATATGTTGACACAAGTAGAAGCAAATAAGTACCTACGTGAAAGTTGATAAAAAACTATCTTGCGCCAAATTATTATATTTATATTTCCTATTGTTGGTGTAGTATCTTTATTTTAATCTTTAATTGTAATGTACATGATTTATTTGACATTATTATTTCATTTTAAATTTATTTTGACATGTAAAATTGTATAATTTTATGAATATGAATATGAATATGAATATCCCAGTATTATCATGATTAGAGCCCTATTTGTGTCTTTTTTATTTTCAATACAAAACGTTAAACACAAAAATATCTTTTCACGCCACCTATTCATAAAAGGGTTATTTCTGTTCAAGTTAGGAGGTATCAAAGTGGCACTTTTCTGTTCAAGGACTACACATATTTACGTTTTCGGGCATCAACTAGTGGCATCGTGGCGTTGGTATGATGCTGTTTTCGGTTTTGTTTATTTCCTCTTAGTTGGTGTGAAAAGCAGTATGTGTAACACGGTATCAAAATTATTTTTGTCTTGAGCGTTAACGCTTGAATCTCTCATTACGCACAGGATACTACTTTACTACTACACTAGAATATATCGCTCCATTCGGAATTCAATGTACGCCCTCGCCAGAAATATATCATTTTGATCCCTTATAAAGTAACACAATCTACTAATAGGCTAGACGACTAAAAATAAAAATATCTATTTGGTCTGTCTTTCAGATTATTAAAAAATATTGTACACGTATTTTTTCTTTTGTTCGTCAAATTAAAAATGACGAATACGCAGTGCTTTCAAGTTTCGCGTAACGTCACTATTAGGTACAATTCTAACCTAGGAGTGACGTCACCAGCCCCCACCCCGGAACATTGATGCTCTTTATCTACGTCAATTTTAGTAAAATTGAAAAAGGAAAAAATACGTGTCTAATCATTTTAGATAATCTAATTGACGGACTAATTAGAATGATAGTAACTCCAAAAAGCAAGTGTGACGGAGAGGGTGATACAATAGGGATGATGACTAGGTTGAAAAACTATTATTCTAATTAGTCCGTCAGAAAGATTATCAAACATTATTAGACACGTATTTTTTCCTTTTTCAAGATAACTAAAATTGACGAATATGAAGAGCGTCAAAGTTCCGTGTTGGGGGCTGGTGACGTCACCATAGAGTAAGAATCGTACTCAATTGTGACGTCACGCGAAACTTTAAAGCGCTGTATTTCCGTCGTTTTTCATTTGACGAACAAAAGAAAAAATACGTGTCGAATATTTTTTAATAATCTAACAGACGGACTAATTAGTTTTTTTTTTCGTCATCTAGCCTATTCTTCATAGATTTTGTGGTAGGCATGGTCACAGGTTCGAATCCGGGTAACTTACCGAGGAGACATCGGCGGCCTGCGCGAACATCTTGTAGGCGAGCTCGGGCGCCCGCTCCTCAACTATCTTGGCGGCCTTGTCAAGGGCCGCAGCAGCGGAGTCCCCGGAGCCCTGCTGCTGGTATAGGCTGGCTGCCTCTGTGGCCAGATTGTATACCTGTCGGAATCCAGTGTTAATGGTACAGTCAAGTGCCACAATCCGGTTAGTCGCGGACGGTCTAGAACGCAAAATGACTAGTGCAATATTTTACATATATCGCAGTTAGTCTACATTGCAAAACGGTCTAGAACGCAAAATGACCACTTTTTTTATATAGGTAGGTTAGGTTCGTTAGGTATTTTCAAATGGCCGAAGGCCAAACAGCACAGAATAGGAGCCCCGCGGCAGCGGGGCTCCGTCGACATCGCTTTAAAGTTAAGATAAAACGGAAAAAATAATGTGGTCATTTTGCGTTCTAGACCGTTTTGCAATGTAGACTAACTGCGATATAGGTAAAATATTGCACTAGTCATTTTGCGTTCTAGACCTTTCGCGAATAACCCCCACAATCGACATAATCGACTTATAAATATGGTACAGTCACCGGCAATAGTATGTTTACACTTTGAAGGCCGCAAAAATATGTGACACGCTCTTAAGGCACTACAAATAAGACCGTGTCAGATATTTTTGCGGCCTTTGTTGCGTAAGATATTATTGCAGGTGACTGTACTACGCTCTTATTACACAAGGTGCTATGGGACATATTTTTAAGATGTACACCATATTTTTACACTTGACTGTACAATGTTTATTTTATACCACATTAGCCCTCTATAACGCGCTCAAAATTAAATCCCGCATATAATATTATTAAGTAAATTATTAAGACCCCCATAATAATTTACTTTTTTTTCTACTCCAGCACTTCTTTCTGTCAAATAGATGACTGACAGCGATATTAAAAAAGTACACATTATAACGTTGTCTATGGTATTCCATATGAACACTGCTCATACGGATTTTACATATACTTATTAGCACTGTTTTTTTTCTATAGTGGGCATACGACTTGTTTCGAATTGAACGGAAAAAAACGGTGTATATAAATTATAAATAAATGTCATATAGTAAAGAAAAAAATATTTGTTCTTTGGAGGCAAAACCGGAAATCAAATTCGGATCCGCACCTTACGACCAATTAAATGAAAGCTCCGTGCACAACCTTAAACCAACAACCTATTGTGAATATTAAAGGGGTCTTAAGTAGTAGATAAACTAACTCCTCACCTCCTCAGGAGAGCTGGTCTCCTTGCTAACCAGGATAGCATTCTCCAAGGCCCTGGCGGCATGGAAGAACGCCTTATGATTGTTGTAATTCTCCGACGCTTTCAGGTGGCACGCTTTTGAGTTCTTCAGATCCCGGGCGATACGGTAGCATTGGGCTGATGAAGACAAGTATTTTCAGAATGAGTTACTAACGAAATATCGTTTTTTTACCAATTGCTTTTAGGTGAAGGAAAACATCGTGAGGAAACCAGACTAATCTCTACAATTGTAAAGCATTTTTATTTGTAAGAACTGTTTTGTTTCTTTTAGTTGTTTTTTAAGGAATCACACTACTATACTTTTATTATATATATTGAAAGTGATGTCATACACTCCTGCTTTCGCGGCAGACGCACTAACCACTAGGCCACCCGATCTCGGCGGCCAGAGTACGAAATTTCCTAAGTATATGTAATTTTTTCTTATACCTTAAGCGTTTCAAAAATGAGATAGGATTGCATATACTTAGGAAATTTCAGACTGTAGCCGCCGTGGTTGGGCGAAAGCGGGAGGTCGCTGGTTCGTTCCCAGCCCTGGGCACTGGGGGCTTAGGTCGCTTTTGCTGTAGTATATGACATCTCTTTTAATTTATAATTCATATATAGTTGTAGTCTGACTAAATAAAAACATTAAAATAAAATTTGTTATAAATAATAAATGATTTAATTTGTGCTTTACAATTGTACTTTTTAATGAAATGAAATGAAATATTTTATTTCAGACAGCAGGGTGTTCATATTTTTTTTATCTGTACAAAGTTATGTTATTAAACTACTTATACCAAATGTTAGTAGAAAACATAATGCTCATTGGACCGAACATGCATCAGCATCCAATGAGTGATAAGAGGGCTGTCAACCCTTTCTGCGATCACCTTCAGGTGTGTTGGTGCTGCTCCGCACTCGAGTCCACAGGGATGCCACCCGCTTTCGCAACACTGCGTGGAAGCCGTCTGTGTTCCACTGAGTGAACATCTCTGATGCGCTACAGCGCCAGGGCAGCCCCAACATTCCCCTAAAGGCGTTGTTGTACTGGACACGCAGAGCACTAAATGTTTTTTGGGTGTAATTGCTCCACAAGTTGCACGTGTACAGGTTTTGGCAGTAAGTTTTAAACAGCGTGATTTTCACCTCTCTGGAACAGCGTGCAAACCTGCGTGACAACATATTTCCCCTAACAGATAGTGCTCTGCGTTCTCTTTCTATGTCAACATCATCTCTGAGAGTGTCAGTGACCCAGTGGCCCAAATATTTGACCTTTGTTACAGTCTGAAGAGGAGAACCATTTAGACTAATGGGTGGTACGGAATAAGTTTTAGTACCTGACTTAAAGACTAAAACCTCACTCTTTTTGTCATTATATTTAAGCCCGTGGGTCACGAAATATCTCTCACATATATCCAGCATGACTTTTAATGCATTTATCGAGGGGCTCAGCAGCACCATGTTGTCGGCATAGCTAATGTTGTTGACAAAACAGGCGTCCACCGAACAACCGACACCAGTACTGCTAAGCTCCTCAATCAATCCATTCATGTACAAATTAAACTGTGTGGGTGAGGTTAGCCCTCCTTATCTCACGCCACATTCCATTTTATATGGATCTGAGTATACCCCAGCCCATTAAATACAATAGTACTTTAATTCAATGAGTACTAGTTAGTTCTTCTGAGCTTTTGCCGCAACTCGACATCCATTGTGCCTTTGCATAGGTACTTTTATCTTTGCTATGAGTATTATTACCAAAGTAAAGAAAACATTGAAATATTATGAATCTTATGAACCTAAAAATAACCTTTCAACTCACCAGCTTGGTTATATTCATCTGCGGCAGAGTCATAGTCTGGTTTCCATCGAAGGAACGAAGTTTTAAGGCTGCGAAGAAATTATTCACATATTAGTAATTTTAGTAGTATTTGGGTTTAGCCCTAATCCGAATTGGCATTTGTCACATTACATACCAAAAATATTGTTTCACTAAACCCGAAATCTACACGTGGTTAGGGAATGCAAAACTGGTTATTTTTGTATGGACAAAACCGGTTGTATCATACAAATCATAACCGGCTATAATACTCAAGTTATACAGAAATGTATTGGTTTATTAAAAAACTCAATTCCACAATTCCTCTTAACACATTCATTGCCAATGCCAACCTCCAGGATTTTGTCTATACAACAAAATTAACTCATCTAGCGGGTTGTTGACACTAAAAATGATAAGGAACTCGCATATTTATAACATTTCCAGGGACATATTCAGCAGACAGACATCGCAGTAACACCAGCAGGCTTACAAGCTGTAAATTATAAATATGAGAACATATGCAAAAAAAATGGTCGCAAAACACTGTGATATAGCAATAATTGTGATTTAATGTGAGTAATGGTCCTGTATGGATGTGGCAGTATACACATAACGATAAATAATAATAAGTACGATACACGTGCAAATAGGTAAGTCGCAACTCGTGTTGATCTAAAACACTCCCTTGGGTCGTGTTTTATTCTATTGCCACTCATTGCGAATTTGTTCCTTTTTACACTTGTATTGTAATGTACTATTTTAACACTTCATGATTTTATTCGCAAGTGGCATAAAATAAATCAACTAAAATTAATTTTCAAAATATTAGGTATTCGGGATATTCTGCAAGTTTTTCAATGTTTGTATTCAGAGGAATAGTTTGGTTACATTGCTAAATGTTTACCGAATAAAAAAACTATGGTAGATTGTTTCATAATTTATTTGATAATGGCATTCTATTTCAGCATTGTAACTATCAAAAACATAAATACAAAAAACCATAGGTTAAGAAAGAAAACCCGTTGTTTTAATCTTTTAATTAAGTAGGAGCAACCGAGTATTTGGTTAGGGAAGAGCTGAACCGAATGTACGGCTGAATATTTGTGTTCGGCAAAGTCCTTATTTTCTAGTTATCATTATGTATTCTTCTGATATTTAATGCAAGGTGTATACAGAAGCTTTGTCTGAGTTTGCCTCTGAGTATCTGGTTTTTTTTAATATTTCACTTTCGCAGGGGTTGTGAGCTCATTGATAGATAAAAGCTACTAAAGTGATAGGTGATAGGAACCCTAGACACCTAAGGGTCAGACATGGCTTAATGGTCTTGTAACCAGGCCATAAAAATAAAAGTAAAGACTAATCTAAGAATACACATTTATTCAACTGCATGAGATCACACATAAAAGCAACATAAATTGTGCATGAGCAGATTAAAAATATACAACTAAATGTTTAAGTGGGTGTTTTTATTATGATTAAATAAATAGTAAAATGGAGCATGGCGGCAGATATTGCAAAAAAAAATTGTAGCTCTCAATATGTAAATAAATGATGACTAGTAAAACATTCGCCAAAAAGTATGCTGTCTATGTTTGATTTGCATATTAAATCTTTTGATTTCGTAGTTAGATCATACTTAATGTAACTAGGACCTAAACAAGAATAAAATTATATCTCATTCACCAAAATTGGCTTAGTAGTTTTGATGCTGTGGTTAAATTTGACAAAAACATAACCATAATGCTGTAAACACTCTTGTATTATGATTTCTATATTGCTACTTTGGTAGATATAAACCATTGCAATCCGGAACGTGAATAAGCATTATTAAAATTGAAAGGAGACCAAAATAATGTTAATTCGAGGGAAATCAATACAACTGTCTTTCACTTACTATTTTTCAGCAGCCCTGCAGTGTTCTTGGGCTTCTTGGATTTTTGCTGCCATAACGAAGACTGATAGATCTAAATTAAGTAGGAACTAAATTAATTTTAGAGGAGAAATTTTGGATAACAAGGAAAAGTAGGTCTGATTTTACAGTAAAAAATCAATACATTCCAGTGATTCCAGCTGTCAAAATGCGAACTGAACCACAAACACAACAGTGCAGCATTTTTTTTTAAGATTCACAATTGAAGCAAAGGCACTCAGCCAATTTTAATTTTATTTGTTTTTGTAAAAAGTGGTAAGGAACTAATCGTAAATGTCGAAATTTATTGATTAATATAAAACTCTCCCCATTTCCCTCAAGTGTATACTTCATAAAACGCTTTTGTACCAAACAAATTTTATTAATAATTGAGCTAGACAAGGAAAGTTCCGTTCATCTTTTAGTGTAAAAATCAAGGAACAACAAACTAGAAACTTAGCGCCTACCACGAACCGCGAACGAAAGTATACCTCCCTTTCGCACTTGTGATCTCTCACTCAAGTGCGACAGAGAGGTGAAACTTCGTTCGTGGTTCGTGGTAGGCCTTCTTAAGACATAAATGGAGTATGTAGATAAGCTATAATACTGTTACACTTGCTCATTACTAGCATGCTGTGTGCTTATTAGCATGCTAATATGATATTAAATTGCAACGGTTAACACTCACGTATTTTTATCACACTAGGCGTGACATGACAGACAGAGTCTGTCTGTCCGACGAGGTCTGCCCGACGCAGACGAAACATGTCAAGCCTAGTGTGATAAAAATACGTGAGTGTTAACCGTTGCAATTTAATATCAGTATGTCTCACGAAAGTTTAAGTTATATCATGCTAATATGCATGCTTAAGAGCAAGAAGGGTTAGGATCGGGGCCCCTCCCACTTCCCCGCTTGCTAATAAGCATGCTAGTAATGAGCATGTATAATAGTACCTATCTCTACTTCTTATAGTACAGAGTATTATATTCTATGCTAACTACCTGTGTTAGCGTTAGCATAGAATATAAACTAATATAATAATAAACTTTATTTTTAGAATAAATTATTTTCACAATTTTGTTGCTGGGCAACATAATCGTTCTGTCGTTAGTTAACGTCAAACTATCAAAATGGCAGCTGTATATTGATCTTGACGTGCAATAAAATTAATCGATATTAAACTAATTTTGTGATTAAATAGTGCAAAATCTGTTTGTGAACTTTATACTGAAACCAGCAACATGCGTTGCCTACTAGTAATATTCGCCTTAGCCGTTGCAGGCGTCTGCGTGTCGGTAAGTTTATGCTCGACACAAGTGAACTGTTATTATCTTTATTGTGTTCGTTGACTACGCTGTGGTGAAAAAAATATCAAGTAATCAAGATAACCATTCCTAATACCTACGCCCCTGACAATTATCTTCCTGCGGGCTTTTTTTATAACGATCTGACGGTATATACTTGTTTTGCGCAATCAATTTTGTTTTATACTACTAAAAAAACGTTGTATTAAAAAAATCTTGATGGGGAATAATGTTATAATCTGAAAGCGAGGTCAGCCATGAATATGTTTGATTAAATATAGGATAAACATATCGAGTTTCAGGACTGTATTAGGGTATTTCAGTATTCAAACAGATAATGTATCGGAAACTAATATTTTCATGATACAGGGGCAGTCGTACGAAGACAAAAGGTGCAAGTGTGTGTGCCCAAGCCCATCCGCAGTACTCAACAACAACTCCACTACAAGCAACACCACATCGGACAGGAAACTCTACATTGCTAATGTCCATCCTAATAAATGGTATGAACACAAGACTAATATATATTTACTGGTATACTATGAAAAAGCTGATTCCTTATCTAGTAGTGTCCATAGTCTAACAGCGTTTTGCAAGCAAATACCTTTTAGTATTATAAACTTGTTAAATCCTTTATAGCTGACGCCCGCAAATTACAGGGCTATAACATACTTTGATCCCCAATAAGTACCTCCTTCCCTAACCCCTGCTACATTAGAGCCCACGAATTACAGGCATGGGTACGAAGTGATTCAATTTAGAACTGACATGTGAGTAGCAAGAGTTAAGGGAAAAATGGCTAGTTTTCAGTAAGTATGTAATGACTCTGGTTGACTTGGGCTAGTTTGGCGAGGTACAGAGAGTGAACGGAGAAACCAGAAAGAAGAAAGAAGTAATTAAAACATAATTCACTTCACATATTCTACTCTCAAAATGTAAATTAGTAACAATTGTAACTAAAGTCCGTAGGCTTATATTGTTATGTACGGACTCACTTAGGAGTCCTATTTAGGTCTAGGTATATTTTCCAGCACCAAACAAAGTAACGGGTTGTTACTTATAACATCAATATAGTTAATTCCATCACTGGGACTTCCATCTAATTCTGGCGACTGACATTATAATTTTTTTTAATCTTTTTTAAACATAATTCGAAAGGGGTTTTGTCACACAATGACCATGTCACCCCCATAAGATCAATGTACAATATTACTTTATACACTGTATAGTTAAAAGCTAATATTTACTCATATTTTAATATTAGAAAGCTTTCCATCTCCTAATTTTAAAGCTTCCTCTACATTGCTTGAGTCAATATTCGAGGGTTTGCCAGATAACGTGGACCCGCCTTTACCTATTTTTTTTTTAGCAACTGCGATGGGGTGATTCTGCCGCAAGTTGGAGACATCATCAAGGGGCGAGAACAAGAGTTCTGCCCGCGCTGCGAGTGCAAATACGAAAACAGAAACACCACCATCATCAAGGTAACTTATTATTACACCCCGTTATCTAACGCTCACTTTGAGGGCAAGCTAAAATAGTGATGTTGCTTAGTCGATTCATATTTATTAATTAGTCAAAATAAAATTCATCTTTTATGAATAATCTTGAGATAATTCATTCGTTGTAGATGCAATGAATGAGTTCTATTTGATGTCATTAGATGTTCTGCATCTATTTGATCGGATAGGAGGACGACAATTATTGAACAGTAAAGAGACTACAGAGACGACTTACTAGGTAATTTAGTACGCTCGTACTACTCGTCGTTTAACGTCAGGGGTAAATTTGAATTATTTAGTACACGATTTTGTTAATAATAACGAGCCATTCAAGTTTTTATAATCAGCTTCATTATTTTATTGATTCAGATTATCGAAACGGCCCCATCACTTGCCCCCAAAGTGAGCGTTAGATAACGGGGTGTACTTATTATACTTATTATTTAGCCTTTCCACTTGATCATCAACCAAGTCACCAAAGGAAAGTCTCAACGTATTGGTGCTACGTTATTCTTTGTAGATGCTGGCAAATTACAATCAAGGAGGAACATTTAAATACTTATATCGGGTTACTCACGTCAATAAAGACGAAAATAGCTCTATCTATCGCCGCCCGCACCCCCCGTCGCCTCGGTCCAGATCAGAGCGCGCTGGTGCTCGCTGTGTGCGTAGAGCAGCCGCCGCGGCCAGACGCATGACTCATGAATAAGGGAAGAAGTGTTCCGAAACATGCCGAGATATTTTCGGCTTTATTGACGTTAGTAGTTAAGTATTTTAAGGAATAAGAAATAGACTAACATACCAACTGCATGCTTGTGCAAATATATAAACCACTTCTTTTTGCATGCAATGCGGACCATAAAATGTATTATATTCTTACTATTATCAAATTATTTCAGTTTTCTGCTACCTCTGAAATTGTACCAGTGAATGACAGGCAAATTCCCTCTATGCCATCCAGCCTTCAAAATAGTAATTTAATCATAATAATTAGATACAAACACGTAATATCAATAGATTAATAAATTATCTAACCACTTTAATAATCAATTACTAAAAACACACATAATTCTGGTATGATCTTGACTTTCATAAAAACACCTAGTTACGGAAACTGTCTCTCAAATAGTAATACTTTCATAGAATCGACGCAAGTTTTTGCACACAAATACACAATTCGCGAATGTCACAAGCTGTCTATTTTTGGTTATATTAAAGCGATATCTTTATTTATTCAAACGAATTAGAAAAAGTCATCCACTGGGCCGTTTATTTTAATGAGGATTACCGCGAGTCGATTTTCCGCTATCGGCGCTAGTGGGACGTGGGTCCTGCGGGAAAATTTGAAACGTCACTTTGACAATTCTCTCATACTGGCACAGGACCCACGCATGAGTGGCGCCGCCTGGTGAGCGACAATACGGTAACCCCCCCCCCCCCCCCATTGACAGATTAAAGTGCTGGAATAGAAAGTTATCATGTTATGATTTGACTTTGATTATGTATTATTGTTTTTATTTTTGTATTTTGATTATTGTCTGTGTTGTTATTATATTGACAATCCTTATTGGGAGATATAATCTGAATGTATTGTTTCTTTACTTGTTGACGATTCTTATTGGGAGATATGATTTGCTTATTTTTATTTCTAACTTGTTTAATTGTTTTTTTTAAATCATGTATTGACATTTGTATTTGAATTAATTGATTATGTTTGATCTGTAAGTATCTACATACTTACTTATACTTTTATTTTGTTTTTACCTGTTATTAAAATGACGATCCTTATTGGGAGACTGAATTATATAATGATTTGTTAATATTATTACTATTCTTTTTCATTGTGACGATCATGATAAATATTCGTATAATTTTGACATGTAACGCAAATTTATAATGTAATGTTTTTCGTGAAATAAATAAATCTAATCTAATCTAATCTATGTTTCAGGTGGTGGTGATAATCGTGATCTGGGTGATAATGCTGCTGGTGGTGTACATGGGTTTCCTCATATGCCTGGATCCACTTATCAATAAGCGGGCGAAGGCTTCGTACCAAGAGCATACCAACGAGGATGTACGTACTATCATTATAATTTTGTCTGAATCGGTTGTCTTATCGAGAGCGAATCGGGCGGCGAGGCGAAATGCTTTTGTACGACCGCTTGCGCCGTCGCGTACGGTATTTGGCGCTTGATAATGACCTCATAGGACGTCCGAAACATGTCAAGCATCGATACTAAAAATACCTTTTTTTAAAATAGCTAAATTCATCAAACACTTATATAAAAACGATAAATTATTACAAGTTTTTATTTAACTTGCAACGTGGTGTGTTTGTGTTGGTTAGGGTCAAATCTTGCAAGCTGAATAGGGATGACGACTAGGTTGAAAAACTATAATCCTACTTAGTCCGTCAGATAAAATGATTAGACACGTATTTTTTTGTTTTTAAATTTAACTAAAATGGACGAAGATATAGAGCATCAAAGTTCCGGGGTGGGGGCTGGTGACGTCACTACTTTAATTGTACGTAATAGTGACGTTACGCGAAACTTGAACGCACTGTATTTCCGTCATTGATTTGACTTTGACCAATACGTGTACAATATTTTTTAACCCTTGACACAGAAACGAGACAAGTGACAATCAAGATCTCTTGGAATGTAGACTGTCATATCGTCGTAAGTTCTTAATTTGAAATGAATTTGGTTGTCACTTAGGATGTTTTAGGATCAATACTGTTGATTCATGCATTTAAGGGTTAATAATCTAAAAATCTGACTAATTAGATTTTTTTAGTCGTCTAGCCCATTTGACTAACATGCCCGCTATTCAAATAAGCTGAAAATTCCTGCTTGTGAACGTTAGATGACAATACAATGGTATGGTACCAAAGTACAGTCAGCGATAAAAGCTAGTATCAAATTTTATTTGACAAAAAACTTTTTTATTCTATTCCAGGATGATTCCACGACTGTGGGACCGTCGGGCCAACCGATGGGCGTCCGTGGCAACGTGCTTAACCGGGTCACTCACCAACAGGATAAGTGGAAGCGACAGGTAATTAAACATTGGTGAAATATGAAATAAAAAGCGTTTTCCAAAAAAAATCCTGCAAACACTTGATTCTTACAGATTTAAACTTGCGATCCCGATAATAAAAAAAGTTGTCTCAAATTTTTTTTATCAATTACGTCACGTTTATGTACTAGTTTACTATGAGCATGACGTAATGGAAGCATATTTTTAATGGAGATTTTGGCAGATTTTTTTCATTATCAGGATCGATTCAGCCAGTGATTCTGATTCGAATGAGCCCAAGCAAATCCACATCTGGAAGATTCGGGTTTTATTTGGAAAAAGTTCCTATATAGAAACTAGAAACTAACTAAGATTCCCTTTTTTAAAATACACACATTTCTTGACATGACACGTCGTGTTTTTTTTGACTAGTGTCAAGAGCTCTTCTGAAAAGTATTCGTTTTAATGGTACTGATGTTTTTATTTATAATTGACATACATACCGCACAATAGTAAGCGGCGCCCGTAGCCCATAGACGCCTGTAATATCAGCAATAATGTTGACAATTGTCACCCCTGTCGCCGTGGTGAAACTGGGGCCTGCTAAATTTACGACGATCCGATCATGGATACTATAAGCATTACAGATTATAGAACAAACATATAGAAATTACGACATAACTTGTGATTACTTAAATTTAGAGCAAAAAATTAAAACACATGAAAAGAAAAGGCGGTAGCGTGTAAAGTACCACTTTTAGAGCAACTACACCAAAAAAGTTAACGAATAATGTCCGTTTCAGGTCCGTGAGCAGCGGCGCAACATCTACGACAACCACACTATGCTCAACTAGTAGTCCGATCTGCGGGAGCGGGGGGCATGGTACATACCCCCGACCCCCGACCCCCAGGGCGACGAGACCCCTTTCCATTGACATTCCGTGCTCGTGTGAAAAAGTGGGTTTCTGATGTGTATCCTCCTGGGGAGCATGGTACATACCCCGACCCCCGAACCACAGGCGGACGAGACCGCTTTCCATTAACATTCGTTCCGTTTTCATGTGAATAAGTGGGTTTCAGGGCCTCCTTGGGGGGGAGGGGGGGGGGGGGCATCCCTGATCCCTGATCGCCAAACCGACGAGACCCCTTTCCATTAACATCCGTTCCGTTTTAATGTGAAAAAGTGGGTTTCTAATCTGTATCCCCCTGGTGAGCATGGTACATACCCCCGATCCCCAAGCTGACGAGACCCCTTTCCATTACCATTCGTTCCGTGCTCGTGTGAAAAAGTGGGTTTCAGATCTGTCTCCTTGGGGGGGCATGGTACATACCCCCGACCCCCGACCCCCAATCCGTCGAGACCCCTTTCCATTAACATTCGTTCCGTTTTCGTGTGAAAAAGTGGGTTCCAGATCAGCAGTGGGTGCAGTTTTTTTTCAAGTTTTAGTGATGAATTTGTTTAATATTTTTATAGTATTGTTTCATTTAGCGCGTAGTATAGTACTCTCAGTATACAGGGTGCTTTTTTTTAATTGATTTGACTTCGGCATAGTTAGTTTTATTATATTTGTTACCACGTTTACACATTATCAGATTAAATTAAATTTATAATTCTCTTAAATATGGAGCTAATTAAAATACCAGTGTCTTTGAGAAATTTATCATTTAAGCTAAGGAATGCAACTTTTAAATTAAAGCAATTAAAAAAGCACGAAGCGTAAAGAAGAATATCAGAGATTATATAACAGTTCTTAAGATCATATATTTATAGTCTGACACCCCAGCGAGCGCAGTAACAGTAGGATAGAGAGCATCATACTGTCTTTCTCTTACGCTAGCATTATCATCCCGAAAAAGGGATGGATATAGTTTTTTGTCCTATTACTGCGCTCGCTGGCTTGTGAGACTATATCTCTCATAGAAAGACATTAAGACAAACCGTTTTGAAACTACGCAAAAAACAATTGACTCTTAGTTGTGAAAACTACCTACATGCAATAATATAAAAACAAACCTATTTAAAGTGTTTAATAATAGCATTAACGGAGACAAAATAACGCTACTGTACAGTTAATAAATATATGAGCATTTCCGAGGCTTGAAAAATATCTTTACAACCTTAGGAAATTGTCAATGAAGTGTAAGCGCCTTATTAATAAAAAAAGTTAACAGATGTTTTAGTTACTTAATGTTTTCTCCCATTCTGACAATCGCGATTGTCAAAGTGACAGATAAGGACAAACAATAATTTAGCTAAACTGTTGTTGAAGTGCGTTTATAAATAACGCCATAAATGTTTACATATTATGCATTCAGCTGTACAGATATTTATTAACTTGACTGTAATAGGGATTACTAGGTTGAAAACTATTATTCTATTTAGTCCGTCAGTTAGATTATACAAAATTATTAGACACGTGTTTTTTTCTTTTTTCAATTTAACTAAAATTTACGAAGATGAAGAGATCTGATGCCTGAGCCGCGAAGTTGACAACATCACTCTGCCTGTCCGATTCTGACTGCCCGATGCAGTCTAAACATGTCACGCCTATTGTGATAAAAATACTTGAGTGTTAACCGTTGCAATTTAATTTCAGTAAGGCTCACGAAAGCTTAAATTAGAAGATAAAGAGCATCATAGTTCCGGGGTGGGGGCTGGTGACGTCACTATTGCGTAAGAATTGTACCTAATTGTGACGTCACGCGAAACTTTAATGCACTGTATTTCCGCCGTTTTTCATTTGACGAACAAAAGTAAAAATACGTGCCGAATAATTTTTAATATTCTAACAGATGGACTAAATAGATTTTTATGTCGTCTATAATTAATTGTATGTAATGTTAATAATTATTATTGTTTTTAAAAATAATCGTGTGTAGATATTGCCAATCAAACAAGTATTTATAATGAGATATATAAATGTATATTAAGCTTATTAGTAATATAATGATAAGTAAAGTAATCTAGATAGATTTTATTTAATGCATCAATTTGATATGTAATATAATGCCACATTAAGGGCCATAGAATAATCGAAAATGTGTCTCCCTCTCTGTCGCTTGCTTATTCGAGCAAAAGAGACAAGAATATAGAGATTATATATTTTGAGTTTAAACACTTTGCACGCGTCTTCATAACAGGTTTCCTTAATTATATTAAAAACTTGCAATAACTTTGGTATGAAAATGTGCAGATTGACCTCAAAATAAATGCTTCGTAAATATAATAATGGATTAAATCAATATTAATGTACTAGTGTGAATAAAATATGATAAGATAAGTGTTTGCTATTTACATTTTAATCAACTATATTCATGTCTAGGAATAGCCAACTTAAAAAAATATAACTTGATTTTTGGATTTGTCATTCTTTTCACGACCCTTTTTACCTGATCCTTAAAAAAAACGCGTCAAGAAATGTTTTCTTATTTTTTTCGTTTTCAGTATCATGGTCTTATTGTACTATCGCGCTCAAAATTGCTTGCACTTTTAAACGCGTGTTTATACCTGGTAAGTACTAAACGCGTGTTTATACCTGGTAAGTACTAAACGCGTGTTTATACCTGGTAAGTACTAAACGCGTGTTTATACCTGGTAAGTACTAAAAGAAAGAATGTCAAATCAATGTCAAATGAAGTTGTATTTTTTACTTTGAATATGGTTTTATTTGAGATTTCTATGTATATGCTGTTTATTTGTTTTAATCATTGTAAATAAATATATTGTGTCTTATTTAATTTGGTTTTCATTTTTCATAACACTCGTAATTATTTTGGTAAATTTTGAAGCCGTTTTCAAGTTTTCAGAAGTATCTGTCATGGTATGAATCTGTGACTTGCTTGAATAAGCAAAAAAGTGATTTTAACAATAAAACTCTCGTGAGACTCCACCATATTCATATTTAAATTTTGCTCGACATGTTTAGATCGTCATCAGGAGCGACCACCCGGACCGAGATAAATAGATACTCGTTCCATACAACCACACTTGTGTTTTAAACCATCTTATTATGTAGCAGTAGCATAATAGTACTTTATGCTACAGTGATATAATACGGGTCGTTACAAAACGAGACGAAGTCGAGTTTTGTAATAATAGACCCGAGAGTTTTAAGAACCAATTATGAGCTGTTGCATAGCTGCTAGTTTTTCTACGACTGCTAAAATAGCGAAAAAAACAAAATCTCGAAACGTGGCAGAATGTGGAACATATCGTATGCCCACTATAGAAATTAAAAAAAAAATAAGCAGTGCTAATATATTGTATGAAAATCCAAAGAGCAGTGTTCTTACTGAATACCATAGACTACGTTATAATGTATACTTTTTTAATATCGCTGTCAGTCGTCTCATTGAAAGATAAAAGTGAAAAAATAGAAAAACTACTATAAAACATCTATAAAAGAAAACATTACATAACGGAATTTCAGTAGCCACCTATAAAATGACCTAAGCTGTGTCCCCATTTGCACACGGTAGTGCACAAGTGCCCGGCATCTTAATCTCATTATATAACGCACCTTACTCTTTAAATGCAAGCCGCATCTTACATAAGTTAACACCTACATACTTAAAAACAACAGACTTATATTAAACCACCGTTCAACTTACTTCAAACCTTATAGTCCATGGAATAAGCTTCAAATATGAACGAATCGAAATGGGATTTAAGACATTTTTAGTTGAGAACTATAATAAGTTAAACAAAGTTTGTTTTGCCGCCGGAAGAATATTAGCCGCGTAATACCCGATATGTAGAAGGTGTTGTTTGACGGCACGTGTTAAGTTTGTTCTGATGCACGCATTGCAATGCGATTCTCTTAAATTTTTAATGGTATTTTTAACCTTTTTGCCGCCATTTTGGTCAAGTCAGTTCATTCCGTGGCTCGAACTGAATCTTCCATATGCCGGCCATATACTTTCGGGCAATCTGTCAGATCTTCATACTTATGAAACAATTGTCAAAGTGACGTTTGAAATGTTCCCGCATAGTACGCAAACTGTCTTCCGTTAGATATTCAAAATGGCGGTTGCGTTTCTTGAATAGTTATTTGTTTTTGTGTGCTAAATGTTGTTTAATGTGTAATATTTATAGCTTACTGTGCAGTAAACTAACGAAGAAGTGTGCAGCTAATGAAGAATTAATCCTGAAACGCGTGTAATCGCGTTATTCAGTCATTACTCGGTTGTCCCGGGATCTTGGCCTCCCGACATATTTATTACGTATAGCTGTATACGGAATAAATAGCAAGGCCAATTACCGAACAACGTCGCCGAAGAGGCAATATACTATTTACATAAGATACACTGATTATATTAATACGGGACACTGGCAAAATTGTCCAATTCTCGGACAGAGGCCGTATTATAAAAGAAGAAGAAGAAGTAGTACGCAAACTTATTCTTTATTACTAATTTCAAAATCATACATCTGCTGGTTTATTCGACCGGTTGGCGTAGTTGGTTGTGACCCTGCCTGTTAAGCCGATGGTACGGTACATATGTAATACACCTGGGTGCATACATAAATACATAGAAAACATCCATGACTCAGGAACAAATATCTGTGTTCATCACACAAATAAATGCCCTTACCGGGATTCGAACCCAGGACCATCGGCTTAGTAGGCAGGGTCACTACCAACTACACCAACCGGTCGTTAAAACATTTTACGCAAACTAATAATAGGTTTTTAATTCCCGCAATAACAAGCATTAGGTATGATAGATTTCTTAAACGCTCCTGTAGTCATATGTCGTCATAGAGTACAGTCAGAGATATGAATAGGTACAGGACTTTATTGAATGAGCATTCAAGTTGTGTATACATATTTTTGGCACTTTGGCTGTATTCATATCTTTGTTGACTGTACAACGTTTCCATACAACAAATGCCTATAGAACTCGAGTATAAGCGGATCGCTCAGTATTGTTCAAATCACAATAGACGTTAGCCATTTATAATTGCCTAAAATAATCCTAGGACAAGGCTTTGTTGGTACGAGTAGAAGCCTAGCCCACGAAATTGACACAGGAAGCTTACTTTGGAATATAATTGACTTACATGGACGCATAGGCTTATTCAGTTTGGGTTAATCAATAACAATCTGGTCGTTAATATAAGCGCTTCACTTACGTGGATTTTACAGAGTATAAAGCCTTTAAATTAAGACGCCCTGAGTAAACGAAAACATTCTGGATACGTGTCCTAACCAGTTTCATGATAATAACAATTTAAAGATGGCTTGAAAAAGATAACGTGGTTTGACTCTAGCATCACTATGACACATCTACAGTAGGGAAAGCTACGGTTACACATGCTCATTACTAGCATGCTTTGTGCTTATTAGATTGCTAATAAGCATGCTTATTAGCAAGAGGGGTTGGTAGCGGGGCCCCTTCCACTTCTCCGCTTGCTAATAAGCATGCTATTAATGAGCATGTGTGTCAGTACCTACCTTGAACTCGCATTATAGGCGATACTACACAGAAATCGGCTTCGAATATCTATTTTTCAACATTTTTAAGTATATTTTTCTGTTTAAGTGGGGCATGCCTCGGATTTCATGTAATTGTCGGCCGAGGCGAAGCCGAGGTCGACTAACATGTGATCCGAGGCTTTCCCATTTAACGGCCGAGGTTTTTATACTATTTTTCTGCCGGAGCCGGCAGCGGCAATTTAGTTTTGCGTAAAGTGGCGCTTACCGACCGGAGGACTGAAAATAAATATTATGGGACAATCTTACACAAATCGACCTAGTCCCACGGTTAGCTCAATAAGGCTTGTGTTGTGGGTACTAGACGACGATACATATAATAGATAGATACATATACATACTTAAATACATAGAAAACCATAACTCAGGAACTATTCGTGATAAACACACAAATAAATGCCCTTCGGACCTCCCCAGGATTCGGACCTCTTGATTGTAGGCAGCGTCACTTCCCACTTAGGCTAGGAGGCCGTTAATCACCAAATATTATGAGTTTACCTTAGTCTAGGGTTCCAATTGGTTGACTATACCTATGGTCTCGATAGTCGCAATGATAGCAAGATTTTTTATGTCCCTCACGGACTGGCTTGATTTGTATTCGCGCGCTAACCTTGCACCTAAACAGGAGATTTCTCCGGTCGCGTACGAAAGTAAAACCAGAACCAGAATACAGATGTTCTGTATAACTATCTTGAACTTGCAATCCCTATATCTCGGCAACCCCTCGACCGATTCACCTCATATTCGAACTTTAACATTATATTTATCTCATCTAACCACCTGCCAAATCTCACGACTATCCGATCAACGATACACGAGTTATCGTCAAACAAACATACATGCAAACGACGGAGTGTCGAAGTAGATTGTAAAACTAGCGGTTACACCAAATCTTGGGATTAGTTGCCAAAGCGGACCCAGGAATACGCTAGGAAGAAGGTAGCTCTAGTCCACATGTCCGTATCGTCGGTTGGGGGGTTAATCATCCGCCCATGGGTGGCAAAAACTGCCAGGGTTCGCACAACGCTCATTACCATACGAATGCGTTTAGATATATTTATATATACCACATACAAATTTATACTGAGACAAATGAATACCAATCCTAATAGATAATCAATAAAAACGTGTTCTTATAATAATAAATATAATAATACTTAGTTCTTATTTATATGTTTAAACAAATGTTGCACCACAATACGGACCTGGCAGCATGGTGGCAATGTTAATGTCATCTTGATATTTGCTTGACAAGCTATACGTTAAATGTAGGAACGAGAAGCTTCTATACTTAAGTACCTACTATACCTACTATTACTTATTCTGTGGTATCGTAACTATCGTAAGCAGCGTCGGATCGGAAGCTTCGCGTCAAACGGATCGTATTATTTTCATCATATTTGCTCGTAAATGGTGAAATTGTTGCAAATTGCAAGCATTCTTAGACGTGGTTAGCTGTTTTACGCCCATGGCCTTAGTGGAGTTTCATGACATTTTACCGCTTGCCTGGAGCTCCCGGAGGACCGCATGGGGCACGCCAGCCGCCGCTCAACTCGGAGTGCTGAACTGTGCTACTACTGCTACATTACCGCTAATCATTATTGTTTATTTATCTGCCTAGTAAGTTTATTGATTTCCTCTCAAATGTGATGAAAAACATTGTATGTATCACGGGTGGTACAAGAATAAAAGTGTTAAATTCACACTCGGACGTAATTTCCTGTTTACCGCTCTTAATACACAATGGTAGTACCTACATCTTATATCTAACATGGATTAATTTGAAAAAATACAGTTCAATTCAATTTTAAATTCAATTCAATTGCATTAATGACTTAGCAAGAAGCACGAATCTTCAACAAAATCATCTTCAACATTTAGAGCAATTTATTGATGCTGTACACACATATATCCGAATTAAGAATAATAATTTCACAATAGGATCGCCAATCATAAAAGTAAAAGTTGTGTAAAAAAAAATATCTACTTGTCTAGGAGTTTCTATCGAAATCTATACGTCAGAAAAAAATAAGACTAAAATTCAAAAAATCTATATTAAATAATATTTAAAACGGGTCACTCACGTAATTTAGTCGATTAAAATATTATTTAATATGTTCGAGTCTCACGAGAGTTTTATAGTTAAAATTCAAAAAATCTCTTGGTTGGACTCGCCCACCGAGGGTTCCGCACAGGGTGCTCCCACCCCATTTATGACCTTAGGGTCCTTAGGTACTTCAAAACACTGGTGGCACGTAACTCTCAGTGTGCGGCAATTATACGGCTTTCTCCTGTGCTACAAGTTTTTGCTTTTTGGCAAATTTAGTGATTTAGTCAACGGGAAGTACGCTATACATTTTGATTTCCATTGCTAATGTATAGGAAATCCGACATAAACGGTCGTATCTTTTGATTGCGTTGACGTAGATGTTTGGTTTTTTACATCTTCGAGGGACCAGACCTGTGTATGTGGTATTAATTTCAACTCGCTACCTCTACGTGTTCTCGAGATAAAGGGTCTTGACAGACAGACGGACGAACAGACGGACGGACAACAAAGTGATTCTATAAGTGTTCCGTTTTTTCCTTTTGAAGTACGGAACTCTAATCACAGTAAAAACCATTTTTCTTTTTAATTTAATTCATTCTATGGTGCTGTATCATTCATGTAGTCTTGTGTACCTACTGTAATAGGCTTTAGACATACGCTTTACAAAATTCTTAAATTTATTAATTGATACTGCAATAACTTCTACTGGGAGTTTATTATAAAACCTCAATAAAAACACGATGTATACTCAAACCGGATTCGGCGTAATAACCGCCTAATGTTATTAATTTGTTATTGACAGGATTAGAAAGTACGCCAAAAATCACATTGACACTAAAAGCTTGTTTCGTACAGATTCAATTAAGTAATCGCAACGTTGACAGGTTACAATCTATATCAAGAATAAACTATGTCCATTGTAAATTTCAAGTATGAGATAGTACATTGTGTATACTCCATTTCAAACACGAAGGCCCAATGCACTTGAGACGGTCATTAGGCGTTAACAATATTATTATGTAGGATTAGTGATAACAAAAGATACCTGGCCGGACCCTTTTGCGGCGTGGTATTTTACATGCAACCTAATTGATCTTGATCGTTTAACCAAGTAATCTTTATTAATGTAAACAATATTTCATGTTAGTTGTCATCTGACTACATTTGTGATTACACGTATACTGTAAATAATTGTTTACCTTGGGAAACACCCACAAGTAACCCGTCCAGTGGTGATGTTAGTTTGCTGCAACGTAAGAAAAGATTTTTAAGCAAGGACGCGCAAGATGTGGTGATAATTGTTAAATCGAATGGGCAAAAAAAATTAATCAAAGAAACGTCTATATTTACCAGAGTTCCGGAAAGGACAGTTAAAAGGATTGTCTCATCACTCTCATCATGACCAAGATACCTCCATCAAAAACGAGTAAAAGCTTCTTTAAATAAAATTGATAATTTTACAGAAGAGGTTGTGAAGAGAACTGTGTACGACCTTTATAGAAAAAATGAAGTTCCAACCCTCACAGAGATTCATCAAGTATTATTAGCAAGCGAAGTGGGATTTCCGTATTCAGAAACAACATTATGGAGACTTTTACGAAAACTTGGTTTTAAATATGGAAAGTTAAACGAAAGGAGAATCATTATGGAAACATCACGGCTTAAACATTTAAGAGAAGAATTTATTACCGATATACGATTGAAGAGGTCTACTGGAAATAGTACATTACTGCAGAGGCCGTGAAGTAAGGGATTGCAAGTCGAGTTTGTGGTAGACCGGATTAAACAAGTCCTGCAATCTCTCTTCCGGCCGAGGCTTGTATACCTAGTGCTTTTCTCAAACATTGTGAGGAAATATTAGATTTAAAATAACTACTAGGTAAATAGTTAATAAGGAAAAAATTGTTTAATTTGCCACCTTTTTATTGAGAAAAAGTATTGTATATTTGGACGAGACTTGGTTTGATACCCACGACACACTGAAAAAAGGATACAGGGACGTCGGCAAACGTTCAATTATACCTACTGCACGCAGGCACTGAAAATGGTTGGATTCAAAGGGCTGTTCTTGTTTGAGCAAGCATCTGAAAAATTCAAGTGCAGACTATCACGAAGATATGTGTTCGGAGTTGTTAGAAAAATATTAATATCATAAAGATGCCATATGAAAATTAAACAATACCGTAAATAACTAATATTTCGTATTTTTATTGACAAGTACCAATTTGTTTTAGTCACGCTTCAGTTCCATGCAGATTGCACCGACGCGTGCCATTTTGAAGTGCCCCTAATTAGATAGCAAAAGGCAAACATTATAAGCCCTATCGTTAATTTTCAAGTGCATCGGGCCTTCGTATTTGAAATGGACGTCCATTATAGTTTAGCCCGACGAGAGGGATTTAATGGCCCGAGTTTGTAATCCTTTTTCCGCCCGGAATACATACAATAGTCTGGATACTTGGTCGTTACATTGTATGTTTTTCATCACATTTGCGAGGAAATAATAGTTATTTATTATACAAGGGGGCAAAGTTGATGTTTAACTCTCGGGCTTATATTGAGACCCGAGCAAGCGAAACATGCCAAAAATGAGCCACGAGCGTTGCGAGTTCAATAACTGGAATCTTGAGCTTACGAGGGTCTCAAGGCACGAGAGTTGAACAAACTTTGCCGCCGAGTGTAATACAACATTTTTCCCCTCACTATTGAGAGGAAAATACAGACTACATACGATTATAAATCTTATCCACATGTAAGTTATCTTGAAGAAACCATTAAAAATCAATTTCGAAATTTGTCATAGAGTAGGTACGCTCCTGGTACTTAGTTAGATATTGCCTACAGCTTACCAAGTGCGGGATAAGACATGATCACATGACCAATTTAAGGTGTGACCTCCGATTGCGCATATCTACTATGGGCATATAGGACTCACTTATACTGGTTTTTGGTAAAGTGATAGGAATTACTTAGATTACTTTGCCCCACATGTGGATAAAATGCGTTTTTCCACGCTAGGTTTAAAGGACAAAACAGCGCTTTCCGAGCTAGTGAGGGGAAAATAAATTTTCTAGGCGGACCAAAAATTATCCGGCGCTGTAGCAGTAAATAGGTAATGTGCTAATTTAGCCCTTTCAAATGATACTCCGTATGACCCAGTAACTTAACTTTTAATTTTTGCCACCACTTTTATCGGGCATTTTCCAGCGTGGCAGCGACTCAGTTTAGGCCCTAAACTGAATCGCGTTAAGACGTCATGGTAATCCCCTGGAAGAAACAACGAATATAAAAAGCCTAAAATGGAAATGGTCTGGACACTTGGTCAGAGGAAACGAGAAATTGAGCAAGCGTATAACTGAAGGGTTGTCTAGGGTTGTCAGTCAACCAATTGGAGCCCTAGGTCACTCTAGAACCATGTCAAAATGAAATGCAGTAAAAGATTTCTTACAATCAGATGTAAAGCGTTACTATGACATAGTCCTACAGTGGCCTAGAGTTCTGTACAAGGAAACTTGGCTCACAATGATATGGGATTGACTTTTTATTCAACTGGACTGGCAATTAGTCGTTTTCTATACAAAAAAGTCTGCCCATTTATGCGGGCGTTAAATGTACAGCTATTACTACGTGGGCGTACGAATAGCTATGTCAGATAAACGTCAGTCTATGAATGAGTATGATACTATGTCATACCCATTAGGCAGAGGGGTAGGCCTGTCAATGGGAGCTACCGTACCTATTGTCGCTCACCAGGCGGCGCCACTCATGCGTGGGTCCTGTGCCAGTATGAGAGAATTGTCAAATTGACGTTTGAAATGTTCCCGCAGGACCCACGTTCCACTAGCGTCCCTAGCGGAAAATCGACTCGCGGTAATCCTCATTGCCACTCCATCTGGATTAAAACTCAAGGTATAAAGGTCATAAAGCCACCAATCTATCGAAGGTCTACGTCATTTAAAACAATTCGGCGTTTGTCATGATTATATATATTTGTCGTGTAGTATGTACGTTTGTATGTAACTCCAGTATCGTTGATCGGACGTGAAATTCGGCAGGTGGTTAGATGCGATTAAAATGTTTTTGAAGTCCGAATATGAACCAAATCCACAACTATGAACAACTAATTTAGTTTTAAATTCAAACGAAATAAAAATAGTAGTTTAATGCAACAGTGATATAAGAACCAATTATGAGCTGTTGCACACGCTAGTTTTTTTACGACAGCTAAAATAGCGTAAAAAGCAAAATCTAGAAACGTGGCAGAATAGGGAAGATGTTGTGCCCACTATAGAAAAAAAAAACAACAGTGCGTATAAACTAATAAACTAGTAAGTACTTCGTTTTACATAATGATTTAATAATATAGGACAATACGAGTGTAAGCAATTATGTAAACTTGTTTTTAAAACCATGCTTTAGGCACGTAATTATCTATTAATGGACACATAAAACTTGATTGTAACTCTAAATTGATCTAATTTTGATTGACAATGTAACCCAGTAATTTTTCGCTCCACCACTCAAATTTCAATTGGAACATAAACTTTATTACTTGAGTAATAAAGTCTATAAAGTGTTTTCCCAGTGATAATAATGTTGGGGTATAGTAGGCGTAAACAGATGACTATCAGACCAAACCAGTGTAATTTTGTACCAGTCGACTTGTTCGTCTATCAACTACGTTCCGTAACACACATCCACTACTTAAACGGAATACATTGTATGTTCCTTGTTGAGACTTAAGACCTTATTATAGTGGGTAAGTATAATATGTAACGTAATATGTTGGGTATACTTTGAAATGTCAAATGCAGAAGCTGTGGAGCGTATGGAGATTAAATTTCACCTTAATGTAGAAATGAAGGGTTGGGACATACTTTTTAATATTAACCCAGTCATTGAACTGAGAATTTGTATGGAGATTTTGTATTTGGAAATAATAACTGTTTTTTTAGCGTAACGGCTACATTATGAGTCTAATATTATGTACAAACAGCTGCAGAGTTAAGTGACACCCGTGGTTAAAACAAAAACAATTTGACACACGCAAATTGTTACAAAAATGTACACACAGTAACTATGTTTTGTTAGGTGGGTAGCAAAAATTCGCATCCGTACTAGAATTATGGACATCTCGTTGGGCTCAATTTTAGATTTATTGTGCTGAATATTATTATAAGTACAGTTGGAACAGTACCAATTGGAACCCTAAGCCGCTGTAGGACTATGTCATAGTGACGCTATAAATCAGATTGTAAGAAATCTCTTACTGCTTGTCATTTTGACAAGGTTCTAGAGTGGCCTAGGGTTCCAATTGGTTGACTGTACATATAGTACAAGTGGCTCTGGCAAGCGGGAAAGTGGGAGCCCGCTCCCATCCCTCTTGCTAATAAGCATGCTTATTAGCACGAGTAATGATCATGTGTAACCGTAAGTACCTTAAATTCTCGTCTCCTCGTCTGTGTTAAGTTTCATAGATTTTTGATATTAGTACAGACTGTGAAATTGTAAACTTCATAATTTCATAGAAGTGTGACGTTTATAATAACACTAGAAAGTTTGACAGTTAATTCATAGTGTTGTGTTTCTGTTGGTGAGTAAGGTCGCCAGAGCTCCAGAAGGATACACTGTGTTGACAGCTGACCACAGAGCAAAGCTTGCCCCTTTAACTGTCAACACAGCGAATCCTATTTTTATAAAGGGTCGGCAACGCGCGGCTACTGGACCGCTTACCATCAGGCGGGCCGCATGCTCGTTTGTCACCGTCTTTAAAAAATAACTAGTGTCCTCCGCCATTTTGACAGTCTTTTGTGTCTGTAAATTGGTGTAGCAAAGGTCTACATATGTATTAACGTGACCTGTGAGAGCGGATTTACTTACTTTCCCAGCCATTCACTTTTTTATAAGTACTTGCAGGATATACATAGGTACCAAATTGCGAAATATCCAATTAATGCATTTATTGACGATAAAAAGTGCCTTCACTTTTGTGAACCTGCTGGTAGTGAATGCCTCATACGCGACGTACATACGTACCTATATACGCTACGCTACGATGTGGTTGGATCGCGGGATGTCATCATCAAGTTAATGAGGTTATTATTATTTATTTTCAACAAATATATACAGTAAGTATAATTTACCTACCTACATCTACCCACCTTAAATCTAAAATAGGTTTGAGGCATTGTACCTACGATGCTGGCGGCATTTCCTCGTTGTACCGCAATGTTAATACGTTGTGCGAGGACGCCACCAGCTCTTCGGTCACCAGTTAGATCTACATTGACGTTGCGCGACTTTTACAAAAAACTTGCATGCGCTGGGACCCCATGGACCTAAAGTTACGACCCCAAATGGTATTACTTTCCAAGGCTCTTATATTTATTACGTTTTAAAATTTCGGCGCTTTCAGCTCCGCCCGCTTTTACATTAATTCGTTGGAGGTGGGACGGTGCCAGCGTATCTAAATACGCTACCACCCACCCACCGTCCCACCTCCAACTAGTTGCTACACAGGTAGCATCCGACCCAAACTCCAAGGAACCAAGGACACCCCATTGGGTCTCTTGCCATTATCCCTGAAAATGCCGGTCGGCTACAGGAGAGCAGGCACGTTGATGGTGGCAAGAGACCGACGGATTATGATCGGTACGGTACGGCTTATTGCTACTACCGAAAGGTCAGATAGGAATCGCTTTTTAGCTATACAGGTGTGGGGTCTTCAGGATCGTTGGGAATGCTTCGAATAAAACTTCACAAGAAGATTCATAAACGTTGTTGTATTGTCAAGTGTAAAAATATGGTGGTGCACATCTTACTCAAAAATCTGTCCCATAGCACCTTATGCCGGTGTAATAAGAGCGTAGTACCATATTTATGAATTGATTATGTCGAACCATATTTTTGCACTTGATTGTACTATAGAAAAAAAATACCAAGGCCCCCGCGACCAGCGATCTCCTACTTTCGCGGCAGAATTTTGGGGTAAAATGTTTAACCATCTCTGCCCAGACGAAGACAGAATGTAATTATAATACAACATACTTTTACGATGACGTTAAACTTACCAGACCGTAACCAGTTACATCTGAAGATGAGAAAATAAGTATGTTGTTACTGTCATGTACAATTTAAATAATTTATGTTCAGTCTACTTTGGCCTACTAGATTTAAGATGCAACACATTTTCATACTAAAGTTATACATGTTTTTAGGGTATTTAGGAATCTTTTTAATATTATTATTGACGAAGATAACCAATCGTGCTCATTCATTTCTGCAAATACAAAACATGTGCGTTTTTGTTAGGATTAAACTGATCTAATAGTAACTAGATTGTGTTACAATGGGGGGGGGGGGGGGATATATTTGGCGAGGGCGTACATTGAATTCCGAATGATGGGGGGGATTCTACAATAGAATCCCGAATGTATGGAGGGATATCATGAAAATTTCCAAAAACTGAATCGACAAAAAAATTTTATGTAAGTAACCAACAAACTTGTTTACAAAATTTCACAGGAATAGGTTGATAAATGTGACCTGTAGAGAACAAATGGACAGACACACGAAAGCATTTTTGCCCAAGTTGAAACGGATTCGCATCGCTCGCTTTGCTCACTCGGTCAAAAACATCACAATTAAAAGGTGCAAAGCGCGCCATAAATCCTAAAACAATGATTCCACACATTATTACTTTATGCATAACGCGATCCAAATCACGTACTAACTTGTATTACACACTTAATATGAAATTATTTTGTAACGCGTAATAATATGATACGCATTGTACGATCTCTAACGCCTGTTAATATTGTTAAATGACCAATTGTGACCCCTATTCCGACGGCATAACGCCTATCTATGATCCGGTTATGGTTGTTGCTGATTGTGCCATCTCCGACATTTTTATAGTAGGGGAGGTCGAGATGTTAAATTTGTTGTAACTCGAGCGTCGTGGCAATTTAAAAATTAATTTATAGGAAGAATAAAAGGATATATGATAATTTGTTTTTTTAGTGGTGCTGGTGGGGGAAGCGTCAACAGACTTTATTATTACTATTTAAAACGACATATTTACCATGCATATTTGTTTGTACCTGCCTTCTCATTTTACACACCAGCTGTTTCAAACCTGTTAGCTACAAGGTGTTACTTATACCTTTTTTACATTTACTATTTAAAAACATAGGTATATGTGTACATGGCGCTTGTAACAGTGTCGAAATATCGGGAGCTCAGAAAACCAAATATAGGTACATGATAGGCATGATAGGTATAGGTATAGGTGATGATGGTAGTGTTTTTTTTATTTAAATTTAAGTTTTTGTGAATTATCATCTTTTGTAGAAACAAATAAATGATTAGAGTATAATTAAAAATAGGTACATGATAAATAACTCGTTTTAAATAGTAATATTGTAAATGACCATGTTAGCTTAAAATCGTCTACATACTTTTTACATATAAAAACTTAAAAAGTAGGTAATCACTTAGTGGAAATACTTGAGCATGATGTTGATGTACAGTAAACCAATTGGAAACCTAGGCCAGTGTAGGACCATGTCATAGTGAGGCTTTAAATCAGATTGTAAGATCTCTCTTACTGGTAGTCATTTTCATATGGCTTTTGAGTGGCCTAGATTTCCAATTAGTTGACTGTACAGGTAGGGCAACGTGTCCTAAGAACAAAAAACCGCACTCCATTAAGTTAAGGTCAAGTTTTTTTTATAAAATCTGAAACGTTGCGTAAAAACTTCGATCAATAATTGCCTTTACTCGTGTAACTTCGTAACCCTGACACTCCCTTAAGTTTCGCTCAAATCGTGTAAAATTTGAAACCAACACTTTTTAACACGTAATTTTACCAACTATATCTTAAATTGACGTGTACAGTCAGTTATGTATACAGTCAAAGTGCCAAAAATATGTATACAGGACTTTATTGCCTGAGCATTAAGGTCCTGTATACATATTTTTGGCACTTTGGCTGTATTCATATCTGTGTGGTTGACTGTACAAGTATTTTTAAATACCTTTTCTTCGACAAAATGAACCGATATTATAGTACAAGGTATCCCTCCTTATAGATCTCTCGCGCCGGAGTTACTACAAAAATTCTCTCTTGGCCTCCCCTACTATCTGACCATTTGTGACCTCTATTACAACGGCTTAAGACCTATATATGGTACGACTGTAATGTTGCTGTATAGATAAACATCTTGACGCGTGAAGGCAACTTGTTGCCAAGTTAACATCGCCCTAAAAAGATGACGATACGAACGCACACTTGAGCAATAAAATGCTTGTTAGGAAGTTTTAAAATATATTTCATAGAAATCACTCAGCCATTAATATCTAATCTTTTAGAGTTATTAGCGCATGGGAATTGCAAAGTACTTTACAGGTGCGAAGAGGTAATTCGCAATAGATATTGAATAAAAGAAGTAGACGCCGAAAAAAATTACGCTATAACAGTGCTGCAGTTGCAGCAGTTTTTCATATAGTTTAAAATTATCTTCTATTTATCTATAAAGTTTTAATAGTGTTGGTAGTTCTGTGTATGAATTGGACAGTTAATGCTTTTTAATAAGCTGTTTTTCGTACGAAATATTTATAGTTTTTTATCACCATCAATGCATATTATGTCGTTCTGAGCGACATTTTTTGACGTTTTTGTTCTTCTTCGCGTCAATTTAAAACACTCCCGTGTTTTCTTTTACCCCCACTAGTAGCAAATTTCCTCCTTTTCACCTCTTTTCACCCTTGTATCGAAATTTACAATGTCAGTGCCTTTTAGAGATCACGGGCCTTACCATGACGTCTTAACGCGATTCAGTTGTCGACCTAAACCGAGTTGTTTTTTTGTACTACGACGGTGACAAACAAGCATACGGCCAGACTGATGGTAAGCGGTCACCGTAGCCTATGGACACCTGCAACTCCAGGGGTGTAACTTGCGCGTTGCCAACCCTTTAAAAAAAAGGAAGATTCGCTGTGTTGACAGCTAAAGGGGCAAACTTTGCTCCGAGGGCGCCCAGCTGTCAATACAGTGAATCCTCTTGGAGCTCTGGCGACCTTACTCACCAACAGAAACACAACACTATGAGTAGGGTCTAGTGTTATTAAACTGCGGTTTTCTGTAAGGTGCTCCAGATTTGAGCGAGACGACATTCGATGTGCTGTGTCCTACGACAATATGCATCCGCTGTACCCATACCTCTCTCAAATGTTAAAATGGTTTCAAAAAGTATAAACGTCTTAATGTGAATTTTTTTCACAGCGTCTCACCTCACCAGTCTCATTACCCATACGTCGTCTATTATCGAAGCGTTGACTAAAATTAATTTCGATTTTATCAATGACAGTTCACTTCATTGCGTTTTTGGTCATATTAGTTCTGTGTCAAACTTCTATGAAATCATGACGTATATTTAGGACTGTCGTTTGATACTCAAGATGGCGAACGCGTCTCTTGAATAGTTTTTTGTTTTTTGTCTGCTAAATGTTCTTTAATGTGTAATATTTATAGCTTATTGTGCAATAAACTACCAACGTAGCGTGCAGCTAATGAAGAATTAATCCTGAAATGCGTCAAATCATTTTCAGTCATTAGTCGGTAGTCCCGGGATCTCGGTATCAAGCTAGTGTAATATTACCTGTAAATATATTTTACTGTTATTTTTATATAGGTACTTGACATTGGCAAAATTGTCCGATTCTCGGACGGAAGCCATTATTTAAAAGAAGAGAAGTCAATCTTCATTCTTCCTCGCGCACAACGTATCAGCTTTGCGATACAACGAGGAAATGCTGCCAGCATCCTAGGTACAATGCCTCAAGGACCTATTTTAGATTTAAGGTGGGTAGAGGTAGTTAGGTAAGTTACACTTACTGTAAGTATATATTTCGAAAATAAATGTTTTTTCAGTCCTCCGGCCGGTAAGCGCCACTTTACGCAAAACTAAATTGCCGCCTGCCGGCTCCGTCGGGCTGAAAAATAGTATACAAACCTCGGCCGGTAAATGGGAAAGCCTCGGATCACATGTTAGTCGACCTCGGCTTCGCCTCGGCCGACAATTACATGCAATCCGAGGCATTTCCCACTTAAACGGCCTTGGTATGTAATGTACTATTACATCATCTTCAATGAAATCATGGCATTTAGTTAACACTCACAATCTGAGGCATCAAAATCAAGAAAACTTACCTTAGTCCGTATGTATAATAATTATAAATAGACGCATCGAGAACAAGTCTAGTATGTTTTGCGCAGTCGGTAAAGTTGCATCATGTGTTGCAACCACACTGAATGATAGTAAATCTTACAATAAACAATAATTAACCTACTTTACAGAATGCCGCTTGCTTCGCCGGTAATAGATTGATTATTAGACGCTGGATAAAATCGTTTTGAAGTATTTTACAGTATGCACTAGTAAATGGGTCTTATTTGAGAAAAGTAAAAGAAAACATAGTTATGGACGGGACAGGACGATCTGTCAATTTCTATAGAAATAATCACGTTATAGCTCGTACCCTCGGAGGTTACGTGACGTTTAATTTAACTCCATTACGTTCAGTTTGTTTGTACCCAACGAGACTAAGTTTCACGTACAAATACTTTTTTCAAACAAAATATACTGTTGGCACATTATAACTTACTTATGCGTTAAAAAGCAATATCTACGTATTTAGATGAATACATAGAAAACCTTGTGAATTGTATTAAATATGTTAAATTTTATTAACTTATTTATAGAAATGAAACATTGTTGAACGGATTAATCGAGTTTATTAACATAATGACCCTGTCTCGAGCGTCTTCACAGCACTCGTTTTCACAGGGTTGATGACTGAGAGAATGCGGATTTTCTCCCGTCAATCAAAAAGGTTACTTATGCAAACTACGTCCAGTTTGACCAACGGACAGAAGCCATTATTTAAAAGAAAAGAAAAGTAAATATGGTCTCGTTTTACCCTTTAGGAACCAAATATTTAGCCACTGCCCATCGTGTGCTTTAGTATTACACTTTACATCCAAACCGGTCACCAACTGGAGCGTCGCACCAGATTTGTATTCCACAAGACCCGCGTTACGAGAGCGTCCTTGATTTCTTTAATTTACGTGTATGTTGGAAATGACCGTTACGTAACTGACAGGTTGAAGTGACGGCGGCATGTTCTATATTTGACCGGCATCTTGTTCAAAATGTCAGTTCTTTTTGTTCTTTTAAATAATGGCGTCTGGCGTCTGTCAATTTTGCCAATGTCAAGTATTATCAAAATCTCAGTATATTATAATAATAGTATATTAATATAATAGTATATTACTACTGAAATAACATTTATTTTCGAACTAACTACCTACCTCTACCTACCTTAAATCTAAAATAGGTCCTTGAGGCATTGTACCTAGGATGCTGGCGGCATTTCCTCGTTGTATCGCAATGCTGATACGTTGTGCGAGGAAGCCACCAGCTCTTCGGTCACCAGTAACATTAACCAGACGTTTCCCGATTTCTACTAAAGACTTGCGTGCGCTGGGACCCCAAGGGCGACATTGTTCGGTAATTGGCCTCGCTATTTGTTAAGTTTATAGCTATATAGACATAACAGATAGTTTTTCAGGAGGCCGAGATCTCGGGAGTGCCGCTTGATGACTAACGGGGTCATTGAACGCGTTTCAGGATTATAATTAATTCTTCATTAGCTGCATACTACTTCGTTAGTTTACTGCACAATAAGCTATCAATATTACACATTAAACAAAGTTTAGCAAACAAAAAACCAAAAACTATTCCAGATCCAGAGACGCCATCGCCATGTTGAGTATCAACTGGAAGATGAAAATATCAGTTGTAATCAAATAGATCAATACTAGAGGCGCCCATACAAATTACAATACTTCGACCAAGCGGAAATGTGTCAACCCCGGAATGAGCGACTTCGCTCAATCTAGAACCAATCGTCCTTGCGGTCTAAAAAGGCGTCCTTACGGTCGCCATGGCAACAGACAACAAACAAAAATTTCCAAATATTTCTACACCCGAACCTTACAGCGAATAAAAATTAATAAAGTACATATTATTTTTCACTTTTAGAAGTCGGTTTTTTTGTTAAAAAGTGTTTTAACCCAATTAGCTTTAACCCTTTGTTATTCAGTTTACAAAATAGTAGTTTATGTAATTGTATACAATGAAAGGCATTATAACTCGAGTGGGGGTTTATGAAACAAGGCTTCAGCCGAGTTTCATGATAACATCACACGACACGAGTGTTTTAAAGCCTAATTATTTACAATTACATACACTGCTTTATATACACACATATCATGAGCTCTCTATGATGCGTTCAAAGCGCATATATATCGACCGCCATTGCGACTTTCAGGAATAAAAACTTTTCTGACATTAAAGTTATGACATTTATGTTTTTAAAATTCAGAGACAAACTGGAGTTGTTCCCAATTTTCATATCGTTCGATATCAAAATAACGAGCGACTTGCGTGCGTCATTGTATGCAAAATTCATTCTCAACCGCCGCGCGCCCCTCGCAGGCGGCTGGGAGGCCGGCGAGCGCCGGTCGCCTCCGATTTTACTTTATGCTCTAGAGCATAAAAACGATTTTATGTCGCCTCGACATAAAGTCGACTTTTTCGAGCAACATAAGTGAAATAAATAATTCACTAAACCTATTTACTGTTCAAACAAATGTAAAAATATGGTTGCAATATAATAATAAGAGCGTAGTACCTACCATATTTAGGTTATGAGAAGTATGGGCCGATTTGCCGATATAATATTTCAGCACTTTACTGTTCATCTATTATTGGCCTAGTCATTTTCCTTATCCTTCATTTTATTCATGTCATTACAACCTGTTTAACGGCCTCCTAGCCTAGTTGGTAGTGACCCTGCCTACGAAGCAGGAGGTCACGGGTTCGAATCCTGGTCAGGGCATTTATTTGTGTGTTTATCACGAATATTTGTTCCTGAGGTATGGATGTTTCTATGTATTTAAGTATTTATATGTATCTATCTATTATATATATCGTCACCTATTAGGACCCACATCACAAGCCTTATTGAGCTTACCGTAGGACTAGGTCGATTTGTGTAAGATTGTATAATATTTATTATTCCCTTTATTTCTTTTCATTCTTAAGTTAGGTTTTTACAATATGTCTATAAAAGTAAAATATAAAACAACATACAAAAAAAAACATAAAACATAAACACATTATAAAAAACCTAACCTAGAGTGCCGCCGGCAACGGGGCAGGGCCCAGGCTGCCGGTGGTTAGGGCCGCAGAGAGAGGAACCGCCGGACTATACGCGCCGTGTCCAGGATTACCGCCTTCTGCATCTGACCCTTGATCCATCCATCTAGCGAGAGTCTCTCAAGATGTTGCTCGAGACTCTTCGCTATGAGACCGTTCGCTGAAACGACATCGGGACAATGATCGTCGAGTCAACATCCCACATGGCGGTTATTTCATGAGCCAAGAGTACTTACTGGACTTGTCCTTCTCGGCCTTCACGAGATTCTCGTCATGGGGGATGGTGACGTCGATGAGCACGGCCCGACGCTGCGATCGATCAACCAGCGCCGCACGATGTCAGGCTTATTGGCTACAATAGTCCTGTCCGTGATGATAGATCGATCCCAATAGAGCGTGGCACGATCATTTTCGAGAACTGGCGCAGGTGCGTACTTGTAGTACGGCACTTCGTGGTCCACAAGATCGTATTTAAGAGCAAGTTGCTGGTGAATAATCCTGGCTACGAGATTATGTCTGTGCAAGTACTCGCCGTTAGCAAGATGAGAACAACCGGAAATAATATGCCTGAGTGACTCTCCGGGACGGCGGCATGCCCGACAAATGTCGACCGTACCGTCCTTCAGGATATAATATTATAATAATATTTATATAATATTTATTTATTATTATCACCCGCGCCGTACATTTTGTAAGTTTTACCGTTTTACGTGAATATTTTTTCTTCGGTTTTGCTTTCAACACATAGAAGACCAATTGGTCATCATGATCATAAACAAGAAATATGTTTACTACCGTAACAAAAATCGACTTAATATTGTCTTCTGTTACCGCGATTGTTATTCATTGAAATTAAACACTTTAGAACGGATCCTTTGGAACGGAAAAATCGACTTGTTTTATTTTTGACAAAAATGTTTTATTTTTTACCTTGTTACCTACTTCCGGAAGAAAAGTTTGTAGGATTTTTGCACACATTATCTATAAATATCCCATTCGAATGTAATTTGAGAAAAAAAGGGTATTATAATTAAATGTCTGTCAAAACCGTGTATTTCGTAGGTTATCAGTGCAATCCTCTGTTTACACATTACCTAGTTCACATAAAAGGTATTCTAAAAAAACTCACATGACATAAAACTCTGCAAATTAAATTGACCAATTTGCGTACATTCACAAATAGCAATAAGTCATAGCATCATTAAATCATTATCATTACATACAGGGTGGCCCACAAACGCGTTGACATGAAAATTTATCAAAATAATGTAAATTATAAATTCAAAGAGATGTCATGAAAACAGGAGGTCGCTGGTTCGATCCGAGCCCTGCTCACCGGGGACCTAGGCCACTTATTCTGTGGTATATGAAAGCGAAATAACACATCTATCACCCACGCCGTACATTTTGTAAGTTTTACCGTTTTACGTGAATATTTATTCTTATAATTCATATATAATAGTGGGCCTACTTAAAAACATGAATCAAAACATTTATTATAAATAATAAATGATTTAATTCATGCTTTACTATTGTAGTAAATAATGTAGTTATAGAAAGTATAGTCATAAGGCTCTAAATTGGATATTTCTGAATCCATCGTCGATATTTCGGGCTGACTCGTCACCTTTTCGTAAGATACGCTATATCGATTAATAAGTAGTGTAAACACAGTTTTCCTAGATTCATAAGCTCAATATATTCAGCCTACTCAACTAAATCTAGAAGGAATATAGTTTGTAATCAATCTCAAAAATCTGCCGTTTCTATTATTCACAAATCCGAGACATTTTTAAAGCGAAGGTTAACAGTACTAGTGCTTGACATTGCACCAGTATTCGACATTGATACTTTATGTCAAAGTAATATAGGTTAAATTTGAACAACGAGGGTTTTCGATACTCGGCATTAAAGCTTGACACTTTGACATGAAGTGCCCATGTCGAATACTGGTGCAGCGTCGAGTACTGGTACTTTTACCTTATACTTACTGTGATTAGACAAACATAAATTTTACAGGAGCTGTGGCAATTTGTAATTTTTTTACAAAAATTTGCGTTTTTGAAGACAATTAGATTTATTTAGTTGAAAATGATTGCGGTTTTAAATTTTAATAATACAGTATAATTCGTGTAACGCTAGAAAATAATGATATGATACTTTGTCATCCTACGCCACGGGTTGTGGACCTACGCGAGCTCCAGGCTGCTACGTGGAGAGAAGTTGCACAGGATCGAGATCAGTGGCGTGCACTCGTATTGGAGGCCAAGACACACTTTGGGTCGCTGCGCCAGAGGAGTAGTAGTAGTACTTTGTCAACGAATTTCTGGGTCACCCTGAATACAAAATTATACGAAAAAATAATGCAGTAAAAGAGCGACAACATAATAGCTGTAATTCGCTTAGCTTCGCAATGCCTTAATTTTGTAAGCTCATTGTACTGCCACTTATACAGGGTGCCTACTAGGAGCCACTTCGATCGTTCGTTCGTCTGGTTCCCTCTCTGTTGCTCTTGCATATACGAGCGATAGGAATGCAAATAGGTGCATTTTCGAAAACGAGTGTAGGTACCACTTTTTTTAAGTGAAGTTTTGAGTTTTTTTATAGCCATTGATTTACTCGTAGAATAAAAATACTGTCTCTGTTTGTGGTCACTTTATTTTTTTCATACATTTTTGTATGGAAAATTGAGGATCCATTTTTCTTTAAAATTGTGCACTTTTCTCTGAAAATGCCCGTAGATGAAAGAATGAAAGAAAGAAGTTCATGGTAGACCCACAAAGTGAACTCAGCCTTTGAACAAACCATGAAATCCCACATGGTACTATATCTTAGTAAATTTTTGCCAAATATGTACTAGGTAAATAAATAAATATTATAGAACATTCTTACACAAATTGACTAAGTCCCGTAGTAAGCTGAAGAAGGCTTGTGTTACGGGTACTCAGACAATAGTTATTTATTATACAAGGGGGCAAAGTTGTTGTCTAACTCTCGGGCTTATATTGAGACTTGAGACCCGAGCAACGAAAGATTTCAAAATTGAGCCACGAGCGTAGCGGGTGGTTCAATAACTGGAATCTTGAGCTTTACGAGGATCTCAAGGCACGAGAGTTGAACAAACTTTGCCACCGAGTGTAATACAACATTTTTCCCCTCACTATTGCGAGGAAAATACAGACTACATACGATTATAAATCATATCCACATGTAAGTTATCTTGAAGAATCCATCAAAAATCAATTTCAAAATTTGTCATAGAGTAAGTACGTTCCTGATACTTAGATATTGCCAACAGTTTACCAAGTGCGGGATAAGACATGATCACCAGACCAATTGAAGGTGTGACCTCCGATTGCGCATATTTACTATGGGCATATAGGACTCACTTATACTGGACTGGTGGTAAGTGATAGGAATTAGATTACTTTGCCCCATATGTGGATAAAATGCGTTTTTCCACGCTAGTTTTAAAGGACAAAACAGCGCTTTCCGAGCTAGCGAGGGGAAAAGATATATATTTATTTGTGTGATGAACACAGATATTTGTTCCTGAGTCATGACTCAGGAACAAATATCTGTGTTCATCACACAAATAAATGCCTTTACCGGGATTCGAACCCAGAACCATCGGCTTAGAAGGCAGTTTCACTATCACTACCAACTACGCCGACCGTTCGGTAGATACCTTCACCTTTTTAGGTCAATGTTGTCACTTCATTAGCTCGGAAAGGATATATTTTTAAAGATAAAGATAAACAGAACAGTTAAAAAATACTTTATACACTAGCGACAATAATCGTATTATTCTGACTTTGAAGTTGACTTGTTACGTAGGCTGCGGGCATTAACCTTAAGGATATATTGTTAAATAGGTTAAAAGCCGTGATGCTGTAACTTACATTATAACAAAAGGGGATTATGTTACCGGCGTCAGAGTCGTGCTACTTTATTAATGGAAAAATAAATAACTGGACCACTCATGTTAAGATTGGTAAGCAAAGCACACTAGTGCACCACCTATCTTATGATAAAATATACTTAAGAAATACTTAACCTCACCTTTCCCATAATGGCAAATAGGTTCTGCCGCTCCTATTAAGAACCTATTACGAAACACCTGTATATTAAACACCTGTTAAGGTATAATACTGTGTGTAAGTCTAATACGGGGGATAAATTTAACCAAAAATAAAATTTATTAGTGTTATCAATAATTAAAACATATTTTTGAGTTACACTTAATTATGACCCCAAAATTAATTTTTTAATAACATTTTCAGCAGCAATGTACTATAAAAAATTTGACGCTGACAGTTGTCAACGAATGTTTAACGCGAGTGTGTTTGCATTACATTGCGGGCCGAATTATTTTCTATGGATAAAATTTTAATTGCAATTCCATTTAAAAGTTACCTAATTACATTTCTTATGTCCTATACTAACCACATCACACGATCAAAGTTCACATTGCAGCAAGTCGCATCGAGTATATTGCGAAAATGTGCTGATTCGGTGCCTTTCGCTATACACTTTAAGATCCACTAAACCCGGGGTTAGCCACATAACCCGGAGTTAATGTGTATTATGACTTAGGTACCTACATATTTCATATAATAGCACTACTTAAATAAATGTTTCTGGGCGTTTGGGTGGGTATGTTTATGTCTGTGTAGGTATACATTTTTCGTTTCTTACGGTGTCTGGTTTTGCTATAGTTGCAGCGAGATGTTGTGTTACAAAGATAGAGTACCTGTTCACTATCTCCATTATTAGTTTTTACTTCCGATACGTACTACTTGTGCACGTATTACGAGCATTTGTGTAAATGAACATTACTATTTTTTTATTGTAATCTTAAGACTGACCAATGGATGGCTGTAATTGGCCTCATCTTATATTTTAAGCATAATGTTTAGTTATATTTACGGTTGTTGTTGTCCAATAAATAAATAAATAGGCATTTTTTATGGAATTTGTTAGCTTAACTCTGGGTTAGCGGTTAACCCTGGGTAGTGCAAGGGATCCAACGCCAGTATGTCCAGTTCTTCGGAACTTATGTACGAAATATCATTTGATTTAGGTACCAATCGCTTTTCGCAAGGAGAGCATCGTGAGGAAACCAGACTAATTCTACCAGGACTTAGTTTAACCTCTGAGCGCCTACCACGAACCGCGAACGAAAGTATACCTCCCTTTCGCACTTGTGATTTCTCACTCAAGTGCGACAGAGAGGTGAAACTTCGTTCGTGGTTCGTGGTAGGCCTTCTGGTTTGGATGGTTAGATGGCAATCGCTTTCATAAATCTATCGCCTGTTTTTTACAATTTATATTTAAAAAAAAAACTATAAGTATATAGAATGCTCTTTAGGCTATGTATTACTAGCTTTATACGCCCCTCTGGGCATTGTAGATCAACCTTTGTTTTTGTTTTTAATTATATTTATATTTTTGTATGTAGGTATATAGTTTGCACAAGTAACTTTTTGATTGACGGGGAGAATTCGCATTCTCTCAGTCATCATCTTAACCCTGTGGAAACGAGTGCTGTAAAGGGCTCGAAACGTAGGGTCATGGTGTTAATAAACGTGATTAATCAGTTCTAAAGTGTTTAATTTCAATTAATAACAATCGCAGTAACAGAAGACAATATTATGTTTTACTAATTATTATTTTTATCTTATATTGTTTGTGTCTGTCTGTATCTTATAGTTCCAATTATTATTAATTAATTACATAAGATACAGTCACTTTGTATAAAACAATATAAAATTGATTACTGAGAGAGTACTTAAATGTAGTATGATACAAAATTTCGTAAGAAATAAATAAACCCACTTTTTTCTTTTGCTTCGGGGTCCTTTGGTAGAAACTAAATACTTAATTAAGTTAGACACATCCATATGAACAAACATAACATACGATTAAAGCATACAAATAAAACGCACTTACCAGGAATCGAACCAGGTATCGTGTGCACTAACACCCCCTAATCCATGGTAACTCTCCAGACCGTTTAATCACCAAAATTTTTGAAAAATGAAAAAAATAATATCTGTCTGTAATTTTTGATTATTTAGTAGCGATCTGGGTCTACAAATATCATCAACGTCAACACAGTTACACAGTTGTTTTTTAATTCAAAACAGTTGGCCACCTAAGTAAAAACACATTCATGAAATTAAAAAAGAAAATAACTAATAAATAAAAATATATTAACCTACGGGATTTATCCTATATTTACCTATACATATTTATATTTACAGGCCCCGACTTTAACACATTGAGTGCCAGCGAGTGTTACGCGCTACGCTCGTAGCCGATTCCGTTGTTTTCCCGCTTTGTAGCGGAAAGCGACCATCCACAGAGAACTCGCCTAGCGGGTTCCCGGCACTCTATGTGTTAACACGCTGACTACTGTAACAATTCCTAAAATTACTGAATTACTGGCGCTTCAGGCGTCCATAGGTTACGGAAACCGCTCACCATCGCGCGGACTGTGTGCTTGTTTGCACCATTTCGATAATTTAAATACAATCGTAAAGTATCGTCAATAAATAGATAATTACTCGTACTTGGTGAAGACTTTTTGACAATTGTAATAAGATCTAATAGTGTTTTAAAGATTTTCGGTAGTTTTTGACATGAGAATGATCCTGTGTCGGAATTTCGTGACATATGTGTCGAGAGCTCTTCACCAAAGTTTTCGTTTTTAATGGTAACAATGATGTTATCCTTTATAATTGAAATGCATGGCAAACAATTTACATCCCGCAAAGTAGTAAGCCGCGTCCGTAGCCCATAGACGCATGTAATATCAGTAGGTAATCATGATGTGTCCCACCTGTTGCCTTGGTAAAATTGTGGTCTGATGTCCCCTGGAGTCTGAATAAGCTAAATTTGCATTGATTTTGATAGGACAGTGAAAGTGTAAATCAAACGTCATAATTTCACATAAGTTTGACGTATAAAATACTACTTACGCAGATCCTAATATCAAAATCGATGTAAACTTGGTCTGAATTTAGGTCAGTGTAAAAACTACCTAACCTTAGACGCAAACCTGGAAGTAGGCTATCAAATTAATAAAAAACAACGATTAACTCTGGATTAGTTAGTTAACCCTGGGTGCCAAGTGACGCTAAGAAGTTTATTTATATAGTTATATTTTTATAAGTTGCGAGATAAGTTTTCAAATTTTTTATGCCATTAAACCCCGTTTTAAAATAAATAAATAATAAATTTAGTAAAATAATTATAAAGGGGTTTGCAAAATAAGTCAATTTAAAAAATGCGTCCAAACGAATTAGGTGGACGAAAACTCTCCGGTACACCCGGGACAATCACAAAGATACGCGAGACGGCTGAATCGAAATACGCGCGGGGATTGTGCAAAGAAGGGATGGTTACGTAAACTAATGTATATATACTCTGTCCGTTTGTCGGTGGTGCATACCTACTTCTAAGTTTTAAGCACCACAGTCGCTCCAGCAATACGCAAGATGTACGCTAAGCTCGCTGTAAGTGATTAAAGTGTTATTTTAAGTGTTGTGATTAAAAGTGAAGGTATTTTTTCCGTCCACATATTTCCAACGTACCTTAAGTGTCACTGAAGAATGGTTAATCAAGTGATTCATTTTATTATGTTTTGCTGCGCTTGACTTTGTTGGTTGTTGGCAAAATATTTATTTGAATTTTGATGAGTGAAGTGTTTTGGCTCGGGTAATCGAATTAAGTCAAAATACTTACAGGTTTTATTTTGGTAGAAAGAAACATTTGATACAAGCCTTATTTAATAATAAGTCGAGTTCTGAGTATCTGAGTTCTGAGTGTCGGGTGTGTGTGTGAGTTGTGAGTATCTATGCAGCTGAATGCATAATATGGAAACACTTACGGCGTATTGTCAATGTTTTTGAAGTCTTGGAAATGCTTATATATGTAACTCGACTGTATATGTATTGCAATTTAAGCCAATAATAATGTATATATATTTATTGTTGATCACTGCGATTGTTTTCTTAATTCAGATATTTATGTTTTTTTTAATGCGTTTTGCACGGATTTTGTTAAAAGTATTCTTTGCACATTAACTAACAACTTAAAGATGGTTTATGAAAACCTCTAGTATTTATTTTTGTTATTTCTGCTCATAATTACAAGCACTAACCTTAAAAAATTACCCAGATTTTGACACAAAATTTGTACATACTTTTGTACCTTAATGTTTGAGAAAACTCGTTACAAAACCGAAAAAAAATCTATGGTTTTTGTGATAATGTCAAATAACAAAAAAAAAATGTTTTTGTAAATACGCCTTTTTTTCTAAAGAAAGCTTTATCTGATATAGATTAGTGAATTTCATTGACATATGTGATAGCTGTAAAAGGTACCACGTCGTCGGCTGCCGATAACGATTAAAACCCATAAACGATCTTTAAAAATGAGCCGTATCAACAAGCCACAAAATGGTAACTTTTTGTTGACACAAATAAAATTATTTTTGTTAATATTTTTTGATTTGTTATTAAAGTAGTAACAGGGCGTCTTGCCTGTTACTAAGATTGCATATACTCGAGAAATTCGCCGGCATTTCGATAGGACCAGTTGTCCTAGTGGTTATGGCGTTAGCCGCGTAAGCTGAAGACCCGAGTTCGATCCTCGGATTGGCCTTCGTCGGTGTTGGTCTTTTTCTTTAGTATATGACATCTATTTCAATTTATCACTTAATATATGTTGAAACACAATCAAACAATATGTTCTGTTCCAGCTCGTATCCCTTGTGATCGCTGCCGTCGTGGCTTCTCCCGTCCCCGGTGGTCACGGAGGTCACCAGTAAGTACCATCATATCTATTCTCTGTTGAAAAATCTTGATAGCGCGATTCAGAAAGTTCCATATACTTAACAGCGCCATCTATTGAGAGTTTCGTTAGCTAAAACTTGTAAGCATCAGACGGAGGTCACCAGTATGTACCATCATCATCTCTACTCTGGGGTCATGTTGGGAAAAATCTTAATAGCGCGATTCAGATAGTTCCCTATACGAAACAGCGCCATCTACGGGCGATTTGTTAACTAAAAACTGTAAGCGTCTGAGAAGTTCGAATATGCATAATAATTGTATGGGCTGACAAGTCTATTACTACGTGATCGTACGAATAGCCATACCCGCCCCCAAAAATCGGCAGAATTGTATAGGAAGTCTGTAAAGCGTAGGTACTAGGTAGGTACTCCTGCTCCATAATTATACTATGGGAAAGAGTGTAATCTAGAATTCGTGTAACTTATAGAAAGGGGTCAAATTGCTGGAGACAATGCCACTTTGACTTGACTGTAACTTTACAATTATAAAACACAAATTAAATCATTTATTAAATATAATATTTTTTTTAATTTAAATATTTTTTTTTAAGTAGTCACACTACTGTATATTTAAATTATAAATTGAAAGCGATGTCATATACTACAGAAATCCACGGCCTCGTGATCGGGTAGCCCAGGGGTTGCCGCGAAAGCAAGAGGTCGCTGGTTCGATCCCAGCCCTCCTCACCGGGAGGCTTGGTCACTTTTTCTGTAGTATATGATCTCTTTTAATTTTAATTATATAATTGGCTGTGACTTTTTAAGCTTACCTACCGCATGGCGCGTCGCTCGGTCAGCTTGAACATAAGGCTATTTATTGATAACATGTGGTTAAGTGTTGGATTTGCAACTGCTCATGCAATGTAATGAGTGGTCGTTACTGTGCGGTTGCATGTTGTACCCAATGGTGTCAATATACTAAGTAATTTACTTACTTTTAGCTGGGCTTCATTCAAGTATAATGTGGTTTTTTTATACCAACATGAGCGCTCTGAAGGCCTAGTATAAATGTTGTACGACATTAACTCCTCGACCGCGTTAGCGTATCGGGAGTTCAAATTATGTTTGCCGTTTATTTAAATCATCCGGCAACTTTCATATCTTGACCCCTCGATACACTAACGCGGTCGAGGAGTTAATGTCGTACAACTTTTATACTAGGCCTTCTGTCTATTGTGTCAGAGTAAATCAGGGTCCAATTTCACTACAGCGACAGGTGTGACAATTGTCAACATTACTGATATTACAGGCGTCTATAGGCCACGGGCGTCGCTTACATTGTGCGGGCTGTATCCTTCTTTGCCGCCGACTGCCATTTATACATAAAAACATGATTATTACTCGTTAGATGGCTCGTTGGCGATTTCGATATGAGCATTCAATGAGGATTACCGCGAGTCGATTTTCCGCTAGGGGCGCTAGTGGAACTTGGGTCCTGCGGGAACATTTCAAACGTCACTTTGACAATTCCCTCATACTGACACAGGACCCACGCATGAGTGGCGCCGCCTGGTGAGCGACAACACGGTAGCTTCCATTTTGATTTTAATCGTAGACACCTAAGTAGAAAAATAAAGAAATAGAACCGTTAAATAATTAATATAAGACCAGGATTTGCTATTATTTACTATCGACGCGATTTCGTTAAATTAAAAATCGGCTCCGTCCACGGTATTTGAAATATGATGAATATGATTATTTTTGCAGTATTAAATTAAATAGTTTTTCTTAAAAACAAGAATTCAATGTTGCCAGTCCCTTAAAAGAGAAAGTAATAAAAAGTGAGAAAACAACCCAAAATAAAGTCTACTTAAAAAAAAACGGCAAATTGGGTGTTTTTAAATAATTCCAGTTTCAAAATTGTATCAATATAGGTTCATTGCTCTCGATGCTACTAAACTGGATCGCATGGAACCTTCTCGAAATTACGTAAAGCAGCCAAGGCCAACTACCACTACGAAAACCGTTACAAAATGATATGTGTAATCTATTAATAACATTCATATTTATAAATAACCGCGTTGAATTACATTAGAGGTCGACGGACTTAAGAGAATCAGTGAAAGTCATATATTTAGAGTCTTTAATTACTAAGTACGTGTTACTTTTCTGGATAAGACAAGTTTGCCAGCATTTTATTTTAAGAGAGATATGCAGGGCACAACGGATGCATATCGCTGTGTGGTAGGGCACAGCACAACGAATGTCGTCTCGCTCAAATCTGGAGCAGAGCCTAACTGGGGAAGTACCTCCACCTTACAGAAAACCGCAGTTTAATAACACTCCTCATACTACTCATAGTTTTGTGTTTCTGTTGGTGAGTAAGGTCGCCAGAGCTCCAAGAGGATTCACTGTGTTGACAGCTGGGGACCCACGGAGTTAAGTTTAGTTTATAGCTACGTTTCTCAGGGGGCCAAGATCCCGGGATTGCCGCTTGATGACTAAAGGAGTGACTGAACTCGTTTCAGGATTAATTCTTCATTAGCTGTAAACTGCTTCGTTAGTTTACTGCACAATTAGCTATCAATATTACACACTAAACAACATTATGCAAATAAAAAACAAAAAAATATTCCAGAGACGGCATCGCCATCTTGAATAACAAACGACAATCAACAGTCAAGTCATTCCAATACTATACGCTATATGATTGCTGTCAAACATGGATAACTTTATAAAATTATAAAAAATTGTCATAAAATGACAATCTGTTGTCTTGTCCTGCAAGTATCACTCTATCCACCTGGCATCTTAGCCCTATAGAACTGTATTCCAACTACAAACTAATAAATCTTAAGGTAAATCTTAAGATGTTTCGATTTAACTTAATTGCATTTTCATTTACCTTCAAATCGTAAACAAATCATTTAAGAAAGTGTACATTTTAATGTATCTGATAATATCAAACCCGCACAATACCTACGGGATACCTTCAATGAAGTTATTGAGAAGGTAAATAATTAGTCAACGAGGCTTTTCTATAGAAGAATTTTTTTAGGTAGGTTTTTTAATATTGTTCCTACTAAGCTCTTTCGATCTAGGCGAAATAACGTTGAAAAAAAATTACAAATTCGGGCACTTTTTTTTCTTGTAGCGTCGAAACCTATTTTAGAAAAAAGTTGATTCGATCCCGTCTCGCGGAAATGCCCAGCTGTAAGGCCATAAATACATAATACTATTCTAAAGATACAATTTTATTATAAGCTATTTCATAGATATAATGTACCTTAATTACCATATCACGTGATTTGTTATGAAGGTACTTACTCCCTTGTGTCTTCAACGTAAATAATAATTTAATAAAGTACGGCAGTAGCGAAAGATGAACAAATAATTGCACTGCATGGCATGCTTTACAGAATACAGAATACAGACTTTATTGGTAAAAGTATATACATTTTACACGTCATACAATAATAAAATATTACGCAGGTACATTTATGTAAGTAGGTAGGTAAATATGTAGGTATGTACAGTTACGCTTATAAATCTAGGTGTTCATATATATATTTAATATTACATTCTGTATATTCTTATTCTTATAATGTACTTTCTGTATATTCATTTAATATTACAAGAGTAGGTATATTACACCAATCCAATATACTTGATATTTAAGTACCTAAACAAGTCTTATAACTATAATATGTCCGTGCCGTTGCATGAGGATGTAGTTTTAGATGCCCCATTCATTACATTTTCAATTTAAAATGTTCGCAATAGATTGTGAAGGCAATAAATTATTTGCGAAGATTTAATATTTATGGGTTTGATTTAATAAAATTATAGAGGCGCAGGTTATACATTTATGAGATACTACTAGTACCTACTATTTCCCCTCTGCTAAAAATATGCAGAAATATATTATTGTACGGACTGACATGTCTATTAACAACCGTACGATTAGTCAAACACCGGCGGAATATTTGTGTGTAGAAAATGTCAAAGAAGCTTTATTGTCTACTCGTATGCCCTCTGTAGGGGGTAAAATTTCACGCGCCCAACCCGCCGCTAATTGAAACCTGTATTGATTTTTACAAAGGCTTTGCGAGCCGTCGCGACCCCCCAACAGAAATTTTACCCCCTAGGGGGTCGCGACTCACACTTTAAAAACACTGAAGTAGACTATCTGTTTTTTAAGCTGTCACAAAGGGCTCTTGTAAAATGGCTAACCATAAAGAAGGTAAGGTAATAAACAATATTGTCTTACCGCATACCCTTAGGCGATATTTCCCGGTCTTTCATGTAAACGACGTAATATTCCTTTGAAGGAGTGCAATTTAATGAATTTTCTTAGGGATTGGATTTTAAATAAAGAATTTGTCTTGTTCGACGGTTGTGTCTATAACGCGTTATTTTGCAACCCGAGAAAAAGGGGTTGAAATTTTAACTTTTTAACTTTCTAACTCCTAAAGGGTTGAACCTTCAAGGAACACAGAGAGGGGAGTCGGCATACGTACTATTTCCCTTCTGCTAAAGTATAATCCCAAATGGGCATAATGCTAGCTAACTAAATAAAAGGGTCTTGACAGACAGACGGACGGACGGAAAACATAGTGATCCTATAAGGGTTCCGTTTTTTCCTTTTGAGATACGGAACCCTAAACAAACGAAAGCTTATTTAATCAATTGTACGTTATATTTATTATTTACTAAAATATCTATTTTTTAAATACAAAACGTTATTCTCTAATTTGACGAAATGTTTTTTTACAAGTCGACTAATAAATAAGAGTAAAAATAATTGAAAATATATATTAATCTGATACGGAAGCTGTTCATAATCTGTCTACTGTGCAAAAAATCAATTGAAACCAAGTTATCTGTCACATTCACAAAACCTGCCATACGGGCCATGCAAAACCCGCCTTTATACAGTATTCATTACGGCTTCCTGTAAATGTTACAGATGCATTTCAAACTGGTCAGAAGAAAAATGATACATACCTTCGGGTGTATCCTGCAATTGTTTCTTTTCGGTTCTGGGTCAAACTTAGCTTGAGATACCGCTGCAAATTTCTGTACTCATCGAATGAGGGGAAGCGACCTGAGATCCCATCTACTTGGACACTCCGTCGTTTGTATGTATATATATATATGTTTGTAGGTTTGTTCAAAGATAACTCGAGGATCATAACATTCATAACACTTTATACTTTCGAGTTTTCATTTAAGGAGATGGCATCGTACTATTTGCCCTCTGACTTGGCTGACAGTTCTATAACGTTACCGTACAATAACCCATACTCGTACATAATATTTTTGTATAGGAAATATGACTGAAGCGTACTCTTGTTACGGCTGCTCTATATTTTTGTAATGATAGACCAGAGAGTTATTAAGACCCAATTATGAGCTGTTGCATACGCTAGTTTTTCTACGACAGATACAATAGCGAAAAAAGCGAAACCTCGAAAGGTGCCCACTACAAAGAAAAAAAACACAGATTTTCTTATAAACAAACCAAATTATTAAATCAAACGATTTTTAATAACGCTTTATCAAATTATGGTTGTTGGTGAACTCAAACTAAGTGAAGTAGTTTGGTTGAATATATTTTTCCGTGCAGTGAGATAGAATAAGGTGAACAATTCACATTCGTATCTCGCACTATGTAGATTACTGTTGTCCAGCGTATGATTGAAGTTCAAGGTCACGGTGGCTTAATTAGGGGGGTCCCCTTTCCACCCTCCCCCGTTTTAAGTACAGATTGTGGTTTGAGGGATGTAGGCTCCCCCTGTTTGATGACAGATGTAAGCCTCCGATTGGTTGGTTTCAAATAGTGGAGATGCTGGGACGATAAGAGAAAAATTAAGACGTAATTACACAAGGGCAAGCAGAAGTATGTAAACGGACAGTGTTAAAAAATATATGTACAGTTAAAATCAAAAAACTTTATCTGTGTTAGTTAAAATCGACTAGGTACCGCACAAAAGTCAACTTTCACCTTTCAAACTTTGAAACAGGAGGATTTAGTAAGTCATTATTTGTAATTTACCGATATTTGTAAAATCATACTTTGGCCATACTGGAAGTTCCCAGATTCTTAGAAACTGTCTGTATGTTATTTTTTTAATTACTATTTCTTAACTCTATCTGACAATGTGTAGGTACAATCGAACCAATCTGAAAATGTCACGGTACAATTTTTTCTTTTTGTATGTAAATTTCGTGTTTTTAGTTCACAGACTTCTGTGTGGGGTCATGAGTAGTTGTGGGCATTGAGATTATAGCTTGTTTAAGAACAACTCTTTTTCTCTTGTTACTCATTTGGATAACTAAAGTTGTCTCAAACTATTGCACCAAAAGGTCATATTCATATCCCGTCAATGTGGCTTACACGACATGCATGTCTAACAGTGGGGTGAAATGGGGGGTTAAACCTTTATCTCCCCAAACCACACCAAAAAAAAGCGCGTGACACGCGCAAATTTGGCAATTTTTATCCTTCTTCCGACTACTTTAAGGTCGAATTTAGATTTCACATTTCGTTATGAGCTTTTGGAAGATATAAAGCTCATTGTTTAATATGCGACGCATACGCTGCGGAAACAAACTATTGTTTAGCCATACCACAATCAAAACATCGTAAATGAGTCGACATTTCTATTTACTAATCAGAGAGATACAACTGCAATTTCGTTTTACACCACTATAACCCGTAACACTGAAGTGTTAAGCTATATAATCGCTTAATTCTTCTAGGTTGATTAACTCCCAATGGTTTTCAAGTCACAATTGGAAGGTACTTACGGCCTTTTAGGGATTTGCTGTCCAGCAAGGGTCACAAACGTGCTTTGGGACCTTGGACTAGGAATGACATTGAAATTATATGAAATGTTCCAGATACTTGGAATTTTCCAGTGACGTAGGGAAATTGCAGTGCTGATTTATCAAACCGAAGTTAGGTTAATATGTTAAGAGGCTGTCGATAAGCAAAAGCTTTGAAATTAAGAATAGGTAAATACGTTGCAAAAAAATTTAATCTAAAAATATTGTACCATTTGGGGTCGAAACTCTTGATCCATGGGGTCCCAGCGCACGCATGTTTTTCGTAGAAATCGCGAAACGTCTGGTTGATGTTACTGGTGTCCGAAGAGCTGGTGGTGGCAATTGTAAAGATTGTTTGCACTATGATATAATATTTATTTAAAAGGCTTCAAAAACGAGCTTAACCATTATAAATGAGTTATCAGCTACAAGTTTCTTTATAATTAGGTAGTCGAAACGATCTACTTTTTTAAAGACCTTTTAAACAATGATACCTATCTTTGAAACATACTCACGACCAACTTTGTGTTTACAAACTTATTGAAATCAAGAGCGTAGCGCAATCATAATCATAACGCAATCAAGATGAGTCATTTTATATAATTGCGAATATGTATGTTATGTATTAAGTGGTGCAACGAAAACATTAAGATATTTCAAATAGCACTGCATTCGCTTTCCTCATTAAGAAATGTTCAGACTTCAAAACGAATATAAAACAGAATAAAATATATTCTCCCGTAAATCAGTGTTACAGTCTCGCCATCATATATATCTGAGCTGCCAAAGTGCTCACAAATATCTAAACACGGCTTTATTGTAAATGAATTAGTTTTTGGAAAATATTTAATTTTTGATGCAAGCTTTTATCGATGATTTTTCCTTTCCATCGAGGCAATTCTAAGAACCCAAACACAATGATTTGGTTGTTTCATCACAGAGTTCTTATAGCCACCTCCGGCGTCCATCATCCGATCAGCTCGATGGTACCATAACATTGTATTATCGTCCTACATAAGCATGTGAAGATTCTTATTCGAATAACGGGAAGTTAGTCAAATTCAGCTGCTAGATTTGACCCTAACAAACACACATACGTTTCAAGTTTAATATAAGCTTGTATAAACGGTGGGTTTGTGGCACAAATTCCGCAGTTCAATTTAAATACGACTTACATATTCGATACAACGATTTCCAATATGTTATTCACCGAACTTATCCGCCTCACATTACGTAAATATCCGTATTTTGCCCACTTGTTACCGTAATGAGAGCAGTTGAGTAACTAATTAGTTGTTTACTGTTCTCGATGTATGTGCATTCGATATAGACTCAGAGACATTTGGTAACGGATATATGTAACACGGATTTACTTTCACAGATTTTAATTAACAATATTGAGTGAGTGAGCAGTGTTCCGAGTTAATAACAATAATAACATACTTAAGGTGAGGGTGGCGAAGTGCGCCTACATTTAATATATTGAATTCTATTTAATTTAATAGAATACATAGTAATAGGCGCACTGAGACGGCTGGCGCACTTCGACCCCCTCACCATCTATTGGGTCACTTACGTCAATAAAGTTGAAAATAGGTCATGACGAACTATTTTCAGCTTTATTGACGTGAGTAATAAACCAGGTTAGTTAGTTAGTTTCGCTGGGCCTTTTCCGCAACTCGACATCCATTGTGCCGTTTTGCGTGATAACGAGGTAGCCCTATTCCAACCACCCCAGCCCCTCAACGAAACCAAGCATCGGTTTTAGGTTGCTAAATGCCTCCTTTAGTGTGTTTGGAGTCCTAAATACCTACTTCTGTGTTCTTCTAGTATCTAGTAACCCGGTATAAATATAAAAACCCCCCGGTAAAAAACGTTCCGAGTATGAAAACTTCGGCGTTTTGCATGTTTGGTTGAGTTTAACTTGAGTATCGTTGATTGACAGGTTAGATGAGATAAACAGGAGTTTTAAGCTTGAATATGAGACAAATCTGTCAATAGGTTGCCGAGATAAGCCGGCGATATACGTTCAGGCATATTCGGTGGACATAGGTACCCACTATTGAGATCTGCCGGATCGCCCGAAATTATATAGACAGCTATTTTCGGTCGCGCGCGGGTACATGTTAGGGTCGAGATACGAGTATCGTCTAAGAAATATACAAATATACAAGGCCATACAGTAACAATAAAAACGTATACAATAATAACGGTCTCCTAGCCTCGTCAGTAGTGACCCGGGAGGTCCCGGGTTCAAATCCTGGTCAGGACATTTATTTGAGTTTCGAATATTTGTTCCTGAGTTATGAATGTTTTCCTATGTGTGTATTTGTCTATTAAATATATCGTCGTAGTGCCGACATCACAAACCCTGTTGAGCTTACCGTGGGACTAGGTCGATTTGTGTAAGATTGTTCCATAAATTATTTATAATAAAAACGCTGGATTATTCCTATAGAATCAAAGAACTTCGCTCACTTTGCTCGCTTTGTTTAATGAGGATTACCGCTAGGGGCGCTAGTGGAACGTGGGTCCTGCGGGAACATTTCAAACTTCACTTTGACAATTCTCTCATACTGACACAGGACCCACGCATGAGTGGCGCCACCTGGTGAGCGACAATCCGGTAGCTCCCATTATAGCCGCTGGGTATTATAACTGTGACAAGTCAGAAAACGGCACAGAAATCAAAACCCTTCACCGTAGATGATATTTCAATTGGTTCCACTCAATTACTCCCCAAAATGACGCACAAGCAAAATTAAAATGACATGCACGAGCATGGGAATTTAACTACACAAATGCATTCAGAATGACATGAACAGCAAGATTTCACTTGATTACCTACAGTTACAGTGAAAGTCGAAACCAATGCACGTCTGAGATAAAACACTAACCTAGGACCCGCCATTCAATATATCAGCAAGAGTTCAATCATATCTGAATAAGCCTACATCTTTGACAATAGAGGCAAGACGGCCGCTAATTCACGCAAACAATTCTTAAAACTGCTGAATTACTGGTGTTTCTGGCGTTCATGCGCTAAAGAAATTGCTTACCATCTAGGCTAGAGTCCACCTATGCTAATTTTCCTAGATTTAAATAGTAGACTCAACTGTGGAAGTTGGAAGTTTAAAATGACACTTCAAAGTTTGTCAGTTCACACTTACTTGCCACCATTTTGATATCTTACGGACTTACGGTTGGCAAAATGGCGAGGGCGTCTCTGGAATAGTTTTTGTTTTTTGTCTACTAAATGTTGTTTAATGTTTATTTATAGCTTATTGTGCAAACGAAGAAATGGGTTAATGAAGAATTTATCCGGAAACGCGTGTAACCGTTATTGAGTCGTTACTCGGTTACGTCGATCTAAGAGCCTACTTTATAACTCACCGCACATTTTTAGCCCATCTGGCATTATACCTTGACACTGGCGGAATTGTCTCTCTGGACAGAGCCATTTTAGTTTAAAAAACTGAACTGAACTGATATTTTTAATACATTCGTCGTGTTGTGAATAAATGAGGATTTCCGCGAGTCGGTTTTCCGCTAGGGGCGCTAGTGGAACGTGAGTCCTGCGGGAACATTTCAAACGTCACTTTGAGCGGCAAATTATTTTAAATTCCTAATAGTTTTTCTTCAAACTTATCAGTGATACATTACGCAATTTAAAATTTTACCACCAACAAGATTCACATCACCATACTGCATTAATTGACCACGCGTCAAATGAATTTCCAAATAAGAGGAAAGTGAATATTATAAAACCGATCACGTTTTCCTCGAGACCGGCTCAGTTTGGAAACGACGTAACTGTGTATGGGTTTCGAAAGTAGTTATTACGTTATACGTATATGTTAGCGTACACGGAAGAGTGCGCTCAGAGGTTTGTGTTTATGTGAATGTTAGTCTTACGACATAGTGGTTATGGCGTTAGCCGCGAGAAGACCCGAAGACCCGAGTTCGATCCTCGGATTGGCCTTCGTCGGTGTTGGTCTTTTTCTTTAGTATATGACCTCTATTTCAATTTATACTTGATATTTGTATTGTTTTAAGTTATTCCCTTAATTAACCAACATTTTCCTTTGTCCCCAGCAAACACGTGACCATCCACGTCCCCTACAAGGTTCACACCATCCACCACCACCATGTCTCCAAAGTCCACGTGCCTGTGGTCAAGGAAGTCATCAAGGAAGTCCCCGTGTACAAGGAGGTGCACGTGCCAGTGGTGAAGCACGTGCCGTATCCGGTGGAGAAGAAGGTAGTGGTGGAGAAGTTCGTGCCAGTGCACGTGCACCATGAGGAGCACAAGGGCTGGGAGGAACCCAAAGGATGGGAGAGCGAGTCGCTGTCGCATGGCTGGAACTGATTGTAACGCGGGCGTATTAGTAGAATTAGGTGAGATATATTTTTTTAAAGTTATTCTGTCATAAACAGTTCAAGAAATCTAGTCTTATAGTCTCACATCGTTTGAAAACATCTTGGCGGAATTCGAGACTGAAATACTCACTTTCAGAGAAACAAATTTGTCTGAAATACATACCGGGTGTATGTAAAAGGTTAATACATATTCCTTTGTCACAATCCCCAGTATTTCAGTATTTCCACAAAGATTCGTGTGGATATAACCACAATCCTTTACAAAATTATCACTATTTCTCCAGTATTACTTTGTACAGAAACCTACTATGTACAGTCGCCATCAGATATATCGGAGCGTTCGAGGTGTTCACAAATATCTGAACACGCCTTTATTGTCAAGGCGTTAGAGTGCTTGTTCAGATATTTTGCACGCCTCGGACACTCCGATATATCTGATGGCGATTGTACCTACATTCGTTCCATACATTTGATACATTTTGCGTAAGGTCAGCTACATAAGTATGTAATGTGCTTCTTCCGCAGTAATAAGTTCCCACATGTATACATACTTATGATCGTTCCCAAAATTCTTGTCTCCGACTTTTTATATATAAAATGAATCAAACGCCTTTCGTTTTCAACGAGCAATTTCAACAAAACCGACTATTGCCAATCAAACTAATAACAATTTATTGTTCACAGGTATTGTTAAGAATGCGAAGAGGCCTATACGACAAACTGCAAACTTGGTGAAACTAGCATCAAGATACCGAGAACAAAACACTTAGTAGTTTAGACGTTAAAATATTTTGGTATTCATTTGTCAAATCCAAGTAATGTCACCCACCAAGATCATTAGCAAAATCTAGAAGATTTAAACCTTAATCAAATACATAGTCTCGCTATTTAGAGCACGGACGCAATTCATCGTCGTCCTGTTAACTGTGTTCTTACCATGAGTTGGATTCGAAAGTATGTCCATCTCACGCCTGCCAGAGTAGTGGTAAGATTCAGATTTGCGTTGATAAATTTGGTGCTGCGCGAGCGTATACAAGACTATTTGTATCGATTTTGATAGCGCAGACTGTAAAAGTGTTAACCTCATAATTCCATAGACGTTTAACAATTTACATAACACACACGCAGTAGGGCGTGCAAACCGGTTTTTAATTGTATGAAAATACCGGATAGTAACCGGTTATTAACCGAACGTTCATATAAATAAAACCGGTTACCATATAATACGCAGTGTAATACCAAATCGATGCAAATTCAGCTTGGTCGAAGTGTAGTTATGCACTGGCACTCTAGGTATCATACACACCTACATTCGTGTATATAATAGTTGATCTACCAGAGTTGACGTCACGCATACAAAGCTTAAACCTATTAATATCTGTTGAAGTGTGTGTGACATTCATATTCACTCATTCATTCCATTCATTCACTTCATTGTAATCAGTACTTCATGTAGCTGTGCAATGCTTCACTTCAACTCTCGTGAAACTACCTACACCTATGAAACTGTCATCACTGGAATTCTCATTTCCATACTATTTTTTACTTGTGATTTGAGTCATTCATTCCTCTATAAAGAGCCCTCGTAGAACCATGTCAAATTGACATTGTAAATAAATCTTAAGGTATCTCTAAATATCCGTTTTTTTGACATGGTTCTGTTGGTGTCGTAGTTCAAAATATTGTCTGCATTTTGACAGCAGATACAAAAGGATGGCGCTGTTCGGCAATGTATGTTTAACGGTAACCGAATTGTCAAATCTCTTAACTTGATATTTACCGCATTGGGGATTGCCGCTAGTCAATTCGGCGCTTGGGGCGCTAGTGAAGTGGTCTGGAACATTCCAAACGTCACTGTGACAAATCTTTCATATTTACACAAGACACACATGAGTGGCGACGCCTGGTAAAATAATACGGTTAGCCACCATTGAACCCGTACAACGCCATCTATATTTTGCCGTCGATATTTCGGTTTTATATTTTGTACTACTTTACGCTTTTTAGCAGTTTACTCTATGGTTAGCTATAGACTTAAATGTATGCACCGTTTAAGGTTTTGTTCCTCAATATGACTGTTGAAAGTACTTGAATTTAATATAAATCTCTTGATATTAATCTCTATGCATCACAATATAAACACTAAGAGAATTATCACTGCTTGGAGCAGTCACAAATCAAATGTGTAATAAAACACTGTAAAAAAGGAATTGCGCTAAAAAAATATTGATTAATATCAAAGAAATATTTAAAATCATCCACCTAAAAAGTTTGATATTTTGTTATATCGCCAAGGATGTAAGAGTTACCAATAACTACCTTTATATGAATAATTTGTTTAGTTTTAAGGACCAAAGAAATAAAAGGAGTTTTTTTACACAACACTTGTATTTTATTTACAATAGTACATTAAGATTTACATAAGAAAAAAGCGATTTGCAGGCTGAATATTAATTTAAAATGGACGAATTAAGGAGTCCATTTTAATCAATATGAAACCTGGAAATCCCTTTCCAGACGAGTCAAGTATAGTGCTTCTATCAAAACTGGTGCAAACAAACCAAAACTGATAAAATCGAAACCTGTAGTTTTGATCAACTTTTTGTAGTATTAAAAAAAACATTTTTACTGTATATGTCTTTTATACGCTTATTCAAGATAGCTAGTCGCTGTACCAACATTATAATGATAATCACCGAACTTCTGTTTTGGCTGTTTAGGGCCAATACCTTCATTTTATGAGTACAACTTTTTTTTTTAGTTAAGAGCTCGGCAAATAATGAAATTTGTATTCAACTGTAACTTTTTAATTTTTCACTGACCATAATTTCGTATTTAAGTAATGTATGTATACTCCAATACTCAATTAATTCTGGAGACCATGTTTTATTCTATTATTTTACATGAAAATAATAAAACTGGTGAGCAAACAAACAAACAAATAAAACAGAGTCTGACAGTTGATAAAAAAAAAAATCTCTATATGCCTCCCTTTTTTTCGGACTGGAAATACAAGCGTGAGAAGAAGACAGTATGAGTATTGAGTAGGAGTCTTTTCAACCGACTTCAATATTTCTAAAGGAGGAGGTTCTCAATTCGTCTGAATTTTTTTTTAATGGATGTTCACTCATAACTCCGTCATTACTGAACCGATTTGAATTTTTTTTTTGTTTTCTGAAAGTAGACGGTTCCTGGTTGGTCCCGTTTTTTTCAAAATCCATTTCTGATGATGGGATCCATGAGGAACTGAGGGAACTCCTCAAATTTGAAAGGCACATGCATGCTGATTTGGGTGATTTCTTAAGAAACTCGAGCATTTCTTTACGAAAATCATCAATTTGGTGGAGTGGATCTGATAATGAAGACCAGGGATGGCAAAGTGGAACTGCTTCGTAATTCTCAGGACTATGATCCGATTTTAAAAAAATATTTTTTTGTCTGTATATAGATGGTTTCAGGATTGTCCCGTTTTTTTCAAAATCAATTTCTGATGATGGGATCCATGAGGAACTGAGGGAACTCCTCAAATTTGAAAGGCACATGCATGATTATTTGGGTAGTTTCTTAAGACACTCGAGCATTTCTTTACGAACATCATCAATTTGGTGGAGTGGACCTGATGATGAAGACCAGGGATGTCAAAGTGGAACTGCTTTAGGTATGTTCATTTTTTTTTCAAAGTGCTATTTGAAAAACCATTTCGAGATATGAAGTTTTTAAACAAATTCAGGCATTTAATTTAGAAAAAGAGTCGGTGATTATGGATATTTCAATGATTTTTCGTATTTAAAGTGTGACATTCAAATGACCTTCCCTATTGGCTGACACTGGTAATGCCTTTGTTATTAAAAAGTTATTAAACTTGTCACTTTCCATCTGTGTCACTGTCACTGTCACTTTGAAAACTAAATTTATGTTAGGTTAGAGAATAACCTTTATATTTAGATTGTCGACAAAAAACATTATACCATGAAGAAATACAAGAAATGCTTTGTTCCGACGTGTAATAATGATTCCGAAAATAGCTCCAAAACAATAGTTCGCATTCGAGAAGATTTACGAGAGAAATGGTGTCGCGAAGTAAATGTGGAGTACCATAAAGTTTACACACAACATTGCTGCGAAGATCACTTTGACGTGAGTACAAAATTAAATTAAAATAAAATTGCTATACACACGTCAGTTGAAAATTTAAACACTTCGTTACCAAGCCCCGTTATTTGCGGACTAATGTAGGGAGGGTGAGGGAAGTAGGTACTTATTGTGTAACTAAGTAAATGATAACCCGGTAATTCGCGGGCATGGTAGACGAAGGATCGCAATAAGCTGCTTAGAACCTTAATACTGATTTAAATTATCAATGCTGTAAGATAAGACACTTGATTGTGATTGTACTAAAGTGAGCTTGAAATCAACATATTAAAATAATACATTTAAATACAATGACGACATTCTAGACTCTGAAACAAACACTCATGCTCATCACTCAAAGATTTGCTTCTAACACATATTATAATTCCATAAATTAATTATTGCAGCCTGAACAAGCCCTAGCCAATGTTTACTTTAAATCTGCAAACCAAGAACCAAGATTTAAATCTACAGCAAAACTTCAAAATATAGGCATCAATTTACAAGGAGAGGTACCTGTAATTTATGTTATATTTTTTAAATTATTTCATACTGTTTGTGGTGTGTGTTTTATTTTATTAAGTAAAATATTTCAGGTCTCTTGTGGATTACAAATAGATGAACCTAAATCTGAATTGGAAAAAATATTATTGCACCCTACACCGGAATCTAGGAAAAGGAAGTATGAGGAAATTGATATGCCCAGTACTTCAGGTGTACTGCAATCTAAACCCTCTAAGGTAACTGTAACATTACATGAAATAAACATATATTGAATAAATGAACTAACATGCAAACAGGCTCCTAGCCTAGAGCAAACAACCTTCTAGCCTAATCGGTAGTGATCCTGCCTGCGAAGCAAGGTCCCAGGTTTCGAGGTCCTGGTATAGACATTTATTTGAGTTTACATCATAAAATATTTATTCCTGAGTTATGGATGTTTCATATATTATGTATTTATCTACATATATATTTATTATAATTAAGTATATTGTTGTCTAGGATTCAAGTTCAAGTTGTTTATTTGCATTCATGTTGTGCAATAGGTGTTACATTGTTTTTTGTGTGGTGTTACAAACATGAGCCCTGCAAGGGCATAGCAAGGTCATACTTATAAAACTAGCTTAATTATTAGATCTAATTCTAATTAACTAACATATTATGTAAAGTTAATATTAAAACTTATCTTCTAAATATTCACATACAGAGTAATAACGTTTGGATATGAGCATTTGTTTTAATTTATTAGTAAATTGGATTTCTTTTTCTTGACTTTTTATGTGCGCTGGTAGTTTGTTATATATTGTTATTGACATTGACAATGGGCCGGATGAATGAAGTTGTAATTGGGACGGGGGTACAGTAGTTCATAGTACAGGCTTTGCTTATTTTGGGGCTGGGTTGATCTGTGTATGAAGTCCCCAAATATTTATTTATTTATTTCCTTAAACTGCTCATGCTTCAACTATTAAACACCTTACTGAATGTCACATATTTATAGAGATAACTCTTCTTATTTCCAGGTTCAAGCTGCAGTTCAGGCCTCAGTTACCATGATACACAAGTCCACTAACACGTTTAAGAAGTTTAAGACTAGCAACCTTGATCCTAAGGCAGTATCCACAATACATTCTTCGCAGAGCTCTTCAACACCAGTGTCAGATTCTCATTCTTTGTTTAGTTTAACATCAGACACAGAAAGTTCAGAAACATTTGCTATAAAAAAATTTGACGCAAGACGGATTAATTTAGAAAAAATTGCTAAAAAACCAAAAATGTATTTGGGTGTCCCTCACAAATTCAGTATGTGGCTGATTGATTTTGTAGTTAAAAAATCATTAACCAAAGTAGATTCCTTGTGCATTATAGCAACTTTATTAAAAATAAAGCAGAATGATACTATTGAGAGAATAAGTGATGAACTTGAAATATCCCGTACAAAGTTGTCAACAATGATTCTGAATGGTATTGAAGCACTTGGTTCTGTCCTGCAAAACTTCATTAAGTCACCACAATCAAACATAATTAAAAGAAACCTCCCTTTAGTATTTAAAATCAGGTACTCTAATGTGACTATGATAATAGATTGTTTTGAAATACAGATTTGTAAACCGTCAAATACACTAAGACAGTCTCAGACTTGGTCGCAGTATAAAGGTTGTAATACTCTAAAGTACCTAATTGGCTGTACCCCTGATGGGTTTATAAGTTTTATATCGAAAGGCATCGGAGGAAGAATTTCTGATAAGGCTATTGTAGAGAAAAGTGATTTATTAGATATCTTGCCACCGAATGCTGTGGTTCTAGCAGATAGGGGTTTTAAAGAAATTGAATGCCTGTTGAACGCACGTGGAATAAAACTACTTAGGCCTCCGTCAGTGATCAGTGGAGTAAAGCAGACTGTAGCCGAAGCTTTGAAAAGCAAAGTAATAGCTAGTTTGAGAATACATGTTGAAAGAGCAATCAGACGCATTAGGGAATTTGCTATTTTAAAACCACATTCAGTAGTGCACTATAAATATGTACCTTATATAGATGAAATAGTAATCATTGCTTGTGGACTCATAAATTTACAAGATGAATTAATAAAGGGTAATTGAAAATAAAACTTCTTTTTTTTAATCTTGAGCACTTTTTATTATTTTCGGAAATATATATGATTCCCAAAAATGTTCTGCACGTGTGATGATGTCATTAATATAGTCGACATCAAGATTTTCCCAAATTAATTTAATATTATTTGTTGTTTCAAACTCAGGGTCAGCAACACAAAAAACACCATTTTTCATGCCACATGCAAGCATTTGACACTGTATTTGTGCTTTATATTTGTTTTGTATAATCCCATTTTTAATATAAGTAGGGACTGCTTTGTGTGTTGATGGACACTTAATTTCTACAACAAAATTATCCGTGACACCATCAGGAGATGCTCCCAAAATTCCATTTATCAAAACAAAACCGGATTGTTTTATGCTTGTGCCTAGGTTTTCTTCAATTTGTTTCAGTACTCGCATTTCCAGATTTTTTCCACGCTGAATTTGTTTAGTTTCTGGGACTTTGTATCCACCTAGTATTTGTTGCACTAAAGATCCATCAGTTTTGCAGTGAGCCGCTTCATACAGCTTGGATGCTGTTAACCTTCCTTGACGTATATTATGCCAATATTTGCAATTACTTTGGCCTACAGTCTTCTCATTAACCATTTTGATGACATTTGAATCCACAGTATCTTGTAAAAAAGCTTTGAAATTGATAAAGTCTTGTTTTACATTCTTTTCTACAAATGTAAGAGCTAAATCAAATATGTTCATGTTGAGTTCCCTGTCCATTTCAGTGTTGTATTTGATTATTAAGGAGTTTGTAATCTGCCTCTGTTTACATTCTTCATAGAATTCTGCCAAAATAGAAGCATCCTTCGGGGCCAGTTTTGGTTTTTTCGCTTTTGGAAATATGTCTTTACTCAATACATGTTCAGTGCGGGCAGTAGACAGGGTTGGTTTTGTCCAGTAACATTCTGTTGAAGTTGAAGCGGGTTCTGAACTTTTTTTGATCAGCCAGAAGAGAAGCAAGAGTGAGTGTTTGCAACCACCTGAATGCAATAAACATATCATATTATGTAGGTATCACTGTTTATAGTAATATAAAAAGAAAGAATGTTATATATAAAAATCAAACAATCAGAAGTAGGCTAGTACAAGCACTTTTGTATGACAAGTTAGTACATAGTTACACCTGTTACTGGTCTACCTCCTAGGACAATTCAGTTCCTTATTAACATGCTATTACCATCTAAAGATGGATTATGCATAGGGTCCTATTTAGTATCATTTGTAATTGTCTATGGAATTGATTTGTATCATTCCTCAGAACAAACATTCAGAATTTGTCTTTATAATTAAATTAAATAGCCCTTATAAATTTAGTGAATTCCTGTGCATATAATATACAATAATAATAATCATGTCATGTCATGTTGATAATAAAATAAATTGTGCTAGGGGGTTGCTTACAAAAGTTTTGGTGTCTATAAATCAAGGCTCGGATACCGGTTAATTTTTCAAACCGGTATCATGTACTTGGCGCAAAACCTTTATATTTCGGTTACGTTCGTGAAACCGTTATTTTTAAACCGGTTTTTAGAGTAATATTTTAATAAAGTTCTTGTTCGTTTAACCGGTTTAGAACAATAAAAACCGGTTTTTGCGACGCAGGATAAACAAGTTACAGTCCAGTTAGCAAAGTTTAAAAAGCACGTCGTTTCGCATATTTAATCATTTTTAAGCGTGTTTTCTTCTGCCGCGAACTAAATATATTCAAAGAAATAATAATATCAAATATTGAAGAAATAATATTATAAATAATATAAATTCAGTATTTCCCACACTATTTTTACTTTTTAGTAGGTACGACTATAATATTCCAAAATAATCACAAATTATGTATTAACAGTTTACTCCAGGTTTGCAAATTATACACTATTGCGGTTTAAAAAAATGTAAGTAATTTATACAGAGTGAATTTTTTATGGGTCAGTGAGGGCACCTACCAGATCCCGTGCTGCTACATAAAAACTATATTTTTAGACCTTCCCTTCCTTTTCGATTTACACCGAATGGAGATAGGCGTTTACAGATTCTAGAATAAAAACCTACATGGTAAGAGAATGTAAGGTAATTTCTAGACAGTATTTTTTTAATGGCGATGTATTCCACTCCTGCCTGAGATCAAAAGAAAATAAGTATGGAAAAAAAATCCGGCTATAAATCGAAGCCCACACAATAGTTTCTATAGGAATATTTTTTTTATTTTCATAGATTTTTTTTTCATACTAATCGTTTTAATTAGCACAAGCCTAGTGGTACTAGGCCCATATTTAAAACAACTTTTTCCTTACATTTACTATGGAGAAAGACTGAAGTTTTATTTATATATTCAATCACCGACGCGGCAGTCTAACATATGGGGAATACCTTGTTAAGTACCTCCCCCGAATATAGATTCGCGCGACCAGGGCATCATGATAAAAAATGGTATAAGAAAAATATTTTAATCTGTCATATTAAATAATAGTGGAATAAGTTACCTACTTACTTGTTAAAAGGTGTTCATGTAAAATCTGGCAATATCAGAGAAACTTTAAGGAGTAGCAGGGTTACAAAGTTCCGACAAACCAAACGTTATCTTGACTTACTGGAGCGCAATAGATTATTATTTATTTTTTAGGAAATGTTGCGCGATCTGTACATCAAAATCTGCCACGCGCGAGTATTTCCGCGTATTTTTGGCATTCAACTAATTGCATAGTTTCTTTTAAGCAACTAATACAACAACAACAAACAAGTTTAATTCCACAAAAATATGATAATAACAAAAAAAAACAATTTAAAATATGTATAGATAAGATGCCATAAATCCTCCGCTTGAGGCATAGTTCCTAGGATGCCACGTAATTGCTTTATTTATATTTGTACCTGTAAGTGATTTTAAAATTGATAAAAACAAATAATTACATACATTTATACCTCTTAATTAGTATACTTTCATTTTTAGGGTTCCGTACCTAAATGATAAAAAGGGGGTTCCTTTTTATTATGGAGTGACTCAGTATGTCTGTCACATCATTAAAAAACGTCTCGAGAACTACTTAAGCTACCGATGTTATATTTGGAATAGTTACAAACGAGGTTACTCTAGACACAATTAGAGAGAATCTATCGCATATTTTAATTTACATACTATCAATGATGATTTGATGATGTTACTCGAGCAGATGGAGCGAAAGCGTACTCCACTAGTGGCGACGCGTAGAGAAACGGCCGCAGGGCCGTCCTCAACGAAAGTGGAATTAAGACATTGTGCTGTATGCAGGCTCTACCTGGACAAGAATGGCGGCTGATAGGTGTTTATGGAGCACGATGGAGTAGGCCTTTGCTCAATAACGGGTAGCAAAAAAAACAGAAATAAGTAATTTTGTAAAATGTATTATTTGGAAAATAAAGACTTATGTTAGGCATGTCTTTCCCATCACGGAACAATGGTGTTCCGGACATTTGGGAGGCTTACGCGGAGCTAAAACCAACACGCAAGATCATGTCGAAAGGGGACAATGTAATGAAATGTAAGGGGTACACCGAGCGGATGTTGCACTTGCCCGAACCATGGGACGCACGCAGAGGCAGCACCCGCCAGGGTGTATGTACTATTGAGATTTAATGGAGTCCAAAATATACTGGACTATTAGGTGAAAGTGGTGCACTAAATACTGGGTTATGGAAAATAAAATCGGGCGTCTGTCTAAGAAAAAGGTAAGCAATTTGATTTACGGCAGACGGTGACTCGCCCACATAAGAGGGGCTCCCACAAAAGGTGACATCTAGGATGGCTCAAGGGGGCAACACCGGTACGAGTATCAGGGATGAAGGTAAAGAGGTGTCACTGACACATAGCCAACTCGCCACTTAGCTTTCCACATCTACCATCTATTATTATTATATTCTTATAATATTATTATCAATTAAAAATTTATACAAGATGGTGCTAAAATTTTAATTTTAGTTGGTGCGTCATCACGTAATGTAGGGTGTGAAAGTGCCAAATTTGGACTAAAAAGAATGTGTTTTATTTCATCTATACTTAAACCAAAATGTAAAAAAAGATAATTTTCTTATTATGAATTTCATCCGTATGGGACTGATAATTATGTTTGTATTACATTTGAACGGCATCCTGCCTGTTGTTAGGACTAATAGGAAAATATGAAAATGCATTTAGAAAAAAAGTTTTTTTTTTGGTTCCATGTCTCATACAAACTTTTTATTCTGGATAGGAATTGAATAAATAAGCACAAATAAATGTTTGTAACAAATTACCTTTTTCTCGTAACCTGTATATATGTTTTTCTTCTGTAAAGGCCACTAACATTAATTTAAAATCGAGGAAAGGTCTGAAGATCATTTTCGTGTAACATTTCGGGATCTGTTAGTTGACCCCACTGGCCCGAAAAGAAAATACACCCTGTATGAACTTATATTTTGATTTCTTTTAAATAAATTATTGACACTGTTGGCTGTCACCTATAAATACCAGCTCACTGGTTTGCCTATATTTTTTGACCCGTCTCTAGATACATGTATGCAAAATCATAAAACTAAAATTGTTAAAGGAACCATCCGTTCGTACGTCTTGCGACTTGAACACGAAATCTGGCAACGTCGCGTTTAGACCGTCAAGTTGCTTTTCAGATAAACCGGTTAAATCCAGGTTTTTATTATGTTCTTAAAACGTTTGCGTTCTTGGAGAAAGTTCGGAGTAAAACCGAAATAAACCGGTATAAACCGCTATTTTTTAAACCGGTTCCGAGCCCTGCTATAAATTATTATTTTTATTTAGGCAAACAGTTAATTAATAATATTGGAAGGGATTTTTACAAAACATAAAACATCCCTTCAATTGAATAGCCTCTGAGCCTAATTAGTAGTAACCCTGCCTATAGAGGAGGAGGTCCCTGGAGTGAAATCTGGTCAGAGCATTTATTTGTGTTTGTCATGAATGCATGAATATTTGTTCCTGAGTAATGGGTGTTTTCTATGTATTGTTGTCTAGTATCCAAAACAAAAGTATTTTTCTTGAGCTTACTTTGTGTAAAATATACATATAAATAAATATTTAAGGGGCAATTTCACACAGATCAACCTAGCCCGAAACTAAAGCAAAGCTAGTCCTATGGGTGCTGGGTGACAATATACTTACTTATATAGATAAATACATAAATAATGTACATAGAAACATCCATAACTCAGGTACAAACATAAGTGATAAACACACAAATAATACCAGCTCAGAGCACCTACCACCTTTTGCACTTGTGACTTCACACTGAAATGTGACAAACAGATTGAGTTACATTTGTGGTAGGGCTTCTGCCCTTACCAGGATTCGAACTCAGGATGTCCAGCATTGTAGGCCCAACTAAGCTGCAGATGCTGTTAATATTGATTTATTAATGATCAAATTATTCACGGTAATGTAAAGGAAGATAACCTGCTGAAGCAGCACAGTCTTCACAAGCTGAGTCCATAACAAAATCATCGGCTTCATTAATTGTGCAAACTACAGTGTATGGTTTACTGTTGACTCTGTGCTCAGGTACCACACGGGCCTAGACCTTGCACTCACTACCTTCCCTACATACTTGCACATATCCCACTGCAGAATCTAGGTAAGAATCACGTGATGACCTGCAATGATAAATATAAATTTAATAAACAATATTTGCCTCATGAATTCAAAGAGCAACTTATTCTCTGCTAAAAGAACAAGTGAAAATTTATGAAATAAGCTCCTGTTCTAATTTAACTGCAAAATCGAAAGCTTTGTTAAACCCACTAATTACTACACGAAAGTTCATAGCCATAATTAACCGTACATGTATGTAATCGCGGTTGATTTCCGTTTTGTTTTATTATCATTTATAGAGTTTGGTTTTTGCCCGACGATATGTTGCCGTGTCGTTGATGGTGGGATTCAAGCCGCCGTTCCACCGTTATTATAAGTACCTTCAATATTATACCATATCTACTTAAATTATAAGCAATAATAGTAAGATATTTCAAGAATTGAAGGCTCGTTTAAAATATTACTTACATCAGCATTTTTGCTCCCCTGATTTCAGCTATATTATGGTTAGAGTTTGAAGCAATATATTCCATTAAAGCTCCATTATCCAAGTTAGGAAGATTTCTGGAATCAGCTTTCACAAAATTTCCTGTCATATTCGTGAGTAACAATAAGCCAATTTATTCATTAGACGATAATATATGAAATAATATCTGACGATGCAACGGAATATTTTTAGGTTACAATAGGTGATGGCGGCAAGCGTGACATTGACAAATGTCAACGTCAAAAACTTTTTTTTTTTGGGACAGTGAACACAGTGTGCAGTGATACAGCCACGACATGTAATTTACCAAAAGTCGTATCTCTTTTTTTAAATAAATTATAAAAAAATAACCAAGCCGAAATCTTCTAAAATATTGAAATTAGTTTCTTGGATTACTCTCTATTTTCGAAATAAAATATAAAAAAAAATGATTAAAATAAATGAACAAACCTAATAGGACTGTCATCAGATAAAAAAAAAAATCTGATAATAGATGGTTCCAGGTTTGTCCCGTTTTTTTTTAAATCAATTTCTGATGATGGGATCCATGAGGAACTGAGGGAACTCCTCAAATTTGAAAGGCACATGCATGATGATTTGGGTAGTTTCTTAAGACACTCGAGCATTTCTTTACGAACATCATCAATTTGGTGGAGTGGACCTGATGATGAAGACCAGGGATGGCAAAGTGGAACTGCTTGTTAATTCCCAGCTCTATCATCCGATTTGAGACATTCATCTTTTCTTTGTAAAGAAATACCTTCAAGATAGTCTTCATGAGGGATTGAGAGAACTCGTCAAATTTTAACGGCACATGCATTCTGATTTGAGGGTTTCCTTAAGTAACTAAAACAGTGTTTTGGCGGAACCAACATTTTGATGAACTGGATCTGATGATGAAGACCAGGGATCGCAAAGTGGAACTGGTTAATAAACCTAGCTCTACTTATTATCCTAGTTGTGACATTCATCTTTTTGATTTGATTTATATTCTGATGATGGAATTCTAGAAGAATTCAGAGAACTCCTCAAATTTGAACGGCAGGTTAATTGTGATTAGAGGGTGTTCATAATTAGCTTAGGCATTTTCTTACTGTGGCCATCATTTTGCTGGAGTGGACCTGATGTTGATAATCAGGGATGGCATAATGAATATGCTCGTTAATTTACAGTCTGTCATCCAATTTAACACATTGTTATTTTGTTTGTTTAAAGGTCTACAAGGGAGTTCCGTTTGATTATACTTCAAATGTAATGATGGAAGCCCTAGGACATTAAGAAAGCTCCTCAATTTTCAATCGTACACGTGCGGTGTATTGGATATTTGTGAAGTAAACTGGCTAACTCAAACAAATTCTTAATTTCACTTTTACCGGGAACCAAATGAAGTCGGTTTTTTTTTCTTAAAAATTATTATGCTAGGTATGCACTAATCTGAGAACAGCGTAGCCAAAATGCCAATCGTTGACACTCGGTCGCGAACGAAACGCAACTGTCATTGTCGCACTGATAAGGAAGAGTGATAGAGAAAAGTAGTACATTACGATACATGGGCGGAAAAGAGGAAATTCGCAACGAGTGGCGATAAATTAAAACACGACCTTAGGGAGTGTTTTACTTTTAAATCGACACGAGTTGCGAATGACCTCTTCGCACGTGTATCGTACAACGTTTTACAGTACATATGGCCCTTTGCATATTCGACGCAGGCACGTAAAGTGCTCATTATCGCCCTAGGGCGGTAAAGTAGCACCATGTGTACTGTAAAATGTATTACGTTGACGACATGGCAGCCTGTATTTACAAATTCAAAGTACGTAAGCAAGATAGTAATAAATGAATGCGATCATTTTATAAGCCACTGGTATAATCAAGGCAAAAACCATAATGACAAATGCATCAAGCATGATGAGCTGAGAGCTGAGAGATTCAGCCTTCGTTTCAACCATTCAACTCTCAAGCCCGCTATTTCGGGGATCCCGGAATTATATATATATTTTTTATAAATTTTTATTTCATTGGATATACAGGGAGGGAGGTAACTGATTTACATTTTCGGTTTAGATAATGTGCAAAATAGCCGTTTGATTTTAGTTATCTGATGGTAATGAACTGTCGCTGTCGTTGTCTCTTTTTTTCACATTTCGTCGAAGACTGCGGCGCTGAAATAGATTTAATTAAATAAATACATTTTTTATATAAGTACATACATATTGTTATTGCTTATAACGCATTCAGAAACCGTAAGCAATGACCAGCATAACTATTCATCATCAACGTAATGAAAAACATTGTATGTATCACGGGCGGAACAAGACTCGAACTCGTGTTAGAATTAAGCTCATCTTTAACTCGGGCTTGAATTCACACTCGTTCGTAATTTCGTCTTCTCCCTTTTTGCTATATTTCTTTACCTACACAAATTCATTCAAATAGGTCATCCAATCAGATGAATTGTATCTTTCTGAAAAAAAAAAACAATTCGAGTCGGACTCGCCCACCGAGGGTTCCGCACAAAGGATGCCGGTCATTTATGTATGACCTTCGGTTCTTTAAAATACTGGTGGGACGGAACTCTCAGCGTGCGGCAATTATACACTTTTCGGATTTTTTCCTGTAGGTACTTGTGCTACAAGCTCTTGCTCTTTGGGAAAATTCGTGATTCTAGGTCAACGGGAAGTACCCTATACATTTTGATTCCCATTGCAAATGTATGGAAAATGCGACATAAACGGCCGTATCTTTTGATTGCGTTGACGTAGTTGATTGGTTTTTTCACAGCTTCAAAGGACCGCAGATTAATATCTGTGGTATTAATATCAACTTGTTACCTCTACGCGTACCCGAGATAAAGGGTCTTGAAAAACAGACGGACGGACTGACGGACAACAATGTTATCCTATAAGGGTTTCGTTTTCGTTTTGAGATACGGAACCTTAAAAATGCTTATAGGGTAAGCAGTACAATCATTGGCCCTTTAAGGTGAACCTCGAGTTTCAAAAATTTTCCTTCCCAAATAAGGTGCTAAATAATAAAATCCCTAGAAATGATGAGAATTAGAATAAATCACAATCATATATATATTTTACAAGGTTACTTCCGCTTACCCTATTTCCGGATAGTACTTGGAATCTCAAGTTACATTGCGAACTAACCGCTAACAATGCGATGCGGTACCCAATACTAAACAGTTTTTTTTATATGTACTTTGCCAATTAAAAATAACTTTCTTACGGTATATGTTGAAGCGCCCCTTAAGACGCATACGATATACTCGTAAATATGGACGGCATGGTGGAGAAAGTATAATGATATTAATGATCCAATAGAATTACTTATTAATTTGTTATTTTACTGTATGTATGTCGTTATTTAAAATTCTGCTGTGTTATATTTCAATTATATTCGTTATATTTTGACATGCTTACTAGAATTAAGTGTTACTTTTGTATATTATTTTTATTTTAAATCAATCTGACGTTGAAATGCAAAAAGTGCTGAATTTTAGCCTACTTCAATAAATGTTTTTGAGTTTGTGCTTGGAAGGAGCAGAGGATGGCCCCGACTCACATATTTCAGCCGAATTAAAGATAAAGTCTCTGCCGAGGAAGCCAAAAGGCTGGCCCAGAAAAGAGAAGAGTGGCGATTAGTCCACCGACAAGAGCAAAGCTCTTAAATATTGATGATGATGATGATGACCATACATACCCGTAAAGTGAGAGGGTCCATTGTATCACAGTAGAGCTCCCAAAACTGAGTAATGACTGACTTGGGGACCTGGCGCAGCTGTTCTAATTCCGAGGTGAGACGCCAGAGGCCTCTCTGTACGCAGACCATACCTGAAGGAATATTCAAAAAGGTACTTAACCTTTTCAACGCTTTTCCACTCGCGTTAAAATGTGGCCTACACGCCAATACGAGGGTCGTGCTGAAAGTATTTAGATTGGCCCACTTAGACATCATACAGTATTTAGGACACATTTATTTTCTGAAAATATAACTCTTAAGCTATTTTGAGAGGTATAACTTATTTGGTTGTCATCAGTATTTTAGGATCTATGGCCGTTCGAAAATTGTAAGTCAGGCGTTTTTACAATTTTCGACCAAGATTTTTTTGTAACAATTTTATACAACTTTCAAAGTGTCCTCAGTCAACTATAAAGCATAAAAGAGCTTAGATCTTCATTTCATAACAGATAGGCCATTTCTTGTCAGACTGTTTGTGATTTCGTTGTTTACTTATGGACTAGTATTGAGATGAACGTCTTTTAACAGGCATCCTCTAATGTCAAATTGCATTTGTGTGATAAATATCACAAAAAAGTTGCATATCAGCAAATTCGGACATCTTTAGGCTTCCAAATCTGAGAATCAAAAATTGACATACAAAAAGTGACCTAGGAGAAATGGGTCTTGAGCTTTTCAGGTTTGGTCAATTGTTCTAAAAATTTATACATATTGTCAGAAAGAGTTAAGGTGATAATATAGTTGCGTAATTAATACACTTTCTGAGAATCAAATACTTTCAGCATGACCCTCGTATCTTAGGGCCCAGTGGGACGTGGGTCCTGCGGGAACATTTCAAACGTGACTCTGACAGTTCTCTCATACTGACACAGGACCCACGCATGAGTGGCGCCGCCTGGTGAGCGACAATACCGTATTTCCCATTGGGTAAAACTAGCTGTTATTTTCACCCCTTACACACCCATGACCTCATGACCGATATCCATATATTCTGGTAAAGCAGGGTTGATGCGAAATTTAACGTTTTCAATTGTTGTGTATCTCTTTCCTACTCGTGAAATATCCATAAAGATGGCTTCTCTTTTCCTCACCCTGTTACCCTTTAAGCGTTAGTGCGAAATCATATATCTATGGTGGTGTGTTATAATCCAGTCATTGAACTGACAGCGTGTATGAAAATTTTGATTATTTGGGAAAAAATTTATAATAGTTGATTTTTTATTACGGATATATCCGTGAGTCTGGTATTATGTAGGCAACAAAATCCAACAAAATATCGTTACAGATTAATTGTCACAACTATTTACACACATGTTACAAACGTTTTTCTTGTAAGATTTTTACAAATACAAATACAAATCGTTTATTTCCTTGAACAAAACAATGAACATAAAAAACAGAATTAGGCACTGACAAAGGAAAAAGGTATGGGCACAGCTTAGCTGGTTTTAAGCCCATCCAAGGTCAATCAAAGAGGGAGAAATTACAATTTAGGTATAATAAGGCAATGAATAGAATGTAGGTACACAATAATTTTTATAAGAAGTAAAACTAAAACTACAACTACTTACCAATTATTATACTAAACAATGGCTGAAACTACTTGAGACTGAAAGCGGTTGAAATCTGTCCCTCGTGGGTTTTAGATGTAAGTATATATGTTTTTTAGTTGTTTAAAATGGGTCAGTACCTGTATCTACCTATTACCATTTGTTTTTAGCGAAGTAACACATCTATCACCCGTGCCATGCATTTCGTAGATTTAACGGTTTTACATGGATAAGTTTTTCGGTTTCACTTTAAACAGATAAAAGAAAAATACGTGTTGTTCACATACAAAAAAAATATTACAACCATAAATTAAAATTATCGACTAAGTTTTTTAACTAATTCCGGAAACTTTTTTTGTAGGATTGCTGCATATATTATCTATCTATAAATATCCCAATCGCACGTAATTTGATAAAATCATGCTATTATAATTTAGTATCTGTCAAAACCGTATCCTTCCTGGGTTATTACGGTGTCGTTGACCGCTGTGAGTACGACTAGGCGAATAAAAACAAAATGTCACATGAAAATTCATTGATGGATCGAGTCTCGATACGCAGACCGTCCCCTTGTTACCCAGGCGTCATACATTTGTATTCCATCGTGCCTATTCCGCACTTCGATCCATCATTCCTCGATATAGTTTTATTATTTAACTGGGATGAAAGGTAATGGTCTTGAATTGGGTTGTTGTTTATCTATGAAGCGGGTGGTAAACGATTTATCGCGGCCTAATACTCGTATATTCCTCTTAAGTTCTCGACTTGTAAGCATCAAGTAGATCAAAGTGTCAACGATATTCTTATTTAGTCGCGCCAGAAACAAATCTACAGGTATTTTAGATATTTCTTTTAAAATATTGTAATTTATTGTAGCGATCATACGTAAAGATGTGAATTCGTTAATTATTTTGATTTTACCGATCAAATGTGAGTGATTGGTTCTATATAGCGGTGACAAGGAGGAATAAACCTACACAGGTTTTTTTTATATTTAAAATGTGCAGGTAAGCAATGGCAAAAAGTTATACAGCCACACATGAATTTATACTTATCTATGCAAACACCAAAATTTTAGTAATACTATTAGAGCAACTCAACTGTCTGTAGAAAAGCGCCGCAAATTTAAAATATCGTGGGCTAGCAACACCGTATTTGAATAATTCTAAAATTGTGTATAGGTAATATATGTTGTATCTGTGGCATGTAACGAAAAAAATTCTTGTTTTTGTTTACAAATAAATTTTTTCGATTACTATACTAATATCTGCTATAAACACGCCTTTCATGGCAAAACGGACGACGAATTTACGTGATTTTTAGGCTAGTAGGTTACTTGACATATGCTACTTTTTGTCTCTTTATAACGCGAGGGATCCGCGGGCAAAAGCTAGTATATATATATATATATATAGCATGTATAAACATCCCATTCGAACGTAATTTGAGAGAACCAGGCTATTATTTTCTTTATTTATTTAATGAATGAATTAATTAATATGGCATCGTGCATCGTGTCACGGTTTAGGCTGTGCTGTTTGTTGTTTGTTATTCTCTATGTACCGTCGAGTTCATAAATATCTGATCAGCTGAATGCATAATATGTAAACACTTTCACTTTATTGACAATGTTCTAAGGTTGTACAGATATTTTCGAAGCCTTGGTAATACTCACATATTTAAGAACTCACCTGTAAAGCCAAATTAGATTTATTCCAGTATTACGTACCTGCTTTGTGCGCTATGAACAGTTTTTGTTGAAGTTCATATCTTAGTTCAGAAACGTTCGGAGTCACTGGGTAATTCTCCTAAAAACACATGTCAATATAATTATCGTATAAAATGATAATTGTGAGGACCCATTTTACTAAAATACATATACAAATAAATTTTCCTCCTACACTACCCTCCCTAGCCTAGTCGGTAGTGCCCTGCTTACGAAGCTGGAGGTCCTGGGTTTCAATCCTGGTAAGGGCAGTTATTTGTGTGTTTATCACGAATATTTGTTCCTGCGTTATGGACGTTTTCTATGTATACATGTATGTATTTGTCTATAAAGCATGAGTCATACGACGTGAGTAGGATTAACCCCTCGATTTCAGTGATTGATAAGCTATTATTTGATACTAGACTTAATGAAATTAACGTTAAATTAAATTAATAAAAAAATCCTAATTACGAGGTAAGTAATACTTGATTGATAGTTAAGTATCAATTAAGTCATAGGAGACTAAACTAAATTAAATTTGACGTTAATTTTGTTAAGTCTAGTATGAAAAAATAGCTTATCAATCACTGAAATCGTGGGGTTAATCCTGCTCACGTCTTATGAATCAGCCTGTATAAGTATTTACATCGTTGCTTAGTACCCATACTGCCCATACATAGTACAAGCTTTGCTTAGTTTGAGACTAGGTCCATCTGTGTGACATTGCCCCCAAATATTTATGATTTATATATTTTTGCGCGGAGGAAGGGGGGAGTTCTGTCTAGCGAGTCCGTATAAAAGGCAGCCAAATAATCGGCAGCCCAATAATTCGCGTCCATTTTTTTGGTTGCGGATTATTGGGTTGCTGATTATTGTACTGCAAAAACTGTGGCTTCGGATTATTGGCCCGCTACCGAGCTTGTCCGACCCGATAAAAGGCAGCCCAATAATCGGCGACCCAATAATTGGCGACCACGATGTACATGGATTATTGGGCTGCCGATTATTGGCCTGCTGCGAGATTGCTCGACCCAAGAAAAGGCAACCCAATAATCGGCGACCCAATAATCCATGTACATCGTGGTCGCCAAATATTGGGGCGCCGATTATTGGGCTGCCTTTTCGTGGGATGCGAAAAAAGTCGGTTCTTGCTGTTAGGTCGCAGTTCTACCTAACACTCCTCCTCGCTTCGCTCGTCGTCGTACCTAAACCGACCTGCCTTAACATTCGATCTAAGGACCTAAGGAGTCTGTATAAAAAGCAGACAAATAATCGGCAGCCCAATAATTCGTGTCCATTTTTTTGGTTGCGGATTATTGGGTTGCCGATTATTGTATTGCAAAAACTGTGGCTTCGGATTATTGGCCCGCTACCGAGCTTGTCCGACCCGATAAAAGGCAGCCCAATAATCGGCGACCCAATAATTGGCGACCACGATGTACATGGATTATTGGGCTGCCGATTATTGGCCCGCTTCGAGATTGCTCGACCCAAGAAAAGGCAGCCCAATAATCGGCGACCCAATAATCCATGTACATCGTGGTCGCCAATTATTGGGTCGCCGATTATTGGGCTGCCTTTTCGCGGGATGCGGATTAGTGGCACCCTGTCTAGCGGAACGTTCCGTTGTCGATAATACACAATTACACATGTCCGATAAACGTCAGACCGTACAAAAGTTTGCAAAGGCGACTCCAACTGTCTATGCTCTAAACCAGGGATGTTGTGGATATTCACATCCGCGTCCGCAACCGTGGATCATCCGCATCATTTTCAAAATACACATTTAGATCCGCTTCCGTATCAAATTGATGCGTTATGCGAATGCGGTGTGGAGCAAGTCGGTAGAATAACGTCTCGGCGATGCGCACACGCAAGTGCTAGGTAAATTTGGTAATTTTACCATTACCCAATAGGAATATTGTTTCGTTTTTGTGACCCGCCGATCGATGGTATCCTATTTCAAATAAATTGTACAAAAAATATTATTAAGGCGCTTTTTATGTATTTATTGTTGCCAATGCGATGTAAGAATAAGTACATAAAAACCCTTAAGTATTAATATTTAGTAAGTACAATTTATTCGAAAAATAGGAAATCATTTCTCGTCGCTATATATAAGCTTCAAATTATCCGCTACCGCATCCGCACGCCCATCCGCATCCACATTCCATCAGCACCCCCATCCGCACCCCCATCCGCACCCACATTCCATCCGCAACCCTATCAGCACTCCCATCCGCACCCCCATCCGCACCCACATTCCATCCGCAACCCCATCAGAACTCCCATCCGCACCACTATCCGCTTCCGCACCGTTTGATACGTACCTTAATATAATTGAAGATGGCTACGAAGGGAACTGCCTGACGCCATTCTGTCAGTTTAAGGAGTGTTTCATGTATTACTTCAGGAGTTACCTGAATACAAACATGTACAGTCAGCCACACAGCTAACAATACACCCAAAGTGCCAAAAATATGTATATACGACCTCAGACAATAAAGTCCTGTATACATATTTTTGGCACTTTGGGTGTATTGTTAGCTGTGTGGCTCACTGTACATAATAAAGGATGAAGTGATGGATATAGGACATGTTGATTTTCATATTAAAGTCAAGGTAAGGTAAGAGACGACCGCTTGGCGTAGTTGGTAGTGACCCTGCCTGCTAAGCCGAGTCACTACCAACTACGCCGATGGTCCTGGGTTCGAATCCCGGTAAGGGCATTTATTTGTGTGATGAACACAGATATTTGTTCCCCAGTCATGGATGTTTTCTATGTATTTGTATATTATATATATATCGTTGTCTGAGTGCTCGTAACACAAGCCTTCTTGAGCTTACTGCAGGACTTAGTCAATTTGTGTAAGAATGTCCTATAATATTTATTTAAGTACTAGTGCTCGACGCTGCACTATAGTATTCAACATGGGCACTTTATGTCAAAGTGACAAGGTTTAATTTTTGTCGAAAAATCTTCGATGTTCAAATTTAACTTATATGACTTTGATATAAAGTGATAGTTAATAGATAAAAAATAAGTTACCTAATAAAAATGCATTGAAATTACAGAAAAAAATGAAAATGCGGTTTTTGAACGCATTATAGAGGGCTAATGATATGTAAAGCCTGACAACTGTTTATTTGAACCTGAAATATTGTCGCTACAAACCACTTTCACGAACGTCATATATTGTATAATCGGGACAATTATTTATTTTAACTTGCTATCTCTACGTTCCAGAGATAAAGGGTCTTGCCAACAGACGGACGGACAAGCGATTCTATACAGGTTCCGCTTTCCATTTTGAGTAACGGAACCTAAATACTCACTTCTTTGTACCGTACACCGTTTTTCTGGTGATTTGGGTGATTGTAACTCACGCATAAAGGTGATAGCGTGCCAACTGAAAACACATACATAATTAAATTGAGTAGGTTTGCGTCGGCCCGTAGTAGGGCATTTTTTTCAAAGTAGCTCCCTTTATTTTTCGTATTTTTGATCATGTGTAAAATGATAACGTTAGAAATTATTAAAAAAATAAACATACTCGTATATGTTTGAAGTAGACTATTTGATAGTTCTTTTCAAGTCGGTATGGTATTTTTCTTTTCAATGGTTTTCTATATAGAAAACTCCGTGACAGAGTGGCAGTGGAAGACACCCTTCCGATTGACCACTCTGTCACTGTGTCTTGAGTTCAATGTAGGTAAGTTTACAGTCACTAATCAGGGAAATAACAAGTTACATACTGTACTGATAATTTAATTAAAATCTTTTGGCATTTACCTCCTACAAAAAAAAAACTAAATCAGACAATTTTCAGCGAGGAGACTGCTCATTGTCACTACAAAAGGTAAACGGATCCCTAAATAGAAAGTTGATCATACTTAATCGATTACACGTCTCATGCTTCAGTTTCCGGAGCACCCGCCGAGTGGGCACCTTTTTCTTCTTTTGCACTTTCCTCCTATATACCACACATCTTGGTTTGTAACTGTATCTTATAAGTCTGTAATGTAATATCAACTTTATAAATGTTTGTGTAAATTGGTAATGGAATGGGATAAACATCGTGGGACCCTTTAATTCGCGGTTCTAAGAAATCACATATAATTTTCCTAGTAAAAATAAATGTTAGGGGACAATGTTGGCGCAACATAAACCGGAATACCGGTTGACGACGCGTTCATGACGTCACACATACGTCGAGGCACCCCGCGCCGCATACCTATTCAGACTGCACCGTACGACCGTAGCGGCAACACATATACTAATTAATTAAGTATTTTCATTTACCTAAAGTCATTAAATCTACATTGTGTACTATCCTGGAGTTACTTCATTGACACCAAATTCCTCGGTTCCTGGTCAGAAGAGCTTAGTTTGAGGAGTACACCCAACATAATGGCGACCGTGATCTATTGTTGCTATGTGGACGCGTAGCACGAATCTGCAATCTACTTCATCTACTTGGTAACCAGATAAGGAAGAAGAATCGAGTTGCATTATTCCCAGCGAAAACAAGTGAAGACGGAGTGAAATACCTACCAGTAATTGCAATTATTAAGTGCCAAGTGTTAAAGCCGACTTCAAGAACAAAAGGGAGGTTAGCCCGTTCCTTTTCCAATACTTATATCCCGTGTTAGCCCTGTAAAGCTTATGTTTGTGCGAGCAGATCTCATTTAAATGCTCAAATACCTATTTAATTTAATAATATCTCCAGCTAAATCATATTAAATGCACGCTTAATTATCAAGTTTCCTACATTCAAACGATCGAAAGAAATAGTTACTACTTATAAAAATATTTAATTCCCTATTTTCCTTGTATTACACTGCTATTTGTTTGAATAAATAGAACGATCCTTAATATACCTACTTAATAATAATAACTTGTACGAGCTGTGATTGCATCAGCCGTTTACCGTTATCGAGTAACTAGGTACTCGTGGCATCGCTTAGCGCTTTGCATTGCAGTTAAGAAATTGTTTGCTAAATAATTGCGATCTTTTTGAACAAAATCCCATCGCATATAGCGTTAGTCATATGCATATAGGTTTGGTATATAAATTATAGTTTGTCGGCCGAATATTCCAGATTTGCTGTCCCGCGCCCGCGCCGAGTTCTATTGTTCTGGTTATCGCCGGTGAGACGAACAGCTGTTTCTTGTACCTACTAAGGCAGACGTTAAGGTATTTATTGCATTCTTTGTCTACTTGACCTATATTTGATAAGTTTACAATATGGCTGACACAGAATTGAAAGCGAAAAGATCGTCGATTAAGGGTCGATTAACTACATTTAGGAATTATTTAGAAGAGTTTAAAAAACTAAAGCAGGTGTCTACGGCACAGTTAAATGAAATTAAATTAAGATTAAGGAAAATCGATCTGTTATTTGAGGAATATGATAAGATCCAGACTAGTATAGAAGTGTGCGAATCAAAAGTGAAGGTTGACGGAACACCAGCCAGCGGGTTCGATTTTAGTGAGCGGGAAAGTACGGAAAAAATATTTTTTTGTGCAATTAGTCAGGCGCAGGAATTGATCGCGGCTAATGAGCCTCGCTCCTCACTGGCTGGTCTTGACGACGACGCGCGCTCGTCCCACAGTGGGGCGGACGCGGGTGGTGTCCGTCTACCTACCATACGTCTTCCGACCTTCGATGGATGTACCAGCAAATGGTTAGAGTTTCGCGATGTTTACACGTCAATTGTTCACAATAATGAAAGTCTCAGTGATATTTGCAAATTCCAATATTTAAAGGCATCCTTATTAGGGAGCGCAGCGTCTGTTATTGAATCATTAGAGATATCGGCGGCTAACTATATCGCTGCTTGGAAACTAGTTTGCGACAGATTTGATAACAAACGCCAGCTTATTCACACTCACCTTAAGTCACTTTTTAACGTGTCTTTAACAGGAAGGGAGTCTGATAAGGCTTTGCGTTTTCTAATTGATCATGTTTCTAAACATTTGAGGGCTTTGAATAATTTAGGGGAAAAAACAGATAACTGGGACACACTTATTATATTTATGTTTGCGAGCAAATTGGACACGTCTACTGGTACGAAGTGGGAAGAATATAGAAATAGTTTAGCGGAGAATCCTACGTTGGATAATTTTTATGAGTTTTTGCGTCAGAGAGCCGATGTGTTGGAAATGATTTCGGCGGCAACTACTAGCGAGAAAACGGATAGTAGGCAGATGCATTATAAACGAATGGATAAGGTACAAAAGTCGTTTGTTGCCGCTGCAAGCGAGTCTAGCACGTCGAGCCACTCAAATGTTACTAATACGCGAGTTTGTCGTGTGTGTAATGGTGATCATTTAATTTATAACTGTGAGAAATTAAATCAAATGACAGTTGATGATCGAAATGCATTGATAAGGAAATTAAAAGTGTGTATCAACTGCTTCCGTGGTGGGCATTTTGCGCACCAGTGTAAATCGAATCCGTGCGTTATATGTAAGCGTAAACACAATACTCTGTTGCATAAAACAATGACGTCGGATAGTAAGAAAGAAGTAGCGGAAAAAGAGTATGTGTCTGCGCCCGCGTCGTTATCAGCTTGTGTTGATAACGAAGTTTTACTGTGCACTGCAATTGTTTTAGTAAGAAATGAAAAAACAAATGAAATGCATGAGGCTCGTTGTTTTCTCGACAATGGTGCTCAGCCCAATTTTATATCTGAGTCACTGGTGAAGAAGTTAGGCATGAAGGGCGAGGATATTGATAATGTTCGAATTACCGCTCTTCAGGATATGACATTTAATGCTACTAAGCAGTGTGCTGTGGCCATTCATGCTCGTAATCATAAAAATAGCAAAGGGCCTTGTGAGCGAATCAATGCCTATGTTGTCCCTCAGATAATGAGACCGTTACCGTCAGAGCCAGTAAACATTTCAGATATTGAGATCCCTAAAAATATCAGGTTGGCCGACCCAGGCTGGCACACCCCATCTGATATAGATATTTTAATAGGAGGGGAAATATTTTGGGACTTAGTTAGCGGGGAGCAGATAAAGCTTGGGCGCAACAAACCTAGGTTAGTCAATTCTATATTCGGTTGGTTAGTGGTAGGAAATAGTAAAATAATTACAGAAAAGAATACATTAAAAACTACACACTGTGGTTTTAGTAGGGAAATACGCGATCAGCTAAGTAAGTTTTGGGAGTTGGAGGAAGTGCCAGTCTCACCAGTGTTGTCCCCAGAAGAGGAGGCGTGCGAAGAACATTTCAAGCAAAACACACGACGCTTAGCTGATGGCAGGTTTTGCGTCACGCTGCCCTTAAAGGGTGAACCGGATATGCTAGGTGACTCATATAGAGTAGCTAGAAAGAGATTTGGCTCTTTAGAGCAACGGTTCAAAAGGCAGCCTGATGTAAAATCGCAATATGTTGATTTTATTGAGGAATATGCAGAGTTGGGTCATTTGTCAGAGAGCAAGAAGCCTGAAAAAGCTTATTTTTTGCCACATCATCCAATTTTGAAAGATCAGAGCGAATCTACGAAGTGTAGGGTGGTTTTTGACGCTTCAGCTCGGACAAATTCAGGTTACTCCCTCAATGATATTCTTATGGTGGGTCCCACGGTCCAAGACGACATTTTTTCTATTCTAATAAGATTTCGTCAACACGAATTCATATTCACTGGAGATATAGAAAAAATGTATCGGCAAGTAATCGTGGAACCTTCACAGAGATACCTTCAAATGATATTGTGGCGTAAAAATGAAGGTGAGCGCATGAAGTACCTGGCCTTAAATACTCTGACCTATGGTACCTCAAGTGCACCGTTCTTAAGCACGAGATGTTTGGCACAGCTAGGCTACGAAGCCACCGATCCTTTGATAAAAGAAGTAATAGTTCATGATTTTTATATTGATGATTTAATAACCGGCACGGATGACGAGAAACTGTTAATTACTCTTTATCAAAGGGTCAACGAAACCTTAAGCTCAGCTAATTTTAATTTGAGGAAGTTGAAAAGTAACTCAAAAGATTTTTTAAGTAATGTGAGAGTCATTAATGATGGTCAGCAAGACAATTTAAAGATATCTAATCAAAGTAACACGCTAGGCGTGGAGTGGAATCCAAATGAAGATAGCATTTTGATAAAATGTTCAAAATTGCAGTTGTTAAATAACCATGTTAAGTACACTAAAAGGGCCGTCCTATCTGTGGCGTCAAGTATTTTTGATCCTTTAGGGCTGTTGAGTGTATGTGTTATTTTATGTAAAGTCTTTCTGCAATCGTTATGGTCACAGAATTTGGACTGGGATCAGGAAATACCCCAGGCGCCGAACTGTATCTGGACCAGATTTGTTAATAGTATTCATTATTTGAAGGAAATAAGTATTCCACGCCACGCCAGCTGCAGAAACGTGGTTGAGATTCAAATCCATGCATTTTCGGATGCCTCTTTAAAGGCATATGCAGGATGTATCTATTTAAGGTCAACAGACGATTTAGGAAATTGTACGGTTCGACTTTTGTGCGCTAAATCAAAAGTAGCACCCTTGAAGGCAACGACCATCCCACGATTAGAGCTTTGTGCTGCCTTACTAGTTTCGCGTTTATGTGAAAAGGTTGTACAAGCTTTGCGCTGTAGTATTGGAAACAGATATTATTGGTCGGATAGTAAAATTGTCTTGGGGTGGTTGCGCATTCCTACAAATAAGTTGTGTACGTTTGTGTCGCATCGAGTCGCTGAAATAAATAATAAGTGCTCAAATGCTGCATGGATGTATGTCCCATCTGCTCAGAACCCGAGTGACCTAGCTTCACGCGGCGTGTTTCCCGATGAAATACAGTCGTTGTCACTGTGGTGGGAGGGACCTGCATTCTTGCAGGATACAATTGATCAGTGGCCTAAGCAAAGTAAAGCCACCGAAATGAGCTTACCGGAGCTACGCGTACACACAGCGACGATTGATAAACCGATTGTGCCGATAATCGACATGTCCAATTATTCAAGCTTTCTGAGGCTTCGACGAATCTTTGCGTACGTGTTTCGGTTTCTCAATAGCTCGCAACGTAAACCAAAAGATAATGCAAACGGATCTTTAACTGTACAGGAGATTGAACAAGCAGAGGTCAAGTTAGCATATTTGTCACAGAAGGAAAGTTTTCCTAACTATGATAACAACCCGCGATCCATAACCGGTTCAAGTAAATTAACTCCTTTCATAGATGACGCAGGGTTGATCCGAGTGGGTGGAAGAATAGATAATTCTAATTATGATTTCAATAAAAAACACCCTATTCTTTTGGATGCTAAGCATCATTTTACTAAATTGTTATTTAGATACTTTCATTTTAAGCTACTGCATGCACCGCCGCAACTTCTCCTCTCAGTCATTCGGGAAAACTATTGGCCATTAAATGGCAGAGTTCTTGCTCGACGTACGTATAATGATTGTACACGCTGCAAACGAATGAAAGGAGAAGTTGCTCAGCAAATCATGGGTAACCTGCCTCCTCAGCGAATTACACCTGGGTTCGCGTTCGAGGTGGTGGGAACTGACTTCGCTGGTCCATTTTTAGTGAGTGACAGGAAAGGTCGTGGTGCAAAACTCTATAAGAGTTACCTTTGTGTTTTTATAGATTTTAAGGTAAAAGCAGTTCATTTGGAACTTGTAAGTTCTCTGAGCACAGAAGATTTCATTCTGGCCTTGCGTCGCTTCATATCTCGTCGAGGAGCGCCTCGAGAGATATTTTGTGATAACGGGAGAAATTTCGTAGGCGCCAGCCGAGAGCTAGGCGAATTTCTCAAGGCGGCTTCCAGTTCTGTGTCAGATGCATTTGTAGACGATAAGATAGTTTTTAATTTTTCACCTGCGTACGCTCCAAATTTTGGAGGCCTTTACGAGGCAGCTGTTCGGTCTGCGAAATTCCATATGAAAAGGGTGGTAGGCAATACTCATTTAACGTTTGAAGAGATGACATCTTTGTTCGCACAGATAGAGGCCATCCTTAACAGTAGGCCCCTCTATCCCATGTCGTCATCTCCCCATGATTTAGCACCTCTCACCCCAGGGCACTTTCTCATTGGAAGACCCCTTGTATCGCTACCGGCGCCTGACTTGCAAGAAGTGAATCCAAATCGACTCCATAGATATGCAAGGATTGAGCAGGCAAGACAACACTTTTGGTCAAGATGGAGTCAAGAATACATCTGCGAGCTGCAGCAGCGCACCCGATGGCAGCAGCGACGCCCTGACCTCAAGCCCGGTCAGATGGTCCTGATAAAGGACGAAGCTACACCACCACTCAAATGGCCACTGGGACGGATTCAGGCAGTGTATCCTGGCAGCGACGGAGCAAGTCGAGTCGCGGACATACTCACCACCAAGGGCACGATCCGGAGAGCTATTAATAGAATATGTCCCTTCCTCGACGACGATGAAGCTTAAAGCCCAAGCTTTAAGAGGCGGGAGGATGTTGGCGCAACATAAACCGGAATACCGGTTGACGACGCGTTCATGACGTCACACATACGTCGAGGCACCCCGCGCCGCATACCTATTCAGACTGCACCGTACGACCGTAGCGGCAACACATATACTAATTAATTAAGTATTTTCATTTACCTAAAGTCATTAAATCTACATTGTGTACTATCCTGGAGTTACTTCATTGACACCAAATTCCTCGGTTCCTGGTCAGAAGAGCTTAGTTTGAGGAGTACACCCAACAGACAATATTTACCTTTTCCACGCCATAGACGTAAATGTATATTGGCACCGTATGTTCAACGCCAATGACCGATATATCGGTCGCAGAGTAAAATAAACCTACAAAAATGCAAGGTAGGCTACGTGCTAGGTAAAATAGGTAATTTCACCATCACCCAATAAGAATATTGTTACATTTTCGTGATTCGTCGATCAACATACCACGTCCTTGACAGATAGCGACGAGTTTTTTTTTAATTAATCTTTATCTATTCTTATGTACTTATTCTTACATCCGTGGATGCGAGGTTTTTAATATCCGCATCCGCGGATGTCAAAAACTCAGCATGCGCAGCATCCCTAATGTAGAAAAAACGTACCTTTTTTTGGAGCAAAACGTCCGTCGCCCGCAATATATGCAATACCTAAAATTAAATTAAATTAATAATCCAAAACAAATGAAAGAAGTACATTTAAAAGTAATGGTTTTAGTAAGTACTTCATTATTGGGATTTTTTTAAAAACAAACTTAACTTGAAAAAGGAAAAATAAACGTCTCATAATTCTAACTGACGGAACAAAAATAATGAGATTTTTAAACTAGTCGTCATCTCTATAAGGGAATCACAGTCTCATAAGTAATGGTTTTAGTAGTTACTTCATCATTGGGATTATTTATACTAGGTCGTAGCTTTCCACGAAAGGACACGATGGTCGTGACACTGTGGGAGCCATATGTATTGGATACAACCCCACTTATGTATTTATCGTTACCGTTTCCCGTGCAAAACTACGTGTGTCGTGACGACTGGTGACGACACTAAGCGTAGGGTCGTGGAAATCCATGACCGAGTATAAAAACCATTGCCGAAATACATATATTTTTATGTATAAATATTTACATTTCTTGTTCACCTCTTTCATCGCTTGTTGATAAAATTTTGAGTTCTTTTGACGTGTTTTATAGTGGAAAACTTAACAGAAAATTTATATTGTAAAATGTAATATTTACCTGCGATTTTTGTGTCAATCTATCAGTTTTGACAAGGTTTTATCTAGATTTGACCTAGATAAAATATCTTGACTCATTAATTGAAAGAGTTTATACTCTGTCAATGTTTTACCCCATATATTCTAAGGCTGTGTACATACACGCAGATAGGCGCCTGAAACCTATAATGCATGTTACGTTTTAGAATATTTAATCATCACGGCGACAGGTGCGACAATTGTCAGCATCATTATTACTGGTATTACAGGCGTCTATGGGCTACGGACGCCGCTTACTATTGTGCTGGCTTTATGCTTGTTTGCCGCCAACTTGTTATTTACTTATTTATAAATAAAAACCTCATTATTACCATTAATAACGAATACTATTGTGAAGAGCTCTTGACATATGTCGCAAGATACACGACATATGTCACGAAATTCCGACACAGGATCATTCTCATGTCAAAAACTACCGTTTATTCTTTAAAACACTAATAGATCTCGTGACAATTGTAAAAAGTCTTCACCAAGAAATTATCTATTTACTGACGACCAAGTCAGTATTTTATACAAACATCTGCCCACGGAAGAATAACTAAAGCATGGAAATAGTACAACAACTGTCAAATGTCAACAGTTTCGAGCGACTTTGAAATTGGCAGTGGATTTCTCGAATGTCGTAAGTCTAACCTAATAACGCGGCTCTTACGACATTTGAAAAATTCACTATCATAATATGCGACTAATTTGAGTTGTAATGCATTGATACCGACTACCTAATTACAACGACATATTTAATTTGGGTGCTTGGGTGAATTGTATCAAAAGAGATCAGCAAAACTATTGACAACCTACGGAATCGGAGAAATAACAAACACATATCGTAAGGAAGTGAAGGACGGGCTTATGACTTTGATGTTCTTAGTTTTGACGGGGGGCTGGTATCTGCCAAATAGTACCTAAACTTACAGTTCGCAATTATTCGACAGAATGAGATCTGCGCTCCCTCTGTTACAGTCCGACCAAAAAGGTAGAAAGATCCGTTTGCTTATACATGTATTAATTTGAAAGGGACTAACTATGATGTTGCCACTTTTCTACTTTCAAATTAATATACCTATGTAAAAAAACGGTACCTTTTTCTGCAAAAAATACTCTTTTACTTGTTTTTACTTTTGTTGATACGATAAAAAAAACAAACTTTCAAGAAAAATATTTACTATAAATATTATACAAAATGGACCCATAAAATAAAAACAAACTCATACATAATTATTTGCAGTAGTCAGTATTCAAGTAATCAATTGAATAAGCGATTTGCTCTGCCAATTGTCAATTCTCAAATAACCAATGCTGTATTGTTTAACATAATACCTAAAGGATATAATACATTTATAGTATATGAGAATTTTATACAACTGAGAATAGGCTAACATACTAAAAAAATCTATTTGTTTTCAGTAACCGAAGCTTCAATAAAAATGCTAGTAAAATTACAGTAGACGAGGCAAATCGCTGCTACGGTTTGAACTGAAAATCAACACTGATATTGAAGTTATAATAAGTATTTTTAATACGACTTAGATTTTTTAAATATTGTTTTAATGAAGACACTGTTTTTCTCGAAATCAACTTTTTGTTGCCGCTCTGCAGAGCAATACAAGGTTTAAAATCGAAAAAAATATTGTGAGAGTCACGGGTCGCATGCTGATACCGTTCCCCACATCTCACAGAATGGAAAACCTGCGTTTTCAATGACATCGACGAAAACGTCCGCGGTGTGCCGCCCTCCATATAATGTTACGTTTCACGTGTCCGGTTTGAAAACGTTATATTCACGCATGGCATAGCACACCATCTCGTACGTGGTGAAGGCGATGACGCTGGTCACCTGAGCTTTGTAGATGGTGATGGTCCACCCGGCGAACATACCGGTTATTCCGTCCTGCGGCAAAACAGTTAGGTTACCTTTGGTTTTTAACATATAATCGGCAAGAGTCTTTGGAATCCTTATCTTTATCCAAATTTGATTAAAAATTAAAATTTCAAAACAAGCTTTTAAGTCTCAGAAAACTAACGTACCCAAATTCAGTTTCACTGTTTAATCGCCTATCCCATCGTCACATTGGATCATCATTGTCTCGATGTCATCATAATATTTGATCGTCACCACTCATAGTTGCAGGAAGCAAATTCTTGCCACATTTGACCCGCGACTAACCCGCACTGCAAGTTAAATAAAAGCTTAATTCTGTGCCGATTATAAAGACAAGTTCTCCAAAGACTCAAGTCGATTACCAATGTTAGGTACTGAAGTTGTTATATTCTTGCATGAGGAGGCACACAAACTCATATGTGGTAAACGCGGCTACAGTATATAACGTCGCCCTCTGGTTAGAGACATCCCAGCCAGCGTACATGCCAAAGAAGCCGTCCTGAAAGAAACCGGTTAACGATTGGCGTAACCGAAACCGAAGGTTCGGTTTGACTCTAGTTTCGGCCGAAACCGAAACCGTCCGAAATTGAATAAAATGTCAGTGAGCCGTTTTTTTTCTAATATATGAGTAACGAAACATACGAGTATTTCACTTTTCGAGGATTGAAATTTTAGCATTACCATATCGTCGCTATACCTCATATGTACAGCAAACATTTGATGGAAAAGTCACCTTTCTGTCACTAGGTATACGGGTGTTTTCTCTATGAAATGAGATTTGCAGATACGAGGTTTAGTAAGTATAGCGACGATATGATGTCATATTGCCAGCCGTGCCGACCTCACCAGAAGGCCTACCACGAACCACGAACGAAGTTTCACCTCTCTGTCGCACTTGAGTGAGAAATCACAAGTGCGAAAGGGAGGCATACTTTCGTTCGCGGTTCGTGGTAGGCACTCTGACGTCAGTCGAACGCGACCCGAAAGTAAGGTATTGTGAGTTTCGGCGAGGCCGAAAGGTTCGGTTTGTTTTGGCCGAAATTAAAATTTACTCAAATACTTGTACAGAATATCCCAAGATTAATGTACATTTTATAATCTATGGAATTTGGTCACATACAATACAAAGAAACATTGCGATTGTAGGAAATATTAGAACAGATAAATGCATATACGAGTTAAGATACATCAATAAATTACTTTGAGATAGGAAAACACAGAAACGCTCTTTTTGAGGAAACCAGAAGCCAGAAGGCTTACTGTCACGATTCTTAGTGGGTATATTAAAATCGAATGTTTTTCATGATTTAATGAAACTTTCGGTTCTTTTCCAAGTTTTCGGGTTTTTTAAGAAATAAATAATGTCACTATCACTGTCACTCCTTTCATCTTTTTAAATTGTTTTGTCCTCGATGTAGCCCTGTTGTAGGTGTAAATTAGACCTAATATGCATTGATTTACAGTTGAAAATTAGAGCGGAAACTTTCATTGATTTTTTCCTAAAGAATCCGAAAAAAAACGAGTGGTCTGGGAAAAAAACGGATTTGTTCCAGACATTTTTAATTGCTAATTAAAATGAGTCTTCCATGCAAATCTAATATCTCAGCGTATTTTCGCAATCGAGATATGTTTAATGTATGAATGTTCCCCGTGTACGACTGGTGCCAAACTACCCCTAATAGTGACGTAACAAACCTTTCGTATCATGTCCATAAGACAGCTGAGCAGCGTACTGCACTTAACCAGGTTCCGCGATGTCGTAGGAACCTGCACGTTCGGGTTCTGCCGGTGGCTCTGTAACGATCAACGGTTTTGGTCCATAATACGGCTGGTCAAAATTTGCGTTGAAAATTCCGGAAAAAAATTAATGAAACTTTCGTTATTTTCCGAAATTTTCGTGTTTTTAAAGAAATAAATAATGTCAATATCACTGTCACTCATCTGTTTCAATTGTTTCTTTCTCAATGTCATCGATGTAGTCTTTTTGTGTGAATTTGACCTAATATGCATTGAACATATGCATTTAATAATATGCATTTAAACGGCCTCCTAGCCTAGTTGGTAGTGACCCTGCCTACGAAGCAGGAGGTCCCGGGTTCGAATCCTGGTCAGGGCATTTATTTGTGTGTTTATCACGAATATTTGTTCCTGAGTTATGGATGTTTTCTATGTATTTAAGTATTTATATGTATATATCTATTATATATATCGTCGTCTAGTACCCACAGCACAAGCCTTATTGAGCTTACCGTGGGACTAGGTCGATTTGTGTAAAATTGTCCCACAAATATTTATTTATTTATTTATTTAGAGTTGAAAATAAGAGCGGAAACTTTCATTGATTTTATCCGAAAGAAATCGAAAAAAACTAGTCGTCTGGGAAGAAATGGGATTCTTCTAGACTTTTTGTCAACGCTAGTCAAAATAAAGTCTGTTGGGGTCCAAATGGCAACCAAAAAATATAAAAAAAGTTTTTGTAAAATCTCGGATACAAGCTGTTATCGCTAACTGTACTTTCTTTTCCACGGTCAACTTATACTCATCGAGGCAATTCGAAGAAACCCAAACACAATAGGGTTTGCTTGTTTAAAATCCGCCGGATTGTTCCAGTCGACTCGGAGAACTTCGGTCGCTCGTTCAGAGATGTAAGTTGACAACTTATCCTCTCAGACGGTGCCGCGGGAAACAGCAGGTTGGTAATTTTCGCAAAAAACTTTTTTTTCGAAAATAGCGAAATAAATATAGTTACCAATAATATTTTACCTACAGAATCACGTGCTCTTTCGATCCCAATTGGAGTAAAATAGCGTCCCAAATTGTGTTTCAAACTCATTAAAAGGCGGTATCAAAATAAAAAAAAATGACAAACTTTTGGGACATTTTTCTTTTTATACTTTTATTCACTAGGTCACTAGGAAAGTTTTGACATAGGTACTCGAAATCTTTTCATTGAACGCACACTTATTATATGTTTTTAACAGCATTTTGAAGTATAAATTAAACACCATTTTCACATTTTGTAAATTTAAGAAATATGAAGTTATTTTGCTACTGCACATTGCAATTGACTCGGCAAAAAAAAATTAGTACCTATACAAGCTGGCGATGAAAAATAATATGAGTGCCTGGCGAGTGGTGACACAATCTCTAAAACCTTATCTATATTCACATATGAGATTCCTAGGTCTTCTTGCACAAATATTTCCGCAGGCACACAATTACGTAACTACTGCTTTTAGCGATTAGCCGATTCTATGGTCCTAATCAAGGTTACTTACACCCCTTTTGAAGGCACAAAATCGGCAAAAAATCACTAAATTACGAGTAGAGGAAAGAGACTACTATTATCAATAATCATTAAATACGAAATTTTTTGGTTTAAAATATTAAATCTCGTAAAATAAAATAGCATGAAAATGTGCTCGTTTCAGCCCCACTATGCTTAAAAAAACGTGCGAATCGGTGATCTAAAATGGCTGTACAATTCTTATTAATATAATTAGGCAAATCTGTCTGCTAGTGTTCTGCTTCTAATTCAACAATCTTTTTAAAACATATAATACATGACCGTACCATGTCCAGATATCGATCATTTCATCTTTTTCTTAATGACCCACATAGATCGAAAATGTTTGTTATTGACTAGGAAACATATTAAACCTGTCTTAGAAAGAAAGTAGATCCGATCTTTTCACCTATATGCCCAGTTTTCAATCAACTTAGCCCCAGAACTACCAGATAGATTCCCCCCATTAGAAATACAATTACCCCGCCAACGCGGAACATAGGTATAAGTCACGTAACCGGTTACGCGTCCGGAACTGTCATGACATCAAGTTGAGTGTGAAATTATTGTCATTTTGCTATTGCAGAGCAGTAATGGCGAGCGTAATAATAATGATAGATGTACATTTTGCGTCACAGTCAACCAAATTGGAACCCTAGGCCAGTATAGAACCATGTTCAAATAACAAGGAGTTAAACATGGTTCTAGACTGGCCTGGTTGCAATTTGGTTGACTGTACCTATTTAGACGTAAAATTTACATTAATCATTCATTATATTACGCTCGGGTTTACATAACACTAGGCATAGATCGTGCTCTAGAGTTGTGCCCGCTCGGTCTTTGAAGGGAGCGCTCCCATCTCGTTCAATCGGACAAAGGAACTAGTTCGGTCTTTTAGGTCTTTAGTTCGTTTAGTTCAGTGCGAATTTTGACGTCTGGGAATGAGTACCGGGGTTTAGGTCTATACAGAGCGCGGAACTAATGATTCGTAGGAACGTTTTAATGGTTTTCGCTCCGCCTGAACTGAACTAAAGACCGAGGACCGATTTAACTTTTAGGCGGGGAACTAGTTCCTTTCGGTCCGTGATGGGATTTAATTCCTTTTAGATGTGCAAGTAGCGGAAAGTTTCAAAAAAGTTGGATAAATTCTAGGGAATTTCTTCCAAATTGCACAGAAATTTAAGAAATTTACATTTTACGTTGCGGAAAGTTTCAATTCCGATACAAAAATGTGAGAAGTTTCTGAAACTTTCCTATGCGAATATTTCACAATATTGGAAAGTTTCCGTCGGCACATCAATAGTTTTAGTTCTTAGTTCCTGACCGACACAAGCCTAGCGGGCTCTAAGATTCTGTTCGAGGTGGTGTGTAGTCCTTTGTAAGATCAAAGATTACCTACTGATATCTGAAGTCTTCTCTTGGCCAGATCAAAGGGGTAAGTCGCCGATTTGGACGCGAATCCGGCGGCCGAACCAGCTATCGTTGTTGAAATTAGCAAGTGCCTGCGAAATGACTTGAAGTTTATTAACGTCTAGTTGCACCAGGGTTAACCGCTAAACCGGAGTCAAGCTATCAAATTGCATAAAAAAACCGACCAAGTGCGAGTCGAACTCGCCATCCGAGGATTCCCACATTTACGACCTTAGGTACTTAAGAATACTGGTGGCACGGAACTCTCAGTGTGCGGCAATTATACGATTTTCAGATTTTCTCCTGTATCTGTGCTACAAATTCTTGTTTTTTGCCAAATTTCGTGATTCTAGGCCAATGGAAAGTACCCTATACATTTTGATTCCCATTGCAAATGCGAAATAAACGGCCATATCATTTGATTACGAGAGGTATGATTTTTTCACAGCTTTAAGGAACCGTAGACTTGCGTATGTGGTATTAATTTTAACTTGCTACCTCTACGCGTTCTTGAGATAAAGAGTCTTGTCAGACAGACAGACGGACGGACGGACAACAAAGTGCTCCTATAAGGGTTCCGTTTTTTTCTTTTGTGGTACAGCACCCTAGAAACCGCTAACTCCGGGATATGTGGCTAACCCCGGGTGCAAGTGGCCACAAGAGACCTTAGCGCTTAACCCATTTAGCCAACCGCTGGTATTGTCTGTCACTTTCTACAAAAAAAGTCTGTAAATTTTTGCGGGGGAGGGGCACCTCAAATGTGTGGCTATTCATACGTAACGTACATATATCCATGTCAGATAAACGCCATCCCATACAATCAACATGATCATTACTCATATGCCTTCGGCAGTGGGGAACGCCGGTCAATTACCAATCCGGTTGATTATATGGTCTAACCCCCATGCGGAATAAAAGTAAATATTTACTCTTCAATCAGATTTCTAAATGATAATCTTCAAGTAACCTCCACTATTTTTTTTGTATTAACTCTGAAAGGTTGCAGACTGGTGGTGTAGTATAATAATAGTTTAAGCGACTACCACATAATGGGGCCTTAAAACATGAGTGTAGTATTGTGAAACGAGCGTCAACGATAGCGTCACTCAGTCGCGTAATTAAAGGCCTAATTATGTACAGTTGCATACACTACATTATCTACACACTAATGTTAATAAATGGGTAAATCAACTATTTATTGTTGTTATTCTGCCCCGTCAGCCAGGAGATCAATGAAATGAAATGACAGACCAACTGATAACTAGCATCACATCATTACAAGACGACCACAAAGACCAACCAACTGACACACTTAAAAAAGACCTGCGACCCCTTCAGGTAGCAGGCATTCCCTATTTCCCCTGGGGCGTCACTTTAAGGGCAGCTAAAGACCCCCCTTCTAACAAAAACAAGAGTCACGTTTTCTGCATCGCCTTCCTGTCAGCCTCCGTATCTTTTTCTCCATAACTGAGGTACGCCAGATAGTCCAACATGAGCGGCTGCACGAAGCGGAACACCGCGAACGTTATGCCAACTTGTGGGCCCATCTGTGGGCAGAAATTAACGAGTGTAAGTATTTCGCCTCTCGAAGTCTACTCGGATAATACATCGTTTATTTGCATGTATGTCTATTGATAGGTAACTCGAGTATCATTGATGGGATAGCCGTGAAATTTGGCAGGTGGTTAGATGAGATAAATTGAATATTCAGGTTTCGAGCAAGAGAAATGAAATAATTATTATTCTTTTGCACCTCTTCTGTATTATTTGTTTTCAATATTATAAATGTGTTGCTTAACTTCAAACTCGGGTAAATCCATTCGACCCTCTCAGCTAATATCTACCTTATTACCTTTTCTTAATACCAAAATCGCGTAATCTGACAGATGGATTTACCCGAGTTTGAAGTTAAGCGACTCAAATAACAATCCCTAAATTATCAATAGGCGTCAAATCTTGTTGACACATATTTTGTCACTGTTTCTCCTTGTATATTCACACTACCTCAACAAACACCACTAAACCCATTCACTACTGAAACGGTCGTATTATCGTAACATACAAAACATAAGATAAATAAGTTAATCTTGGAGATTCCATTAAAAACTAAAGAGTTAGGTTAATACGATCAATATGGTGGTTTGTTTACATTGTTACGAAGTTCCACTGACAGCTATCTTAGTTACAAATTTTATAACCAGTAAACAAAGTGTTAGTGGTCTTTACCTGCATGAGAGAGGCTGGTAACCCCTCGTAGAAGGCCAACAGTCCACCATTCTGGTAAATAATACGTGCCCCCTTCAACGCTCCACCATACTGAGCCTGGAATAAAAAAAAACCTTCACTTCCAAAAAAGAGGCAAAACTTCACTTGTCGGACGCCAGTACGACAAGATCTGCATCCCCCGATGCCTCGTAGAGAGCCGAACACGTATCAAGGTTTGTATTATTGGTGGTGGTTTAATATATCCATTTGCCTATTCATTTTTTGCGGGTAACATTAATTGCATGCGAAAAATACTCAAGTAGGTGTAACGAGTTGGCACTAATTGACTAGCACGTTTGGCGGAATAGCAAAGTAATTATTTACGTTGTTAAGCTGCAAACTGTGTAAACAAATACACGTAGTTGATATATTTTTAAAAGGTGAAGTGGTTCCAACAGCACAAGTTTCTCACACGTTAAGCTAGGAAGACGTCAAAGCTACTTACTGCAACAAATCTTTGGGGCATCACCGAACGGGCCCTACGGAAGACCGGCGCTGGCTTTAAAACTAGCATTATGCTGAATTGGGTCCATTTCGTGATACTTACAATTCCGTTTTCCTGTTTTTATTCTTTTATTACCTACATAGATATAGGATGGAAGCACTGGATACCTAATCGGCCGAAATAACACGCCATAAAAGTGCAGCACTTGCGACTCTTTTTCATATAGTCTTATTTGGAACTTGATTTTTCGTTAAGTGCCACCAGACGCACTTTTTTTTTTTACACTTTTGACACAAACAAAAACCAATCAATAAGAAGGTAGGTCATAATAATATGGCAGTCGCTTAAAAGCAGCGCCTACGTCAAATCTTGGGATTAGTTGCCCCAAGCGGACCGCAGGCTGGGAATGCTGGGATGAGCCATGACATAAGCCGGGGAAAACGCTAGTAACAGGAGAGTCGTCGTTACAGTTTGTTTTGTGTAATGTGTGCAAGTGACAATAATGTGTGCGGTAATTAGCTTTGAAGTCTCCCGTCCAACGTGCTGGAAGACTTGCTGGAAGTACAGTCAACAACACAGCTGTGAATACAGCCAAAGTGCCAAATATATGTATACTTACACGACCTTAATTCTCTGGCAATAAACTTCTGTATACACATTTTTGGCACTTTGGCTGTATTCACAGCTGTGTTGTTGACTGTACCTTGACGACCATCTGTCTGACGCGGATTACTTCAATGGGCGACACCAAGGATAGTCGTCGTTACAGATTTTTTTGTAACTAGTGTGTGTGAAACGTCTGCGTGGACGTTTTTCACGCAAAAATTGTCAATATTGTGTGCGGTAAGTTTGACGTCTGCTGTCCAACGTGCTGGAAGACTTTCTGGAAGTACCTTGACGACCATCTGTCGGACGCGGATCACTTCAATGGGCGACACCAGAGTAGCGCTCGTGCAGCCCGCGAATATGCCGCACATGAAGAGGAGCACCTTCCTGAAGAAGACATTCGTAAGAGACATAAATTATAACATTTTGGACGCTACCTGATTTTTGAATATACCCTATTAGGATTGATAGACGTCGCAATTCTGAATAGAAATCATGAAAAATATCTGGTTAAAAAGCGGGGCTTGGGGAGACAACTTTAGAAAAAAATGGCTTACTTAGGTAAAACGTGTTGATTGTTGGCAAAATGTCATACAAATTAACGGACAAGCTTAAAACAAAAAAAATATATATATATATATATATATATATATAGGTATATACTTTACGGACACGACAGTTCCTGATAGCTAGCTTATTTTTATTTCTAGTGTTATAGCTAGAGACATCAGAAATTCTATTGAATGAATCTAAGTTTCATGCTACAGTTAAAATATTACTTTCTTTAAATAGCTCCCTTACTGATGCAGAAGTGGTTTGAAGTGGTTTGAAGCTTGTCCTTTAATTACCGGACACCTTGTACACAAAACACAGTTTTCAACTCCTGTCAAAAAATACTGAGCAAAATTGACAGTTGGTGACAACAACATTTTTCTACTCCGGCACTTCTATCTGTCAATTAGATGACTGAGAGCGATATTAAAAAAGTATACCTTAAACGTTGTCTATGGTATTCCATAAGAACACTGCTCCTATGGATTTTCATACAATATATGAGCAGTTTTTTTTCTATTGTGGGCACGACATCTTCCACATTCTGCCACCATTCTAGATTTTGCTTTTTACGCTATTTTAGCTGTCGTAGAAAAACTAGCGTATGTAACGGCTCATAATTGGTATCACCCTTATTATATCACTGTTGTATAAAGTACTAGGTATTGTATTGCGACTTTTATCATAGGTATTTTGGTTTTGATATACGTACAAAATTTTATAAAAATCAATTTGATGTTTAACTGGGAAGAGCCATGAAAAAGATTTATGTGGGACTCTTTCTTCCCCCCCTTTCTAGCAGAGGGAGGGGAGTAAATAGCCTACCCTAAAACATATTTCTAGGTTACATGCTACCACCCCAGCTGGTCACCCCAAAGCAAAGCGGTGGAACACCTACATCTTCCACATTCTGCCACCATTCTAGATTTTGCTTTTTACGCTATTTTAGCTGTCGTAGAAAAACTAGCGTATGTAACGGCTCATAATTGGTATCACCCTTATTATATCACTGTTGTATAAAGTACTAGGTATTGTATTGCGACTTTTATCATAGGTATTTTGGTTTTGATATACGTACAAAATTTTATAAAAATCAATTTGATGTTTAACTGGGAAGAGCCATGAAAAAGATTTATGTGGGACTCTTTCTTCCCCCCCTTTCTAGCAGAGGGAGGGGAGTAAATAGCCTACCCTAAAACATATTTCTAGGTTACATGCTACCACCCCAGCTGGTCACCCCAAAGCAAAGCGGTGGAACACCTATGAAGGCCTAGGATAAATTTTTACTTGTCATATTTAACATCTACTTTTCGACCGCCTTAGCGTATTGAGAGGTAAAAATATGAAAGTAGCCGGATAATATATACCAAGAGTTGCCTGTAACAGGAGGAATCAATTTAATCGTAGGGAGTCCTCGCCCAACAGAACAACGCTTATTCAGCGACTTTTAAAAATAACGTGTGTTTTGATTTTTATCGCAATGTACTGCGAATTTTCTCATTTATGTACTATGACAAGAGACGTCAATTAGGCTGATGAACGTACATTGAAATTACTATATAGTTTGCATGAAAAAGTGATAACCTACAGAGTAAACCATTTTAAAAGTTGTTACGTTTGAGTTTGTGATTTCTCACTCAAGTGCGACAGAGAGGTGAAACTTCGTTCGTGGTTCGTGGTAGGCCTTCAGGCCCGAATTTCATCACGCTGACAAGACAGTGTAACGGAATTACTGGCGTTTCTGGCGTCCTTAGGTTACGGTAGCCGCTCACCATCGCGCGGGCTGTGTGCTTGATTGCCACCATTTCGATAATGTAAATAAAATTGCATTTGTTTTAAATCTCGAGTATTATGTAAGTAAAAATATTCACAACCGCTAAGCGATGATGGCGGATCCACACAGTCGTTTGTTTTGTTGGGGGGGAATGCGTTACGCATACCACTCGGGTGCATTTATGTACCAATTATTGACTGACAAACGTCTAAATATCTTAGTTCTGCAATGGAATTCAACTTGGTGTCCATATAAAGAAAATAAGTAAATAAAAATACCTATCAAATGAGATAACTCTCAGCTCTGTTGGGTTTGGGGCAAATTTGCACATGGTCCTTTACAACACTACTGTGGACGCCTGAAATGCTAGTAATTCAGTCATTTCAAGAGTTGTCACTTTTGCCAGTGTGGTGAATCAGGGGCCTGTAAACAAGTGACTGTAGTGTTTGAGTTCTGCTTGTCACCAGACCCTGACGCATGACGATTATGGTTATATTACAACTTAGTGGTATACTTGACTTGTGGACTTGCATAATGACTAGCATGGTTCTCGACGAATCGTGTGCTAACTTCATAAGCGTAGAACTGAGACGACACGGACAATATCGAATGTACCTGTAACAAACAATCAAATAAAACATAGGACCGGGGCGTTTTTATTTTTTGTTGCAAAAAAAATTGGAATTGGAATTTTTTATATCGCTTCTACTAAGAATTACGAGTTTTTTCAATATAATAATCCTAGTAGGAGCAAAAAACGTGTCCTAAAATTTTCATACATTTTTCAAAAATGATTTCAAGAATGAAAAAATGGCGGCGAAATGGAAAAAAAATCTTAGGTCACTTTTTTTCTCCTATCAAGATCGAAAGAGCTCACAATTTTGCCTAGAAAACGAATAAAAATATCCAATCTAGTAAAAAATGCTTTTCTACAACAAAAAATTAAAAAGAACTATATATAACTACTACTACTAATAACTTGGGTCACATCACAGGCACTGACAGGCGGATTGCTTAGCGTCTAGAATGTGCGTCCGAGAATGTTCGACACCATGTCATTCTCTGCGCTTCGAGTTTTTACTACGAGTCCTCGCATGCGCGGCACAGAGGCGCGGGGATGACAACGCAGGGGAATGAGGGAGGCACGGGCGGCAGAAGCATTCCGCCCGCACGTCTCTCATTCCCCTCCGTCGTCTTACCCCCCCTGTGTTGCTCGAAGAACTAATAGGATCTAAGGGCAAGCGAGTGCCTATGGGTAATTAGGTACTTGTCCGAGGCTGTGTCCATGCCAGAAGGTGGTGTAGCCCTCTTCCTTCAGGATCCGCCATGTTAGACCGATCCACGTGGATCCCCTGGTTTGCTCTTTAGGCTGGAGCTGAGTTCGTAACTTCACGATGTCCAGCGGTTGGGTTATGAATCTGAAACAATTGGCGTAATACAGGCTGTAACAAAAGACCCCAAGCATATTTTAACAGCTGATAAGGTCAGCTCGATCACCCTAGGTGCTACGTCAGTGGAAAATTTTCGAAATTTGAAAAAAAAGGTGAATTTCCGATCAGCTATTCCATACAAAGTGAAAAATACTTTTCCGAATTTAGAAAATTTTCCAAGTCCTTTTTAAAGAATCGTTTGGGACTTCTGTTACACCTGTATATTGGAATTGTGCTGCAAATTGATGATAGGTACTCGGTACTTTAAGACGGAATAGGGCATTTTCAAAAATAGTGTACCATTTTTTTTATATTAGGAAGTTTGGGTTTTTTATAACCAGAATCACGAGTACTACTGATTTAAAAAAAAGGCGGTGTCCCGTTTTTTTTGGTCAGTTTCGTAACGCTTTAAGGAAATTTCGGAGTCTGGTTGCCATGATCGGGTAGCCCACTGGTTATGGCGACCTCCTGCTTTCGCGGCAGTCGCCATAACCAGTGGGCTACCCGATCACGGCAACCAGACTCCGAAATTTCCTGTGTTATAGTAGTAGTATAGTAGTATTAAAATTCTCATAGCGGGTTACTCACGTCAATAAAGTCGAAAATAGCTCGACATGTTTCGGAACAGTCCGTGTCCCTTATTCATGAGTCATGCGCCGTAACCCGCTATGAGAATTTTAATATGTCTGATACTCACGGGAGTTTTCTAATTAGTATAGTAGTATATGCAATCATTTCTTATTTTTAAACGTTTAAGGTGCCCAAATCCCAGCCCTTCTCACCGGGGACCTTGGTCACTTTTTCTGTAGTACATATATGACATCTCTTTCAATTTATAATTTATATAGTATAGTAGTGTGGCTACTTAAAAACATGAATTAAAACATTTATTATAAAAAAATGATTTAATGCATGCTTTACAATTATAAGGTGTTAAGTGTTAACTTACATATTTATGAGATCTTTTTAAGCATTTTATAGTTTATAAAAGGTCTTAAATCTTTAATTTACCTGTTTAAAAGACCTTACTTAAGCATTTTGGAAACTTTCCGCAATTTCCACGTCATTACTCTGTATAGTAGGGGAAAGCGGGGAGGCTTCGTACACATTTTGCTCTGAGCCTTGTAAAATAAAAATTAACAGTTATGTTAAAATTAAACTAATGCCATATCATCGTCCAGTTATCGGTCTATAATACCGGTATATTTCTGATTTGATCCAAAGCAAACCAGCCAAGTTAAAACGATTTTCCTAAAAAGCGGGAATTGTACGAATCTACCCCACACGTAGGGAGGCTTCGTACACCATTCGTTTCGACCCGGAATTCATTATTTTATGAGTTCTTGTAATTGCTATAATCACTTTTCAGGCATATCTTACCGATAATAACTGTATAATTATTATATTCTTGATTTTAGTTCCATGGGGTGCATTCGTACAGTAAAAGATCTCATACAATCTGAGTGTACGAAGGCACTCCAATCGACTCGAACGCTAAAACTAAAGTATGTTTTCCAATCCCATCAAAACTTATTAAAAACAGATGGATTCAAACAAGACAAAAAGTTACTTTAGAGTTGCCAAAACACATATTGATTCTTTCTGGCACAGGCTGCCACCACACTACAATAATTTTTGGACAGTAGCCTATACGTAAAAGTGCCCATCTTGTATACAAATATCAACTCTTCAGCATGTAGGGTAGCCGAGATATGCCCTCTGCACGAAGCCTCCCGGTGTACGAATCCTACCCACTTTCCCCTACCTAGTTGTACCCTATACCTAAGCACCTAAGCGGTAGGTAACTATACCTTGTGGTAATCCCAGATATGACTCCAGCAATAAGCTTCTGGTTCGGCGTGAGTGTATCCTCCCTCTGGTACCCGACAACCATGTCAACCCGACGACATGATTGATCCTCCCACGCATTTTGCCTACATTACTGTTGATAATTTTGATATTTTTGCGCAACTGACGGGTGACGGATTTTTGTTTTTTTGACTTGACGGTTGTGAGGGATCGGTGATTTTTAATGTCTATGGATGTTTGTTACCACCATAGAGTACGACTGAGCACTGGTTTGGCCTTTGAGTAGCATTTGATAGGTCCAAAAATCATGTTTTTTGTATGGAGAGGTTTTTGGAAATTTCTCCGCCTCGAGACGGTGATGGCCCATCTGATGGAAAACGTGAAGAGGCTGACAACAGCTACATCATCGGGCACTGTCTATTTGTATCAGACTAAACGAGATCGCATTATCACCGTCCGGCCTGGTTTAAGAAGGGAAAAACACGAAAACTATGAAAATAAACAAAACCGTGGACTATTTGTGAAATGTGACCCGTCTAAGTTTTAGATATGAGTATAATGGATTTGTGATTCTAATTGCAAACGTCTAAACATTAAAACTAAATCAAAACATTAAAAATATAGAACCGTTTAATGATAAATGACCATGAAGACCAATCTTTGCAATTTTTTTTCTATCGAGCCGATTTCGTTAAAGTAGAAATCGGCTCCACCTAGGATCTTCGAAATATGATGAATTTTAACGTATAATTTTTCTGCAGTATTAAAATACCTAGTATTTCTTAAAACACTGCTTAAAAATCATGCATTAGGTGTTGTCAGCCCCTTAAGCGTCATCAGACAGGCCGTATGCTTGTTTGCAACCGACGTGGTATAAAATAATCTATTCATTATCTCGCATCTTACGTAAATACAGTACGTAACTAACTCCACGTACTATTGTATTTGCTTTTACTGCTAATCAAATGCTTTATTATTGTTATCTCCCCTATTTCTGTCATATCACTCAATGAAACTAGCTTCTGCAATATCCCCCCCCCCCCTACATTGGTATAGAGGAGGGGTCCAAGTTGAAAGCTGATAGGGTATAGAGTCAATCCACAAACCACCAGTAGTATTAGACAGAGCATAATAATATTATAAACATATTGATTCTGTATTACATGTAATGATTCTGTATTACATGTAGTGATTCTGTATTACATGTAGTGTTTAATCTTAAAAAAAATTATAAACAACTCACGGTCTCAACTGGTCAAAATTCAAGAGAATGGGAGCTACCGTATTGTCGCTCACTAGGCGGCGCCACTCATGCGTGGGTCCTCTGTCAGTATGAGAGAACTGTCAATGTGACGTTTGAAATGTTCTCAGGACCCACGTTCCACTAGCGCCCCTAGCGGAAAATCGACTCGCGCTAATCCTCATTGCCAGGCCTACCCCTCTGCCGAATGGGTATGACAGATTCATACTCATTGTATGGACAGACGTTTATCTGACATAGTTATTGGTATCATGATTACTTATATATATCAACATGTTTTTTTTATAGTTTTTTTTAAACATGTTGATATTAAATTAATTTTCTCTAATGCGGAATATACCACAGATTATAGAATACTCAACATAACGGAGAGTTGTGGAGTTTGGAGATGGTTGCGGGAGACGCACGTTTTAGAGTGGCTAAAGGTTGTAAACCTTCAATACATTAGGTACAGATGTCGCTAGTGATGTATTTCACCATACAATGACAAAATTCGCTGTGACGGGCAGAAGGTCGTCTGGTGTAATTGGAAGCACGTTGGACCGGCAATCCGAAAGCAGTGGGTTCGAATCCCATGATTACCAGAGTCTTTCGCAGTTGATTTTTTCTATAGTATGGACCACGGAAGAATAACTAAAGCGTGGAAGTAGTACGATAACTGTCAAATGAGAACAGTTTGGAGCGGCCTGGAGCGGCCTAGAAATTGGCAGTGGATTTCTCAAATGTCGTAAGTCTAACTTGATTACGTGCCTCTTACGACATTTGTAAAATACACTATCAAAATATGCGACCAAGTTAAGTTGTGATGCATTGATACCGACTACCAAATTACAACGATGTATTTACTCGTAATTTGGCTGCTTGGACGAATTGCATCAAAAGAGATCAGCAAAACTGTTTTCAACCTACGGAATCGGAGAAACAACAAACATATATACATCCCTTTTTGTCACTTCCTTTACTTGGTAAGGAAGTGAAGGAAGGGTTGACTTTGATGTTTTCAGTTTTGACGGGAGGCTTGGTATGGACATCTGTTACAAATTTATAGTTATTTGTAAGTTACTAACGGATAACTGTATGGCAAACTTTTTTGTATAGGAAATGACCACACCAGTTCGGTTGCTTCAAAAGTCGAAGGATAGAATCTTCAAGCAACGCAGGGAGGTCGGCATACGTACCGTTCCCCTCAGAAGGCCTAGTATAAAAATTGTACGACATTAACTCCTCGACCGCGTTAGCGTATCGGGAGTTCAAATTATGTTTGCCGTTTATTTAAATATCGCTATACGCTAACGCGGTCGAGGAGTTAATGTCGTACAACTTTTATACTAGGTCTTCTGAAGTACAAGTCCAAATGGGCATGCGCGGCTCTGTGTTGTCACTAGTCCGTACACTAAAATATATCGAAGTGTGCAAGATTTGTTAGTGTAGTTGTATCTTTTTCTGTGTTAGTGTCGTCATTACAGATTCTTTTTTGTATGTAAGTGTGTGAGAAGTGCGTCTGTGTGCACGCAAAAGGTGACAGAATAATTTGTACGGTAAGATTAGGGTTGCCAACCGTCCCGCTCTACGCGGGACGTCCCGTTTCTGGGGTCTTGACGACGTGTCCCGCAAAGGGGCCGCGCGGGACGCCGATTATCCCGTTTTGAGACTAGCCTGAAGCTAGATGAGGCTAGATGAACGTGACTCGGAGCGCGTTTGTTGAATTTGAATTTACCGCGATGCTAATATGCAATAAACGCTAAGAAAGTTAACCTGGTAATTTTTTGTATGCCTAGTCGTTGACAATCGATGCACCTTACATATTTAGACCGAAGGAGCCGTCCCGTATTTTATAGCCAAATCCCGCATGTTGATCCCGAATGTACCGCAAATTTGTGCACTTAGGTTGGCAACCCTTAGGCAAGATGCATTGTCTTTGCTCTTTTTTGATACTTCTTCAACAATCTGAAGTACAGTCACGTCTATAAATATCGTTACACTCGAAACTTAGGTATTACAAGGGAATAAGGGTCAAAATTTAATACAGATGCATATGTAGGTATATATTTATGAAGCCAACCGTACTTTATTATGCATTTGACATTGTCAATTAATGTGACGTAAAAAATTGCGTAAAACTACGTACATTAAGACATTATAATTTTCGGAACATATGTACGAAATATTTTATTTTATTTTATTTTATTTATTTATTCAAACATAATTTATACAGTATAACAGAATAGACCAAATAACTGTACAATTCAGACTTAGATACTAGAGTAGGTACAAAAGACAACACTTTACAAATACAGTTTTATAAAACAGCACTGCCGTCCATCATCTCGCAATACTTCAGACAGACGCTACACACACTTGCCCATCGACTCGCAAACAAATCACTTTCAGGCGCCCATAACAGAAGCGCGTTCAGAAATTTTAGAGCTCGAACGAGGGGAAACTTTTGGCGCGCTACAGTACGCGTTGTGGGAGTGGCAAGAAGGTTGGGATTTCTAGGCCGTAGCTCCTGCTTGGATGATATGATATTGCCAATCGCTTTTCGGTGAAGGAAAACATCGTGAGGAAAGCGGACTAATCCCAGTAAGGCCTAGTTTACCCACTGGGTTGGAAAGTCAGATGGCGGTCAGTTTCGTAAAGCTAGCGCCTACGCCAATCTTGGTATCAGTTGCCGAAGCGGATCCCTGAGTAGCATAAGTCGGGAAAACGGAAGAACCTATAACTTGGGCATCATGTTTGATGGGAATGATGAACTGATAAGATAAGTCAGAAAAAATATGAAAGTGATAAAGTTGTGTTGTTTCCGGACTGGAGTGTACACGTCGGGCGACGAAACTAAACGGTAAATAGTTTGATTAATTGAAAAAAAGTTTTTGTTGAAAATTTTATTTTGGATACTTTTTATCGCTGACTGTACTTTGGTCCCATAACATTGTATTATCCAACCTACGTAAGCATGTGAAGTGACAGTTTATTCGAATAACGAGAAGTTAGTCAAGTAGCTTGCAAGATTTGACCGTGTAAAATGGTGCTACTTTGCCCCCCACTAACAAGACCCCAACCTTTTTTTTTTCATTGTAAAACTTTACCTCCCTCCATTTCAAAATCTTTCCACTTGACATACGAATCGGATTGGTCACCCTTAATGTGCTACTAATTTTAAATATATCTTGATGTGTACTATAATAATATAAATGTGTACAAATATTCTTCAATACCCGGAACACGCTAGTTACAGATTAACAAATATTGAATCCTTCACGAAGTTGATTAATTACTCTTATATCAACAATACACAATAAACGTTTGATTATTAAACTAACAACTTAATTATCCTCATGCCGGCTGTACACTCGCGCGCAAAGTACGCCGGGAGTTCAAAGCTACCTGGGGCCTTACCATGACGTCTTAACGCGATTCAGTTGACGACCTAAACTGAGTCGCTGCCATACAGTTGTATGCGCAACCGTGCTCAGTTGAGCACAGTTAAGAATCTAAACTGAATCGCGTTAAGACGTCATGGTAAGGCCCCTGAGCACAGTTAAGAATCTAAACTGAATCGCGTTAAGACGTCATGGTAAGGCCCCTGAGCACAGTTAAGAATCTAAACTGAATCGCGTTAAGACGTCATGGTAAGGCCCCTGAGCACAGTTTAAGAACCTAAACTGAATCGCGTTAAGACGTCATGGTAAGGCCCCTGTTCATTCGCGTATTCCCCGTCCTCGGCTTCTCGAGCGCGTGTGTACAGCAGCCTTTATTTTTCATTGTACAATAGACGACTTGAAGTTTCGTGTTTTATTGAAAATAAGATACAAGCTCAGTGGGACGTTTTGTTACCCGGTAGGTACAACTTGATACATTCAGAACAATACCTAGGTACATGATAACATTTCACATTTTCAACTTCCCTATTTTATGGGATAATTCGAAAATATGTGGCATTTGAAGAGATACCATTTTTCCTTTTCACGATAGCTATAATGTTTTGGAAAATAGATCATTTTAAAAGTGCGTAAGTGAAAATATAAAACGCGCGTTTGCAAAAGCGTTTGTTTTATAAATAAAACCGTATTAAAGTTTATCGACACACTTAAAGTTTTAAATTTAAAATCCAGCCAAGTGTGAGTCGGACTCGCCCACCGAGGATTCCGCACAAAGGATGCTCACCCTATTTATGACCTTAGGTAGGTACTTAAAAATACTGGTGGCACGAAATTCTCAGCGTGCGGTAATTTTGTGGCTTTTGGATTTTTTCCTGTACTTGTTAAGGTCTTGCTTTTTGCCAAATTTCGTGATTCTAGGTCAACGGGAAGTACCCTATACATTTTGATTCCCATGCTAATGTATGGGAAATGTGACATAAACGGCCGTATCTTTTGATTGCGTTGACGTAGAGGTTTAGTTTTTTCACAATTTTAGGGGACCGCAGTATTGTATGTAGGGTATTAATTTCAACTTGGTAAATCTACGCGTTTCCGACATAAAGGGTCTTGACAGACAGAAGGATGGACGCATGGACGGACAACAAAGTGGTCCTAAGTAATATAATATCTTTCTATACTCTTGAACATAAAACCGTTAAATACAAAAATGGAACAGAAATAAAATTGCAGCAGCTTTAAAACGAAGGTCAAAATGCAGTAATAACAATCTTTTTATTATTCAAAATACATCACAATACAATTAGAGCCCTGAGTGCGTAGCCAAGATGCCAATCGCTCACGCTCAGTCGCTAACGAAACGCAACTGTCACTGTCACACTAATAAGGAAGAGTGATAGAGAGAGGTAGCTACGATACGTTATTAAGCGTGAGCGATTGACATCTTGGTTACGCACGCTGGGGCCTAACCATGACATCCTAACGAAACAGTTGACGACCTAAACTGAGTCGCTTTCACACAACCTAAACTGAATCGTTTTAACGTCATGGTAAGGCCCCTGAAGACCGCGTTAGGTTTCTCTGTTTTCCCGTACACATAATCAATAAGAACAATATGATTTTAATTTTAAGGAATTCACTTGCTGAGTACTACAGGCATGGCGGGTTTGATTCCAACACCTCGAAGCCTGCGGTCAAAGGAAACCAGTCCTATCCCATCGCCTCTGCTTACTCCTCACAGACGGACGCCAAGGCTACCACCGATAGTGACTGAACGAGCTGTAGGGCCTGTAGGTTAGTATCTGAAGGGTGTCTGTAGTTATAGATTCGCCGAGTCTGTCTGTCCGTCTTTTCGTAGGTAAGCCATTTAAGCTTAGACAGAACAACGATCTTGTTTTACCCACATACAGATTAAAAATATATCACTCAGATCTTCAAATGCATAAAAATATATAATAAAATACCAACAGCCATAAAATACAACGTGTTGTTAAGCAATTGCTTTAAATTCAAGGGTGCATTCTTTAGCTTAAATTAAGTTAATTTCTTTAAGACACCGGTATTCTAATTGGCTCCATTTAGAAAATAACTACTTACTAAGTAATTTAATTTTATCTCATATGTGATTTGCATGTGTGTAAACGGAGTATGAGTATTCGACATGAAATTTATATGTCATGCTTGTCACTTACTTGGTAAAGTCAATTCTAATGCCCGTTTTACATTAGCGGTTGATGCAACATGTAGGTAATTATTTTGTATAAGAAATTTAAAAAATGAAAATTAACGAATTTAATAAAACTTACTATGCCATTCTGTTTCCCTAATTACACCAAGCCACATAAAGAAGTTAAAGCAAATGCTTAAGAACACCCTGTAGATGAACCAAAACTATTTGAAAGTACCTAAAAAAAATATTTAACAGAAAAAATCACACTGCAGGAGATTTTGATGATATTTCCAGAAACAATTAGAAACCAATGTTCGATATATTACTTTAAATAAAAGTAAGAAAGCTTAGTTATTCATTGGTATATGTATAAGTAAATTAATGATGTTGTTAGTAGAGTTTCTCTTCCTGGCTGTGCAATGTATGAATATATCTATATGTTAACATGTGTATGTAACTAAATTGATGTGCTCTTACAGGGTCTTTATTTCTTGTAATTATAAATAAAACAAAATAAATAAATGTATATAATAAATAAATATAACGCCTTAGAGAGGCAACGGGTGATCCTCGCGCAGGCGGCTTTCTTGCGCAAAGGATTGCAATAGCAATTCAGCGCGGGAATGCCGCCTGCGTGTTGGGCACCATACCCAGCAATCCTGGATTAGATTTTTAAGGTAGGTAGTTTTATTTTTATTTCTGTATTATGATTTTTTTAAGGTATTTTTATAAGGTAGTTTTTTATTTTATTCTTAAGGTAGGTTTTTCATTTTTAGGTACCATAATTGTTATTTATTTATTATAATAAAGAAAATATACTTCTAAATTAAATATAACGGGACAATTTTATACAAATTAACCTAGTCCCACGGTAAGCTCAATAAAGCTTGCGTTGTGGGTACTATACGACGATATATTTAATAGATAGATGCATATAAAAACTTAAATACATAGAAAACATCCATAACATAACTCAGGAACAAATATAGGTACGTGATAAACACACAAATAAATGCCCTGACCAGGATTCGAACCCGGGAGTATTTGTGCAATAAACGTTTGAAGCTCAGTGACCGTCGGTACAGTCACGTCTATAAATGTCTATACACCTTGGAATTTATTACAGGGAAAGAGGGGTCAAAATGTAATACATATGCATATATACAGTGTGTAAATTGCATACGGGCGAACCTCTTAAGGGTTGTTAGTATAGGACATAAGAAATCCAATTGCAATTAAAATTTTATCCATAGAAAATAATTCGGCCCGCAATGTAATGCAATCACACTAGCGTTAAACATTCGTTGACCACTGTCAGCGTCAATTTTTTTATAGTACATTGCTGCTGAAAATTTTATTAAAGAATTAATTATGGGTCATAATTAAGTGTAACTTAAAAATATGTTTTAATTATTGATAACACTAATGAATTCTATGTTTGGTTAAATTGATCGCCCGTATTAGATTTACACACTGTATTTATGAAGCCGAGCGTACTAGAAAACTGTAAAACCGTCTTCTGTTTCCGCGATTGTTATTCATTGAAATTAAACACTTAAGAACGGATTAATCGTGTTTATTAACACCACGAGCCTAGCTCTTTAGTTACAGCCTTCGTTTTGACAGGTTTGAGATGATGACAGATAATGCGAATTCTCCCCGTCAATGAACCCTGTGAAAACGAGTGCTGTAAAGGGCTCGAAACGTAGGCTCATCATGGTGTTAATAAACACGATATAAAGAATTACTCAAAATAGGACGGGACGTGACGAGCCCGGAAGGATCGGGACGGGGCATTCTGTCAGGTGTCATCCGAGGGCTAGAGATATTATACACCGAAAAAGTACAAAATTTATGAGCGTTTTCTAAGGTATAAGAACTTAAAACTGTAATATATATTTTTATTTTCAGTGAAGACCCCGCGCCCACCACCACCGTCACCAGCACCCTGGTCGTGGTACCACCGGGACTGTTACCAAAGCCCTAGGGCTCACCAAACCCCATGTAAGTGACAATTTGCCAGAATTAAATGCTGGTAGAAAAAGATCTTCCTTTGTTACATCACTAGAGTTGGGATGTTTGGTGGCAATGGGAGAACAAAGAGCAATGGAGTCGGTGTTTTATATTTTTTGATTGAATGAATGAATTAATTATTAATAAATAAATAGTGTAAAATTAAATAATACATAATATATTAATAAAACGTGGTACCTATTCAAGATCTTGAACAATTCTCTATTGGAATAAGATTCAGTATACTACTGATAGGTACGTCAGTTTCAATATCAGAACATCGCACAAATAAATTAAAATGATCTACTAAGTTAATGAAATAATAATAAAAATTTTTCAACAATTTCGTCATAAATCTGCAAATCTTTTATGTGAAAAAATACTCTTAAGTGTAGTTACAACTTGTTTTTGTGTTAAATTCGAGAGAATCTTTAATGCAAAGCAGAGTGTGACCAATTGAGCATAAATAGCCACACAATTTGTCATCTTACTGTCCGAAGTATACAAACGTATAAACGGCAAACATAATTTGAACTCTCGATACGCTAACGTAAAGAAGTAAATTTTAAATACAACAAGTATAAAACTAGGCCTTTTGGTACAATTCACGACAATGTCGCTTACGTCACGCTTTCGCCCTTTATGGTAGCAACTTCAATCAAATCTGTAAATCTCGAGAATATACTACTAAATTGTTAGCCAAATCATATCATCAGACACAAAATCACTTTCTTAGCCTTTTCAGAAGTATTAGAATAATCGCGTCACGTAAGCGACATTCTCTACCTCTATAACGTCATATGCCCCTAAATAATTCGTTGACCCCAGGTCATAAAACCAGGTCACATATCGGGTGGAGCCGCTGCTGACGTCAATAATACCTACATATAACGACCAGGTATATGTACAGTGTGTAAATCGAATACGGGCGAACCTCTTAACGGTGGTTAATATAGGACATAAGGAATGTAATTAGACTAATTAGGTAACTTTTAAATGGAATTGCAATTAAAAAATTTACCATAGAAAATAATTGGGCCCGCAATGTAATGCAAACACACTCGCGTTAAACATTCGTTGACAACTGTCAGCGTCAAATAGTTTTATAGTACATTGCTGCTGGAAACTTGATAAAAAAATTAATTATGGGGTCATAATTAAGTGTAACTTAAAAATATGTTTTAATTATTGATAACACTAATGAATTCTATGTTTGGTTAAATTTATCGCCCGAATTAGACTTGCACCCTGTATAGGTAGTTTTCCAACGTTGGTGGCCCAGCGGTGTGACGTGGGACGTTCAATCCGAAGGGCTAGGGTTCAAATCCTGCCGGTGTACCAATGAGTTTTAAGGAACTTACCTAGGTATGTGCGAATAATTTACCCACGCAAGTAAAATAAGAAGTTTTTTTTGTGGGGCCCCGCCCCCCTAAATCCCCTTCTAGCCCTTAATTACTATAATGTACAAAGGTAACTAATTAACCTACGCAAGAAATAGTAAAGCTGTTTTCGATTTATTTTAGTCCAGGGGGCATATAACCCTAAATCAGCCCTTCTTTCAAAAAGCGTAATATGTATAAGTAGAAAGATTTAAGGAACTCAAAAGGTTATGACCAACCCCCTTTAAAAAACCTGTTTGGTTGGCTAGTTAAACAATGTTTCTGACTTTTTATAAACCTAGTTATAACCAAATAAATAGAAGTATTTTACACCTTTGTAATGTAGGATATGGAGAACCTGTATTATTTTTAAGATCACTGTTAACCCATAACCATACAATAAATGTTTTTGTATTTGTATTTTGTACGCTGAGCGCCCCGCCGCGTCGCGACGCTTCGCTTTCGCGTAGAGACCGACTACATAGAACACTCCCATAGATATCTAAGGTTTGCTTCTTTCGCACCGCGTCGTCCCCCTCGTTCCCCTGCATTACGATCCGCTTTCACATAATCATATTTCATTTACAATTATAAAGGTTGGTTAGGGCGTCTGCCGCGAAAGCAGGAGGTCGCTGGTTCGATCCCAGCCCTGCTCACCCGGGGCCTTGCTCACTTTTTCTGTAGTATATGACATATCTTTCAATTCATATTTCACTTAGTTTAAGGTGCATTTTAAATCAAACTAACTTATTTGGTACATATTTTCAGTATCACGACGTCAACATAAACCGGAGAAAAAAAGTTCGGGAGCACAAAAACGTAAGTACCTAAAAACTTTTGCCACATACTTTTCTCAGCCAGTAGCTGAGAGTAAAGCAAACAGCTTTCGTTATCATAGCTGGGCACCGTTAATCGATTAGTTAACTTTATTAATCGATCGTTTACTAAAAAAGTAAACTTCGTTAATCGTTGAATCGTCGGAAGATTTAACGCAGGTTAAAGTAACGTTAACCCGTGGTTATAACTGTTATAATGACATTTTTTACATCTTTTTGTTAGTGATATACTTATAAAACTATTATAGTTAGTAAACTAGTTTTCCTTACGGCAGTTAATAGATTATTAAATATTCGACAAGTATTTTTTCTTTTGTTCGTCAAATAAAAACGACGGAAATACAATCCATTAAAGTTTCTTACCTCTATGTGACGTCACTAGCCCCCACCCTGGAACTTTGATGCTCTGTATCGTCGTCAATTTTAGTTAACTTGAAACAGGAAAAAACAGGTGCCTAATAATTTTGGATAATCTAACTGACGAACTAAATAGAATAATAGCTTTTCAACCTAGTCGTCCCTATTCCCTCCATGTGTCATCCACTGGGACGCTTATCTTACTTAAGTAATGAAATAAACACAGGAGGGATTATAAATTGAAAAAGATGTCATATACTACAGAAAAAGTGTCCAAGGCCCCCGGTGAGCAGGGCTGGGATCGAACTAAATAATTTATATAGTAATAGGTGTGACTACTTAAAAAAAAACATGAATCAAAACATTTATTACATTTAATAAATGATTCGTGCTTTACAATTTACAGGAAGGATGCTAAGTAAACAAATATCCTCAGGCGTTTTTCCCAGTACCTTATGTATTTATAGATGCCCTAGTTTCCACAGACCTGAGGGCCTGGATGGCCTGGATGAACCAGGTCGTTGGGTCGTTACTCTATTTTTCTCTTTTAGCTCTTTATCACCCGGATATGCGAGAGCGATAGCTAGCAGAGGGCTATTGTTTTATGTTTGCCGGATTGATAAACGCCTTTAAGGATGACTCACAGTAGCACGGGACGGGACGGGACGGGAAAATCTGTCAATTTCAGAGAATCCCGTGATAGCTCGGAGGCCTCGGATGTCACGTGACGCTTTCTATAGAAATTGACAGATTTTCCCGTCCCGTCTCGTCCCGTCCCGTTCTAGTGTGAGTCATCCTTTACTTTGACAGAGGTTTCATAGGCTCTGTTCCGTTTCATACAAACATATTAATAAGAACTGTTTTCAGTGTTTAATATTTTTAATAAATGATCATTATTATGATGAAGAGGTAAATAGTGAAATATGATAATATTTTTAATATTTTTGCGTGAATAGTGGGTTTTTAGTTTTATTACGTCTCAGTAAAGTTAACTAACAATATTACTCTTCGGTGAGCAGTAATGCGTTGGAACAAAACTAAATTTAAAAAAAATGCAAAAGTAATAATCACTAGTTTCCAAAAACGAATTTAGCGCACGCAAAATAGCCAAAAAGGGGCACTAGTTGAGCAACGCTTTTTCAGTAGAAATGCCAATAAAAACTTCAAGGTAGAAGAAGAGCCCCATTTTTCAAGAAACTGTTATAAAAACTATTATTATTGAGTGTCTCGCTTTGAATTTATTGATTATTTTTGCGACCCACGCCTGCGCCCGGGCTGGCAAAAAATATAAAACATAAATTATGACGTCAACAAGCTCCACCCGAATAGGTACCAACTAAAAGAAAAAAATAAAACAAAAACAGTATTAAAATAAGTAAGGACCAGAAAGGGGCTTAGGAGCCCCCTGGACTAAATGGCTTAAGGCGTAGATTACGTATAATAGGGATAAAAACTACTAAACTAGGTTGAAAAACTATTATTCTAATTAGTCCGTCAGTTAGATTATCTAAAATTATTAGACACGTATTTTTTCGTTTTTCAATTTAACTTAAATTGACGAAGATAAAGAGCATCAAAGTTCCGGGGTGGGGGCTGGTGACGTCACTCCTAGGTAAGAATTGTACCTAGGAGTGACATTATGCGAAACTTGAACGCACTGTATTTTTGTCATTTTTGATTTGACGAACAAAAGAAACAATACGTGTACAATATTTTTTATAATCTAAAAGACGGACTAAATAGAATTTTTCAGTCGTCTTGCCTATTAGTAACCTTTGTAGAGAATGATAGTAATTAAGGGGTGGAAGGGCATTTAGGGGGGCGGGGCCCCACAAAAAAAAAACAACTTCTTATTTTACTTCTTAAATTATTCGTGCATAACTTCCGAAAAACTGATTGGTACACCGGCAGGATTTGAACCCGAGACCTCCGGATTGAAAGTCCCACGTCATACCGCTGGGGCACCAACGTTAGAAAAATACATATATACCTGGTCCCTATATGTAGGTATTATTGACGTCAGCAGCGACTCCACCCGAGATGTGACCTGGTTTTATGACCTGGGGTCAACGAACTGTATTACATACGGTAGTACATAGGAGTATCGATTTTATCCAACATTCGCTTATATGCCGCTGGAAACGTATAGTAAAAACAATAACAGTAGGAATATTTAAATACATTAAAATCGGTTATATTAAAAATATTAGCTATTTTTAATACTAGCCAAATTGGCTCAGTGGTTTTGACTTTGGTACGTAACAGAAACCCAACATATGTTAAAATCATTAATATTTTTGTAGTTTATTTTTTCTATATGGAAATGTGAATAATTTGGCATTTATTGGGTTTCTGTCACGTGTCAAAGTAGGTACCATATAGTCAATTTAGCTGATACTAAAAATAGCTTGTATTTGATACAAATCCAGATTATTAATACATTTATTTTCAAAATATATACAGTAAGTGTAACTTACCTAGCTACTACCTCTCCCTACCTTAAATCTAAAATAGGTCCTTGAGGCATTGTACCTAGGATGCTGGCGGCATTTCCTCGTATCGCAATGCTGATACCAGACGTTTCGCGATTTTTACAAAAAAATTGCGTGCGCTGGGACCCTATCGAGCTAGTGGTCCAAAATGGTACTATCTGCCCAGGCTCTTATATTTATTACGTTTTATAATTTCGCCGCTTTCAGCCGCTCCGCCCGCTTTAACATTAGTTAGTTGGAGATGGAATAGAACCAAATAGTGTATTTACCACACGTGGCAAAGGAGGTCAAAATGGCTTCGCTAACTTCATTCCGCTCCCGACCGCGGACTGAAAATGACTGACAGTGATGCCCGAGCCGCGAAGGTGACAACACCACTCTGTCTGTCCGACGATGACTGCCCGATGCAATCGAAACATGTCACGCCTATTGCGATAAAAATTTAATATCACGACTCACGAAAGTTTAAATTATAAGAAAATGACTCGTTCAACAATGAACTGCTCAAACATCATCAATAAAGTTGAAAATGAGGATAAAGTATTTTCATTTGTATGTATTTAGTCCAAAAATAATGTATGCAAAATATTACACGTTCGGTCTCGTTACAATTGATGAACTTCTTGCTATATCTCGATATACTTCTGTGAGTATTATCAATAAGAGCTAGAAACAAGCAAAACAACTAATTTAACCCGACTACGGTTTTTAGATTTTTTTATAACAAATATCGCCTTATTGACCAAGTGAGCGAAGCGAGCAAAAATGCTTTTGTCTCTGTCCATTTGTCCTCCCCTAGAGCCTCCACAGGTTGCATTTATCAATCAGTATCAGTATTTGTCGATTAAAATTGTGGAAATTATCAAAATGGCAGGAAGTGGTACAAAGTTCTTAAGCGCCACAAAAGAGAAAAGTCGTATCTCGCGCGTATTTCAACATACACCGGACTCTTATGTGCGTTTTAATTTTATGTTGTAGAAATTCATTTTTTATGTATAATACCTACGAGTATGTTTCCTACGCGAGATTTTTCAATCCTAGTAGCAGAAAAGTGTGTCCTAAAATTTTCATACAGTTTTCAAACGCAAGTTTTTCGTAGAAATCGAAATTAAAAAAAAAACATGATAAAAATTCCATAGCATCTTATTCTGGTGTCGTAAAAAAGCGTAGTATCATATTGATGACACGATTTCGTTGATACGTGTACATAGTTATTTTTTCACTTAACTTTACATATGAATAAAACAATAATAAACAATATATAAAATAAAAATATTATAGAACATTATATTATAGAATATTTTTGGACAATGTTAGGTACTCGTACATAATTAGATCAAATTCGCCCCTAACTAAGCAAATCTTGTACCATAAGTATACCTACTAGATGAGAGACGTCAATTAGGCTGATGTTTAACGTACATTGCAGATACTATTTAGTTTATATGAAAAAGTGAAAACCCTACGAAATAATATTAAAAAAATTGTTAAACAAAGGTTGTTAGGCTTGAAGATTACTACCTAAGATTACCCAATATATAATACCTAATTGGATTAGGTTGGACGGCGACTTATCTGTATTTTAAATTAAAGTTAATTAGCAATTAAATTGCTTGACCTATCTGAAATTATCTTATATGAACAGTGTAGGTTACCTATACCTATAAATGAATTTAATTTTAATTTTATTATTCGCTATTTTTTTCTTTTTTTTCGCGATTATATTTAGGTGCCAAAATTGTTTTTGGTTTAATAATGCTGGCTGTTCACATTTGTTTGATAGACATTTAATTATTTTATTAGGCACTTATAGTCCATACCGAATGGATGTTTAAAGAAATATCCAATCTATCTATTAACATTCTTAATATTGATTAGGGGTAACTACCGGTATTTAATTTTGCTTAAAATAAAAAAAAATGTAATTAGGTACAATTTAAATATCTTCACCAAAATGCGCTATATTTTGTATTAAATTAGATCTAAGGGCTATATCTAAGCACATTAAACGTATGGCAGAGGTTGGCGCCAAAAATATATTTACTTAAAAACTTTGGTAGCTAAAACCAGCTGTTACTCCTTTGAATCTGTCTAACTCTGTATTTTAAGTTAATTCTATAACTATAATAATAAGAGGAATCACACGTTAAAATTCGTCGAAAACAGTAGCTTGCATTGCGATTCGAAGAATTTGGCATTATGACCCTTATGGTGTGACTCAGTCTGTCTGTCTGTCACACCGTTAAACATCTCAAGAACTACTAATGATACCAATGAAATTTGGTATAAGATAAACAAGGTCAACCCAGACACATTGGAAGAGGTTTTGTTATTTTGTAAGTGGGCATTTTCAGAAGAAAGTGCACCATTTTAATGAAAATGGGTCCTCGATTTTCCATATTGTCAGTTTTGTAACGCATTTTTTCAAGCATGTTGTATCATGTATGAAAAAATGCGTTACAAAACTGACCAAAAAAAATGAAACACTATTTTTTTACTCGTGATTCTAGGTATAAAAAGCCCAAACCTTCCTATATTAAAAAAAAAACGGAAATGGTACCCTATTATTGAAAATGCCCAAGTACCTACATACGAAATATGTACGAAAAAGTCGAATAAAAAAACCGGCTAAGTGCGAGTCGAACTCGCGCACCGAGGGTTCCGTACAAACTTTGAGTTGCAACTGCACCTAGAAGTAGAATATTTGACGTCAGTCCCATGTATCGACAGATTGGGTCACTCGTTTGCACGGCATGGAGTTAGTATGCGAGTTTGTTGTTCCTTGATATTTTTTTTATTACGTAAACTGTTTATTTAAAATTGTCTTCTGTTACCGCGATTGTTATTCATTGAAATTAAACACTTTAGAACGAAACGTAGGATCATGGTGTTAATAAACGCGATTAATCCGTTCTAAAGTGTTTAATTTCAATGTTTATTTAAACTTTATTTAAAACTCATTACTTAACAGCATGATATTATATGAAATTGTAAGTAAAAAGAATAATCGAAGGCGGATAAACTTCATCTTCAGTTCAGAAAAGTTTTTTTATTTAAAAAAAATGTAGATAGCGTCAATATTATATTTTTCCGTTTAAATGTTTCAGATTTTTTCCCTTTGTAAACGTCGGAGATAAGGGGAGGGGAATGATATTTATTTTAATATTTTTGTTCATAAATATAAAAAAAAAACACTTTAAATTTTTTGTCTACAACATTATCGGGAATAATTATTCAAAATAAATTAAAAAGTTATAAATAAATCCTCTCTCAATGTATCAATGGAAAAGTACTTTTTAATGTGGATAAGGGTTCAGTAAGAAAATCAACCTTTATAGCCCTTAACTTTTGAGAAGTCTACCGGAATGATTCTGAATATAATTTTGTACGTGATGGGCACTTTTGCACCAGGGACGACTCGTGGGGGACTTTTTGACTAGGCTTAAGCTTAGTCTTAAGTGATTATTGTGTGTTTGTTTAGATGTTGGTCTTGTACGACTTGAAATGTATCTCCACTTTATGATAAATAAACGGTTTATTTAAAAAAAAAAATCAATTTTGTATTTGACCCATACACAATACAAACCATAACCCTTCCAGGTTTCCTCAGTTAGAAACTAAACGTACTGTTTTCACAATACCACAATATTCCCGTCCTTCAGTCTGGCCTCCCAACCCCCCAACGGGGGTTGCATCCCCCTGCATCCAGTGCAGCCTGTCTGCATGCATTCCGTGTTGGACATCCCTGGAGCCAGGACGCGCCGGCAGGCTCGGGAAGTTCGCGATACACTGATAATTTTGAAAGTGCCATATTTTAATATAAAAATTTCAAAGTGCCATTTTGAAGTGTCGATAAAATTCTAAATTTATTTCTCAAGATGGCGCTGACGAAATCCCAGAGGGCGGCTCTTAACTTGACTATTGGACTTTTGGGTTTAATAACATTTGGTTTGACCAATTTTCGGTATAGAAGCGAAGTTATTAAGGAATCAAGTAACTCAGTAATAGAATACTTTGACATAACTAAGTCAAAAATTTTAAAAGCATTAGATATCTATGGTTTCTGGCACTCTTAAGAAAATGTGGAAGCTATTTGGGCCGGCCAGAGTGGTAGGCCTGATCGGACTGTTGCTAGTGTTTCTGCTAATATATATATATTATATATATGTGTCACCTGTTGCGGACCGGCGTATTTCAGTGCCGTTAACTCCGTAAAAATTTTATTATATTTTTAAAAGTGTACAAGAGAAAAAAAAAGAAGAAAGACGTTTCCTGGAAAGTTGGTTAAGTGACATTGCGAAGGATTTGCAATATAAAAACAATTAAAAAAAAATTGTGGCGGAAGAAATTGTGAACTTTGAAAAGTGCGTAAAATGAATAAAGGACAATTTTAGTGTTATATTATAAACTTTTTAAAAGTGACACTATTAAAACTTTTTCTTTTGGTATATTAGTAAGTCAAATAAATAAAAAATATACGCACTGATATATAATTATGACTGGATATAGACATTTCTAAAATATACAAATTTGAAAAGCGATTTGTAATGGCACTTTAACTTTTTGGACTAAAATTTATAAACAAAACACATAAAAGTGAATTTACTCGCAAAAAATGGAGTACATAAAAGCCTGCTTTTTCGGACAACCGGTGGTATCACGCAGTAAGTATTTAATTCCTAAGCCTTTATCAATACATTAGTAATTAATTTTAATACCTGTATTTATTACAGAAAATTAAAAAAAAAGTTTATATTTTCTGTATAATTTGTAAAAATGTTTAACTTTTGTCGGCCTCCTTTCCTATATCTATATAATTGACATTTATTTCTCGTAAAATTATTAACGTGGCTCATAGTAGCGCTACGGTCGTGCACATAGCCATATAAATACGTTTAAATCCCATAGTTAAGTTAGTAAAAAAAAATTGAAAAGGAACCGCTTTAACTCTTCCAAGTAAATGAACTGTCAAAGTTTAAAGGGTTATTTTAAACGTCGAACTTGTATGAAATTAGGACTTTCACTTATCACTTTCACTTATCACTTTCATACTGTGCTTTCAAAATCTATGGAACTTAGCGGAGACGTATATCTTAAATAATTACTTTACAACAAAAAACTAAAATAAAAAAGCGAAATATACTTAAAAAAACAGTGTGTGCAAATTGAAATAATGTCACGAAGTAGACGCCGCTCGGGCGGCTCAACGTTGAAGTCTATTTCATGAAAGTTCAGTAAGTTTTCGTGAACGTACATTTCAGGGATTTTTTTCTATGTTCATGTTGAAAAAAATTCTTAGTAAATGTAAAAAAATCGATGAAGGAATGTCTTGTGTTAATTTTTAATGTTTTAATGAGAAAATTGAAAACGAAAACAAATACAACACATGCAAGCATTTTTTTCTCTCAGTAGACTTTTTTTAAATATTTCGCACTCGGTTTTGTGAGCGAGACAGCGTTATGCACGTATAGCGATGTCCCGCTCGCACACCGGAGCGGCGCACGGAAGACCGCATAAAACCCGCTAAATCAGTGCGTGCTCTTTTTGTCTAGTCTATCTGCCTCTCTGTCGCACTAAAATGGTATAAAAAATCCCCAAGAAAAATTTACACATATTAATGTAATATGCCAAATTCCATATTAATACGTTCAATGGTTCACAAAATTTCATATCTGCATCTCTTTCGCTCGACTTATAGGAGAAAAAAATACGTTTTTGTAAATAATTTAATGAAAATGGGTCCTCAATTGTCCATACAAAAAAATGACAGTTTTGTAACGGCCCATAAAAAATGTATGAAACAATGCGTTACGAAACTGACCCAAAAAAACGGGACACTCTTTTTCTTTAAATCAATAGTACTCGTGATTCTGGTTATAAAAAACCCAAAACTTCCTATATTAAAAAAAAAGGCAATGGTGCCCTATTTTTGAAAATGCCCGGATACGATCTAAATTTTCTTTTCAAAATGCCCTGCGACCTAATTTCTCATATATTTGCAACCACTGTACCGCGCATGCGTTAAGGGTCAACGTACTTTTAGCGTCACTTATATAGGTCACCTAGATTTGTATAGGTTCCGGGAATTTCTAGAACCCGCTCGTGACCTGAGCCCGGGAGCAGCCTTTGTGTAGGGTAGAGCGGGGCACATTTTTATTTTACGACGGTGACAAACAATCATGCAGGCCACCGGATGGTCAGTGGTCACCGTAGCCTATGGACACCTGCAACTCGAGCGGTGTCACATGCGCGTTGCCAATTTAAAAAAAGGGGAGGAGGCACATTGAGCAATTTCGGAATCAAAGTCAGCGTCAAACTTTCGCTAAAAAACTGTCTTGCAGTTTGGTGTTCAATTTTGTACATACTATGTTAAACTTTTTGAGTAATAAAAAAAAGAAGCCCTATATTTTCTTAATGATTTGCGCCAAAAATATGAAACTCTCTTTGATTGCTAGAAAAATTTTCTGGATATAAGAATTCCCAGACATGTCTTGTATAGTGTATTATTTAGCAAATATTTGCTCTAAAGTACCTAATCAAAGTCGGAAATGCTCAACTTATCCCTATAGTGAGGTAAGTTGAGCATAGGTTTGGGATACATTAAGCAGAGATAGAGATAACATTTATTTCATAATCTAATACAATTTAAAATCTTGGTATAGTCACGTCTATACCGTTTTCAGATTTTCTCCCGTACAAGTTCTTACTTTTTGCCAAATTTCGTGATTGTAGGTCATCGTGAAGTGCCCTATACATTTTAATTCCCCTTGCAAATGTATGGGAAGTGCGACATAAACGGCCGTATCTTTTGATTGCTTTGACGTAGAGGTTCGTTTTTTTTACAGCTTCAAGGGACCGTAGATTTGTGTATGTGATATTAATTTCAACTTGATACCTTTACGCGTTCTTGAGATAAAGGGTCTTACAGTCGGACAACAAAGAGATCCTATATAGGTTCCGTTATTTCCTTTTGGGGTACGGTACGGAAGTAGAAACAAAGAAGTTCGTACAGCGCATGCGTTAAATGTGAACGAACTTTGAGCGTCGCTGAACTAGGTCAGGCATGTACTGAGGAAGGATACCGGGAAATCCACGAACCATCCATTCGGTAGCTGCTTATACATTACCTGGGCCATTTTTCCAGACTAGGATTTTTTTTATTGATACCCACTTTTTTTTTATCTTTAGAGCATAGATACTGCCAATCCTACACGAGCAGACTATGGATGAATAAGTGAGCTTATAATGAATTGAGAGTGCAATACAATAATATTTTTTTCTACTCCAGCATTTTTATCTGTCAATTAGATGACTGACAGCGATATTTAAAAAGTACACATTATAACATTGTCTATGGTATTCCATAAGAACACTGCTCCTATGGATCTTCATACAACATATTATCACTGTTAATTTTTTTTTAACTTCTATAGTGGGTATACGACGTGTTCCACATTCTTCCACTGTTAGAGATTTTGCGTTTTTCGCTACTTGTGCTGTCGTAGAAAAACTAGCGTAGCGGTTAGCTCATAATCGGTTCTTAAAACTCTCGGGTCCATTTATATTACAACGAGGAAATGCTGCCAGCACAATGCCTCATGCTCCTAGGTACAATGCCTCAAGGAAGGATTTTAGATTTAAAGTAGGTAGAGGTAGGTAGTTAGGTAAGTTACACTTACTGTATATATTTTAAAAATAAACGTTTTTGTTTAAAAAAAAAATATCAAACTTGACGGCGACCCTCAGGTTTCAAGAACTCTTATTATATCACTGTTGCATAATAGTAGTTTATGTCATTTTGTAATGCAAAAATGCGTGAGTTTGGAATATAATGTCAGTCACTCACGATAGTTTAAATTATAAAAACTAAACTTTTTTTTAAATATCGTCATAAATAGTGTCGTCCCGCTCTCTTTACATTACCTACATTGCTCAACTTACCTCACTATAGGGATAAGTTGAGCAATTCTAACTTTGATTTCTTTAGAGCAAATATTTGCTAAATGATGCACAATACTATAAAACATATCGAGTAAAGCGAGTTTCATTTTCCTGGCGCAAGAAAATCCATTAAGAAAATATAGGACTTTGATTCCAAAATTGCTCAATGTGCCCCGCTCTACTCAACTGGTTAAAAGGTACACAATGATCTAAAGATGGACGTGTTTTTTTTTAAACAAGCGAGCCGTAAAGGATGTCTCACACAAGAACGGTCTGGGACGGATCTGTCACTTGCTATAGAAAACGTCACGTGACATCCGAGGGCTCCGAGCTATCACGTGATTCTTTCTGCAGAAATTGACAAACCGTCCCGTCCCGTCCCGTGACTCCTTAATTAGAATTACTAGATAAATAACTTCTGTAAGCTATTTTGACTGATAAAAATCTCAAGGTCATCAATATAACTACTTTGTAGCAATTAACCAGTGTGCTTTTTTATACTACGATGGTGACAAACAAGCATACGGCCCGCCTGATGGTAAGCGGTCACCGTAGCTTATGGACGCCTGCAACACCCAGGGGTGTTACATGCGCGTTGCCGAGCTTTAAAAAAAAGGAGGATGTGCTTACCGTGAGTTGCACGCAACTGTATTCGATATCGATTGTACTCGAAAGTGTGTCCGTCTCGCTCCTGCCATTACTCTGGCAGGAGCGAGACGGACATACCCTAACGGCGCAGTCACTATCGAATAACGCGTACAACTCACGGTAAAAGCGCAGCTAGAGTACCATGTGTTGTTTTTCGATTGCAACTTCGGCATTCGAAAGTATGTCCGTCTCGCCACTACTCTGGAGCGAGACGGACATACTGTCGAATGCCGCAGTCGCAATCGAATGCAACTACAGTCAGCCACACAGCTATGAATACAGCCAAAGTGCCAAAAATATGTAGGTATACGACCTTAATGCTCAGGCAATAAAGCCCTATATACATATTTTGGCGCTTTGGCTGTATTCATAGCTGTGTGGGTGACTGTACACGTAATATAAAATAAATAAATATAAATATTTTATGGGACAATCTAGTCCCACGGTAAGCTCAATAAGGCTTGTATTGTGGGTACTAGGCGACGATATATTATAATAGACATACATATAACTACTTAAATACATAGAAAACATCCATAAGTCAGGAACAAATATTCGTGATAAACACACAAATAAATGCCCTGACCAGGATTCGAACCCGGGACCTCCTGCTTCGTAGGCAGGGTCACTACCAACTAGGCTAGGAGGCCGTTAACATGCCTGGTATTGCCTCTCAAAAGCGCTACAGAAATGCCCCAAGCACAGTGGTACTTAAGCACACTTATCCTCTTAAGCTGTTACGGACTTAAGCGGCGACATGGACCTGTGGCTTCCAAGTCCCGCCCACTGCCGCCTATATAACTCTATAACCACTAGTATATAATGGAAACAGACCGTGGAATATGTATATATACGTACATAGGAGATAGTGTTACAAACCAGAACACAGACACACAAATCAGAACGAAAACGTCAAAAAATGTAGGTCAAAATGACATTAGCGAACTTGCATTGATAATGATACAAACGGTAAATGTTTCGTACGGAAAAGAGCTTATAAGTAAGTAATAAGTGTCAAATTCATACACTTTAAAAGTTTATAGACTTCACTTAATGAAACTTCACGTTCTAAACAAGACTATATGAAAAAGAGTCGCAACCACGGCGTCATTATTTTCGCCCGATTGGGTATCCAATCCAGTTCTTTTATCCTATATGGTTACAAGGGACCAAAATGATATATTTCCGGCGAGGGCGTACATTGAAATCCAAATGAAGCGATGGATTCTACAATAAAGTAGAATACTGAGCGTAAGGGATTCTCGTTAACGCCCAAGACGAAAATAACTTTGATACCGTGTGGCTGATCACACCAATGTCATAACAGCATCATACCAACACCACGATGGCACTAGTTAATGCCCGAAAACGTAAAAATGTGTAGTCATTGAACAGAAAAGTGCCACTTTGCTCCCTCCTAGCTTGAACAGAATAAACCCTTTTATGAATAGGTGGTGTGGAAAAATATTTCCTTATGCCTATAGTCAGACCAAGCTAACTTTGTTGCATAGATATTTAGACGACCGGTTGGCATAGTGGTAGTGACCCTGCCTGCTAAGCCGATGGTCCTGGGAATCCCGGTAAGGGCATTTATTTGTGTAATGAACACAGATATTTGTTCCTGAGTCATGGATGTTTTTATTTATTTGTATATTATATATATCATTGTCTGAGTACCCGTAACACAAGCCTTATTGAGCTTTCTGCGGGACTTAGTCAATTTGTGTAAGAATGTCCTGTAATATTTATTTATCGATTTTGGTACCTATTCGAGACCGCGCCAGCGTTATTTGAAATGACAAAATTCTATGAAATCACGACGTTTACTGAACACCTTCAGAGTATGTGCTATCAAATTTTACTCTATTTATCTGATACTTTGTATCGAGGAATATGGGACACTTGATGCTGGGTACCTTTATTTTTACATCCGTCACGAAAACCAATAAAAAAATTATTGAGACAATGAGTGATTCTCTGCGTCATTCTCTGAGAATACATTTGCGTTTATTCTAATTGCCACGACTCATTCTTTGTGTGAACATAAATGTGTCGCGGTAATTAGACCGCAGGCATACTTTTTGAGAATGAACAAAAGATGTCACAGAATGGTACCCGAGAGGGAACAAAAGATCCCTAGGGAAACCTCATAAGAGATGGGAAGATGACTTTCCTAAGGACTGGAGAAGACTCTCATAAAACCGTGAAGAGTTGCGCTCGCTGGAAGAGGCCTATGTCACAGACAGCCTTACAAAAAATAAAGAAAACAAACTAAAAGATAATAATAATATTAGATTACAAATAAATACATAAATAACTAAACTGTGTAACATTAAGAAGTCAGAGAATAAAGGCTAATATATTTATTTTTATTTATCACTATTTTATAACTATTAGCGCTTCTTATTTATTCTTATTTATAACATTTATTTTCAAAATACAAGTATATTACAGTAAGTGTAACTTACCTAACTAACTACCTCTACCTACCTTAAATCTAAAATAGGTCCTTGAGGCATTGTCCCTAGGGTGCTGGCGGCATTTCCTCGTATCGCAATGCTGATTCTTACTTAGAAGTCAGATTTTTTGAAGGCAATCCACACCTAATTTTGCATTTATTTTCTTCACGAGTAACTGTGGTAGAAACTGTCTGAACAAGCCATTAACAATTAAGTTCTTAAGCCAGGCCACTAACACCCATTATCCTTTCAGACCAAGAAGAGATGGAAATGCGGTCATACCTCGACGCCCACCCCGCGTTTCTCTGCAACTACATTGCTGCGGAAGTATCCAGCGGGGAACTTCATAACTGGCTCCTAATGAAGATAAAAGATGATGAGAGCAGTTCTGACACCATCACCTCTGCGGAAACACCGTCGAGCAGCAACCAGGTAGGAATTCACAGGTGGAATTCTTCTGGATCCAGAAAGTTGGCTTAGAACATCTTTATAACCCTCGGAATTGACGGACCATCGGTGGCTTACAAATGACCAGGCCCTAATTTCGCCACGCTGATAAGTGTGAAAATTCCAAAAATGACTGAATTACTGGCGTTTCAGCCGTTCATATGTTACGGAAACCGCTCACCATTGCGCGGGCGGTGTGCTTGTTTGCCACCATTTCGATAATTTAATAGAAGAAGGCAATAAATTGATGATTTCTCGTAGAATACTTTTTGACAATTGTAACGAGATTTACGAACTTATATTTAATAGTATTTCAAATAATTTTCGGTAGTTTGACGGGAAAAAGATCATGTGTTCCAAATTCTTGATAAACATATAAAAAATAAATAAGAAGAATAAATAAAGAGAAAAATAATAAAAATAAATTAAAATAAAATAAAATAAATTAAAATAAAATAAATATCTTTATTTCAGAACAAGTATTCCATATTTTGTTAATTCATTTTGTACTACATACGAGTACATACTACTTAGCTTATCTAATAATAATATTAATAATTGACACAATAAATAAATATATTTATTGGCAACATCCAACAAAATAAACAAATTAAAAATAACTTAAATAAAATAACTAAGAAAAATAAACTAAAAAACTAATAGCCCCGGCCCCTGAAATGAATAAATAAATAAATGAATTCACAATTTATAGTTGAATTGATAATTATTAATTGCATTGAGAATAAGAATAATAATAAATATGTAGATAGTGTTTTTTGTGACAAATGTAAATAGATTTTCACAAAAATATTACTTTTCATGTTTTTATTTAAAAATTACATGTTGGCAGCAAATAAACATACAGCCCACACAATAGTAAGTGGCGCCCATAGCCCATAGACACCTGTAATAGTAATGATGTTGACAATTGTCACACCTGTCGCCGTGGTGCAATTGGGGCGATTAATGATTGTACATATTTAACAATTGTTATTTTTATTTTTTTTATTGGTGTTAACGTTACGGATGACATCAGCTAATTGTTCTAGGTGTATAAGCCGTGGAGGTGGTTGTATAATTTTTGCCAGAGACGACATTCTTAAGAGCTGTCAAACTTATAACGTAGACCATTATTATAAAGAGAAAGTTTTTGAGGTATGTTCCCTCTCAATCCAACTTTTAAACATGCCCAAATTATACCTTAGTACTATTTACAGAAGTCCAAACGGTGATATCAACGCGTTTTTTAACCAATTAGATCGATTTCTATGTAAAAATAAGAATAATTGCTCAATCCTGTGTGGAGATTTCATTTTTTTTTTATTAGCCTTTCAGAGTGTTCCACTGCTGGGCAAAGGCCTCTCCCTTGGATCTCCATAACTCCCTCTGTTTTGCTTCATCGGGCCAGTTAGCAAGTAACTAACTGGCCCGGAGATTTCAATATTGATTTAAAAAGCAACACAAACGTATAGCTAAGGATTTCTTGCAAGTCCTTCTAGAACATAATTTGAGACCTACAATACAAAACTATACTCGGGTAGATAACAGAGACGTCACAAACCCTGGTAGACAATATATTTACAGATATGGATGATAATTATAGTGCCAAAGTTGTCCTTGTAGCTTTTCGGATCACGATGCTCAAACCGTAATTTTCTTTGACCGATTAGTACAGCCAGTTCTGCAAATTAAAGTTCAGATGAAACGAATATACTCCAAAATTGGTTTAAATAATTTCAAAACAGACTTAGAAAAAGTGTCCTGGAGCGATTTCTATGAAGAAAATTCATGTGAAGGAAAAGTACAATTGTTCTATAATATAACTAGCTTTAACCCGCGGCTTCGCCCGCGTACTAAACGTAATTTTCAACCGTCATACAAAAAAGGAGGTTTATTTATTTATTTCACGTCCGCTAAGTTGGATTTGAAAATCGTTGTTGTTTTCGAAATCAGCGACGCGATAACGACACCCATTATCAAATAAAATAGTCGTAACTATTCTTTTTTCCCATTAACAAACTTTGGACCATCATTTTACCCCTACTTTGAAAAATCCTATCTTTGTTTTGGATGGATTGGATGTAATTTAATTTAATTTGATTCAATTTTTTATTAACAATAGCGATAAGTTTGTATATTATACTAACTCTATGGATTGAAAGTCCGAAATAAATGATTTGAATTTGAATTTGTGCACCCCTGCGACAGCGACACCCATATTGATATTTTGAAATTTCAACTCCAGCACACCCCATCAGGGAAGATTGTATCTCACGTCCGCCTCGTTGGATGTTGAAATTGTTATTGTTTTCGAAATCAGCGAAAAACCAGAAAACCAAAAAACCAGAAATCAATACCCATGTTATTTTTTTTCTATATTATCCCTTTTCCCGCTTTTGGGGGTTGATTTCTCAAAAGGCCTGAAACACATCTTTACTTATTTATCTTTAGGAAAATTCCTGTGAAGTTTCGAATAAAATAATCGAACTAATCTTGTTTCCCCATACAAACTTTGTACCCCCATTCCCTTTGGAGATGAATTTTGAAAACTCCTTTCTTTGGCACCCCTACGCTTTATAAGGAACCTAAGTGCTAAATTTGGAATCTCTAGAACCAGAAATAAACATATAACGATACCTGTAGTGATATTTTTAGATTTCGACCCCATCGCGTCCCAACAGGGGAGATGGTATTTCACAATCGCTACGTTGGATTTTAAAATCTACGTTGTTTTCATAATGCGACCCAACAAACCATAAAAATGATACCCATGTTGTTGTTTTTTACTTTTACACCCCTTTACCCTCTTTTAGGGGTTGTTTTCTTTAAAAACCTGAAACAGGTGTTAACTCATTTATCTTTGTAAATACTCCTGTAAAGTTCCAAATAGAATAGTCCAACTAATTTTGTTTCCCCATAAAAACTTTGAACCCCCATTCCACCCCCTTCGGAGAAGAATTTTGAAAACTCCTTTCTTTGTGCACCCTTACGCTTTCTAAAGAATCTTAGTGCTAAACTTGGAATCTCTAGATCCAGAAATAAACAACAAAAGGACACTCATATTGATAATATAAGATTTCGACCCCATCGCGCCCTAACAAAGGAGATGGTATTTCACAATCGCCACGTTGGATTTTAAAATCGTCGTTACTTTCGTTATCAGCGACCCGATAAACCATTAAAACGATACCCATGTTGTTTTTTTTACTTTTTCTCCCCTTTGCCCTCTTTAAGGGGTTGAATTCTCAAAAAACCTGAAACTTAAATTGAATATTTTATTTTATTTTATTATTTATTATTTTATTTTGTTTTACTTTAATTTACTTTACTTTACTTTAATTTATTTTAATAAAAAACGACACTCAAATTTGTATGTTGACATTTCAAACCCATCGCATACCAACAGGGGAGATGGTATTCCACATTCGCCACATTGGATCTTCAAATCGTTGCTTTTTTCGTGATCAGCGACCCGAAAAACCATATAAACGATACCCATGTTGATTTTTTCACTTTTGCACCCCTTTTACCCCTTTCAGGGGTTAAATTCTCAAGAAACCTGAAACACGTGTTTACTCATTTACCTTAAAGAATACTCCTGTGAAGTTTCGGATAATTCTTTAGAACCAGAAATTTACGTAAACATGACACTCATATTGATATTTTGGCATTTCAACCCCATCGCATACCAACAGGGGAGATGGTATTCCACATTCGCTACATTGGATTTTCAAATCGTTGCTTTTTTCGTGATCAGCGACCCGAAAAACCATATAAACTATACAATACAAATACTCTTTATTGCACACCTCAAATGAAGCAAATACAGAGAATACAGCGAACAAAAGAAGAGGCAAACAACAGGCGGTCTTATCGATCTCTTCCAGACAACTTTTAGGTAGCGGAAACTAATAAAAAAAAAGTCTGTAGGCGTTGCAAAAAATAGACAGAGAAGTGGAAATAGCACAGCCATTATAGTAGCAAACTAAATAAAATAAAAAATAAATAAACATATACATAATATATATAAATATATACATATAAATAAATATAAATATAAATAAACCCCCACCCATGCGGCCATGTTAAATTTTTCAACTTTTCACCTCTTTTACCCCTTTCAGGGGTTAAATTCTCAAAAAATCTGAAACACGTGTTTACTCATTTAAAGAATACTCCTGTGAAGTTTCAGATAAAATAGTCTTAACTAATCTTGTTTCCCCATACAAACTTTGGACCCCTGTTTCAACCCCTTAGGAGGTGAATTTTGAAAAATCCTTCCTTAGTGCTCGCCTACACCATAAAAGAAACCTACGTGCCAAATTTGAAGTCTATAGGACCAGCCGTTTGGGCTGTGCGTTGATATGTCAGTCAGTCAGTCAGTCAGCTTCTTCTTTTATATATTTAGATTAATGGCTGTATTGATAAACACTTTCCTTTAAAAAAAGTTAAATTGCAGCACCACCATAAGCCTTTAATAAAAGTATCATGCAGAACAAAAAAAAACATTACTGTTAAGAACACGCAGATTTAAACACGATAAAAACCTTAGGACTTTTTACAAAAAGTATAACGCCGTACTAAAGAAACTGGTGTTTACTGCCAAAAAAATACACATTAAAAAAACAATTCAAAGGGCAAAGTATAAAAGTAAAGCAATATGGAGAATCGTGAATGAAAATACGAGCAAGAAGATTGTTTACGATAGAAATATGATCAAACTTCGGGTTCATAATGAGATAATAGATGATCCTAAAAAAGTAAGCGAAACGTTTAATGAATACTTTATTAGCGCGGGTAATGTTTCCGATATTAATCCGGATCATAATAGTAAACAGTCATATGAACCTCTTTAAAAATAATCACATAAACAATGATAAGTCAATTTTCATGTCACCGATTGACGAATTTGAAATAATTAAAATAGTCAAATCTTTAAAAAACACGAATTCTTGTGGTCCGGATGATATAAGTACCACCTTGATCAAATATAGCATTGAAACTCTATGCGCACCACTGTGTGACATTTTTAATACATGCATTATTGAGGGAATCTTTCCCGTTCAATTTAAAACAGCAAAAGTAATTTCATTGCATAAAAAGGACAGTAAAGCGGAGACATCGAATTATCGTCCAATTTCTTTGTTATCCGCAATTTCCAAAATTTTCGAAAAGGCAATTGCAAATAGAATTATTAATCATTTTGAAACAAATAATTACTTTTGTTCTCAACAATTCGGCTTTAGAGGAAATCTGGCCCCCAGTAGCAGCTATTATAAAATTAGTCCTACAAGTTATGAACAACCTTAACCAAAACCTCAAATGTGCAGGTATATTTTACGATCTAAGCAAGGCTTTCGACTGTGTAAACCATAAAATGTTAATTGATAAGTTAGATTATTATGGAATACGTGGACTCACTTTGAAACTGCTTAAATCTTATCTCACGGATAGAACTCAATTTGTTCAACTGGTTAATGTAGATGACGTAGGTTGTGTAGAATATGTTAACTCTAGTAAGAAAGTAATTGATTGTGGTGTCCCCCAAGGATCAGTCCTGGGGCCCTTATTGGTTATTATTTTCATTAATGATCTACAATACAATATAACTCATGGTACAGCTTATCTCTATGCAGATTATACAAGTATAATCGTTGAAAGTAAAACTATGAATGTCCTTGAAGATCGTATTAGCAAAACATGGAAGGAACTATCGTACTGGTTTGAATGTAATGGTCTTAAAATTAATTTAGATAAAACTGTATATTTTCCTTTTATTAGACATGCTAAAAGCTCATCATACGAATTGCCTCTACCTATAGAAAAGGCCGAAAATGTAAAATTCTTAGGTATACAATTAGATACACAGTTGCGTTGGTCAAGTCACATAGATCTTTTAAGGAAAAAATTAGCCTCCGCCGGTTACACACTGAAAAACCTGTCAAAAATGTTAAGCTCAGATGCACTTAAAACAGTTTACTTTGCATATTTTGAAAGCTTGCTATGGTCTTGAGGTTTGGGGTAACAGCGTCCATGTGAAGCCTGTCCTCATATTACAAAAGAAGGCTGTTAGACATGTTGAAAAAGCAAAGCGGCTTGCACATTGCCGCCCTCTATTTGTAAAACATAAAATACTAACAGTGATCTGTCTATATATATATTTGGTATGTATTTTTGTTTATAAAAATAAGAACCGTTTTGCAAGTCAAACTAAAAATGAACCTTTATATGTATTAAGACATAAATTTGACATTAATTTACCAGAGTCAAAAAATTATATGCATTTTAGAAGTAGTTTGGAATATAATGGCATTAAAATTTATAATTTCTTAAATGAGGCCATTAGACAATGTGATAATTTATATGAATTTTCCAAAAAATTGAAATCGTTTTCGGTAACAAGACCGTTTTATAATTTGAATGAATATTTTGACAATTTGACATTTTGATTTATTTTTAGATTAATTAATATTAAGTAAGTGTAAGATTTTGCATGCCATATTGTGGTAGACCATACAATCATGCAAAATAGGTACAAATGTACCTATAATACTAATGACATGTACCCATAACACCTGTATGTTCTTGCAGAATAAATAAATATGAATTTGAAATCATTTGTTAAACAGGATGAAAAGAGCTCTCCAGAGAGAAATCATGCTTGCGTACCGTCGATAGGCTGTTTTAATCAAAGGCAGCTGTACCTCATTAAACCAGTAAGTATTGCGTTTTTAGACCTTTTCATCAATTCCATGTTTAAGTAAAGATAATGAAAGAAAAGCCAACTGTCAAAACAATTCAATAATCATTGAAGAGTTCTATGTCAAACATTGAAACAAATTTACTAAGTCTGGTCAGGCAGGATAAAAGAACTGGATACCCAATCGGCCGAAAAAAATGACATCATAAAAGAGCTGCAGTTCTCTTTCATATAGTCTTGTTTGGAACGTGACGTTCCGTAAGTGCCAACAGCCTATACTTTTAACAGTTGGAAGTTCTGTGAAAGAATTTGACACTTAATGCTTACGTCAGTGAGCTCTTTTTAGTACGAAACATTTATGGTTTTGTATCATCAGCAATTCAAGTTCGCTAATGTCATTCTGACCCACTTTTTGGACGTTTTTGTTCTGCTCTGTGTGCCTATTTATTTAATAAGTCTGGTTATATTATCATTATCGTTGTACATGTTTTTTTACAGATGCCTTTAGACGATAAAAAGAGAAGTATCATATCAATTATAGAAGATCTAGTCCTTAATAGTTTTCCAGAGGCGTACATTGAGCTATATCTAGATGTGCAAAATTCTCTATACATGGTTCATCAGAACAAATTAGTAAGTATAATTAAATTCCATTTGGCTATATGTTGATATACAAAATTTTTAATGCATATATACGGATATATATATATATACGGAACGTCCCAAGACTATGGGACATGAAAGGAAAGTACCTTAAATATCGTAGATAGGATATGTTGCTAAAAAGATTTTTCGTTATTTTTAAAAGTTAGTAATACTGCATTCAAAGATATTCTAAAAATTACTTGGTTCGTTTGGGAATCAAACCGACTTAAATAAATATCACCCCTATTCGAAAGAATAAACAAACAATATTCATTCTTTTTAAGTTTTAATTAATTAAATTTTAAAACAAAAGAACAACGTGAAATTAATTATTTCATTCAAATTAGAAACAAACATTTCTGCCGAAGTCAATTTAATATTTTTTTTGAACATCTTTAAATGCAATTGTCAGAGATGTAAATGAAACACCAAGTTCGGGATAAGACTGCCTCATACATTTATTGACTTACCCACATGCATTCATCATGAATATCAGATCTACCCACAACCTCCTTTTTATATACCTAAATAACTACTACACAACAACCTTCTATAAAATTTAAAAAGAAAATTCTGTGTAGGTATACTAAATAGTAGGTAGGTAGGTACATTAAATCTTGCTAATGTTCACCTAAGTATTAAAAAAAAACATACCTACATAATATATAGTAGGTAATGACATATTATTCTCAACATCTGTTCTTTACAAACAATAAAGAAAGACATGAATATAAAGCAATTCAACATTTAGTTTACGTATTTATACGGAAAACTGAATTAAATAATTACTAGTTAACAGTAGGTACAACCCGTTCTTATAGGTATAACAGTTCATGACAGTAACAATAACAATCACCTACTTAATAAATTAAATTATACTTGGCTAAACAATTATACAACATGCGTGTACAAAATTGTAAGAGCATCCATTTTTATGTATTTTATATTTTAGAATATAAAATTTTATTTACTAATTTTAACCTTAACAATAGATACAAAACAAAAGTGATTAATACCTACTCGCTTATTAACATGCGCCATTATATAACATTACGAAATATAACAGTTATTTATACAATAATATGTTTTCATAACATCAATTGAAATGTATAAGCATAAATACTAAATTGAACATGGGACCAATAAAATTGACCATCAAATTTGTACTAGGTATTACTTATTTTTATATTTATAATACCTACGGCTTGGTGATGTGATGACCGATGCTCGTTTAGTAGCCCCATCGATCAGGTGGTATGACCGTCCTGCCGGAACGAGTAACATAGTGATTATTGTTTGCAGTATTATTATTATCACTAGACACTGGGACCAGATGAGGATCGCTTGCCGTGCAAACAGCTGATCGCTGCGTAAGTGGGGCATTTGAGAGTGACGTCGCCTCGGCGTTATCAGTTGCAGTTGGAATGTCTAAGTCGTCATAAGGCAGGGGACACACAGCGCCCTCGTAATCCGGACGACGAACAGAGTCGCGTAGTAAATGACGTCGGTTTCTTATCAAAATACCTCCCCCTATAATTTGTACTGCATACGACCGTATTCCCCGAATAGATTGTACAGTACCATTAACCCACTTTCCGTTCACTCTAACTTTTACTTTCTGACCTGGTATAAGAGGAGTTAAATCGCGAGCACCTTTATCGTAATAATCTTTCTGTTTACTTTGCCGCACTTGAAGCTCGGATCTAACCTTGTTTGCAATTTTTGATTTGAGAAGTTTTGGTGAGCAAGGTACTATACTTCTCATCTTCCGACTATTAAGTATTTCAGAAGGAGAAGCTAGAGTATTACTAATAGGGGTATTCAAGTATTCTAGCAACGCTAACCTAAATTCTGTACCTTCGACCTTTGTCTTCTTGAGCATTTTCTTAACAGTTTGTATTGTTCTCTCAACTTGGCCATTAGACTGAGCATAATGAGGTGAGGACGTGATATGCTGAAATTTCCATGATTGAGCAAATGACTGAAAGTTATGTGAACTGAATTCGGGGCCATTATCTGACATTACCGTATCTGGAATACCTTGACGACTGAAAATGACCTTCATATGCTCAATCACATGATCAGATATTAAAGAGTTTAATTCTACTACTTCTACGTACTTGCTATAGTAGTCGACCACTATTAAATACTTTTTACCATTCCAGTGAAAGATATCGGCACCAATTTTTGACCATGCTCTGCTAGGAACCTCATGCGAGATGAGTTTCTCCTTTCTATTTTCGTTTCGAAGTAACAAACAAGGTTGGCAATTGTTTATTAAGTCTTCTAATTGCGAATTTATATTAGGCCAAAACATTATTTCACGAATTCTCAATTTACATTTCTCGAGACCAAGATGACCAATGTGTATCCGTCTTAACATTTCACTACGCATTTCAGAAGGAATGATTATTCTATCGCCTTTCCATAGCATACCATAAGATACGGTTAGCTCATCTCGGTATCCCCAGTATGCCCTGACCTCATCACAAACTTGCTGTTTATGATCTGGCCACCCGTTCTTGATGTATTTTGCTAACAATTGCAATTCCTTATCGTCTCGTGTTAACTTTTGAATTTGCATGAAGTGTGTGTCTACAAGCGGGTTACTAAGTGCCACAGCACAAACTTGCGCTCGCGCATCTAAGTAATCACGTGGTTCAGTTATCGGCCCACTGGCCGGTTCTACTGCGCGCGACAAGGTATCAGCGATAAACAAGTATTTACCGGGCTTGTAAATTAATTTAAAGTTATACAGTTGAAGACGCAATAGCATCCTCTGTAGTCGTGCCGGAGCCGATGCTATTGGTTTGCTTATAATACTGACAAGCGGCTTGTGATCCGTTTCTATGGTGATATCGCTTCTACCGTAGATATATATATAAAATTTTTCGCACGCGTATACACAAGCTAAAAGCTCTTTCTCAATTTGAGCATATGATTGTTCAGCTTTAGTCATGGATCGAGACGCGTAGCACACGGGCAAATTATTTTGCAAAAGACATGCCCCTAAGCCGTTTTTACATGCATCTACAGATATAACCACCGGAGTGTCTAAACTGTAATATTGCAAGATTGGCACACTGGACAAGCATTCCTTGAGATCATTGAACGACTTTTCATGCTCACTATTCCAGTGCCATTCCACTTCTTTTTTAAGCAGCTGTCTCAAAACATGATTTTTCTCAGGTAAATTAGGAATAAAATGGCCAACATAATTAATCATACCTAAAAAACGTTCTAGATCCTTTACATTCAAAGGACGCGGCATATTTCTTATCGCAGAGGTATGCGCATCATCAGGGTAAATGCCGCGCGGAGTGATCTTGTGACCCAAATATTTAATTTCCGGTAATCCAATTTTACATTTATTTATATTTAATTTCAAATTAATCTCTCGGCATCTATCCAATACTAACTTCAATCTACGGTCGTGCTCCTCCTTAGTGCTACCGTAAATTAGCAAATCGTCAATAAATAAACATACACCAGGAATATCATCAAAGTTCTCATACATTTTTTTATGAAACACTTCTGATGCTGATGTGATTCCGAACGGGAGACGCAAGAACTTATACCTACCGAAGCTTGTGTTAAAGGTGCAAAGGTCGGTACTATCAGCATGTAATTTTAGTTGCCAGAAACCCTGTTTTGCGTCTAACGTACTGAAATACTTGGATCCACCTAAATTTGCCGTAATTTCGTCCAAAGTAGGCAGCTTGAAATGCTCGCGCTTGATTGCTAAATTCAAGTCACGTGGATCCAAACAAATCCTAATGTCCCCATTGGCTTTTCTAACAACGGTCATGCTGTTGACCCAATCGGTCGGGCCTTCAACCTTTGCAATAATCCCGTCTTTAACCATTTCGTCCAGTTTACATTTTACAGAATCCTTCAAGGCTACCGGTAGCTTCCTAGGTGCATGTACCACAGGCCTAACATTCTCGTCTAATTCAATTTTATAATGCCCCGGCATACAGCCAACTCCTTCGAAAACGTCTTTGTACTCTGTAAAAATGCTATCACCGCTTATAAAATCGCATTCTGCATCACTTTCCACCGCCAAAACTAACTTTACTAAATTTAGCTCACAACACGAATTACGGCCTAAAATAGGTGGCGAAGCTACATCAGCAATCAGAAAGTCTAATATGTAACTACGGTTTTTATACTCAACTTTCAAACTACACTGGCCAATAACTTTTATACCCTTACCAGAATAACCCGTTAATCGAACAAACGAATTTGCTAACTCTTCTTCGGATAAACAAATATCTCGCAAATAGGTACGCGGCACGATATTCACGTCGGACCCAGTGTCCAATTTAAATTTTAATTTCGATTCATTTATCGTCAACTCAACTGACCAATCACTTAGAGAATCAGAAAGATAATATATTACTCGTACCTGGTCATCATCATCATCTGCTTCAATCTCGTAAATCGTGCACATACGGGAAAAATGGTCCAATCGATTACATGTTAAACACCTCTTGCCAGCAGCAGGACACCTAGAGTTCCCATGATCATAACCACACATCGTACACCATGCACTTCCACGACCTTGTTTGTCTAACAGCTGATTACGTTGCATCGGTGAATCCCGACGCTGCGCCGGCGCGGGCGCGGGCGGGAGGGTGGAGACGGGTGCGCGAGGACGCGACGGCTGCCTGCGACCGCGGGGCCACCCACGCGTTGCTCCTCGGTTTGCAGGCGCTCCTCGCCGCGATACCCACATCACCCTATTTAAATCACTGCCGTCTTCATAAACCGTTTCCCGCACTGCTCCTTGATGCCCAATATAATCCTGTCGAACCGCATAGGCATGATGCTCCACAGATTCTTTTTTAATAGCTCCGGCCTGGACTTTCGAAATTTGCGCCACATTACAAATATCTAATGACTTCTTCAACGTTAGATCTGGTTCCCGTAGTAATCTTTCCCGAATAGCACTATCCTTTATCCCACAAATAAGTCTGTCCCGAATTAATGTATCCATTAGACTTTCAAACTCGCATGAACTCGCCAACTTTTTCAACTCGAACGAATATTGCTCAATAGACTCGCCTTCTTTTTGATCACGCGTAAAAAATCTATGCCGCTCGATGGTCAGATTCTTTTTCGGCAAGAAAAATGCATCAAACTGAGCCAATAACTCGGATGACGTCGTTATAGACGCTTTGTCAAATTGTTCGTATACTTCCCGGCACTGCTCACCAATGACATGCAATAAAATGCTTATCTGCACTCTTTTGTCTTTCCTCGACAATTCACACGCTTCATAATAAATGAGATATGCACTTTTCCATTTGTCCCACTCTTTCGATAGATTACCCGTCGTAACATTTTCCAGATTATTCACGAACAAGAATGGCGGCGGCGGTGGCAAAATTGAGTCCATGATCACTGCTCACGTAATTACACGTATAAAATATTACGAAATCGTATCTTCTACAGCACGTATACTGAAGATCCCTACGTAAACTGTAAATTACAACACAACTACAGCGTATTTTAATGTAGATTCTTTTTATTTCGGCTGCGCCATGTCAGAGATGTAAATGAAACACCAAGTTCGGGATAAGACTGCCTCATACATTTATTGACTTACCCACATGCATTCATCATGAATATCAGATCTACCCACAGCAATATTACTAACTTTTAAAAATAACATAAATAGTCTTCTTTCCGCAAAACATCATATCTAGGATATTTAAGGTATTTTCCCTTCATGTCTTGGGGCGCCATGTACAATACTGTATATGGTTAATCAATAAATAGTAAGCATAATACGATTTGCCAGCACAGTATCCGGACGGTTGCTCGATCCATAAAAGCAAATAACGTTTTGTGACTTTTGTGAGTGTTGCTGTACAACTTAAAGTCGATCTGACATCTTCATTGGTGACAAGAATCGAAAAAGAAAAATTGTGGGATTGTCCCCAATTATTATTATTATTATTATTTTTTTATTGTTTCAAAAGAAAACTTACTTTATTTTATATATTTATTTATTGTTAGTGTCGCTTAGCACTTTAAGTTTGTTTCATACGTCTGATGATTATCTGTGTTGACACCGGAATTATTTTAGGAGCATACATCGGTGGAGCATAGTATTATGGCGAACCGAGTGATATACGAGGGTTATCCTTGCTTCTTCTCCCAAGATGACTTATCAAGGACGATGTTACCGAAACACGTAGTATACCATTTAAATGTAAGTACCTAGAATCATTTGTAAGCTTCGTTGATTGCTCCTTTATGTTAAAATGTATTATAGTTCATAATTAACATGAATTCTTTTTTAATTATCTTAATGTAAACAATTAAAGTAAATATATGTATACTGGTCAGTTTTAATATCCATCTTTTTATGAGAACTGTACCAGATCATCCTCTTTTTTTGCAGAGGGATCGCTTCGTGGTTTTTGTACCATTCACTTTTGACTTTGGTGCAATCGTTCTCGAAGTTTGGAAAACATCAGCATACACAGTTAACGAGAAAACTCTGCTATACAAACTCCCGGATTTAGTAAAACTAACCCTACCGTATCATTATCAATATCACAAAATCGTCCAAGAATCCAAAATGTCGGAATTTCTTCTGCAAGTGGCGCAGTAAGTAGATCCAGGGATGTTTACTGTTGGAGACTTGGGCACATTATAAAGGTACCAGGGATTGGAGATAAATAGCATCTTAATCTTACTAATGCTTTTTCCCGAAAAACTCGGTCTCTTTTAAGAAATTCTCGCTGCGAAGTTGTGCACTCACTCATATCTGTACGTCTTCTGTGTATATTGAGGGACCAGCATATTAGATATCTTGCGCTTCCAGTCGATAAGGGATTCCCTTTTCTGACACATACATTCGTTATGTTGGTTAGAGGAGCTAGAGGAGAAGGGAGCGATCGTACTGAATGTTTAGTATTCTGATTTCTACCCCAAGAGCAGAATATTTCAGCCGGTAGTTCACAGAACAAAATGATTTTCAGCCTAATGTTCTAATGTATGGTCCAAAATCTATGTATTTTTTCTTAAGTTGGTTGAAATTATACGTGTCGTCTGGTTTGAATCTAAAGTGTTTGATTACTTTGATTCAATATAAGTAAAAAAAACCACATACAAAGTTTAAAAAAAATTAATAACTACATCGTAAAATGAGGTAATCTTAAATGAAACTAGGACTAAATGAAAATTCAGCGATTAAAACTGACTTAAGATGTGTACTACTTACCTATTAAATAAAGACAATAAGGGAAGCTTGAAAATTTTAAAGCAAATAAAAAACGAAAGTAGCTCCCGATTGGGAGCAGATAACGTTAGTTAAAACAAAACAGAGAGACACCGATCAAAACTGACGCTTTTTCTTATTTTTCTTTTCATTATTGAAAATTTTCTTTATATTCAACATATTATGAGTATTCAACTTGAAGTAGTAATTTTATATGAGTGAAAACTGTGAATATCAACATTTTAATTCTTATTTTTATTTTTATTATTGATGTTATATCACCCCTTTTTTATTCAACATATTATGAGCATTCAACTTGAAGTAGTAATTTTATATAAGTGAGAACTGAGAATATCAAAATTGTAATTTTGGACGATACGCACGTAGCACATTCTGCACTTATCACTGCATTTACCAATGTTTTTGAACCAAACAATTTTTGAGAAGGCATTTTAAGGCACGGTTTATGGGTAAAATCATATTAGCTGGCCATATACGTTCGGGGATATAAGCCGGATCTGCCGATAAATGTATGGGAAATTTATCTGGTGGATATTCGGTGGACATATAGTCTGACAACCCAGCGAGCGCAGTAACAGTAGGATATAGAGCATCATATTGTCTTTTTCTTACGCTAGTATTACCACCCTGAAAAAAGGGATGGATATAGTTATTTTGTCCTACTGTTACTGCGCTCGCTCGCTTGTCAGACTATAGAGGCTGGAAAGACACGACGATCCTTCTCGCAAAGGGGGGTTAGTTTAAGTGATGGAGAATCGATTAGTAATGTTTAGATTTTTGTTACGAACAATCAGTAAAAATATTAAAATTAATTAATGTTCTTCTTAGTGACAACCCTGCTATTACTATGTACTATCTACCTACATGTAACTGTAATGTGACATTTTATGTTTACAAAAATTACTTTGTGATAAAGAGGTGGGTAGGTATGCAATGGGAACACTTTCAAACAAACAATAACTACTTTATTTACAACTGAATAATTATTGATTCACATTCTATGTTCAAAGTTCCCTCCGTGCATAATAATGCAGGCTACAGACAAACTTTCATCGCTCCAAATAATGCGACGAATGAACAGGCGATCTTCCTCCAGTTTATTCAAAAGCCAACGGCAGTATGCTTCTCGTACAGGGCAGTCCCTGGGCAGCAGAGCTTGAACCCGCTGAATGCTGTAAGGGTGAAGACGTGCACGTTTCAAGATTTTGAGTACTGCGGTATGAGTTAGGTGGAAATGTCGAGCTGCCTGCCTCGAACTAGCCCTAGGATTTTGCTCGAAATACCGCAACACTCGCTCTTCAAGCCTTGGTGCAATGTGAACTACACCTCCTCCCCGTTGGTCGTTTTGGCCCGTTCGTGGTACTATGGGCTGATTATTTGCCACGCGATCAAAGGCCCGTAAAATTGACATACGGCTAGTTGGGTGTGGTGGAGGATATCTTTGTCTATAGCGTCGTAACGTCTCGGCGGCATTATAATTACACTCCCGGTATAACATAAGCAAATTTAGGAAATCGCGGGCTCCCAAGGGCATTTTGAAAATAGGTTTTATCACGTAATTTTCAATTTATTTGCGTCACTGTTTGATCACGGGTAAGACTGAGTAAAAATTAATATTTTTCCCAAACAAAATAATACAATTGTGCAAACTACCCACTTACAAAAATCTAACTTAACCATAGAGAAATTGAGACTAAGGGCAGTTACAAAAAATAGGTTCATAAAGCCCATAATACACCGCCAGAAGAGCATACTAGGCGGGGTGCGTAGAAGCTAGAAAATGCTGTTGGTTAACCGATTTGTATGGAAATGCAAAAGTAACATGTTTATTTGAATTATAAAAATAAAGGCTTCAGAAGATATTATTTTCAATTCTACGATTCTGCATGTATAACTGCCCTTAGTCTTAATTTATCTATGGTTAGTTAGATTATTGTAAGTGGGTAGTTCACACAATAGGCTATATGCACTTGAAATAGATAAGGCTTATATTTTTTTCTCAGAAACTATGTTGGTTCAGCATTATATCCCTATCAAAATTTCTTAATTTTATTTTATTTTAGCTGTGTAAATAATTATTGAAAAGTGCAAAAAAATTTGTGAAATTACAAACGGTTAAAACGCTGTGACGTCGAGTGTGACGTCATTGGATAGGTGCGTCTGTACACCAAACATTCGAGAAGCTAAGAACGCGAATGAACAGAGCGCCGCTTTGTAATCTCGCGTCTCGGTTTCTCAAATGTTTGGTGTACAGCTGGCACAGAAGTACTAGTATCCAAATCATTAAAAAAAAGCGTGCGAATCGTGAATCGTCTGTGTCAAATTGTATACATGTCGTCGTATGGAATTTCCTTCATAAGAAATCTAGTGTTTCTCGTTGTGCTACTCATATTTTTGCATTTTGGCACAATCCAATACATATCCCATCTTTAAAGCGGTTTTATGACTTGTAGTTGTATGTCGTTTTCCACTGTAAATGTAAACACAATTGGCTGAACAATACAAGACTAATTAAATAATAAACAATTTTTAGGTTATGTTGGCCGGTCAAACACGTTCATAAATCATAATCTTAATTCACATCAATTGATCTGAGAAATGTATTATATCTGAAAAAATCAGGATACGTGTAAGCAATATCTAAATTGTACGTAATTTTATGCATTATTAATTCACAATATGAATTACAATTATGCATCGTAATCTGATTCAGACTGTGTGCCGGCCTTAGATGAACAATGACGTCACAGCTCAGCTTGTCGGAATGGCGGGCGTTTCAAACGCCCGTTTTTATTTCGAGTTTTTGAAAGAAGATTTATCTATTAAATTTTAGTTATTATGCGCTGAAAATTATTTTACAGTATTTTTATGATAAAAGCTATCATCCAACAGTATTAAAAAAAATAGTGAATATTCCCTATTGTAATATTGACTGGGAAATATTATGGGGTAGAAATGTTGTTTTGGTAAATGTCACTGACCTTTGTGTTATTGTTAAATGTTATTGAACCTAATGAGGGTTGTCACTTGCAGTATTTTGCATCAAAAGTTAACTGCCTATAACTTAAAAACGCTTACGAATATGAGCATAGTTTCTTTAGAGGAAATACAGTGCTAAATCTAAACAATCCCCCTTTTGCGGAAAGGATCGTCGTGCCGTTCCACCCGGTATACACTATGGAGATCTGATGGATTGCCCGACCGTATAATATGGCTGGCTTTTTTTTCAGCTTTATCATCAATCATTTCTTTAAGTTCAGGTGATAAGTTATTTATTTGCCTTAAGCAATTGACGAAATCTTAATATGTAGACACATTTTCATAGATTATGATGTTGATCCTGCAAAATTAAACTGGAAAACATCGTCGATATCTGCTGTTTCTTCCTATAACACCGCTCAAATTTTATATACGTACTTAAAATATTGTTATCTCGTGTAATTTTATTAATCATTTTACTGCTCATCTGTTTATCTCAGTCGGATTTTAAGTGATACATTTACTCGTATGGAACATAATATACAAGATTTATTTTTATTTATTTCAATTTATTTCTTAAATAAATTTCAACATACGTACTGTTTGTTGGCGATAAGTAAGTAAATATTTTTTTAACAATTAGTATAAAATAGAAATATTAGCTTTTTAGATAGCTAAAGGAACAAAAGGTAAGGTAACTTTGAACTAATTTTTTTTAAAACCACTCTCCGAAAATGTATCTGCGGTGTTATTTCTAATTGCCATGGCTTCATATAAAGGGCTTGAACCGGTGGTGGTAATTAGACCCGGCATTTTTTTTGAGAATGATGTAATATTCACCTCACCATTTTACACAGTACACAAAGTAGTTTTTACACGAACATTTTCAGTGTGTTGTATTGACACCGTTACCATACACACATATTAATTGTATTGGTGGGAAAACAAGGCAATCACTTTTATAACCAGCAGTTGTACGGATGTTGGGTTCACGTCACAATTTTGCACGTCAAGTTTACTAAGCGTTTTTTTTTCACCGGATTCTGTCTTTACAAGTCAGAGTGAAGGGAGTGACAAAAGAGGCATGTGTTTTAAATCCACTAAAACCGATTTCTTAAGGAAACAAAATTTTATATCCCAGGGCAGTATTTGAAGAGATGCTATCACTGGATCAATTGATCAAGAAGATTCTAGAAGTTGCTCAGCACTTAGTCAACGCAGACAGAGCATCGTTGTTCCTCGTTGATCACAGGAATATGGAACTAGTGTCCACAGTTTTTGATCTTCGATATGAAACAGACCAGGACAGTGATTTTTCCAAAAAAGAGATAAGGATGCCAATTAATAAAGGAATTGCTGGACATGTGGCTATGTCCGGAGAGACGCTGAATATTCCGGATGCATATTTAGATCAGAGATTTAATAAGTAAGTGAAAGATTCAGTGAAGATTTTGTCGCTTTTCCTGAGAATTTTTTGGACTATTCTGTAAATTTTGTAAAAAATAACAATGTTCAATTAGCATGTTGATAATTTTCTATAAAATAACTTTTCTATGCACCAATCTTATTTGTAGGGCAGTAGATGAAGCTACTGGTTATCGTACTATCAGCATCCTGTGTATGCCAATAAAAGTGAGAGGCAAGATTATAGCCGTCGTTCAATTGGTAAACAAAAGAGATAACGAGAGTTTTGGAGCCGATGACGAGTCTTCATTTCAAGTGTTCTCTACATTCTTCGGTCTAGCTCTACACCACGCCAAGCTGTATGATAAAATAAAAAGAAAAGAACAAAAGTATAAAGTAGCACTTGAAGTTCTTGGCTATCATAATACGTGTTCTGAAGAAGATGTAGAAACTATACTTAAAGAAAGAAACAAAGAAGAAACCATAAATTATAACGATTTCACTTTGAACCCTTTTGATGTAGGCGATGTAGAGAAATGTAAAGGAATCCTTAATATGTTTGAAGATTTGTTCGATATAACCAGGTTTGACGAAACAGTACTGGCAAGATTTGTTTTGACTGTCAAGAAGAATTATAGAAAAGTGCCTTATCACAATTTTGATCATGGATGGGCTGTAGCGAATGCCATGTACGTGATGTTGAAACGTGATACTGAGAACAGATTTAATTTCAACAATGTAAGTAAAGATAATGTTAAATAAATGTAATGATTCATAAGTACAAATAACTTTCTGAGATGAACCCTAGGATATTAACTAAATCGAAGAAAAATTTGACTGTAATTTTTATATTTCAGCGGTTAGCATTATTTGTGGCTAGCTTATGCCACGATTTAGATCACAGGGGCTACACTAACAAATTCATGAGTGAAATAGCTTCACCTTTAGCAGCCATATACACAACATCTACATTAGAGCATCATCATTTTAATATGACAGTAACCATCCTCCAACAGGTTTGTTCTTTTTTTATTTGATTTATTTTTTCTCACAAAACACCGCAACTATCACATTTTTTTACCTGAAATTTATTTACTCTTAACTATAACTCTTCAAAGGTTCTCTTCATAAATATGTTTGCGGTTTTACGTTTAAAAATTACCAATGTTTATAAAATACATATTTAAGTCTTGGCAATTAGACCTACGACATATTCACTAAATTACCACAAACTTATTACACGATTAAACTTCTGTATTGTATTTTATATAACACGTAAGTACATTATTTCTTTACTCTTCTTACGGATTACATTTTTTTTCTAGTATTCTATCTTTTTTTGACTCAGTATTTTGATCTAAAACATTTCTAGTCTCCTACTTTTAACCACTTCACCATATCTTTGATCTTTTCCCAGGACGGCCACAATATTTTCTATCAAATGTCCAGCGCGGAATACAGAGACGTTCTGGATTCCATTCGGCAATGCATTCTGGCTACAGATTTGGCTGCGTTCTTTCCTAATTTAAAGAAGGTTAACGATCTTTTGTTGGAAACATCACAATTTGACTGGAATGACGAAAGCCATAGGTACGGTAATCAAGATTGTTAGTATATTTCTGCCGCCATGCGAAATGGGGATATGAAGATTTTATGTCGATTTCAAATGTACAAAGGTTGCACAAAGCTTCTTTTGTAGGATCGTGTGCATTGAGTCTATCACCATTATCATTTAATTCCAAATTGTTATCGTCGTTCACATTGTTGCCTTCTGGTCTTTTCTCTTTCCACTACGTATCACTGAAGTATTTAAGTATGTGTGTATTGTCATCCTCTATATTTTCGTTTTTATCACAGCACATAACATAACCAATCACAGCCAAATATGAACACCACTTATTTACACTTTCTCCATTTTCACATATAAAACGAAAACGGGGCTTAGTCGTTTTAAACTTTGAAAAATAACCTCCGAAGTTTCAAGGGCGACATTGTCCCCGTGGTCCCGGAGAAAGACTGGCTGAGGTTGACATCAACTTCTTCTAGCTGCGCGGGTTTTACGAACTACCCGCACTTGGTCTTGATTATCAATTTGAAGATTTTGCGCACTAGGGATGTGACTCTGTCGACACACTACACTCACGATGCCTGATTTTTGAGCTGGTGATATTCGATTACGCTAACATTAATGACCGGATTCCGGACGAGATTCTAAAACCGGCATTCCGTTTGAAATTGGGGTATTTCCTGATTTCAATGGCTTCCCGTACTTTTCTACTATATAAACGACGATCCGTTGAAATGATTTTAGGGTTATGCAACGCAATCCAGTGCAACGGCTCTTGATACGTCGGAGGTTCCATTTCAAAATTTTACACGATTTAGCTCACACTAAGACACTATATTTACTTAAGTATGTCTCGGTCGGCGTGGATCGTTCGGGTATCATGACGTCACTGTGTTCTTTTAATACTCGTATTATCGATTTTTTAACAGTGTTCAAAAAATAATATTTACCATTTGTTCCTTTAAAACTTTATAAATTAAAAAGATTGTAAAATACAGTTATTTTCAATACTGTCAGAGCTTGCGGTAAAGTAAAAAAGATACTTTGGACTGCCAAATTAGTAACTAATGAATTTTAAACTCGCTCTTTTAGCTGACTTATAGGTGACTGACTTTAGGTGGTTTAATATAGTTTGATTGGGATCTGTTCTCATTCAAGTATAGTCAGTGAGAATCATATGGTCTTTTTACTCTTTTTCTTAAGTTTTTATCGCAGGTATAGGGTTTTTTTTTATCCACAGTGCGAATTGGTTAATAATCTACACATACTAATTTTTTATAGTTTGTTAAAAAAACGCTATTGAAAATACAGTACAGTAAGTATATTAATTCACCCAACCTTCAGATTTAAAATTTTTCAAACAGCAAAAAAAAAGGAAAGTCACAAAAAATAGTTTTTTTTAATATAAATTAAGAATTTTAGTATAATCTTGGTTGAAATAAAGTTGATTTGTTCAGGGTACAAAGCATAGAAAGAAAATACATTATCCTTGCATTACTTCAAATGTGAGCTTTAACACTTTCGTTGGTTCGATGACGACAAGCCAACAATAAACATTAAGAAAAGTTAAATAAAACGGTATTTCTTCAAAATCCATACTTACAGTCGCTTTAAATCAAAAGCAAAATATTTAAAATTACTGGCAAATATTATTTCTGGTCATATCTGGATCTGCAGGCACGGCAGTGCCCCCAACAAGGCAAAACAAGGCACGACCGTACCATCCTTTTCTCGAAGCAGTTCAGACCATTTTCAACTTACTGTAATTTCGAGCTAGTTAATGCTAGAACCTTGATTTTTCAGTGCCATGTTGGCTATAACATGACATACGCGTAGATAATTTTATTCGTATGTAACAAAAACAAAGTTTTATTTTTTATTCTGTTCTAATTATGCTACAATAATCATAACACCATTAAACGGATCACCAGCATTTTTATTACATCTTGCAGAATTTATTGCGTTAAGGCCTTAGCGAAGTGTAATAAGGTCGATGAGGCCCGCGTCCGGGTTGCGGGGTATTTCCATGGTTTACGGGATGTAAAGCACCCCACATGCGGATCCTTCAAATACTAAGCATTCAACTGCACTTTAATAATTGTGTCACATACCGGGAGTTGCCTGTAACAGGAGTAATAAATTAAATCGCAGGTAGTGCTCCTCAAACTTAACAAATTTTAATAAACGACTTTTAAAAATGATGTACTCTGTAGGTTTTTAATTGTTCATATAAACTAAATAGTATTTTCAATGTACGGTAATATCAGTCTAATTAACGTCTCTTGTCATATAATAATGACAAAATTCGCAGCACATTGTGTCTTCTAATAAACTTGAAAGTGTAATAAAAATCAAAACACATTTCTTAAAAGTCGCTAAACAAACGTCGTTCAGTTTTGCGATTAAATTTATTACCTGTTACAGGCAACACTTGGTATATTATGTGTGCTATTATATACTAATATGCATTTTTGTTGTTCAGGTATCACTTCGCCTCTTGCCGACGCATCATGTAATCATATGATGTAAATATTTATACATATTTATTTATAATTATATACACACATATCATGAGCTCTCCATGACACGTTCAAATCTCATATATATCGACCGCCATTGCGACTTTCAGGAATAAAAACTTTTCTGGCATTAAAGTTTTGACATTTATATTTTTTAAATTCAGAGACAAACTAGAGTTGGCCCCAATTTTAATATCGTTCGATATCAAAATAACGTGCGAATTGCGTGCGTCATTGTATGCAATTGACAGTTCGGTTCAAACTAAACGTCATCTCGACTGATATTAGAATAGAGGTCAAATCAAATTTTCTTCTGTCAGATGTGTTCGAAATTTGAATAATAATAATATTATCGGAATCGATAAGAAATTTGTTGTAACAAATTACTTTATTATGGGGGCCTTTATATGCGAAATTTGAACGCATTATTGAGGGCTAATGATATGTGGGTACATAAAAAAAAAAAAAATGTTATTTAATCTGGTTGAAATGCTTTAATAATCTATCAACATTATTCTCTTTAAATATGGATACTGTTTCAAGTCAAACATTACTTGGCATCTCATTATCATACACATCATTATGTGCAGTATGTACTGCACCGTTTACATTACTAAGGTGTATAAGGTGTATCGGGGTAGTTTTGAAAATCACAGAAAGACCACCCATAACTCCATCATCTGAAGAGTCTCACTTCGTTATCCTGTTTTTTTTGTCATTCAAAATTACGCCAATACACCCTTCTATTTTTGGAGAACATACCACTTCTATCTTATTAATCATTATCTTCATCATTATCAGCCAAAAGACATCCACTGCTGAACATAGGCCTCCGCCAGAGACTGCCACATTGCCCGGTCGTGCACTGCCTGCATCAAATGGATTCCTGCGACTAGTGTTGGATCACTCACCTCATGTGTACCACGTTACTCGTTTTTCATAGTAACCTCACACCTTACACCGCGAAAATATACAAGTCATTTTTTTGTCATACACCTCAATTTGTCATGCACCTCAAAATTTGTCATACGCCTCAATAACACCTCATTTTGTCATACACCTCAAATATGTCACACCACACGCCTCAAAATTGAGTCATAGCTCAAATTGGTCCCATAGCTATTTATTGTCACGCTCAATGTAATTTGCAAAACTTAACTATTTTTATTGCCAATAAGTCGATGTTGTGATGCGGCTTTATTCGTACCTCACCTCAAATGAGGTATGGCATTGTACCACCTAATTTCAGAAAATGAGGTACTCACTCAAACTCGTTTTAAAATGATGTCCTACCCAACACTACCTGCGAATACTACAAGGTCTTCGACATTTTTATTATCCCACTTGCCAAAAGAGACGCAGCTACAGGATTTCAAGTTTTCACTGTCGTAATCTAAGTTATTTTGCAGGGTATTAGGGAAGAGTTTCTGCATGACTGCGGCGGACCTGAGCGCATCGGCAAAACCATTTGAGGCCCAGCTGCAGACCGTCGAAATCATCTTTGACGAGTTCTACCAGCAGGTATCTATGCTTATTTATCTTTATTTATGTTTCACGTGTTGTATGTATTTCTGTTTGTGGCATCATAGCTTCCTTTAATGCCGTTATTTTTTAATCGACAGTTTTCTTTAGTAAGTTAATTCTTACCCATGTTTTGTGGATATAAAAGCAATTGTCTTCAAGATAATTCATCTTAAATTGGAATTAGCCACAGGATCTTGTCTTATATTAAATTGAAAAGGTTAACACTCGAATTTTTATTACAATAGGCGTGACATGTTTCGACTGCATCGGGCAGTCTTCTTCGGACAGACAGAGTGGTGTTGTAACCTTTGCGGCTGGGGCATCACTCGGGCATCAATCGGGGTGACAACACCACTCTGTTTGTCCGACGATGACTGCTCGATGCAGTCGAAACATGTCACGCCTATTGTGATAAAAATACTCGAGTGTTAACCGTTGCAATTAAATATCAGTATGACTCACTAAAGTTATAGGATCTTATCTAAGGTCAGGGGATACACTTCGAACCGGGGGATCTTTTGTGTAATTGCCCTCTACCACACGACTCAAAAGATTGCTCGACCATGTCCATGATGATGGAGCTCAGGGGTAGTGGTCTGAATTCCTTTGGTCCCAGCCATCACTGCACCAAATTCCTTCATTGTTTGTCTGGCGAGAGTAGCGTTGAAGATGTCTGGAAAAAATCCGATTTTTTTCCCAGACGACTAAATTTTTTCGGATTCTTTAGGAAAAAATCAATGAAAGTTTCCGCTCTATATTTCAACTCTAAATCAATGTATATTAGGTCTAATTTACGCCTACAACAGGGCTACATCCATGACATTGAGGAAGAAACAATTGAAACAGATGAAAGGAGTGACAGTGATAGTGACATTATTTATTTCTTAAAAAACCCGAAAACTTACTTACTTAGTGTGACCCTTAAAATGTTTGTTTTAATTTAACAGATTTTTCTATTAAAACTACCCCTTACTCCCAGTCTCCACGACATCGTCGAGTCTTTGAAACGTATATATTCCACGTGTTATTCAATAACTAGCCAGGCTCGTCATTAATTGACCGAGCGAGCGAAGCGAGCGAAGCGTCTCTGCTTCAGCTTGGACAAAAATGCTTTTAGGTGTCTGTCCATTTGTTCTCCTCTACAGGTCGCATTTATCAACCAATTCTTGTAAAATTTTGTAAACGAGTTCGTTAATTACATAAATTTTTTTTGTCGAGTCAGTTTTTGGAAATTTTAAAAATGGCGGGAATTGGCACAAAAGTCCTAAGCGCCATAGAAATCAAAGGCGCTTAGGACCTTTGCGCCAATACCAGTACCATTGAGAGTTCGTTGTGATAATGAAACGGTAAAGGAAGTAATTCTTATTTTTATTGACCGAGCGAGTGAAGCGAGCGAAGCGTCTCTGCTTCAGCTTGGATAAAAATGCTTTTAGGTGTCTGTCCATTTGTTCTCCTCTACAGGTCGCATTTATCAACCAATTCCTGTAAAATTTTGTAAACGAGTTCGTTAATACATAAACAAATTTTGTTAATTCAGTTTTTGGAAATTTTAAAAATGGCGGGAATTGGTACAAAGGTCTTAAGCGCCTTTGGAGTCTATGGCGCTTAGGACCATTGAACGTTCGTTGTGATAATGAAACAAGGAAGTAAGTATTTATAATTTTTACATATTTGACTGAGCGAGCGTAGTGTTTCCGTTACAGTTTTTGCAAAAATGTATTCGAGAGGTCGCTATCAACCAATTCTTGTGAAATTTTGTAAGCAAGTTCGTTAATTTTTAGGTACTTTCCCAGATGGGCTCTGCTCCAGATTTGAGCGAGAAGACATTCGTTGTGTTGTGCCCTACCACACTAAACGATTTGCATCCGCTGTGCCCATACCTCTCTTAGAAATCCTATAGATGTTATGAGATCGATATAGCGGAATTTGTATGAAAATTATTGTAATTTTCAACGGACGTCAAAAGGAGGAGCTTTTCAATTCGTGTGATTTTTTAAAATGTTTGTTACCTTGGAAATCCCTCATTACTGAACCGATTTAAAAAAATGGCTGAAAAAAAAGTACCAGATTGGTCCCTTTTTTTTAAAGTCAGTTTTGATGATGGAATGGACCACTAAGGTCGCGAGGTCTACAGCTCACAGAGCCACTAGTTCCAGGTTTCGTCAATTGGAAAAAATGAAATATTTTATTTCAGGGTGTCCATATTTTTGCTATCTGTACTAAAGTTAGGTTAGTAAACTACTTATACCAAATGTTAGTAGAAAACATAATGCTCATTGGACCGAACATGCATCACTATCCAAAGAGTGATAAGAGGGCTGTCAACCTTTTCTGCGATCACCTTCAGGAGAGTGTTGGTGCTCCGCACTCGAGTCCACAGGGATGCCACCCGCTTTCGCAACACTGCGTGGAAGCCGTCTGTGTTCCACTGAGTGAACATCCCTGATGCGCTACAGCGCCAGGGCAGCCCCAAAAATCGCCTAAAGGCCAATTGGAACTAACCATGTTTTAATTTCCAGGGGGACCTGGAGCTTCAAGCTGGCCGTTCACCCATCGCCATGATGGATCGACGAAGACAAGACCAGCTCCCCTCTTGCCAGGTGAGTCTTCCTCATTCTTATGTTTTTTGGCTGAATGACTATAACAGCGCAAACAAATAGCAACGTTATTGCTGTCTGAAGAAAAATTACATTAGCCCTTTTGCAGCCATGTCCTAATGTATATTCCTCACTCATGTGAACCTAGTTCCTTTTTATTCCTAACTTGACAAGCCTCAATTAGTTACTTCATGTCTCATGCAGGGCTATGATGCGCTATCAAATGTCACAATGGTAATTTGATAATGCTATAAACTGATAAACTGACAGCGGATAGCGCGGCGGTGATTATGATAAAATGACAGGTCATGCAAAATATTTTACTAACCCTATCACCTAGGCAGAGTAAAAAAAAAATATATATATATTTATTTCCAGAAACATCGTATCATAAGGGTGTTGAAGCCCTGACTTCTGTGCTAGGTAAAAAACCTGTGTTACAGGAGTCAGTGTCCTCTCCTAGTTAAGTTACATTCTTTAGTTCTTATGTAGGTAGTTAATAGTTAAGTAGTTAATTAATTAATTTAGAATTTATTTTATATATATACATACTTTCTTTCTTATATCTTACATTGTGTGTGTGTGTGTGTGTGTGTGTGTGTGTGTATGTGTGTGAGTGAGGATGTAGACTTTAATTTGTGGGGATGTCAGGGTAAAATGCTTTCTGTTTGTTCGTAGTCTCATGTCTAGAGTTCATGGATAGCCCGAAAATTTTGATAAAACGACAGGGCATGCAGGATATTTACCCAGCCGTCAACCATATTACCTAGACTAGCCTATTACTTTCGTACAATCACAATAGTCAATGTGACAGATAAGGTAAACGATTATTAAAGATGTAGCGCAAGGTCATTATACAAAAAAAAATATTATGACATTTATCATAAACCAATAGGATAATTTATGGACACACAGAGAGCGCTCGGAAGTACCTATCCGTGTACTGCGAGACGATCATATCTGAAGTAAGAAATCTCTTACTGCTTGTCATTTTGACATGGTTCTAGAGTGGCCTAGGGTTCCGATTACCGATTATTTTCCGCTAGAGGTGCTAGTGGGACGTGGGTCCTGCAAGAACATTTCAAACGTCACTTTGACAGTTCTCTCATACTGATACAGGACCCACGCATGAGTGGCGCCGCCTGGTGAGCAACAATACGGTAGCTCCCATTGTTTGATTGTACACTGTCATAACCAGCAGGGTTAGCATGGTTGCCATTTTATCGCTTATCACGCTATGCGTCACATTCGCACATACATATTTGTTAGAACGTGACAGCAACGTCGGTAAACGATAAAAACCCGACCATCATAGACTAGCAGGGCCCGTAATTTTCATGCTGGTTTCGTCATAATGACATATATAAACACACAGGATGTTTTAATACGAAATGAGTCAAAGACAGATATAGTCTATCAACGTTCGATCCTAACGTCGAAGATAATAGTTTTGACACTACTCAATCACACCATTATTCTCTCAAACGTAAAACCTAAAACATGATGTATGAAGCTTGACGTCATTTGTCTGTCATGGGCATGAAAATTACGGGCCCTGGACATATCTGTATGTCGTCTTCCAGGTTGGCTTCTTAAGTCAGATCTGTCTGCCGTGCTACACCGTCCTGGCAGAACTGTTCCCGCATACCAAACCAATGATGGACATGGTCGTCGCCAATCTTGAGAACTGGAAGGCGAGAGCCAAAGAAGCGGAGAAGAGCAAAGAGGAATAATCCACAGAAATTGCTTCTACTAAAATCGCCATCCACGGAACTTACTAACGATGTAAACAAAAGGCATCACTTGTTTTGTCACTGTTTCTCCTTGTATTTTTACACTACCTCATCAGACACCACTGAAACTATAAACTATTGAAACGGTCGTGTTATCGTAACATACAAAACTAACTTAATCTTGGATATTTAATTAAAAACTTTAAAGTGAGGTTAACGATCAATATGGCGGCGGTTTGTTTACATTGTTTGCAAGTTGGATTGACAACGATTTTAGATTTTTTAACACATTGAGTGCCGATCACGTCGTATTCCCGCTTTGTAGCGGAAAGCGACTACCCACAGAACTCCTCTAGCGGGTTCCCAGCACTCAATGTGTCAAGGACTATTATTACTATATGATCAATGACTTTTGACTATTTGATAACAATGATAACTTTTCAAAGATACCTACCGGATAACGGACAGTTGTGTTCTGGATAAATTTCCAAAATGAGGAATTTCTATTTAAAACGTTAAATTTTAGTAAGTAATATTAATCATTTATAAACACATGTATAAGAGAAATATTTAAATAAGAAGATTTATTATGCATTTATTCTTTAAGTTTTTTGTTTGAAAAATAACATAATCAAAAAATGTAGGTACATCTTGATTACATATAGAATAAAATAAAAGAGTAATTATAAATGATAAAAAACAAAACTGCAAAAAACAAAAAATATATATATATATATACTTTGTTTGAAAAATAACCAAATCAAAAAATGTAAGTAAGCACCTACATTTTGATTACATATAAAATAAAATAAAAGAGTTATTAGAAATCATAAAAAACAAAACTGCCAAAAACAAAAAAAAAATTAGATATACGAGTACGTTGAGCTATTATTCTTTAAGAATTAAAGATTTAATAATAATTACATATAAAAAAATATGAAATTAAGATAAGCAAAACTGCCAAAAGCAAAAAAAATAGATATAAAATAAAATAAAAGAGTTATTAGAAATCATAAAAAACAAAACTGCCAAAAACAAAAAAAAATTGATATAAAATAAAATAAAAGAGTTATTAGAAATCATAAAAAACAAAACTGCCAAAAACAAAAAAAAAATATAGATATACGAGTACGTTGAGCTATTATTCTTTAAGAATTAAAGATTTCATAATAATTACATATAAAAAAATATGAAATTAAGATAAGCAAAACTGCCAAAAACAAAAAAAAATAGATATACTTTGAGCTATTATTCTTCAAGAATTAAAGATTTAATAATAATTACATATAAAAAAATATGAAATTAAGATAAGCATATTATAATTTAAAAAGTAATCAAAATCATATTTATTAGTTAAGTAATGTAGACAAAATACAATTAAAATATCCTTCAATTCAAATAATTATATACACATAATAATTTTACATGGGCCCTATAACAGGAGCAAAAACTTTTATAGTAGGTAGTACGTACTTGTCAAACAATGTTTGTTCAGCAACTTTTAAAAATAACTTGTGATTTGATTTTCATTACACTTTAAAGTTTGTTTTAAGGCGGAATGTACTGCGAAATTGTTTTTTGGACTTTGACAAGAGACGTCAGTTAATTAGGCTGATGTTAACGTACATTGATACCAACTAAATACTATATTTAGTTAAACAGAGATGTATATTGAAAGTCTTGCTAAAACGAAGTGCAAGCCCATAGACTCGCTCGCTCGTTGATGTCTTTTGAATTTTTTTGAACGAAAGTTGTTAGGTTCATCAGAATGCATTCGTCGTTTTTGGGTAATCAGCGAACACGACGTAAAAAAATTCATTAAGAAAGGTCCGAACACATCGGTACGAGTAAGTTTACCAGCTTACGTGTGTTTGTGAAAGTCAAAGTTTGCAAGCTGAATGTGACTAACTTCACGTCATTCGAATAAGCTGAAACTCCACATGCTTACTCGTATGTAGGTTGGATAACAATACAATGTTATGGTACCATCGAGCTGATGTGATGATGGAGACCGGAGGCCATAGGAACTCTGATGAAACAAACAAACCCTATTGTATTTGGGTTACTTAGAATTCCCTCAATGAGTATAAGTCAGCCAGTCAGTCAGCGATTAAATCTTGTATCAAAAATGGAAGTTTTGCCAAAATCTTTCCGAACACTAACTTCAATTAATAACAAAAAACTTTAGATTTATTCACCACTACAGCACTGTGTCTCTCTTCGTGTGTACTCCATGTAGCTTGTATGTCTAGGTAAATTAGCACATAATGTAAAGTTTCCATAATACACCGTGACCGAAAAAAAAATTATAGTATTTTTTTAAAATTGCGAGTATGTACTTTTACACATGGCCTGTAGTAAGTCATAATCAAAAAAGTATATTAAAGTTTTTATTCAATATTTTTTTGAGGCAGAGGTTTTTTTTGCGAAGATTTTTTTCTAATATCAGTCAATAGGTATGTTAAAACTAAAACTCATAGTGGTAACTCTGCAGACTAAAATGCGTTTTTGTGCGAGTTATGACGAAGACCAGTTTTAGAGAAAGATGTCATTATCTCTGAAACTAAGCCAAATCCAGATAATTTCATATGACATTATAATCCTTAAATGCATTTAGAAGTACACTGTTAAAATCTTTCGAATTATTAACGGTCACGGTGTAATTCGAGGTTTTCAAACGAATTCAAAATAACCACTGAATATCGTTGATAGAGACGTTTTCAGATATTTATGAGCTCATTTGTCGCTTCGATACATAGGATAATATAATACATAATGTAAGAGCAATTATTACATCTTAATAATACTATTGTCTGTTACTATTTACCCATGTATTCATTAGGTTAAGGAGAAAAGTGTGTTTTAGTCAATTAAAAAAAAATCAGATATAACATATAATTTATATTGGTTACGTTGCCTATTGAATTCTAAAAATATTTCTTGTTACGGCTTGTTATATTTTAATCTTGAATAAAATTAATTAATTTAAGTATATGTGTCTTATTATTTCTCACCTTACACGTTTACACGTTTATTTATTTTCTCGCAAATGTGATGAAAAATATTGTATGTATCACGGGCGGTACAAGAAATACGAACGTGTTAAATTTAGGCCCTTATTGTCTTCGACTCGGGTTTAAATGTACACTCATTCGTAATTTCATGTATACCGCCCACGTACTATTAAATGGTCCTTTCATAAACAACAACTTTATTTCGATGAAATGTGATAAAACCATCAACCTGTGATCAAAGCCAAAATCTCAAGATTTAAAGATCGTTAGGAAACTATTCACACCACTCCACCTGTTAGAAAAAGTGATATTTCTTTCAGAGATACATTTTGTTCTTCTCCCAGAAGGGAAAAAGGGTGCACTTTCCTGCTATGATAAATTATGTCATTGTGGATAATGTCGGTGTAGTTTATTTTTCTCATATTTCGTTGGAAATGCAGTGTGTATCACAAGGTAGGTAACATATCGCTCAGAATTAAATAAGTAATCATCAGTATAACTGTACCCAAAGTATCATCAAAGTATCAAAGTATCAAAGTATTACTGTACCCAGTAACGGCGACATCACAGACAGTCAGCTGTCTCATTCACACGTACCAAAATTATATAGATACACCTTTCTTAGTCCAACGAAAGCGGTGTCTCCGATGACGTCATGCCGGTTTTATATTGTTCCTTTCTTTCCACTATGAATGTTCCTAGAACAAAGTCGCGAGCAAATTTGATGAAAACAACTTTGCTATGAATATATTGCCAGGCGTCGACTTGAAGTTACATTTCCTACTCTATTAGTTTTGTTTAACATTGAGGTAATAAGAACTGTTAATTCTAATATTGTACTGGTAAAATTTGAGAATAAGGTATGCATTAAAAAAACGCAAGCTTGTGACCGATGGCGGCTCGTGTCGGCGACAAAATATCGCTTTGGGTTGGGACCCCAGAGAGTAAGTATCAGGGGACTTACCATGTCTTAACGTGTTTCAGTTTTGGTTACGTTTAGGCTCAGTTGGTCGTCAACTGAATCGCGTTAAGACGTCATGGTAAGCCCTCAGGGTAATGCGCTTATGCAGTGCAAGGAATACTAGGTAGCAGCTGTAAAAGGTGTACAAAAAGAATCTTCTCTTTAAATAATTCTGTATTGTTCATAATAATGGTAGAATGTTTTAAAGCTTTTATATTAATATTTAAGCCATTGTATCACCACCTTTCACTATGTTGGTGCCTTTGATATCGTAGATGCTTATGAAAAATCTGTAACAAAATGAAAACATTACAGTCCTACTAAAATCGTACACGTATTTATGTAGGTATGTATGCGAATGATACCAAATGTCTTAGAAAGAAAGAATAAGTGGAAAAAATCATGAAATCTTGCCCGCAACTCTGCCAATTGAGATACCGAGATACAAAATCCCTCGTACATGCATCTTAGGGGGCTTAGCAACATCTAGAATCAAACGTTTTCTCCTTCCGACCAAATTAACTGTCAAAGTTAAAAGTGTTATTTCCAGAGCCCGTAATTTTCATGCCGGTTTCGTTATAATGACGGATATAAACACACAGGATGTTTTAATACGAAATGAATTAATGACAGATAAAGTCTATCAACGTTCGATTCTAACGTCGAACGTAATAGTTTTGACACTATTCAATGACAGCATTAGGTATTCTTCCAAACGTAAAACCTATAACATGATGTATGAAGCTTGACGTCATTTGTCTGTCATCGGCATGAAAATTACGGGCCCAGCTAGTCTATGATGGTCGGGTTTTTATCGTTTACCGACGTTGCTGTCACGTTCTAACAAGTGTATGTGCGAAAGTGACGCATAGCGTGATAAGCGATAAAATGGCAACCATGTTAACCCTACTGCAGGTAAACAGTTTCACAGTCTGTGCTAAAATCTAGGAAACGTAGCATAGATGGACTCTATATTAGATTGTCTTCTTAATCGGCATGTGAAGTCTCAAGCTACGTGGACGACGGGTGTGGTTTCAGCAGCTCAGTTCAGCATTCTTGTGCTCCTTCTCAAGGAGTAATGGGGGAATGCCGCCAGCAATGACTTGCAGCACAGCTTAAGGATGTATTCTATACAGTGGGTTAACTCCGCCGATTTCTGGGTCATCGCAGGGGGCCCGCGGGGATGGAGGCGGGGAGGAAATGCCGCCGGACGGTCTACTTTAAGGGGTGTAAAATGGTAAATTAGTTTGCCAATCAGACTGTAATATCTTTCGCATAGTTTTTGACAACCCTGAGCCTCAGCACGAGCACCGAGCCGAGCCGCTGGCCGTGTATGAAGTTACCTCACTGTATGGAATACATCCCTACGCTGTGCTTGCAGCTTGCAGCTCCAGGAACGGGGAAATTGGGTGAATAATTCCTTACTTAACACAGGGTAAGCTGAAGGACATTTAAAAACAATAGACAGCTTATTACCTTCTTAGCGTTTTCCCCGGCTTATTAGAAGGCTCTGGGAGCAACTAATTTTAACATTAGCGTAGGCGCTAGTTTTACGAAAGCCACTGCCATCTGACCTTCTAACCCAAAGTGTAAACTGGGCATTTTTTAAATAGAAAACTCCCGTGAGAATTAGACATATAATACTTAAATCGGGTTACTCACGTCTAGTCGAAAATAGCTCGACATGTTTCGGAACGGCGTCCCATAATCTCACTCATGGGACGCGGACCGTTCCGAAACATGTCGAGATATTTTCGCCTTTATCGACGTAACTCGATATAAATATATTAATATCAACTGGGCCTTTGAGATTAGTCCGGTTTCCTTCCCCGAAAAGCAGGTCAATATCAAAATGATATTTCGTAACGTTCCGAAAAACTCATTGGCACGAGCCGGGAGGACCTAGGTGCTAATCGCTCACGCTCAGTCGCTAACGAAACGCAACTGTCATTGTCACACTAATACGGAAGAGTGATAGAGAGAGGTAGCTACGATACGTTATTAAGCGTGAGCGATTGGCATCTTGGCTACGCACGCTGAGCCCGTGACTTTTGTATTGAACATCGCACGCCTTGCGCACCAATGCTTCTTCACACAACACATCTTACCTGTCTGGATGTATCCCCAGCTCCTTCTGTACGAATTCAGAGAGCTCTTTCCCGATGAATTTGTTATCTTCCGGCTCGACGTGCCCGATGGACTCCAGGGTAGACACGGCTCCAGGCAACGAGGAGTCACCAGCGAACGATACGTGGCAGTCACCTGATATCACGCAGGAGAATTTCTGGAAAGAAAGTATTGAATAAGAAGAAGAAGAATAAGAATAAGAATAAATTTATTATCAATAATATACACACACAAATTACACCATAGATGTCCGGCGAGCTCCAAACTAGGCTAAGCCTGTATCTTGGAGCTCGGAATGAATTTACAATGAAACATGAGAAAATAAAGAAATAATTAAAATTAGTATTGAAGGTGCTATTATTATGAGTGCGTGGGTGTAAGTGTTGTGTGTTTGTGTGTGTGTGTGCGTATGTGTTTGTGCGTGGGTATTTATCTAAGTTTCCCAATTACCAAGAAACTAAACAAAACTAGGCCATAGACCCTTCTCTTCTTTACATCATAAATCCGTCGGATCTCTATAGTGGGTATCCGCCGGGTATCCAGACTTTCCCAAACATAGCCATCGCAGATCTTAACCCAGGGTGCTTAGCCAAAATGCCAATCGCTCACGCTCAGTCGCTAACGAAACGCAACTGTCATTGTCACACTAATAAGGAAGAGTGATAGAGAGAAGTAGCTACGATACGTGATTAAGCGTGAGCGATAGGCATCTTGGCTAAGCACACTCGAAAGATACGGTTTTGACAGACATTAAATTATAATAGCCCGATTTTCTCAAATTACGTTCGAATATGATATTTATAGATAGTATGAAAAAATCATACAAACTTTTGTTCCGGAAATTGGTAAATAAAATGTTACATATCCGATTTTTTTTTAATTTACGGTATTACATATTTTTCTTGTTCGTGAACATGACGACATTATTTGTCTTTTATCAGTTGAAAGGGAAACCGAAGAAAACTTATTCATGTAAAACCGTTAAATCTACAAAATGTACGACATGGGATGTGTTATTTCGCTAGCAAAAAAAAATACAAGAAAAACGTTTGTAACATGTTTGTACATATATGTGACGATTCGCATGTAATGATATTTTGTTGGATTTTGTTACCTACATAATACTAGACTCATGATATATCCGTTACGATAGAAAAATCAGCTATTATCAATTGTTTCTCAAATAATAAAAAAATATATACAAGTTGTCAGTTCAATGGCTGGATTATCTGGTGGATATGCCCGAGCGTATAGCTGGCAATAAATATATTTTGTTACGAAATAGTATGGTAAAGTAGTATAAGCAATTCTATACGCCCCAACTCTTTTTTTTATTTACACTTACTTACATTAACATCTTTTCTCACAACTTTCGCCAACACAGGGATAATTTTATTCACAAAATCCTTAGGTATCTTGTTATTAGGAATATTAGTTAAAATCCTCAGGCACGGCATTTTGAACAACTTGTTCGTCACTACTGAGACATTTGTTTATGATATGTATATAAATATAGCTCGTAACTGATAAGTATTGATAACGTATCTTTAAACTGTGTTATTATATAAGTACCTACTGACGTAATTTATCTAAAGGCACAGATTGTAAGACATTTTCCTTAGAAACAAATTTAGGAAAATCATAACCCCTGGAGGTCGCACCCGCGACTCTCGACCACACACCGGTAGCACCGATTTTTCCACCATAAATAACCCTAGTATGCGCCTAACACGCTTGACAAGTAACATCTAACAAAAAAAAACTTTTTAATCTACAATAGGCTAGACGACTGAAAAAATCTATTTAGTCCGTCTTTTAGATTATAAAAAAATATTGTACACGTATTTTTTCTTTTGTTCGTCAAATCAAAATGACAAAAATACAGTGCGTTCAAGTTTCGCGTAATGTCACTCCTAGGTGCAATTCTTACCTAGGAGTGACGTCACAAGCCCCCACCCCGGAACTTTGATGCTCTTTATCTTCGGCAATTTTAGTTAAATTGAAAAAGGAAAAAATACGTGTCTAATAATTTTAGATAATATAACTGACGGACTAATTGGAATAATAGTTTTTCAACCTAGTCGTCATCCCTATTAGATACCCTAGTAGTCTAGTTACATTGAGAGTCCACCACTAACAATGCGCAACTTAACTCGCAACTAACCACGTCCCTTGACGCATTGCACCTAGGATGCTGGCGGCATTTCCTCGTATCGCAATGCTGATACGTTGTGCGAGGAAGCCACCAGCTCGTCACCAGTTATCAACCAGACGTTTCGCGATTTCTACAAAAATCTTGCGTGCGCTGAGACCCCATGGACCAAGAGTTTCGGCCGCGTAATAAGTACTTGCAATTTCAATTGCCTGGGCAATGTATGAATATATTCATTCATAAACTATCCATGCAGTTCTGAACGCGATAGAATATTAAACAGTTGGTTAAAATATCGTCATAATTTGAGTTAAGGGGCTACCCGGCATATTTCACTGTTTTTAAAGTGAATAGGCTTTGTTCAGCTCCAAGCACAACGCTTGAAATATATAATGTAGCTAGTTATTTGGTCTACATTTGGTTCTACTAAATTGTCGAAAAACAATACATCAAGAGAAAAAAAAACCGTAAACCCTTTTTTCTACCTTAAATCTGTATCTACTCCCTTATTATGCGTCGTAAGTTCAAGAAACTAAGACAAGCAGTATATATTTATGTTTACTTTAAACGCATCTACTGATTTTTGGATAGGTTTTGTACTTTTCGAGAAAAAAGCTATTACACGCATTTTTCCGAAAACGCCGGCTCGAGATGCCTGCGCGGGCGACGGGGGCCAGTCGTGTAAGATGGCACTAGTAGTTTATAGGGTTGCGTCCTAGTACAAGCAGCTCTTCCTAGGTGACGACTTATGCTTATTGACTTATTGTATAACCGGTGAGGAAAGGAAGCGGGAGGGGAAAAAAGCTCAAATCGCCGAGGTCATTGGGATAGGGGATGGCCTTAAAATGTTTTTCAACTCAGCGTCTACTTCATAAACCTGTACTGTACTCAATTTTGAACCTTCTTCGTCTGTAATACGTTCCGAAGTATATAGATATGTATAGACGTGACTGAACGATCTTACAGGCTAATCTGTCTAATAAGTCTTTCTTCTATTTCCGTATAGCAAACCAAGCCCCTCGTCAAAACTCATCATTCATCCGTCCTTTACTTCCTTACCAAGATACCAAGTAAAGATAGTGTCCAAAAGAGATGTATATATGTTTATTATTTCTCCGATTCCGTAGGTTGTCAGTGTCACAGTTTTTGCTAACCTCTCTGACTCAATTCATACAAGCAGCCAAATTAAATACATCGTTGTAATTTGGTAGTCGGTATCAATGCATTCAACTTCATTGAGTTGCATATTTTGACAGTGGATTTACAAAATGTCGTTAGTGGCATGTTTAAAGGTTTGACTTACGACATTTGAACTAATGACTCCGTGAGCGGTACACCTTGCGAGATGGTACCGGTATTGGCACAAAGGTCGTAAATGCCTTTGGAGTCTATGGCGCTTAAGACCTTTGTACCATTTCCCGTCATTTTGAAAATTTCCAAAAAGTGAATCTACAAAATCTTTTTACGTAATCAACAAACTTGGAATTGGTTGATAAATGCGACCTGGAGAGGAGAACAAATGGACAGACACGAAAGCATTTTTGGCCAAGCTGAAACGGAGTCGTTTCGCTCGCTCGGTCAGAAATCCACTGTCAATGTCAAGGCCAAGTGACATTTGACAGTTGACGTACTTCCATGCTTTAATTATTCTTCCGTGAGTAAAACTTCCTCGTCTAAACGAAAAATTAACCTTCATTGGCTCCATTGTCTTGTTTTTGTTTTTTTTCTTTTTATCTACTGTTAATCGCTAGTTTGTCCGACTTGATTGTTGGCATAGAACCTAACATCATTGTCTCGCTTTCTAAGCCCAGTGGCACTGTGGGCTTGAGAGTTAACGGGAGTTTAAGATACACCTTGACTGACATCTCGTAACTTCGAGAAACAGGCTTCCAAGTCTTCCAACAAGTTCTTTTTTAAATACGGCGACCGTGGCAAACAAGATCATGCCCCGCCTGATGGGAAGCGGTCACCGTAGCCTATGGACGCGTGCAACTCCAGGGGGGTCCCATGTGCGTTGCCAAGCCATTAAAATCTTGTACACTCCTTTTTTAAAGAGATTTGTAATTTTTCGGGAAAACCTCGACTTCATTCCACAGCCAGAGCGTCCGCGGGAGGATATTCCTCTGAAACCGCACACTGCTTGAGGATTGTGGTTAAAAGGTAAGTTAGAAGAGACATCTTACCGTACAGATTATTCTGACACTTATGCCCGGGGAAACGTAAACACAGACTTCTTACACATTACATATTAAAGCAATAATGATACTAACACTTAGAAAACGATATACACCAACAAATATTGCACACTGCGAACTGCGATCTGTACGCCTGATGGTAAGCGATTAACGTCGTCCATGGACACCCGCAACACCAGAGGTGTCGCAAGTGCGTTGCCGGCCTTTAAGGTGGGAGTACGCTCTTTTCTTGAAGGTTTGAAGGTCGTATCGGTCCGGAAACACCGCTGGCGACAGTTCGTTCCACAGTTTAGCTGTGCGAGGCAGGAAGTTTCGGGAAAAGCGCACAGTTGAGGCCGACCATCTAAATGGTGAGAGTGGAAATATTGTCGCGTAGGGCGATGGCGGAAAGAAGCGGCAGGGATTAATTAATCCGAACAATTCCTCGGAACACTCCCCATAATACATGCGATAGAAAATGCAGAGTGAGGCCACATCTCTACGCAGCGCCAAGGGATCAAGCCGATCAGAAATACGTTGGCAGTTTACAATTCGAGCTGCTCTCCGTTGGATGCGGTCTAGAGGAAGAAGCTGGTACTTAGGTGCCCCTGCCCAAAGATGAGAGCAGTATTCCATATGCGGGCGAACCTGCGCCTTATAAAGCTGTAGGCGATGGGCCGGCGTGAAATACTGCCTCGATCTATTGAGCACACCGAGCTTCTTTGAGGCCAATTTGGCCTTACCCTCTAGGTGGCCGCGGAACTGGACTTCACTCGAGATGTCAACGCCAAGGATTCCAATACTGGCTGTGGCAGATAGGGGAGTGCTCTCAAAACGAGGTACCACAGACCAGACCCGCGTTGCCCATTTGGGCTTGTACTTGAGAGAAGAAACGATATGTATGCCGACTGGGAGGGGTCCCTGTGTTGCTTGAGGTCTCATAGTTTTTCAAAACTATTCACAGTCTACTCAGTCAAGGTACTTGGTTGATGTACCGTTTTTTAGGCGCCTGCAAAAGTATCTTCCGCGACAAATGTCTCATACCACTTATCCCGTCTTTTATCCATCTTCTACTAACATTAAATTGCAACGGTTAACCCTCACTGACAAAGGGGTCCCAATAAAATAGAGTTAGAGAGAGGAAATATATGTACTTACAACACAAACAAGATATAAGGATTTTTTATTTTTATTTTTTTTATTACTTTATAAGAACTACCAGTATTTGAATATGTTTTTTTTTTCCTTTCTTTGCAAAATTGTAAACTATTTGGTTTTTTTTATGGGATATAAAAGGTTTTATTATTATTATTATATTATTAACCCTCACGTATTTTTATCAGAATAGGCGTGACATGTTTCGACTGCATCGGGCAGTCGTTGGACAGACATCATCATTGTCATCTACTAGTTTCGATCGGTCACCTGCCAGTACGATTTCAGTTTTATTTTTTAACTAGGTATTAAATCAACCTGACAGTCTTTTTTCATTTTCTATACAAAAAAAGTCTACCAATTTACGCGGGCACGTCATATGTATAGCTATTTATACGTAACGTATAAATGGTTTGACATATGCAGAGGGGTAAAGTCAAACCTCGTTATCTTTGCCGAACAAATGAACTGTCAAGGTTTAAAGTGTTATTTTAAACGTCAAACTTCTACGAAATTATGGCGTTTACTTAAGGCCGTCCCCTATCCCAATGACCTCGGCGATTTGAGCTTTCTTCCCCTCCCGCTTCCTTTCCTCACCGGTTATACAATACGTCAATAAGCATAAGTCGCCACCTAGGAAGAGCTGCTTGTACTAGGACGCAAACCTATAAACTACTAGTGCCATCTTACACGACTGGCCCCCGTCGCTCGCGCAGGCATCTCGAGCCGGCGTTTTCGGAAAAATGCGTGTAATAGCTTTTTCTCGAAAAGTACAAAACCTATCCAAAAATCAGTAGATGCGTTTAAAGTAAACATAAATATATACTGCTTGTCTTAGTTTCTTGTACTTACGACGCATAATAAGGGAGTAGATACAGATTTAAGGTAGAAAAAAGGGTTTACGGTTTTTTTTTTCTCTTGATTTATTATGTTTTTCGACAATTTAGTAGAACCAAATGTAGACCAAATACCTAGCTACATTATATATTTTTTTCAAGCGTTGTGCTTGGAGCTGAACAAAGCCTATTCACTTTAAAAACAGTGAAATATGCCGGGTAGCCCCTTAATACTTTCACAGTCTGGCCTATCAAAATCAAAGACCCTGGGTCTGTCAATTGATAATCCGGCTGGATTTACACTTCAAAGTTTTATTAGATTTCAATTTTATAAGGAGCTAAACCTGGATATTGGTTTTTTATTCGCTGTAACGGTAGGCCTCAATTCAAAATTGTAACGAAAACAGAAAAATGTCCTTACAGAATGTTTTTAAAATTTAAATTTTAGACCATTTAAGTTAAATGTTTCCCCTCTGCCAAAGGACAAGCCCAAATGGGCATGCGCGGATCTGTGTTACTAGTCCGTACAGTAAAATATATCGAAGTGTGCAAGATTTGTTAGTGTAGTTGTATCATCTTCATCATTACAGATTGTTTCTTGTATGTAGTTTGTGACAAGTGCGTCTGCGTGTGCGTGCACGTTTCCCCGCAAAAGGTGACAGAATAATTTGTACGATAATATTTCGCTATTCCATCTTTGTGTTGCTCGCAGATTACGACGTATCATGCAATATACCTTGTTACTCACGAACTTCAGTTAACCGGCGTTTAACGCCCCGTGCTACCGGACGTTAATCCGAGGAAGCTGCGGACTTCCTGATCTGCGTTCCCATCATTACTGGCAAAGATTAAAGGCGTCAGAGTCGTCAGCTTTTCTACCTACACCTCTAGAGTTTTGGTTTGCAAGAGAAAAGCTCTAGTATCAGTCGCATTCGATAACGGCCTCCTAGCCTAGGTAACCCTGCCTACGAAGCAGGAGGTCCCGGGTTCGAATCCTGGTCAGGGCATTTATTTGTGTGTTTATCACGAATATTTGTTTCTGAGTTATGGATGTTTTCTATGTATTTATGTATGTATATGTATGTATCTATTATATATATCGTCGTCTAATACCCACACCACAAGCCTTATTGAGCTTACCGTGGGGACTAGGTCGATTTGTGTAACTGACCCATATTTTTTTCGAAATATTAGTTTAGAATATTTTAACTATAAAACTCTCGTGAGACTCGAACATATTAAATAATATTTAAAACCCCTCCTCCTCCTGATGACGTTCTTCGTAAAGAACGAAACATGTCGAGCGAAAATCAACTAAATTACGTGAGTGACCCGTTTTAAATATTATTTAATAGTTTAGAATATTATTTGTCACTTACCTGATTATAATTATTGTAATTCCATATTCTACTGTTGACGGTTTAGGATTTATGTATGTGTATTCTGTTTATTATTTTGTTTTTCTATGTATTTATGTATGCTTATGTACACTATATATTATTTTTAAGTATTTAGTTATTTTAACATATGGTTTTATTCTCATTTATTTATTTTTCGTTGTTTTATAAATTTCGTATGAATTGGCTATGTGCTTTGCCTACATTCACAGGTTGTCTGGAAGAGATCGCTCTTTAGCGATAAGACCGCCTATTATTTACCCAAATTTTATGTACCTATACTGAAGTTTTTCTTAATTGTTTCATGTTGGTGTGCAATAAAGAATATTGTATTGTGTATATTGTATTTATTTACGTGACGATCGCGTTAAATCTTAAGTTGTATGAGATCTAGAAGTTTCCAATTCGTCCCTCTTGGCGCGCTGTTCAAAATTCCGGTAAAAAGATCCAAAGTCGTGTAATTTATACATACTTAGCTGATAAGGTCAATGACCCTGATTACGTTGCAAGTAGAAACATTTCGAAATTCGAAAAAAATATTCTCTTTGTACCAAACAGCTGATTGAAAATGCACCTATAAATTAAAAGTGAAACCTTTTTTTTTCCAATTCTGGGTCAAGTATCGTTTGAGACTTTTGTTACATACTGGCAATTTTTACAACAACTCTTGCGTCACCGGTCACTACTTTTCCCCCAATTCAAATGCCTGGCAATGTTATATTCGAATTAAATATGTAAGTAGGTATAGATTAACATAATTAGCTATATCAAACCAAACAGAGCTCTAGAAATTTCACACCTTCAATTGATAAAGCCCTTGCTCAACCACTTCCACACCCACCGCTAAACACCTGCCAGGGAGGATTAATTTAATAATGATAGTGTGACACACTAAATAGGGTTCAGTTGCGCTATAATTTGTACATTGTTCTGTAACGTCTCTTATCCTGTTCAAAATAGAAAACCCATTCTCATCTTGAAATTGTCAGATGCTCGTCTGTTTATTTATTCTTTGTTACTCACGGATTTGAACTTAGAACACCAAGCATGTGAACCGACACATTGTTATTTAAGCTCCGATCATCCTAACTAACATCCACCGTGTACTGTAATCTCAATCGTATGTGTATGGTTATAGAGTTGATATTCATAGTGAGTGAATTGGTGGTTACGGCTGCTTAGATTTTATCGATGTGACTGAAAGTGAAGATATCTAAGTAAACAAAAGAGAATCTCGATGTCAAGCTTAACCGACTTTTATGTATAAGGATTCGTAACAGTCGATACAGGCTTATAGGAACTTTCGGCGCGAACTAATCGTCATTTGTCTTGGGTCTGTAAAGACACATTGTCAAAGGGCTGCCAACACAGCCCGCGCCAGCCCTCGAACGCCGCTGTGGGGATATTATAATATTTATAATCGTAGCCAATCGTGCTTGTGCGCGGGTGAGGGGGCCGAGCGTCAATTGTTTTTGCGCAGTGTTCAAAAAACAAAAAAGTTTTTTTTTCTATGATAGGTATATATCTTTTCGTAAGAACTAAACGGTTTGTCTTTGATAGGATCATAGACCTAGAATAGTCAACACTATCTGTAAGTAGGTATAACAATTTACTTCAAATAGCTATTTCAGGTATAAGTAAGAAAATATATACAGTAAGTTACAATCTACCTTAAATATATACAGAAGTTACAATCTACCTTAAATATATACAGTAAGTTACAATCTACCTTAAATCTAAAATAGGTCCTTGACGCATTGTACCTAGGATGCTGGCGGCATTTCCTCGTATCGCAATGCTGATACGTTGTGCGAGGAAGCCACCAGCTCTTCGGTCACCAGTTGAAAATAAATTAATTATCTATACAAGATATAATATAAATAATATAATACATTGGAGCGTTGGTGGCCCGGCGGTGAAGTGACACTTGCAATCCGAAGGTCTCGGGTTCAAATCCTGCCGGTGTACCAATGAGTTTTTCAGAACTTATGTACGAAGTATTATTTAATATACAATCGCTTTTCGGTGAAGGCAAACATCGTGAGGAAACCGGATTCCCAATAAGGCCTAGTTTACCCTAGGTTGGAAGGCAGTCGCTTTTGTAAAACTAGCGCCTACGCCAAATCTTGGGATTAGTTATCAAAGCGGACCAGCTCCAAGCCGTGGTATAAGCCGGGTTAACGCTTAGGGAGGAGAGACAAGATATAATACATAATAAACTTACACACATATTTTATACCACACACATACATACATATAAGTGTACAGTCAAGTGTAAAAATATGGTGGTGCACATCTTACTCAAAAATATGTCCCATAGCACCTTATGCCGGTGTAATAAGAGCGTAGTACCATATTTATGAGACGATTATGTCGAACCATATTTTTGCACTTGACTGTACCTAGACTAAAATCAATCATCATCACATCTCTTTCAAGCAAATAAACTGTCCAACTTTAAACTGATATTTTAAACGTAAAAATTCTATGAAATTAAGACGAATATTTAACCCTTCACAATCTGTAAGTACTATCAAAATCTATGAAACTTAGCACAGATGGACTTTACTATGAAACATAATGAATATAATTAGATAAATATTGACAAAAAACCGGATAGAACCTTGACATTACAGAATTATGCAATGACAATTCATTACAAGTTATTTCTAATTCAACTCAAACAGGGGAAAAACTGGGGTTGAAACTTCAAAGCGAACGAAATCGCAAGTACTCTTGACTCTCATAATTATTTCATAACATGATGCGTATCTTGAATAATTCAATATTCGTTGGACCATACATTTTCCCATCGTTGTAAAGAAAATTCACCTAGTTTCCATCATTCTACACGCTTTGTTTTAAATTATAGTTATAAAATTAGTTTTCAACTTTTCACACGCATATTAAGTATTGTCTATTATCATTTTACGTCACTTGGGTGTTAAATAACTTTTTCACGTTGCCTTTTCGGAAATAGTAGATTGTGTTATTTGTGTTACAAGCGATCAAAATAATATATTACCGGCGAGGGCGTACATTGCATTCCAGAAGGCCTAGTATAAAAATTGTACGACATTAACTCCTCGACCGCGTTAGCGTATCGGGAGTTCAAATTATGTTTGCCGTTTATTTAAAACATCCGGCAACTTTCATATTTTGACCCCTCGATACGCTAACGCGGTCGAGGAGTTAATGTCGTACAACTTTTATACTAGGCCTTCTGAGCGTAATGAAGATTCAAGCATTAAGAGCGTTGGTAAGAACGTGTGACTTTCAATCCTAGGACTTCCGGTTGCCACTCAAGATGGCGAAGATTTCTCCAGAATAGTTTTTTGGTTTGTTCACTTGTTCAAGTGTAATATTGAAAGCGTATTATGCAGTGAACTAACGAAAAAGTGTGCAGCTAATGAAAAATTACCATTGAAACGCGTTTTACCACTTTTTGTTATTACCAGGCAGTCCCGAGGTCAACCTGCCTCGTGCCTCTGTAAAGAAGCTATCTCCTTACAAAAACTTCCACCGAACAACGTCGCTCTTAGAGCAAATTTTTTAACTCACCGTACATTTGTAGCTTGGTTTACCTTGACACTGGCAAAATTGTCCCATTGGACATAAACCATTTTTTTTTAACTGAACTGAACTTTTAATCCCAAGCCGTGAGTTCAAATTCCGGCTCGTACCAATTAGTTTTTTGGAACTTAGATATGTACGAAATACCATATTTACCAATCGCTTCGGTGAAGGAAGACATCGTGAGGAGACCGGATTAAGGGGCTGACAACATCTAATTCATGTTTTTAAGCAGTGTTTTAAGAAAAACTAAGAGTATTAATACTGCAAAAAAATTGTATGTTAAAATTCATCATAATTCGAAGATCCTAGACGGAGCCGATTTTTAATTTAACGAAATCGGCTCGATAGAAAATAATTACAAAAATTGGTCTTAAATTCATCATTAAACGGTTATATCTCTTTATTTTTTTGATTTAGACGTTTTCAATTGAAATCATAAATACAATTTACTCATATCTAAAACTTAGACGTGTCACATTTCACAAACAGTCCACGGGCTTGTTTGTTTTAATAGTTTTCGTGTTTTTCCCTTCTAAAACTGGCGATAATCAAAGTGTTCCCGAAATTCGAATCTTGGGTTTAGTTGTCAAAGCGGACCCCAGGCTTCCTGAGCCGTAGCATAATTCAGTAATAACGCTAGGAAGAAGATTATAATAGTTAACGAAAAAATTACGCACTTGTTGAATTATAAAATCTTATACCTATCATCCACGTACTGGGCTATAACTATGTCTAATTGTACAAAATAATGATATATACATTTTGTTGGCAAATTTATGGGCACCCTTCACAGTTTTGAAGTTCCTGCGCTTCGGACTAGGACACTAATAATATTAGTCTCATACCGTTCGGGAAATGGTACCGACGACACATTTTATTTGACAGTCAACGGACGTTAAACCGTATGGAAATAACTTTACATGTTCCCCATGCAGTGCACTGTCGTAGCTTTAATTCTCTTACCTCATCTACACACAATACAAATACCTACAGATTGATGTTTACCATTTTGGTATAGATTTATGTTTTGGTTGCATAATATCACTGAGAGTTCGGACCATATTAAGAAAGAAAATGAATAAAGAGAATAATAATAATAATATTCTTTCTCAAACATGCAATGAAATATTGATGTTATGTTCCTTATAATAGGCCGTGAAGGATGGCGTTTCAGATACTTCCCGGCCTCTGCAGTAATGTACTATTATTGCTCACCAATAATGATAAAAACACATACAAAGAAAACTGTTGTACAAGAAAAAAAAATTGGCACACAACAGGCGGTCTTATCGCTAAGAAGCGGTCTCTTCCAGACAACCTTTGGGTGGTGGAGAAATTTAGAGAAATAAAATAATATTATATAATTTGTGTTAGTTGCGGTTATGAAACCCCCGAAATATACGAACCTAATCTAACCTACAAAAAACTGAATCGTACCATCTGAAATACTAACTTTGCGAGTAAAACTACTAACTTTCAGGGACCAGTTTGAAAACCAGCGCTGGGCTGCATAGCTTGGCACATGCTGAAATTGGGACCCATTTGCCTTTATGTAAATCAATAGTTTTACTTTAATGTTTAAAATATTTAGCCTAAGAGATAAGTTAATGCTTCTGATTGTTTTTTCTTTTGTTTTACTTTATCTTAGTTTTACTTTTATTTCGTTTTTTTCTAGTGTATTTGTTTTTTGATGGCAAATAAAAAAAATCTTATTCTTATTCTTATTCCTAAATTCGGGGCCACGGGTGTGGTCTCGGTAGCTCAGTTGGAAGAGCGCTGAGCTGGTATCTCAGAGTCGCGGGTTCGAGTCTCGGCCGAGGTCATTAATTTTTCCACTTTTTCTTTCCTTCTGAGTTTAAAAATACTTGCCTGAAAAAGGTTTTTGCCAGCCATTAAATACAATTAAGTAAGTATGTGAGTGTTTTTGTATTTGTATAATTGATTTATTAAAATTTAAGTACCTACATAAAATTAGGTAGATGAGGATTTAAAATTAAGTTTTGTTTGTTAGACTGATCATGGCCCTTGTAGCTTAAGTAAGTGTTTGTGTAAACAAGTAGTAACAAAAATAGGGGATTTTTAGGGTTCCGTAGTCAACTAGGAACCCTAATAATTTCGCCAAGTCTGTCCGTCCGTCCTTCCGTCCGTCCGCGGATAATCTCACTGTGTGTGCGGACTGTAAGTACTAGAAATCTGTAATTTTGTACAAATATGTATATCGGTCAGCCAACAACGTGGTAAAATAAAAAGTTGTTATAATTTTTTTTAGGGTATCTCCCGTACACGTAAAGTGGGGGGTGATTTTTTTTCATTTTAACTTTAGAGTGTGGTATTTGAAAAATAATGAGGGTCTTTTAAAAACAGTTTTTGATAAAGTTAATATTTTCGGAAATAATCGCCCCAGAAGTTTAAAAATATGTGTCTCCCCCTCCCCCCCCTCTAACTTTAGAACTATGAGTTCAAAAGATATGAAAAAAGTTACAAAAGTAGAACTTAATAAGAACTTTATTGGAAAATTATTTTGAACTTGATTAGTTGAACGGTTTTTGAAAAATTGTACAAAATAATTTCTGAATTAAGTTTGTAATTTAACCGTATATGCAAACATTTTTTTTAATCTTGAGTGAGTACTTCATTTATGATCCCGCACGTATCTTCCTTCTAATAAAAAAAAGAATGATTCAAATCGATCGTAAACTACGGAACCCTACACTGAGCATGGCCCGACATGCTCTTGGCCGGTTTTTTAAATATGTTGACTGACTGCATGTGCGTCAACAACGCCGCTGCACTCGCCAGCTAAGTGTTACGTCAACTTTGCTAATGCTTTTAGTCTATGTTTTTTCTGCAATGGAATAGTAAGTAAACTGTAATCTCACATAGCCTGGGGTGGTCACGTACGATTGAGTGTGTAATGTGGCAACCTGATGAATTTTGAGGCATTTGCATATCCGAACATTTACAGGAAACTGTTTACTTTTACTTTGATCGCGTATAGGAGTAAGCAAGAGCAAAAGCGCTGGAAGCGATTTAATGTTTTATTATTCCTTGGAACATGGAATAAATATTTCAAATAAAATGTGATAATTGTAAGTATCCTTATTTATTTGTATGTGGTTAGGTGGGTAGAGCCACATCATGAATAAACGAGTCCCCAGCGCCCGTGTTTGATTGACGACTCCTAAACAATGTACCTTTACATGGAGCAGCCGGTACCTAATTAGCGACAGTATTGATAAAATGAGTCTACAATATAGTTGAGTTCTTTTGTTCAGAATGCCAAATAAAAGAACAACTGTGAACTTGTGAAGGTGAACAATTTGCCGATTCGGTGGAGGATATTATCGAAGATTATACAAACATGGAGTCTGTTATAACCACCACCGCCATTTTCATTCGAGAACAATCTGGTTAACGTGACATCTGGCAATTTAAGTGCTGAGTGGGCTAATTCTAAAAAGTCGTTTAATAGTAGATTGTTAACCGAGGGCTGAAAGGCACGCATTTCCGACGAGGTAGTTTGCCAAACTACCTCGTACATAATATTAATACACGGATATCAGAAACCGTAGTACGAGTACGAGTCGTACTACAAAATACAGGAGGACTCCACCTATCAGGTAACCGCTCAAGTTAATAATGTTAACAGTGACTGGTCCGTTGTGTTAAATGTTATTTAAAAGTGGGTCACAAGGGAAAAACATACTTTCTGAATTTATAGTTGCCGATGTTGACTCGCAGTGAAAAAATATTAAGTAGATGTTTTTTTGTAATATCTTCGAGGGAATAGGTTGTTTGCCGGGGGAATACGAAATATAATTAAATGATAATGTGTCCCCAGTTGTTCACGCGCCCAGAAAGTTACCGTTGGCATTGAAAGATCAAATAAAAAATAAATTGGATGAAATGGAAAGATAAGGGTTTCACAAGTAGAGGGTCTAACAGACTGGGTTAATAGTATGACGGTAGTGAAAAAGTCAAATGGCGACATGCGTATTTGTCTGGACCCCCACGATTTGAATAAAGCAATTAGGCGCGAACATTTTAAACCTCCAGCCTTTGATGAAATTACGGCTGAATTGTTGGGCGCAAAGTATTTTAGCACATTAGACGCGAAGCAAGGTTTTTGGCAAGTAAAGCTAGATCCAAGTTGTACAGATCTTTGTACTTCAATACGGTATTTGGGCGGTATCATTTTTTAAGAATCCCGTATGGAATCTCATCGGCGTCTGAAGTATTTCACAAACGATTATACATTATTATTACCTAATTTATGGGGGATGAAAGTTGCTCACGTCCGTAGGAGATTGCCACTAACGCCCTACACGTGTCCCCTGGGTGGCGCCAAACGAGCAGCAACCTTTTGGCTACTGTACCTGTTGCTATACATGCGACCTCACAGTACCCAGCTCAGTCGTTCTGATAAGAGAAAAATTATGCCTGAATCCAATGGATGCAGAATTTAAATCTTACTCTGTAAAATTAACGACTGACAGGGAAAAAAAAGCCATACGATTAAATTAAATAAATAAAAATTATTATTACGAGGATGTTGTGCTATTTGTTGACGACCTGTTAGTACTCGGCCCGACTCAGGAACTTCATGATCAAAGATTGAGAGCGGTATTAAATAGATGTAAAGAGATAAACATTGAACTAAACAGACAAAAATGCAGAATAGGTTTAACTAAAATAAAGTATTTAGGCCACAAAATTGGCAGCAATGGAATTCGTACGTAATTGCGATTAGAGATATGCCCACGTCAATGCCAACAAAATGTAAAAGATGAAGAAAGATTTAGAGTAATTTCATACCCCATTTCTCTGAAATTTCGGCCAGGTTGACAGAATTATTAAGAAAAGACAGAATGGCACTGGGACAAAACGGTTTGTTATGTTTTTATTCATTATTCATCCTTTTTGGTTCATTCATCTCATTTCAAATTATATATGTTCGGTTGGGGAAAAGAAAAAGATTAAGTCAGGAGAAAAACGGAATACAATTTTTTGATATCAAGAAGAATTAAGCTGGCCGGCGAAGTCAGAACAAATATATCCACGGGTGAGTGTAGAGCTTATTATTATATATTGTTTTCTTTTTGTTTGTCCACCATGTGTCCGAGGCGTGAACAATAAATTCAAAATTTGAACCAGCGCAAAAAGTAACATTTTTGGTCAATCGAGCGGATTGATTCATTTTTCGGTCATTCACATCACATAATTTCAAACGGTCGAAATTATCTCATATATTTCGTGGTATTCATTTTCTGGGGATATATTTATGTTTTACTTCTCATTGTTTAATATAGGAGGGGGCGTTTTTTTTTGTCATAATTCATTTTCATACTAAATTTTATGCTTACTAAAAAAAACCTACTTACATACAACTTATGTTATCCGTTGCGATTTATCGGATTGAATTGCGGTACCTACCTATTTTTGGGGAATATTAAATTGGGATTGAATTTTATGCGGGAAATTCAATTTGTATAATTTCATTGCTTCATTGGCCTAGTGGTTACATTGTTTGCTTTTCAAGTGTGAGGTCGACGGTTCGAGCCTCAGGATAAGTGCACTTTTTGTATTTTTTCTAAATTTATCGTTAATGCGATTTAAAGCATTATTTATCGGTATTGGATGCTATTTCGGTACTTAAGGTTCGGAACATTTATTTGAAAGGTAAAATAAACGTATATTAAAGTTAGCGGAAAAAGCTTAATATATTATTTCCAAGTGCGGTTGCAACACAAGCGGCAATGACAATTCTAACGCGTGGAAAAGAGCATACCTTCCTAAAGTGAAACTTCTGAAGAATATTATGGACAAAGCCTAAGAGGAATTACCCGGGTTGCGGAAAAATAAGATAAATGTTCGGGCTCTAGTAGGAATTACTACCGATGGCAGTATTTATACCCGGTTTAGCATTTTGAATATGCTACTGGCGGTCGTAGCATATTGTTTTAGGTTTGTAAGAAATGCCAGGACTCCATCGTATAGATTGGTGGGAGTGCTAACAGTGCCAGAGCGACGGTTTGCTCTGCAGTGGTTAATTAAATTGGTTCAGCAAGTGGAGTTTGCGGAGGACACCCACATATCAGCTGGGCAAGTGATTCGGATACGAATTTACAAGTGTATAAAATGCTTCAGAACTAAGCCAGGCCCACAGCGCCAATTATGTCAGCGTTGCCCTGGGATCGGGTCAGTGCGACTGGTGTATTTCACACTGTACAAACGGATTTTGCCGGTCCGTTTAGCATTAAACATTCTCGATTGCGGAACGCAAAGATTTTAAAGGCGTATTTATTTGTTCTGCATCTAAAGGGGTTCACAAGAAAAACACATAAAACTAAAACAAAAAAACTAAAGTAAATATTCCCCCCTCGGCATGGTACCGTAGACGCTGGCAGCGTTTCCTCGCTGTATTGTATTGATGCTAGCTTGATGTTTGCAACATAAAAACGACGGCTTTCGATGAACCATAATGCTTTAATCCTTTAATCCCTGGCTGGACTCGGAGTCGTAAGCTTTTCAGAGTGTAAAATTAAGTCTCGTAACAAAGAATAATTATTTACCTACGTTTTCCAGGACTACTGGTTAAAATACAAATCATAATTCTAATTTTAATCATAATTCTTATAGGTACAATCAATTTACGTAATTTTATGCTCACCGGCAAGTGTCAGATTAGAAGTCTTATTTTGTACGGTGCAAAACCAATATTAGCATTGACTTATTTACATATTAACTAATAATTAAAAAGAATTTCAAATATATCGCAAAGATAGTTGGCATTATTGTTAATCGCAGTGCCTTAATAACATTCGCATTGCATTATCTTATGACTGTATATAACTACTCGCCCTTAGGAGACAAGACTTCTTCCTTTGTCGATTCCGTTACGCAGGAGAATTTCCAAAAAATATACTAGTTTAAATACGCCTATGTTATAGGTAAGTTTACAAACATACTTTCAAACCGGGAACTTCGCATTTTACGTTGTATCAAACCTTCGAGTTGATGCTCAAGATGGCGAGAATTTCTTTCGAATAGTTTATTTTTATTTTTTGTCCGCTTAATGTGAAATATTGAATATCGTATTATGCTATGAACTAACGAAAAAGTGTGTAGCTAATGAAGAATTTATACTGAACCGCGTTTAACCACTCTTTAGTCATCACCCGTCCCGGGATCATGGCCGCCTGAAGCTATTTGTAAAGTTTAGCTATAGTTTTACAAAGAGCGGGGCGGATTACCGAACAATGTCACCAAGTGGCAGCTTTAATTTTGACTTGTTATAATCTGTAACGTCGACAGCGCGTGTAAACCGGTTTTCATTAGCACGCAATTTCGGTTTAATAACCGGTTATTGATAGGTTTTCCATACAATTAAAAACCGGTTTGCACGCCCTAGACAGTACGTTCCATACCCTAAAATAAACGCATGCAGAATATAACGACGTAACCAACAACTTGACAAGCTAAACATCAAACATGTCGCTTAACTTCCAACTCTGGTAAACATTGTCTTTTTTTTGTTGACATTATCTTTTAATTTTAATATTAAAACATGTAAAAATGTTTTTGTAACTATAAAAGTTGTGCTGAATCGGTCAAAATATACCGGGCTCTTAATTCCGTGTCTATAGTCTGTGGTCAATGGTCTTATAAACCACAACCAATTTAAAAACTTTTCATTATCCAGGTTTCCGTATAGGGCAATGTCACGATCAGTAATTATTACTGTAGTGAAGCACATGGGGGCTGGTTTCACATGAACACATGACATTTTGACAAGGACAAGGATGAAGGTAAATGACGTGTTTATGACACTGTTTATGGTATGATTTTTTAGGGTTCCGTTTGAGTAAAAAGCATAAAACGGGGCCTGTTACTAAGTCTCGGCTGCCCTTCTGTCTGTCTGTTACCAGTAAACGTGATAGTTAGACAGTTCAAATTTTTACACATGTGTATTTCTACTGCCGCTATAAAAATAAATACAAAAAAATAGAATTAATTAAATATTTAAATATATAACATACGAAACATAGAAATCGCGTAACGTCTGGTTGATAACTGGTCTGGTGACCGAAGAGCTGGTGGCTTCCTCGCACACCGTATCAGCATTGCGATACCACGAGGAAATGCCGCCAGCATCCTAGGTACAATGCCTCAAGGACCTATTTTAGATTTAAGGTAGGTAGAGGTAGGTAGTTAGGTAAGTTACACTTACTGTATATATTTTGAACATAAATGTTTTCAATTGTTAAAAAGTTTTTTGTTCGGTTAATAATGGCAACAGGTAGACGCTTGAAATTATCACGAAATATTTCTAGTTATATATTCACTTTAAATAAATAATTAAAATAAATTAAAACAAATATTTAAGCGAGGCTACCCTACAAGATACGTGGTTTATTGCTGTTTTTAGGGTTCCGTAGACAACTAGGAACCTTATAGTTTCGCCATGTCTGTCTGTCCGTCCGTCTGCGGCTTAGCGCAGTAGCCGCGGCCCGTTAGTACTAGAAAGCTGTAATCCAGTATGAATATACATATTAATCATGCCGATAAAGTGGTAAAATAAAATGTCGAAAATCTTTAATTTTATTGTACCTCGCATACACGTAAAGTGGGGGGTGATTTTTTTTATTTATCCCTAAAGCGTGAGGTATCGTTAGATAGGTATAGGGAATGCAAAACCGATCATGATTTGTATGTAATAACCGGTTATAACCGGTTACGCCCATACAAAAATAACCGGTTTTGCATTCGCTAGATAGGTATATGAAAATGAATAGGGTTTGTTAAAAAAAATATTGATAAAGTAAATAATCGCTCCGGAAGTTTAGAAAAATGTGTCCCCCTCTAACTTTAGAACCGCAAGTCCTAAAAATAAAAATAAAAACACATGAAAATATAAGTTTCTAAAGACTTGCAAGGAAAATTAGTTCAAACTTGGTCAGTCAGGCCATTATAGATTTTTCGCAAAAAACTTATCATGTCGTTTTAAAGGGCGTATAACTCGTAAGAGCTGCGAAGATAAAGATGACTCACACTAGCACGGGACGGGACGGGGCGGGACGAGAAAATCTGTCAATTTCTATAGAAATAATCACGCGATAGTTCGGAGCCCTCGGATGTCACGTGACGCTTTCTATAGAAATTGACAGATTTTCCTGTCCCGCCCCGTCCCGTTCTAGTGTGAGTCATCCTTTATTGAGCTTACTGTGGGACTAGGTCGATTTAAAACGCGAGCTTGATGAGTTGAGGGAAAAAAATTGTCCCTAAATTTCCATACTTTAAAAACTTTGCCAAACAAATAATTACTACCCACATGCTCACAATCTGTTACTCGTAAAAGAAAGCTTGTCCAAGTATTTATCCGAGCTGTTAAGTCTTTCCTGGGCCCAACTTCACCGCGGTAACAGGTGTGACAAATGTGACAATTGTCAGCATCATTATTACTGTTATTACAGGCGTCTGTGGGCTACGGGCGCCGCTTAGGCTTGTTGGCCGCCAACACGTTATTTATAAATAAAAACATCATTATTACCATTAAAAACGAAATACTTTTGTGACGAGCTGGCGAAATTGGGGCCTGGTAAATAAATTTTCATAAATACCACTCAAAACAATATCTGCACTTAAAACATTATTTTTATCAATAGCATAAACATTAAATTACCATTACCAAAAGAAAATAACTACTTATGGCTTCCTCATCACCAAAAAAGGTGCCACAAATGAAAATTGGCATTTCACTATTATTGCAACACAAAAATAAACTGTATGTTCTTACAAATAACGTTCACTTTCATAAATCAAACTAGCACATACATTTTTAAACTGATGATAGGACGTTGGTTAAAATTTAAAATTACATTGGAATTTAAGTATCTTCAGCGCTTAGTGGGTTCAAAAAGGTCTTAAAAGACATTTTTTCCATATGACGATAAGTCGTTTTAGATTCGCACGTAAAATCAGACTTGAAATTTTTGACAGTCATTACATGCAATGTCAACAGTAAATATGAGGTTTTAATTCTCGTAAAATAAGATACTCGTAAACGTGTAGGTACCTATTAATTTAATTTTTGCTCGTTATCGTTATCTTGTATTGCTCTTTTAGGGTTTCGTACCAAAATGGTAAAGAAGGAACCCTTGTGGTGTGTCTCAATCTGTCTGTTTGTCACTTCGTTAAATATCGCGATAACTACTAAAGTTACTGACTTGAATTTGCGAAAAGTTATATACAAAGTTAACTCGGTCTTGGTTAACTTTGTATACATATAACTCTCGACTTAAAAGAAGTAGACACACAAAGCAAAACAAATAGATAATAAATATTATAGGATATTCTTTCATAAATTGACTAAGTCCCGTAGTAAGCCCAAGAAGGCTTGTGTTACGGGTACTCAGACAACGATTTATAATATACAAATACATAACTACATAGATAACATCCATGACTCAAGAAGAAATATATGTGTTCATCACACAAATAAATGCCCGTACCGGGATTCGAACCCAGGACCATCGGCTTAGCAGGCAGCCACTACCAACTACGCCAACCGGTCTACAAAAACGTCTACTAAAACAAAAACTTCAAATAAGTGGTCAGCATTGACCATGTCATTACGTTAGCGAACAATTTGGCATTAATGATGATGCAAAGGATAAATGTTTCGTACGAAAAAAAGTTATACAGAATAGGATACCCAATCTGCCGCAAAAAATACGGGAAAAAATGCTGCAGTTGCAGCTCTTTTTCATATAGTCTTGTTTTAAATGTGACGTTTCGTTATGTGCCAACAGCCTATACAGTTTTAACAGTGTTGGTAGTTCTGTGTATGAATTTGACACTTAATGCTTCCACCTTACAGAAAACCGTAGTTTAATAATAATAACACACTGTCTCATAGTGTTGTGTTTCTGTTGGTGAGTAAGGTCGCCAGAGCTCCGAGAGGATTCACTGCGTTGACAGCTGGGGACTCACGGAGCAAAGCTTGCCCCTTTAGCTGTCAACACAGCGAATCCTACTTTTTTAAAGGGTCGGCAACGCGCATGTATCAGCCCTGGAGTTGCAGGCGCCCATAGGCTACGGTGACCGCATACCATCAGGCGGGCCGTATGCGTTTGTCACCGTCAGTAAGCTCTTTTTCGTACGAAACATTTACCGTTGGTGTCATTATCAATGCAAGTTCGCTAATGTCATTTTGACCCACATTTTTTGACGTTTTCGTTCCGCTGTGTGTCTATTTATTTTAATAACTCAATGAGTAGAAAGGATAAAGTGTTTCCTTTCATTTTTATGTACTATAAATAACATATATAACACAAGATAAGTATTACACATTCTTTTGTTGGGTGTTCTTCAGCATTTGCTTTAACTTCGTCGTGTGGCTTGGTATTATTAAGGAAACAGAATGACATAGTTAGTTTTATTAAATTCGTTTTTTTTTCTCATCCAAAATAACTACTATATTGTATAATTTAAACTTTCGTGAGACATACTGATATTAAATTGCAACGGTTAACACTCACGTATTTATCACAATAGGCGTGACACGTTTCGTCTGCGTCGGGCAGACCTCGTCGGACAGACAGAGTGGTGTTATCACCTTCGCGGCTAGGACATCACTCATCGGAAGGTGATAACACCACTCTGTCTGTCCGACGAGGTCTGCCCGACGCAGACGAAACGTGTCACGCCTATTGTGATAAATACGTGAGTGTTAACCGTTGCAATTTAATAACTACTATATTGCGTTAACCGCTAATGTAAAACGGGCATTAAAATTGACTTTGCTAAGTAAGTGGCACATGACCAGAGCCCGTACTATTCATGTCGATGCCAGACAAATGACGTCAAGCTTCATACATCATGTTTTAGGTTATACGTTTGAAAAAATGATGCTGTCATTGAATAGTGTCAAAACTATTACGTTCGACGTTAGAATTGAACGTTGATAGACTTTATCTGTCATTAACTCATTTCGTATTAAAACATCTTGTTTATACTTACGTCATTAAGACGAAACTGGCATGAAAATTACGGGCCCTGCCTATGACATATCAATGTCATGTCGAAAACTCATACTCCGTTTACACACATACAAATCCCATATGAGATAAAATTTAATTAGTAGTTATTCTCTAAATAGAGCTAATTAGAATACCGGTGTCTTTGAAAAAAATGGTTGCCTGTAAAGTCGGTATACGGGCGAAAGTTTTACGTGACAACGACTTTGAGTGGTAAAATACTGTGCTCGAGTGGAAGGGACGCGTGCCTTTCACTTTTTATGTCTGTCTCTCTCGCTCTTAGGCGGGCTAACCATGCCCGAGTGGAAGGGACGCGTGCCTCTCACTCGCTCTCATTGTGAGCGCATAACGTGAGCGGAGCGTAACGCAGTTTCTTGAAGTGTCACCCGGCAAACCAATTTATAAGACGTTGTCACGTAAAAAAAAATATCTTAATTTTAAGCTAAAGAATGCGTCCTTGAATTTAAAGCAATTGCTCAAAAACACGTTGTATTGGTCTAAGTAAAACTAAGACCAGGTCAATAAATTTACATATTGATCAGCTAAAACTAAATCCATGTCTAAACAAGGTCAACCGTGCTGTCTGTCGTGTTTCTAGGCTTTAGACTGACGAATGCACTACGTATTTAGTTACTAATCTGTGTCTAGACTGTGTAAAAGGCTAATCTGAACAGAGATTTAAGCCGAGGATTATAAGCTGTTATGGACTGGTTTCCTTTCCTTTTTACAAGCCTTCCAAGCTTTCCTTTTCAAGCTTTCCTTTTAACTTGTAACGTATGTGTGTTAGGGTGAAATATTGCAAGCTGAATTGGACCATAATAATGTGAAATAAGTTCGCGGCGAGTGATATTTGCGAATTGTGTTCTAAAACTTCCGTCGATTCATTAAAAAATTTACTTTTTGTGAGTCAGTTTCCGTAACTAGGTGGTTTTAGCGAATCTGTTAAGCACTTTCATCTTGAAAGTCAAGATCTGCTTGAGAGTGCAAGAACTGTTAGATAATTTATTAAACTATTGATATTGGGTGTTTGTATCTAATTATTTTGATTAAATTACTATTTTGGAGGCCGGACGGTGGATAGAGGGAATCTGCCTGTCATTCACTGGTACGATTTCAGAGGTAGCAGTAAACTAGAATACCTTGACAATGGTAAGAATTTAATATGTACATGTTATGGCCAAGCTTGCTGAAAGAAGTGGATTACATATTTGCACAAGAATGATGGTGGATGCTTAAAGTGTCATCCACTGGGCCGTTTACCTTATTGACCTCGTTCATGGACATATTGTGAGAAGATATAAGGGTTAGTAACCCTCACTCAGCTCTTTGTGCCGTGTTTACGTCAAATGTAACAATACGAGTAGGATACATTTACAGCTAATGCGTGCCCTATTTAAAAGTAGTTCAACGTTATCGATGTTTCAACTTGTTCAACTTGTCTTGGGTTGTTGGAGGATGTCGGCATATACTTCACAAATGCTCGTTCCTTATAATCCTGGGATATGGGATAAAATAACTGGATAGTGGATACCCAATCAGCCGAAATAATTACTCCATAAATGTGCTGCAGTTGCGACTCTTTTTCATATAGTCTTGTACACTGCAATGACTTGCATATGGGTTTTAGAGTCATCGTTTATGACCTTACGTAAGTGACCTAGTGACATTGATTGACATATTTTATCTTAATTTAATTGAATTTTTAACTTATTTTAATTGACTCTTTAATTTTAATTTGTAATTTATATATTTTTTATGTTTTGTTTGCTTTGTACTTAAATTGTAATTCTATGGACATTTTGTTTGAAATAAACATTTTATTTATTTATTTATTTAATGTCATTTTGATCCACATTTTTTGACGTTTTTGTTCTATTTATTTTAATAAGTCAACGTGTAAAGGACATTTCATGGAACAATACAATATAGGTAAGTAGGTCTTAAAAACCCTGATCCGTCTTAGTCTTGCAGGCTTGAGTAGCAATTGACAAACAATCATGTCTGACATGGTTATTTGTTCGTTACGTACGAATAGCCATACATTTGACGTGCCCGCCGTAAAAATAGTCACACTTTTTTATATGTTTATGACCTTATGTAAGTGACCTAGTGAATTCGTTGACATATTTTATCTTAATTTAATTTAATTTTCAACTTGTTTAAATTGACTTTTTAATTTGTAATTTAATTTTTATTTGTAATTTAATATAATTTTTATGTTTTTGCTTTGCTTTGTAGTTAATTAAAATGTACCTATTTCTATACACATTTTGTCTGAATTAAACGAATTTTATTTATTTATATGGCTTCCTAAGGCCAATCTATATTTAGGACAAGTGCAATATTGACCTAATGTCCTAATAATAGGACACCATATGTTGAAGCTTAAGCTTTCTAAATTAAGCTTTAATTTTAATCGAAAGAGCATTCTGGTGGGTCGTTATACCTAAATTGTGTTGTCCTAAAAATAGGCCAGTGGGTCTTACGAGGATAGAAAATTTAAAGACATTCCTGTTGATTAAATAATCAAAGCTTATAGGGCATTAAAAATACATTATTTCTAGTGAAATGTTTGTACAAACGTATTTATAAATAGAATGTAGTCATTAGTGATCTAGAGTGGGTGATCGAACCTTCGAGAAACATAATAGTTTTGATTGCTAATTAGCTCTCGTGGATTCCGAGAAATGAGCCTTTACTTGAGACTCAAGTCCTTTGAAAATATTTTAATACGTTTTTGACGAAAAATTTAATTTGTGATACCTACTAGTTTTTATCGCTGACTGTACTTTGGTACCATGACATTGTATTGTCAGCCAACCTACATAAGTATGTGAAGTTTCAGCGTATTCGAATAAAGGGGAGTTAGTCAAATTCAGCTTGTAAGATTTGACCCTAAGCCTAACACACAAACATAACATTGCAGGTTAAAAGGTAAGTATCAATTAAAAACCTATAGGTAATTTTAACTGTTTAAGGGATTTAGGACTCGTCCGTCAGATTCCTCTATCGTCAGAAGCAGTTTTTTTTAATCATTTGGGTTTAGTTTCGTCAGGAATGACCTATGTGGAGAACCTCTTACGCCCTTTTCGTCAGATTCCGCTAACGTTAGTTCTTTATTTGAGATCGAAATAAAACTGGAACAGGTCCGTCAGACTCCTCTTTCGTCAGAAGCAGTTTTTTTAATGATTTTAGTTCAGTTTCGTCAGGAATGACCTATGTGGAGAACCTCTTACGCCCTTTTCGTCAGATTCTGCTAACGTATACTCGAACAAGCGGTTTGAGCATCGATAAAACCGGCTAAATGCGAGTCGGACTCGCCCACCGCGGGTTCCGCACAAAGGATGCTGGGCTTTATATGACCTTATGTTATTCAAAATACTAGTGGCACGGAACTCTCAGTGTGCAGCAATACGGTTTACGGATTCTTCCTGTAGGTACTTGCGCTACAAGCTCTTGTTTTTTGCCAAATGTCGTGATTCCAGGTCAACGGGAAGTACCCTATACCTACATTTTGACTCCCATTGCAAATGTATGGCAAATGCGATATAAACGGCCATATCTTTTGATTGCGTTGACGTAGAAGTTCGGTTTTTTCGTTTTGAGGTGGGTAACTCTAAAAACGCTCGGACTCGCCCACTTAGGGTTCTGTACAAATATAACTTAAGTATACCTATATAATTATTTATACCTATATTTACATATATTATTTATTTATTTAGTTTCAAACTGTCCAGTTAGGTAGGTCCAATTTCGAGAAAGAGGTTAATCGTCGAATCCGACTCGGTTGGGCAGCGTTCGGGAAGCTGCGACACATCTTTTCGTCCAATATTCCGCAGTGCCTGAAGACGAAAGTCTTCGATCAGTGTGTATTGCCAGTGATGACACTGATGACATACGGTACTAAAAAGTGGTCGCTTATAATGGACCTCATAAGAAGGCTCAAAGTCACCGAAAGGGCAATGGAGAGGGCTATGCTAGGAGTCTCTCTGCGAGATCGTATCAGGAATGAGACCATCCGCCGCAGAACCAAAGTAACCGATATAGCTCTCTGAATCGCTAAACTTAAGTGGCAGTGGGCGGGGCACATTGCACGTAGAACCGATGGCCGTTGGGGCGGAAAGGTTCTCGAGTGGCGACCGCGTACCGGAAGGCGCAGCGTGGGTAGGCCCCCACAAGGTGGACTGATGACCTGGTGAAGGTCGCAGGAATCCGCTGGATGCGGGTGGCGCAGGACCGGTCATTGTGGAAATCTTTGGGGGCGGCCTGTGTCCAGCAGTGGTCGTCTTTCGGCTGAAGTGACCTATATTTATATATATTTTTAGTTTTGATTCTTTTCCGTTTGTATAGGTTGTTTAAGATATTATTTGACAAATTCAATATTATAATTTATAACCTATAATATAACAGGAAATACCCCCATAATTGTTTAGATATATGGTTTTAATTTCAATTCGATATCTCCACGCGTCCCCGAGAAAAAGGATCTTCATACTCATACACATACTCAATCCTATCCTATAATCCTATAAGCATGGTAAATCTGACCTACACGCAAAACATAAGACGTGTTTATTACGAGAATTACTGTTTAGTCAGCAGTCTAAAAATTCTGACCTATATGGAAAGAATAAGAGATCTGACAAATTCTGACCTATACGGAAAAAAAAGGAATATGACGAAAGGGGAATCTGACGCACGAATTTATCACCAGAATTGCTGTTGAGTCAGCAGTTTAAAATTTCTGACCTAAACGGAAAAAATAAGAGATCTGACGAATGTGGAATCTGACGGACGAGTTCTAAATTTAATCTCCGATCTTATTTTCCGTTATAATTTTGTTGACTATCTGTTGTCTTGTATCATTACTTTATTATGAAACCACAGCCTAATGCGTCATATTTCTTAAATTAGAAAATTACCGTTCAAAACGGACAAATAAAGTGACGAAATATCAAATTTCTCCCCTCAAATCGCAATTGTAGGTAGAACAAAGTTAATCGTGCAGTTCAGGGAAAGGTCATTCGGAGAAAAGTGCGTACTTTTGACCCAAACGCGTCATTTGTCGTGCGCAAATTATATTTTTGTAAAAAAGTGCAAAGTCATGGTGATGGGTTCTTAATGTGACATAGAGTATCGAAATGTGTGTACAACTTTGTTTAATTTAAACTTTGATTTTTAAGTGAAGATTATAAAATAACCTCATTTGCTACTTTGTTTATTAAATACCCACAAATTTCAATATATCCTACCTTAAAAAAAACTTACCTTTATAAAAATTTAAACTACAAAATAAACAATAAATTTAAAAAATCACCAATTCACTGCTCTGTTTAAATATTTAAAAACATACAAGTTGGGATCTGTAACGTTATTTACGTATTAAAACGGCAAAATAACCCTAGGTATGGGAGCTCTTCTTAATTTTTTTTTGTTAACTATCTCGGTTCATGAGACAGGCGGACGGACGGACGGCAGTGGAGTCTTAGTAATAGGACCCCGTCAACTTTTATTTATAAACTTTAAACAGTGTTGATAGTTCTGTTCTGTTCATCAATTTCACACAGGATAAAAGAACTGGATACCCAAACGGCCAAAAAAATTACGCCATAAAAGTGCAGCAGTTGCGACTCTTTTTCATATTTGTTTGGAACGTGACGTTTCGTAAGTGCCAACAGCCTATAAACATCGAACAGTGTTGGTAGTTCTGTGTATGAATTTGACACTTAATGCTTACGTGAATTAGCTCTTTTTCGTACGAAACATTTATCGTTTGCAAGTTCGTAATGCAAGTTCGCTAATGTCATTCTGATCCATACTTTATGACGTTTTCATTCTACCCATCCAATTTGAAAATAAACGCGATTAATCTGTTCTTAAGTGTTTAATTTCAATGAATAACAATCGCGGTAACAGAAGACAATATTATGTTATTTTAACACGTTCACTGCGAGATTGATTTTTATGTACTTGCATACCATGCACTACCAGGTATTTTCTGTCTGGTAGTAAAGTTCCGTCGTATGCGAACTAGGTCTTAATGGCCTGGTGATAGCCATTCATAGAAATATGAGCCCAACATCAACAATATTAAGAGTGAATGAATGAAATTTCGCTTGTATTAAGTTCATTAATGTACCTACTTGAAACTAATTTCGCCCGGGAATTGCCCAGAGATTTGTTGCTCTTTTTAAATAAGTCAATAGTTTATCAGGATCTATATCAAGGGTACTCTGCGCACCTTTAGTATGTTACGATAGTAAAAATGTTCAATCATGGTTCCAATCCATCGGTCTTGCGTAATGTTTACCTGGTTATTTGTGTGAAATGTAATGCTAATACATTCTAAATAGGTGGAACACAGACCACTTCTCTAGACGGGAGTGGGTGACGGTACCAAGGATGAACACTGTTGCATAAACTACTATTATACTATACCCACACATCATTAGCCCTCTATAATGCGTTCAAAAACCGCATATAAAGACCCCCATAATAATAAACTTTTTTTACAGCAAATCTGTGAAAATGTTATTATAGCTAATTTTTATTCTAGAATTCGATAATGTTATTTTCATTTCCCATGCTCTGAAAGTGGGTTGTTGGTTATCTATGAAGCGGGTGGAAAACGATACCTCGCGGCTAGGGTCGCAAACTAATATATTCCTCTTGGTTCTCGACTTGTAAGCACCAAGCAGAACAAAGTGTCAACAATATTCTTATTTATTCAGACCAGAAACAAATCCACGGGTATAGTTCGATCTCTTAAAATATTGAAATTTATTGTAGCGATTATCATACGTACGGTTGTGAATTCGTCAAATTATTTTGATTTTTCGGATCCAATGTTAAGTGTCCCATTGTTTTTGTTGTTTTTTTTTTGATAGACGGGTAAAATTGACGATGTGGCAATTGAAAGACGAAGCGGTGCGAGGCGGCACACCGGTCACCTAAGAGTCCTAGGACATCTAGACTTCGCTGCTTCGCGTTGAAATCTGACCACATCGGACCGCGTCGGGATGTATACCGCCTTACACCATATGTCCGCTTTTGACACACAAAATAACCGATATCTTGATCCAATATTGGAATGTGTTACCTCAACGTAATATTTTGAAATTTCAATAATTCCTGACGTTTGGCCTCGCGTGTTTCATAAACGATTCACGATGCGGTGTCTATATAGCATGTAGTCTGCGAATTCAAGGTTGACCGTTATATAAACATTGCTAATTTTGTTTGTTACTCCGTTAGTAATACAGGGTGATTTTTAGTCAATGGCCAAACTCTAAGTAGTGAATGTATAGGTCATACTGAAAAACTTGTATTTTTTTTTTCTTCACACCCCAAGCAGCACATTAGTGAATTTTGCAGCTTATCTTATAGCTTAATGTTCTAAATGAGTGGTTTAACAGTGTTTGATAAAACTTATAGCTTTAAACACAACTCAAAATGGTATACGAGTTCATCCTGTCACTTGTAGTTGCTTAGTAACGTTTTTTGTTTCTACTTTAAAACTTAGAGATTTAAATACAACTCAAAGTTGTATTTGAGTTTATCCTGTCACTTTTAGTTGCTTAGGAACGTTTTTTGTTTCTACTTTATTACTTATGGTTGGGTAAAGTCGATTTTGCTACTTAAAGTTGCATGCAGGTTTTAATTGTCACTGAATAAGAAGCAACAGTGCTATATAAGGGCCTAAAGTCACTTATAAGCAACTTTTACAAATAAGTGGGAACATACCCTTATTTGGAACTTTTAATTCCAAATGACTGGTATAATATAGTAGTATATCACCAATAGTGGCTAAAGAGATCATTTTACGGCCCTTTTGGTACCTAAAGTAATTGCAACTTTAAGGCATAGAAGGGCTGTAAAATTATTTCTTTAGCCACTATTGGTGATATACTACTCTTTTATACTAGTCATTTGGAATTAAGAGTTACAAATAAGGGTATGTTCCCACTTATTTGTAAAAGTTGCTTATAAGTAACTTTAGGACATTATATAGCACTTTTGCTTCTTATTCAGTGACAATTAAAACCTGCATGTAACTTTAAGTAGCAAAATCGACTTTACCCAACCATAAGTAATAAAGTAGAAACAAAAAACGTTCCTAAGCAACTAAAAGTGACAGGATAAACTCAAATACAACTTTGAGTTGTATTTAAATCTATAAGTTTTATCAATCAACTCATTTAGAACATGAAGCTATAAGATAAGCTGCAAAATTCACTTATGTGCTGTTTGGGCTCTTATTGCCACTCCAACGCATAATTAAGTCTCAATGGGAGGTTCTTGAAAACCAAAAGCAGTTATATTCAATTATTTCGAACCACTAACGATCTCACAGTTCCAATATTAGGACATATTAAGTACTTGTTGTTCTTATTGCCACTGCCAAAATATATTATTCGTCTTGCGTCATGCACTCTGTTGATATAAATTTGTTTTGAACATTTGTTTCTGTTGATATAAAGTTCTAGACATTAAACTCATCAGAAATGAATTCCGCGAAATGGAAAAAAGTTAAAAGATGTGGAAATTATCATCGGCAGGTCGTAGATACTTTAATAAATATTATGGAGATGGACACAGAAGATACCGATTCAAACCATAAAGTTAATCAACAATCCGAAGAAGATACTCGTATTGTTGAAAGGTATTTATGATTAGAACTTTGGCAAAAATTAGCTGTATGATACAAAAGAAATAAATTGAAATAGGTTATAATAAAATTGTGTCAATAATAATTGATTACAAATTCAAGGGTTTCGCATACAAAAGTGATTTGTTTACTTGTATTTTCCGTAACTTGATATTAGTTGTTTATGCACATTTGACGTATGAAAAGTGTTGCATTTGAGTTAATAAGCGAAAGTTACAGAACGATCGAATTCCAGGAGAAGTTTAAATTTCATTTTCAGTATTAATTTCGCTTGTCAACACATTTTTCCATGGCACTCAAACATGGGATGGAAAAATCAAATATTCCTAAATTTACCCCTAAAAATATTTTGCTCCTAAAAAAACCTCACGCTTCTTGTTTACCCCCTAAATCTAGGCGTAAAACCCCTAAGTTGGCAGAGATGTGTCAAATGTTTGTGGGTGACAGAAAACCTGTATTGCCACTTGTAAATAAAGTTGCCAACCAAATAAATTCAAAAACTATCGAAATATTGCAGATGGCTGTTTCAAAACCTGGCTCCTACATCCTACTTCTCCCCTACCTACTCACCTAGATTTGCTTACAACAACATCAATTTGGGATTTTGGAGCAGTATTGAGGACTCCTAATTCACGAGCACTGGGCGATCTAAAAAGAGCAAATAATTAGAATTGGTAATAGCATTCACTGCTTTGCCACGCGCAAGATACAAATAAGTGATTTTCAGACCTAATAGTTCCAAATAGAGAACAAATAAGTGAAAATAAACACCGTAAGATCTTTTATTTTCCGCCATGTTTACAAAATGGAGTCCTTGAAAATGAATTATTGTAAACAGAATTTTATCACACTGACGCATAATCACAGAATTTTGATAGTTGTGATGGTGTTAATTTAACATTGTACGTAACCTACGATCATTAAGCCCGGTTTTTAATAGTTTTATTTCTTATCAGTGTCAATTCCTTACGTGATTTAGCACTCTCTTTTTAAATATTTTTGATCAAATCAAACGCGCATCGAAATTTACAAAGAAACCATAATATAGTTACACAGTAACAAAAAATTCCCAAGCATTTCGTGCTTATTTCAACTGCTGAACGTGAAGTTTTAATCACTTATCAAACGGATGACATATACCAAATTAAAATGGCAGATCACATTCACATGAACTTTGGCGTCGCAATTATAAATCACTCATTGACCGAACTGATTTTTTTTTGTATCATTCAATAAATATCGGTCACTGCGCATAACTTTCACCCATAGTTCTAATTGTCACTTAAGGTAATCGTGAGATCTGTTATGGAGTCTATTTAGAACCAAAAATCGTTCAATAAAAATGTCGTTCACTGCGCATAACTTTCACCCATAGTTCTAATTGCCACTTAAGGTAATCGTGACATCTCTTATGGATTCAATTTAGAACCAAAAATAGGCTGCAATTTTTCTCCTTTTGGTTCTATATTGGTTGCATAAGGGTTCTCTCCACCTATATAGAACTAAGTCATAGCTATATATTTCACTTAAGTATCTAAATATATATGATATACGAGCTATATGTCTTCCAGTGTGCTACTTGGGGTACCTGCTCGTGAATGGTGATATTATATGCAAGCATACTTAGATTTTAAGCTAACATGGTCATTTACACTATAATTACTATTTAAAACGAGATATTTACCATGTACATTTGTTTTCATGAGCTCCCGATATTTCGGCACTGTTACAAGTGCCATGTTCACGGTGTAACTGATTTGATTTGATTTGGTGTAACAAATGTACATGGTAAATATCTCGTTTTAAATAGTAATTAAAGCATACTTAGACTTAATGAGCTGTATTAAGCCCATGGTTTTAAAGGATTCTCATACTACTTTACCGCCCGCCAGGGGCTCCCTGAGGACCTCCCCCACGCGTTCGCCGCACGTAGTCGCCGCTCACTCCGGAGTAATGTGAACTGTGCGACTACACTACTGCTAATAATTATTGTTTCTTTATCTGCCTAGAAAGTTTATTTATTTCCTCGCAAATGTGATGAAAAACATTGTATGTATCACGGGCGGTGCCAGAATTACGAATTCGCACCCTTAATACACAATGTACTAAAACGGCCTATAGCCTAGTTGGTAGTGACGAGTTACGAAGCTGTAGGTCCCGGGTTCGAACCCTGGGAATTTATTTGTGTGTTTATCACGAATATTTGTTCCTGAGTTATGGATGTTTTCTATGTATGTATTTATCTCTGTAAGTATGTGGATCGTCACCTAGTACCCATAGTAGAAGCTTTGCTTATTTTAATATTAGGTCGATCTGTGTGAGATTGTTCCCAAAATATGCCGAAATCGCGAAAGAAAATTCCCATACAAATTGGCGGCATTACACCCGCTGGAATGTATGGGACAGCCAAATTATTTTGCACGATTTAGGCATAGGCCCCATAATAAAAGTTGGTCAGTATGACCTATACATACACTACTTAGAGTTTGGCCAGTGACGAAAAAAACACCCTGTATATCGATATAGTCATATTACAGGATGACACACGCGACGGGACGGGGCGGGACGGGAAAATCTGTAAATTTCTATAGAAAGAATTACGTGATAGCTCGGAGTCCTCGGATGTCGCGTGGCGCTTTCTATGGAAATTGACAGATTTTCCCGTCCCGTCCCGTCCCGTTCTAGTGTGAGTTCCTTAATATGGACATTGGGACAGCGAATACGAAATATCTGACACAGTCTTGTTTCGTAGAATCTTAAAGACAGGACATACTTACATACTTACCTAAAGTAATTTTAGTTATTAAGCGAATGACACCAATAGAAAGAAGCTTCCTCGCTCAACGGATCAGTCTAGTAATCCAGTGAGGAAATGTTGCCAGCGTCCTCGGTACCATGCCGCAGGGCCCTGTTTTAGATTTATTATAGTTTTTATTTAGTTTTATTTTAGTTTTTAGTTTAGTTATACTTAGTTTAGTTTCTTACAATAAATCGTTGAAAAAAAAATAGAAATAAAGTAAATGTTGATAAACTTATGGCCTCGGATGAGATTCGAATTCCCGAAGGATTTAGTGGAAAAATTTACAGCCAACGGGGGTGACTCGGTAGCTTAGTTTTTAGAGCGATGGGCGCGCATCCTTTAGCAGTAAATTTTTTCACATTTATTTTTGAGAATTTTCATGGTTTATAAAATACTCTATTTGTGTAACATATAGATATTTATCATTTGTTTATCAATTAATTATGTCTTTATTAGTTTCGGCAGCGCATTAAAATACAACTATTTATCAAACATTGGCGCCACGGCGAGACAGTTCAACTTCACTAAAGCAGAGACCAGATAAAAATAAAGAGAGACAATCTTGATTAAATTGTGTTGTATACGACCACTCAATTTTATCCTGGGAATATTCCTTTGATGATGCGGTAATAATTTCCGTAATGATTAAAGACCCTTTTTACCAACGTAGTCTTAACCAGACGTATAACCATGGCCACGTAAGGTATCTGGGACATAATTACTTAATAAGTTTATTATGTATAGAGTTACACTTGAATACATCAACCGCGTGTACAAAAAAAAGAAAAAAAAGGCCAACAGTTCTTATTTTACGGCTCGTCTCTTATTTAACCTGAATTTTATTATTCATAATATATAAATTTACATAAACAAGCTAATAATAGCGAGCGGTGGTTAGTAAGAATTTTACACAATGGCAGATGACAAACAATATTTGGTGTTTATTATACAAGGATGAATTTGACCATGAGATTACTTTCAAGCGTGTCATAATCAATGATCGTACTATTTCCAGCATTTTTGGTGCGATGACGTCATATGACACACGGCAGCGACCTAGGGTTATCCACGTGTATTAGTACATTACCTAACTAGTGCGGTTAAACAAAGAAAGGCCGAGATCGCAGATGTTTGCGACCCGAGCTGCAAGCGAGGGACGTAAATATGCGATCAAGGGCTTTATTTATTACCTCACGTGTTAGGTACATCATTTTATGCCTACACTTGGGCAGAAATCGGCTTTTCCGTAGGTACATCTAGCGTGCGGAAAAAGGCACTTTATGGCCAGATGTGGCATAAAATATGATTGACGTTTAAAATTATGTATCTTATCATTGAAAATGAAACACTGTTTTCCTCTGAAATAAATGATGATGCATTTATGATACGAAAACGAGACAAGTAACAATCAAGGTCTCTTGAAATGTAGACTTTGTCATATCGTCTTAAGTTCTTAATTTGAAATGAATTTGGTTGTCGCTTAGGATGTTTTAGGATCAGTATTGATTCATGCAGTTAAGGATTAAGGATGACTTACACTAGAACGGGAGGGACGGGATGCGGCGGGACGGGACAAGAGTTTCTATAGAAAGCGTCGTATGACATCCGGGCTCCGAGCTATCACGTGATTCTTTCTATAGAAATTGACAGATTTTCCCGTCCTAGTGAGAGTCATCAATTAGCGTCTGCTTGAAGACGCAATGTACTGCGAATTTTGTCAATTTTGTATTATGACAAGAGACGTCAAATAGGCTGATGTATTAACATGTGTGTGTGTGTGTACATTAGTACACACGCGTTCAAAAGTGTATGGGCAATTTATGAAATTCATTCATACGTGGCCGTCTTCGATAGCGACTGCGGCGTTCGGGGTGTCCCTCTCGCTCCTGCTAGAGCGAGAGGGACACACTTTCGAGTACAATCGGTATCGAATACAGTTGCGTGCAACTTATGGTAAGCTCGGTAAACGTGCGACAATGAGAGACTAAGTCTAAGGAGAGACCTTGCCTCCTTATGTGTGTTCTATCGCCTATACAATGGGCTGTGTTCTGAAGAATTGTTTGACATGATGCCAACGTCCACTTTTCACCATCGCACCGCTCGCCATCGACAGGGCGCTCATCCACACACCTTGCAACCATAATGGTCGCGCGGTTCAGAGGAATTTCCTCCCGCGGATGCTCCGGCTGTGGAATGAGCTCCCTGAGGTTTTCCCGAAAAATTACGGTATGGGGTTCTTCAAAAGAGTGTACAAGATTTTAATGGGTCGGCAACGCGCGTGTGACCCCCCTGGAGTTGCAAGCGTCCTACGGTGACCGTTTTCCATCAGGTAGGCCGTAAGCTTGTTTGCTACCGATGTGGTATAAAAAAATGACAGTTGCGTTTCATTCACGACTAAGCGTTAACGATTGTCATCCTGTCCACGCCCGCAGTTCTGTCCATGCAATATGTCAAATCAAATCAACATCGTATCTTCAGTCTCCGAATCCGCCTTCGATTTAGAAAGGACTAATTAGGCAACCACATTCCGATGAGCAATTCGCATAAACAAGTTTCTCAAGATGTTCGAACGGATGCGGTGATGAAACTTGCGAAATTCACTTAGAGCAGGTTAATTCTAATGTTTTATGTCAAAAACATGATGTCTGCGTAATCAGTGTGTTTACCATGAGTTGTAAGTTTCTAAAGTATGTCCGTCTTGCTCCTACCACTACTCTGATCGTCATCATCATATCAGCCATAAGACGTCCACTGCTGAACATAGGCCTCCCCTTTGGACCTCCATATGTACTGGTTGGAAGCGACCTGCATCCAGCGTCTCCCTTCCTAAGGTTATCTGTCCGTCTTGTAGGTGGACGTCCTACGCGTTTGCCAAGCCGTGGTCTGAGCACTTTTCGACCCCATCGGCCATCTGCTCTGCGTGCAATGTGGCCTGCCCATTGCCACTTCAGCTTGCCAATCCGGAGGGCTATGTCGGTGACTTTAGTTCGTCTACCAGTAGGACCACCACCACTCTGGCAGGAGGCGAAACGGACATATTTTCGTAACGCTCAGTCTCTAACGCCTCGGGCTACTTACAACTGATAGTAAGAGCCCGGTATATAAATTTGGCCGATTCAGTTCAATTTCATGCCATGAATATTCATAGTCACAAAAACATTTTTACATGTTTTAATACAAAAACTAAAAGATAATGTCGATTTGAATGGAATAATTGAAAAAGTTTTTCAAAATTGTTTTCAGTTTTTGAAAAATCTACCATTTTCTGTTTTCCCATTTTTTGATGAGCGAGCTTCAAACATCTATCTGGTTTTCGACCTTATTGCTATTAAATTATAATAAAACATTTTTTTTCTTATTCAGTACCTATATTATAGTCTTCTACGGAATAAATGAAACACTTTTGAACATTTTTACACCAAATTATAGAGTTTTTTTTTTTGGTAATTTTTGCCAGAAATACACGAACATTAGCCAAGTTTTCTGGCTAAACAGTAACTTTTTTCAAATAAATGAATATGCAATTATAAAGTTTAGGTCATACTCTATCCAAAAACTATAAATATTGTTTACATATCTCCAGTGTTTTTTTCTTAAGCAGCACTTCTAATTGCTCTGTATAACGCTATAAAATATACGACGTACGTAACAAATGTAGCGGCAGCGGCAGTCCAGCTCGAGAGCTCGTAAAGAGGTCGTGTCGCTCCGCGCTCTGACGATATTTACAAATATGAGAAACTGAGAGTACAGAGGAATGTGTAAGTAGTGGATATCGAGATATTGGGTGGCTGAGTAGTTGTATAGTTGGGATCCTTTGGTATACTTATTTATTAGGATAACGTGTAAATGTATTTTCGCTCGTTATTGTGCAAAAGTCCTATCTCGCGCGAATTTAAACTTATACCGGACTCGTAAGCACAGTAGTTTGTAGTATTATAGCTACTGCAAATTCGAGACTCACATAAAGTGTGTTTACCGTGAGTTGTACGTGGCGGTATTCGGTAGCGACTGCGGCTTTCGGGAGTATGTCCGTCTCGAGACAGAGTAATGGTAGGATCGAGTTGGAGATACTTTCGAGCGCCGTAGTCGCTACAGAATACAATTGCGAGTAACTCATGGTAAGCAACTGGCGGGAGCAAGATGCAAGCACAGTCGAATGGCGCAGTCGCTATCGACTAGGTTTACGTAACATGTGGTGTAACAAAAACTCTGGTGATCCGTTTAAGGGCGTATCTAACCAGATTCATGGTGTAATAGGAAAAATACATTTTTAACGCATTTTTTAGGGTTCCGTAGTCAACTAGTCAACTAGTTTCGCCATTTCTGTCTGTCCGTTCGTCTGCAGCTTAGCTCAGTGACCGTTAGTATAGTCGCCATCAGATATATAGGAGCGTCCGAAGCGTTCAAAATATCTGAACAAGCACTCTAACGTCTTGACAATAGAGGCGTGTTCAGATATTTGTGAGCGCCTCGGTCGCTCCGATATATGTGATGGCTACTGTACTAGAAACTAGAAAGCTGCCAACAAAGTGGTAAAGTCGAAAATCTTTTATTTTAGGGTACGGTAAAAAAATGCATTACAAATGATGAATGATTTGATTCATGCTTTACCATTTTACATTACTATGAATAAGTAAAATACTATAATATATTAGGTAATGAAAAGGACGCATTTCGTTAAAAACATTTTCGTGAAATGCTCATTCAGCGTCTATTTATTTAAATTATGAAACAAACTCTTACACAAATATTTTTACAAATTATTTTAATATTTCTAAACCTATAGTTTCCAGAATTTTCAACTATTCTTAGTTAAAACTAAACATAATTTTGCACGACAAGGACAGATTTTACTTGACACTATGTTTTAAACACTTTTTAAAATTATAGTACAGTTAAATGTATCTATATCTTTTTTTATAAGCTATTCAGAGTGCCACTGCTGGGCAAAGGCTAACCCTTGGATCTCCATAACTCCCTCTGTTTTGCTTTATCGGGCCAGTTAGTAAGGAAGGCGTCCAAGTCAACTCGCCATCTCCGCCTGGGCCTGCTTCGTCCACGCCTACCTTGCGGCATCCACTTGGTAGCTATATTAGCCCACCATTGCTATATAGCATGGGATAGACGTGGCCGGCCCAGTCCCATTTTAGCCTGGCAGTTTTCTCGCCTACATCAGCTATGTTTATATTTAATATTTAATACATTTTATTTCGGTCACTAAGTATAAGGTATTACGGAACCCTCCTTCCGATGCATTTGGCCAGTTTTTTACCTTCACTTTAATAAGTACTCATCAAACGCAAACAGAATACGGTGGCAAAAACATGCTCAAATATTGACATCAAACATTGGTATATCTGATCAAAAATCTACCTTAAACTTATGAGTATAAGGTTGAATTTGGCAGTGATGGACCTAGACGTATTTGTCGTCCATTTCCTTGGCACAGATGTTATTTCAATGTTGTAGGAATTACACAGTTCATGGCTTTTGTGAGCTTTCGATTTATCGGAACGATTTTAGCACGAAATTGTAAAATCGCCTACAGTATAACTTCCTAACAATGTAACCAAACCGCCATGTTGATACTCGTAGTAATAACCTAACTTTTATGTTTAATTAAATCTCCAACATTAAGTTATTTTTCTTAAGTTTTTTGTGAAAATTGCAAAGCGTCTGGTTGACGTTACTTTACTGGTGACCGAAGAGCGGGTGGCTTCCTCGCAGAACGTATAACCGTGCCTCTACATGCTCGGGCTCTCGGCCGAATGTTTCGGCCATGTTAGTACACGATCATTCGAGACAGACTATATAGAGAAAATTTAAGCCAGACCAGAGACAATTTAAGTACTTTTTCAGGTAGTTTGGTTGAGTTAAAAGGTGTCTCAAATAATTTCACTTCGGGTGAAGCTATTTAAAAAGTGTCTTAAATAGTTTCAATAACCAAAGCTATTTAAAACACCGTTTAACTCACCGAAACTACCTGAAAAAGCTTAAATTGTCTATGGTCTGGCTTAAATTTTATCTATACAGTCTGTCTCGAATGAGCGTGTACTAGGGTGGGCCGAATCATTCGGCCGAGAGCCCGAGCATGTAGAAGCACCATAAGCATTGCGATACAACGAGGAAATGCCGCCAGCATCCTAGGTACAGTGCGACAAGGACCTATTTTAGATTTAAGGTAGGTAGAGGTAGGTACCTAGGTAAGTTACACTTACCGTATATTTTTTGGAAATAAATGTTTTATTTATTTATCTTTGCACGTTACAATAATACAACCGTTTCATTAGTGAATGGTTTCAGTGGTGTTTGATGAGGTAGTGTGAAAATACAAGGAGAAACAGTGACAAAACATGTGATAACTTTTGTTTAGATTGTTTGTTAGTTCTATTTACAGTGATTTTAGCGTAGTAAAACACTCGCCCCTGTTTGACCATGGTGACAAGGGTGATAATTATCAGCATCACTAGTATTGCAAGCGTCGATGTACTACGGACGCTCTAACTATTGTGCGGGCTGTATGCTTGTTTGCCATGTCATTTATAAATAAAAGATAACCTGCCGAGGCCTTTAAAGCTGCACTATGGTGCTTCGACAAATGCTGAGTGGCATCCTTTTTGGGACAACAAAGCATAAAATTGTTTAGTGTGTTTTTAGTTATAAGATTGTATACCTAATGTTGTTTCAAATAAACAAATTTCATTTCATTTCATTTAAAGTAAGAAATGTCTCAGATCTCTTTTCGTTATCTCAGATTTCCTTATTTAACTTTTATCCATATTAAGTAACACTTCTTATTATGGATAATAGGACTTCGTTTATAATAGGACGTTACTAACCCCCCCCCCCCCCCCCCCTGTGAAAACGAGTGCTGTAAAGGGCTCGAAACGTAGGATCATGGTGTTAATAAACGCGATTAATCCGTTCTAAAGTGTTTAATTTCAATGAATAACAATCGCGGTAACAGAAGACAATATTAGGACGTTACTATACAAGTGCGAAAAGTAAGAAATTCGCAACGAGTGGCGATAAACTGAAACACGACCGATGGGAGTGTTTAAAATCGACGCGATTTGCGAATTACCTCTTCCCACGTGTATCGTAGGTACGACAGTTTACAGTGCATATGGCTCTTTGAATGTTTGACATAGGCACATAAAGTGCTCATTATCGCACTAGTGCGGTAATATAGCACTATATGTACTGTAAAATAAATTATTTGGTTCAAAGGTCATCGCAATTCAACGCGGTAATGCCGCAAGCGTGGGTACCTTTGCGTAGGGAATGACACGGGCGGATTTGACTAGTACGTATTTACTGTATTATCTATGGTATGTTTCAATTTAATTTTTTACAGGGTAATAAATTGATTTAGATTTAATTAATTCAAGTTAAAATTAAATCTACAATGTTGAAAAATAAATAAAAAACATTTATTGGTAATGAATTACCAAATAATAATATCATCCATTTGAACTGTGCCTACTTAAATAAAAAAAAATAAAAATAAAAAAACTAGTTAAAGGCAGACTTCCTATCATTTTATGTGCGTAAAGATGATTACCATAACTCACCATTCTGTTGACTTTGAACCAACAGATTAGATGCTTAATTATTAATGTTAACTCATAAAAGAAAACCTTCTTCGATACTTCCTTATTGGTGTTTCTGAGTACTGAAGGCCTAGTATAAAAATTGTACGACATTAACTCCTCGACCGCGTTAGCGTATCGAGGGGTCAAAATATGAAAGTTGCCGGATGATTTAAATAAACGGCAAACATAATTTGAACTCTCGATACGCTAACGCGATCGAGAAGTAAGTGTCGTACAACTTTTATACTAGGCCTTCTGATTTGCAAATCGCAGAACTTTCCAAAATGTTTTATTTCTTTTCTATTCAGAATCGTGAGCTCTTTCAATTCTAGTTGGAGAAAAAAAGTGTCCTAAATTTTCCATACATTTTTCAAACTTTCCATTGCGCTACCGCCATACTAAATCTATGAAATGAAGGTGGCGAAATGGAAATAAATCTAGGGACACTTTTTTTCTCCTACTTCGATTGAAAGACCTCGCGATTCTGACTAGACAAAAAAACACAATTTTCAAAAAAACATTACATAATTTAATCTACAACAAAAAACAAAAACGCCTAATAGACTTAAAGTACTTATTATACATATATATATTTAAGTTTATGTATGTCTATTTATACTATTCATATATGTGTATGTTTATTGTTTAGCTTGATTTGTGTGATTGTTATTAAGTGCATTTCATCCTTATTTTTGCAACGCCTACCTACTCTTCAAGGATAAGTTTTTAATGTTTCCGCTACCCAAAGGTTGTCTGGAAGATATTGCTTTTTAGCGATAAGACCGCCTGTTGTTTGCCTCTGTGTTAATCAAATGTTTGTACCTTGTAAATGTTTTTTCTTTCTCGTGTACTGAGGTGTGCAATAGAGTATTCTATCTATCTATCTATCTAAGACATCTAAGTAATACTTGTTCATAAAATAACAAAAAAATGCTTAAAAAAGGTCTTCTCTTCTTAATGTTATCCCTAATAATGCCACGGCTCTGGGAGCCTGAGGTCCGCTGTGGCAACTAATGCCAAGATTTAGCGTAGGCGCTAGTTTTTTACTCTCCTGTGACTTATGCCTTCGATCATCATCTTTTGACGACCGGTGGGTGTAAGTTGGTAGTGACCCTGCATGCTAAACCGACGGTCCTGGGTTCGAATCCTGGTCTGGGCATTTATTTGTGTGATGAACACAGATACTTGTTTTTTTTTATGCTATAGGGGGCAAACGAGCAAACGAATCGCCTGATGGTAAGCGATTAACGTCGTCCATGGACACCCGCAACACCAGAGGTGTCGCAAGTGCGTTGCCGGCCTTTAAGGTGGGAGTACGCTCTTTTCTTGAAGGTCGTATCGGTCCGGAAACACCGCTGGCGACAGTTCGTTCCACAGTTTAGCTGTGCGAGGCAGGAAGTTTCGGGAAAAGCGCACAGTTGAGGACTGCCAACCATCTAAATGGTGAGAGTGGAAATATTGTTTCTGGGTCATGGATGTTTTCTATTTGTTTATTATATATCGTTGTCTGAGTACCCGTAACACAAGCCTTCTTGAGCTTACTGCGGGACTTAGTCAATTAGTGTAAGAATGTCCTATAATATTTTTTTATCTTGGATTGCCTGCAGCCAGGTTCCTCTTTCCACCTCTTATCCGCTTCTCTCCAATATATTGTCATAATTACTTTTCTAGTTAACTCAATCCTAGCCACTACATCAGTAGCGTACGTCTTTCTAATCTACACACAAAACAGTGGCGCCATAGAAAATATTGACATTTTTATGTTTGTGTATATTTAACACATTAGCGTGAACGGATGCAAACAGACAAACAAACATATTCGACCTTCATACTTAAGTGTTTAGAGACTGTACTTGTCAAAGATAAATAGAGTCAACCATGTTATTTCTTCCAAACAAATGCACTGTGAAACTATAAAGTGTTAATATAAACATCAAACTTCTATGAAATAATGACGTAAAACTTAACACTTTCCCTATGCTATCAAAATCTGGGATACTTCGCTTTTTTATCCTGACAGAGGTTCCATGCACTGCGATTTGAAGCATACTGTGAAGTGGAATGGTAGCCTCCAAGTCCAGGGCCCTTACCATGACGTCTTAACGCGATTTAGTTTTGGACCTAAACTGAGTCGCTGCCATACAACTGAGCACATTTAAGAACCTAAACTCGGCATGGTATGGGCCCAGGACCCTTCCGCGATATCACACGATTTACTACTCTGGATAAGTTATCATTATCAATAGATAATTGTTCACCAATGTCATTCTGACCGACATGCTTAGAGGTTTCTGTTCTGCTTTGTGTATTTCTTTTAAATTATTTAAGAATGTATATGTGTCTATCTATTATATCGTCGTCTATTACCCACATCACAAGCCTTATTGAGCTTACCGTGAGGCTAGATTGATTAAAGGATGACGGTAGTGCCAGTGACAACACACAAAATAAGCGAATCCGTAAGAGGGTAGATCGCTATGGCGTACGGGTAGATCACAACTAAAAACTCGCAGCTCGTCAGTGTCGAAATATCGGGTGCTCAATAAAACAAACATACATGGTAAATTATCCCGTTTTAAATATCCTACTAACATTAAAAAAGCGAAAGTTTGTTCGGATGTTTGTTACTCTTTCACGTAAAACCTACTGAATGGATTTAATGAAACTTTACAATAATATAGCTTATACATCAGAATAACGCATAGGCTACAATTTATCATGATATAGCGCAGACAAAGACGCGGGCACTAGCTAGTTTTTTTTTTTTATACGACCTTCTTACACAAATTGACTAAGTCCCGCAGTAAGCTCAAGAAGGCTTGTGTTGCGGGTACTCAGACAACGATATATATAATATACAAATACATAAATACATAGAAAGATCCATGACTCAGGAACAAATATCTGTGTTCATCACACAAATAAATGCCCATACCGGGATTCGAACCCAGGACCATCGGCTTAGCAGGCAGGTGCACTACCAACTACGCCAACCGGTTGCCGGTTATTTATAATGCAAATGACCATGTTAGCTTCAAATCGTATATCCCTCTTGCAACTCACACGTCAGTTGAAAAATTGAAACACTTCGTTCCTACGCCCCGTGATTCGCGGGCTCTAATGTAGGGAGGATTAGGGAAGGAGGTACTTATTGGGGATCCAAGTACATGATAGCCCGGTATTCGCGGGCATGGGTTACGAATTTGCGGTGTCTCCCTATGAGTGCGTATTCTGTGGGTCATAATGATATGCAGCATTCCACCGGTGTGAACGAACGCATAATGTACCTACGTAGGTAACAAAGAGCGGGAAGTCGTAAATGTATACCAGCCTTCGGAGCACAGATAAATCATCTCGGACTGAGTACTGAGTACTAAGTGCTTTTGAAGAATCCATAATAACAGCGTATTTCTTAGACCTAATATATTAGGTACCTACTTTTTTAAGGGGTGCACCGAAAGAAGCTGAAGATGATAAAATCTGCTTAAAGTGGTTAGTACCCTTTGCACCATCCGGGGTTAGCTACTAACCCCGGATTTAAGCGTTTTTAAGTATGAAATTTTACAGTTGGGCTTTTTTAGAGGTTGTGATTTTGATTAGAAATCACATACAAAATAATATCAAAATAAAAGCCCCACTTCGAAATAAAATGGCCCAGTTAACTCCGGGTTACTTAGTATACCCGAGTAGGTGCAAGAGTGACTTAGTTATATGTAAATCTCACTAACTCTTTTCTTGACGACGTATCTTTTGATACATATTTGTATACGTTCTTATTGTATTTTCGTTTATACCTACATATTTTTTGTGCACAAATACAAGTTTGAAATTTGAAAGAGATAATGTTATAAAAATCTATGTTATTATTTAGTCACAACATTTTCACAGGTAAGAAATATGTTTTAAAAAAAAGTGTATCATTATGCGGGTCTTTGCGGTTTTTGAACGCATCGTGGGGAGTTAGTGATATGGTTAGGTATATGAACTTTTTAATCTCACTTGTCTGGAAACCAGAGTCGAGATGTACCGATACTATTGTTGTATAAGGCCTTCGATGTATCCGCTCACATCAAGATCGACACCGAGAGGCTAACAAAATAACAATGCGAGCGGCGCATTTTGATTATGTCTGATGGGTGACATGGTGGTTTTTATCTAAATACTTATTTATTATACTGGCTGTTAGACTTTGTTCGCAATAACAGCCGAACTGTTAATACTTTATTCTACTCCAGCACTTCTGTCTGTCAATTAGATGACTGACAGCGATATTAAAAAGTATACATTATAACGTTGTCTATGTTTTTCCATAATAACACTGCTCCTATGGACTTTTATACAATATATGAGCACTGTTGTTGTTTTTTTTTTAATTTATATAGTAGGCACGCACGACATCTTCCACATTTTGCCACCTTTATAAATTTTGCTTTTTTCGGTATTTTAGCTGTCGTAGAAAAACTAGCGTATGCAACAGTTCATAATTGGTTCTTAAAACTCTCGGGTCTATTATTAGCGCGACACTCAAGTTTTAAGAACCCTTATTATATCACTGTTGTATAAACTACTATTAGGTTGGTATAGTCAACCAATTGGAACCGTAGGCCACTGTAGGACTATTTCATAGTGACCCTATAAATCAGATTGTAAGAAATCTCTTACTGCTTGTCATTTTGACATGGTTCTAGAGTGGCCTAGGGTTCCAATTGGTTGACTGTACATGAATAGCACGGATTGCCTTAATACATTATTGCGATTTTAAATGTTTGAGGGGACTTATAATGGTCAAATTGTAAACACCAACTTTTCAAATCGATATAGCTAATTATTTGGGTTTATAAAGTGTATCTTGTGACTGGATGGTAATCTTTACCATCGGCTCGTGACGATGTCAGCATTTTGGACGCATTAAATATCTGACTCCCAATAATAATATGCCTAAATAGTTGTACAGTTGCAAAACACAATAAGTACATGTTGCTTAAGGTTAAAGGTACAACATTGCTTGTTACTGCCATACAATTAAATTAGAACCTTACCAGCAACCGACAATGTGGTAGGTACCTTTAGCGTGAAATTATCACCAACAAGTTTTATTCACAACTTTTCAAACATGTTCCATCAACTTAAATGTATTCTTTGGCTTGATATAAATACGTACTTAAGGTGGAAGTGCCTGGAGGGTATGGCGACTAGCGACCAAGAGATGGCGCTAGTGCTTCAAACTTAGTTATTTTCATAATTTCCTCCAAAACTAAATCAGATACATAAGATGTTTTTGTATTTGCGCAAAAACTAGAAAATCTGAAGTATACTACGAGATTTTCTGCAGCCAACAGTATTTCATTTCAACAAAAACCTGCAACAACGTGGAAATATGGAGATTTTACCCATTTACGCACACTAGCACGTCTTCTGTCAGTCATCAGTGTCAGTAGTGTCATCATCACTCCAAAAATTCCACAGAGGGCGCGGAGAATGTCATTCCTCGTAAACTAACTAGCGTTTACCTAAGTGGCGTTATAAAAATGCTTATGTAGTATTTAGCAAATATATTTTTGACCAATGTAGTCATTGCATTGCAGAAGACTTGGGGTCATAAATTAAATAGGAGAATGGCGTTTTTCGAGACTTACGAGTACTACACATACAAATTCATACAATACTTGAGTGGCTAGAATCCAATCTTGAGAAGTTTTTACAGCATAAATATAGGTACGCATTTTACCCAGCCTCTGACAACTTTGTATAGAGGTGTACTCGTACATCGTAATTACATATATTTGGGTTGTTTTTTAAATTCCTACATCACCAAATAATAATAAGCTAGTTCAGTAAAACAATGTGAAAGAAGAAGAACAAAAAATAACCAATCGTTTTGTAGTAGTTTTCAGTCTTAAAAATCTTTTTCAAACTTGCCTTGGTAATTATTTTTTTTACTTTCATTTTGTTTACGTTTTTATTAATAGTTTTGACTCTAAATTAGATGTTGTAAACTTACTTTATCAAGAAAGTAGGTACGATATAAATATATAGTAATTATGTGAAAAAAATTACAACAGTAAAGTTGTAAATTTGGGCATTTTTATTTTTTGTTGTAGAAAAGTCATTTTTGAAAATTGGAAATAATTGAAGTAATTGTTTTCTATTCTGAATCGCGAGCTCTTTCAATCCTAGTAGGAAAAAAAAGTGTCCTAAATTTTCCATACAAATTTCAAACTTTTCCATTGACGCTACCGCCATACTAAATCTATGAAATGACGGTGGCGAAATGGAAAACAAATCTTGGGACACTTTTTTTCTCCTACTAGGATTGAAAGAGCTCGCGATTCAGAATAGAAAACAATAAAAAAAAAAAAAACAAAAAAAAAAACGCCCAAATTCATCAACGAAAACGTGCTTATTATAACCAACAAAAAGTAAAAAAATGGTATGGTTGGCCAAGATTTGAACCCGGACTACTAAGCTTTGCTACATTTTCTTACGATCAAATATAAATTAATTGGGCTATTTCAACATCTCCAATAACTGCCGAAAATTAAATACCCATACGTATAACGAGTTCACCTGTCAATGCTCTAAAGTTCAAATTTTTCTGTTTTATGGGACATTTGGATAATCGAACGACACGAGCTGGCAACGTCCTTGAAAAGGGACACACATATCGATTGACGTTTCAGTACTCTTCTCGTGGATTGTCAAATTTAAAAGTTTGAATTTGCTTTATTATCAACACAATATCAAAGCTTGCTATTATTAGGTACTTGACTGCAATGACATTGAATTTAACTTTAAGATAACGTCGTAAGGTATATTTTTATTCAATGTTCAGATATTTGTGACCACTTATCTTGCTTAGATACCTTTGACGATTTAAGCGTTCAGATATTTTTTCCTCGCTGTGTGTTCAGAACTCACAGAAAAATTGCTTCTCCTATATTTATGAAAAAATTGAGTGCTCAGATGTTATTGGCGGATCTATTGTAAAGAACTTATTGAAATTTAACCTTGCTCAGAAATATTTGAGCACCTCGCCCACTACGATATATCTGATGGCGACTGTATTGTCCACCTGTGGACGAAATTTGGTACTACTCAGTCCGCTGACCTGTGTTACAGGTGGTTACAGTGACATCTTTCATAGTAAACTCAAAACCAGTGGTTGTCAGTTGAGCCGCCATATTAGTTTACACGGACAGTATCAGGATTACTCACACAAACAAGCGCTTTAGCGAAATTTAGCACTTTTTATATCTGATTATTTTACGTTATTGTTAGTTTTCTAGCATTTTTTATACTATTTGCGCAAACTGGAGGACCCGCATAACCTAAATATCACGGTTTAAACTCCGGTGCATCGATAGAATAGAAGAAAACCTGCAACGAAAGTTGTATGAAACTTGCACGGGGAGATCCACCTTAAATAAAACCATAGTTTTCCATGTTTAAAATCTGATTTTCCTAAATTCTGTTCCATAAAAACTGTTAATAGCGCCATCTACTCGTAAGATTTCTTAACTATCTTGATATCTAGGTGACTTCAATTCAATCGGGCATTTTGAGTCAGGGCAAATAGCTACGTTGTTCTACATGCAACAAATAGAGGGAGTTATAATAAACACAATGTTAACGGGAACCAAATATTTTTAAATATTAGAGATATTTAAAAATATCTCTAGCTCATTTGCCTCATATGATAAACACATAATTTAAAATTTAAGATTCGGTTAGCCGATTTTGATGTTGCAAATTAACTCTTCCAATTTACGCACACAGATGGCGTTAGAGTTGTCTATCTTGACAACCCCTAATCTCCAAAACCAATTTGGCAATTTTTTTTAATGTAGGATTAATAAAAAAAATATTTTAATACATACCTAAGTGTAACTTACATAGCTACCTACCTCTACTTTTTTTTTGCTTGTTCTGCCGATTTTCTCGCTGATTTGGGTGCGTAGCCAAGATGCCAATCGCTCGCGCTCAGTTGCGCGCGCGGCAGATCAACGCAGCTGTCACTGTCACACTAATAAGTAAGAGTGATAGAGAGAGGTAGCTACGATACGTTATTAAGCGTGAGCGATTGACTTCTTGGCTACGGTTGTCTATCTTGACAACCCCTAATCTCCAAAACCAATTTGGCAATTTTTTTTAATGTAGGATTAATAAAAAAAATATTTTAATACATACCTAAGTGTAACTTACATAGCTACCTACCTCTACTTTTTTTTTGCTTGTTCTGCCGATTTTCTCGCTGATTTGGGTGCGTAGCCAAGATGCCAATCGCTCGCGCTCAGTTGCGCGCGCGGCAGATCAACGCAGCTGTCACTGTCACACTAATAAGTAAGAGTGATAGAGAGAGGTAGCTACGATACGTTATTAAGCGTGAGCGATTGACTTCTTGGCTACGCACGCTGATTAACGATATTACTCGTCGAAAAAAGTAACATACAAACTACGGATTCGCTCCGCTCGCCCGTTCGAAATGTCAATAAAAATTTCCACGGACCGACAGCGGAATAATTCCAAGTCAAGTAATTAGACCTAGCATAACCCGCTCTTTGTAGTCGGTTAAGTTTTAGCGATTTAACTCATCTTAGAAAAAACAATGCGGTTGTTCTCATAGTTGATGTATCTTAAAGTTAGGGTGATAAGGTGTGAATTGCAATGGGTTTTTGTTTTCGAAGCGCTGGTGTAAAGTTGTGAATAAAGGTGAAAGGCAAGTTGGTTTATTCCGCTTGGCTCTTCGGAAACTGCGTTATGGTGGTACATGGATAAAATAGTAATTATAAACAATTGTAAAGCATGAATTAAATCATTTATTATTTATAATACACTTTTTGATTATTTGATTCGTGTTTTAAGTAGGCACACTACTCTATATAAATTATAAATTGAAAGAGATGACATATACTACAGAAAAAGTGACCAAGGTCCCCGGTGAGAAGGCCTGGGATCGAACCAGCGACCTCCTGCTTTCGCGGCAGACACCCTAGGTTTTAGGCTGGTTAGGTGACTGGAGACCTTGATCACTTTTTATGTAGTAGGTATATGACATCTTTTTCATTTAATAGTAATTATGAGATAGAAAGAATTTATTATTTTGGATAGATATTGAAACTTATCAATTAATTAACTAACCTTACGGGTCACACTCACACGATCAAGGGGTTGCCATGATATAGGGAAACCAGTTCACGGGTTAATGAATAGTTATTTAGGGCAAAGTAAGTAAGTAAGTAAAAACTTTATTGCACAAAACAGGATATAAATTAACAAAATTGAATAAACAGAAAAGTACAAAGGAGAACTTATCCCTATGAGGGATCTATTCCAGTTAACCTAGGTAACTAATAATATATAAGTATGCCTAATCTATGAATATATAATAAAAAAAAATAAGTTAGATACTATGTTTCTGACAAAAATGTTTTTAATTTAGCCATCAGCGATGCCACTGGCTGACACTGCCTTATGGGAGCTGGTAGTGTTCTAAAGCTTAACTGAGTGTACTGTGAATGAGTAGTGTGATCATTGACCAGTGTCAAGAGGAACATGGAATGGTCATTACGGGGCTCACGCGTACAGTGGGTGTACGTAAGGTGACCATACAATGAGCGGGTTTCACGGGACAAACATTCGGCGTTTATTTTAGCTTTGAAATATTGTACGGTGTTTCATAATAAGATACCTGGATAGGCAAAAATATTACGAATTTTTATAGTTTAATTTACTTCGTAAAGTTACACGTATGCTTCTGTTTTCGATGAGAAGTGATGATAAGATAAAAAATGGAACCTATGGATTGGACTACATTTTATTTGTTAATCTGTCGTCTGCGAATACAGTAGAATCCGATTAGTACGAATCCGCTTATAACAACCAACCGTTTTTAACGACGTAAATATAGGCAGATGGTTGATTTTTATACAAGCCACTATGCAGGTGCATCCGTATAGTACAGCTGCTTATATCGACGGACCGCTTTTAACGACGGGGTGTCATACAAAATTGTTCGATTACATCGATGACGTGCATTGTCACAATACAAAAGATTTAGATAGAACCTTTGTTCAAAGTATTTCTAAAACTTAAGCGTGTAAGGGTTTTATCTCGTGTAAAAACTCTGCAATGTAAAATTGCTTAAGCTGCAATTTAATCGGGAAGTACGAGTAAACAAAAGGTCTATGGTTCAACTATTTCTTCCGCTAAAGAGCGTTTTATTCTTAGTTTCGATTGTTTGGTGAGTTACATGAACCATTATGAATTATAATGCATATTTATGTGACTATTGAAATCGATAAACAACTTTAAAATTTACAGTTTGTTTAGTACGACTTCCGGTTAGTACGACGTAATATTATCGGTCCCTTCAACGTCGTTATAACCGGATTCTGCTGTATATAGTAACGACAATATAACGTGACCATAGGCAAAATTAATCTCAGAAAGAAAAAGTGGGAAAAATTTACAGCCTAGGCCGATAACCAAACTCGCAACTCTGGGGCACACCCCCATCGTTCTATTAACCGATTTACCGAGACATTCCCCACAGCTCAGTCGGTAGAGGAATGGGCATGTATCCCAGTGTCGCTAGTTCGAAATTCATCCGAGGCCGGGAATATCTTTTAATTTATTTCTAAGATTTATATTTTATTTACAGCAATACACAATCTATACTACGTGGTATACGATATCATTGGAGGTATATAATAAGGCAAATTAATAAATCTAATTATTTTACTGTTCCACCTCCACAAACAAAGTGGCCTTGAATATATCTTCGTAAACGGAAAAAAAACTTTTATTTCAGACTAATAAGTGTCCATAGACAATAATAAACTTAAACAACTACGTTAGTACCAAGTCCTAAGTGGACTGAGGACCAACGCCGGATTAGGCCACTGTCCCACCTCCCCGCCACTACGCTCAGGAGGCTGTGGTCGCGGAATCTGCATAGCGCTGCGCCCTTCCTCCAATTAACTCTTTACCTGTTACACACCTAACCTTATTAAAAAAAACATAAAAAAACTGTTCTGTCCTACTAAATCCTAACTTGGTGGTCACCAATTGCATAACTCGGTATAATGCGGTGCACAGCACATCTTCATGTGTAAAGTCCTAACACTGTTTACTAAACGACTGCTAAATTACTTCTACGCGACCAAAATCGCGATGTTGTTGAGCGGTTTTATGTTTTGTTGTTGAAAACATTGTTTTCTAAATTGAAAGTTTGTATAATGTTTTCTACTAAAAATCGCGACCTTTTTTAATCCTAGTAGGAGGAAGAAGTGTCCTAAAATTGTCATACTTATACCTATTTTTAAACTTTCCATTGAGCTACCGCCATACTAAATCTGTGAAAAAAATGATGGCTGAATAAAAAAACTTGGGATATTTTTTTCTCCTACTATGGAAATAGCTCGCGATTCTGAATAGAAAATACTTGAAACTTTCCAAGTCAGGAAAAAAAAAATTTACAATAGAATTTAAAAACACCAAATTTTTAAATACTTATGAATTTCGGAGCAAGTGCTCCGTAAGCAAAATTATGTACGAAGTCCTAAAATAGGATGCATCCAGCTCATTTTGATAACAATTAACTATAATTACGGTTCATGTCGTTTTAACGATATCTCATTATGTCATTGTATGTATATGTACCTATACACGGTGCCCGTGAGCATTGCGAGAGATTTTAACAGCGTATTCCTGAAGCTAAAAAAAAAATACCTTGTTTTTCTTTTTTTTATGCTTTGATACATGGTAAGTAAATTTCATTTAGAAAAGGCCCACTTAAAATCCAAAAAAAATGTTTTTTTTTTGGTAGAGCCTAGTTATGCAAAGACATCATAGTGTCACTTTGAAGTCTGTCAAAAATCATGTCTAGACAAGACCACATAGTAGCATTATCACATTCCAAAACTCGGTATTTACAGAGTGGCGGTATAATTATGTTTAAATAAAAATTGCAACTATCTCAGAAACTAGCCCTAATCCAATGCACTTAATATGACATTTTTTGTTTATTTTATCCTCAGAAATACGCTGTTAAAATCAAATTCAAACGCTGTTTGTTACTAGTATCTTTTCTTTTTGTTAATAAATGATATTTATTATACTTAATGGTCACCCATTGCATAACTAGACATTATGTTTTTCTGACACCCTTTAGGATTTAAACTACTTCTTTACGAACGAGATCGCTTACAGATGCCTGAGGCCTTACCGTTACGTCTAAACGCGATTCAGTTGACGACCTAAACTGAGTCGCTTCCATACAACAGAGCCTAAACTGAACCTTAATCGCGTTAAACATAAGGGTAAGGTTTCCCCAACAATCCTTACTTTATGGTCACCCATTGCATAACTACATATGTTTTGCTGACACCCTTTTGATTAAAACGACTTATTTACGATACGAAAGAGATTGCTAACAGCCAGTGTTATTCAAAACTAGAATGTCCCGCGAAAATCTAACTTTATGGTCCCCATTGCATAACGCAGCATGTATAATATGTGCACCAGCTCATCTTCACAGCAATTAAATATAATAACATTCCATGTCGGTTTCTTAAAGCGTGGATTAGCTTGTGAAATGCCAATTTTATAATTACATCAACAAGTATTGCGAACTGGAAAGTTCCTATCGGTCATGACTGCTCGGACGTCGGAGACTGTTTTTTACACAATTCTCACGCTTTATTAGCTGGCTGTACGTTTGGGCAACCCGACGTGCGTATGCCCGATAGGCATCCACCAGATAAATGAGATCCATTGCCGAAAACTGTTCTATTAAATTTGTTATATTTTAAACACAATTCGATTATAGGATGACTCACACTAGCACGGGACGGGACGGGGCGGGACGGGAAAATATGTAAATTCCTATAGAAAGAATCACGTGATAGCTCGGAGCCCTCGGATGTCACGTGACGCTTTGTATAGAAACTGACAGATTTTCCCGTCCCGTCCCGTTCTAGTGTGAGTCATCCTTATAATGAAAATCCTACGTGGAAAATGTAGGATTTAGTATTTTTGTTGAAATCGAATATATTATTTTGATATTTTACTCAATTCATTGACAATTATCCCCCTCTCCTAATGTTACGCAAAACAGTATGAATACAGGTCGTGAAACGTTTTAAAAAAAATGCATTTATTTCAGACTATTTGCTGTCCATATTTTGTTAGTAAAAGATAACTTAAAATTAAACTTATAACTATGGTTAACTTATATGACTATCTTAGGTGCTAAACTTAAATACAGAGGACCAGTGCCTTATCAGGCCACTGTTCCATCTGTCGGCCACTACGGCCAGTTTTGAGCGCTCGGCGAAAATGGGGCGGGGGGTTTGCGCATTACACGCAGCTCTCCTCCAACCCCAATAAAGGATGACTCACACTAGCACGGGACGGGACGGGGCCGGGACGGGAAAATCTATCGATTTCTATAGAAAAAATCACGTGATACCTCGGAGCCCTCGGATGTCGCGTGACGTTTTCTATAGATACTGACAGATCGTCCCGTCCCGTTCAAGTGTCATCCATAAGACTGTACGTCTACTCGTATTCAAGGTCAGCGCTCATAACACATTGTGACCTGTACAGGTCGTAAATATATATGCAACTGGGTCGTACCCACGCAATTCTCTCGTTTTATGAAGCCCCAATAAAGTGAATCAATCGAATTGAAACCATCTTGAGACATATTAATATTACCTATAATAAAGAAGTGAATCTATTATAGTACCACCTGCTGAAGGCCTAGTATAAAAGTTGTACGACATTAACTCCTCGACCGCGTTAGTGTATCGAGGGGTCAAGATATGAAAGCTAACGCGGTCGAGGAGTTAATGTCGTACAACTTTTATACTAGGCCTTCAGGTGTAATAAAAAAGTGGTTACACTTACACACGCGTTCAAAACTGTGTGTGCAATTTATGAACGAATTCATTCATAAACTGTCCATGCAATTTTGAACGCTACAGCACAGAATATGCAAATGTCAATATGACATTAACATTAGGGTTGTCTTGTCACCATGCTATCAGATGTGTATGGTGGTACAACATTTGTATAAAAAAAACTCCCTACTCATGAAGTTCCTTAAATATTGACAGCAAAGTATAAAGGAACAAATGTCAAACTTCATTGTTGCTGGTGCCGGTATAGTGATGTTCCGCTAGGGCTATTATTTATCGATCGCATTTCGAATCTAGGTATAGGGAGTTCCACCAGACTTTGAGGTCACGCACACAACATCATTGTCATGTAATGACATCGGTATTTGAAATTACTGTTCTTTTTTCGTACCGATCGCAAGATAAACAGTGAATTGTAGGATAGACCAAAAAGTTTTTATAACTATTCCAAATATATCTTGAAGTGTTTTCATTGACATTAATATTCACTCATTCATTCGCTTTTTTTGGGATCAGTACTTCATGTAGCTGTGTGTGTAATCATACTAATCATTCACCTCAACTCTCGTGAAACTACCTATACATGTTATACCAACTATTATTTATTCTGTGGTTATACGTAAGTATTTAAAGTTTAACGACAAGTGACGTACTTCTTCATTACTAGCTTTCCGCTCCCTTCAGTCACGTATCCCACCCTATTTCATCTTCTATTTCTTTTAATTTTTTGATACAAGAGTACCCATATCTATAATTTTGTAGACTATAGGTAGATATAGAGGTAAAAAGCCCGTACTTTTCATGCCGATGACGTAAAATTTACGTTAATCTGGTTTTAATTTGTCTTATTGTAATTTTCCACCATTAGTCATCAATCATTTTAGAATGTTTTATTTTTTATATTTTAATCCGAAAATTTATATATTTTAAATTTTTCATACAAAATAATTACATGTTTTTCATATTGGTAATTGTTTATTAGCTATAGTCAAAGCGGCACATATTGAGAGACAAGTAGAGTTACGTACAAATTACATTATATTCATGCATCAAATTATGTTCTATTGTGTACATTAATGGGAGTTGGAAGGTATTATTAGTTTCATATCGATACCTACGTCCATATATGATTAAATTAATGGTAGAGAAATACACTAAGACCAATTAAAATTATGTCATATATCAACGGCATGAAAAGAACTGGGCCTATAAGTTATACGGCCCGGCCTCCGTAGCCTATTTAGTAGTGACCCTGCCTACGAAGCTGGAGGTCCCGGATTCAAATTCAAACCCGGGTAAGGACATTTATTTGTGTGTTCCGAGTTGTTTTCTATGTATATAAGTATGTATTTATTTATAGGTATAAGTATTTTCATGTATATCGTCCAAAGTACAAGCTATGCTTAGTATCGGGCTAAGATTGTCCCCAAATATTTATAATTTATTTTATTTATTTATAACGTGTGTGTGACTTACCTTTTTAGACGGTCTTATCCACGTTGGCCGTAAATAAAATTCTTATTTCGATTTTCGCAACAGTTTTGTCTTGACATTACTACAGAGTGAACTTATTGTGAGCATTTGACTTAGATACTGGGGAGTTCCGTTTGATACGCAAGATGGCGGGTGCGTCTCTTGAATAGTTTTTGTTTTTAGTGTGCTAAATGTTGTTTAATGTGTAATATTTATAGCTGAATTTGCAGTAAAGCCAGTAAACTAACGAAGTAGTTTGCAGCTATTGAAGAATTAATCCTTAAACGCGTGTAGCCGCCATTGAGTCATTACTCGGTAGTCCCGGGACCTCGGCCTCCCGAGAAACTATTCTATTACGTATAGATATAAACTGAATAAATAGCAAGGCCAATTACCGAACAACGTCGCCCAAGAGGCAATATACTTTATATAATATATGATTTACTGATATATTAATAATACGTGACACTGGCAAAATTGTCCAATTCTCGGACAGAGGCCATTATTTATAAAAGAAGAAGAAGACATAGATACTGTTTTTCTGGCTATACTGGACACCGATACAGCTAAAAATTGTTGCCTAGCTTTTTAATTTGGACCCCGTTTACGCTTCTAATGTTGATCTCGTCAATATGCCCAAACATACGAGCAAAACGTCAGACGCGTAAAAAAACTGTTTATTATCACATTTATCACATACTAAGATTACATTTTTTTATTGCTCTCTTAGAAATAATCTTTTATTTTCAAGATTGTGGTTCTAAGAGAGTATACAGGGCGGGGATGCTACTCCGTTAAATGATGAAATTACGTATAATTTAATTACCTTGACAATTTATCAATTTTCTTTGAGTTTTTGCGTGAGTTCGTTCTCCGGCTACATAATTATTACGAACGCGAGGCCCAAAATGGCGGTCCATTGTTACCATTGACGCAAGTGCTTGATTGTGTATCTAATGCATTGGATATTAGAAAGCGAACTGTCATCAGGATTAGTAAAGAAAAATGACGTATGTATTGCAGAAGACTATAGGCGAGACGACTAGAAAAATCTATTTAGTCCGTCTTTTAGATTATGACAAAATATTGTACACGTATTTTTTCTTTTGTTCGTCAAATCAAAAATGACGAAAATACAGGGCGTTCAAGTTTCGCGTAACGTCACTATTAGGTACAAATCTTACCTAGTAGTGACGTCACAAGCTCCCACCCCGGAACTTTGATGCTCTATATCGTCGTCAATTTTAGTTAAATTGAAAAAGGAAAAATACGTGTCTAATAATTTTCGATACTCTAACTGACGGACTACTTAGAATGATAGTTTTTGAACCTAGTCGTCGTCCCTATTTGATAGTTATTATCATGTAGGTGACGTATATTTCTTTCAGACTTGTAGAAAACACCGTGACAGAGTACCCCTTTTCTACAGAGACAGGCTTCCGATGGACCACTCTGTCACCGAAGTAATGTAAGTACGAGTAAGTTTACAGTTACTAAACGGGGAAGTAACAAGTAAACTGTACTGGTAAGATAAATGAAAATTAAGGACATTTAATTCCTGTAAAAATGATAATATAATTCTTCATCAGGTGAGGAGAAACAAAAGGAACTAAAAAGCAGAACGGCCCAATTAAAGCCGCTTGCACCACCCAGGGTTAACCGCTAACTCGGAGATAAGCTGACAAGTTCCGGGTTATATGGGTAACACTAGGCGGTGCAAGTGGCCCTTACAGTTTAGCCAGTGATTAAAAACTTAACCTGTATTGCATGAAATAAGTATAAAATTAAACTAGGATAAAGCAAAAATCTTGCTCTTTCATTAGGCATCCTATTCTAAATATAGGATTATTCGTTATTTAAAGGTAAACCCAACCAACTGGAACCCTAGGCCACTCTAGAACCATGTCAAAATGAGAAGCAGTAAGAGATTTCTTACAATCTGATTTATAGCGTCACTACGACATAGCATAGTCCTACAGAGGCCAGTTCCAATTGCTTGACTGTACATCTCGGTAGAAGCTAATTTCTAAATTACTAGGACGCCTCGCCGCGCTCAAGATTCTTACGTCATTTCCTCCCAACCACGGAACCTTGGATGCCTACTATTAAAATTACTTCTAATACAAGCCTCAAGTATTACGACTGGTATTTTTCCGTACTCTGCGGTTGTGGTTAGCCACAACTCACAAGTGCTTAAGAAATTATCTTCGACTAGCTTTTGCCCGCAGCTTCGCTCGCGTTAGAAAGAGACAAAAGTAGCCTATGTCCCTCTCCATCCCTGGTCCTGGGTTCGAATCCCGGTAAGGGCATTTATTTGTGTGATATTTGTTCCTGAGTCATGGATGTTTTCTATGTATTTATGTATTTGTATATTATATATGTCGTTGTCTGAGTACCCGTAACACAAGCCTCCTTGAGCTTGCTGCGGGACTTAGTCAATTTGTGTAGGAATGTCCTGTAATATTTATTTATTTATTATTTATTCATTTATTTATCCCTTCAACTATCTCCAATTAAAAAAATCACGTCAATTCGTCGCAAAGTCAGCAACGCCCTTGTGACACCCCTGGAGTTGTCACCGTCATAGTGTAAATATATATATAGATAAACACACAGAAGGTTTTAATACGAAACGAGTTAATGACAGATCATCATCATCATCATCATCATTTCAGCCGAAAGACGTCCACTGCTGGACACAGGCCTCCCCCAAAGATTTCCACAATGACCGGTCCTGCGCCACCCGCATCCAGCGGACTCCTGCGACCTTCACCAGGTCATCAGTCCACCTTGCGGGGGGCCTACCCACGCTGCGCCTTCCGGTACGCGGTCGCCACTCGAGAACCTTTCCGCCCCAACGGCCATCGGTTCTACGTGCAATGTGCCCCGCCCACTGCCACTTAAGTTTAGCGATTCGGAGAGCTATATCGGTTACTTTGGTTCTGCTGCGGATGGTCTCATTTCTGATACGATCTCGCAGAGAGACTCCTAGCATAGCTCTCTCCATCGCCCTTTGGGTGACTTTGAGCCTTCTTATGAGGCCCATTGTAAGCGACCACGTTTCAGTACCGTATGTCATCACTGGCAACACACACTGATCGAAGACTTTCGTCTTTAGGCACTGCGGAATATTGGACGAAAAGATGTGTCGCAGCTTCCCGAACGCTGCCCAACCGAGTCGGATTCGACGATTAACCTCTTAAATTATATAAATTAACCTATTAACCTATTAAAATCTATCAATGTTCATCTCGACCGATAGTTCAACAGATGATAAGGTCAATGACCCCGAATACGATGCAAGAGGAAAAACATATAATAGGCGTGTTTTCGATCAGTTGTTGCATACAAAGTGATTTTTGTTTCGAATTTCGAATTTTTTCCACTTGCATCGCACTCAGGATTATTTAATAAATAAATACATAAATATTATAAGTGCCAACAGCCTATAAACTTTTAACAGTGTTGGTAGTTCTGTGTTTGAATTTGACACTTAATGCTTAAGTCAGCTCTTTTTCGTACGAAACATTTATGGTTTTGTATCATCATCATCATCAATGCAAGTTCGCTAATGTCATTCCGACCCACATTTTTTGACGTTTTTGTTCTATATTTGTGTGTGTATTTTTTTAAACAAGTCAATGCCGCTAAAGCTCTCTGGCGCCCTCCGACAACATCCTCGAGCAAAAGAGAGCGGGATAGATCTAATTGCATGAGCACGCGGAAAATGAAAAGGCGATAGTAGGCGTGTCAAAATAAAACGCGTAATCAGATAATTGTTGTTTACAACTAAACTACAATGTTTGTAGATAAAAGCTTTTACCAGATTTGAGAATTAGTTATTACTCAACTATTTAACTAAGAATCATGCTTATAAGTTCAAGAGTTACGACGTTCTAACCAAAACATGTAAAAAAGGACCCATGTTTGAAATATAAAAGTATCGAGGCTTTTGTTAAAAATCATGTTTTCACGTTTACCAGTTTGAAGGAAATATGTTGAAGTTTTATGTGTATGAATATCAGTAGTTGTTATTAATATTGAGATCTAGACGTCTGAATGATAACAATTTGGCCACTGTGGCCTCTTAACGTCATCGGAAATTTGTGCCACTGACGCCACCGACGTCAATTAACGTCCAATCTTCATTCATTACAAAGACAAATAAATAACTCAATTTTTTTGTTGTTTCTATTTGTATTATTTTATTTTGCCCTTCTACTTTATTTTATGACTACTATAATGCAACTATTAATAGCAGGTTCTTAAAAAAAATCGGCCAATTGCGAGTCAGACTCGCCCACCGAGGGTTCCGCGCATCATAAAAATGATTAAACCAACCCCCTTTTTTATCCCTTAGGGGATGAATTTCGGAAAACGCGGAATACGGCTTCAAGGGACCGTAGATCTTAGTATATGTATAGTTTAAATTTCAACTCGATACCTCCACGCACTCCCGAGATAAAGGGTCTTGACGGACAAACGGACGGACGGACAACAAAGTGATCCTATAAGGGTTCCGTTTTTTCCTTTTGAGGTACGGAACCCTAAAAACATTACGATACTACGACATAATATAGTAAATAGCATAGCAAGCACGCCAAACGCGTAACTTGACGTCGCCTAGTGATGTGACCGAGTCGTGGAGGAAAAGTATTATTAGGTAAAGGAGTAACAATTTCCTAAAATAAATTGTTTCGCGCAGTTCCAGCGCGATTAAAATATCGCTAACTCAATATGGCTTAGTCCCATACATTTTGTATGGAGAGTTGTTTTTTCTAAAATAAGTCGGCTCCTTTTACTTTTACGGTACTTTTTTGGTGCTTAATTAAACAATTTAGTTTGAAAGACTGTGATAACTTTTTCTTATAATAAAACACGATATGCATTCATTTTGTAGTAACGATACTGCAGTTCGCTAATTGGGCATATTTTTATTTTGTTGTCGTTTTTTTTTTCTCGTCAGATTTGAATGAAATTTGGTGGGTAGGTAGAGTTCCTTATTCTACGCTAGATAGATACAAAATCTCAATGTGCGACAAAAAAATTGTATGAAATTTTCCACTGAGTTACGAAAATTCCATACGATTTCGTAACTCAGTGGAAAAAAATGTGGGACATACTTTGAAATTGGGACTATCTTGAAGAGAATAAGGAACTCTACCTACCCACCAAATTTCATTCAAATCTGACGCGAAAAAAAAAACGACAACAAAATAAAAATATGCCCAATTAGAGCGTAATAATAATCGACAACAGCTTTGCACATCTCTGGGTAACGTGCGCTTATCAGTGTCCCGTGCGCCACTGACGGGAAACAACGCTACGTAGTGACGTCAGAAGCGCATACAAAACACAACTAGTGCCGTGGTGTTTTCAAAATGAGTGACGAGTGTATGAGTACGACTTCAGTACAAGAAGCGGTTATAACGACTTTACTTCCACCTTTGCGTGTAACAGAGTCACTGTCAGGCCAAATTAATAATAATAGCATTCAGTTTCCTTCGCATTTAACTAAATCTGACGGTGGCCGTACTAAACGAAAAAGGTGCAAGCATTGCTGGGATAAATTTAAAGTTAGGAAACAAACTTTATAACACTGTGTCAGGTGCCCGTCATCACCAGGCTTTTGTCTAGAATGCTTTCCTACATTCCATAAATATTAGTGTGTTTTGCCCAATAAATAATAAATATTATGGAACAATATTATTGTTATATAAATAATTGAACATGACAAGTATTTTTATTTCTTCCCTTTGAATCACATCTTCACATAATTATATCCTTTCCAGACCTTTATATTAGCAGAATAAAGTAAATAGGTAAATATTATAGTATTTGATAGGATAACTTTCCCAACCCTAATGTTATAAAAGTTTGCACTGCCCTCAGCGCCCATGACGGCAGTTCGCGTCCGATGCATGACGTCACCACTAAAAAGTGATCTGGTATTATCGAGAAATCCGAGTGGAAGTTACAACCTCATTTTAATTTTTATATAAGTTACTTGAGGGTTTTTAGTAGGCGTAAAAGCCGGAATTATCTAAAATTATATTGTAAAACACCTGTGTAGTGGTTCTTATAATCTAAGCACGTCAAAACCAGTAATAATATCGATATTTTGTTTTGCCATCACTATTGCTTTTGGAGTTTTGTTTTGCTTTATTGCGGTGTCTCGTCGAATAATGCCAATGCTTGGCGCTCAAAAGGTTAAAATATGCGACGTTATGTTATGACATTGGCTTCACATGCCTGCGGGGGCTCGCAGAGAGAGGTCATGTCGCTCCGCGCTCTGACAGTATTTACAAAAATGTGAGACTGAGAGTATTGAGGAATTTGTAAGTAGTGCATATCAAGAACTTGGGTGGCTGGGAAGACAACGTGTAAATGTCGTATTTTCGCGCGTTATTATGCAAAAGTCGTATTTCACGTGTATTTGAACATACACCGAACGCAACAGCTTCTGAACATGTAGTTATGATTTTATCATAATGCAATAGAACAGGAGTACCCCTTAATGTAGATAAGACTTAAATAAGAAGATCAAGCTTTACGACTTTTAACTTTCTTATAGTCTACCGGAAAGACTCGGAACCAAAGCACTGCAACCAACAAACACAAAACAAAAACTTAACACTACTTATAATTTAATTTAGGCGACGTAACTAACGTGGCTACGTTGCGTCGTCCGAGGCGTAGGATACGGCAGGTTACCCCGCAACCGCTGAAACACGACACCTTTGGCCAGGAGTCTGGGCTCGCGATGGTGTCCATCAGCGGCCGCGGCACGCGCACCACATACGAGCTGAAGTGCACCTAAAAGGGATGAAATCCCATCACGGACCGAAAGGAACTAGTTCCTCACCAGAAAGTTAAATCGGTCCTCGGTCTTTAGTTCAGTTCAAACGGAGCGAAAAACATTAAAACGTTCATACGAATCACTAGTTCCGCGCTCTGTATAGACCTAAACCCCGGTACTCATTCCCAGACGTCAAAATTCGCACTGAACTAAACGAACTAAAGACCTAAAAGACCGAACTAGTTCCTTTGATCGATTGAACGAGATGGGAGCGGTCCCTTCAAAGACCGAGCGGGCACAACTCTAGCACGTAGTGACGCGACCGCAGCTGGTGCACCCAATCATGAGATCTAGACGTCTGAATGATAACAATTTGACTACTGTCGCCTCTTACTTTTCCTGACGCACTTTACCCACGCCTGACATTATTATGTCAAGTTACATAATATTTTTTGTAGTCATTAATTTTATATTGACTTTGAACTCTTGCGTTTTGGCAGTACAATTTCTTGCGTAACATATTACATGCGCTGCGCACACGCACAGTGTATTACAATCGTTTGACGAGTATTCTACTCGTGTTAATGTTCAGAGGATTACCGCAAGTCGAGTTTCTGCTAGACGCGCTAGTGGAACATGGATCCAACGGGAACATTTTAAACGTCACTTTGACAATTCTCTCATACTGAGAGTGCCACTAATCCGCATCCCGCGAAAAGGCAGCTCAATAATCGGCGGCACATTATAATTACATGTTGCATCAACCGCTAATATAAAACGGGCATTAGAATTGACTTTCTAAGTAAGTGTAAAATACTCATACTCCGTTTACACACATGCAAATCCCATGAGATAAATTAAATTAGCAGTTATTTTCTAAACGGAGCTAATTAGAATACCGGTGTCTTTGAGACAACTTAATTTAAGATAAATAATGCACCCTTGAATTTAAAGTAATGCCCTCGGATGTCACGTGACGTTTTCTATAAAAACTGACATCATCCCGTCCCCGTCCCGTCCCGTTCTGGTCCGAGTCATCCCTAATATTATCCCGTTGGTTTTACAGAATATTTAGTTATATAATCCTATAAAACCTCCTAGCCTAGTTGGTAGTGACCCTGCCTATGAAGCAAGAGGTCCCGGGTTCGAATCCTGGTCAGGGCATTTATTTGTGTGTTTATCACGAATATTTGTTCCCGAGTTATGGATGTTTTCTATGTATTTAAGTATTTATATGTATCTGTCTATTATATATATCGTCGTCTAGTACCCACATCACAAGCCTTATTGAGCTTACAGTGGGACTAGGTCGATTTGTGTAAGATTGTCCCACAATATTTATTTATTTATTTTTATTTATAATATATTCGGTTTAAAGATATTTATTTCTCAAAAGAATAACAATAATTCACTTACTTGAGAAATGGCATGCATAAACAATATTAATCTAAACTAGCGGGCGTAAATATTAATACAATCGCAAAACTAAGTATAAAAGTCACAATTGGCCGGTAGGATTATAAAAGCATACAAAACAAGTTTACAAAGTACAATCGCTGTTTACTAGGAGCGGACTGCGCTCTGCATTGTACGATGCGAGCGTAGTAGATAAAATAACAGTTTTACAATGATATAGAGAGTTTGGAAGTGTCTGAACTGAACAAATGCGTACGTACATTGAGTTTTCGAAGATTTATTATTGAACTAATTAATAAGTTGAAATGTTTATATGTTGTGTATGTATTTCGTTGAACAGTTGATGAATAAAACAGTATTATGAGAACAAGTTTTTTTTTAATATCAATTTATGAGGTTTAGTTTTATTTTGATAGTTTCATTTTAAAAATAAATAATTAAATTAAAATAAAACAAATGTTTAAGAGACATCGCGCACTGTCTATTTCTATCGGAGTAAACGAGATCGCACTATATCTGCAGCTTGGTTTTAGAAGGAAACACAAAAACTATTTATTTAAACAAAACCGTGGGCTTGGGTGTTGTCAGCCCCTTAAGGTTACTTTCTTCGTTATACAACGCTACTATTTTAAAATCAACATGCTGTTACTGCCTGCAGTCTGAATCGGCATTTCACCTTTATTTATAAAAAACAAAATTAGTGACATTTACATTTTTACTGTATTTCCACAAAATTCCAAGGTCGCGTGGCATAATACGATACGCCAATTAAAGGTAAGCCGGAGAGTTATGACACGCCAATTAGTCATGTTTTGTGTCAAATATGCTCTTTACTTAATAAAATAAAAGTCATTGCCAATTTTAAGACTTTAATCTAAGAAAAAACACTTTCGACATTATCATCATGCCGGCTTTTGCATTGACAGCCATTTCATAATTAATATTTACCATGTTTTGAGAACCTCACTTTACCTACCACTATTAGGCTGTCGCACCAACCTCAAAAACAAATTAACAAAAAACTCAAATCAAAACGAAACGTAAACCAATTAAAACGGAACGTATCATAACCTAGGCCAACACTATTTATAGACTACGTTATCTGTGCGAGGTCGATGCTCCCGTATCGATATTCCTGCCCCTACCATGAGTCTGAATTTCTACTACTACTAGATTTTAGTAAGTATACTGTAAAAAGCGTGGAAAAAATCCGTATTCTCCCATCCGTCCAAAAAATCTATGATAATTTCCGCACTAGTTTTCAACTCTATCAATGTATATGTATATTATGTATATGTCATCTCATCTATGAAATTGAGAAATAAACAATTGAAACAGGTGAAAAGAGTGACAGTGATAGTGACATTATTCATTGCTTAGAAAAACAAAAAAATCGGAAATAACGAAAGTTTCATTAAATCATGATAAACATTTGATTTTTTCCGGAATTTACCTACATCAATTTTGATAGCATATACGTTCGGGCGTATCCACCAGATCTGCCAATCAATGTATGGGAAACTCTTGACTGTGAAAGTGTGAAGTCAACGTCATATTATTTTTCTACTACGACGGTGACAAACAAGCATACGGCCCGCCTGATGGTAAGCGGTCAGGGGTGTTACATGCGCGTTGCCGACCCTTTAAAAAAAGGATTCGCTGTGTTGACAGCTAAAGGGGTAAGCTTTGCCCCGTGGGCCCCCAGCTGTCAACACAGTGAATCCTCTTGGAGCTCTGGCGACCTTACTCACCAACAGAAACACAACACTATAAGTAGGGTCTAGTGTTTCATAAGTCTGACGTTTAAAAAAATTTCGCAGTCTGTCAAAAGCAGTGCAAACTTAGCTTGGCCTGACTCTAGTGGTATCTCGGCGACCCCTTAACGGATTTGGTTCATATTCGAATTTTAAAATTCATAAAAGTACAAAAGCTTAGGCTAGCGATTTCAACCGAGCCTTTGTATTAGGGTTTAGGGTAAAGGGATCCTATTACTAACGCTCCACCGTCCGTCTGTCACCAGGCTGTATTTCAAGAACCGTGATACTTAAACTGTTGAAATTTACACAGACCAAGTATTTCTATTGCCGCTACAACAAATACATGAAAAGCAGAATAAAATAAATATTTATGGATGCTCCAATATAACACGCCTTTTTTTGCTGTATTTAAAAATAATGGTACGCAATCCTTTGTGCGCTAGTACGACTCGCACTTGGCCAGTTTTTTAAAGGTGCCACAACTTTTTTATTTTATTTGGAATACTAAATTAAATTTCTATTCAGAATCACGAGGTCTTTATATCCTAGTAGGACAAAAAGTGTTCCTAAACTTTGCATACATTTTTCGAAAACCTTCTATTTCATCACCGCCATACAAAATCTATGAAAATCTAGCAACAAAGAGCTAATCGATTTAGTACAAATCAAAGATTTTTTTCAATTCATTGAAAAAACAATTTATTAGGTATTTACTAGCGACCCGCCCCAGCTTCGCACGGAATCACGGAATATACATAATAATATAAACCTTCCTCTTGAACCACTCTATCTACTAAAAAAACCGCACGTACCGTAACACGTTGCGTAGTTTTAAAGATTTAAGCATACACACAGACAGAAGCGACTTTGTTTTATTATTTAGTGATAAAAACGCCAGACCGTGCCAAACTCGTGGTAAGGGTTACCTGCCAAGTGACCTAGATATTAATAATGATAATGAATTTACTTTGCCGATGCTTCTCATGAGTTTTGCATATGACCTACACCGTTAAATGGGTTAAATAGACATTACGAGGGTAATTGGGTCATGAACGGGGAGAGTATGGGTGGTAGTTACAAGTAGTAGTTTATGTGATTGTATATAATGAAAGTGCTTAACCTTGACTAATTCGTAGGTAACGTACATACTAAAAAATACTGGTGGCACGGAACTCTCAGTGCACGTTAAATATACAGTTTTCAGATTATTTCTCGTACTTGTGCTAAAAGCTCTTGTTTTCGCCAAGTTTCGTGATTGTAGGTCAACGGGAAGTACCCTATACATTTTGATTCCCATTACAAATGTATGGGAAATGCGACATAAACGGCCGTATTGATTTCGTTGAGGTAGAGGTTTGGTTTTTTCAAAGGTTTAAGGGACCGCCGCAGATCTGTGTATGGTACCTATTACTTTCAACTTGCTACCTCTACGGGTTCCCGAGATAATGGGACTTGACACACATACGGACGGATGGACATCCTATAAGGGTTCCGTTTTTGCCTATTTAAGTACCGAACCCTACATTAAGGAGCATAAATAATAAATATTGGGGATAAATGTTACGCAGATCAACCGACCCAAACTATAGATTCCTACTAGACGACAATATACATAAGTACTTACATACAAAGAAAACGTCTAGAACTCACGAACAAATATTCGTAATAAATAATTTAGGTAAATGCCGTTACCAGCAGCATTCAAACCCCCATTCTAACTCGAGCTAGCGCTCACACTCCATTTCAATGCCAAAAATACTATTTAGCTTTCATCCTTAATAAACTATTTACTATTTCCCTTACAAGATTCAATGCCTCGTTTAATGAATAATGATTTCCAGCCGAGTTTATGTCTAATGTAACAAATCAATAGCTTCAACTTAAGGCAAGGAGTAAAGAACAAACTTAACTTGTGTGTCTAAGCAGAAAAATTTAATTGAATAGAAAACTTTTAAATTTGTGCTCGATCGGATGCGTAACGACGAGCAGCGCCGCGTGAGAGAGAACTATTGCGAAAGTGTCAGTATGTTTGTTGTTGTTGTTGTGTTGTGTAGCGTAAGAAAAATACAGTATGATTCTTTCTGACTGATTAAGAGAGGTATGGGCACAGCGGATGCATATCGTTTAGTGTGGTAGGGCACAGCACAACGAATGTCGTCTCGCTTAAATCTGGAGCAGAGCCCATCTGGGGAAGTACCTCCACCTTACAGAAAACCGCAGTTAAATAACACTAGACCCTACTCATAGTGTTGTGTTTCTGTTGGTGAGTTAGGTCGCCAGAGCTCCAAGAGGATTCGCTGTGTTGACAGCTGAGGAGTGAGGACCCACGGAGCAAACCCTTGGCCCGTTTGGCTGTCAACACAGCGAATCCTCCTTTTTTTTTAAAGGGTCGGCAACGCGCATGTAACACCCCTAGTGTTGCAGGCGTAGGCATAGGCTACGGTAACCGCTTACCATCAGGCGGGCCGTATGCTTGTTTGTCACCGTCGTAGTATTAAAAAAAAAGACTTGGTTCGTGCCGTGAGAGAGTGAGAACACTCTGTGGGCCTTCGTTCGTTCGTCTAATTTGTCTCGTGTGATACAGAAGGAGATAAAAATGTTGGTCGTTCAATCTTCGGGGTAGTAGGTCTGGCAAAACTATAGCTAATCAAACGTAATGGAAATTACTCACCGTACAATTCACTACAATGAAAAACGTGCGTTGATAAATGTCAAAGAAGGATAAAGTCGAAAGGGAAAATAAAACATTAGTGAATGTATTTCGATTGACTTCCTATAAAGGAGAAGGATCTGAATTCGTCGGAATATTTCATTGTGTGTATGGGAACATCAAACGAATAGTTATGAAAGGGACCGTGAACCTAGCACCCCAAAACCAATTAAGTTCGGGGAAAATGCTATGGTATTTGTTCAAATCCAATCGAAGGTTAATCAGATTTTTGGATTTGTTTTAGATTTTTGAGCGAAGTCATGGACGGGAATTCGCGTGCAAAGTTATCAAGATTAGCACGTTTTAAAGATCTGTCCACAGTAGGACGGTATGGGACGGGACAATCTGTCAATTTCTATAGAATGAATCACGTGATAGCTCGGAGCTCTCGGGTGTCACGTGACGTTTTCTATAGAAACTGACAGACCGTCACGTCCCGCCCGTCGCCCCCGTCCCGTCCCGTCCTAGTCATCCCTTATTAACATCAGATGCAATACGGGATCCCTTATTGTTATTGTTAGGATTTAGAATTCGTACGTAACTGACGTTTATCGGACAGCTATTTGTACGTTACTTTTTATTTTTTATTTTCTTTCCTAATAAAATAAAAAATAAAAAGTAACGTACAAATAGCTGTCCGATAAACGTCAGTTCATACAAGTATGAAACTATGTCATACCCATTCGGCAGAGGGGTAGGCTGCCAGATGCTACTCCATCTGGTTTAAACTTAAAGCGAACGGCAATTTCAATTCAATTTTAAAATGAGCGGAGATTATTTTGTAACATTTGGGGTCGAAACTCTAGGTCTAGGTCAGCGCACGCAAGTTTTTCGTAGAAATCGCGAAACATCTGGTTGATGTTGCTGGGGACAGAAGAGCTGGTGGCTTCCTCGCACAACGTATCAGGATTGCGATACGAGGAAATGCCGCCAGCATCCTAGGTACAATGCTTCAAGGATCTATTTTAGATTTAAGGTAGTTAAGTTACACTTAATGTAAGTATATATTTTGAAAATAATAGTAGTTTATGTGATTGGTTATAATGAAATTAAAACTCGAGTTTCATAATAACATCACACGAGTTTTTTATTGCCTAACTATTTACAATTACATACACTGCTTTATATGCACACATATCATAAGCTCTCCATGATGCGTTCAAAGCGCATATATATCTTACTTTACTTCTTGACTTTCAGGAATGAAAACTTTTCTGACATTCATGTTTTGATTTATATTTTTAAAATTCAGAGACAAACTAGAGTTGGCCCCATTTTTCATATCGTTCGATATCAAAATAACGTGCGACTTACGTGCGTCATTGTATGCAACTGACAATTCGTTTCAAACTAAAAGTCATCTCAACTGATATTAGAATAGAGGTCAAATCAAATTTTCTTGTGTCATGCGTTCGAAATTTAATTTTTTTTTATCGAAAAATAACATTTTTACAGATAAGTTTGATGTAACCAAAAAGTTAATTATTATGGGGGCCTTTATATGCGGTTTTTGAACGCATTATTGAGGACTATTATGTGGGTATAGAAATGAATATACATATATACTTACTCTCGTATCGCTAAGTCGCTATCGACTCGCGGAGTAAACCTCACTACACAAAGCTTAATTATTAACCTATGGTTCAGATTTCGTTGTCCAGATTACGTTACATAACAGATATTACACTCGACATTGTTTATATTACGACACCGGTCAGAGGTCGTAATAACCGAATAGGGTGGGCGGGCCAAAAATGGCCTACAACTCGGTTGTACGCTTGCAACACGTAGTTTTATAACATGGTATTTGGTTTGATTAGGCGATTTCTAGGTCGACCTTATCGTGCCGTGAGTTGTACGCAACCATGGTCGATAATGACTGCGCCATTCGAAAGTATGTCCGTCTCGCTCCTGCCAGAGTAATGGTAGAAGCGAGACGGACATACTTTCGAATGGCGCAGTCGCTAACGACTACGGTTACGTACAACTGGTAGTGGTAAGTACACTGTTTTTTTAATTCTAAGATGTCACATACAATTATAAACAGAGTTTATTTTTTGTTTAAAGGATAACTCACACTATAACAAGACGTGGCGTGCGGGACGGGAAGCTCTGTCAGTTAAAATGTATAGGGTACTTCCCGTTGACCTAGAATCACGAAATTTGGCAAAAAGCAAGAGCTTTTAGCACAAGAAAAAAGCCGAAAACCATATAATTGCCGCACACACAGAGTTCCGTGCCTTCAGTATTTTTAAGCACCAAATGGGGAAGGGCATCCTTTGTGGAACCCTCGGTAGGCGAGTCCGACTTGCGCTTGGCCGGTCTTTATATTTTTAAACTAGCGACCCGCCCCGGCTTCGCGGGGGTGCAATAGGTATATATTAGTAGGTATGTACCTTCCTCTTGAATCACCCCAAACCGCAAATAAACCGCATCAAAGTCCGTTGTGTAGTTTTAAAGATTAAGAACAGACAGCGGGAAGCGACTTTGCTTTATCAAAATGAAATCTAAATCAATTTATTTAAGATAACTTGGATCCATAGAGGTACAAATATAAAAATAAAATAGAACACAATTATACTAAAATTAAAATTAAGGTTAAATAAAAAAAATCAAATTAAAGGTAATTTATAAACACATACATAACTTATAAATTATATAAAAACACTACAATAAAACATTATAAAATTAAATATGTAACAATATTGATTAATTAATAAAAACAAATTTATTTCCAAATAAATATAAACTACTTAAAAAATATATATATATATTTACATCTCGCTACCCGCCGTTCCAGGTGCAAAAGTGCCCATAATGCTAGCGGCATTGCCGCGTTGTATAATTATGGACAGCCTTTGCACTAGGAACGACTCTGAGCGCGGGTCTTCGCCCTTCTGCCTGAGTCGGCGGCCCATGTCGCGGATAAAGCGTTTTGCATCAGCACCCCAGCAGCCCGCCGTTTCAACCGCAAAAAAAAAGAAAATTAATAAAATACCAACATAGATTCAACCTATTTGTCATATATGTGACGCAGCCCTTTAGATTGATCACCCAGTGCTTTTAAAACCATCAGTGACACATCCTGTCAGCACGCAAGTTTTCACTGGTGACCGAAGAGCTGGTGGCTTCCTCGCACAACGTATCAGCATTGCGATACAACGAGGAAATGCCGCCAGCATCCTAGGCACAATGCCTCAAGGAACTATTTTAGACCCATAGACTTATACCATAGCATTATAGCGTGGAAACCATAGACGCGCGCTCACGAACATACCTGAAGCCCTGCCTCTGCGGGGCAGCTTCATCAGCATCATCAACATCCTGAAAGCATTATTGTAAAGGACGCGCAGGGCGTCGTATGGTCGTTGTGTGAGCCGAACGCATAGGCTGCCCGTGTAGAAGGTCTGACAATAAGCGTATGCTATGTAGTGATAACTAGGGAACTAAATCCAAAGCGACTAACATGAAGTTATAACTTATAACCAACTAGCGACCAGGCACGGTTTATTATTATACATTATACCTTCCTCCTGAATCACTCTATCAATTTTAAACCGCATCCAAATCTGTTGCGTACTTTTAATAGGGATATAGGGAAAGATAAAGCGACTTTGTTTTATACTATGTAGTGATGTAGTGATTACTTTAAACTAGTTTAAACAGGGTAAACATTACGTTTCGACCTGTACTACACTTGGTATGGTACCTTTCATTTACTACACTTAGCGCCACAATCTTGCGCCAACCAAGGTTAACTCGAAGTTAGATGTCGAATTTGATAGTAAAAACGCTTAACTCTAGGTTAGTTGTTAACTGGGTGGTGCAAGTAGCGTTGGGTCAAACCCAAAGTTACAAGTCTTTCCGGCGGACTTATTTATATTTATTTTTCTACTCCAGCACTTCTATCTCTCAATTTGATGACTGACATCGGTATTAAAAAAGTACACATTAAAACGTTGTCTTATTCCATAAGAACACTGCCCCTATGGATTTTAAAACAATATATGAGCTCTGTTGTTTATTTTTAATTTCTATAGTGGGCGACATCTTCCACATTCTACCACGTTTCGAGATTTAGCTTTTTGCGCTATTTTAGCTGTCGTAGAAAAACTAGCGTATGCAACAGCTCCTTATTAAATCACACTGTACTGTAACATAAACTACTGTTACTTATTTATTCATTTATTGTCGAACTGTACGCTCGGGCTCATAAGTATAATATGTATGAAAAGTACACAAACACAGGTTGTAAACTGAGAAATGAGGGTAAAGTTCACCCACATGGAATAAAAGTGCGTAAAACGTGCAACAAGGCACGAAAAGTTACGATTAAACCGAACAACTATTAAAAACAGTACCTAATTAGTGAAGTCGTTTAAGAAACCGGTGAACTAACGACCTCTCAAATGTAACGGTAATGTTATATAACAACATCGCTTTAATAATAGATTAGATACTATTTTTTTTAATACCATGACGGTGGCAAACAAGCATACGGTCCGCCGGATGGAAAGGTCACCGTAGCCTAAAAATAGATTAGATACTTTTTTTTAATACCATGAGGGTGGCAAACAAGCATACGGCCCGCCTGATGGAAAGCGGTCACCGTAGCCTATGGAATGGTGGACGCATCAGATCATACAGTGGTAATACCAGCTTGCGTAGCCAAGATGCTAATCGCTCACGCTCAGTCGTGAACGAAACGCAACTGTCATTGTGAAGAGTGATAAAGAGAGATAACTACGATACGCTACGAAGCGTGAGCGATTGGCATCTTGGCTACGCTTGTGCTCTTGTCAGATATGTCATTATTTCGTAAACAAACATCTGTCATACAATAAACGTGCTGCTCGCACTTATGCTACAGAATGAGACGAGAACGGGACGGGACGGGACGGGACGATCTGTCAGTTTGTACAGAAATCGTACGAGGGCTCCGAGCTATCACGTTTCTTTCTATAGAAATTGACATATCGTCCCGTCCCGTACCATCTCGTCCCGTCCGGTCCTAGTGTGAGTCATCCTTTATCATAATTTCATAAACCACTTTTCACGAACCTGTAATTCCTAAAAGTGTTCAATATAAATAAGTATGAAAAATAAATTCTTGTTTCAAAAATGTCCATTGCACATAATTAATATTTTTTAAATAGTCACTTGTGTTCATAGTCTGTATACAATTTACATTCCAACTTCCTAATTGAATTGCGGCCTGTTTTGTAAGGATCGGGTTTCATACCGGTGCTGCTAATATCCTGTCAGGGGGGGTTGGGGAGTTCCGCACAGGGAGTACTTTCATTGAGAGTGAGAAGTTCCAAATTTTGGATAGAAGGCTCACCGCTGAGGTACAGGAATGCCGCTGTTCTGTACCCTGTCTAGGCAGAGGGCCTCAGGCCGGGGGCTGCCACTGGGGCGGCTACAAAGATGACCACGAATCGCGAAGGCAACCTGAGCGTGGAACGCAGGGTTTTTCCATCTTACTCCCGGCGTGGAGGTTGTCATGAGGGACCAGCGTGTGGTGTCGCCCTGCACGCTACCACCGGGCGGGGGAGCTTCGGCTCCAGGGGACAGCCTCGGCTGTCGTGGTTGCAACTGTTGCAAGCCTAGAGCGATCCCGTGTTCACCGTCACCAACGCTGCAAGATGGGCATACCGTGGATGGTTTAGTGGGTACTGCGGGGCCGGGCCTGCAAGTCCTACATACCCGTCCTATTTCCCCGGCTAGGCGGGATGCCAAATGCATTCCTCCCACGTTAAAAAAAAGGTGACTGCACAATACAAACAGTACACAGAGAAACTCCTTCAAAGTGCTTAAGAAATTGCTATTCTGATTGAAATCATCACATACGAACCCCAACTATGTGGCTGTTAAAATCTTCCATGATACAGTGCGATGACCTTTAGGTGCAGAAGAGGTCAAACGTAGTGAAAGTGAGCAACTGATCACGATGGCACTAACGTTATGTAAAGACACTAAATCAAGAGTAATAACAAACAAACTTACTAAATGCGACCGAAAAACTCTAATTGCAAGTGCGGCCCATACAGATTATAATGAGAACGCTCTAAGCTTTGCTGTTGGTGGCCGCAAAGCTAAAGTTGCGGTGATGAGCATACTCTCAACTGTAATTTTTGCAAACTCTCAACTCGCGCAACTAGCCATTTCATAATCAACCTTATGGCACTAGCAATAAAGTTAAAATTAGAATGGCATGCAAATCGAATTAGGAATACTTTGTACTGAGCGCAATGTCAGATATCAAAATGTTATAAAAGCTATCGCGCGCGATTGATTTTGAGTCTTATGCACTTTACGATAGAGTGTATATTAGAATTGATTGTAGTCGTCTTGATTATAATGTTTTGAACATGTAAGTCGACTAGTGCGTGACCGCTTTACGCAGTTACCTGTGTATGCGAGGCCTTACCGTTCGCTCCGACTTACTTCGTAAAAGTCCTAAGTCTGTATGAAGCTCATACGAAGTTAGGATTTTTTGTGCTTTCAGGGAAGTTTTTATAGGTTATAATAAGTATATTCTCCATTTAAAGTACAATTGCGCAACTTCTTACATCAATGCGTACTGTGACTCGATTGATTTTGTACAACTTTATTACAATCTGACTTACCAAAATTACATTATACAACCGGGTTGTATAATGAAATGATGGACGAGATGTCATTAAAGGTGCCCGTTGCGGTAATGATTTTATCTACTGATGCAATATTGGTGTTTTTTTATAAAAAAATGTCATTTACTTACATACTTACATGAGGTTTAATATGAAACAAAAAATAGCAGTGAAAAATACGGTTTTGCAAAACGTAACATAAATAAATCGATATTGTATTTGTAGGACATTCTTACACAAATTGACTACACTTGCGGCAGCGAGTGATGGTACTTTTGACACATGACTGTTGTGAAACACTTCAAATTATTATCGTAATAAATAATAATTTCAGTCAAGTGCGAGTTGAATAAGTTTGTATTCAAAGTAAAGTATATTTTTAAAAAGTTTATTACATAAATAACGCATAAATATTGATTTATGATATATTTATCAACCATTAATTTAATCATATATGGACGTGGGTATAAATATTAAACTAATCCAACTCCCATTAATGTACATGATAGAGCACATTTGATGTATGAATATAATGTCATTTGTAACACTACTTATCTCTCAATATGTGCCGCTTTGGTTATAGCTAATAAACAATTACCAATATGAAAAATAAAAAAATCTAAAATACATGATTAAGTGATTTACAATAAGACAAATTAAAACCATCCTATATATGCAGACTGACGTCAGTTGTACGTCGTTGGCATGAAAAGTATGGGCTCTATTCCTCTATATCTTCACATAAATTATAGATATCGGGGTATTCTTATATCAAAAAATATAATACATTTTCAGAAGATGAAATAGGTTACGCGAATGAAGCCACGAGCTGAAAGCTAGTAATTAAGAAGTACGGCACTTGTTTTTAAATAACATGTACCTAGATTCGATATGCGATCGATAAATAGCAGAACATCACTATGCTGCCCCTGCAACAATGAAGTTTGACATTTGTTCCTTTATACTTTGCTATCAATATTTACGGAACTTCATGAGCAATCAAACGTCAAAAGTGCCATCACTCGGTGCCGTTAGTATAAGTCCTGCAGTAAGCTCAAGAAGGCTTGTGTTACGGGTACTTAGACAACGATATATATATCATATACAAAAATACATAGAAAACATCCATGACTCAGGAATAAATATCTGTGTTCATCACACAAATAAATGCCCATACCGGGATTCGAACCCAGGACCATTGGCTTAACAGGCAGGGTCACTACCAACTACGCCAACCGATCCCCTGGGATCGGACCAGCGACCTCCTGCTTTCGCGGCAGACGCCCTAACCACTGGGCTGGGCTGGACCGTGATCTGGTAGCCCAGTGGTTAGGGCGTCTGGCGCGAAAGCAGGAGGTCGCTGGTTCGATCCCAGCCCTGCTAACCGGGGACCTTGGTCACTTTTTCTTAAGTATATGACATCTCTTTCAATTTATAATTTATATATAATAGTGTGCCTACTTAAAAACATGAATCAAAAAATTTATTATAGATAATAAATGATTTAATTCATGCTTTACAATTGTGCATCCAATTCTTGTGAAATTTTGTAAACAAGTTTGTTGATCACATTTTTTTTGTGACTCAGTTTTTGGATATTGCAAAATGGCGGAATTGGTACAAAGGTCCTAAGCGCCATAGTAATAACAAAATTGCGAATCAAACACTGAAAAAAACAGTGATATTAATAGACCCATGGCACAGATCATGGCAAAGCTGTCATTAACCTCAAAGACATTCTGCACAAGGTTTCGTAAATCTGAAGTGTAAAATTTATACAAAGTTGGTCCGGCGTTTTTTTTTTAGGCAGGGAATTTTGATGGCGGCTCACTATGGACGTAGAGTTTTCGTAGAAAATACGGAAATACTTTTCCGCTAATATAATATCAAGTCTGGGCGCACTTTAATGGTGTTCATTGTTGGGTACCGCTGCCCGAAGAAGCCAAGGAAATGTTTCGTCGATCTGTATTTGTGACGGGTACCTACTCGTCACTCGGACTTTAGGAAAAGGGACATATAACTAAATAGGTCATGGGTATTTGAGTAAATTAAAAATTAAATAAAAGACGAGGTGCTCAAGGAGGAATTAACGTCCAAATATATTCTGACTACCCAGGTCCGTCAGTAGAAAACATTAAGGGGCTCCACGCGGAATTCCATGTTTTTTTACGAGTTATAACTCGATATTCCGTTACGAATACTATAAGTAAAATTACTAAACAATTTGTCATCGATTCATCAAACTCTTATCTTGACTTTCAAGAGACAGATTTTGAAAACAATGTATAGTTAATTTGTAATTATTTTTTCAAACATGGTCTAAAAAGCACATTTTTCGATATTCTAAAGTTTATGCTGTTATATATGTGAAATCTACATGTAACTGTTCCCATTTGAAGTTTATAAGATCCTAAGAGAGGTATTAAAATTTAAACTTATTGGTACAAAAGTTATGTACAAAAAACTGTTATTTTGGACTCAAATTGCCAAAGTTGGATGCCGTATATCTCAAAACACAGTAAATATTTAAGTAAATATGATAAGTTAATTTTCTTAAGGCCGTTGGGGGTTATTGTAATAAGCCATAAAAACTACTCGAAAATTAAATCGAAGGTCATTGGGAGCAGGAACGGCCCTAAGGTCGTGTATACATTTTGGCACTTTGGCTGTATCCATATCTTCATAGCTGACGGTACAAAGCTTATTATTAATTATCTATGGCAAAACAATATCGATTGGCATTGTTTTAATAGGCTTATCGACTTAGGATTAAAATATGATTGTTATTAGCAATTAGTGAAGTCCGCTCGGCGTTTATACCGGGGCAATGAACCTTCGTTTTTCTCGTACCAACCTGTATAGGAGGGGAGCGTAAACATTTTTAGAGTTAAATCGTTCGAAAATTAAATATACCATAGTAGTTATCCCAGGAAGGATACGGTTTTGACAGACATTAAATTATAATAGCCTGATTTTCTCAAATTACGTTCGACTGGGATATTTACAGGTAATATGCAAAACTCCTGCAAACTTTTCTTCCGGAAGTAGGTAAAGAGTAAAAAAATAAAACTTATATAAGTCGATTTTTTTACGGTACCGTAATAAAACCACCCAACTATGGTCCAAAATCTCCCAATTATGGTCCAAAAACCACTCTAGTATCTATGTTTTGATGTGACTATTATTTGAAAGACTCAGTTCTATGGCAAAAGAATAGTAAATGGTAAAATAAGCTCACGCAAAATATAACATAACTTAATGGTAATGATGTTTAATTACGTTGGACCATAGTTGTAGTACTGGACTATAGTTAGGTGGTTTTACGGTACTACATATTTTTCTTGTTTGTGAACATGATGTCATATTTTGTCTTCTATCTGTTAAAAGCAAAATCGGAGACAATTTAATCACGTAAAACCGTTAAATCTACAAAAATAGTGAAAAGTGATAGATGTGTTTTTTCACTATAAACAAATGTTAATAGGTAGAAACTGCCCCGACCTATTTTAAACGACTAAAAAAATATATATACATAAAAATCTTACAACAAAAACGGTCGTAACATGTGTGTACATATTTGTGACGATTAGTATGTATCGATATTTTGTTGGATTTTGTTGCCTACATAATATTAAACTCCCAATATATTTGTTACGATAAAAAAGAATAAATGATTTCCCGAACAATCAAAATTTCCATACAAGCTGTCAATTCAAAGACTGGATTACGGATGATTACGTCACAAGATTTTATGAATTACAAATGAGTCGCTTAAGGGATGACTCATACTTAGTCCCGTCCCGTCCTGTTCTAGTCTAGAACAAGACGGGACGAGGCGGGACGGGACGATCTATCAGTTTATATAGAAAAACACACACAGCACAGCGAGGAGCAAGGAGGATTCCTTTTTTTTTAAAGGGTCGGCAACGCGCATGTTACACCCCTGGTGTTGCAGGCGTCCATAGGCTACGGTGACCGCTTACCATCAGGCGGGCCGTATGCTTGTTTGTCACCGTCGTAGTATTTAAAAAAAAGTCACGTGACATTGGCTCCGAGCTATCACGTGATTCTTTCTATAGAAATTGACAGGTCGTCCCGTCGCGTCCCGTCCCGTCCTAGTGAAAGTCCTCCAAAATTTCAATCTCGGGTAAATCCATCTGTCAGATTATGCGACTTTGGTATTCGGAAAAGCCCGAGTTTGAAGTAGGTAATGACGATTTTATACTTCTGTTGCTCGTACTTAGTTTTTTAATGATGCGGTCTTTGGCGGTTTCCTCAAGAATGTCTTCTAGAATGTCTTAAAAAACGAACGAACAAAAGAAGTCCGTCATAGGCCGTCAGCTTTCTTAGATTATGCATTAGCCATAAAAGAATAATAAACACGTGGTAAGTGCATGTGAATGCATTTGCAATGCAATCGGCCATTGAGCTTCAATAGGGAAGCTAAGAGCGGTTTCGCAATACGAACCGAATGCGTGAAAATATGGGTCAAAAAGCTCGGACCGAATTCGGATATTGCTTACGCACTAGTCCGAACCTTCGAGCAACACAGCATGCCTACCACGAACATCGAAAATTGGCATTGACGGGAAAACCTCTCTGTCACTCCAATATACAAGTGTGACAGAGATGGACATATAAATCCGCAATCGTTCGATTTTAATAGTATAGGCCCACTCCAACGCGTTGGACGGGAGACGTTAAAGCGAGATCTTATCGTACAAATCATTCTGTCACCTTTTGCGGGGGGAAACGTGCACAAAGACGCACATCTCACACACTACATCCCAACTATACAAGGGGCTACTCAGCCACCCAATATCTCGATATCCACTACTTACACTTACACGTTCCTCTGTACTCAGTCTCTCATATTTGTAAATATTGTCAGAGCGCGGAGATGACCTCTCTCTGCGAGCTCTCGAGCTTAACTGCCGCTACATTTGTTACGTCGTATATTTTATTGCGTATTATTTTATACAGAGCAATCTGAAGTGCTGCTTAAAAAAACATTTTTATAGTTTTTGGATAGAGTATGACGTAAACTTTATAATTGCATATTCATATCTTTGATAAAATTTAGCCAGAAAACTTGGATAATATTTTGTAACTATCAAAATTTATGACTTCATGGAAAGAAATTTGGTAAGTTTTGGTATCGATACACGAACATAAGCCAAGTTTTCTGGCTAAACAGTAACTTTTTTTACATAATTGAATATGCAGTTAAAAACTTTAGATAATAATCTATCCAAAAATTATAAATAGTGTACATCTAAATCTAGTGTTCTTTTTCTTAAACAGCATTTCAAATCGCTCTGTTTAGCGCTATAAAATATGCGGCGTTATGACATTGGCTTCACATGCCTGCGGGGGGTCGCAGAGAGAGGTAATGTCGTTCCGCGCTCTGATAATATTTACAAAAATGAGAGACTGACAGTACCTATAGAGGAGAAATTGGGTGGCAGAGTAGCTCCTTGTATAGTTGTAATCCTTTGGTATGCCTATTTATGAAGATAGCGTGTAAATGTTGTATTTTCGCGCGTTATTGTGCAAAAGTCGTATCTCGCGCGTACTTGAACATACATCGGACTCTTAAGAACCTAAACTGAATCGCGTTAAGACGTCAAAGGGGACTCAAAACTACAGTGTGTATTGCCAAGCACATTCTAAGCTGTCGATATAACGATAGGGCTTTGTCAAGCGTATTACTATAACGCGTCTGGCGTTCTTGTCAAGGATTTTATACCCTATGTAGGCTAATTTTTTTTTGTTACTTTTTAGGGTTATAACTAGAGTTGGGATGTTTGGTGGCAATGGGTGAACAAAGAGCATTGGAGTGGTTAATTTTTTTGATTGAATGAATAGATGATTGATAAACCAATAATGTATAATAAATGTTATAGGTTGCATACAAATAAATTGATATATAAAAAATAAATAAAAATAATTAATGATGATTTCTACATTGACAGAAATTGGAGTAATAAAAAAGGTAAATGATATAAAAAATATTTGCAGGGAATTCAGGGATAATTTAAAAAGTAATTAAGTTATTTAAATGTTATATTATAAAATATGGATTTATCATTTAGTTATTCATTTAATCAAATAATAAAAATATACGAAGGCGACTCCACTGCATTACTTGTGCTAAAATGCCACCAGAATCCTAACCCTAGTTATAACTAATATTTAAAACGGGATAATTACCATGTATGTTTGTTTTATTGAGCACCCGATATTTCGACACTTGCAAGCGACACTGTGGTGTGGTTTTAGGGTGTGTACCCAAAGGGTAAATCGGGATTACCAAGACTCCGCTGTCTGTCCCCAGGCTGTATCTCATGAAATGACAATAAAAAATTTCACACGCCTATGATGTATTTTGTTGTTATAATATTTTAGGAGGCTCCCATAAAAAAACGTTTTTTTTTTTTTTCATTTTTACTAGATAGCGATACGGGCAACCGGTAAACGCTGAAATATTTACAGAACACATAGTTATCACTTAGGATATAAACAATTAAATTAAAACTAAACAAATGTTGAAGGGCTCCCATACATTTTTCCCCCGTTTTTATAGATAATGGTACGGAACCCTTAGTGCGCGAGTCCGACTCCCGGTTGGCCGGTTTTTTTTCTCTTCAAGTAAGTATATAACTAAAACAAGCCCCATTTGCTTGTAATTAAACTTCGAAAATTCCTTAGATAAATCTCGAATATAGAGATCAACCCACGAATCCATGAAATGCAATTACTTACTAAGCCTAGTAAGTAATTGCATTTAAAACTGGGTATTTTAAAGTTTAGGTAACACTATCCAAAAATTATAAATAGTGTATATCTATCGCTAGTGCTTTTTTTTTCTTAAACAGCACTGCAAATAGCTCTGAGTAGCACTATATAATTTTTAAGAAAAAAAAACCGACTTCATTTGGTTCCCGGTAAAAGTGAAATTAAGAATTTGTTTGAGTTAGCCAGTTTACTTCACAAATATCCAATACACCGCACGTATACGATCGAAAATTGAGGAGCTTTCTTAATGTCCTAGGGCTTCCATCATTACATTTGAAGTATAATCAAACGGAACTCCCTTGTAGGCCTTTAAACAAACAAAATAACAATGTGTTAAATTGGATGACAGACTGTAAATTAACGAGCATATTCATCATGCCATCCCTGATTATCAACATCAGGTCCACTCCAGCAAAATGATGGCCATAGTAAGAAAATGCCTAAGCTAATTATGAACACCCTCTAATCACAATTAACCTGCCGTTCAAATTTGAAGAGTTCTCTGAATTCTTCTAGAACTCCATCATCAGAATATAAATCAAATCAAAAAGATGAATGTCACAACTAGGATAATAAGTAGAGCTAGGTTTATTAACCAGTTCCACTTTGCGATCCCTGGTCTTCATCATCAGATCAAGTTCATCAAAATTTTGGCTCCGCCAAAACACTGTTTTAGTTACTTAAGGAAACCCTCAAATCAGAATGCATGTGCCGTTAAAATTTGAGGAGTTCTCTCAATCCCTCATGAAGCCCATCATCAAAATAGAACTATAATCAAATAGGACTATCTTGAAGGTATTTCTTTACAAAGAAAAGATGAATGTCTCAAATCGGATGATAGAGCTGGGAATTAACAAGCAGTTCCACTTTGCCATCCCTGGTCTTCATCATCAGGTCCACTCCACCAAATTGATGATGTTCGTAAAGAAATGCTCGAGTGTCTTAAGAAACTACACAAATCATCATGCATGTGCCTTTCAAATTTGAGGAGTTCCCTCAGTTCCTCATGGATCCCATCATCAGAAATTGATTTTGAAAAAAACGGAACAAATCTGGAACCATCTATTTTCAGAAAAAAAAATATTTTTTTAAATCGGACGATAGTCCTGGGAATTACCAAGCAGTTCCACTTTGACATCCCTGGTCTTCATCATCAGGTCCACTCCACCAAATTGATGATATTCGTAAAGAAATGCTCGAGTGTCTTAAGAAACTACCCAAATCATCATGCATGTGCCTTTCAAATTTGAGGAGTTCCCTCAGATCCTCATGGATCCCATCATCAGAAATTGATTTTGAAAAAAACGAGACAATCCTGAAACCATCTATATACAGACAAAAAAATATTTTTTAAAATCGGATCATAGTCCTGAGAATTACGAAGCAGTTCCACTTTGCCATCCCTGGTCTTCATCATCAGGTCCACTCCACCAAATTGATGATTTTCGTAAAGAAATGCTCGAGTTTCTTAAGAAATCACCCAAATCAGCATGCATGTGCCTTTCAAATTTGAGGAGTTCCCTCAGTTCCTCATGGATCCCATCATCAGAAATGGATTTTGAAAAAAACGGGACCAACCAGGAACCGTCTACTTTTAGAAAACAAAAAAAAAATTCAAATCGGTTCAGTAATGACGGAGTTATGAGTGAACATCCATTAAAAAAAAAAATAAAAAAAAAAATTCAGTCGAATTGAGAACCTCCTCCTTTTGTGAAATATTGAAGTCGGTTGAAAATATACAAAGTTATGACATTGGCTTCATATGCCCTCGGGGGCTCGCAGAGGTCATGTCGCTCCGCGCTGACAATATTTATAAAATTGAGAGACTAAGAGTATAGAGGAACGTTCAACAACAAAAACACTAAAGAGCTCTTAGGGCTCAAGAGGTACAAAGCCTGTGCGGTGGTCAGAATTCTGACTGGGCACTGCAAGTTGAACAAGCACATGTTTCTAATGGGTAAGAAACAAGACGCAGCATGCAGGTTCTGACAGGAAACAGAGGAAACTGCGATGCACATCCTCTGCTCCTGCGGACCACTAATGCACAAAAGAAGTATCCACCTCGGTAGGCACGAACTGCAACCCTGTGAGATACACAACATTACAGCCCAAAGAATTTGGAACTTTCTGGACTCAACGGGAATCAGTAATGAATTATAAAGGGCTGCCACAATAGATCACAACTGGTCGACGCGGCATCTTCACTAGCCCAAAACAACAATAATAATAGAGAAACGTGTAAGTAGATAGAGAAATTGAGTGGCTGAGTATTATGGAAAACATATAAAACAATGAAAAATCAAACAAAAAATTAAGAATGAACAAAAGAACACAAACATTTGATATGATTTCCTTTGATATGGTTCTTATTAAAATTTAACAATGACATTAAACAGCCACATTTTCTCTTTCCATTTTGCTTCTGAACAACTAATATACAGTCTCCATTAAAGTTATAAGTTTCTTGGTCGTGTTTCATTAGTACCTACTATAAGCGTAGTCAAGTGTGTTTTGCGATGCCTGAGTGGCGCTTCGCAGAATCCTTTGTTTTATAGACGAAGGAAGAGAAGGAGAGGCAAATTACTGGATGTAGTTACAATTTATAATACTAGTGATTCTGTGTGCTGTAGACCTCGCGAGATGGTATTGGCACAAAGGTCGTAAGCGCCTTTGGGTTCTATGGCGCTTAGGACCTTTGCACCAATCGCCGCCATTTTGAAAATTTCCAAGAAAGAGTTGACAATTTTTTTTATGTAATCAACAACATTTTCAAAATTTCACAAGAATTGGTTGATAAATGCGACCCGTAAACGCTGCCTGGCACCTGTACATGATAAATGCGAAGCTGAAACGAAAACACTTCGCTCGCTTTGCTGACTCGGTCAACTATGGGTCATGACTTACACTAGAACCGGACGGGACGGGACGGGACGGGAAAATCTGTCAATTTCTACAGAAAGCGTCACGTGACATCCGAGGGCTCCGAGCTATCGCGTAATTCTTTCTATAGAAATTGACAGATTTTCCCGTCACGCCCCGTGCTAGTGGGGGTCATCCTTAGAGCTGTTTGTTAATCAAGATCCAGTGTCTTTTTAAGACTACAAGATTTAGGCATAAGTTGCCAAAGCCCTGGCTTTCTGTGCCATAGCATAATTCGGGAAAGCGCTAAGATGTAGAAAATAACAATAACGACCCAGCTAACTTTCAATTAGGTAAGTACATACAATTAGGCCCTTTTTTAGGGTTCCGTAGCCAGAGTGGCAAAAACGGAATCCTAAGTATGATATTGTCTTCTGTTACCGCGATTTATTCGGGCATATTTATATTTTGTTGTCGTTTTTTTCAGATTTGAATGAAATTTGGTGGGTAGGTAAGGTAGAGTTCCTTTTTCTACGCTAGATGAATACAAAATCTCAATGTGCGACAAAATTTTTTTACTAAATTTCCCACTGAGTTACGAAAATTCCATATGATTTCGTAACTCAGTGGAAAAAATTGTGGGACATACTTTAAAATTAAAATAAATTAATTAAATTAATTATCTTGAAGAGAATAAGGAACTCTACCTGGGTAGGTTTTACCAAATTTTATTCAAATCTGACGCGAAAAAAAAAACTACAACAAATCAAATATCCGCCCATTCATTGAAATTAAACACTTTAGAACGGATTAATCGCGTTTATTAACACTAATGATCCTACGTTACGAGCCCTTTACAGCACTCGTTTTCACAGGGGTAAGATGATGAGTCATCATTGCTAAGTATAAATTTTGTCCAGTCCGTCTTGTTTTTCCGTTCGTATGTCACAGCGGTTTTACTCAGTAACTATAAAGCATATGGTAATGATACAACCAGAGGTGTATTGTGTGCCGCTTTATTTTACATGTAAACAAATTCAATTTTTTGAATTTTTGCATATATGTGGGCTTATTTTTATTTTGTTGTCATTTTTTTTCGCGTCAGATTTGTATGAATTTTGGTGGGTAGGTATAGTTCCCTATTCTACGCTGGATACTCGTAGATACGAAATGCCAATGTGCGACAAAAAAATTGTACTAAATGACCATGTGCAAATTGGCCCCAAACCCAACAGAGCTGAGAGTTATCTCATTTGATAGGAATTTTTATTTACTTATTTTCTTTATATGAACACCAAGTTGAATTCCATTGCAGAACTGAGATATTTAGACTTTTGTCAGTCTATAATTGGTACATAAATGCACCCGAGTGGTATGCGTAACGCATTCCCCCTCTAACAAAACAAAAGGCTGCGTGGATCCGCCATCATCGCCGAGCGGTTGTGAATATTTATTTTACATAATACTCGCGTTTCAATACGAATATCTCAGATCTGCAATAGAATTCAACTTGTTGCCCATATAACGAAATGAAGCAGACAATAAGACCTGTTTATAGACATAAGTCTCATCTCTGTTGGTTTTGGGGCAAGCCTCCATACAAATTTGCCCATGGTCCTTTCCCACTGGTTACGAAAATCGCAAACGATTTCGTAACTCAGTGGAAAAAATTGTGGGACATACTGGGAAATTGGGTCTATCTTAAAGAATATAAGGAACTCATCCTACCTACCAAATTTCATTCAAACTTTTCAAATTTTATTCAACCAATTGGAACCGTAGGCCACTGTAGGACTATCTCATAGTGACGCTATAAATCAGATTGTAAGAAATCTCATACTGCTTGTTCTAGACATGGTTCTAGAATGGCCTAGGGTTCCAATTGGCTGACTGTACTTGTGGAACATCATCTAATAGGTCTTTATAAATAATTTTGAGTTCTGGAACAAAAATAAACACTCTGATATTTCAAAAAAGTGTGACGCGGTCTAGTTCTTTTTTGACTGTCCCACTGAACTAAACTTGAAGTCTAACATACTCATCCGACGCAGAATTTAGCCCTCTTTAATACTTACTAGAAAGACTTTTCCGGACGACGTCCCTTTTTCCAGCTAGACGTAAAACACTGAAAAATTACCAAGAATCTGCCGCGAAAGCAGGAGGTCGCTGGTCCGATCCCAGCCCGGCTCACCGGGGGCCTTGGTCACTTTTTCTGTAGTATATGACATCTCTTTCAATTTATATATAGTAGTGTGACTACTTCAAAAAGAAACATGGATCAAAACATTTATTACATTAAATAAATGATTTGATTCTGCTTTACATATTGTAGAGAATTTGGCAGGTACTTGCCTCTTGAAAGTCAAGCTCAACTCCTGGAGTTGTGCCTGGTTAACACGTCTTTAGGAACTAATGAAGATATTAAAATAATATCTTGTTTGTTGGAAACCAGTTCCTGGAAATTATCTAATTTTCTTGACCTAGAATTCCGTGTAGTTTTCCTCAAAGCTCGGTACAAAATGTACAAATCGAACGTCGTCATTTCAAAAACTTACCTAACAATACCGACTCGAACACAACCAGAAATAATATTCTCAGCTCACATATAATTGTGCAAGAACTACAGTTCAAATGAAACTGGTCGGTCGAGAACTAAGTCTCGAGTTCTGTTGTATCAATACAACAGAACTGCCCATTCTAAAAGGTGACATATCCACAAGTCTGTACAAAGACTTATGTCGATTAGATACTAGAGTTTGTCGGAGTTTCGGGCAGAGATAACATTCTAAAAGGTCTTATGTCACCGATTCATTCCAAGCACTTGTGTCGTTTAGATACTGCGAAGCGTTTGAAGCATTCCAAAAGGTATTATGTCTATTATTATGTATAAGCACGTATGACATTAAGTTAGAGAGTTCGTGAAAGCGTCGGACAGAGGTCAATGACCGTTGCGTTTGATGGAAATATTTGCATCAATAAATTGATTATGATTACGTACGGTTACAGGTAACTCCTTTTCTTTCTTATCATTAAATTTAGTCTGTAGAATTAAGAATGTAAACTTTCGTGAAATTTATGATGCTTCTGTCTATACATTAAACTGATATCTATGACACTTTTAGTATTTTTAAACGACTGCCCAAAACAAAAAAGAGTGTTATATATTAGGGGTTCACGTATCCAAATTTGTTTGTGAGTTTCTGAGTGCCACCATAACTGTGGGATGCCTAAAACGATTTCGACAAATTACGTATCGTTAGAATCCTTATGTTACCGCGAGTAACATAGGCTATATGACGACGTAACTAAAACAATATGGCGGACTATGTACTCCATATTAAGTGCTTCAAAAAAATTAATTTTGTACAAACTTATCGAGTAGGGTATCAAAATGAAGAGCTTTGAAAATGGATCACGAATATATATACAATTTATATGTTTGTAACTTATTTTAGTTTAGCGAGATTATTTAATATACAATAAAAACGCAAAGAATAATAAATAACCGAAACCCTATCAAAATATATACATACACGTCATATATGTTAGAATATATATTTAAAGAGAAAACACGAACTGTTCTACATCGCGCTATTAAACGTTTTGTTGGGAAACAAGCTAAGTTTTCCTTTCTTGCTGCACAATTTGGACCGGGAATTGAGGGCCCTTTCGATCAAACTACGTAAGGCGTGAACCGGGCACGCTAGGCCGCTACGAGCAGCTACCTTCGCCTGCGGCGTAAACCGGGCGCGCTAGGCCCCTTCGTCTAGCCACAACCACCTGCGGCGTAGACCGAGCGCCTCGGCCCTTTTGACTAGCCACCTGCGGCGTAGACCTATAAGGTTTCCGTTTTGCCATTTTGGCTACGGAACCCTAAACATGAGAGACTGAGAGTATTGAGGAACGTGTAAGTAGTGGATATCGAGATATTGGGTGGCTGAGTAGCCCCTTGTATGGTTGGGATACTTGGGCATGCCTATTTATTAGGATAAAGTGTCAATGTTATATTTTCGCACGTTAACTTATTGTGTAAAAGTCGTATCTCGCGCGTATTTGAATATATAACCGGACTCTATCCCGCATCCCCAAAAGAGGGATGGATATTGTTATTTTTCGTACATACTGTCACTGACACTGGTTGGCTATACTATAATATGTATAAACCTATATTAATGTTTAATTTTAACTACAGCTGCGGATCTGGGTTTTTGTGGTAAATTACCTGGTATTTAGAACACCATAAATTCATATTATCTTTACTTATAGAAAAACTTAGGTACATCAGATTACTTACTCAAGCGCCAATATGCCGTCTTGTTTATTTCTTTACAAAACTATAATTCTTGTAAGTAAATATTGTTTAAAGTACATAATACGCTATATTATCGCACTAGTTGGATAATGAGCACTTTACGTGGCTATGTTAAATATTCGAAAGGCCATATGTACTGTAAAACGTTAAAAATATTGTCCATGAAACCCTCGTGAAGCTCCAGATTTTCATATTTGAACCAATTGCCACGCTCGTGGCTCAATTTTGGACTCTTTCACTTGCTCATGTCTCAATATAAGGACGAGGTTAAACAACAACTCTGCCCCCTTGTATAATAATAAATAACTACTTATTGTTATGGCTGCGGTTCTTATTAGCCGGAGTAACGTAGGTAACATCCTACAGTTGCCATTTAGGATGACCTCGAGTGTGAAGTGCGGGTAGTTCGTAAAACCCGCGCAGCTAGAAGATGTTGATGTCAACCTCAGCCAGTCGTTCTCCGGGACTACGTCCACGACCAACGTCGGATGTTTGTTTTCAAAGTTTATACGCGATCAAGCCCCGTTTTAGTAAATTTATGACCTCCTTAACATATAGAAATAGAAATAGAAATTATTTATTTGATTCACAGAAAAAACCTTAATCTATTTACATCTTGTACAAAATATCAGAGAGAACCAAAATGGATGCCACTCAGCATATGCCGATAGCTAGGATACGAGATACTTAGCTATGGCGCTGGTTTTCAGGACACCCATGGGACAAAAAGGGATATACAAATTAATTATTTAAACTGTGGGTCTTAGGTTTATTCAAATATGGGTCAACCTACCAAATGTTGTTTGTAACACAATATACTCGTAATGAAGGTGCACTTACACTGATTCATGTTGAAGCTTAAACTTTTTAGGGGAAAACTTTAAAGAACGCTCGTGAAAATAAAAATAAAATATGACACTTCTTTAGAAATGTATATAAATCGAATCAATACAATTTACAATTTCTACAAGTTGCAAGGACACGCAGCAGTTTCATCATAGATAACCCGTTTTGCTGGAAAGACGCTTCCGCTTCCGTTACACCTTTTAGGATTCCATGTTCGCTTATGATTGCGAAATTCTTTACACACATCCTTCAATACAGGATTCTTGTGGAAGCTGTAAACATAAAAACCGGTCAAGTGCGAGTTGGACTCGCCCACCGAGGGTTCCACACAAAGGATGCTCTGCTCCCTGAGTTTTTACCGAGATAATAGGGTCTTGACAACTAGTGGCACAGAACTGTCAGTGCGCGGCAATTATACGATTTCCGGATTTTTCGGAAGGTCAGTGATTTCCGACGAGTGTATTTTAAGCCGACACGAGTAGGAAATCATCTTTACGCATGTGTTTCATACAATGTTTTACTATGCATTGTGCGAGTAAATAAAAAATCATATCATGACAAAACAATTTAATTATTACATGACAGTCCTTTAATTATTAAAATTAAAAGTAATTTTATAGTTTTCTTACATAGCAAACACTTTTTTATAGGGCTGATAGCGGAGTCCAAAATTTAAAAAAAATTGAAAAGTAAACGCACTGCGATCAAATCGTGCGGAAAAGTATAACTTTCCGCACGATTTGGCTTCATAGAAAGCGCACTTTTCGAGCACATTCATTGTAAAAAAGTTTCTGGAGTGAAATCGCAGGCGTCCGGCGCTCACCGGGGCCCGCCGGCCGCCTGCGAGGGGTGGGTGAGAACGTCCGCACACAAGCATGGCAAGCATGTATGTTTAATTTACTACGATTGAAAGTCAAATGAAACCTAATATTTTCCTCACAATCGAAGTGAAAAGCAGAGTGTATATCTCGGCCATAAATACCCATGCAGCAAAATGGTAAAACAGAAATGGATTTTTTTTTTTAATTATGAAAATGTTTTTCATTTATTCCATTTAAATTGTAAAAAACATTTCAATCGAATCGGCCAAATTTTATATACCGGGATTACCGGGCTCTTAAGAGAGTGAGAGTAAAATTTATTTTCAATACAGTTGCTCAAAAAGTGCCCTTTTTTTGGCTGTTTTGCGTGCGCAAAGTTTGTTTTTGCGAACTAGTGCTTTTTACTTTACCAATCTTTTTAAATTTAGTTGTGTTCTAATTCATGACTGCTTACCGAAGAGTATTATTGTTTGTTAACTTTACCGAATCGTAATAAAACTAAATACCTACTATTAACGCAATAATATTAAAGATATTGATATTTCATATTTCAATAATTACTTCTTCATCATACTAATGATCATTCATTAAAAATATTAACATTGAAAACAGTTCTTACTCGTATAAATCTGTGTGTATGAAACGGAACAGAGCCTACGAAACGTCAGTCAAAGTAGAGGCGTTTTTCAACCAGGTAAACATGTTCGAAGGGCCTATAAGACATGACGATACGATTTGTCACATCGTCACATGCGATTTATTATTTTGTTTATGAGAAATAATTATTATGAGATTGAAAATGAGAAAGTAATGAAGATAAGATAACATTTTGAAGATGTTCTTAATACATCAACTGTATTACAATCGTGTCACGGAAATAATAAAAAAACTTTCAATTCGTTCTTATGTATTTTAATTTTTTCCGCATCTGTATTGAAAAACGTCGTTCGATTTACGTGCGGATATGTCATTTTTCTTCAGGACCGGGACTCGTGAGGTAATGACATTCTTTCCACACTAGCATCGAAATGTACTATTGTGAAACTCAGGTAACATGAATATCAATGGGTATAGTGCTCTGGGATCTACCATAGAGGTGTACAAAATATTAGTCTTAAACTATCTTACAGAAGACCTAGTATAAAAGTTGTACGACATTAACTCCTCGACCGCGTTAGCGTATCGAGGGGTCAAAATATGAAAGTTGCCGGATGATTTAAATAAACGGCAAACATAATTGGAACTCCCGATACGCTAACGCGGTCGAGGAGTTAATGTCGTACAATTTTTATACTAGGCCTTCAGTAGTAAGTAAATAAAACATACACAAGTTAGTTACAACTCTTCTACTCGTACTCATATCTTCTTCTTTCTAGTGTTTTTCCCTGTTTATGGCTCAGCTCCGGGAGCCTGGGGTCCGCTTTGGCAACTAATCCCAAGATTTGACGTAGGCGCTAGTTTCACAATCTGACCATCTGACCTTCCAACCCAAAGGGTAAACTAGGCCTTATTGGGATAAGTCCGGTTTCCTCCCAATTTTTTCCTTCACCGAAAAGCGGTTTAGGTTTAGCGGTGATAACCATGGAGTATCAAAGGCTACCATTCATCGGTGTACCTATCAAACGAGTTACGACTGCAATTGTCAACGAAATGTTTGGGATTGAAGTACGGTGGCCGGAGAATTCCGACGCTATCTCGCATTTATTTAAGGAATTTGCAAATATTCCAAGAATTAGCAGAGTCGTTGATGGATTAATAATGCCCATTGATTCACCTCAGCAACATGAGTACATGTATGTTGACCGCAAAGGTGGGCATTCGATTAATACAGTCAAGTGCAAAAATATGGTTCGACATAATCGACTCATAAATATGGTACTACGCTCTTATTACACCGGCATAAGGTGCTATGGGACATATTTTTGAGTAAGATGTGCACCACCGTATTTTTACACTTGACTGTACAATGGTTGTTTGCGTGCCAAAATTAGAGTTTTTTTACGCCAGTGCTAGATGGCCGGAATCTAAAAGGTCTTATGTTACCGAGTCATTAAAAGCATTGGTGTCGTTTAGATACTGCGAAGCGTTTGAAGCATTCCAAAAGGTATTATGTCTATGATTATGTATAAGCACGTATGACATTAAGTTACAGAGTTCGTTAAGGCGTCGGACAGAGGTCAATGACCGCTGCGTTTGATGGAAATTGAACGAAAAATGCATTGAATAAATTGATAATGATTAGGTACGGTTAAATGTAACTCCTTGTTAATACGTTTAGTCACATATGTAATTAGCCACCGGAGTGTTCATAATGATTTAAACTAAGTTTCATGAAGTTTATGATGCTTCTTTCTGTACAATAAAGTGATATGCCAGGGCCCATAATTTTCATGCCGATGACAGACAAATGACGTCAAGCTTCATACATCATGTTATAGGTTATACGTTTGAAATAATAATGCTGTCATTGAATAGTGTCAAAACGATTAGGTTCGACGTTAGAATCGCAGGATGATAGACTTTATCTGTCATTAACTCATTTCGTATTAACACATCCTGTGTGTGTATATACGTCATTATGACGAAACCTGCATGAAAATTACGGGCTCTGGATATGACGCTGTTAGTATTTTTACTATTTTTGTACAAGTCGTAGGAATAAAAGCCGTTGGGTTGTATTTGTGTCTATCTGTGCCCAAAGGGTAAAAACCGAACCCTATTAGGTACTAAGACTCTGCTGTCCGTCCGTGTCTGTCACCAGGCTGTCTCATGAACGGTTACAGTTAGCCGCCATAATAACAAATACTAAAAAACAGAAGAAATTAAATATAGGCGGCTTCCATACAACAACTTCCATATTTTTTTTTGTTGTTTTTATAGATAATGGTCTCTCTCTCTCTCTCTCTGCGAGATCGTATCAGAAATGAGACCATCCGCAGCAGAACCAAAGTAACCGATATAGCTCTCCGAATCGCTAAACTTAAGTGGCAGTGGGCGGGGCACATTGCACGTAGAACCGATGGCCATTGGGGCGGAAAGGTTCTCGAGTGGCGGGCGACCGCGTACCAGAAGGCGCAGCGTGGGTGGACTGATGACCTGGTGAAGGTCGCAGGAGTCCGCTGGATGCGGGTGGCGCAAGACCTTTGGGGGAGGCCTATGTCCAGCAGTGGACGTCTTTCGGCTGAAATGATGATGATGATGATGATAGATAATGGTATGGAACCCTTCGTGCACGAATCCGACTCGCACTTGTTTAGTTATTTACCAAAATTCTTGTTTATTTGCCGCTGGTTGTTTGGGTAGTTGTTTTATATGTTTTTTGTTTTTTAAACCAGACTACTTTATGTACCTATACGCCTCCCTTTTCACTCCGCGAAAAAGAAAAACTAAAAAAAACTACCATCTGACTTTGTTTGCCAGACTATAACTGTTCGCTCTGGAGTTTTAGTCCGAGACACAACTTTACAGGATTTTTAAAGTCTTTTGAAGGATCACGTAAGATCGGGCCGAGTCGGGCCATTATTTTGTAACAATAGTAGGGGAGTTTAAAATTGAAAGAGAGGTCATATACTACAGGAAAAGCATGTCCTAAGTATACGCAATCCTTTCTTATTTTGAAATGCTTAAGATGCGTTCCGCGAAGTCAGCTCAGACTAGATAATCTTTTTACAGATTATTTTCAACTAGCAGCGAGGGTAGCAAGCACACTGGACTTTTTGATTTCACGTATCAAATCGTTTATTTTAATAAATGTTTTTGATTCATGTTTTAAGTAATCACACTACTATATATCAATTATAAATTAAAAGATAAGAGAGATACATGCTTTAAAAAAAATGTAATAGTCAAGATGCAAAAATTTTAGTAAGTACCTATGTAACTCGAGCGTCGTGAGGATCTATTGGAAAGTACGTATCTATTATTGTGGTCCAACTTTGTAAGGAGATAAAAAAGTATGATATTTTTTACCTCCACAAAGCTCCATTTATTCTATTATAAAATAGTATTCAGTGTGACCAATTTGAACTCATTTGTTACTGATTTAGAGGTCACTCAGATGGTTGTGTTTTGCAATTAACAAATAAAAATAAAATTATTAACTGACCCAAAACATCACAAACAACTTCACAATAAATACTGGAATGATTTGGAAACATGTAGACAAACCAAAGAAGTCCTACCGGAGCTAAACCACAAGCTCACAAGAACCTTACTGCAGACACCCAGACACAAACTGCGGAAAATAGTAGGACTATTCACAGGACACAACACACTAAACAAACACTTATATAACATGGGCATAACAGACAGTCCTATGTGCAGAGCATGCATGGAAAAAGAGGAAACGACAAAACACATTCTCCTAGAATGCGGACAGGTAGAAGTATACAGGAGTAAGTACTTAGGAACTCCAACAACACTAAAGGAAGCAATTAGCAACCTAAAACATATGCTAAGTTTCGTGGAGGAGCTAGGGTGGTTAGAATAGGGCTACCTCGTTATCACGCAAAAAAGGCACAAAAGATGTCGAGTTGCGGAAAACGCTTTTTCAAAAAGAAAGAAAAACTAACCCAAAACACTAAGTTTTAATTACTTATAAATACTAAAAAAACTGTATAAAAAGCCATTAAAAACGTTTACATATTAGATTTATAACCTTAAATTATTTTCATACATGTTGGTACAGAAAAATTACTTCCCTTTGAGCGACCTTTAAATGATTAATTACTCTACTTGGGCATTACTAGTTTATGTAATTGTATATAGTGCCTAATTATTTACAATTACATACACTGGTTTATATACACATATCATGACTCTCCATGATGCGTTCAAAGCTCATATATATCGACCGCCATTGCGACTTTCAGGAATAAAAACTTTTCTGACATTCAAGTTTTGACATTTATATTTTTTAAATTCAGAGAAATACTAGAGTTGGCCCCAATTTTCATATCGTTCGATATCAAAATAACGTGCGACTTGCGTGCGTCCTTGTATGCAATTGACAATTCGTTTCTAACTAAACGTCATCACGATTGATATAAGAATAGAGGTGAAATCAAAATTTCTTGTGTCAGATGTGTTCGAAATTTGAACAAAAATAATATTATCGAAATCGATAATATTATTTAGCTATAATAACATTTTCACGGATAAGAAATTTGTTGTAACAATAATTTTAAAGAAAAAAAAACCGACTTCAACTGGACTTCCCGGTATAAGTTAAAGTAAGCGAACTATTGCTAATTTATGTTTTTATTTTGGTAATTTTCCTCACATCGTATTTAAAACTTATTACTACCAGGGAACTGCTCTCCTAGTTGCTCGTTAACATGAGTCGATTAACGAAAACAGCACACGCGTATGTTTCACCAAACCTGAGTTCCATTAGGTACTGCCAGGGTTCAGCACCAGCTCCATCTTGAGAACCGCTCTGCTAATTGCTCATTAACACGAGTTGAATGACGAAAACGGAATTCTCGTCAGTTTCACCAAACCTGACTTCCATTAGGTACTACCTGGGTTTAGCATCAGCTCCATCTTGTGAACTGCTCTCCTAATTGCTCGTTAACACGAATCGAATCATGAAAACAGCACTCGCCTATGTTGCACCAAACCTGAGTTCCACTAAGTACTGCCAGGGTTCAGCATCAGCTCCATCTTGTGAACTGCTCTCCTAATTGCTCGTTAACATGAATCGAATCATGAAAACAGCACTCGCCTATGTTGCACCAAACCTGAGTTCCACTAGGTACTGCCAGGGTTCAGCATCAGCTCTATCTTGTGAACTGCTCTCCTAATTGCTCGTTAACATGAATCGAATCATGAAAACAGCACTCGCCTATGTTGCACCAAACCTGAGTTCCACTAGGTACTGCCAGGGTTCAGCATCAGCTCTATCTTGTGAAATGCTCTCCTAATTGCTCGTTAACATGAATCGAATCATGAAAACAGCACTCGCCTATGTTGCACCAAACCTGAGTTCCATTATTAGGTACTACCTGGGTTCAGCATTAGCTCCATCTTGAGAACTGTTCCCCTAATTGATCGTTAACACGAGTTGAATGACGAAAACAGAACTCTCGTACGTTTTACCAAACCTGAGTTCCATGAGGTACTGCCAGGGTTCAGCATCAGCTCCATTCATTCCTCATGATGATGGATCATCAAAATATAATTAAAATCAAAAAAGACTACCTCGAAGGCATTTCGTAACAAACAAAAGATGAATGATACAGCTGGGGCCCGCGAATTATAGAGCAGTTCCTCTTTGACATCGCTGGTCGTCATCAATCAGGTCTGCTCCACCAAACTGGTAGGTTTTGTAAAGAAATGCTCGAGGTTCTCAAGAAAATACCCAAATTACTATGCATGTGCCTTTCAAATTTGAGGAGTTTACTCAGTTCCTCATGGATTCCATCATCAGAAATTGATTTTGAAAAAAAACGGGACCAACCTGGAACCATCTACTTTAAGAAACCAAAAAAAATATTAAATCGGTTCAGTAATGAAGGAGTTCTGAGGTAACATCCATTAAAAAATATTAATAATAAAAATAAAAATTATAAAAATCCAGACGAATTGAGAACCTCCTCCTTTAGGAATATTGAAGTCGGTTGAAAAAGTTTCTTATTATGGGGGCCTTTATATGCGAATTTTTAACGCATTATTCAGGGCTAATGAATATGTGGGTATATAAATTAGTTTATATGTATTTTGGACATAAAAAAACCTTGTAGAGAAGGAATATTCTCAACTTATTTTTTTTGGAACTATGTATGTATCTATGTATGTATGTAGGTTGATAACGATGTTGGTACCAACTACATATCTGTAAAGTTATGTCCATATTTAGGTTATTCCTATTAAAGATGACTCACACTAGAACGGGACGGGACGGGGCGGGACGGGAATATCTGTCAATTTCTATAGAAAACGTCACGTGACATCCGAGGGCTCCGAGCTATCACGTGATTCTTTCTACAGGATTTTCCCGTCCCGTCCTGTCCCGTGCTAGTGTGGGTCTTCCTTTAAGGAATCATTTGCTGTTGAAGCTCAAGTATTTACCTTCTCAACTCTATATGAAGATTTCTCGTCCGTATATTACGTAAGTGTTGCAAGGTATCACTTGTAGCAGATCAAACGTGCATAGCATTATAATGCACTTGCAACACGATGGCACAGTCGGGTCAAACACTATTAAACGATGTAACAGGTCTTTCCTGTGGAATACCTAAAAGTTGAGGGTTTTAATAGTATATTACGTAGGCCAGGCCATCACGTCATGGTAAGGCCAGAACGCGATTCAGGTGTCGTCCTCAACTAAGTCACTTCCATACGATTGAGTCTAAACTAACCTACACTGGTACGGCCCCCGTAAACTAAGAAAGGTCTTAGATCTCGTGTAAACGATGACTCACACTAGAACGGGACGGGACGGGCGGGACGGAAAATATGTCAATTTCCATAGAAAGCGTCAAGTGACATCTGAGGGCTCCGAGCTATCACGTGATTCTTTCTATAGAAATTGATGGATTTTCCCGTCCCGTCCCGTCCCGTCCCGTCCCGTCCCGTGCTAGTGTGAGTCATCCTTAATTGTCGTCGAAACGAAGCGCTCTTATTTACTGGCCAACACTATTTTTCTGCTCAACACAGTAAGCAAGCGGCGAATTTTTGAGCGTAGCGGCCTGCAATTACCGCTTACCGGCTGGAGGGCAGACTGTTACAAAGGATCAAAATGATATATTACCGGCGAGGGCGTACATTAAATTCCGAATGACGCGATGGATTCTAAAGTAGAATCCTGAGCGTAATGAGAGATTCAAGCGTTAACGCCCAAGACGAAAATAATTTGGATACCGTGTGACACACTGATTTTCACACCAACTATGAGGAAACAAACAAAACCTGTAATAACCGAAAACAGCATCATACCGAAACCGATGCCACTAGTTAATTGTGTTGTCCTTGAACAGAAAAGTGCCACTTTGATCCCTCCCAGCAGGGAAGAAAAGTGCCAGTTTGATTCTCCAAGCTTGAACAAAAAAAACCCTTTTATGAATAGGTGGTGTGAAAAGGTTACTTTCACCTTTCTTGCTTGAAACATTTCACTTTACGTTTAGGCTAGGCGACAGACGCCGCCTCGCCCGCCTGCGAGCGTCGCGTGGCACGGCGGGGAGCTCGCTTTCATTTTCCACGATTTAAAGTGAAATAAAACCTAATATTTTCCTAACAATCGAAGTGAAAAGCAGTGTGTATAACTCAGGCATAAATACTCATTTCATCATCGACTTCTATACAGGTCCTTGTTGCACTCGGACCAATAAATCACCTCATCTAAAATGGTTACTTTATGCCCTTGATATCCAATCAATTATTTAACTCTTACATTAAAAGGAACTTTTCTATTGAGCAGTATGATAATAATCGTTACTATATGCCCACAAGCTGGTAATTATTGCCACACGGACAGAAAAAAACAACTTGAGCGTTGGTGGCTCGGCGGTAAGGACCTACTTTAGATTTAAGGTAGGTAGAGGTAGGTAGTTAGGTAAGTTACACTTACTGTATATATCACTTTTCGTTGAAGGAAAATATCGTGATCGAACTAATCGAAAGAGCTCGTGAAACTTTTTTACCTGATTTAAAAAAAGTTTTTGGATCTTTTCTCGCGAAAATGCGTATAAGCTGTTTTTTTTTCTGCGTTATATTTTTTGACATGCGTTCGTTGCTTAGTATTGCCTAGGGCGTGCAAACCGGTTTTTATTTGTATGGAAAAACCGGTTAATAACCGGTTATTAACCGATTTTTCATACAAATAAAAACCGGTCTGCACACCCTAGTATTGCCCTTTTGTATTATCGTGGCTGGTATTTTCTATAGGTACCCAGAAGTATCATAATTATGTGACGTAATATATATATCACTCGCAAACGATCCAAGCGTGGTATTTCGTATTTACGTTACAAAATAATGATGAATGATACGTGGGATAATTTGGTACACAATTACTTTTATTTGGGACAGATTTGTCTATTAAAGAGTATGTACCAATATTTCACACTAAATATTTTCTACATGATTAAAAAAAATAAAGATAAGAATAATATCTAGATATAATAAACCCGCCAAGTGCGATTCGAACTCGCGCACCGAGGGTTCCGAACTTTGAGTTGCAATTGCACCTAGAAGTAGAATATTAATAATAAGATTGGGTACTTGTTTGCACGGCATAGAGTTAGTATGCAAGTTTGTTGTTCAAAACGGGTCATTCGCGACCACCCGCGACAGAGGCAAGTCGTACACTGTAGTACGACTTGCCTCTGTCGCGGGTGGTCGCTCCTGATGACGTTCTTCGTAAAGAACGAAACATGTCGGAAAAGGTTTTTTTATTTAAACAAAATTAAAGTAATATTTTTCTGTAATATTAATAATACTTAATGCTAACGTTGTGCAAGAAATTCAAAATTCACAAAAATTTTTTTCCTTAGTTGACTTTGAAGATAAGGGGGGAAAAAGTATTTTGTTTACATTTTCGTTTATAAATCACACTTGTTTATCACAATATGCAAAAAAAACCCCACTTTTTTTACATATCTGTTACATAACCGCCTTAGACAAGTAGTAAGGGCGATACGGCTAATAACTCGGCAGCTTACGGCACATTTTACGACTACATATTTACAATTTTATCACCCGTGTTAAATTTTAATGAGCAATAGAAAGCAATAGAATACTTATAGTCGTCCATTTTCATACGCACAATACAATACGGATGACGGCTAGGTTGAATAACTATTTCCACTTCTCTTAATCGAAAAGTTCGACTTTCAGTCCAAGTTAGGCGATATAAAAACACTTTTTTATGCTCTAGAGCAAAAAGTAAATAAGTGACGGATGAGAACGTCCGCGCACAAACATGGCAAGCATAGATGTTTAATTTACTACGATTTAAAGTCAAATGAAAACTAATATTTTCCTCACAATCGAAGTGAAAAGCAGAGTGTATATCTCGGGCATAAATACCCATGCAGCAAAATGGTAAAACAGCAGTAGTAATTTTTTTTTCAAAAACTGGCATAACTTTGGATAAAGATTTTCATTCATCAAATTTTGTATTAAATTAAACATGTAAAAATGTTTTTGTTACTATGAAAATTCATGGCAAGAAGTTCAGCCGAATCGGCCAAATTTTATATAGGTACCGGGCTCTTAAGAGAGTAAGAGTAAAATTTATTTGTGAAACTCAGGGGGCCTAGCCAACATGCATACGATTCTTATCGTATCACTATCTGCAATCGCCGCCGACTTGTCGCCTGGCGTTAACGCTCATTCGGCGCACCGTGCCGCTAATAATCGAATTTTAGTATATGGTTTCGTTTAAAAGAAACTTCATCGGCCGATCGTGAAGAATGTCAGGCGACAGAATAGGCTAGACGACAAAAAAAATCTAATTAGTCCGTCTGTTAGATCATTAAAAAATATACGATATGTGTTTTTTCTTTTGTTCGTCTAATGAAAAATTACGGAAATACAGGGCTTTAAAGTTTCGCGTGACGTCACACCTGAGTACAATTCTTACTCTAAGGTGACGTCACCAGCCCCCATCACGGAACTTTGACGCTCTTCATATTCGTCAATTTTAGTTACCTATCTTGAAAAAGGAAAAAATACGTGTCTAATAAAATAATTTTTGATAATCTTTCTGACGGACAAATTAGAATAATAGTTTTTCAACCTAGTCATCATCCCTATTAAAGTGACATTTTGAACAATGCATCAAATTGAGTTTTTTGGTAAGTAATTATCCACTTATTTATAAATCTATCAAATGTTTTAAAAATTGTTTCTCATACAAGTGAAATGTAAATTTATTTTTGAGAAAATAAATCATTCTTTAACCCGAAATTTATGCAGATATTTAAATGTTCTTAAACATTGTCTAACGGTGACGTAATTTCAAAATAATATCTGAATGTCCCGTAGATAGTTATTTCGTTTGAAACATTTGACTTTCATCAAACACGAACCTCGTATTATAATCATAAACTACTACTTAATAATAGATACCATTCAATGTTTATGAGTAAGTTATGATGAGATTATGATCACCTTGAATAATAAACCCAAAACTACTTATACCTACCTATATTTTAGAGACCATGCAAGACTAGGGCGCGAGCCAGTTCGGAACTTCGGACTAATACGAGCATGTTACTCTTTTAGGGTACATGGAGACCGTATGTACCTACTATTTGTATCGTTAATACTGATTACCTATTTATGAAAGTTATGCTACGTTTGCGTTGGAAGGTGAAATACTTATAAAATGTGTTTATATTCTTTAAAACACGGAGATATTTAAAAACCGCAACCCGCTCTCTCTCTCTCTCCCTCTCTCTTGCAAGGTCGAGCGAGACGCGACCAATTTTGTTGGTGGTGGGATTTATAATAAAAACATACATAAATGAAAAAAAAGTACTTACCTAGGTTTCTTTGTAGGTTTATTACCTAACCATATAATGCAAATTTGTTATGTGTTCTGTGGCAAATCCTACATATATTAGGTAGGTATGTAGGTAGGTAGGTACTATGTAATTAATTAAATATAAAGTTTATAAGCAGTAGACAGTTATATTAGTATAAGCAGTTTGGAAAAAATAAGCCCTATTTTTTTATTGATACAGGTTTGCCAACAGGTGCAATACTATTACTAAAACACTTTAATCAAAGGTACAGTTTAATATGATTCAAACTTTGTAACTGTTTAGGATTGGTGAGATTGGAAAACAAAAGCAAAGCACGCCAACAGGACGGGGGGTGGTCCTCACTCCAGTAAGCGGCTGAGCGACCTGAAGGAGAGGCTGCTGGCCATAATGGGCGAGAGGGCTGGGTCAGGCTCAGGACAATGTGCAGGAGAGAGGCCTGGTACGTACTTCGTTTGTATTTCTGATGAAGGCTAAACTAGTTAAAACATTTGTTAACAAACTTTGTATTACTATTAAGTCTTCTGTTTGCATTTACATAAAGACACGTTAGGCTGCTCTTTCAGACTTCTGTAGCTCTGCAGCTGTACCTGTAAGTATGCTTGTTTGCCCAGCTATGGTGTCCATCATAGGCACCTAACTAATTTCTGTATCACCTGTTAAAAACCCATATTTATTTAATTGTACGTAATTATTGGAAATGTGCCATAATAAGAAATTAGATTTTAATGTTCTATGTATCGATTGAATACCTATATTATCATTATCCGCGTCTTTTTTTAAATATTCTAGGTCCTTTTAAGTCCTAGTTTATCAGATAGCAGATCGCTTTCGTGAAACTAGCGCCTACGCCAAATCTTGTGATTCGTTTCCAAAGCGGACCCCAGGCTCTCTGAGCCGTAGCTTAAGCCATGAAAACGCTAGAAAGAAGATTAACTTTTGTTGGGGACAGATTTGTCTTCTTCCCTTTAATCTCTTGCATGTTATTAATATGTCGTATTTTTTCAGGTTATTCGGATCCGGAGGACCAGCCTGGGCCTATACCACTAAAATCGAACGATTGCGGATTTGTATCTCCATTTCTGTCGCACTTGCAAATTGGTGTGACAAAGAGGTTTTCCCGTCAATGCCAATTTTCGATGTTCGTGGTAGGCCTGCTGGCACTTCATCCACACCAATGAGGCCACTAAGAGTGGAGCCAGAGCCCGGCACCTCCTTGTCTAACAAATAACTAATAAGCAATTAGGCAAATTAATAAAGATGTCACAATTTTTTTGTAACGATTATGAAAACAAGTTAAAATAATAATTTGTTCTTGTTTCGTACTAGTGGTTCGGATTTAGGACGCTCGTTCCCGTTCCGAACGTGCACGAACATCCTAAATCTCGCTCGTTCAATTAGCAAACTATCCCAACCTAACTAGGAACAAATTTCATAGGAACCGTACGCTTTGAAGGGTCTGCTATAGTGTAGTGCCGTTAACATTGTAAACTAAAGTACTTGACGCCGATAACAGAAGCCCTAGTATAAATTTATACATGTTGTATTTCACATTTACTTCTTGATCGTGTTAGCGTTTCGAGAGTTCAAATTATGTTTGCCGTTTATATAAATCATCCTGTTACTTTCATATTTGGCCTCTCGATACGCTAACGCGGTCGAGAAGTGTCAAATAGGACAAGTAAAATTTATACTAAGCCTTCTGGTGCTGCCCTTTACAGTTCACGCACGCTTACTACAAATTTTGGAATTGCAGATTGATCTAACACGCAAAACAAACGCGTTTAATTGACTAAACAGTTTATTTACAATAACATACTCTAACAAAGTACTTAATTCGAAAGGTTCGGGGCAGCGCAGAGGTGTCGCTTCGACAATACATGCAAATCAGTTAAGGAAGAGAGTGGGGCAAATTGCGGATTGTTGTTTATATCAACCTTCTGTTCAATCTGCATTAATATTATTCAAGGAGCTTTGCAAAGACCTGCGTTCCTATACAACAATTCTTAGTACAATCTATTTACACACATCAAGAACGATTCCATAATTTCCACGTGGCAGGTAAGGACGAGCATTTGTATTTCAACGTCCGCGCTCAGTCTTCCAGTCCTGTGCCGTGCTTGATCCATGATGAGATGTTATACAGAATCCCAAGATGGTGGTATTGAAAAGTCATCCTCTCTATTGAAATTAAGAACCTTTTTGAATAGCCTCGTGCAGCATTCTGGGAATGTATCGCCTCTCCTTGACGTGGACCAGAGGTTTGTCAAACTTAATTGAATGGTTAGGATTATCAGAGACATGTTCTCAGACTGCAGACCTTGGTCGACGATGCTTGACATTCGGCTATATGTTCCTTCACCTTGGTTGATATGCTACGCTTTGTTTGCCCAAAGTATGATAGCCCACATTCACAGTCAGGTCTATAGACCACAGCATCTTGTAGACGCAGGTTACACTTCACGATCAATAAATAGCACTAAGGACGGGGTATGAGTTTTCGATATTTTGGCACTGTTGCAAGTTGTAGGCGCCATGCACACAAATATACATGTTGAATACTCCGTTCTTAGTTTTATTATAAATACTAGTTATAATGTACATGATTATATGAGTTTAAAACCACTTATAAGCTTAAAACAATTACAATATTCACAATACGATCGCACATTGACAACACTGTTTGTTGACTGACGCTCTGACGGTTATGGACGGCCATTTTCAAATTTCTTTCACGCCGCTAACTTTATCTGCTAGGTGTAAGTAAGAGGACGCTACCTAGTCGCAAATACGATACGATTACATTCGGTTTCGCTTGTCAAAAAGTGTAACTTGGCTAGGCAATGTATGGAAGTTATCGACATCCGGTGCCGATATTTCGGCGTTTCGTTTTCGCACATCAAATTTGTGCATGTTGGCTAGCACTTTTCGTTTCGTAAATATTTTGCGATGGAATTATCGGCAGTAACGAATTTTCCCATACATTTTTTACTTTTCGCTTATCGCATACGCTTTGCGAATGGCATGTTGGCTAGGCCCCCAGGTAACATTAATGTCAATGGGTATAGTGCTCTGTGATCTACCATAGAAGTGTACAAAATATACTTATAAAACATACATAATAATCCGGCCATTCAACTGACATGTATGGAAATTTTGATTTTTTGGGAAAAAATTAATAATAGCTGATTTTTTTAGTGTAACAGATAATTTGTGAGTAATATTAAAAATATAATTTATTTCCAAATAAATATAAACTACTTAAAAATATATTTACATCTCGCTCCCCGCCGTTCCAAGTGCAAAAGTGCATTATAACTAGCTTTAACCCGCGGCTTCGCCTGCGTACTAAACGTAATTTTCAACCGGCATACAAAAAAGGAGGTTTTTTTATTTATTTAACGTGGGCTAAGTTGGATTTGAAAATCGTTGTTGGATTTAAAAATCGTTGTTGTTTTCGAAATCAGCGACCCGATAACGACACCCATATCAAACAAAATAGTTGTAACTGTTCTTGTTTCCCCTTTACTAACTTTGGACCATCATTTTACCCCTACTTTGAAAAATCCTATCTTTGTGCACCCCTTCACCTTATAAGAAACCTACGTACCAAATTTAGAATCTCTAGAACCAGAAATAAACTTAAAAACGACATCCATATTGATATTTTGAGATTTCAACCCCATCGCACCCCATCAGGGAAGATGGTATCTCACGTCCGCCTCGTTGGATATTGAAATTGTTATTGTTTTCTAAGTCAGCGACCCAATAAACCAGAAAAACGATACCCATGTTGTTTTTTTACTATATTACCCCTTTTCCCCCTTTTGGGGGTTAATTTCTCAAAAAGCCTGAAACACGTCTTTACTCATTTATCTTTAGAAAATTTCCTGTGAAGTTTCAAATAGAATAGTCCAACTAATCTTGTTTCCCCATACAAACTTTGGACCCCCAAATCACCCCCCTAGGGAGTAAATTTAAAAAAATCCTTTCTTAGTGCACCTGTATACTTTACTAGAAACCTACGTGCCAAATTTGGAATCTCTAGGACCAGCGGTTTGGGCTGTGCGTTGATATGTCAGTCAGTCAGTCAGCTTCTTGTTTTATATCTATATATAAAAATATATAAAAGAAGAAACTAACTGATTATATCGTAATATCAAATATACACCCTGTATAATAGCCGTCTTAGCCGAATGTTAGTCGTAATTGAACATTAAAAATGATTGAAAAGAAAATTTAACATTGGAAAGGTTAATGAGAAAATATTAATGCGCATTAATTTTAATGTGCATTGATCCTAATCGGCATTAATATTAATGTGATTCGAGTGACTAAAAATAAAGTAATGTTTAGTGTTTCACTGGACATTTTTTTTTTAAATGTGTATTATAAAAGTTATTAAAATTAATAATGCACAATCTATAAGCATAAAAAGTTTTGTAAATTTCAAATGTTACGATTCATCTTATTCATTTTTTTTAAATTGAATTTTTTATTGTATTTTATTTCATTTCATGTCATTATCATATATTTCATTATTTTATTTTATATTATTTTTATTTATTATATTTAATTTTATTTAATTTAATCTGATCTTATCTTATTTAATTTAGTTTAATTTAATTTAATTTGATTTAATTTCATTTTATTTCATTTCATTTCACTTCACTTCACTTCACTTTACTTTACTTTCATAAAAAACGACACAAATTTATATGTTGACATTTCAAACCCATCGCATACCAACCGGGGAGATGGTATTCCACATTCGCCACATTGGATCTTCAAATCGTTGCTTTTTTCGTGATCAGCGACCCGAAAAACCATATTTAAACGATACCCATGTTGATTTTTTCACTTTTGCACCCCTTTTACCCCTTTCAGGGATTAAATTCTCAAGAAACCTGAAACACGTGTTTACTCATTTACCCTAAAGAATACTCCGGGGAAGTTTCGGATAATTCTTTAGAACCAGAAATTTACGTAAACATGACACTCATATTGATATATTATTTTGGCATTTCAACCCCATTGCATACCAACAGGGGAGATGGTATTCCACATTCGCCACATTGGATTTTCAAATAGTTGCTTTTTTCGTGATCAGTGACCCGAAAAACCATATAAACGATGCCCATGTAAATTTTTTCAACTTTTCACCCCTTTTACCCCTTTCAGGGGTTGAATTCTCAAAAAACCTGAAACACGTGTTTACTTATTACCCGACTGCGAAACGCAAAGGGTAATGTGTTTAACAGTCTATATTGTATGTATGTTTGTTCCTTTGTCGCAAACTAGAGATCAAACGCGTGGACCGATCTTGATGATTCGCACGTCAATCGATTCGTCATCTTTGTGCAAATGTCACTAAAGACATGGCAATATTCAGAATTTAAAATCGCGATCATGAGACGCCATTTTGTAAAAAAATTAAAATTAAAATCGATGGATGGATATCAAGTGGGGTATCATTAAATAGGGATTTGAAAATCATTGTTAAGTTTCTTTAATCATTTTAAAGTTTAAAAGGCCATTTAGGAACTGTAACGATTTAACGTTGCTTAACGAGTACTTAAGATACTGTTACACATGCTCATGTCATTACTATCATGCTTATTAGCAAGCGGGACAGTAGGAGGTGGCCCGCTCCCATCCCCTCTTGCTATTAAGCATCCTTATTAGCATGCTAATAAGCACGAAGCATGCTAGTAATGAGCATGTATAACAGTACCTTTACACAGACCAGAATTATGCAACAAGCAAAAACAATCACGACATGACTGCTAGTTTCACCGGGGTAGGTTCGGTACTCACCTTTTGTAGATTAAGAATAAAAGTCAGGAAATGGCATGGGGGGAGCCTCCCGAACACCAACATCTACTGTGTGACGGTTCATTATTTAAGTTTGGTAGCTTAAGAATGGAAGACATATAAAGGTAAAGGGGGATCGGGGGGCGGAGCCAAAAAAATTACAACGGTATGATTACTAGTTTCACCCGGGTAGGTTCGTTACTAATCTTTTGTAGACTAAGAATGCAAAGTAAAAGAGGGAAAGGCTTGTAACTTTGTGTAGATTAAGAAAGGAAGTGAAAATACAGTCTCCGGTAACCTACATGCGGGAGTTAGGCTCGGTGATAAAATAAAAATCCGATAGTTGTTTCGGTGAATAGTCACATAGAAAAGACTCTCGACCTACAACTTGAAAGGATCTCGCTCTCGCTAGCTGGCTGGATCAAGGGACAGATGAGAAGAACTATTAACTTCACATAACGAGCTATTTCGTCTTAATTACATTAGGATTAGGAATTAAAAATCATTCAATATATCCGACGACGGTAATACATAACGTACAAAAAGCGAGTAGACGTAAGCGATCTCAGCGAAATTATTAGAATTTTTTCAACTACTAAACAAGTTGATGACCATAATCAAAAGATGTGTAGTGAACTGGGAAAGACGACCAAACTTTACAAATTGCATGCGGTAGATCTATCAGTCGAAACAAAAACATATGGTCAAAAACCTAAAGATGCGTATGTTTCTGATGATCCTAACAAAACTGGGGGCATCGTAAAATATTTGACAATCGGCTTAGGGTCCCGCGTTATGTTACGAACAAATTTAAATGTAAATCATGGTCTTGTTAATGGTGCAACGGGGGTAATAAAAAAAATGAGTGGCCAGCCCTCTGAAAAGAACAGTTGGAACCTGGTGAATTACCACAGGCCGTTTATATACAATTCGACGACAAAGCTATCAAAAATAACATCAGTGGAGTAGGGGTCCGAATTGAACCTTCGACTACTGAATTCGATGCCCTTCGTGGACAGGGCAAAATAGAACGAAAAATGTTACCACTGATCTTGTGTTGTTACAGTACATACATAAGCTGCATGCAAGGAACAACTTTAGACCAAGCTGTAATTGATTTAAGTTCTCGAATTTTTGAAGGGTCAAGGATATGTGGCATTAAGCCGAGTTCGGTCTTTAGACGGATTAATGATCAGTAGTCTAGACCACCGCAAACTCGTCAACAACCCCCATGACATTAATTCACTGAACGAAATGGAAAGATTGCGAAGTTTACCGAGTCTTTTGTAAAAAGCATATAAATAATGCTAAATGTTGTTATATAAACTTACCGAGTAATAATACTAATAATAATATATCTAAATATAACTTGTACGCTATATGCAATAAACAATATGTTTCGAGAAAGTAGTTGTTGTGCTGTTATTGGTATTAATAATGAACTCTCCTTCTTGTCTCATAGTTGTAAACACACATATCCTGGTAAAACTAGCGGTAGTGCTGCTGTTTTCTTAATGAATTATTGAATTTTTAGACTAAAACTAACTAAACAGTTTAAAATAAAATAATATAATTTAAAAAATCAAAAAACCCGACTGCGTAAAACCTAACTGAAAAGAAAGAAACAAGTCAAGTTTCAAAGAAAATTGTAAATGAATATTGGGAATATTAGGTTTTACGCAGTCGGGTTTTTTGATTTTTTAAATTATATTATTTACCTTAGAGAATACTTCTTAATGTTCTGAATTAGTGTGATAAGTGCGTTTGCGACAGAGCGTTAGCGATTTGTATCTTGGCACGCTGATTATACAAGGAATGGAATCATATACGTCCAATCATAAACGCCCCGGTGACTGGAATAACGATAGAATGACGTTCTGCTACTGATGTGGAAGGATTGACGTCTTTGAGTATTAAACCAGACGTGCAGACTAGGGTGTGCAAACCGGTTTCTACTTGTATGAAAACCGGTTATTAACCGGGTGGGTCAATTAACACAAACGCAAGTTAGATTTAAGTAGGTAATAACATTAAAATAATATTTTAGCCTGTATGATTTGCAAGCGGAATGTGTACCCCGCCTTACAATAGTTGGTGAAACCGGTTCAATGCATGCTGGCCGCGCGTCACCAGCTGCGCTCGGCTTACGAGTTAAATGTAGATAAGAGTGCAAAAGTTAAGTTGTTATTGTCACGAATTGAATTTAAACTACCGACATACACTTTTATGATGTGAAAATGTTATGCTCCCTTATGGATTACTTGTAATTTATGTTATTACAAAAATTTTGTTTGTAATCTTAGAGAAATAAATATATTTGAACTGAACTGAACTGTGTTCCACACAATTTGAAACCGGTTTGCTCACCCTAGTCCAGACAGAGTAGCAATCGATAGGCCTCCCCTCTGCCGAATGCATATGACAATCAGTCATCATTGTATGATACGTTTATATGACAGCTATTTGTACGTTAAGGTATGAATAGCTAAACTGCAGGGATAAGAACAAGAACCGGTATCTTAAAATTGCAAATAGCCAAATATTATAGAATATTTTGTGTAGGACTTAATCCTTTATTTGTATATTAACATTGGAAACATTGGTTTGCGTGTCCCCCGCGCACTGGAACGTACTCAGTTGTCGTGGCAAGGCCTTATTCAGCATCCCTAAAAGCAGAACTAAACATGGACAGTATTCGTATATTGGGCGCGCATGTAAACATTACAACGAAAAATGTATGGACTCAGACTTGTTTGGCAGTTCTTTGTGTTTGTTTAAAAAAGAAGTTTTGTCTTTATTAAAATAGCTTTTTTTTTATGGAGGTATATTTACTTGCATTCTTTTCATTTTGTAATTTAGTCTGTTCTTTTGTATTTTAATTAGTATTTAAGTTGTATACAAGTTTTTACACTAAGTATTTATCTTTGTTGTAATAAGTATTGATAAATTAGGAAACTATAGGTCTACAATTTGTTTCTTTTTATAGCAAATAGCTAAGTTACGTATGCATCTTTACAACTGTTTGTTTCTAAAAAAAAACAAAAAAAAATGGCCGTGAATATGCATTTATAAATAAATAATAAATAAATATTATGGGACTATCTTACACAAGTCGACCTAGTCCCACGGTAAGCTCAATACGGCTTGTGTTGTGGGTACTAGGCGACGATATATATAATAGACAGATACATATTAATACTTAAATACATAGAAAACATCCATAACTCAGGAACAAATATTCGTGATAACCACACAAATAAATGCCCTGACCAGGATTCGAACCCGGGACCTCCTGCTTCGTCGGCCGGGTCACTACCAACTAGGCTAGGAGGCCGTTAAAAGCATTTGGAATACTTTATTGTATTTATATATTATATATATCGTGTTAAGTATATCGAGCTTACTGCGGGACTTAGTCAATTTGTGTAGGAATGTCCTTTAATATTTATTTATATATTGCCTGTGCGGTTGACTAAATAGTCAAAGCTTAACGTAGTGACGTTATATCAGGTTCTGAGATCCGGAAAGGGCCCCTCATCAATCACGTGAATGCACTTTATAAAAATATACTTTTTTGTCAGCAGGTTTGAATTCCCGGCTCGTACGAGTACCAATGACGTTTTCGAAACTTATGTACGAAATATCATTTGAAATTTATCAACCGCTTTTCGGTGAAGGAAAACGTTAGGATACCAACTTTTCGCGATAAAGGATGACTCACACTAGAACGGGACGGGACGATCTGTCAGTTTCTATAGAAAACGTCACGTGACATCCGAGGGCTCCGAGCTATCACGTGATTCTTTCTATAGAAATTGGCCGTTCGTCCCGTCCCGCTCTGTCCCGTCGCGAACTAGTGTGAATTATCCTTAAGACCTACTTCGTAAAAAACTGTCAATTTAAACATAACTAGGACTAAAATGGAACTTATAAATGAACAAAATAAGGTTTTTTTAACATGTCATTAAATATATATAGGTATAGCTGGGCGGTCGAGCAAAGCTTGAAAAAATCATATAAACTCAAAATTCTGTTATTCCTTATTTGTATTTAAAAATTAAAGTTACTGGATTATTTCAAAGTCACTACGGTGTCTTAATAAATCAAAAAACGTATATTATATTATACCGGATTCGCACGGGAGCAATGTAAAATAAATAAAATAAAAGGGGACAATGTATTATACACATAAACCTTCCTCTAAATCACTATATCTATTAAAAAATACCGCATCAAAATCCGTTGCGAAGCTTTAAAGATTTAAGCATACATACATACACACAGCGGGAAGCGACTTTGTTTTATACTATGTAGTAATATGTATACGAGTAAGATAAAATTTTAATTCTTTCTCAATACAATTTACCATATAATGGAAGTTACACAGACATATGTATATGTATAGAAACAAACAGTCCTGATTGAAAAAAAAAAATATTTAGCAAAAAAGGTGCTTAATCTACTTACATTTGGATTGTTCTTTGTAACACTTTTATTATGGTAAAAACCAAAGATATTATTGCTCGTTTAAGGCATCTGCTGAAGTCCCAGGCTAGAGGTTTTACGATAAGATTATAAACAGATTTGCAGACGTAATTTATGGATGACCCACAGCACAAAATGTCATAGGTCGGGAGAGGTGAGCCCTAGGTAAATGGGTCGATGTGAAACCAGCTGCGTATAAGGAGCGTGAGTGTAGCCGGTAATTTCAGACCCAGGGACCTCTCCGCGCGAACACGAATCGATTGTCTCTGTCTGTACCGATATAGGCTGCCCAAACCTTAGTGTGGAATGAATGTGAATGAAGTGACAATGAATAAATATTCTAATAAGCAATAATGAAGTGTATTGTTTTATTATCAGTAAGTTAATTACACTTTCTTAATGAAATGTACAATGCAGGGGCGAAAAGTAAAGGCTTTTGTGCTATGAATAGAGAACTAAATCAAAGGGGAATTATTAATAAACTCAGTGTTTCGCCCGTATTTTTTCTATTTTCTTACGCGAAACAATGCCGTCGTTTTAACACAATCTCCCGTGTCACTTGTCTTTCTGGCTGTGAAATGACTACGTACAGAATTAAAGTCACATCAATAAAATTTACGAAAAATGCTCATAACGTCATATGCGCCAACTTGCGCATATAAAGGTAAGAACATTTGCCTGCCTACTACCTAATATTTTCCTTACAATCGAAGTGAAAAGCAGAGTGTACACCTCAGGCATAAATACCCATTTTGTCCTCGACTACCACTAACACATATAAAATGATACGACTATAGGAACTAAAAAATCTCCGATAATAATTGCAATTTAACGGCCTCAGCCTAGTCGGTAGTGACCCTGCCTACGAAACAGGAGGTCCCGGGTTCGAATCCTGGTCAGGGCATTTATTTGTGTGTCTATCACAAATATTTGTTCCTGAATTATGGATGTCTTCTATGTATTTAAGTATTTATATGTATCTGTCTATTATAGGTATGAATCGTCGTCTAGTACTCGCATCACAAGCCTTATTGAGCTTACCGTGGGACTAGGTAGATTTGTGTAAGATTGTCCCACAATATATATTTATAAAAAAAAAGTACTTGTAGGCTTTGATTTATTTGTGTGTACGGAGTAGTCACAACACAGACCCCCGTAAACCCATTTGGGCTTGAACTTTAGCAGATGAGAAACTGTAAGTATTTTTCCCCTCCCTGTATTAATGTATAACAATCAAACTATTGAATTATCTAATTTCAGTATACACCAAAAGCCAATCAAATAAGCCCCGTATACTAGTGTCTAATAAAATATTAGCTGAAACATTAGCTAATTAATTTATCGATTCTAATTAGGCAAGCATTCAACAAAAGCAATGTACCCTTACCATTATGGAATACTCAAGTTTAGCAGTTTCCTTTTCAATAATTTAAAATCTTTATTATAATTAATAAATAACAATCATGGTACTTACCTAAAAATTAAAAACCTACCTTAAGAATAAAATAAAAAAGTACCTTAAAAAATTATTATAATTTTATTCAGCTTGCAAGATTTGACCCTAAAAAATACACAAAATAATTTTTGGTTTTTTAATTGAATTGTATTTTATCTTTATTGTTTGTTTAAGCTCATTTTCAGTCCTTATTTTCTTTTTATTTTAGTTTTAAATTCTTATTTTAACTAAACAGATTTTCAGTTAAATAATAGTAAGTACATTGTGATACACGTGTCATGGTCATTATACACGAGGCGGTATTGTGCGCGCGAGCTGAAAGCGGGTGCGCAATAAGAAAGCCGATGTGTATGATGGCCATGCACACACGTGTCATACGACATTTTTCAACACACTTGTAAGTATAAATCTAAATTTAATTCGAGGTTATTCACATTTGTTAAAAACGTTAACTTAATTGCCAGAATCATATCAGAATGCCTACATGGTAATTAGCATATGAGTTTCACTAACCTTTATAGACTAGGTACTTGAAGCTTCTTGCGATGCCTTTTCGACGTCGGTTGATGACAATATTTTACATTTTCAATTAATAAATCCCGAAGCTAAGGCCCAAACGTCACAAATAAGTAGGTATATTTATCACTACTAAGTACAACTAGATTTTCATGATAGCACCCGCACCGCGTTTTGTAGTTTCAGAGGAGCCTAATCCACATATTGTTATAGTTTTACTTCTAATTTTATTATAGTTGCATTTTATCATAAAAATAAAGCGAGAAAACAATCAAAAATGTTTTACGTAAATAAGTTACCGCAGCGCGCCATTGGTGTATTTTTTTCGAATCGCGTTGCGCGCGCGAATTTGAGGCAAAGGCCCGCCAAACAGCCAAAACAAAAAATGAAATGATTTGTTTGAATTATTGTGAATTTTGAATAATTTAATACAATTTCACGTGTATTCAATAATTCAGAAGGTTTTAATCCATGTATTCAACTAAATACGGATATATTGCTTTTTAAGGCATTAGTTATTATGCGGCTAAAAACAGTGTACTTTATTACTTTATAAAAACACTTTCCAATCCGACAAAATTTGAATGTATTATCTGTGTACGTAACTTAGCTCTTAGTCTCGTAGGGTACAAACTTAATTTGATGGGGTTATCTGATTACAACACTAGTTCAATAATATAATGAAAAAGCACGCGTGTTTAATATCTAGGATTATGAGCCTAAAAGCGGTACGATAAAAACCTCGTTACGAGCAAGTGTGTTGAAATAGTAGATTACAATACAAGTGCGAAAAGTAGGAAATTCGCAATGAGTAGCGATAAAGTAAAACATGACCGAACGGAGTGTTTTAAATCGATAATGATTGTAATTTTATTTCAATAATTGGTTATATCGAGTATTAACCGAATCAGTAAATCCATTTTCGAAAAGAGATTGTATGGATTGAAATAAGATGGTATTGGTAGAATATATCAAAGTCAAAATAAACTTAACACGGATTTACCAGCAATTTTGCCTTGTCAGACCTAAGTACAGTAACTTGAGTTACAAAATATATGCGTAACAAACAAGTTTTTAACTGTATCGTTATAAGCTTTTATTTAACTGAAAATTTGTTTATTTAATATAAGAATTTAAAACTTAAATAAAAAGAAAATAAGGACTGAAATGAGCTTAAATAAACCATAAAGGTAAAAAACAATTCAATTTAAAAACTAAAAATTATTTTGTGTATTTCTTAGGGTCAAATCTTGCAAGATGAATTTGCTGAATAAGCCGAAACTTCACATGTTTATGTAGGTTGGATGACAATACCATCAACCAAAGTAAATCTAGTACCAAAAAATATTTTTAAAAGCAAACTCATATTTAATAAGGCCTTTACCCATCCACAAAAGAAGTAAGTACAGTGTGTATTTTGAAATGATAGGAATTTATTAAATTTAAAACTATACCTAGGAATAAAATTAGATGACAATTGATATTAAACACTTATCATATCCCTATTCAATGATACCCCACTTGATATCCATCCATCGAAATTAATTTTATTTTTTTTACAAAATGGCGTCTCATGATCGCAATTTTATATTCTGATTATTGCCATGTCTTTAGTGACATTTGCACAAAGATGACGAATCGATTGACGTGTGAATCATCAAGATCGGTCCACGCATTTGATCTCTAGTTTGCCACAAAGGAACAAACATACATACAATATAGACTGTTAAACACATTACCCTTCTTTGCGTTGCGCAGTCGGGTAAAAAGAGTCGCAACTGTTACACTTTTATGCCGTTACTTTTTCGGTATCCAGTTCTTTTATTCTATATCTATGACTTATTCGTTCATCACTCTATGCAACATTGCGTGCAGTGCGGCAAATGTCTGCTGACGGCTTTGCGGCATTAAATGGAAGCGCGGACCCCAGGTAACCGAAACAGAGATTGTACGAGTAAGCCGGACATCAAAGGCAAAGGTATTCGGGATTGGTTATAAACGGACCGTCGCGTCGCGATATTGACGAGTTACTGATGGCTCGCAGATCACTTCACTCGAGATACACAGAGCGTCCCAAGACTAAGGTACATGAAGGAAAAGTACCTTAAATATCGTAGATAGGATGCTTTGCTGAAAGAAGACCTTATGTTATTTTTAAAAGTTAGCAATACTGCATTCAAAGATATTCTAAAAAAAAGCTTAATTGACTTCGGCAGTTTCTTACGTTTTTAATTTGAAAGAAATGATTCATTTCATGTTGTTCCTTTCTTTTAAAATACTATGTTACTTAAGAAGAATGATTATTTTTTGTCTATTCTTTCGATTGGCATCATAAGAATAGGGCTGATTTTTTTACATTTAAAAAGGTTCGATTCCCAGGCGAAGCAAGTGATATATAATATCTTTGAATGCATTACTAACTTTTAAAAATAACATAAAGTCTTCTTTCAGCAAAATATCCTATCTACGATATTAAATGTACTTTCCCTTCATGTTCCATAGTCTTGGGACGGCCTGTATAATGACGTACGATCACATCAGGACTTCAAGGGAGGGGAGTCGGCATACGTACAGTTTCCCCTCTGAAGTACAAGCCCAAATGGGCATACGCGGCTCTGTGTTGTCACTAGTCCGTACACTAAAATGAATCGAAGTGTGCAAGATTTGTTAGTGTATGTATCATTTTCGTTGCTATCGTCGTCATTACAGATTGCTTTTTTATGTAATGTGTGAGGAATGCGTCTGTGTACCCCGTTCCCCTCGTAAAAAGTGACTGAATGATTTGTGCGGTAAGATGTCGCTTTATCGTCTACCTTCCAAAGTGTTCAACACAGGCTTCCAACGCAATCTTGCACACTTCGATCTATTTTAGTGTACGGACCAATGAAAACACAGAGCCGCGTATTCCTATTACAGACATTTGGATGCTTAAATCACCGTCAATGGAACTTACTAAGAATGTAAACAAAAGGCATCACATTGTTTTGTCACTGTTTCACTTTTAATTTTCTCACTACCTCATCAAACATCACTTAAACCATGCATACACCACTAAAATTCTAATACACGGTCGAATTATCGTAACATACAAAACAATACAATTCAAAAACTTGAAATGGTTGAAAAGTTAGGTTATTACGACTATTTGGCGGATTTTTTACTTTGTTAGAGGGACGATTGACGACGATTATATCTTACTAACATTGTTAATAAAACCAATGTGAAAATGTTGACTGGAATCATCACAGGACACAACACTCTCAACAGGCATCTTAAGGTGATGGGTATAAACAGCGATATCGCCTGTCCACACTGTGGGCGAGAGGATATCAGGGCCTATACCACGAACGATTTCGTTTCTTTTTTAATGGCTTGGTGATTTCGGATTTGTATATCCATCTCTGTCACACTTGCATATTGGAGTGACGAAGAGGTTTTCCCGTCAATGCCAATATATTTTGATGTTCGCGGCAAGCGTGCTGTAAGCACTTTCTGGCGAAGTGCATTATGTATGCGCCACGGTATAATGTGTTTGGAAAGGATAAGCTGGACCAGAATTAGTTAAAGGATGTCGACCTTAAAGATGTCCTTCTGTGGCCCTAGTACAAGGGTACTGCGAGAAAGACACCTGTCATTTTCTAACTGTTCGGATTAGACAAGGACAGTTGTCTTTCTCGACCGTGAGTCATTGTTGCGGCACTCTAGTGCTAGGGTAGGGCTGCCCTAAAGGGAAAGTGAAGTGCATCTTTCATTTTGATTTATTTACGGGATCTTGCAAATCGTCAAGCAAAAAACACATATATTATTGACAGGTTAACGTTAAACTACTTAAACGGGATCCTGTCGAAAACTGAACCCAAAAAAAATCATTTGAGAAATGCGACGATTCGCACAAACCTTTCACGCGGAGTCTGCGTGTGGTAGTCTACGTCACACGTCACCTATTGGGATCTGATATTCGAACTTAATCAACAGTGGTCTATGTCTTTATACACTAAGCCGTCGATGCAGTCATCAAATAGCGAGTGGTAACTGACGCTAATTTTAGTGGTGTGAGGGGGAGTACGGGGGGGTTGGATAGTTGTGAGGTGGAGGTGCAAAACAGAAGGCCTAGTATAAAAGTTGTACGACATTAACTCCTCGACCGCGTTAGCGTATCGAAGGGTCAAAATATGAAAGTTGCCGGATGATTAAATAAACGGCAAACATAATTTGAACTCCCGATACGCTAACGCGGTCGAGGAGTTAGTGTCGTACAAGTTTTATTAATATCCACTTCTATACCTACCTGCTATTTGCAGTTGTTTCAATACACAAGATTTAAAATTATGCAATTTTCTATAAAGTCGTCAAAATACTTTCGTCTATTTTGTTTGGCACAACCCTAGCTACGCTTGAAGTGATGTATGGAAATGCTGCAGAACATGTCACAACTTTGCCTATGTTCTAAAAAAAGACTTAAGTAGTTATTTAGTATTTTCTACTGACACCTGGGCTTTGATATTACTGCTATCACTTTAAAAAGGCTTCCCATTTTTAAATACTCTCCCATTCTATATCCCATTCTAAATATATTACCACAGATAATCCACTAGGCAATGTTGCAGCTTTTGGCTACAACTTTGACTGCAACTTTGAAAGATTCCACAGGCAAAACTATGAGTGTTTGGCGTACTTGGAACCTTAATGTATGTGTCTTTAGATCTAGATTAGCTTAGCAATGCCAGCAAGAGCACAGATAACGTATACTTTAGGAGTTATTAAAAAAAAACATGAATTTCGGTGCAAAGATGCAGCAGTTGACGGTAGTTCTGTGTATGAATTTGACACTTACGAGTAATGCTTACATAAGTAAGCTCTCTTTCGTACGAAACATTTATTGTTTTGTATCATTATCAATGCAAGTTCGCTGTCATTCTGACCCATATTTTTTGATATTTTTGTTCTGCTTTGTGTGTTGATTTGTTTAATAAGTTAATGACTGCAATATATAAATTACGGAACCGCACATACATATGTGCAGTCAATTATTTTATGTACCACGTACCTTTTAACGGTGATAATCATATCTTGGTTCCCCTAGTCTTCACATAATTTTTATACGCATAATTCTATTTGGCATAAGCAGTGTAGTCATAATTAATTTTACGCATAAACTGTTATGGCATAGTCGAGTTTAGCCGAATTTAATTTGTCCGAATATTTGGACACAGTCCGAACCTAACCTACTCGTAACCCACTGTTTAGTATGCGAATATATTTTCGGCCAAAATAGTATTCGACATATTGTGCATGCCAAATTATGTTTGTATCGATTATGCCAACGCTGTTATGGCACCCCAATATCTTTGTATCAGTTTATGTATTAATCTCACAGTGACCAGACACCAGGTGGCGTAGAAATCAAATCCTGTGATTATAATTACGTGTGGATTGTGTTATCCCTGGTTGGTCTAACGTTAATACTGAACCATTGATCAGTAATTGATGTAATATTGTCGCTCTATTGGTAAATTATAATTAATAGTACAGGATTATTTGCAACTAACAATTACAAACGCTAAGTTGGGTTCACAGGAAAAGGGGTCCAGCACACAAACTATTGTGTTGCTTAAAGTAAAGTTGGAATAAATATTATATTTATAAATAATATATTATATTTATAAATATTATATATTATTCTTATTGTATCATTTCTTACACAATGGACGTATTGGCTATATCAAACTATTACAAATTATCAACATGAAAACCTAACTAAAAAGAAAGAAATAAGTCAAGTTTCAAAGAAAATTGTAAAATAATGTTGGCCATTATAAATGGGTCAGCACTACCTCACACAAAACCCAAATAACTAATTTATACTTTAAAACAAAAACTAACTATTTGTTATATTAAAAACAAATTTACGCTTAAAATTCTAAAACAGACTGACTTATAAAATCATCGTTTTGTTTGAAGAAAAGCCTCAAACAGGTGTTAGCTAGACAAACGCAGAATTCTAAATTAGATCCGTCTTTGTTACTTATTACCAGCGTCTCCAATAAAAAGTGACAATTCACATTATGTCTCATCGTTTGATTTTTTTTAATACTACGACGGTGACAAACAAGCATACGGCCCGTCTGTTGGTAAGCGATCACCGTAGCCTATGGACGCCGGCAACTCCAGGGGTGTTACATGCGCGTTGCCGACCCTTTAAATACCTAAGGAGGATTCACTGTGTTGACAGCTAAAGGGGCAAGCTTTGCTCCGTGGATCCCCAGCTGTCAACACAGTGAATCCTCTTGGAGCTCTGGCGATTTTACTCACCAACAGAAATACAACACTATGAGTAGGGTCTAGTGTTATTAAACTGCGGATTCCTGTACAATGAATAAGGTACAGTAATGTAAAAGAGGATGCATATTTATTAATTGGTGTACATAATAAAAGGTTCTTATAAATAATTATTGTTATTTACTATATTATATAGACTACCCTACCACGTAGTTAGTACCATGGTCCTAGTTTGCAATACTTAGACTAGACTTTGACTTTGTACTTTGGAAATATTATTTAACATTCGGCTACTCCATTGTTTTTGCGTTATGTTCAAAACGGTTTGTATTTGATTTATCTATGAGAGATAAATCTGTTATAGAAAAATAGATATAAAAATAGATATTAAAAGTAGATATTATATAGTCTGTGGCCCAATGTATGGTACATTTTCCTGGCGGACGGCCAGCGGACATACATGTTGGTACATAGAGATGTACCATAAAATTGTGCTACTTTCGCTAAAGTACTTTAAATTTGAGAAACCTACAAAGATTTGGGGGGGGGGACATTTTGAACTTCCATAGTGATTGTATCCAAAAATATTCAATTTATCAGAGATGTTTTTATTTATTAGCAATATTACCCCTACACTTGATAAAGAGCCTACGTGCCAAATTTTCTAGAAACAAAAACAAACAAGAAATGACACCCATATTGATGTTTTGAGATTTCAACCCCATCGGTTAAACGTGCTGTACATTTGAGTCATCGGACAACTATAGCTTTGATTCGCTACAGTCACTGCCATAAGTAAACATCGGATATTAAAAAAAACATCTTATTGTAATCTGGCTGACGATGACATACCTAGTCCTCACATAATGTGCCTAACCTCCCGGAAAAGACCCCACATATCAACCATCTTGAATCTAACATGGCAGCTGCTAAAGACTTCTTTTTGTCCAGCGGGTGGCCTTTTACTTTCATCAAATAATAGCTCTATTACTTCGGTATGTGCGCCAGCAAATAATGTTTATCCTATTTCACCGCTGCCATTGCAAGAGGACGCAGATCTCCCTAAATCAAAATATGACAGTCATTTCCCCAGAAAATACTAAAGTCCACAAAGACATATTAAATTTGTCGAGTCCGAGAAACAATGAAGCTATTCTACCGCCAACTGCCGTTAACACATGTCGCATAGACAAACTATTATGTGTAATACTAGAAGGAAGTTTTACTATGTCACCTGACATGTGGAGCAAACTTTTCAATAAAAGTGGGGAAAAATTGGACTGTTATACATGTCCATACATTTTAAAAAAATACGTTAATAAGTATGTGAATTTGTATTTTAATTATTAACTATGTAAAGTATAGATCAAACAACGAGATTGTGATAACCTGCCAGTGCAAACACGAATGTTGCAAATAATTCAAAATAGTACTCGGAAAAAATCAAACCGTTGATGTCTTCAGTCAAAGCACAAATTATTTTTATACAACATTACTGACGTCACATGTCCGTGGTGTTGATAGATTAATTAAAATGAAAAAATTGCATGGAGTTGCCGATCAACCTGTAAAAAACTGATCTTATAAATTTAAATACTGATAATTTACACTTAACAACCGGTCCAAGAATGACGTTATGGACCTAGGTCTGTTTAACAAGAACAAGACCACGGTAATTACATTCGCGAAGTCTCCTTCCAATTTACTGTTAAAATTCATAGTAAGGGCCAAATACTAGCTTTAAAATCACAAAAAGGGAATTTACCAATGTTGCATTTGGATGCTGCAGGCATTGTTGTAAAAAAACCAGCGTGTGGAAATTACACTGTCAAATACAAGAGCGTGTATCTTTATTCCGGCGTAATACAAATACTGACGCATCCACGAACATTCAGCGTGTACGATATGATAGGCATGATTATTTTACAACTGTTTTAAACATTTGTCTGCTCCAGAACACTGAAAATACTGAAATGCAGAAAGGGCATTATTTGTGCATATCAATACCAGCTCGAGTACAGGTGAATATCCTTTAATTGATTTAATATGATTCAATGATAAAGGTAACATTGCCGATTGTTGATGAGGTTTATTTCCAAGTGACTCTTTAGGACTGTGGTTGCTTATCGGTAACTGACATACTAAAAATTGGTAATAATTGATACACCCGAGTGGTATGCGTAACCCCCCCCCCTCCCAATAAAACAAAAGCTTGTGCTTACACAATACTCGCGTTTCAATACGAATATCTCAGAGCTGCAATTCAACTTGTTGCACATATAACGAAATGATGCAGACAATAAGACCTGTTTATAGACAAAAGTCTCATCTCTGTAGGTTTTGGGGCCAGCCTCCATACAAATTTGCCCATGGTCCTTTGTCATAGCAACTTGGTTTGGATTAAACAAATAGTTTGTTTTTGTTTTAATATATATACTTAAATACGCTTTGATTTAATATTCGGCTACTCCTTGGACTTTAGAGCCACGGTATGCTACCAAATGTCCTAAGCCTATCATAAGATTAGTTTCTTAATGAATCTGTTTGTCATTACGGCCTCATCGGCAACCGACATAGTACCTTTTACTGAACACTCACGCAACTATTTCTAAGACATCGTATTACGTAGTCCAGACGATTTCTCGCTTATTGTGTAAAATGTGTCGCAAGTTATCATGTGACTATCCTGTATGTATAATAACGTGCGGAGTCTATCTGAGGTCAAGTGTATTGGTAACCCAAAATAAACGTTGTGAACATCGACATATAAATATATAGACTGATCACGTTGAACAAATTCGTTTAAAATGTGTTCCTCTTTGTACGCCCTTAAAACAATTTCTTTTTCACACCACCTATGCATAAAAGGTTTTTTCTGTTCAAGCTGGGAGGGATCAAAGTGGCACTTTTCTGTTCAATGACTACACATTTTTACGTTTTCGGGCATTAACTAGTGGCATCGTGGTGCTATGATTGCTTGATATGATGCTATTTTCGGTTTTGTTTATCTCCTCTTAGTTGTTGTGAAAAGCAGTATGTGTCACACGGTATCAAAATTATTTTCGTCTTGGGCGTTAACGTTTGAATCCCTCATTACGCTCAGGATTCTAGCTGAGGAACGATGATACATGGAATAGAGACATGGAAGGGATTATTAGAAAACACACTACATTTGGTAGCATACCGTGGCTCTAAAATCGATGGAGTAGCCGAATGTTATAAAATAGTTTACTAAGTCAAAGTACATATTTAAGTTTACTAATATATATTAAAACAAAAACAAACTATTTGTTTAAAAAAAACCAAGCTGCTATGACAAATTTACGCTTAAAATTCTAAAACAGACCGACTTATAAAATCATCATTTTGTTTGAAAGCTAGACAAACGCAGAATTCTAAATTATATCCGTTTTTAGGGTTCCGTAGTCAACTAGGAACCCTTATAGTTTCGCTCTGTCTGTCTGTCTGTCCGTCCGTCCGGGGATAATCTCAGTGACTGTAAGTACTAGAAAGCTGTAATTTTGTTAAAATATGTATATCAATCACGCCAATAAAGTGGTAAAATAAAAAGTGGTTATAATTTCTTTTTTAGAGTACACGTAAAGTGGGGGCTGATTTTTTTTTTCGATTCAACCCTAAAGTGTGGCATATCATTGGATAGGTGTTTGTGAAATAATGAGGGTTTACCGAGAACAGTTTTTGATAAAGTTAATATTTACGGAAATAATCGCTCCAGAAGTTTTAAAAAATGTGTCCCCCCCTTTAACTTTTGAACTATAAGTTAAAAAAATATGAAAAAAAGTAGAACTTAATAAGAACTTCCTTGGAAAATTATTTTGAATTTGATTGGTTGAACGGTTTTTGAAAAATTGTACAAAATAATTTCTGAATTAAGTTTGTAATTTAACTGTATATGCAAACACTTCCTTTATCTTGAGTACTTAATTTATCATCCCGCACGTATCTCCCTTCTAATAAGAAAAGAATAATTCAAATCGATTCACGCGATCAAAAGTTACCCCCGAAAACCCAACAAACATAACCCGTCTAGTTTGTATAAATTAGTAACCCAATTGCCCGGGAGATGGCACTGTGGTCTACTTCGCACTGTTAAGATTTTTCCGGAGTTGATGGGGTCGGGACGGGTGTGATCGAAAGTATCATCGACTTGTTAATTATTATAAGCATATTGAGCATGGTATCTATTAAAACACTTTTAGGTTGCCTATTGTGACGGACGGTAAACTGCGGAATCCTACACTGAGCATGGCCCGACATGCTCTTGGCCGGTTTTATTGCTTATTACCAGCGTCTCCAATCAAAAGTGACTTCACATTATGTCTCATCGTTTGAAATTACGAATAAGGTACAGTAATGTGAAAGAGGATGCATATTTATTAATTGCTGAACATAATAAAAGGTTCTTTTAAACAATTATTGTTATTTACTTTATTATATAGTAGTTTGTACCATGGTCCTAGTTTGTAATACTTAGACTTTGACTTTGTACCTTGGAAATATTATTAAATTTCGGCGACTCCATGGATTTTAGAACCACGGTATGCCACCTAATGTCCTAAGCCTATATGTACAACTGTGAAGGTACCATCTATTGAAAACAATTAATTTTTCCGATATGCAACTTGGAATAAAATGATATCGCAACTTTATATTGCCTTGCCTTTAATCAAATTGTAAAATAATTTATAGCTCAAAATTAGCTTAATTGGCTGAAATACTCTAAACATTTTTTAACCCCAAAAATATTTTGAATCTTAAAAATACAAATGTTACGTATTTGGTTTAATATAAAAAGTTTTAGTAGGATTAATTTAATTAATAACCAAGTATTTTATATGTCACAAAATTCTCCTAAATAACGGTTGAGAGGACGTCTGTGCCCATTTTTTAAACAGGGTGTAACTAAAGTTGTGTACGACAGTTCAACAGGTTGTAAGGTCAATGACCCCGAGTACTCGGATGATGCAAGTGGAAAAAATTCGAAATTTAAAATAATGTTTTTTGTAACATTTAAAACTTTCGCGATTTGAACACATATTTAAACATAATTATTAAACGGGTCTAACGCGAATTAACTTGTTTACCTTATTTACCGACGTTTCGACACAGGTTTCGCGTTAGACCCGTTTAATAATTATGTTTAAATATAATGTTTTTTCTTTGTATTTGAAGAGAGGTGCACGTCCGATCAGCTTTATCTTTATACCTATGTAATATTTATAATGAAGATTACGATTATAAAACTTGTAAGACATCTCTTTCAATTTATTCGTTTATATAGGGGCATTTTAAATATTCGGCCGTTACTAAACTGTCATTTTTTTGTATGGAAAATCGAGGACACATTTTTATTAAAATAATAAATGATTTAATGTTATTGTCTTGTAAAATCCTCCTTGCCAGCTACTTGCAGAATACATTTTGAAATGCACACATCACTTTTTATAGTGAAGAAAAAACATCAATTTTGTTTGAAAAATTGTAAAGTAAGAAAACATTTTTTATTTTATTTATTTGGTTTAAAAACATTACAAGTTTAAGGATAAACCAGTTACAGCTACTTAAATCAACCAAAAGAGATGCCACTCAGCGTGAGCTGACACACCTAAGTGTACAGTCAACAACACACCTGTGTATACAGCCAAAGTGCCAAAAATATGTATACTGAACTTTATTGCCAGAGAATTAAGGTCGTGTATACATATTTTTGGCACTTTGGCTGTATACACAGGTGTGTTGTTGACTGTACCACGACAGTTTTCAGGGCACCCACAAAATCATAGAGTAAGTAAAGTAAACCTAAGTTAAACTAAAATGAACAAACTAATGTAATAATTCTCACCATTCATAGTGAAAAAACAGCATCAAAAACGGCGAGTAAACTTTTTTCTATTTCTGTAGTCCCTCCATTATTTTACGCCGAAATACGTCAATTCCTCATCCTTCATCGACATGCTTTAATATTTTTTGTTGCGAAAAATATTATTTTTGTTGAGGCAGGTCGCCACGCTCGGCCATTGCTCCGCTCAAAAACATTTTGTTATTAGCAGGGAGCGTACATTTCATGCCGTTGACAGGCAAATGACGTCAAGCTTAATAAATAAAGCATGTTTCAGGTTTTACGTTTGAATGAATAGAGCTGTAGACGTTACAATCGAACGGTTATAGACTTTATCTGTCATTACCTCATTACGTATTTAAAAACATCCTGTGTGTTTATACACGTCATTATGACTAAACCGGCATGAATTAAGCTTAAAAAAATGTTTGCTCCAGTTTTTCCTTTTTATAATTAAGTTATACATTATATAAGACAGGTGATCTGTACCCATACCACCATACGCAGTTCCGAAATAAACTGAGACACTTTCCAGAGGGCACTTTTACTTTCTCAACTGATCGGAATTGATCTTTTTTGCGGTAAAAATCATTACTACATGCCCACAAGCTGTTAACTATTGTCCACAGGAGAGAAACGAGTGTTTCTTCCACTTGTTTTCACACGGTTAAATAATAGTAGTTTATGCAACAGTGATATAATAAGGGCGAAGCCGAGTTTTGTAATAATAGACCCTCAAATTTTAAAAACCAATTATGAGCTGTTGTGTAACATAAAAAGCAAAATCTAGAAACGTGGCAGAATAGGGAAGATGTTGTGCCCACTATAGAAATTAAAAAAAACAGTGCTCATATATTGTATGAAAATCCATAGGAGCAGTGTTCTTATGGAATACCACAGACAACGTTATAATGTATACTTTTTTAATATCGCTGTCAGTCATCTAATTGACAGATAAAATTGATGGAGTGGAAAAAGATGTAAAGGGCTCGAAATGTAGGAACATGGTGTTAAAAATCAAAAGGTTTCGTTAAAATCTGAAGCTCACGCTAAAATGTTCCATTTATATTTAAAATGAGAGCATCGAGAACTGGATTCCTTACTGGGCCAGTGGGTTACGCCGGTCAAGCGCGAGCGGGCGGATGAACTTTGGTTCCTTACCGATGGTTCTTAAAGTCAAACCATGACTGCAAACTAATGAACTGTTATATAGATCCATACCAATATTATAAATGGGAAAGTTTGTTTATTTGTCCGTCTATCACGGAGCGACGAATTGACGTGATACAGTGAACGCAGATAAAGCATGGAAGCATTATGTCTGCTATATTATGGCACCACGGACATCGGTACCTCGGTAGGCGGTCCTTATGATCGGTACCGGGCGCGATTTCTGTTTGACCGCGATGTCAGTGAGTGACGGATGCCTAAAACTAGTTACCAGAACAACGTATTTTACAATGAAAAATGCCTTCATGTGTGGTGAAGTGGTGCAGAAACCATACTGGTCATTTCAAGACTAGTGGAATCACATTAAACAGGTAAGTAAACAGATAAATTCAGCGAAAACGAAAATTATTCTTGCAACATTCAAGTGTCAGCGCTAGTGCCAATCACAACAAAGAATATTGACGTTGATCAATTATGTTTTATGATATTTTATAATAGAAAACCGACTGATATTTTGATGAATTTGATTGGCAGTGTAGCGGACATGCGTATATCAGATTTATAGCCAGGTTTATGTTGACGATTTGTTGGAAGGAATTCTTCCATGTTTATTTCCGTTCACTGACGTGATAGGTAAGTGGATATCTCCACTTGAATTGAACGGATGGAGAGTGACATAGGCTACTTTTTGTCTCTTTCTAACGCGATCGAAGCCGTGGGCAAAAGCTAGTATAGAATAAAATAACTGGATACTCGATCAGGCGGAAAAATTACGACATCAAAGTGCTGCAGTTGCGACTCTTTTTCATATAGTCTTGTTTGGAACGTTACGTTTCGTTAAGTGCCAACAGCTCATAAAGTTTTAACAGTGCTGGTATTTTACAGTGCTTTAAGCGTTTTAACAGTGCTGGTGTTATGAATTTATTACTAATGCAGTCAGTAAGCTTCTTATAAATTATGGCTTCTATACGAATATTAGGGATGACGACTAAGTTGAAAAACTTTCTAATTAGTCCGTCAGATTATCCAAAAAGATTAGACACATTTTTTTTTCCTTTTTCCAATTTAACTAAATTTGACGAAGATATAGAGCATCAAAGTTCCGGGGTGGGGGCTTGTGACGTCGCTACTAGGTAAGAATTGTACCTAATATTGACGTTACGCAAAACTGGAACGCACTGTACTTTTGTCATTTTTGATTTGACGAAAAAAATTTTTTTTTACTTACAGGTGCATTTTTTTCCAGCTGTTCCATCCATAGTGAAAACATTTTTTTCCGAAATACTCAGGGTCATTGACCTTACCAACTGTTGAAGTCTCGTTCGGTACTTTTGTTACACCCTGTATGTAAATTTGTACTTTTTTTTATGGAATATACGAATAAAATATTTAAATTAAGGAATGCAAGAACAGGGTTCAACTAATATTGAGGAACCCCAATAACCTGTTAGCTCCAAATTAAACTGGCCCAGAGTGATTGATACGAATCCTATATTCAAAATATTATACAATATAAATGTTCCTTATAGGGCCTGTACCAGGAAAATCGAACGATTGCGGATTTGTATCTCCATCTCTGTCACACTTGCATATTGGAGTGACAAAGAGGTTTTCCCGTCAATGCCAATTTTCGATATTCGTAGTAGGTGGTTGAAGACTTAACTTTCGCAAGAAAATCGTCGACCGTAGGTTAAATTTGTGTTACGGACAGAGATTTCCATGTCCCTTAAGGATGACTCACACTAGGACGGGACGGGACGGGACGGGACGGGACGGGACGGGACGGGACGAACAGTCAATTTCTATAGAAATAATCACGTGATAGCTCGGAGCCCTCGGATGTCACGTGACGCTTTCTATAGTAAGTGACAGATTTTCCCGTCCCGTCCCGTCCCGTTCTAGTGTGAGTCATCCTTTAACCGTTGCAATTTAATATGTATTGAATTTGGCTGCTTGGACGAATTCCATCAAAAGAAATCAGCAAAACTGTTTACAACCTACGGAATCGGAGAAATAACAAACATATACATTTCTTTTTGACACTTCCTTTACTTAGTAAGGAAGTGAAGAACGGGTTTGACTTTGATGACTTGGCAATAGTAAGAGCTTGTGTGTTACGAGTACTTATGATTTTATCAAACATGCACGAACCAACTCTTGTGCATACAGACCAATAAAACAGCGTTAGAACCATCATGATTTTACAAAAAGCTATAAAAACATTTAAACTACGTTTCCTTTGATGTAACGCCAATCGCATTCATTTTCAAATCTGAATATTGGCGAGGGGTATTTTAGATTGAACGCGTCAAACAGATAAGCAATTTATTCTCCGTATATCATGGTTTTTTTTTATTCAATACGACACCTGGTATTGGCGTTTTGATTTTTAGTCGTAGTAAAATATTGTGCTTTTGAATTTTTTATCCGTTTTCTTTCCGGAATCCGAGCTTCAACCCTAGAAGCAAAAAGTGTCCTAAAATGTCCATACATTTTTTTAACTTTCCATTACGCTACGGCCATAATAAATCTGTGAAAAATTGTGGCGAAATGGAAAACCAATCATGGGATAGTGTCAAATTTTGTGTTCAAGCGTATAACACATGAAAATTCGCAATTTAGCAAAAAATTAATTTTCTACAATAAAAAATTAAAACGCGCAAATTGTTAAGGTACGTAATCTTTTATTTTATACCACGTCTTTAAAAGGAAAGTTTAAGTTTACGTACCGAGGCCTGTAAAATAAGAAATGTCTCAGATCTCGTGTAATTGTCAAACGTGATCTGGGGCTTTCTTATTTACTGGCCAAGGTCTGTACACTATTGTCTGCTAGCCCTTTGAGAAATCTACCGGAAAGATTCAGAACATCGCTTTGTGTTTGATCCAGCATTTTAAGTATATAGCTTAATGCAGGTACATATTGTAAAGGGTTCGGCCTAGTGGTGAGGAGCAATACACGTTTTATGGATAGTTAATAATCTTTATATTTTATCGAATATAGAACCACCTTACGTGTAAGCTGCCACGCGCGGAATCCCTGAGCAATCGCCCCTTGGTGTGACAGCATTGGCTAGTGTTCTCAATTTGAACTCATAAAGCCAGGCCTTCCAACAAACAAAGGCGGCTGTAAAGGCAAAACCTTTATAAAGGAGGTCCAAAGAGGCACTAAGTTCAGCGGAAGTCTTATAGCTGATATGATGATGATATCCTAACTTTCCATTTTTAACATACATATGGTCGTTATTTACATACGGCCTTGAGACGCGCACGAGTGTCATTGACTTCCAATTGCCAAATGTTAACAAATAAAAAAACTGGTAGCATACTAATAGCATTGTTTAAACTAATACGCTTCAAACGAGGTTATATTTGGGGTACTATTTGACTTGTTAGACTTGATCGTGACTTGATGGTGGGTTTAAAAATAATCTTACACACATCGAATAGTCCCACGGTAAGCTCATTAAGGCTTGATGTGGGTACTAGGCGACGATGTATTTAAGAGGTACATATAAATACTTCAATACATAGAAAACATTTATAACTCAGGAACAAATATTCCTGATAAACACACAAATAAAATAAATGCCCGGACCAGGATTCGAACCCGGGACCTCCTGCTTCGTAGGCGGAGTCACTACTGACTAGGCTAGGAGGCCGTTAGTATATTTTGTTTTTGGTAGACAACTAAGAAAATTTAAATTTTAGGTTAAGGATGGCTCACACTAGAACGGGACGGGACGGGACGATCCGTCAAATTCTATAGAAAGAATAACGTCAGGGTGTGTAGCCAAGATGCCAATCGCTCACGTTCAGTCGCTAACGAAACGCAACTGTCACTGTCACACTAATAAGGAAGAGTGATAGAGAGAGGTAGCTGCGATACGTTAATAAGCGTGAGGGATTGGCATCTTGGCTACGCACGCTGAGCTCAGAGCCCTCAGAGGTCACGTGACGTATTATTTTAATATTTATTTTAAGAACAAGTTGGATAGCTCAGGACTCAGCGCCGCCTGGTAAGGAAGATTTCAATGTGTCAGCAACGCGCATGTGACCCCTGTGAAGTTGCAGCAACACCATGTCGCTATGAGAAAGCTAAAGGATGCGCTCTTTAAGTTAAAGCAAACAAAAAGAAGTGTATATGATTTTAATGGGTTGGCAACGCGCATGCAGGCGTCCATAGGCTACGGTGACCGCTTTCCACCAGGCGGCCGTATGCTCGTTTGCCACCATCGTGTTTTAATAAATAAAAAGTGACAAAACGGTAGCCTGTGACTTACCTAACTTTTTATTATTAAGATTTTGTCTTAAATGTAACTTTGACAAGTCAAATAGGCCCTAGGTCGATATTAACAACATGAAGGTAGGCTGTGTTGGTATTGTTACATCACAATACATTGAGTAAACTGACCAAAAATGGATCCAAAGGTTAGGTGGGCGTCTTTTGTATCACAATATTGTACTTATATTGAATTTATTAGGTAGATTCACATATTGCATAATTTAAGAGTACATTATACTAAGTAGAATTCGAAGAAGGATTTTCTTAATACGTGGAATTTTATTTATTTCTTTAGTGATAAAGATACATGATAAGTATCTTTATTTTTTAATTTAGGCACATTACAATACACTTATGAACGTCAAAAGAAAACTACTACCGGTTTTAACCCTACACCACAGCCCGAGAAGATTATTACCGGCAAGAAACTCGGCGGGACTTATTTTGTTCAAAATTACAAAAGCAGTCCAAATATTTACAATAAGTGGTTCTACAAGAAACCATATCATAATAAAATAGTGAAACAGAAAGACCACAAAAAAAAAGAATAAACAAAATAAAACAAAATTGAAGCCGTAAAGCCAGAAAAAAAATGCTAGAAAGATAATGAATGTTCACCATTATTCGAATTCGTCCAATTATATAACATTTAATCTAATCAGATTATCTCAAAAGTATTATAAAACGAAAAATGATGGATCGATGCAAGCTCACATTGTACAGTCAAGTGAAAAATATCCAGATGCCAAACTCGAGCACCAACTTTTTTTTAATACTACGACGGTGACAAACAAGCATACGGCCCGCCTGATGGTAAGCGGTCACCGTAGCCTATGGACGCCCGCAACTCCAGGGGTGTTACACGCGCGATGCCGACCCTTAAAAAAAGGAGGATTCGCTGTGTTGACAGCTAAAGGAGGAAGCTTTGCTCCGTGGGTCCCCAGCTCTCAACAGTCCTCTTGCAGCTCTTGCGACCTTACTCACCAACAGAAACACAACACTATGAGTAGGGTCTAGTGTTATTAAACTGCGGTTTTCTGTAAGACTGGGTTTCCCCAGATGGGCTCTGCTCCAGATTTGAGCGAGACGACATTCGTTGTGCTGTGCCCTACCACACTAAACGATACTGTGCCCATAACTCTCTTGACTAATATCGACCACAAAATACATCACACAATATCAAGCCATCTATTTGCCTAGGGCAGTCCGATCATATTCAAATCGTTACGAAACTTGGCCTAAAAACTCCCAAGTATATTCACGGCATCGCTTCTAGCGAACTTGGCCTAATTTTGGACGTGACGTGTTTAAAAAAAGATGGGAAAGTGAAAATGCTTAGAGCCTTGTATTATGTTTGTATATTGTTAAGTACCTACTTACGTACTACCTAGTCTGTGGTTCTAAATCGGCGATTTTGTTTAAAGTTGCCTTTTTAGGTTTCCGTCAAAAACGGAACCCTTATAGTTTCGTCCAGTCCGTCTGTCCGTCCGTCCGTATGTCACAGCGGTTTTACTCAGAGCCTATAAAGCATATTGTAATGATATTACAGCTAGAGGTGTATTTTGTGTGCCGCTACTGAGTTTTGCATATAATTTGTGGGGGTACCCATACATGTAACCAGATGTCAAAATATTTTTTTGTTAAATATCTACTTGTGGCACATCGTCTGTTAGGTCTTTAGAAATATCATTAAGGTTTCTTGAGCAAAACTTTGATTAATTGAATATTTGCAGAAGTAATCGCTCTCAAAGTCTGAAAAAGTGTCCTCCCCCCCTCTAACTTTTGAATTCGGGAAAATAGGATATAAGACAAACTTACCACGACAATTATTTTGAACAAATTTGACCTAACCGTTTTTTAGTTTTTGCGAAAAACTATTTCGTATAAAACGTCGTAAGTACCTTGATATTATGAAGGCACTAACGCCGTTTTGCTTGAATAATTTTTTCATAGTATGATGTTACGTAGCCCTCACCATGCGTGGTCCGACACGCACTTGGCCAGTTATTTTTAACATAAGCATTTTTATTATTCCTTTACTGCCATACAAAGTATGAAAGAATGGTGGAATAGGAACAAAACTTGGGGACGCTTACTTCTTTCATTATGATCAAAACGACACCCGATTCTGAGCAGATATCACAAAAAAAATCGAGGACCAACTTTGAAACAAAAAATTCAATTGTCATTTATATACAGGAGCAAAAATGTTTACCTTTCATGCTTATACTGAGACCTGAGCAAGCGAAAGATGCCATATAGAAAATGTATAAGTGAAATATTAAGCTCTGCGTGGGTCGTAAGGCCCGAGAGGTGAACAACCTTGGCCATGGCTAAGAATGTGAGAAAATTCTCCTGCGTACTGCGGTTGAAAAACTATTATTCTAATTAGTCCGTCAGTTAGATTATCTAAAATTATTAGACACGTATTTTTTCCTTTTTCAATTAAACTAAAATTTACGAAAATAAAGAGCATCAAAGTTCCGGGGTGGGGGCTGGTGACGTCACTCCTAGGTAAGAATTGTACCTAGGAGTGACATTACGCGAAACTTGAACGCACTGTATTTTCGCCATTTTTGATTTGACGAACAAAATAAAAAATACGTGTACAATATTTTTTTATAATCTAAAAGACGGACTGAATAGATTTTTTCAGTCGTCTAGCCTATTATGGACTGACTAGGAAAGACCTAGCGAGTACATTGATAGTTACCAATCGCTTCTCGGTGAAGGCAAACGTGAGGAAACCGGACTAATCCCAATAAGGCCTAGTTTACCCTCTGGGTTGGAAGGTCTGATGGCAGTCGCTTTCGTTAAACCAGCGCCTACGTCAAATCTTGGGATTAGGTAGTAAAGCACCCCAGGTTCCCTGACCTGTGGTATAAGAGAGGGAAATGCTTCTTCATCATCACCAACAAACATGGTAAACAATTCATTATATCAACGGCCTCCCTAGCCTAGTTGGTAGTGACCCTGCCTACGAAGCTGGAGGTCCCGGGTTCGAATCCTGGTAAGGGCATTTATTTGGGTGCTTATCACGAGTATTTACTCTACTACTACTACTATTATATATATCGTCGCCTAGTACCCACAACACAAGCCTTATTGAGCTTACCGTGGGACGAGGTCGATTTGTGTAAGATTGTCCCATAATAAATATATTTTTCTACTCCGGTACTTTTATCTGTCAATTATATGGTCCAGCAAACAAATATAAAAGCATGTCTTACGCAATTACAAAAAAGTCTATGTTGTCTATTCTTTATAAAGACCCTAGGGTTATTATGTGATATAATGCAACTGCTAACAGGAGCGCTACCACGAAGTTCGAAAGTCGTACTTCGGATGGTGCCATCCCTTTCGCGCATATGTAGAATAAAGTGAGAGCGAAGAAGACGGCACTATTCGAAGTTTGATTTGCGGACATCGTGATAGCGGCGCAGAGGTGCCCTGTGAACCCAACAAATATAAAAAAACAACACTAAATTTACAACGAAAATCAAAACTACCAACTTAACAAACAACTGAATTCATATGGTTTGAAACAATAACAAAACTAAATTAGTTGCTGCCAACATAAGGAAAAACGCAAGTAAATGACAGTTGTAAAAAAAAATTACCGTGTCTATGATTACGTTCTGTCGACTGTCATTTGTCACTATCCAATCGAATTTCCCGCTCTTTCTAAATGACAGTTGTAAAAAAAAAATACCGTGTCTATGATTACGTTCTGTCGACTGTCATTTGTCACTATCCGATCGAATTTCCCGCTCTTTCTTATGCTGTATTGCTGTTTGTTTAGGATTCTTGGAATAGTGGTGGCATATTTAGCATTCTTATTAGAGTTTGGAGTGAAAAATAATAATAGGTCAACCACATCCACTCCCAATATAAATATTTCTAACAACGCAATTCACAATTTACATCTTCATGTTCATAAATGAATAAAAGTAAATTTTCTTAAAACAAACTGCGTTTAATTTTGTGTTTTATTTAATCCCTAGTCGTAGAAAAAATAATGTATGCAACGTTGTATAGGTAGGTCAAAAAAGGCGAGTGGCGTGTGTAACAATTTGAGGCGAAGCCGAAAATTGTTAATATAGACGCCATGAGCATATTGCATAAAATACTATTTTTTAAATCTTATTTTAGCCTAGTCGGTAGAGACCCTGCTTACGAAGCTGGAGGTCCTGGGTTCGAATCCTGGTAAGGGCTTTATTTGTGTGCTTATAACGAATATTTATTCCTGAGTTATGGAGGTTTTCTATGTATATATGTATGTATTAATCTATATAAGTATGTATATGGTCGCCCAGTACCTATAGTACAGTCACGAGCTTTAATTTGTGACCCATTTCGCAAACATTTCCTTTGTATTTCAATACAGTTTGACAGGAATGTCAACCTTAAGTGGGTCACAAATTAAAGCTCGTGACTGTACAAGCTTTGCTTAGTTTGAGACTTGGTCGAACTGTGTGTTTGTCACCAAAAAAAATAGTACATTACTTAACTAGTGCGGTAAAACAAAGAAAGGCCGAGATCGCAGTTGTTTGCGACCCGAGCTGCAAGCGAGGGACGTAAATATGCGATCAAGGGCTTTATTTATTACCTCACGTGGTCGGTACATCATTTTATACCTATACTTGGGCAGAAATCGGTTTTTTCCGTACGCGTAGCGTGCGGAAATCTGCGATCTCGGCCTTTCTTTGTTTTACCGCACTAGTTAGTTAATGTACTATTATGCCTACACTTGAAGATCTGAAGATCGAGCTAATTGGAGAAATCTTCTTAGAGCCCTATGTCCCTAATGAGGGATAACAGGAACAAATCATCATCATCATCATCATGCCTACACTTGGGCTGAAATCGGCTTAGCCACAAAACAGAGTCTCTCTGTTTTGTGGGCTTAGCTTAGCGAATTTCGTGGCGTGCGGAAAAAGGCACTTTACGGCCAGGTGTGGCATAAAATATATTTATTAATATTTACTGTTCTCACGTTTCCCGAACCACCTCGTATCAGTACATGGAACCCAAGTGAAGCATAAATGCAATAACAAAACAATCAAACTAATTGGAATAATATTTCGAGAAATCTCCAGAACTTGAATTCTGTAAGCAACATATTCGTACATTCGATGACTCGAATCTTCGGAGAAATGAACTGAATTGTGAACCTAATGGAATATTGCTTTTAATTGACAACATGGAGTGTCTTTATGTCCTTAGCCATTGGACAAAGAGTTGGTGACAGGCATCGTTTGTTTTCTGTGCGCTCAAAAGTAAAAAAAGTAGATTGAAGTATTTTTCTTTCATGAAAACAGATGTCTGGAAATTCTGGTAAAAGCTATCACTTAATAAATTTAAGTGTCTTTTATTTAATTAAATAACTCATACTTGCATCAAAAGAGATAATATGAAATGAATGAAATGAATCACTCACTCATGATTATGGGGCGCGGACCGTCCCGAAACATGTCGAGCTATTTTCGACTTCATAGACGTGAGTAACCCGATCTAAGTATATTAATATGTCTAATACTCACGGGAGTTTTCTATTTAAACTTATTTAATTTAACCCTAAGATTTTCTAAAAAACATGATGAGGGGTTAGTAAAGCAGTTCATTGCGGGGTTAGTTGAGCAATGCCCAACAATAGGTGATTGTAAAAAGGTATAGGTAATAGCTTATTTTTTACTCATTTTTTTAAACATATACTTATTGTGGTCGTGTTGGTCTTTATAAAGTAATATTTAGCTTGTAAGTGATTTTTGATTTTCAAGGGTACGTAACAGTGTTTAAAGCCAATTATAAAGTGTATCATGTCATCCTAATGCAAGTGATGACTTTTTTTCTCACACTTGGCGTCATGTATTGATTCAATGTTGGCTTTGATAAACAACAGGGTAATTTTGACTATTAATATTTTTAACTATAAAACTCTCGTGAGACTCGAACATATTAAATAATATTTAAAATCGACTAAATTACGTGAGTGACCCGTTTTAAATATTATTTAATATTAATATTTTTATGGAAAACAGGTGGTATTTTGCGTATTTTATTATAAAATCTCGGTCTCGGTCTCGGCTGAGAATAAAATTTAGTCGTAAATATATATATAGCCTTTATATGCCCTTTTGTACGGGCTGCTCAAGCAGTCTCGGAACACTAAGAATAATGCCCTAGTGCCCTACCTTTGATTTTAAACGGCTGTCGAATTAATTAAATGCCATTCATTACAATTATTATCATTTTTAAAGTCAAGTTACGGAATCGAGCGTTCGGAATTCAATAATTGGCTTCCGAGCTCTTGAGTGCTGCACGCCTACCATGAACATCGAAAATTTGCATTGACGGCAAACCTCTTTGTCACTCCAATCTGCAAGTGTGACAGAGATGGAGATACACATCCGCAATCGTTCGATTTTCGTGGTATAGGGTATAGACTATAGGCCCTGGACCGGAATCAAACCTGCGATGTCATTATGTAAGAAAGAATCTATTTGTGGCTTTACAGTACCTACACAAAAAAGAGAAATAAATAACAAATAAAAATAAAAAATACAAAATCATTTATTCGTAATAATAATAAAAAAAACAAATATTAAAATAAAATATTCATACAGTTTGCCACGAAATGGTCTCGCCTCAGCATAATGCTTACCCGAAAGTAAGCGCTGATGTTCCGGCGATACCATTTAAGGGCCACTAACGTTTAGTGTGAGTGTGACAGCCTTTAGATAATCCTGAACGCATCTGTAGCGTGACTGGCGTCCCAGCGCCATCTAGTGAAAGGTATGACAATACTACTGGCGTCTGTCTGACGTAACAAGCAAAGCCGTGAACACTAATCTAATAAAGCTAGCTAGGGAAACAGGTAAGTTGCTCTTAGAGACGGTCCAGTAACCAATATCCGTTTCCTTTATAAGAAAACGTATGGACATTACCATTTTCTCTACCCTACCAAATACTATATGTAAAGGTAAGGCGTATGAGGTGACTTATACTAGAACGGGACGGGACGGGACGGGACGGGACGGGGCGGGACGGGACGGGGCGGGACGGGGCGATTTGTCAGTTTATATAGAAAACGTCACGTGACATCCGAGGGCTCCGAGCTATCACGTGATTATTTCTTTAGTAATTGATAGATCGTCCCGTCCCGGCCTAGTGTTAGTCATCCTTAAATAGGTACATAATTAGCTATGATATCACACTAAAGTCAGAGCTCTATAAATTATACACCTTCAATTGATTTTATGACCCTCTCGACACTCTCACATCCACCGCTGAACAGCTGCCAGATAAAAAAAATTGGCTTCGCATACGTGACAGAAGGAACCTCAGGGTCTTGTGTATGCTTTTTAGCATTCTACATGACCCAGCTGTGCCAGAGTACCTGCGGTCTAAATTTCAATTTGTTACAGCACAGCCAGGCCGCGAGCTCCGATCCTCCCGCCAAATCATTCTTTCTACCCCACTCCATCGATCCGGTTTTATGACAAATTCTTTCGCCGTCTACGCAATTCGCCTCTGGAACACCCTCCCATTTGATATAAGGAATGCTCAGACAAAAGCGTCATTTAAAAATAAGTTACGCAGACATCTTTTAGAAAAGTCTCATGAATAAGTATCATAGTGGTTTGATAGCAGGTATGTATATGTATATGTATATATGTAGGTATATGTATTTTATTTGTATATATATTATATTATGTTAATATGTATATATTACTTAGGTATTTAGAATTAGATCCAATGTACATAATACTAAAGTTTTTTTTTCTCTTGTTTCATAATAACTTCCCGCACCTATAAATTTTGATCTGTTTGGCCCAAAGGTTAACTGGTAGAGAATGCCTTCTGGCATTTAGTTCGCCTTTTGTACATTATTTACTGTGCAATAAAGTTTTAAATAAAATAAAATAATAAATAAATAAATTGTTTAAAAGTGTTTCGTTGAATTGAATACTAATCACGGTAATGAGACAATATTAAGCGAAGCTAATCAAAACCATATAAAAATATAATTTTACAGTCAAAAATGTCCGAAGTCCCTGTCCATGATGATGATGACGAGTGATGATGATTCTAAGAAACAGTAAAAAAAAGTTTTAGTAAGTACAAGTTCATAAATATCCGTGCAGCAGAATGCATAATATGTAAACACGTACGCCTTATTGTCAATGTCCTATGGGTGTACATATTTCTGAACTCGACTGTAAATTTGCCCGCCTGGATTCGAACCCCTCACCCCACATTTATATCTCTTTCATAATTTTAAAACTCGTTCTCAGTCAACAATAACAATAAACATGATATAATTAATGAAAATGTCAAGTTATCTCAACAAGAACGAATGTACGCATTTAAAAATATCACTTACATCAAGTATTATGTCACAGTTAAACCTGCTCAGGTCAAAACCATAACAGTACAATCAAGCGCAAAAATCTTCGAGCAACACAGGCTACCAGCATGGAGGTGGCAAAACGACATCGTACGGTAATAGTTATTTATTATACAAGGGGGCAAAGTTGTTGTTTAACTCTCGGGCTTATATTGAGACCCGAGCAAGCGAAAGATTCCAAAATTGAGCCACGAGCGTAGCGAGTGGTTCAATAATCTTGAGCTTTAACTTGAGCTGGAATCTTGAGCTTTACTTGGGTCTCAAGGCACGAGAGTTGAACAAACTTTGCCGCCGAGTGTAATACAACATTTTTCCCCTCACTATTGCGAGGAAAATAAAGACGTCATACGATTACAAATCTTATCCACATGTACTTAAGTTATCTTGAAGAAACCATCAAAATTCAATTTCAAAATTTGTCATAGAGTAGGTACTTAAGCTCCTGGTACTTAGATATTGCCAACAGCTTACCAAGTGCGGGATAAGACGACCAATTTTAGGTGTGACCTCCGTTTGCGCATATTTACTATGGGCATATAGGACTCACTTATACTGGACTGGTGGTAAGTGATAGGAGTTAAATTACTTTGCCCCACATGTGGATAAAATGCGTTTTTCCACGCTAGTTTAAAAGGACAAAACAGGGCTTTCCGAGCGAGTGAGGGGAAAAAAATATTATGTCCCTTTTGCGGGGGAAAAGTTCACACAGACTCACTTCTCACACAACTAAGAATCATGTTTGATTATATTATTTTGGTATGTACCTATATTTATTATGTGGCCGGATTTTTATTTTGTTATCGTTTTTTTTCGCGTCAGATTTGAATGAAATTTGGTAATAAGAAAAGTTCCTTATTCTCTTCAAGATACGAGTAGACCCAATTACACAGGGTCCCACAATTAGTTCCCCTGAGTTACGAAATCGTATGGCATTGTAACTCAGTGGGAAATTTAGTACAATTTTTTTTACGCACATTGAGATTTCAAGGGGATTCACAGTTCCAAGAGGATTCACTCTGTTGACAGCTGGGGACCCACGGAGCAAAGCTTGCCCCTTTAGCTGTCAACACAGCGAATCCTTTTTTTAAAAGGGTCGGATGTAGTGTATCTACGCTAAGTTTCCTAGATTTTGATGGCACAGAGTCTGTAAAATTGTTAAATAAACGTCATAAATTCATAGAAGTTTGACGTTTAAAATAACACTTTCAAGTCTGACAGTTCATTTGCTGAGAAAAGACGTGGTTTTACACTTGACTGTACCAAACCTATTATCTAGAAGAGATTACCTAAAAGGCAGCACTAGACGTAAGTCTGGCTGTAGTATTGGCGGAACGCACCAATAAGAAAGGATTGTATACATATACTTAGGAAATTCCGGTCTCTGGCTGCCGTGATCGGGTAGCCCAGTGGTTTTTTCCGAAAAAGCAGGAGGTCGCTGGTTCGATCCCAGCCGTGCTCACCTGGGGCCTTGGTCACTTTTTCTGTTGTACATGACATATCTTTAAATTAAAAAAAAAAACAACATTTTAAATATTTTAATGGGTCGGAAACCCGCATGTGGCCCCCTTGGAGTTGCAGGCGTTCATAGGCTACGGTGACCGGTTAACATCAGGCGGGCCGTATAAGGAACTCTACCTACCCACCAAATTTCATTCAATCTGACGCGAAAAAAAACGAGAACAAAATAAAAATATGCCCTTAATGGTTCATTTGCTTGATAAATATTTATTATTTATTTATAACGTGGCCCAACTCTATGTAGTAAAATAAACCACAACAACATTATAAAAATTAACAATATTCAATAAAAATTAACAAAAAAAAGAGGAAAAAATAAAAAAATAATAATAAATCATTCATTTAAAAATTAACATTATTCGACAAATTAACCACAGCAATCAACATTATAAAACATCGTCAATTTACAGAGTTCATTCAACTCTGTCAATTGAAGCATATAATTCACAATTTCGTTTAATATTTAAATGTGTTTTGATATTCAATTTACCAATAACGGTACAATGAAATACTGTGGCGATAGTCAAAGGTTTTTACCACATTTAAGTTTAAATTTATATTTTCAGGAAAAGGAAAATTAATTGTAATTTACGTTAACACAATAGCTTTATTGTTTAATGAGCGAGCGAAGTCAGTGAGGCTTAAATTTAGTAGGTACCTAGTTGAACGGACGGGCGAAGTCAGCGAGCCTTCAATTTATTTGGTATCTAGTTGAACGGACGGGCGAAGTCAGTGTGGCTTCAATTTAGTAGGTACCTAGTTGAACGGACGGGCGAAGTCAGTGAGGCTTAAATTTAGTAGGTACCTAGTTGAACGGACGGGCGAAGTCAGTGAGGCTTAAATTTAGTAGGTGCCTAGTTGAACGAGCGAAGTTCTTCCAGTCTACTGCGATAATCCGTCGTATGTATGCAAGTTTGTATGTATGTTTGTCTATTGTATGTATTTTTGTTAGATGAGATAAATATCATTTTTATCATACTCACGGGAGTTTTCTATTTAAAATCATTTTTCAAGTTTGAATAGCCAAATTGGTCTACGGTTTGTCGAGATATATTCGCTACGCTCGCTTCAAAATAATCTGTAGGGTAAAACAGAAACATACAACTAACTAACTAACTCTCAAGTATGTCTAATAAACATAGTATTAGTAGCGTGGGAACTAAAAGTTAAGCCAGCTGCAGACAATAGGGATGGCCAGTGGGGTATCTATGAAAGCACTATTTAAAAACACTATTTAGTAGGTTCGCGCCTTCGTCCGCTAGAGGTCGTAAAAATATTGGTTTCTTACTGTTCATTATATTGTTTAATTTGTTTTATGTAGGTAGATTTCTTAGCATAACCCCCCGCTTTTCCCCACCCCGCCCGCGCAGCCCTCTTGTTAATTATGACACCTATGACAGACAAAAAGGACATGCACCTAGCCGCGCGTGCTGTGCCGCCGCGACCCATGTGAATTCGGGATACGTACCTATACCTATAGAAGAAAGTGCCCTACGTTTTGTGTGGACTCCTGCCTCAGGAGAAAGTGAAGGTATGTGCTGTCTTGACCATTGACTATTTCACCCCTGTAATCTGTGTGCCCACCTCGATCTTGAACACTTACAAAAGAATCTTTTAGTACCTACACTTTTACGACATTCAACGCGCATGTAACACCCCCGGAGTTGTAGGCGTCTATAGGCTACGGTGACCGCTTACGATCAGGCGGGCCGTATGCTTGTGTGCCTCAAAAAAATTGTGTGAAAAAAAATTCAAAGAATATGTTAGCGCTTCTCACTCATGATTATGGGACGCGGACCGTTCCGAAACATGACGAGCTATTTTCGACTTTATTGACGTGAGTAACCCGATATAAGTATATTAATATGTCTAATACTCACGGGAGTTTACCATCATTAACTAAATTTAGAAGCAGTCGATTTAAGATTGAGGCAAAACAATAGGCGGTCTTATCGCTAAAAAGCGATCTCTTCCAGACAACCTTTGGTTAGCGCAAATAATGACTAAACTGTGAGAGGTGGGGAAGGATAAAGGGTGACTCACACCCATCCGATGCGATCCGAGACGATCTGTCAGTTTCTATAGAAAACCTGACTGTACCGAGCTGCTTGAAAATATTCGTTTTAGGGTCCCATCCCGCTGCACCTCACGCTCGACCGCCTTGTTCGCCATCCCGACCAGCTCGACTAATGCTGGCAACCGCGCACCTTTGCGCCGCCTTTGCAATTCTTACAATAAACTTTTTACGACTTACTTAGACATTTTCAATACAAGCAGACCACGTTTCCATAAACAAATACTTGATATCCTAACTGAAACAACCAGGTAACTGACTGTCACAATAAATATATGTAAACATGTATTGTAGGTATTTAATTATTTAATTATTTAGCTGTAAGATAAGAAGTTTCCCGTAGCATACCTTATATATGTCTTAGTGAGAGCATTTAAGGAAGTAAGTGTATATTTAACGCATTATATAATTACTTAAGATGTTACTTTACTGTCACCTACTTCTGTTGTTTCTCCAATAAAATAAAATAAAAAATAAATAAAAATAAACATGACCTCCGAGGGCTCCGAGCTATCACGTGACTCTTTCTATAGGAACTGACAGATGACGATGGTGGGAGATATAGGTGGGCGATAATGGCCTGATTTTCTCAAATTACGTTCGAATGGTATATTTATAGATAATGTATGCAAAAATCCTACAAACTTTGCTTGCGGAAGTAGGTAAAAAAAAATATAAAACTTAACCAAGTCGATTTTTAAAACTTACTGTATTAAATATTTTTCTTGTTTGTGAACATGACGATGTATGTGTCTTTTATGTGTTAAAGCGAAACCGATGAAAACGTATTCACATAAAACGGTAAAACTTACAAAATGCACGGCGTGGGTGATAGACGTGTTATTTCGCTAGAAACAACTAAAAAAACATAAAAACCGAAAAATCTTACAAGAAAAACGATTGAAACATGTGTACATCATGTGTCATGGATATTTGTGACGATTAGCCCGATATTTTGTTGGGTTTTGGTGCCTACATGAAAAAATCTAAATTTCCATACAAGCTGTAAGTTCAATTACTGGATTTAAAATCAAAAATACAATAATCCCCGAAAAGTCTAGTGATCAAACATCTAGTGTGTTGAAGTCTAAGAACTATAGCTACTCACGTCTGTTCAGTCTCGGAGCTACAATGACTCAGGCAGACACAGCCAAGCATACAACAGCGTTTGAGAAGGGGGTGAAAAAGGATTTTCAAAAAAAGAACTGGTTCGCTAACGTAAGTACTATACTATTATTTTTACGACGAACGATACCTGATTTTCAAAAAAAAGGAATAGTAGATAAATTTATGAGCGGCAAACCTAAGAGGGATATGGTTTTGACGACCGGTTGGCGTAGTTGGTAGTGACCCTGCCTGCTAAGCCGATGGTCCTGGGTTCGAATCCCGGTATGGGCATTTATTTGTGTGATGAACACAGATACTTGTTCCTGAGTCATGGATATTTTCTATGTATTTGTATATTATATATATCGTTGTCTGAGTACCCGTAACACAAGCCTTCTTAAGCTTACTGCGGGAATTAGTCAATTTGTGTAAGAATGTCCTATATATTTTTTTTTATATGGAGGATAATTTCGGGGCCCCGGATGTGGTCTTTGTAGCTCAGTTGGAAGAGCGACAGGCGATCCCAGAGTCGCGTTCGAGTCCCGCCTTAGCTCATTTTCTCATCTATTCCTGTCTTTCTGAGAAACGTAAGTACGTTTTAAATTTTACAGTACACATGGTGTTACTTTACCGCCCTAGGGCGATAATGAGCACTTAACGTGCCTGCGACGGATATTCATAGGGCCATATGTATTTAAAAACGTCGTACGATACACGTGCGAAAAGGTAATTCGCTACGAGTAGCGATAAGTTAAAACACGACCGTAGGGGTTCCTCTTTTTCGCCTTTAATGTACTATAACACAGACAGAGTCAATTTCGTAAAACTAGTGCCTACGCCAAATCTTGGGATTTATTTCGCGGACCCCTGCCTCCTTGAGCCGTGACATACGCCGAGAAAAGGGTCCAATAGTTCCCGGACTGGTAGATAAATTATAAGCCCGCATTGACACTAATGGGAGCTACCGTAGTGTCGCTCACCAGGTGGCGCCACTCATGCGTGGGTCCTGTGTCAGATGAGAGAATTGTCAAAGTGACGTTTGAAATGTTCCCGCAGGACCCACGTTCCACTAGCGCCCCTAGCGGAAAATCGACTCGCGGTAATCCTCATTAGTTAATACTTATTAGCCGTTTCAAAAACCTTCAAATATCTTTGCTAAACCTCCCTGTGTTCTTACCATGAATTGCACGCAACTGTATTCGTTAACGACTACGGCGCTCGAAAATATGTCTGTCTCGCTCCTACCATTACTCTGGCGGGAGCGAGACGGACATACTCCCGAATGTCGCAGTCGCTATCGAAGACGGTCACATACAACTCATGGTAAGAACACTGAAGGTATTTTAAATTACTCAAAATATGCCTGAGTTTTCAATAGACAACTCCTTTCTTTAATTAGCTGTAAAGCATGTTCTTTTTTTTTTAAATAGTTACACTACTATAAATAAATTATATACTAAATGAGATGTCAAACTACAGAAAAAGTGACCAAGGCCCCCAGTGAGCAGGGCTGGGATCGAACCAGCGACCTCCTGCTTTCGCGGCAGACGCCCGAACCACTGGGCTACCCGATCACGGCAGGAGGTCGCTGGTTCGATTGCAGGGGCTCATTGGGGCTCTTGGTAACTTTTTCTGTAGTATATGACATCTCTCTCAATTCATAGTCTATTATTAATACCCAATATAAAAGTTTGCGAACTCATTAATATTCCAAAACTACAATAACTGAATATTTTTAACGAACCGTTTACAAAGTGGGAGGCCGTCAATATAACTTATAAGTTTCTGCGAATCAATTACGATACTTTAAATGAATATTTCCAGCATCGAGTTTGTATGGCATAGACCAGGAATGCCCGGTTTCAGCGCTGTATTATACGAGACCAGTGTAAGGGGAACTCCATAATAACGAGGATTCGCTTCTAAACCATGTTTTTTTTACTACAGCGACTTCAAAGCACTTTCCTCTGTGAGGACCGCATAAATATGTGATACGCTCTTATTGGTGTACAAATAAGATTTTTATTTGGTAATATAAATTAGCTATTATAACATTTTCACAATACTAACTAATATTAAAGCTAACCATAATATGATTAAAGATAAAAAGTGTACAAGAAAAACTTACCTACAGAAGACCAATTAAGGAAAGAATCCTGTCTAGAAGGTCCGCCTGCGGCATGGTCGCCATGACACTGGCGGCGTTACCTCTCTGCACAGCTATGGCGATACGTTGGGAGAGGTAAGCGCCAGCCCTACGGTCCCCCGTAGTCTCAACAAGCCGCGCCGAGAGGACCCTTACGAAAGACGTTGTGTCAGCTGACCAGGGACCCAATGTCTCAATGGGAGCTACCGTATTCTCGCTCACCAGGCGGCGCCACTCATGCGTGGGTCCTGTGTCAATATAGAATTGTCAAAGTGACGTTTGAAATGTTCCCGCAGGACCCACGTTTCACTAGCGCCCCTAGCGGAAAATCGACTCGCGGTAATCCTCATTGCGAGCGCCGCAAACTCGTAGTCCTTAAATAAGGACGAGTATAAGCGGCGCGTGAAAATTTATAATTGTGTTAGATATTTCTGCGGTTTAGCAGAATATACTATTGTAGGTGTCTGTATGCAAATGTACGGAACTGAATAAGGAGGTAATGAGTCCTCGACATCGTCCCAATAGTTGTTAGCAATGGAGGTTATAAGTTTTTTTTTTTTTATATAAAAATCATTTATTTTCGAAATATATACAGTAAGTGTAACTTACCTAACTACCTACCTCTACCTACCTTAAATCTAAAGTAGGTCCTTGAGGCATTGTACCTAGGATGCTGGCGGCATTTCCTCGTTGTATCGCAATGCTGATACGTTGTGCGAGGAAGCCACCAGCTCTTCGGTCACCAGTAACATCAACCAGACGTTTCGCGATTTCTACGAAAAATTTGCGTGCGCTGGGACCCCATGGACCAAGAGTTTCGACCCCGAATGGTACAAAAAGGTACTCTCTGCCCATTATAATTGTTATAAGTTGTAAGTCGCAGTAACAGTAGGACAAAAAAAACTATATGCATCTCTATTTTCGGGATGGTAATACTAGTATTACCATCCCGCTAGCATCATCACTAGCGTAAGATACAGACAGTGTGATGCTCTCTATCCTACTGTTACCGCTTGCTGGCTTGTCAGACTATATTATTAGCAGAGCAGCTAGTCTATGATGGTCGGGTTTTTATCGTTTACCGACGTTATTCTACGTTCTAACAAGTATGTATGTGCGAAAGTGACGCATAGCGTGATAAGCGATAAAATGGCAACCATGCTAACCCTACAGAGCTTTGAGCACATTTAAGGATGAATATTATATTATTATAGGATATTGAATATGAATAATGAATATTATTGAGTATTATAGGACATTCTTACACAAATTGACTAAGTCCCGCAGTAAGCTCAAGAAGGCTTGTGTTACGGGTACTCAGACAACGACATATATAATATACAAATACATAAATACATAGAAAACATCCATGAATCAGGAACAAATATCTGTGTTCATCACACAAATAAATGCCCATACCGGGATTCGAACCCAGGACCATCGGCTTAGCAGGCAGGGTCACTACCAACTACGCCAACCGGTCGTCAATGGATGACACACTAGATTGATTGATTTATTGTTGTAGAAAAAATTTGTTTTTTCTTAATTAGACATTTTAAATTTTCTATTCAGAATCGCGACCTCTTTTAATCCTAGTAGGAGCAAAATGTGTATTAACATTTCCATAAATTTTTCAAACTTTCCATTGCGCTACAGTAATGCTAAATCTAGGAAAAACTGGTGGCGAAATAGAAAAAAAAAATCCTACACACTTTTTTCTCGTACTAGGATTGAAAGAGCTCGCAACATATAAATAAACAATTCCAATTTAGCATTTTTTTTTACATTAAAAAAAACTCCCGGGAACGGGACGGGACGATCTGTCAGTTTCTATAGAAAACGTCACGGGACCTCTGAGGGCTCCGAGCTATCACGTGATTTTTCTGTATAAATTAACAGATCCCGTCCCGCCCCGTCCCGTCCCGTTCTAGTGTGAGTCATTAAATAAACAATACTAACACAAAAATGTTTAGCATGGTTATAAACCTGCAAAACCTTTTGTATCAATAACCTGCGCACATAAAGGATGATGCACTTTTTTAAAATACCCCTTAACGCGATTCTGTTGACGACCTGAGTCACTACCATACAACTGAGCTTAAACTGAACCTACACTGATTCGCGTTGAGACGTCATGGTAAGAACCCGCTAATTAGTTAGAAAGTCATTTTTTATGTATAAAAATTAAATAGAAATCTACCTAAGCAATTTAGATATCCCAATATGTGGAGTTTTCAGACTAAAGGTACCACATTGTCGGCTGTTTATAAAGTTGATTTCTAAGCTTTTATTTATGGCAGTAGAGCCTTATCGATAACCGACAATGTGGTACCGTAAGCCTGAAAATTCAACACTAAATAATATTCAACAATTAACATATGGGACAATCAGCATTCAGGCTTTGGTGATGTAGATAGATCCTTAACATAGCAATACGTCTATCTACATAAACTAAAATGAATCACCAAAATGTACAGTCAACCAATTGGAACCCAAGGCCACTGTAGGACTATGTCGTAGTGACGCTATAAATCAGATTGTAAGAAATCTCTTGCTACTTCTCATTTTGACATGGTTCTTGTTTCAATTGGTTGACTGTATGTGATCGCATAACATCCACTGAACCAATATCGCTTATTTCTGTATTGATTTCTATATTTGTGGAAATTCAGAGGCTCACGTCAGCTAGTTTTTAATAAACTTAAAAAACCTAAATGCTTTCACCATGATTCGAACCCGGGACCTATATTCAATCTAAGCAAGATCTCCTACGCTAGGCGACCTTATTAACCCTTAATTTAGCAAAAAAACGGATGGTCGTGAGGTCGAGCCTCCTCGGCGCTCAATAGTCCTAACGATTCTGGCTGGTAAAAAAAAGAAGGTCGAAGAGTTTGTATGACCTGTCATACATTACCAAATTAAGGGTTAGCACTAAATTAGTAGAATTATTAATATCAAACAATATTAATAACTAATAGCGAATCGGCATCGTTATTCAGCGGGGCAATGCCACCAGCCTTCGAGGCACCCTACCGTCTGACGCTAAGCTAGCTCCCATTTTTTATTTGTAAGCAGTTGTACATAGATATATGTTTTTTTTATTGTTATTATTTTAGTTTAGTGATTGTATGTATAATTATATTAAATCTGTATGTATTTTAATAAATAATACTAGCTAGAACAATATTTTGTTATATCCTGCTTTAAAAAAATTCCAGTGATAAAAAATGTGTTAAAACTTAATTTTCTAGCTAATTAATATCGAAATTGTATATTTTGCAGCCAAAAATAATGTCCCATATCTGTCCAAGACCCCGCATGTCGTATTAACGTAACTAATTATAGATTATAGATGTATAAACATATGCTTCACTCCATACGTTTCCGGGACAGAGAGAGGGGCAGCGATCACGATATATACGCGATGCGCCCGCGCAGAATACGTAGTGTAGGCTCACTCAGCAAGATGAGAGCTCTCACATACACGGTTAGTGTCAGTGTAAATATATATCCATTCTTAATATATTTGCTTATTTTGTGCCAATAGTGGACACAGTATTTTATTTAGGATTTTTGGTGTTCGCAGTGCGTGTTAAAAAAAAACGTTTTATTTTGTGTAAATATATATTTTATTGTTGTGGAGTAGGATTATTTTTATGGGCGTAAAGTGTAATTTAAAATGTGCGTGTAAATTTTAAGCGTGCGTCTGTACAATGCGGGATTTCATGCGACTTAATATTTTTTGTGGTAAAAAATCGAAAGTGTGCGCCTTAAATTTTACATGCCGTGGTAAATTTCCAAACAACAAAAATTAAAAAATTATAGCTCATACGTGTCAATCAATCAATTTCAATACCACCCTCCGCGAGTCCAGAAAAGGCATCACTTTTTATTATGTGTAAAGGGAGTCAAATTGTTATGTTTTGTATGCATTGGGGAAATTTTACATTTTTATACACATTGTTACTTTTTAGGTTTTTTTTTAAATACAGTGTCATTTGGTAGTGAAATGATAATAACAAACCGGTAAACAGAAACACCGAAAGTGCGACTTAAGTACTAAATGCTAAAATGTGCGAGTTAGTCGCAAAGTTTCTATTTCAGTCGGTACAGTTTACCAGTTTTAAAATGTATGTAAGTTTTATTATAATAAAGCGTGGTAGTAAAATATTAGTAAAAACATTTTAATGATTTTTTTAAATACGGATATTTTTTTAAAGATTTTATAAATTTTATTCTGAGAAATGTCAACGTACCATAGCAAATTATAAATTGAAATAGATGTCATATACTAAAGAAAAAGACCAACACCGACGAAGGCCACTCCGAGGATCAAATGTCTTCAGCTTACGCGTAACATCTATTTCAATGTATATATAAGTAGTAGTGTTACTACTTTAATAACAAATCAAAAAATATTAAATAAAATAATTTGATTTGTGTCAACAAAAAGTTATACCATGGTAAAAATAAAACTCAAGATTAGCTTATGCCTACTTAAACTAATACTGTCCTAAAAAGAAGCGTGTATTAATTATGAATATGAAACTTTCAATTTCGACCGATTTGGATAAATTACTGTGAAAGTGTTAAGTAAATAAACGTCATAATTTCATACTGTGACGTATAAAATCTTTAAACGTTAGTCAGTTCATTTGTTTGGAGGGATAACGTGAATTGACTCTGGTAACTCTGGTTGTGTCGCGTAGTTCAAATTCTGATAAAGGATTTTTTTTTTATACTACGACGGTGACAAACAAGGATGACTCAAACTAGCACGGGACGGGACGGGGCGGGACGGTAAAATCTGTCAATTTCTATAGAAATAATCACGTGATAGCTCGGAGCCCTCGGATGTCACGTGACGCTTTCTATAGATATTGACAGATTTTCCCGTCCCGCTCCGTCCCGTTCCGTCCCGTCCCGTTCTAGTGTGTCATCCTTAAATCGAATTATGAGAACTAAGCAATTTTGGGAAGGTTTTGGCGTCGCGGTGTTTCGGGTTTTTCTGAGTTTGAAATTAAGCATTAGACTATTTTATATGGATAGGCGGGTTTAGGAGGGTCATCTCACGGTGACCTGTACTTTCTACGATGCGCAGTGTAGGTACCCTTAAGGACGTTATAGTTTCGCGTCTAAAAATGTGTTTTATTTATTTTAACACACTGGATTTTTTTTTCATGGATCAATTATACAAAACAATTGCAATGCGTTGTTGGGGCATTCCAAAAAAAATATTCTAACTTGCATCATACTTATGGACCTTATCAGCTGTTACAGTCTCGTTCAGGGCTTTTGTACATATATATATAAGTACATAGTGGTCACATAAGGTTAGTTCTTCTATATAACATGCCTTAAAAATAGTTAGCTAATCCAATAAACAGAGAGAGATTTTAACAGCGTAATCCTGAGCCTAAAAGAAAGAAAAATGTCATATGATTTTTGGTCATATCGACAAACAAAAAAAATGGTTTTTTTTTCGTTTTTATACGCTTTGATACATGGTAAGTAAATTTCATTAAGAAAAGGCCCACTTCAAATACTAAAAAAATGTTTTTTTTTGTAGAGCCGAGTTTTGCAAAGACATCACAGTGTCACTTTGAAGTCTGTCAAAAATCATGCCTAGACTAGACCACATACATAGTAGCATTATCATATTCCAAAACGCGTTATTTACCGAGTGGCGGTAAAATAATGTTTAAATAAAATTGTAATTATCTCAGAAACTAGCCCTAATCCAATGCACTTAATATGATATTTTTGTTTCCTTTGGCCTCAGGAATATGCTGTTAAAATCTCTCGCAATGCTCACGAACACCGTGTATTGTTCGTTTTTTTTTTTAGTTTTTGGTGTTAAGGTAGGGTAAGTATAAAGGTAATTTCTAAAATCACAGGAATATGAAACATTACCATAATTGAACAATAAAATGATTAACAAAATACTTTAGTCATGACAAAATTATATTATATTATTATGGCCCGAGATAAGGGTGTTTTTATTTTTTGTTGTAGATTTTTTTTTGCTTTATTGGAATTTTTATATGTTTCCTAAGTACCCAGAATTGTAAGCTCTTTCAATCCTAGTCGGAGAAAAAAAGTGTCCTCAAATTTCCATACATTTTTAAACTTTCCATTGCGCTACCGCCATACTTAATCTGTGAACAAATGGATTGGCAAATGGCTGGTGGCGAAATGGACGATAAAAATCCTGGGAAACTTTCTCCTACTAGGATTGAAAGAGCTTTCAATTCGGATTAGAATTTAGCAAAAAAAATATTATTCTACAACAAAAAATAAAATCGCCCATAAATTGTATACGATTCTAAGGATACGTAATGTGATTATAGTCTGACAAGCAATCGAGCGCAGTAGCAGTAGGATAGAGAGCATCATACTGTCTTTTTCTTACGGTAGTATTATCACCCCGAATAAAGGGATGGATATAGTTTTTTTGTCCTACTGTTGTCAAACTATAGTAACTATTTGCATATTTGGCAGTGTCGTGTATTTTCCATCCAGCTCCAGAATAGTCTTAAAAAATGTGGCCAATTTGTTGGTTACAATTTGTTGGCCCCAATACCGGTATACCTCAATGGCAAACACCAGTGTTATTTATATCGGTATTTTGCACGGACAATACCGAAATTCCAGTAAATCGTAAATGTAAATTAGGTACATACACTTTTTTTTTATTAAACTGAGTTTAACCAGCTGACCTTCTAATTCGGAGAGGAAACCAAACCTTATTATGATTAAGTATTTTTTTATATAATTAAAAATAATTTATTTCCAAAGTATATACAGTAAGTGTAACTTACGTGTAGGTAGGTAGAGGTAGGTAACCTCTACCTACCTTAAATCTAAAATAGGTTCTTGAGGAATTGTACCTAGGATGCTGGCGGCAACTTCGTATCGCAATGCTGATACGTTGTGCGAGGAAGCCACCAGCTCTTCGGTCACCAGCGTGCGTAGCCAAGATGCCAATCGCTCACGCTTAATAACGTATCGTAGCTACCTCTCTCTATCACTCTTCCTTATTAGTGTGACAATGACAGTTGCGTTTCATTTGCGACTGAGCGTGAGCGATTGGCATCTTGGCTACGCACCCAGTAACATCAACCAGACGTTTCGCGATTTCTACAAAAATCTTGCGTGCGCTGGGACCGCACGGACCTAGAGTTTTTAAGTATTGTAGTTTAGTCCCGATGTTTTCATTGAACATAAAACGATATTTCCTATATGAGTTACTAAAACTCATTGATACAAGATGATCTAAGAACCTCCAACTTTTGGAAAGGATTGATTATTTATAGAAAAAACTAAAAAATACCTTCTAATTCAAACACTTTTGTCCAGAAAAATAGAAAACCGTGAGGCCTAAACAAATATGCCTAAGTATCCGTTTTGAAAGCCCAAACAGTTGATGTGTTCACTTTTAGAATTGTTTTTTTTTTCTTTGTTGAACGCCGATAGTCATTTATCATCTATTCAAAAACGTTACGAAAGTACAAGTAAACAGTTTGGTTCATAAGCTTTGTCGAAGAAGCTGCCTTATTAAAAAAAAAAATGCCTGTTATTTCAAAATTTGATGTTTCGTTTTTTTTTATATGAGTAAGTTTTTGTGTAAGAAAAAAGCAATAGTAACCCTATTCGATAGATTATTTGAAATAGTTTAAGAAACTATTAATACACAACGTATCAGTGTGATACAACGAGGAAATGCCGCGAGCATCCTAGGTACAATGCCTCAAGGACCTATTTTAGATTTAAGGTAGGTAGAGGTAGGTAGTTAGGTTAATTACACTTACTGTATATATTTTGAAAATTAATGTTATCAAACTTTAATAAATTTTAAAATAAAGTTTATAAAGAAAAATAAATCTGGGCCAAAACAAAAAAAAAAGGACTAGAACAACACACTCAATTTTAAAACATTTTAGCGTTTTATTTACATTTTATCTTTTTTCCCGTCATTTAGACATTTATTATTATTTATTTGTGTATGGGCGTGATACATCAATTTATTTTCTATTAAGAAAATCCAACAAAATGTTGCTCTTAGACAAAAAAACGTCTCCATTCCGTTTGCTGTCTAGTCGGTCTTCCTAAGCTTAGCATTATACAGCGTGTACGCAGCCTAAGACTAGACTAGCTCAACAGGTCAACATTCCTCTTAGTTTAGTGACAACTTCCATTAAAAATTACCCAATAGGTTCTAGACCGCACTTAAATGGTTGCATACGTCGCCTTCATATATTTGTGTGATGCAATTCTGTTTGAGGTATTGGTAAAACATTTGAAATGTCTAGATATTTTTTCCTGTAGTAATTTACACAAATAGCACCTTCATCTTATATGGTTTATGGTTTAAGAAATTTATTTCTCTAAAAAGAATATTACAATTCACTTATATAGAGAAATACAAACAATCTTAGCATACATTATTTACAAGTCTCTTCTTGCGTAAATAATTAAATACTTTTACTTACAATTAAATATACTTATAATCTTAAATACTTAAATCTTTAAATTTCTTGATTTCGATGTCATCGCAATTTGTTTATTTGATCAATGTCGTCTGTTCTACCTAGTTTATAGTTAAAATGAACCCTTTTAGAACGGATTAATCGCGTTTATTAACACCATAACGTTACGTTTCGATCAATCACGGAAACTAAAGGCAGTCTAGTTTATAGTGTGAAATAAGTAAACAAAGATATTAAGATGTATTAATAGTTGCTTTTGTTTTCAGCTACTGTTTGTAGCCTTCGCGGCTTCGCTTGCAGTCCCCGTGCCCACGGACGTAGCAGAGGCGGCCAGAGAGAAACGCTCTCCGGGCGGCTGGCAGTCCCAACCTGAAGGCGTCTGGAAGAAGAAACTTGTCTGGAAGGAGGAGTGGAAACAAATCTGGAAGACAGAGAAGAAACTAGCCTGGAAAACAGAGTGGAAAAAAGAAAAAGAACCAGCGTGGAAAACTGAAAAAGTACAACAGTGGAAAGAAGAACAGGTGCCCGCCTGGAAAGTAGTACAAAAACCTATCTGGAAAGAAGTACAGGTACCCATTTGGAAAGAAGTGCAGGTGCCAGACTGGAAGAAAGTTTGGAAACCAGTATGGAAGGAAATCCAAGTGCCAGTGACCAAAACTGTACAGGTGCCCGAGTGGAAACAGTCGTACGTGCCAGAATGGGTGAAAGAAGGCGTTCCCGGAGAAAAGTTCTTGGGCAAAGATGACCATGGATGGGAATACACCAGCCACGATTTATGGCGTAAGAAGATGATCTGGAAGCCAGTATGGAAGAAAGTATGGAGGACTGAGCACAAACAGGAATGGGTAACTGACAAGAAACTTGAATGGAAGGAAGAATGGAAACAGGTCTGGAGGACTGAGAAGAAGCAAGCTTGGGCGACAGAGAAGAAGCAGGAATGGATTGAAGAGAAAGTCCAAATCTGGAAGACAGTCAAAAAGGAAGTCTGGGTGCCTGTACAGAAGAAGATCTGGGTAGAGAAGTGGAAGCAGATTCAGGTACCAGTATGGAAGACCGTTGAGGTACCAGCGTGGAAGAAGGTATGGAAACCAGTCTGGCAAAAAGTGTGGGTGCCAATTCACCACGAGCATCACGGATGGGATTAAATAGGTAACCATTTTGTTTTCATTTCATCACCATATTATATAATGATTGTAGATAAAATCACTCTAGATACTTTTTAATAGTATTTTACAAGTCTGCGATCGTGAGTCTAAATATGGTGGTTAAGTGAAGATATAGACAAAAGGATAGACCATAAGACAGTGTAAACTGTTATTTCTTATGGTCTAATAGCCGGGACTTGTTTGTATATATGGAATACCCTTTTGTAGTTTCGTCTGTCCTTTTGCCTTTGATTGTAGTCACTTTGTTAACTATTGTTACCAGTTACCAATTGTAAATATGCTATTATAGTACTCAAAGGGATGTTATAGAGGTTATTAAATCTGTAGTGTTTTGTCTGACTTGAAGCAAACTTTGCTACAATATCAATGGTAATGTAATTCCGGTTATTTTTAATACTGAGAATTTCTAAATTTCGAACCGCGTAGAATTTCCAATGAGAAACAGAGTAGTAGATCAATGGAAATCTCTGCATTTAAAAGAATTAAAGCCATTGTCTGTTCCATCTGATTGACCCAAATGCTCAATTGCGAGACAAAACACTGCAGAAAGGGACAAGATAATCGTGGGATCGACATTTGAATGACACTTGTATGGTATCGTTGGCCAGTATATGAACGTTTACACTCTGAATTCAGCAATGTTTCTTTAGAAAAAGTTAACTTTTTCTAGAGAAACATCGAAATTTTTGCATGGCGACGCGATGCGAATTCTGTAAGCGATTGTTTTATCGGGACGCGTGTTAGATCTTTCTAACATATAGCTGCGTCTTAGCTAGCGACAGTATTTTGCATTGCGTGCCATGCGTTAGCGAGTTTTTAATACTCTTGTTTTTGTAAGACTTTTACATGCTCAAGAGTTAAGAAAGGGGATTTTTTGTTGACCTCATTTTGTGATAAAATTGCAACAGTGTAAAAATTTAATTATACATTCAAAGTCTAGAATGAATATGCCTTTTTTAAATTTAAAGTTAATCGGAGTTCTATGAGATCGCAGTCGTTTAATTTATTCAAATTTAAACCATTAATTAAGGTGTAAATAGTCACATAATGTCTTGTTTGATTATGTTACACGTATAAATCAAAACAAATATTTAAGTATTTTTATAGCATTTATGTCATAATGACATATAACTTAACACATATATTTTTTATATCTTTTTATTCTGTTGCAAATATATCTTAAAGATTCCGGTGTTTATAGATAAACGTAAACGTTTTTTTAAATTGAAATAAAAAAATCGAAATGTCAGTAAGATATGATTCTTATATGTGATAAATTGCATAGGATGTTAAAAAGCTCGGTGTATCCCAGTGTTAGAGTACATTGTTTTTTATGTTTTATAAACATACTTATGTTTTTTTAAGTGTTAGCAATATACGAATTTAATATAATAGATGAAGTTTTATTTTGATACAGCTATTTTTATACGAAAAAAAAAATTAAATACAACGAAAAAAAAAAAAATTAAATACACCAAAAAAAAATTAAAAATTATTTATGGAACGAGCGAAGCGAGTGAGTTCTCCCAGACTACTAGGACAATGCGTCGTATATCATGTATGTTGGTAGGTATATTTGTTGGACGATAAAGGATGATTCACACTAAAACGGGACGGGACGGGACGACCTGTTAGTTTCTATAGAAAACGTCACGTGACATCCGAGAGCTCCGAGCTATCACGTGATTCTTTCTATAGAAATTGTCAGATCGTCCCGTCTCGTCCTAGTGTGAGTCATCCTCGAGTATCGTTATGAAATTTGGCAGGTACTTAGTATAAATCGGTCAAGGGGTTGCCGAGAATAGGTCACGGGTTCAGGTTTGGGATGTGATGTAACACTAATAAATAAAAAGCTAAACTCATAAATAAATAAAATATAATATAAAGGATTACCAGCTTTACCAGTGGAATCATTACCTATATTACGACTCTGCGTATTGACCAACCACCCAAAGGTTGATGTGACGCAATTATTACAATACGCAATTTGGAATTCATTCAAATCCTTTGTTATGTTATGACTTATGAGCCTTACATAACACCATCACTTATATTGGCATGTGGTTTATTATGACCTGTTAAGTGTCGGACAACACCGAATTCATAATAGAAAGCGGTTTTTTTATTATTAATGTAGTGCATACTGGTGCATATTAGTTGCGATATTTTAATTTACCCTCGTGAGGAAACCGGATATATATATATATATATATATATATATACTACGACGGTGACAAACAAGCACACGGCCCGCCTGATGGTAAGCGGTCACCGTAGCCTATGGACGCCTGCAACTCCAGGGGTGTTACATGCGCGTTGCCGACCCTTTAAAAAAAGGATTCGCTGTGTTGACAGCTAAAGGGGGAAGCTTTGCTCCGTGGGTCCCCAGCTGCCAACACAGTAAATCCTCTTGGAGCTCTGGCGACCTTACTCACCGACAGAAACACAACACTATGAGTAGGGTCTAGTGTTATTAAACTGCGGTATTCTGTAAGGTGGAGTACTTCCCCAGATGGGCTCTGCTCCAGATTTGAGCGAGACGACATTCGTCGTGCTGTGCCCTACCACACTAAACGATATGCATCCGCTGTGCCCATACCTACCTCTCTTAAAAGTACGCGCATGCGCCAAATCATATGATTAGTGCACCAAATATAGCATAAATTCTTTTCGGCATAGATTGACTGATACTGATCGACATATATTTTAACGGCCTCTCTAGCCGGGTGCGTACCGATCGATATAACTTTTTTTGATATAATGTTAGTCGTAATAACGCTTATTTGATATAATGATTCAATCATATAACAACTAATAATATACTTAAAAAATTGTATAATTATTATTTAATATAATGATCGTTTTTTCGAATAACATTTATTATAACATACTTTGAGTATAATGCTGACTTCCGATAAAAATAAATGCTATAACGCTAATTTAATCAAAAGCACGGTTAGAATAACTTTTTATTATGCAATGTATAAATAATAGGTTAGGTTAGGTTAGAAACTGTGACCGCTACAAAAATGTACTATTACCAGAAAAGTAGGTTGGTTAGGTTAGAACTCTTTATCAATGGATAATTATACCAAATAAAGATTATTACAAATAAGTGTTACACGAAATGATAAATATACGAAATAATAGTAGATATTTTGTTGTTATACCAAATGTTCATTATGTATAATGAGTGATTATATCCATTAAATATATACCAAATGTTGTTATATCAAATGTTATTATATCAAAAAAAGTTATACCGATCATTACACACCCTCTCTAATAAATAAATAAATAATAAATAAATAAATAAATAAATATTATAGGACATTCTTACACAAATTGACTAAGTCCCGCAGTAAGCTCAAGAAGGCTTGTGTTACGGGTACTTAGACAACGATATATATAAGTAATATACAAATACATAAATACATAGAAAACATCCATGACTCAGGAACAAATATCTGTGTTCATCACACAAATAAATGCCCTTACCGGGATTCGAACCCAGAACCATCGGCTTAGCAGGCAGGGTCACTACCAACTACGCCAACCGGTCGTCATTCCCTCTCTAGCCCAGAAGGCCTAGTATAAAAGTTGTACGACATTAACTCCTCGACCGCGTTAGCGTATCGAGGGGTCAAAATATGAAAGTTGCTGGATGATTTAAATAAACGGCAAACATAATTTGAACTCCCGATACGCTAACGCGGTCGAGGAGTTAGTGTCGTAAAATTTTTATACTAGGCCTTCAGTTGATAGTTATTATAGCTGGCGCCAAAGCCAATACAGCTAATAAAGCCAATTAGCAATTTTTTGACCGGCCGATTAGCGTATGATGCTTCTATAGGACTAGGTTGATTTGTCTGAGATTGACGCGCATGTAACACCCCTGGAGTTGCAGGCGTCCATAGGCTACGGTGACCGCTTACCATCAGGCGGGCCGTATGATTGGTTACCGTCGTAGTATAGAAAAAAAAATTGACATTGGAAAAGACAACAAAATCAACGCGTTTTTTTGGGCTCGTTAAAAAATCATGTTATTTGGCCGAGTTTTGGGTTTAAGTTGCAATATCCGCTCGTACCCCTTACATTTCATTAAATTGCCGAAATTGTTGCTGAAATATCACAGTTATGTCACGTTTTAAAGCACTGGAATGAATACAGTTGTTAATGGATGCTGTGAAACCAAAACAAAGCTTTGTCTGCCTATTTGCGGTTAATGTAGGCTAGGAGCCGAGCGTCATATGATGTTGTTGGAGTGAAAGGGTTGAAATATAAATATATTGGACATAGAACATTAAAAAAAAGTTTACCATACTAATATTGTCTTCTGTTACCGCGATTGTTATTCATTGAAATTAAACACTTTAGAACCTTGTCATCACCTTAACCCTGTGAAAACGAGTGCTGTAAAGGGCTAGAAACGTAGGATCATGGTGTTAATAAACGCGATTAATCCGATCTAAAGTGTTTAATTTACCATACTACCTCAACAGAATACCGGAGAAGATAAGAAACGAGCCTGATAAATTAAATGTAAAAAAACAGCTTAAAAAAACTTTTTGGAAACACTTGAGAATTACTTCAGAGCGCTAACATATATACCTACTATTAACAAACAGTTGGATTTGAAAAAGATTATTTATGAATACTGTAGCACTTTTACAAACAGAAACATGAAATCATATTACTAATACTAAACAATAAGGTTAAATAAAGGAATGAACAATGAAAAGTAAACAGAGCACGCTATCCTACGTCTACCTAGCACGACAGTTGGCAGTCAAGAGGGAACAGGTTACCTCCCTCCACCCTTTTATACTGTCAACTGTCACATCCCTACTACAACTTAATTTTAAAACACCTAACACTACCTATAATTAATAGTCTACTATAAGCTAATGTAATATGACCCCTGCAGTCAAACTTTGTATTAAATTTTGCAGGAAACGTTTTATAACTACCGTTGTAATACCTTGAGTTAATAAATTATTCTATATGTATATCTATCAGTATCTACCTATCTATGTTGATTAATTGGCTGTCGCGCCACCTATAACTCGTTTTCAGCCGACTTCAATATTTCTAAAGGAGGAGGTTCTCAATCTCAATTCGTCTGTTTTTTTTTTATGTATGTTACCTCAGAACTCCGTCATTACTGAACTGATTTGAACTTTTTTTTGGTTTCTTAAAGTAGATGGTTCCAGGTTGGTCCCATTTTTTTCAAAATCCATTTTTGAAGATGGGATCCAAGAGGAACTGAGGGAACTCCTCAAATTTGAAAGGCTCATGCATGCTGATTTGGGTGATTTCTTAAGAAACTCGAGCATTACTTTAAGAAAATCATCAATTTGGTGGAGTGGATCTGATGATGAAGACCAGTGATGGCAAAGTGGAACTGCTTGGTAATTCCCAGGACTATCATCCGATTTAAAAAAATATTTTTTTGTCTGAAAATAGATGGTTACAGATTTGTTTCGTTATTTTCAAAATCAATTTCTGATGATGGGATCCATAAGGAACTGAGGGAACTCCTCAAATTTGAAAGGCACATGCATGATGATTAGGGTAGTTTCTTAAGACACTCAAGCATTTCTTTACGAACATCATCAATTTGGTGGAGTGGACCTGATGATGAAGACCAGGGATGACAAAATGGAACTGCTTGGTAATTCCCAGCCCTATCATCCGATTTGAGACATTCATCTTTTCTTTGTAAAGTTTGTTCTATTTTTATATTCTTCTATAGAATTCGTGAGGGATTGAGAGAACTCCTCAAATTTTAACGGCACATGCATTCTGATTTGAGGGTTTCCTTAAGTAACTAAAACATTGTTTTGGGGGAGCCAACATTTTGATGAAGTGGACCTGATGATGAAGACCAGGGATGGCAAAGTGGAACTGGTCAATAAACCTAGCTCTACCTTTTATCCTTGTTGTGACATTCATGATTTTGATTTGATTTCTATTCTGATGATGGAGTTCTTGAAGAATGCAGAGAACTCCTCAAATTTGAACGGTAAGTTCATTGTGATTAGAGGGTGTTCATAATTAGCTTAGGCATTTTCTTACTGTGGCCATCAATTTGCTGGAGTGGACCTGATGTTGATAATCAGGGATGGCATAATGAAACTGCTCGATAATTTACAGTCTGTCATCCAATTTAACACATTGTTATTTTGTTTGTTTTAAAGGTCTACAAGGGAGTTCCGTCTGATTATACTTCCTGTACTTCACATGTAATGATGGAAGCCCTGGGACATTAAGAAAGCTCCTCAATTTTCGATCGCACACGTGCGGTGTATTGGATATTTGTGGAGTAAACTGGCTAACTCAAACAAATTCAAAATTTCACTTTTCCCTGGACCAAATGAAGTCGGTTTTTTTTCTTAAAAATTATTTTAGGATTAGAGTAATAACGGTCGAATTTCCTTACGTTTCTACAACTATATCAGTAATCTCTAGAAAATATTAAAGTAAGATTACTTATTTCCATTATTAATAATCCGATGAAGAAAATAAGTGGTGGATATGCTAGATTTTAAATCGTTTTCCTAAAAATCACACGTCGACAATCGCACGATTTACTGTAATCCTAAAAAAACGAACCATAGTTGGGTATGAGATTTTTTTATTTATTCCGAATCACGAGCTTATTTTTTTTCAGCTAGGATTGAACTAGCTGAAGAAAAATGTGGGTCAATTTTTTTTCTTATACCGTTACAAATTTTTCATAGATTTTGTATAGCAGTGACAAAATGGACGGGTTGGGAAGATTGGGACACTTATTTCTATTTAGGATCAGAAAAGCCCACGATTCTGAATAGAAATAAAATAATAAAACATACAATTTTCGAAATCAAAAAAGTAAATTTGTAAAAATAAAAACGCCCATAATTCAGATGATCACATTTTCTGGTAAACCAATTTTCAATAGCGGTAAAAAAAACTATTTTACCATTTTTGGGTTAATATTACCTACTAGCCTTAAACAGGCTAAGTGTATGATTTCTTTCAGTAAAGAACCGATGCCATACAGGTACATAATGACTATTTCGTAATCAACAAATTGGCGTTTTCTTAAGTTTAGCAAGCCTCGATAGACGACGATAAGTTGTTGCTGTTGTTGTATATTTCGAATACGTAACTATAGGTACCTTAAAATATCTGGAAACTGTCACCCACTGGAAACTTTCGCGACCTCCTGGCCTTATCTGATGTGACCCTACCTAGGAAACAGGAAATTCCGGGTTCGAATCCTGGTCAGGCCATTTATTTGTGCGTGCATCACAAATATTTGTTCCTGAGCTATGGATATTTTCTAAGTAGGGGAACCTGTTCTACCTCGGTCAGTTTTTTCTTTTATGATTTTTAGAAAATAAATTAATAACCGCAAAACTGTTATTTATCCGAATACCATAAAATAGATTAATAAACTATCGAATATAATACGAAAAAAAAGGATTGGTATGTCTATTTTGATAGGCTACGTCGACGAAAAAAAAAGGGAAAAGTGTCCAAGGAACAACACCCCTGATGTTCCTTGGACATATCCCGTTGTACCTCGGACACGATATTTTTAATAAACTATATTATATTTATAAAATTATTAGGTATTATTTATAAAATTATAGTTATTTTTAGCATATTTATGCCATTCAATATTTTTTTCTAGTACAAATTATCTTAGAAAAATTACTCTGCAATTGTCATATTTTATTTTTGCGTAAAACAATTTATGAAGTTTTTCTAAGACTGATTACTTGATAACTTAAAACGCAGGTAACCAATAATTAGATATACAGTAAATATTGAACATTCTGTTAAAAAAAAAATTGCAGTAGCAGTTAGGTAGGGGCCAAGGTACAACATATTCTTGGTGTCCAAGGTACAACAAAATAACTTTTTGGATAAGTAAGCTTCGTATTAACACTTCCAATTAAGATTAGGCTGAAGCTATCCTACCACCAAGTAGTTATTTATCTTGACATTAACCTATCATATAAAAGTTTTTTGTCTAGTAGCAAAACATGAAATGATCAGCCTTGATGTAAAGTTCTAAATACCAACTTTTTATGACACCATTCATATTTTATTATTTTTCTCGAGATACTACCGGCCCTCAAGTTTCGTTGATAGTTGATTTTATTAGTTATCAAATAACGTTACAAATAAAGTAAATAAAATATTTTAATTACCCTGGCAAGGTAGAAATATTGCCAATTGTCCGAGGTAAAACTATGTCCAAGGTTCAACAGTTTCCCCTATTTAAGTTTTTATATATATCGGCGTTTAGTACCCACAACACAAGTCTTATTGAACTTACTGTGGGAGTAGGTCGATTTATGTACGATTGTCCTTATATATATTTTTTTATTTTTTTTTAATCCAAATATCATCGAGATCGACACATAATTTGCAGGCCACTAAAACTAACAACAAATTAAAAAAAAACACCACACCAAAACAAACAAGAAAAATGAGGCAGCGGTGTCCCTGTCTATACCGTCTGGTCTCACTTTCCTTTGAATCGGGTGACACCCAAACCAATTACGGCTCGCGTATGGTTTACACCAATAATTCCGAAACACCATAAGTAATTAACCAAAGTAACGCACTTACGACGTTTAGTTCCAAGCATATAGATTGACTCAATGAATTTGGAGAATTACATCGTCGAAATTTGAGTGCAGGAGCTACAATAGCCCTTGATTGAGATCCGCGTACTGTTTTTGAGATCTTCTAAAAGCAAAACGGGAGAATGTTATGCGATTCTCGCGGTTGTTACGCCCTTTTGGTAATGTTTGAATACAGGGCACAGAATACATATTAATACAAGTACAGAAATCCCTATACGATTTTAAGCTAACATGGTCATTTACACTATAATTACTATTTAAAACGGCACAACATGAACATAACACTTGAACATGGCACTTGTAACAGTGCCGAAATATCGGGAGCTCAGAAAAACAAATATAGATGGTAAATATCTCGTTTTAAATAGTAATTATAGGACAGAAATCCCTCTCTAACAACCCGTTTAAAGAAATAACGACTCATGCTACGATACTACTAAGTTCAAATTCCGACCGCGCAACGCTAAATGCCTACAATTATATTCACCTAAAGTGCGCTCTCATTCTATCGCGTAACTCGTTCCTTTTCTGACGATATCAAGGTTGTCTCCTTTAAAAAAAATACTTAATACTTAGTTACTATCTTTTTTAAATTGCTCTACTTTAGCTCGAATAAACCTAAGATATGTCTTAGTGGTATGTAGGTTTAATTCTAATAAATTCGCGTGTAACCAGTTAAGCATACTTACTTAGATAGGTACCTTAATTTGAAACAGGTCTGATATTTCATATTACCTACTCAAAGGCCTTAAATAATTCCGCCCTTTAGTTATTTTAATATAAATTCTGTGACAGCGGTCGAATCAGTACGTAGGTATGCGACGAACAACTCTCGCGCGTGCGTCACCGCTCGCCCGTGAGTCCCTACTGATTTGCCCCTCGCGAGGGGTACTTACAATTAGATACCTACACGCGCGATTGGGATAGGCCTGTACAGGGTGAGTTTCAGTACTAGACTAGTAAAGGTTGGTTTGAAATGTTTGAATGAACAAATGGATCGCTAGTGGAACACTTAGGAAAAATCGGTAAAGTGCCGAGTGGAAACATCTGCCTTACAATTAAAATAATTTCGTCAATAGTGATAACTTTGAAACGGCGTATCTCACTTGACATTGTCTTAATGTGGATGAGGGATGACTCACACTACGGGACGTGACGGGACGGGACGGGACGATCTGTCAGTTTCAATAGAAAACGTCACGTGACATCCGAGGGCTCCGAGCTCGGACGTGATTCTTTCTATAGAAATTGGCAGATCGTCCCGTCCCGTCACGTCCCGTCCCGTCACGTCCCGTCCCGTCCCGTTGTAGTGTGATTAATCCTTGAGATAATTTTATAATAAATATGACCGATAACACTCAATTATTTTTAGTCACTGCGCGCGACATGTTGCTGTAGTGGACATAGTGAGTTCGGTGTGCCACCGTTAACATTGGATGAACCTAATCTGCATTCAAACAATCCCGGGACTCCAAGACATCGGGATCACCCTGAATCAGTTTTGTATTCGAGAGCGCTACGAGCGGCGAGGCGAAATACTTTAAGGCCTACGCTAGCTGACGCGGATTACCCGGAACGGACGCCCATCTAATAAGAAATTGTATGAACAGCGCTAAGTTAAGCGGGCCCACGGAGCGGGTGCGCCATACTAAATCCACCCGCCGCGTGCACCCGCTCCGAGCTCCGTGCACCCGCGTCAGCTAGCGTAGGCCCTTAGTACTTAGTACGCCCGCTTGCGTCGTCGGCGTCGTCGCGCACGGTATTCGGCGCTCGATAATGGCATCATAGGATTCATAGGATATCCGAAACATGATGCGCATAGTGATATACATCGGGGTTTTCAGAGCGGGAATCATTTGAGAAAGAGTAGAGATAAACAGATATGTTATTCTGAGAAAATATCATATTATGCCTAATGAATAACTACCTCTCTGCGAATTATAGGTACACTTTGTGGCACAGTTTTATTTTAATTCATGTAGTTGTATGTTGTGTACCAAGTGTCTTTTAACAAATACCTTTTAACAATACTTTTATAATTTTTAGTGAGCTTCTAAAACTTCATTTTATTAAAAATAGTTTTTCCTTTTACGCCTGATATCTGTTAACTATTTGCTTATAACTACATAAACTAGCTTTTAACCGCGACTTCGTCTGGGTAGCGTTAGATTTTTTGGTAGTGGATTTTTATTAGTATTTGTATTATAGTAGTTTATGTGATTGTATATAATGAAATGCATTAAAACTCGAGGGTGGGTACAACATCATACGAGTGTTTTAACACGTTCACTGCGGCTTGAGGCAAATCCGCCCCAAGCTCGACTATACGCTGGTGCGGGGCTAAAAGTTCGTGTTATCTCTCTCGTGCGGGAGCTGTCGCTGTTTACTTACAAGGCGTACGATAAAGACAAAAATACATTTCTTTATGTTATTCAAACCTGGAATCGTTGGTACAAAAAAAGGTTGAGGTTGAAATAAGCCTCGAACGCACTGGGTAGATATTTTATCCACACAGTGCGGGTTGAGGTTTATTTTATTTACGCCTCAAAAAAGTGACCTCAAGGCCGCACTGAGCGGGACGCGGGCGGCGCGGGAGTCGACCGCTTAACGTTGGTGCGTGCGACCATAGTTGTCGATACAGAACCAGCGTGTTTCACGTGAATAATAGGTACTTTTAACCTAAATACGAAAGCGATCGTGACCGATCGATAGTGTTTCAGTTACTCTTTGCAAGTGTGAATTAAATTGTGTTGTAATAAATTTTAATAGTGTAAGCCATAGATTTTACAATTCACGATGAATAACCTAGCAAGAAAACATTGTAAGAAAAGGTTGAAGATGGACATCGGAGGGTCTTCTAGTGATTCGGAATCTCAAACAGAAAGTGATAATGTTGCGAATAAATTCAATAGTGGGATTTGAATTCTAAGTAATGTGCAAACTAGTGCATCCACCATCGCATAGCATCCAGCGTGCCAACTCAGCAGACGTGTACTATGCGTCGTTGAAGAGTTCTGTTCTGATCATCATCAGCACTTCCAGCTCATCAAATGCAACAGTTTTTAATGAAAATGCTTGATTTTCTGATGAAAATACAAAAATCTCTATAGGTAGGTACGCATAATACCCATGCCTTTAAGGTTTGAGGAGTTCCCTCGATTTCTCGTGGATCCCATCATCAGAACTGGGTTTAGACAAAAACGGAACTAATCTGTGCGCATATAGATACAATCAAAAACCATTTATAAAATCGGTCCAGTAATAACGGAGATATTATGAAGTGACAAACATAAAAAAAACATACAACCGAATTGATAACCTCCCTTTTAGATTTGGAAGTCGGTTAAAAATGGCGTCTGAAATATTGTATCGAAGATGGTCGACGAGATGATGATTTTTCATCGATAATTTAGCGATAACAATCATTCCCTTCACTAGAGTTAGATAAAATTTAGTGCGTTTTGAGGCTTAAAAGACCTTCAAACATTTTTTGGTATTTTTTCTTTAACCAGGGCGAAGCTAAGTGTATTTTAAACATTTAGTGACAAATGAAGACCACAAAAAAGAAATCACCTAATCCGTGTCAAGGCAAAATTATGAAGGGCGTCTGCCGCGAAAGCAGGAGGTCACTGGTTCGATCCCAGCCCTGCTCACCGGGGACCTTGGTCACTTTTTCTTTAGTATATGACATCTCTTTCAATTTATAATTATGAAGGATGTAAGTAACTACTGAAATTTGAGGTCCATAAGGCCTCACCCGCACTGTAAATGAGCTTAGGTTTGGGCTGATTCGATCTCAACCGCACCAGATTAAAGTTCACCAAGATTTGTCCCGCAGTGAACGTGTTAATGCCTAATTATTTACAATTACATACACTGCTTTATATACACACAGATTATCATAACTCTGCATGATGCGTTCAAAACGCATATATATCGACCGCCATTGCGTCTGTCAGGAATAAAAACTTTTCTGACATTCAAGTTTTGACACTTATATTTTTTAAATTCAGAGGCAAACTAGAGTTGGCGCCAATTTTCATATCGGTCGATATCAAAATTACGTGCAACTCGCGTGCGTCATTGACTCATTGTATGCAATTGACAATTCGTTTCAAACTAAACGTCATCTCGACTGATATTAGAATAGAGGTCAAAACAAATTTTCTTGTGTCAGATGTGTTCGAAATTTGAACAAAAATAATACTATCGAAATTTATAATATTATTTAGCTATAATAACATTATCACAGATAAGAAATTTGTTGTGACAATAATAGTACATTATTGCAGAGGCCGGGAAACTGAATTTCGTGGATGTCACAAGTATTTTTTGTCGGACGAAGCGAAGCTGAGTCTGACAATTACATACGAATCCACGCAATTCTATTTCCGTCCGAGGCATATATATATAGTGCTTTTCTCCAAACATGAAAGGAAATAAAATGTATTCTTGCATAAGATTTGAAAGGAAAAATAAGGCAATCTGATTGACATAAAACAATTTGATGTCAATCAGATTGCCCCGTCTGTGCAAAACCTTTCTTGTGCAAATAAATATTATGTTTATATTACAAAGGCTATTTCTTCGAACTGCTTGTAAGACTCCTCAAGCCGATTGGACTTTATAATGGGAATTAGAACTTCAAAAGAAAATGTAATATTTCAACTGTTATTAAATCGAGGGGTAAGCGGTTAAACCCGATAAGTTGAGATAATTTCTCATTGTAATAACAAAGCGTAAATTGCACATTGTTCCAATTTCAAAAATCGGTTTGTATTGCTCGACTTATCGGATTTGACCGTATCCCCCCCTCCCCCATTTTTTTTTAAATTGTCGATAGAAAGTAGGGCTTCTATGAACTTAAGTGGCTGGGTGGCTTCCGGTGGATTTTTACAAAGTTAAGGGCTGTAAAGCTTGATTTTCTTATTTAAGCCTTATCTACATTAAGGGGCACTCTCTTTCTATTGTATTGTATGATAAAAATCATTACTACATGTCCACAAGCTGTTAACTATTGACCACAGGAAAGAAAAAGTACGTGTTCAGCTGAACTGTAGAGCCAATCTTTTCTGTGGCCAATAGTTAACAGCTTGTGTACATGTAGTCATGATTTTTATTATTCAATTCAATAGAAAGGGAGTACTTTTTAATGTGGATAAGGGTTCAATAAGAAGATCACCCTTCATAGCCCTCAACATTTGAAAAGTTTACCGGAAAGATTCGGAACATCGTTTTGTGTTTGACCCGGCTACTGAAAGCTTCTAGAGTTGATATTGATTATGTATTAAGCAATAGTTTGTTGCAATATTTATTTTGAAAGTGAGTTATAATACTTATAGTTATAACTAAGTAAATATTATGAAAATATTATTGTCGTTATTAATATTAAACATAAATGAGCATAAAATCATGTTTGTTGTATGGGAGCCCCCTTAAATATTTATTTTATTCTGTTTTTTATATTTTTTTGTTATGCCGATAACAATACATCATCGGTGAAAATTGTAACTGTACAATTATCATGGTTTATGAGATACAGCCTGGTGACAGACGGACGAACGGATGGACGGACAGACGGACAGCGGGTTTTCGGAATAAGTTCTCGATTTGGCCTTTGGGTACGGAACCCTACAAACTAACAGGATCCTTGTTACTTGTATACCTACAATATTTATGTCCAAATTTATTTAGCAAAAATACTAAAAATACAAAAGCGCGATTCGAAAGTATGTCCATCTCGCTCCTACTAGCCTACCACTACTCTGACAGGTGCAAGACGGTCATACTTTTGCATCGCGCAGTCGCTATAGACTACGGTTATTTACAACTCAATGGTAACCAGTGTAAGCAGACAAGTGCTTTAGTCTTTCTAGAGTCCTTCTATGCTAAGTTTCCAAGATTATGATGGAACAGACTGTGAAAGTCAACGTCATAATTTCATCGAAGTTTGACATTTCACACTCAATATACTCAATATTCTTTTGTTTTTTGTAATATTGATAGCGTATTAGTTAGGCAGTGAAGTAACCAAAAAGTGTGCAGCCAATGAAGAATTACTACTACTAGCGTCTAAGTATCTTAGCATTCAATCTAAAATGTTCATCTATAAAACCACCATCAGACCTGTTGTTATGTATGGATGTGAAACATGGGCATTAATGACGAGAGAACAACAGAAAATCGCCTTGTTTGAAAGAAAAGTGCTAAGAAAAGTGTATGGGCCCATCCGAGACGGACTCAATTGATACCTTGCTTGCATGAATCACAAGCCTGATCAGTTGATGAAACAGGAAACGATCTTAAGAGTAAAAGTCACAGCGTTTAAGATGGGGCGCGTGGAGAGAATAGAACCCAGTAGGGCACCGAGAGGACACTGACAAATTGGAAGCCGCAGTAGAAGAGGCCAAGAGGGAGGCGTAAAACGAGATGGTGTGGCTGTGTGGAGGAAGATCTCAGGGCTATAGGGAAGGTTACCTGGAGGAGAAAGGCCAAGGATCGAAGCGAGTGGCACTCCATCTTTGAAGTGGCCAAGACCCACAAGGGTTGTAGCGCCGAAGAAGTAAGTAAATACTATGCAGTGAACTAACGAAAAAGTGTGCAGCTAATGAAGAATTACTCTCGAGACGCGTTTTACCATTGTTTTGTCATCTCGCGGTAGTTCCAAGGTCAAGGTGTAAAGAAGTTATCTCCCTACCCAGACCATCCCCGTATAACGTCGCTCTAACAGCAAATTTTTTAACTCATTGTACATTGTAGCCCATGAGGCAATATACCTTGACATTGGCAAAATTAATCAACAGGGCAGAAGCCAATCTTTCTTAAAAAAACAATGATAAAGTGGTTTAACTCCTTGTGTCCGAAGATAATATACTAACTTATAAAGACACAAAATGTACCAAATGTCACTCTCCATGCCTTCAACTATCTCCACGTCAATTCATCGCTCCATTTTGCCGTGAAAGACGGATAAACAAACACACACTTTCCCATTTATAATATTAGACTTAATAGAGACTTACCAAGCTGCTTAGGCAGGTTTTGTTACATCAAATCGTCTATTAATAGCAACTAATAACACTAGTCATATTTCGAAATAAAATATACAAACCATGAAATTATAATGAACCGTTCCTACATTTTTGCCAAATATTGCAACGGATTGCAAAACCTGTCGCGTATTATAAAGCTCATAAAACTCAGATATTAATTAAACGCGGATGAAATCTAGGAGCGCTTGAATCTAGATATTTCGTTGCGTAAAGTCTAGCTTTAGTGGAATCCGAGTTGCTTGCCGAAGTATATTTAACCGGTAACCGGCTTAGATATAAATAAGTACCTATATAGAGATGCCTTCAAGAGAAAATAAAAAATACAAATAAAAAATAAAAATGATGGGCCTTTTATGATTTAGAAATACTGGTGGCATGATACTCGCAGTGTGCGTTAATTATACGGTTTTCGGATTTTCCCTGTACTTGTGCTACAAGTTCTTGCTTTTTGCCAAATTTCGTGATTCTATAGGTCAACGGGAAGTACCCTATATATATTAAGATTACCGAACAACGTCGCCCAAGTGGCAAAATACTATTCTATTTATATAATATACTGAGATTTTGATAATATTCAAATTAATTCTGGAGACGGTGCGTATAGTCCAGCGGTTCCTTTCTCTGCGGTCCTAACCTCCGGCAGCCTGGCCGGCGGCAGTCTAGGTTAGGTTAGGTTAGGTTAGATTTTTATACTAGGGCTGTGGGTAGGGGACCCACAATAGGCCCGACGTCTGAGGAGGGGGTTTGAAGCGTCACCAAACCCCCCCTCCTTCGGCGCGAGGGTGCCCCGGTAAACGGGGCAGGTGGGGGCACATCGTGGTAGAAAATTCGTGATCCTATGATGTGCCCCATAACACCAGAGCGGGAAGACGCCGGTGAGTTTTTAGTGGGTAGACCCATAGGGGAGCCCCACATACCCCCCAAATGGCCGTCCCGAGGCCGGGGGGATAAGCAACGCATTTTCTCACCATGAAAAAAAAATTTAGTTTTTTATAATGTGTTTCTGTTTTTTATGTTGTTTTTTGTATGTTGTTTTATATCTTGCTTTTATAGACATATTGTAAAAGCCTAACTTAGAAAAGAAAATGAATAAAGGGATTCATTCAACATTAAAAATAAAACTGTAAATAACCGCGCCAACCGCCATCCAAATATTTTTTACGTCAATTCGCTACCATAGACAATATTTCGATTAAGGCCGTCCCCTATCCCAATGACCTCGGCGATTTGAGCTTTCTTCCTCTCCCGCTTCTTTTCCTCACCGGTTATACAATACGTCAATGAGCATAAGTCGCCACCTAGGAAGAGCTGCTTGTACTAGGACGCAACCCTATAAACTACTAGTGCCATCTTACACGACTGGCCCCCGTCGCCCTCGCAGGCATCTCGAGCCGGCGTTTTCGGAAAAATGCGTGTAATAGCTTTTTCTCGAAAAATACAAAACCTATCCAAAAATCAGTAGATGCGTTTAAAGTAAACATAAATATATACTGCTTGTCTTAGTTTCTTGTACTTACGACGCATGATAAGGGAGTAGATACAGATTTAAGGTAGAAAAAAGGGTTTGCGGTTATTTTTTTTCTCTTGATGTATTATGTTTTTCGACAATTTAGTAGAACCAAATGTAGACCAAATCTAGGTATTTGGTCTACATTTGGTCTACATTATATATTTTTTTCAAGCGTTGTGCTTGGAGCTGAACAAAGCCTATTTACTTTAGAAATAGTGAAATATGCCGGGTAGCCCCTTAAGTGCTTTCTACACGGCCCGCTCTCCCCATTAAGGTTCCCGGCCAATGTGAACTTGATAGTTTCAGACCGAGTTGACCTTGATGGTTACCGACTGCGTAGCGGTTGGTCATCAAATTGGGTGGAAATTGTAACAATTTTATTTTAGTGGCTTTTATCGCTCAGGTCGGTCCTAACAAAAAGATGAATGTATGTAATAATAGTACATTACTGCAGAGGCCGTGAAGTAAGAGATTGCAGGACGAGTTTGTTGTAGACGTAAACCGGATTAAAAAAGTCCTGCAATCTCTCTTCCGGCCGAGGCTTGTATAGTGCTTTTCTCAAACATTGTGAGGAAATATAAAAATTAAAATAACTACTAGGTTAATAGTTAAAAAGGAAAAAATAATAATTTGCCATCTTTTTATTTTTTTTAAATGCCATTTGAATGAGCTATTCGAGCACCATGTGTAACCGCACATAAATATACATAGAAACTTAGAATTTGTTTTTTTTTAATGTCGCAAGTATCTAGTGGTCGTTGGCTGTATGTAATTTTTCCTTTGTCAGTTTAGTGTTAGTACGCAAATTAAAAAAGTTAGAGCAGCGGACAATAATGTTTCGTGCATACTTACGCCATACATTACTTCACGGCCTCCGGCCAAGAAGTAAATGGGGGGAGCCTCCCCAGTCCCCGGGGAGTCGCCATAAACAAGAAACTTCATGTCTTAATTTCGTGTCATAAACGCATACATTTCGGATCATGTTTGAGAAAAATAATATAAATGTAATTGAATTGTAAATATTATAATTTGAAAGAGATGTCATATACTTACTACATGTAGTAAGTATATGACATCTCTTTCAAATTATAATTTTCTGCAGAAAAAAAAATGACCAGTGAGAGACATTAAGAGGGGGCAGAGTGTTTGCCGCGGACACGAAATAGGCATTTAGCGGCCCCGCACTGCTCGCTATCTGTGTGCGTGCGCGCACGCACACTACTACACCGGCGCGTCATTATTCGGGCGTTAAAAGGTTATAACTTAGAAATCTTAGAATTCCTCATTTTTATAATCCTTTGATACAGATATTGTATTAATTCACCTAATATTTGTTCGGTTTTTCCAAATGATTTTATTATTTGTGTTTTTATTTAGTACTAGTTTTCTACTAGTACTAGAGTTCAAATTATGTTTGCCGTTTATTTAAATCATCCGGCAACTTTCATATTTTGACCCCTCGATACGCTAACGCGGTCGAGGAGTTAATGTCGTACAACTTTTACACTAGGCCTTCTGGGGCCTTACCATGACGTCTTAACGCGATTCCGTTTAAGTTCAGTTGTATGGAAGCGACTCAGTTTAGGTCGTCAACTGAATCGCGTTAATTCATGGTAAGGTAAGGCTAGGGCTGGGAAACATTTATTACAAAAAATAAAGAATTTGATTAGTGCTTTACACGTCAATATTATTTATTAAGGAAATATCAGTTTATATTACATTTCAAAAGGCAGCGCCAAAAATAAATGTCTCAAAAGACAGATCATTGTAATGTTCTGGCCTTTTAAATGTCTGAGAAAAAGCCAGACCTGCGCCCGCGCAGGCATTGAAGGCTGTTTAAATGGCGGTTACGTCATCGGGCCTTCGTACTAACGCCACACAGCATAGCTAAGCTATATTAGGCGGTCGGAGCTTGTGAAATCGCGTTCCCGAATCACCCCAAAGCAAAGCGGTGGAACACCTCAGGGGCCTTACCAGGGTGCTTAGCCAAGATGCCAATCGCTCACGCTCAGTCGCTAACGAAACGCAACTGTCATTGTCACACTAATAAGGAAGAGTGATAGAGAGAGGTAGTTACGATACGTTATTAAGCGTGAGCGATTGACATCTTGGCTACGCACGCAGGACGTCTTAACGCGATTCAGTTTAGGTTCACTTTAGGCTCAGTTGCATGAAAGCAACTCAGTTTAGGTCGTCAACTGCATACCTAACACGAACATCGAAAATTGGCATTGACGGGAAAACCACGCTCACTACGCTACGAAGTGTGAGCGAACGAGATATCATACTACAGAACAAGTGACCAAGGCCCCCAGCCCTGCTCACTGGGAGCTTTGGTCACTTTTGATAGACAGCTGTATTTGCGAATTATATTAAAAGACTTCCATCGATTTATAAATAATTTACCATTTGAGAGGCAGACATTTGAGAGATTGGCGTCTTGGCTACGCATCGGGGCATTTTCGCGAGAAAACTTCAGTATTTCTTTATTTCTGTATATTGTAGGTACTTTATCGCGAGCTCTTTTGATCGTACTTGAAGAAAAAAGCGTCCCGAATTTAAATTTTCCAATCCACTACCATTTTTCAAACACTATGTAGTTTGTTCGGCGGTTACGAAATGTAAAATGAGAGTATGTAAAATGCCTGAAAATGTTGGGTAATTTTTTTCCCCTACTTTTTTCTACAATATCGAAAGCTTGTGATTTTGAGGAGAAACTAGAAAGTGAGTTTAGGCTCAGTTGCATGGAAGCCACTCAGCTTAGGTCGTCAAATGAATCGCTATCAGACGTCATGGCTTACAATAGCCTCTGATCGTAGAGTGGTTGCAATTGGAATAAGTTGTCGCGCTTACATACTAAACTAGTACTCCTGTAATATTTATCATTATGTTAATATTGCGAGATAATTCTTTTATAATTTATTTAACCTCCTGACAGGATATCAAAATTTGCTAATTTAAAAACTCGATTAAATTGACAAAGAGTCAAAAATTTGGATGTACTATGTAATATGTATAGGACACAGGAGCCAGGAGGTTAAAGCGTTTTTAATACCACGTCGGTAGCAAACAAGCATACTGCACGCCTGATAGAAAGCGGTCACCGAAGCCTATGGACGCCTGCAACTGCAGGGGAGTCACATGAGTCTGTACTCATCATGCTCAGTTGAAAGCTCTATCGATATTCACAGCAAAATCGCAAGCGGTCGCGACGTCGCGAGCTATAGCTAGCATATCTTTGTGTGTAACGCGACTTTTAAAATAACAAATAACACTGTCACGTCTAGTACTCAAAGAAATCTAGATGCATCTGCCCGTCTACATGACTTAAGGCTATGGTCAGACTCTGAGCGGGCGAGTATAGGTTCTCACCTCATAGCATATTAGACAAATCGAGGTCACCGCCGATATGCGGTCCCATACTTATTTAGTACTAGCTTTTGCCCGCGGCTTCACTCGCGTTAGAAAGATACAAACAGTAGCCTATGTCGTTCTCCATCCCTTCAACTATCTCAACTTAAAAAATCACGTCAATTCATTGCTCCGTTTTACTGTGAAAGACGGAAAAATAAACAGACACACACACTTTCCCGTTTATATTAGTATGGATATTCTTACTTATTCCCGTTGGCGCTATAACCCTTTGTGGGCTTTGTGGGTCTTAGTCTCCCATGATAAAAGAACTGGATACCCAATCGGCCGAAAAAAATAACGCCATAAAAGTGCAGCAGTTGCGACTTTTTTTCATATAGTCTTGTTTGGAACGTCACGTTCCGTCAGTGCCAACAGCGTATATACTTTTAACAGTGTTGGTAGTTCTGTGTATGAATTTGACACTTAATGCTTACGTCAGTAAGATTTTCGTACGAAATATTTATGGTTTGTATCATCATCAATGCAAGTTCGCTGTCATTCTGACCCACATTTTTGTTCTTTTTGACATTTTTGTTCTGCTTTGTGTGTCTATTTATTTTAAGAAGTAAATGTGGCCTCCTCTACAATCTTCCCCCAGTTGTCGCGCCTTACTACACTTTTTTTCCGTTGTAGGCGTCTCTATCTACTTATATCTCGACGACAGGTAACAAGCGGTGCGTCTTCCAGTGGAAGACTTCCACTTCCACCCGCCGCCTCGTTGGCCGCAGCCTGCACTTTCTCTCTCCGCCTATGCTCGATTAATTGAAGAACAAACGGACGTAATTAATTACTTTCTTTCCGACTTGAGAGTACAATGTCGTTGGTGATGGTTTTGCCAGGTTACCTTGGTATGAATATTAAAAAAAAAAATGTAGAAAAATAACATTTATTTTCGAAATATATACAGTAAGTGTAACTTACCTAACTACCTACCTCTACCTATTTAAAATCTAGAATAGATCCTTGAGGCATTGTACCTAGGATGCTGGCAGCATTTCCTCGTTGTATCGCAATGCTGATAATGGTGACCGAAGAGCTGGTGGCTTCCTCGCACAACTTATCAGCATTGCGATACAACGAGGAAATACTGCCAGCATCCTAGGTACAATGCCTCAAGGACCTACTTTAGATTTATGTGTAATTACTATTTAAAACGAGATATTTACCATGTATATTTGTTTTTGCGAGCTCCCGATATTTCGACACTGTTAAAAGCGCCATGTTTACGGCGTATCTGAGTTACTGCGAGTTTTTATTTGTGGTCCTCCCACACGCCGTAATAGTAATTATAATATAACCATATTAGCTTAAAATCGTATATTCAGAACTATCTGTGTAAAGTCCTGCTCACGTCTTCTGACTCAACCTGTAGGTTAAAAGTTAAGTAAGCCCACCCTGTATGTAGTTGTGTTGTGCCTAATACAGGATGTTACAAAAGTACCGAACGACACTTCAACAGCTGACAAGGTCAATGACCCTGAGTGCTACAACAGTAGAAAATTTTCGAAATTCGAAATACAAAGTGATTTTAGGGTTCCGTGCTAAAAAGGAAAAAACGGAATCCTTGTAGGATCACTTTGTTGTCCGTCCGTCTGTCCTTCCGTCCGTCCGTCTACCAAGACCCTTTAATAAATAAATAAATAAATATTATGGGAAAATCTGACACAAATCGACCTAGTCCCACGGTAAGCTCAATAAGGCTTGTGTTGTTACTAGGCGATGGTATATTATTACAATAGATAGATACATACAAATACATACATAGAAAACATCCACAACTTAGGAACAAATATTCGCAATAAACACACAAATAAATGCCCTGACCAGGATTCGAACCCGGGACCTCCTGCTTCGTAAGCGTCACTACCGACTAGGCTAGGAGGCCGTTAAATTTATCTCACAAACGCGTAAAGGTACACCCATACGTTTTGCAATGGGAATCATAATGTATATAAATGCCCTGACCAGGATTCGAACCCGGAACCTCCTGCTTCGTAAGCGTCACTACCGACTAGGCTAGGAGGCCGTTAAATTTATCTCAGAAACGCGTAAAGGTACACCCATACGTTTTGCAATGGGAATCATAATGTATATAAATGCCCTGACCAGGATTCGAACCCGGGACCTCCTGCTTCGTAAGCGTCACTACCGACTAGGCTAGGAGGTTTAAATGCCCTGACCAGGATTCGAACCCGGGACCTCCTGCTTCGTAAGCGTCACTACCGGCTAGGCTAGGAGGCCGTTAAATTTATCTCAGAAACGCGTAAAGGTACACCCATACGTTTTGCAATGGGAATCATAATGTATAGGGTACTTCCCGTTGATCTAGAATCACAAAATTTGGCAAAAAGCAAGACCTTGTAGCACAAGAACAGAAAAAAATCTAAAACCGCAAAATTGCCGCACACTGAGACTTCCATGCCACCAGTATTCTTAAGTACCTAAGGTACTAAATGGAGGAGCATCGTTTGTGGGAAACCTCCGTGGGCGAGTCTGAATCACACATGCCCGGTTTTTTTTTTTTAATTTTTCCTCTTGCATCGCACCAGGGTCATTGACCTGACCTTATCCACTGTTGTAGTATTTTAGACTCTGTATGATTGGTCAATACGTGTGCTAAATTTGAACACAAACAATATACATACATATACGAGTACCATGACAAGGACGAAGTTTCAAGTTACAATTAACAGCAACACCAAATTAGTAAAAAGAGCAATCGCTTCCTCAGTGGATTTCCCTTGTCGGAAACCAGATAGACAGTTTGGTTTCCGACAAGGGAAATCCACTGAGGAAGCGATTGCTCTTTTTACTAATTTGGTTGGTACATATCTCGATGAGGGAAAGTCCTGCACTGGACTGGAGTATTTCTCGACCTGTCTAAGGCATTTGACACAGTGTCGGTTCCTATATTATTACAAAAACTCGAACACTTAGGAATTAGGGGAAGAGTTCAATCCTGGTTTACAAGCTATTTAACTAATAGACGACAATGTACACTGCTTGGCGGGATGACAAGTGAGGCGAAACCAGTAAATTTCGGCGTCCCGCAGGGGAGTATCCTTGGCCCAACCTTATTCGTAGCGTATATTAATGATTTGATACATATTCCCATACAAAACGCTGAAATCATCTGCTACGCAGATGATACTGCTATATTGTTTCATGGTAAATCTTGGCAGCAATGTCTTGAGTTTGCTCAAATAGGTATACAGTCAGTTCACAACCGGCTAAATAGTAATCTGCTAACGCTGAACTCCGCAAAAACTAAATTTCTTTGTTTTCATAAAACTGCAGTCTCAAAACCAAATTTCTTTCCTGTAATAAAGATCCATGAAGTTAACTGTAGTCAAGGTACATCTTCTTGCAACTGTTGTTCAATCGAACGGTCATCATCTATTAAATACTTAGGCGTTATACTAGATGAAAAACTCAATTTCTGTAACCATATTGTATCAGTGTCCGCTCGTGTCAGAAAGCTTATTTACGCGATGAAGAAATTAAGAGACGTAGCTGATAGAACCCTACTTATAATGGTTTATACTGCCCTCTGTCAGCCAATCTTAACTTATTGCATCTCCGTCTGGGGTGGCTCCACGAGCTCGAATATGATTAACGTGGAAAGAGCACAAAGGTTTATACTTAAGGTAATCCTTAAAAAACGTAGGTCATACCCTACTATAGATCTGTACAGGGAAATGGACGTTCTCAGTGTGCGTAAGCTTGCTATTATTAGGTTGACAGTGTCGATGCACTTTAAAGTAACCAAGTCCACTGAATACGGTACCTGTCTTAGCAAACGTGTTTTTAAGTTACCTGTCCCTAAGACGAAAACTGCCTTTGCTAAAAGATTTCAGGATTTCCTTTCTCCACATTTATATAATAAAGTAAATAAAGAATGTGACATTAAAAAATGTACTGTTAGTGAATTTAAAAGAAAAGTTATCGGTTGGATTAAACCTCTTAGTTATAATGAAACAGAGCAATTGATTAAAATCTCGCATTGGTAACTTTCCTATCCTATCTGCTTGCTGTAATCATAATGTTGACATGTACATACAACGTGTTTTTGAGCAATTGCTTTGAAATTCAAGGGTGCATTCTTTAGCATAAATTAAGTTAATTTCTCAAAGACACCGGTATTCTAACTAGCTCCATCTAGAGAATAGCTACTAATTTAATTTTACCTCATATGGGATTTGCATGTGTGTAAACGGAGTATGAGTATTCGACATGACATTGATATGTCAATAGTTGTCACTTAGTTGGTAAAGTCAATTCTAATGCCCGTTTTACATTAACGGTTGTTGCAGCATGTCATTATTTTGTATGAGAAAAAAAAAACGAATTTAATAAAACTAACTATGCCATTCTGTTTCCTTAATTATACCAAGCCACATGTCGAAGTTGAAGCGGATGCTCAAGAACACCCTGTATAAATATCTAACAAATATAGTGAACTAGGCTTCAATTCTAAGTAATTTTATATCTACACACACATACACAATATACCCACCGTTACACACTAATAAACACGCTGTAAACTGCTGACTACAATAATTATACATCTTGTCCATAACTTTAGAATGAAACTGAATTGTGTTTAAATCACTCAAAATTTCACATATCTTTGTTTTATATTTTTCTTTTGTTTTTAAAATTTCTTCTTATAATTAATAAATCCTAAACTTCAGCGTAGGTAACAGATAATTTATAAATTGGTATACGATGTAACTGACCCCACGAGACAGGCCTAGCCTAGTGTGGTGGTCATAGGTAAAACTAAACTTGTATAATTTTTGGCAAATAAACAACTTTTACTTTACTTTACTTTTACAGTTTACTTATTGGACGTATTTTTATTTTGTGATCATTTTTTTTGCGTGATTTGAATGGAATTTGGTTCCTTATTCTCTTCAAGACCGACCCAATTTCCCAGTATGTCCCACATTTTTTGTAACTTTGCTATACCGCCAAACGTGCTAGTCAATGAGGATTACCGCGAGTTGATTTCCCGCTAGGAGCTGTAGTGGAACGTGGGTCCTGCGGGAACATTTCAAACGTCACTTTGACAATTCTCCCATACTGACGCAGGACCCACGCATGAGTGGCGCCGCCTGGTGAGCGACAATAAGGTAGCCCCCATTCCATCTACCTTTGCTTTTAACACCTTTTGATAGTAACGACGCTTTTGCTATACAAACATGATTGTTTGAACTACAGGGTGGCCAAGCCAAGCAAAAGGTATACATTTTTTTTTATGAAATAATATAATTATAAAGTATTTATTCAAAAATATGTTATTTAGGGATGACAATTTTACATTAAATTAAATAATAAATTAACTAAATGTGTAGCAATTGTCCACCGACCAAGTTCAAAATAACTTTCCTCGAAAGTCTTCATAAAGCTCTATTTTCGCGATATTTTTTCCTTATTGTTGGACTTACACCCCTGGAGTTGCAGGCGTCCATGGGCTACGGTGACCGCTTACCATCAGGCGGGCCGTGTGCTTGTTTGTCACCGTCGTAGTATTAAAAAAACTTGCGGTTCAAAATTTAGAGGGGTTATAATTTTTTTAAAGTTCCAGAGCAATTATTTCCGAAAATATTGACTTTATCAAAACATATTTTAGCAAACCCCAATTTTTTTTAAATACCTATACAAAGATACTTCACACTTTAGGGTTGAAATGAATAAAATCATTTTACTTGACGTGTATAGGAGGGACCGTAAAAATATGAGGTTATTCAACTTCTTTTTTTTACAAGTTTCTTTTACAGGATTGATAAGTATACATATTCATATTAAATGACAGTTCTCTTGTACTAACGGTCACTGAGCTAAGCCGCAAACAGACGGACGGACGGACAGACAGACATTGCGAAACTATAAAGGTTCCTAGTTGACTACGGAGCAATAACTAGTTGATTACGGAACTTCAACTATCTTGAGACATTCATATAGTAATAAAATAACGGATAACAGCCATGTATTTTGATTCCATCATGTCCGAAACATGACACACGTAGTGACTAAAAATACATGACTGTTATCCATTATTTTATTATAATATTGCATGCCGGAAGGAATTGAGTTATATAAACACCCCGCCACTATCAGCTAAGTATCATGTCATCACTGAAATAGCTTCGCTACTTTTTTTGAAACAATTTGGTAGTTATCTCAATAAATCATTAACTGCAGCAAAAAGTGGTTCCCATGTTGTCGATAGGTGATCTCGGCAGGGAAACGTCAAGCGTGAGCCGGCTGCTAGCAGGGTTCCGTAGTCACAATATGACAAACCGATTTGAAAAGTTTAAAAACTGCGACTGTGATATTTTGACGCTAAACGCCATTTTGATTATGAATATGAACATTATGGACCTTAATATTGTCTTCTGTTACCCCGATTGTTATTCATTGAAATTAAACTCTTCAGAACGGATTAATCGCGTTTCTAAAGTGCTGAAAAGGGCTCGAAACGTAGGATCATGGTGTTAATAAACGCGATTGAATTTCAATAGGAGCGACCGTATTGTCGCTCACCAGGCGGCGCCACTCATGCGTGGGTCCTATGTCAGTATGAGAGAATTGTCAAATTGACGTTTGAAATGTTCCCGCAGGACCCACGTTCCACTAGCGCCCCTACCGGAAAATCGACTCGCGGTAATCCTCATTATGGACCTTCTCTAGATCACTGTAGCGTGGGCAATGAATGATTCTAGATGGAATGGTTAAAGCAGAACTTTAACTGTGGGATGTTCTTAAGAATATGATTTATAATTTCGTTATTATTTAATTTGTCTGCTTGGATGAATTGAGTCAGAGACAGGTCAGCAAAAACTGTGACAAGCAAACATAGACATCTCTTTTGGACACTACCTTTACTTGGTAAGGAAGTAAAGGACGGGTGTATGACTTTCATGCTGACTTTAATTATGAAATTTGACGGGGGGCTTGGTGTGAGGTTTGCTGTTAAACAGATGATTTTTAAGAACATAGTGACATATTTGACATCATCATCATCATCATCATAAATTTAAGAGCCTTGCTCTTGTCGGTGGAGTAATCGCCACTCGGGTCTTGTTTCTGCTACTGTTTTGAGTTCCTGGTACGTCACTACTTTAACTTTCTCTTTGACTTGATCTAAAAACGCCCGTATATTTGACAAGAGAACTAGTATTATTTGTCACACTGTAAATAAGTATCTATCTGCGACATAGATATTACCCAATCGGCCGAAAATGACGCCATAAAAGTGCAGCAGTTGCGACTCTTTCTCATATAGTCTTGATTGGAACGTCACGTTCCGTCAGTGCCAACAGCCTATATACTTTTAACAGTTGGTAGTTCTGTGTATGAATTTGACACTTAATGCTCACGCCAGCTCTTTTTCGTACGAAACATTTATGGTTTTGTATCATCATCAATGCAAGTTCGCTGTCATTCTGACCCACATTATTTAACGTTTTTGTAGTGCTTTGTTTGAATAAGTCAATGTCTGCGAAGAAGGAAATTGAAAGGCGCTACGGAACCCTACACAGTAGCTCAGTTAAGTCAAGGTGAAATTTATTAAAAAAACAGAATCCGCGCCATTGTTTCGTCTATCTCGATCGAGATAAGACGTACAAAGACGGACTCAGAATAAGTTCCTCTCTTCCGCCGCTTATTAAGTATTAAAGCTGATTAATACAGGTTTCATGATTATAACAAAGAATATACCGGAAATATATAATTATACTTTATTAATTATTATCTCTTTTACAAAATATTCTTAAACCTCTTATTGAGGATTACATTATAGCAGAAACATCCGCGGGATTCGAACGCGCGACTGAGATACCAGCTCGCAATTTCAACTGAGCTACCGAGACCACGCCCGTGGCCCCGAATTTCTCCACCATATTTCTCGTATACGCTTTAGGGTGGCGCTTATCATATCATATCATTTCATTTTTAGAAAGTACTTCTTAAGGATATGGTGGAGAAATTCGGGGCCACGGTTGTGGTCTCGGTAGCTCAGTTGGAAGAGCGATGAGCTGGTATCTCAGAGTCGCGGGTTCGAGTCCCGCCCGACGTCATGCATTTTCCACAGTTCCTTTGTTTTGAGAAATCTTATTGAGGGATGGCAATCTCACACAAAACACAAGTTTACAAGAAAAATACTTAGTATATTAGTATATATATAGACCTTAGTATATAGTGAAACTAGCGAACTACATATAAACCTCCCTTTTCAATGACACTACGAGTATCTATTAAAAAAACCGCATCAAAATCCGTTGCGTAGTTTTAAAGATTTAAGCATACATAGGGATATAGGGACAGAGAAAGCGACTTTGTTTTATACTATGTAGAACAACTCGATACCTCCACGCACTCCCGAGATAAAGGGTCTTGACGGACAAACGGACGGAGGGACGGACAACAATGTGATCCTATAAGATCCTTCAAAAACTGGTTTCTTAGACAAAGCTAATGCGATAATGCCGAAATTGTGGGAAAACTGACGAAAATTGATCACATTTCCCGTTGTGCTGTAATGGGACATTTGCTACACATTTAGTAAATTTATTGTTTTATGTGAAATTGTCATGTCTAAACAACATATTTTTGAAAATACTTTATAATTTATAAAATTTGACAGAGTATTTGTTTTAAATAACTACTTATATCTCTTATTTGACCACCCTGACTTCAAACAATCATATGGGCATTTTCAAAAATAGGGAACCATTTCTTATTATAGGAAGTTTTGGGTTTTTTAGAACCAGAATCACGAGTACTGTTGAATGAAAAACAGAAAAAGAGCGATTGTTTGGTCAGTTTCGTAACGCGTTTTTTCATACATTTTGTATGGGCCGTGCACTTTTTTCTGTAAATTCCTATATTTGTATAACAAAAGCGTCGTTACTATTAAAAGCTGTTAATATCATCTGACACTGATGAAAAGATTAACTACAGAAACAGTGACAAATTTGTTATTTACCTTTTGTTTACATCATTTCAATCATTTGTAAGTTGTATTGACCATTTTACTACCTACACGCAAGAACGACTAAAGTTTTTCCTCCCGTAAACCGCCATGTCAAAGGTTTCAATGTGCCGCGTAATGGCAAGTCGGACGACGGTGTCATCAGTGAACCTGTTGCATATTACGCTACAGTAAAACCTCGGCAATCGGCATTTTTTTAAAGATTTTAGAAAAAAAATACATGCGCGTTAAAAAGTGCATGGACTATTAATGGATGAATTTATTCATAAACTGCACATGAAATTTTGGATGTGATAGCACGATGCGACTATACTAAGTTGTCTACATTTTGATAGTACAGTACAGACTGTGAAAGAGTTCAGTTAACGTCATTATTTAATCGAAGCTTGACATTAAAAATAAAAATTAGACTTTGACAGTTAAATTGCTTGGAAGAGACATCATGGTTTGTTTCTAGTACCGCAGCCTACTACTAATGGCAATATTTTTCCAAAAATTTTTTTTGTAATTTGGATTTTTTATGTAATTTCTATTCAAAATTGCGAGAATTGTTGATCTAAATAAGAGAAAAAAAATATTCCAAATTATTTTTCCTATTCCGTTAACAATTTATTCATAGACTTTGTATGGCCTAAAAGGAAGAGTTAGAAAAACGTATGGAGATCGAATGATCTCGCGATTTAGAATAAAAAGGAAAAATCATATAACAAATACCCATGTAAAAAAAGTCATTAGGTACGTACTTTAATTTTAGACTTTAAAAGACATTGGTATGCATGAGTGTGCCTCCAGTTTATTGAACAAACAAAGGAAGCGAGCGAAATTCTCCGAGTTTACTGAATACTGAGTTTTTACGTAAGTATGTATATTTGTATGTTATTTCGACGATCGGTGAAGAGGTTGCTGAGATATGAAAATCGCGAGTTCACGATTAGGGCTAAACACTACATAGTAACCTACATAATAAATAATAAAATAAAATAAAAAAGTATTTATATTATGCAAGATTTAAAAAAAATACAAGGCTGATTGGTTTTAAAAAAATTAAATAGAGAGAGAAAAATAAATTGTACAACTATGTTATTATTATTATCATTTTATGTGTTTTCTTCTGCAGGAAGCCCTCTGGGCGTAAAGGCCTCCTCCAAAGTAGCCCCGTTTTTTTCTGGATTTCGCTGCCTGCAACCAATTTGGATCCGCTGTGTCTTTAATTTCGTCCACCCATCTATTTCGAGGTCTACCTTTTTTACCTACAGGTCACCTATTTACCCAGTAACCTACATAAGACACTATAATAGAAAATTATATTCGACAGTTCTGTCAAACCTATGTCTTATTTCCGAGGTTCTACTACAACTAGACCAGCAAGCGCAGGAGTGACACGGAAACAATTACTCGCAAAGGGCAGCATGACGTAACGAATCGAGATCTCACTACACCTGCCTAATCATAAACCTTAACTCCTTGGAATAAGACCTATATTCGTTCAGTAACGATAGTATGAAAAGAAATCAGTTAGTGATTATTGTTGGGTTTTATGACGTTGTGATAAGACCTACAATTGCTCAGTCATATCAATGATGACTATAGAATTGATAGACCGTATGGAGAGGTAATAAGGTCGAAAATTGAACGGATATGTACATGCTAGGTGCGGTGCGGTTAGAAATCATGCATTAGGTGTATGTGTAACCACAAGTATGTGAGGTACAGAAGCCCGGTTATTAGGCTGGTGTTATACTGGGAATCGTAAATTATAGTGTGATTATTTAGTCTGTGATTTGGCCTTTATTTATTAATAGCGACCCGCCCCGGCTTCGCACGGGTTATTATTATACATATAAACCTTCCTCTTGAATAACACTATCTATTTTAAAAAAACGCATCAAAATCCGTTGCGTAGTTTTAAAGATTTAAGCACACATAGGGATACTCGTATAGGGACAGAGAAAGCGACTTTGTTTTATACTATGTAGTGATTAAGCGATGTTTCGTTTTTAGGGTTCTGTCTAATAGTATTCATGTGAAAAGGGAATATAACTACCAAAACGTGTTTTGTGAATTTTAATGCCATAAAACCGCGATGATAAAAGTGACCCAGGAGACTAGCTGTGGCAACTAGTGATAAGAAACACTTCATTTACCCAGGTAGTCACGTCTACAAATATCTATACACTTCGGAACTTATTACAGAGGAAGAAGGGTCAATTGAATACAGATGCATATACATTTACGTAGCCGACCGTACGATTTGTATTTTACGCACTGCGTGCGCCTCACTGCATCGTCGCCGCGTTCGTCTGCTACGGCGTCTGCTGCTGCTTGGGTAGGTACGCCGCGTAAAACGGATCGTCATTATTTTGTATAACATGTCACATAATAAAATAATTTAACTTAAAAATCAAAAAATCAAAAAGTCCGACTGCGTAAAACCTAACTGAAAAGAAAGAGACAAGTTATTGCCATGTATTTAGTGACATTTGCACATAGATGACGAATCGATTGACGTGTGAATCATCAAGATCGGTCCACGGAACAAACATAGGTATATACAATATAGACTGTTAAACACTTACCCTTCTTTGCGTTGCGCAGTCGGGTAAAAACAGGGGAAAATTCCATGGTGTTTCACAGACTCTCACACGCTTACTTGTGTTACGTATATAATTAATAATTTATCTACTTAATTAACGTCCATATTAGGTACAATTATAAATATTTAAAATATGAATAAATAATTGGAGTGTAAACGGTCACTGCTCTCGCTATTCCTTATTGAATAAGTACTTAAACATTGTAAATGTTCAGTTTAATAATATCAAAGCGGCGGAGGTAGTCAAAAATATATCTGAACACGTGACGTCCCGTTTAATATTAGCTGCTAAATATGTGCTAAATACAACATTTTCAGCTTGGAGCGACCAGGGTTAATGGTTAACCCGGCGTTAAGAGGCTACAGGACAGGGTCAGTTACCATGACGTCTTAACGCGATTCAGTTTAGGACCTAAATTGAGTCGCTGCCATACGAACTGGGGCGTTACCATGACGTCTAAACGCGATTCAGTTTAGGACCTAAATTGAGTCGCTGCCATACGAACTGGGGCGTTACCATGACGTCTAAACGCGATTCAGTTTAGGTTCAGTTTAGGCGACTCAATTTAGGTCGTCAACTGAATCGCGTTAAGACGTCATGGTAAGGCCCCTGAGCACAGTTAAGAACCTAAACTGAATCGCGTTAAGACGTTATGGTAAGGCCCCAGTATGCGTAGCCCAGATGCCAATCGCTCATGCTACGTATCGTATCGCAGTTATCTCTATCACTTTTCCTTATTAGTGCGACAATCACAGTTGCGTTTCGAAATATACCTATTCAAGTTTTAACTCTTTTACTAGCTAAAATTAAAGTCGGAGTCAAATATGTATACCTATATTAAAGAGAGTTGAAACCCATATACTCGTACTTAAACAAATACTAATACTACTATACTATGAGGGGTAAGCGGTCAAATCCGATGAGTCGAGCAAGCCGATTTTTGAAATTCGAACTATGTGCAATTTACGTAACTTTAAATAGAAAACTCCCGTGAGTATTAGACATATTAATATGCTTCTCACTCATGATTATGGGGCGCGGACCGTCCCGAAACATGTCGAGCTATTTTCGACTTTATAGACGTGAGTAACCCGGTCTAAGTATATTAATTTACGTAACGCTGTTATTTCAATGAAGAATTATCTCGACTTGTCAGGCTTGACCGCTTATCCCCCGAATTTACTGTATTTACTATAAGTATTAATATTATAAATGGGAAAGTGTGTGTGTCTGTTTGTTTGTGATTTCACGGCAAAACGGGCCGACGAATAGACGTGATTTTTCAAGTGGAGATAGTTAACGGCTTCCTAGCCTAGTCGGTAGTGACCCTGCCTACGAAGCAGGAGGTCCCGGAATGGAGAGTGCCATAGACTCTTTTTTGTCTCATTCGCGAGCTTACCTACAATTTTGCCATAATTTGATTTGAAATAAAATATGTTTCAAAATCGTAAGGCTTTTGGAATACGCTAAATTGTTTGATATCTATCGTATGCGCAAGCGTTAGTTACTTCCACGCAACAGTTACTGTTACAACAGAACACATTCAACGGCCATTTGTAATCTCGATGACGATCAGCGTGTGTAAGCCGCGTAAGTGTTTTTCCGTCGTTACAAAAACAAACAGGCTATTTCACGCTATTTCTGTGGGAGTGTCTGTCAGTGTTTTCTATGGTATTTGTTAAGAGGGTCAAACCCTCGAGGTTCGAAATCTTTCCAGTGGACTTCTCAAAAGTTAGGCTATGAAAGTTGATTTTCTTTAAACACAACACACTAGCACGGGGCGGGACGGGGTGGGACGCGAAATCTGTTAAATTCTATAGAAAGAATCACGTGATAGCTCGGAGCCCTCGGATGTCACGTGACGCTTTCTATGGATATTGACAGATTTTCCCGTCCCGTCCCGTGCCGTCCCGTTCTAGTGTGAGTCATTCTTAATTGACGTCTCTTGTCATAGTTCAAAATTAACAAACTTCGAGGTGTAAAAAACACTTTATTATTAAAATTCGATAAACAAACGTTGTTGTTCAGTTTGGGGAGAGTAGGTAAATTTATACGATTTTTATTGTTAAAATTAACATTTTTTTTCTTAGCGTTTTCCTGATTTGCGACGGCTAGTTTTAGCGACTGCCATCTTACCTTCCAGAGGGTAAGCTAGGCCTTGACGGGTTTAGTCCGGTTTCCTCACGATGACTACCCACCGAAAATCTTAATTAATATCAACTGATATTTCGTACATTCCGAAAGTCTTTTCCGGATTTGAACCCGCGACCTTTGAGTAGAAAGTCGCACCAACGCTTGTTGATAAGGTGAACCGAAAACTGGTACCATTTGCTAAAAAAAATCGTATAAGTCGCGAAACGTCTGGTTGATGTTACTGGTGACCGAAGAGCTGGTGGCTTCCTCGCACAACGTATCAGCATTGCGATACAACGAGGAAATGCCGCCAGCGTCCTAGGTACAATGCCTCACGGACCTATTTTAGATTTAAGGTAGGTAGAGGTAAGTAGTGTTACACTTACTGTATACATTTCGAAAATAAATGTTTAATAAATCGCAAATATAGGTGCCGTTGGTACTGTATGGTCCATGATGGAATTTGGTTGACGCAGGCAAAGCCGCGGGGTGTGGCTAGCTTGTAATCCGCAGCTGATGCATGATCAGATGCGCCCTGTTGCATAATGTCGACCAGTTGCAAAACGCGGTACAAGTCACTAGAGGTTTGCGCGTATATTTAGAGGGCCTGTTTAAATTATACAAAATAAAAAATGTGCTTCTTTTTAAACATCTTTGTGTACCATGAGTTGCATTCGATACCACTACTCGGGCAGGAGCGAGACGGACATACTGTCGAATGCCGCAGTCGCAATCGAAAACAACTCACCAAGGCGTAGGCGTAGGCTAGGCGTCTGTTCGAGGTCACCGGTGACCAGAGAGCTGGCAGTTTTCTCTCGCAACGGTCAAGCAGCGAGGGAATGCTACCAGCATCTTTGGCGGAATCGAATGCTTCGAGGGCCATATTTAAATCATATTTTTATTTATTTTTATTTAATAAGTTTATTTTTTATTTTAGATTTAATGTACTTGTAAGTTAGTTAGTGTCTTTTTTTTTAATTTGTATTTAAATGATACGAATAAATTAATTTAATTTAATTTTAAATTATTATAGTAGTATAGTTGTGTACCCACAATGTCCTTTAAAAAAACTTAAAAAAAAAGAAAATGATTCATACTTTATTGTTGTACCACTACAGGATGACTCATACTAGAACGGGACGGGACGGAGCGGGACGGGACGATCTGTCAATTTCCCTCGAGAGCTCTCAAGGTCACGTGACGTTTTCTATAGAAACTGACAGATCGTCGCCCGGTCACGCCAGCCAGCCCTTATCAATGTGAGTCATCCTTAACCCTATGTATTCAATTTTGCACCTTATTCCCTGGTAATAAGTTCCGAAGTGTATATATATTTATAGACGTGACTACAGGACATTCTTACACAAATTAACTAAGTCCCGCAGTAAGCTCAGGAAGGCTTGTGTTACGGGTACTTAGAAAACGATATATATAATATACAAATACATAAATATATAGAATACATCCATGACTCAGGAACAAATATATGTGTTCATCACACAAATAAATGCCTTTACCGGGATTCGAACCCAGAACCGTCGGCTTAGCAGGCAGGGTCACTACCAACTACGCCAACCGGTCGTCTGTCAAAGGGCGTTAATAATATTAAACTCGGCTGACAATCGCCTCCGCCCGTGGCTCGCGCCGCTCGTCTACGCGGAGTTATGTCGATTATGTCCGTGGTACCCACAATTTCACCTCGTGTGAACGGACAGCGTCATAATACTTAAGTAGAGTGGGTCTAGGGAGGTCAAATTTATTAAATTTATCGGCACGGGACGGGGCGGGAGCGGGACGGGAAACTTTGTCAATTTCTTTAGAAAGAATCACGTGACGTCCGAGGGCTCCGAGCTGTCACGTGATTCTTTCTATAGAAATTGACAGATTTTCCCGTCCCGCCCCGTCCCGTCCCGTGTTAGTGTGAGACATCCTTTACGGTGCGACAAAAAAAGTAGATAAAATAATAAATAAATGTAGATAAAATAAGAATAAATAAAGTTGCTACTGAATCTCAAGCCAAAACTAAATTTGCAGAACGGCATTATGAAGCACTATCTGCACGTTTATATAACATTTTAAACGGACAATTAAATATACACCGTATGCAATTTCATGAATGTAAGAATATAATACCGGCCTGGCTTAAAATGAAATCATACGAGGAAACTGAAGAATTACTAAAACTGTAAATATAATATACACTTTACTTATTATTATGTACGTAGACACGCACACACACACACACTCACACACACACACACACACACTCACACACACACACACACACACACACACACACACACACACACACACACACACACACACACAAACGGGATTTTATGATTGATCTTGATTTTGTTCATACCTTTTGCATGTATTGTAGTAATTCGCTTTTTAAATCATGTTATTAATTATTGTACCTTTAATAAAAAAATAAAATAAAAAAAAAACTATCATTATTAGCACAATTTTGATAAGAATACGTTAGCTAAGGAAGAGCGGCATCTCCTGGCACAGGCTATATTAAAGCTTAAAAGGAGGTGCCAATCCCTAATTTTAAGATGATTATTGTGAACGCAAATAAACATTTTTCATTTTTCATTTCATTTTCATTTTCATTTTCAAATGGGTCAAACATAAAAATGTTTGGAACCTTTCCGGTGGACTTATCAAAAATTAAGGGCTATGAAGGATCTTATTGATTGTATCGTATATAGTTCTTCTACTCCAGCACTTCTATCTGTCACTTAGATGACTGACAGCGAGATAATAGTAGTTTATGCAACAGCCATATAATAAGGGTTCTTAAAAATTGAGGGTCGCCGGGATATTTAAGAACCGATTATGAGCTGTTGCATACGCTAGTTTTTCTACGACAGCTAAAATAGCAAAAAAAGCTAAATCTTGAAAGGTGGCAGAATGTGGAAGATTTCGTATGCCTAATTGCCTTCTTAAGAAATTAAAAAGAATCATCACTCACATTCACGACTCTAGTCACGCGTCATATTCTACTAGCATAATTTTATTATTTACACAGATTATATCATTACTAATTAACTAATTACCTATAATTAACAAATACAATAGGACCTTGACGCATTCTACGCTGGCGGCATTTCCTCGTTGTATCGCAATGCTGATACGTTGTGATTTCGCGGACCTGGAGTTAAAACAATTGACGCTCGCCCCCCTGTCCCGCACAACGCCTATGATTAGAATAGTACATTTCGATGCTAGTGCGGAAAGTATGTCATTACTTCATGAGTCCCGAGGTATCTTGCCACGAGCCGTAGGCGAGTGGCAATACTCGGGACAAGTGAAAAATGACATATCCGCACGTGAATCGAACGACGTTTTTCAATACAGATGCGAAAAAAAATTAAAATATATGTATAAGAACGAATTGAAAGTTTTTTTTATCATTTCCGTGACACGATTGTAATACAGTTGATATAAGTATTAAGAACATATTCAATTTTTTTTATCTTATCTTCTTTACGTTCTCATTTTCAATCTCATATAATAATTATTTCTCATAAACAAAAATAATAAATCGCATGTGACAAATCGTATCGTAATGTCTTATAGGCCCTTCGAACATGTTTACCTGATTGAAAAACGCCTCTACTTTGACTGACGTTTCGTAGGCTCTGTTCCGTTTCATACACACAGATTTATAAGAACTGTTTTCAATGTTAATATCTTTAATGAATGATCATTAGTATGATGAAGAATAATTATTGAAATATGAAATATCAATATCTTTAATATTATTGCGTTAATAGAAGGTATTTAGTTTTATTACGGCTCGGTAAAGGTAACGAACAATAATAGTCTTCGGTAAGCAGTCATGAATTGGAACACAACTAAATTTAAAAAGATTGGAAAAGTAAAAAGCACTAGTTCGCAAAAACAAACTTTGCGCACGCAAAACAGCCAAAACAAGGGCACTTTTTGAGCAACTGTATTGAAAATATTATATTTCATTTATTTCATTGTAAAGTCATGTACATTAAATTAAGCTGTTATATAATATTTAGTCAGACCATGACACCCTGTAAGGGCATACAACATATACTTAATAACTAACATGCAACACATTCAACTCTCGTGGCTTATAATATAATACAATATGTTCAATTTGTCGTCATTTCTTTAAATATACCGTGGGTGGCGGCAAGTGTGTCGGCACCACCCAAGACGAAAAACGATCAATCCGAAGTCACGCGGAGGGTCCCACAATTCCATAGGCGTGGTAGCTTAGATGTCCAAGTAATCTAAGCGTGATCTAAGTGTTACGTGCAAATTGGAGATAAGAGCGTTCCCAAGTGGGTTGCAACCAAGAACAATGGCGGTAATGTAAGAGGAAATTGCCGTTGCGTCAGTGTGACTGGTTTTGGCTTTGGGACAAAAGAAGACAAAAGACACTGAATTCTCAATTTTGAATGAGTCGTGAACATAATTTTTAATAGGTACAGTTGTTAAAAAAATTGCCTTTTTCGGCTGTTTTGCGTGCGCAAAGGTCGGTTTTGCGAACTAGTGCTTTTTACTTTTCCAATTTTTTTTTCAGTTCTGCCTTTAATATGTTATATCAATGCACTTACGTCCTTTTGTAATAAATATTTTTTTTGGCAAAAACTCAAACGGCGCGACCAGATATATTCAAAATAATTTTCGTGATAAGTTCGTCTGATAATCCATTTACCTGCAGGCCTAAAAAGATGGATATATACGATGATGCTATAAGTTGATAAATTGACAAGTAGCACGGATAGCGCGACGGTGACAGGTGCCAAATGCAAAGACAATTGACAGAACTGTTTAAAATTATCAGAAATTGTCAGAACATCGCTCTATGGCTTGCACGGCCATAATATCGAAGTTCTAATAAACTTCAGACAAACTTGAAGTAAGTAGATATATTTTTGCATCACCTTTTACATATCTCAAGACAGAGAACTTTATTTCAAACCCCTGAAAGTATCGTACACTCTCTCCATCTTGGTTAATTGTACGAAAACCACTGACTATCTCTGCGGGACAAAAGGACTTACTCAGCCTTTATGACAAATTTAAGGTATCAAGGTATCATACCTGAAGAGTTCCATCTGAAGATGTCTCACTCACTGAATAGTGAGTCTGGCATTGTCGACCGTGTGCCGGATTTTGCTGTATCCGAGTCCAGCAGCGACGAAGACGATGTGTAACAACTTTTTAATGTTTTTTTGTTTTTACAAATACCTAATTTACTTGACTTTGGCTTCGTTTATCCCAACAAAACTTTCATTAATGTACAATAAGTATGTATTATATATGTAATGTATATGTAACAGTGTGATTATTAATATTAATGTTATGTAAGTAACATTTTTAATCATAAATTATGGCGGTATTTAGTTTTGGAGGGCCAGATCCACTTCGGGTAGCTGAGCGAGCGTAGTAGAAGTTGTATGTATATTACGCGATTACTCGAAGACGCCTAAACTGATTTGCAATAGATTGGTTTTGTATGAAAGGGTATACTTTTGAGATAGTTCCTTTTAAATCTTATCAAAATAAATTAAGTCGTTTATGAAAAATTAACAAAAACCGGTTAAAGTCGGCATTTTCCATTTTTTTTACTTTCTTCCTCACAAAACCTCAAATAAAGTATTATTATGGGTTAGGAAGTTTACAAAAACTATTTATTTTAAATAAACCGCTCTAATTAGTGTTGATAATTGAAGATTTGAGACATAAACTAATACACTTTTAGATTTCCTACAGCTAAAACCGATTAAGTCATTGAGGATTTTTATAAAAAGTGGAAATAAGTTCAAAATCTGTTTTTTTTTTATATTTGGATTCATAACAAATTGGCAAGTATATGTATTTATAAGAGAAATATACAAAAATATATTTCTACGGGAAAACCCAACTAAGTGTGCGACTGTTTTATTAAAATCGGATCTTTATCGTCAATCAAATATCGTCTGAACCATGTTCATGATTTGGTAGTAAACTAGACAATACAGGCTTTAATTAAAATGCAGGCTTCCTCCCCATACACCTTCAACCTTCTTTTTAATCCTTTACATAAACGTAGAGGACTGATATACAGATATGTGTTCTAAAGGACTAGAGTTTTAGGAGTCTTTTTTATGAGCTCAAACGAAAACAAAGAAACGAGTCTCGAGGCAGTTCACACCTCTATTGATTTCAGAACTCAATAGATTCAATCCCTCAACAATCAGGCTCCCAGTCAACGACCCCTCTAGTCTAAATTAATTTTGTATTTAGCAGAGACGTCTGCGAATGAAATTTACCATTTTATAATGGAAAGAACAATGTCTTTGAACATCGATGCCGTATATACAAGTGTTTAACGAAGGGGCTACCCGGCATATTTCACTGTTTTTAAAGTGAATAGGCTTTGTTCAGCCCCAAGCACAACGCTTGAAAAAAATATATAATGTAGTATACATAATACATCAAGAGAAAAAAAAAACCGTTTTTTCTACCTTAAATCTGTATCTACTCCCTTATTATGCGTCGTAAGTACAAGAAACTAAGACAAGCAGTATATATTTATGTTTACTTTAAACGCATCTACTGATTTTTGGATAGGTTTTGTACTTTTCGAGCAAAAAGCTATTACACGCATTTTTCCGAAAACGCCGGCTCGAGATGCCTGCGCGGGCGACGGGGGCCAGTCGTGTAAGATGGCACTAGTAGTTTATAGGGTTGCGTCCTAGTACAAGCAGCTCTTCCTAGGTGACGACTTATGCTTATTGACGTATTGTATAACCGGTGAGGAAAGGAAGCGGGAGGGGAAAAAAGCTCAAATCGCCGAGGTCATTGGGATAGGGGACGGCCTCTTTGCGTCTCCTTCAGGCGTATAACCAAATGAAAGAAATAGTGGAAAAATTCGCCGGGGTCGATGGGGCGTCGATACTATCGATACTATCGACTCGATAGCTCGATTGGCAGAGCGATCTCACTGGCGTTGAGAGAGATCGTGGTAGGTAGGTGGATACTTCTTTTGTGCATTAGTGGTACGCAGGAGAGGATGGGTATCGCAGTTTCTTCTGTTTCATGGCAGAACCTGCATGCTGCATCTTGTTTCTTACCCATTAGAAACATGTGTTTGTTCAACTTGCAGTGCCCAGTCAGAATTCTGACCGCACAGGCTTTATACATCTTGAGCACTAGGAGCACTTTCGTGTTTTTGTTGTTGAACTATTATTAGCTTTCGAGTGTGTTTCCTTTTACGGACTTCCACTCTGCGATTGCCCTCATCTTTTCTAGATTGTTTAGCAGAGAATATGCCTCGAGAATATACCTATGGTTCCGGGCCAACTAGGGGCGTGTCCGCGCCCTTTCTGGCAAGTTCATCAGCTGCTTCCGCTTTTTCGGACCTTACGTTCAAAAGTTAATTTTGCAGACGGGATAAATTGTTTTTAGTCGTCTAGCCTATTATTTAGTTTAATTAATTTAATTACTTACCTAAAAATAAAATAAAATATTTTATTTTATTACTTACGCACTTTTTTATATCAAGTACCTATAAAATATGGAACGATAATTAAATCTATGTACTTACTAAAAAAAATGGACACACAATGCGAAACAAAAACGTCAAAAAATGTGGGTCAGAGTGCCAAGAAACTTAGATCAATAAAAAGTATTCCCAGCAAGGATCATTTTGTTGTCCGTCCGTCTGTCTGCTGTCTGTCCAGACCCTTTATCTCGGGAACGCACGAAGGCAACATCTTTAAGTTAAATCCACATACACAGGTTTTCGGTCCTTTGAAGCTATGAATAAACCCAAACCTCTACGTCAACGCAATCAAAAGATACGGCCGTTTATTTCGCATTTCCCGTACATTTGCAATGGGAATCAAAATGTATAGGGTACTTCCCGTTGACGTAGAATCACGCAATTTGGCAAAAAGTAAGAGCTTGTAGCACAAGTACAGGAAAAAATCCAAAAACCGCTTAGTTGCCGACACTGAGAGTTCCGTGCCAGAAATATGGTACAATTTCCTTCTTTTCGAAAATATAGGAAATTTTGGGATTTTCATAACCAGAATCACGGGTACTGTTGATTTAAAAAAAGAAAAAGAGTGTCCCGTTTTTTTGGTCAGCTTTGTAACGCATTTGTTCATATATATTGTATGGGCCATTACAAAACTGACATTTTTTTATGGCAAATCGAGGTCCCATTTTCATTAAAATGGTGCACTTTTTACTGAAATTCTATGAATTTGACTATTGTTCATCAATTCGAAATTGTTTTCTATTATTCTTATTTTTTTTTACGTTCATGTTATGCTTTTTGTGTCTTTCTATAAATAAGTCCATGCTTACTACATATTTCGTGTCACACTACCATATTTTCTGGGCTACCTGGACTACACTCTAAATTGACTCTTATATATACAGCGTTACGTTACAATTTCAAATGGCAGTACGAAAGTTTTACAGTCATGGTGTTGCATATGTCGATTTCATCTATTGTTAACAAGTTTATAATGGTTAGTTTCTTTATACAGCTTCTAACCAAAATGGCGGTGTTTCGTTTCGCCGTTCCTGGTCCTAATGACCTTCTGTATCCCTCAGTTTTCGAGTATTTTTATGGCTTATTGCATTAACCGCAACGGCCTTAAGAAAATTAGCTTATCATATTTACTGTCTTCGAGATATACGGCATCAAACTTTGCCAATTTTAGTCGAAAATAACAGTTTTTTGTACATAACTTTTGTATACCAATAGGTTTAGATTCAATATCTCTTACGTTATTAGAGACTTCAAATAGGAAGAGTGATATGTATTCACATATATCATCATAAACTTCTTCAGAATATCGAAAAATGTGCTTTTTTTATTGCAAAATCATTAAAAATTAACTATAACTTTTTTAATCTGCCTCTTGCAAGTCAAAATAAAAGATTGATGGACCGATGACCGATTGTTTCGTTATTGTACTTAAAATATTCGTGACAAAAAATTAGTTTTTTTTTTAGAATGCATGTACTTGAAAAATTCTCCTAACGGAGCCAAATCGTGCGGAAAGTAGTAATTTTCCGTGCGGGAGAGGATTTTCATAGGACTTTTCCCCCCGTCGCGGCACGCTGGGCGCAGCCTCCGCCCACCCCGGTGTACTGTTCTACTAAACTACCATTAATAATTATTGTTTATTTACTCACACAATACATACGGCCTCCTAGCCTAGTTGGTAGTGACCCTGCCTACGAAGCAGGAGGTCCCAGGTTGAATCCTGGTCAGGGCATTTATTTGTGTGTTTATCACGAATATTTGTTCCTGAGTTATGGATGTTTTCTATGTATTGAAATATTCATATGTAACTATCTATTATACAATCGTCGCCTAGTACCCACTTCACAAGCCTTATTGAGCTTACCGTGGGACTAAGTCGATTTGTGTAAGATTGTCCCACAATATTTATTTATTTACATAGTAAAACATTGTATGAAACACTTGCGTAAAGATGATGTCCGTCCCGTGTCGGCTTATACAAATACAGTGTGTAAGTCTAATACGGGCGATAAATTTAACCAAACATAGAATTCATTATTGTTATCAATAATTAAAACATATTTTTGAGTTACACTTAACTATGACCCCAAAATTAATTTTTTTATAAAATTTTCAGCAGCAATGTACTTTAAACTATTTGACGTTGACAGTTGTCAACGGATGTTTAAGTCGAGTGTGTTTGCATTACATTGCGGGCCGAATTATTTTGTATCGATAAAATTTTAATTGCAATTCCATTTAAAAGTTACCTAATTACATTTCTTATGTCCTATAGGATATACTAACCACCGTTAAGAGGTTCGCCCGTATTAGATTTACACACTGTATACGAGTACACTCGTCGGAAATCGTCTACTTTTCCGCACTTGTTGCATAAATAGCTATAGGGATTGTGCTATAGTCCGCAGGCTGGCACAAAGCGGGTTGCAGATTGCACTTTACTTTATCTTTGAATTTCTTCCTGGATGTAAGGTCACCTCGCGATGTTTTCTCACCCGAAAGCTTATTGGTACAGTACGTAAGTTCCGATAAACTCATTGTGTACGAGCCGGCGGGATTTGAATCCGAGACCATCGGATTGAAAAACGCCTTACTGTTAGGCCACCAGTGCAGCAATATAGACTTTTTTAATGACCTTAGGTAGGTACTTAAGAATAGTAGTGGCACGGAACTCTCAGTCAGCGGCAATTATACGGTTTCGGATTTTCTCCTGTACACACGCGTTTAACATTGCATGGGCAGTTTATGAATTAATTCATTCATAAATATCCCATGGACGCGTGTGTACATATGCTACAAGCTCTCGCTTTTTGCCAAATTTCGTGATTCTAGGTCAACGGAAAGTACCCTATACAGTTTGATTCCGATTGCCCTGCTAGTGAACTGTTTAAGGAATCCAAAATCCTTACTCTCCCGAGCTTGTATATTCTCGAAGTGGCCAAGTATGTGCGAGGTAACCTTGAACAGTTTACGGCGCGGGGGGATCTACACTCCTATAACACGAGACAGCGGGACGAACTGCGCCCACCCTGTACACGTCTAGCTAAGTCCAAAAAATGTATCCACTCAATAGGTCCTAAGGTATATAACAATATACCATCTGAGATCAAGAATGGGACTAGTATGAGATGTTTTGTGAATAAACTTAAAGCTAAACTTGTGTCTGATGCGCATTACTCGGTTGACGACTTTTTCAAATAAATCACACCGCCAAATTCTCGACTGATTCACTAATCCAATGTACAAAAATATGAAATGTATATAAATGTTAACAAAATGTAATCAATCACAGCGCCACATTAACGTTTATGTTATTGAAACTTGTATTGTAGTAATAGTGATACAACTCAATTATAATTATAGCTAAATAACAATATTTGTACTTGCCCTATGCCTACCTGTTGTATAATTATGTAGGTAAGTAATACTAACACAATACACTGGTTCCTACTTACCATATTATTATGTACCTACCTGCCTGACTTGTAAAACTATGTTTTATTAAAAATAAATGAATGAATGAAATTGCAAGTGTATGTGAAATGCGACATAAATGGCCGTATCTTTTGATTGCGTTGACGTAGAGGTTTGGTTTCTACACAGCTTCAAGGGACCGCAGACTTGTGTATGTGGTATTAATTTCAACTTGCTAGCTCTACGCGTTCCTGAGATAAAGGGTCTTGCTTGACACAGACGGACGGACAACAAAGTGATCCTATAAGGGTTCTCTCTTTTGAGGAATGGAACCCTAAAAACTATTCCAGAGACGCCCTCGCTATCTTGAGTATCTACCGGAATTCCGGATGAAGAGCGACTTAGTTAAAGTGCTCAATACAATAGAACCGCGAACACTCTCTCCAATAAATATAACGAGTTACATCAAACGAACAATGAGTTAAAACATTGAGTTGGAGATCATTGCCAATTCTCATCATAACATGGCTGTAGTTCAATTCAAAGGTCGCGAAAGAACTAGTGCTTCGACAAATCATGGGAAGTTGCCAAGCGGAGCCCAGGATACGTGAGTGCCAACAGTTGGTTTTGTTATGAAAATTCAGACGAATTGAGAATTTGAGAACCTCCTCCTTTAGAAATATTGAAGTCGGTTGAAAAATAATGTTATGTCAGAGCTTGGAGTGAGGTTACCAAGCAGAGGTTAGGGTCTCTGAGTCGTGGCAGACTCCGAGAAAACTTAGGGACCAATGATGTAAGTAGCTAAATAAAAAAGCTAAGTAGAAAAATCATGTTTTGCTAAATTGGAGCTCTTTCAATCCTAGTAAGAGAAAAAAGTGTCCTAAAATTTCCAAACTATATTAATTTTTGAATTATACGAGTAATTAATAAAAATTGAGGTTTATAATTAGTTTGAGCGTTGTTCGTTGTACTCAGCTAAGATATTGTTAACAGGAAGTGTTTGTCCGTATTGTTGCGGACTTTCTCAGTTGAAGATATGATTACATTTTCCTGAGTTGAACATAACTTGTCTTACATAAAATCAAGAATTATTTTGTCGTCAGTACTTTCGCGCGAAAATGTTTCACGGGAGCCTGCTGCCATCTGTTGCGTTTTGCAGCAAACAAACATAAGCTAGCTTGGTTAGCACGCACGACCATTTAGAAGACGCACAGTTAAAAGTTCTTGTTGTCATCGTAAGATGGCGCTTTGGACAATATTTGTTGTTTCACTTAATTACAGCGCATTATCAATGAAAATGAGTGTATTTTATGAACGCAGATGACAGAAACGTAGTTATTCTTTGTTGCCTTAATAAACTTGTAAATATTATCCACATTTTAAAATGTTGTCGAGATTTGACTTACAGACCTAATGACCTAATTTTGTTTGAATCATTAAAAGTATTGTACAATTCACTTCAATAGCTACAGAAAACTAATATAAAGAATTTTCAATAATGTTTTGCGCTAGCAAATAAATATTTAATAGTGATATAAGGAAAAAATAATGTATACAATCATATTGAAATTAGCGCCATCTACGAGATGTTAGTTGAACTTTGGACAGAAATAGTTCCTTGCACGACAAGAGTGAACAATATTATTGTTCCACATTTTTCAGGACTGCTAAGGTGGTCTTTATGGCTTCAAAACGTATTATGTACGAAGACGAGATGATTACTATTGAAAACGTAGTTAACTTGGCATTGAAGCCTCAGAGACGAAATTAGTATAGATAAGCTAAAATACTATAAGCACCTATAAGTATAATTCCCTTATTGAATCTACTCGTAAGTGTATTAGTTCAAAAAAGTGCTCTTAAAATCATTAACAGGTATTTTTATGTGATTTCGATTAAGAATCGCTCTGTATCGATTCTAATTGGATTAAGAAATTGTCCCAAAATTTCCATACATTTTCCAAACTTTTCATTCCATACAAAGTGTATGAAAAAATGGTAAAGGAATAGACAAAAAACTTGGGGAACTTTTTTCTCCTATTAGTATTAAAAGACCTCGCGATTCTTCTGAGTAAGAAATCACATAAAAACTCCTAATAAAAAAATGGCCCTCGAATATTACTTACTTACTATAAAAAAAAACATGTCATAATTAATAACTCATACGTTTCTTTTCTTTGATCTCAACACATCACTATCACTACATACCTAGTATAAAAAAGTCGCTTCGCGCTGTCGCGGATTTTGATGCGGTTTTTTTTAATAGATGGAGTGATTCAAGAAGAAGGTTTTATAGGTATGTATAATAATAAAATAACCCATGCGAAGCCGGGGCAGGTCACTAGTTAACCATATAAAAATGCATACATGTAATGTTGTTGTGTTCATTCAGATTTTATGTGTATTGTTGTAAGACATTATTGTTTTAATTAAGTATGTAATGTTTAGTTAATATCCAAACACAATCCAGTATTGTTCAAAAAATACTATGACTATAACCATTGTTTCATATTCACCAATCGCTTTTCGGTGAAGGAAAACGTGAGGCAACCTGAGCGCCTACCACGAACCGCGAACGAAAGTATACCTCCCTTTCGCACTTGTGATTTCTCACTCAAGTACGACAGAGAGGTGAAACTTCGTTCGTGGTTCGTGGTAGGCCTTCTGGCTAATCCTAATGAGGCCTAGTTTACCCTCTAGATTGGAAGGTCAGGTGGCAGTTGCCTCCATAAAACTGGCACCTTAATAGTTTAAACCACTCCAGAACCGCCTTTAATAATAAATAAATAAATATTATAGGACATTCTTACACTAATTGACTAAGTCCCGCAGCAAGCTCAAGAAGGCTTGTGTTACGGGTACTCAGACAACGATATATATAATATACAAATACAAAAACATCCATGACTCGGGAACTCTGTGTTCGTCACACAAATAAATGCCCTTACCGGGATTCGAACCCAGGACCATCGGCTTAGCGGGCAGGGTCACTAGTACCAACTACGCTAAGCGGTCGTCAAAAATTAAAAATTCACAGATTAAAAATCATAAGTCCTACAATGGTCGTCTGGTGGCTCTGGCTAGCCGTTTGTGGGTGTACTGCGTACAAAGTTCGCACATTCAGTGGTGACTGAATGTGCAAACAGTTGCTGAGTAGTTCGGGCCAAAGCCGACCCCAGACTGTAGAGCCATGGCATAAGCCGGGACAACGCTAAAAAAAGGGCTTCGGCATGCAAAGGGGACACACCCATACCTATGTAGTGTTGTCTCGTTCACACACCGGAACGGCGTGCGGATCCAATAACAGCCTTTATGTTAGTACTGTGAAGGGTTCGGCCTAGTGGTGTGGAGCAACACACGTTTTATGGGTACTTAAATATCTTTATGCCACACCTGGCCATAAAGTGCCTTTTTCTGCCCTTTTTCTGGAAAGCCGATTTCTGCCCAAGTGTAGGCATAAAATGATGTACCTAACACGTGAGGTAATAAATAAAGCCCTTGATCGCATATTTACGTCCCTCGCTTGCAGCTCGGGTCGCAAACATCTGCGTTCTCGGATTCTCGGCCTTTCTTTGTTTTACCGCACTAGTTAGGTAATGTACTATTTCAACCGACTTCAATATTTCTAAAGGAGGAGGTTCTCAATTCGTCTGAATGTTTTTTATTTTTTTTAATGGATGTTCACTCATAATTCCGTCATTACTGAACCGATTTGAATTTTTTTTTTTGTTTTCTGAAAGTAGATGGTTCCAGGTTGGTCCCGTTTTTTTCAAAATCCACTTCTGATGATGGGATCCATGAGGAACTGAGGGAACTCCTCAAATTTGAAAGGCACATGCATGCTGATTTGGGTGATTTCTTAAGAAACTCGAGCATTTCTTTACGAAAATCATCAATTTGGTGGAGTGGATCTGATAATGAAGACCAGGGATGGCAAAGTAGAACTGCTTGGTAATTCCCAGAACTATCATCCGATTTTAAAAAATATTTTTTTGTCTGAAAATAGATGGTTCCAGATTTGTTCCGTTTTTTTCAAAATCTATTTCTGATGATGGGATCCATGAGGAACTGAGGGAACTCCTCAAATTTGAAAGGCACATGCATGATGATTTGGGTAGTTTCTTAAGACACTCGAGCATTTCTTTACGAACATCATCAATTTGGTGGAGTGGACCTGATGATGAAGACCAGGGATGACAAAGTGGAACTGCTTGGTAATTCCCAGCTCTATCATCCGATTTGAGACATTCATCTTTTCTTTGTAAAGAAATACCTTCAAGATAGTCCTATTTGATTATAGTTCTATTTTGATGATGGAATTCGTGAGGGATTGAGAGAACTCCTCAAATTTTAACGGCACATGCATTCTGATTTGCGGGTTTCCTTAAGTAACTAAAACATTAATATAAATATAAATACTGTGAGACAATCTTACACAAATCGACCTAGTCCCACGGTAAGCTTAATAAGGCTTGTGTTGTGGGTACTAGGCGACGATATATATAATAGATAGATACATATAAATACTTAAATACATAGAAAACATCCATAACTCAGGAACAAATATTCGTGATAAACACACAAATAAATGCCCTGACCAGGATTCGAACCCGGGACCTCCTGCTTCGTAGGCAAGGTCACTACCAACTAGGCTAGAAGGCCGCCAGATATATATCTACCCTACAATGCAAGTACCTATTCAATTAGTAAACATAATCACAACCACCTACCTGCTCCATCATCGACTTCGTGAAGAACCAAAGAATTAGTCCCACAATAACTTAATCCAATAAGCAATAACACAAGGTAACCTTCCATAGTGTGAGACGTACAATATACCAATGGACTAGGTAAGCAAATGGGTACCTTACCTTAGGTAAGGTAAGTTACCTATTACCGGTTTGTTATTTCCTACTAACTGTAGACTGACCTATTTACTACCACGAAAATCGAACTATTGAAAAATTGTAGCTCCCTCTCTGTCACACTTGCGAAGTCGAATGATAAAGAAGCCTTTCCGCCAATGCAAGTTTCGATGATCGTGGTAGCTACAGTACAAACTCTTATTGAGTGTTACAATTTTAATAAATTTCATTTGCGTATTTGTACCGCTTTATTGCCTTGGAATAAAGCTGAGTCTTTATTACACTGGTTACCAGCTTTTTGAAAAGGATTTCTTGGGACTTCCCGAGGTCTTACATAAAAAAGACTCGAGGCTGTTCCATTTACATCAGTTGCTTAGCAAGTTGTCTGCCAAGTTGCCAACAGAATTCACTTTTCCACGGGCATACATAGCAAAAGACAGTATCAACGAGAATATAATAATACAGGCCTAAAGTATAAGAAATATTCGTGCTAAATGCTTCACAGCGCCCGCCGTCAGCCGTCAGCAGTACTTAGCACTGTGCGAGGAGTCCGTATAAAAGGCAGCCAAATAATCGGCAGCCCAATAATTCGTGTCCATTTTTTTGGTTGCGGATTATTGGGTTGCTGATTATTGTACTGCTAAAACTGTGGCTTCGGATTATTGGGCTTGTCCGACCCGATAAAAGGCAGCACAATAATCGGCGACCCAATAATTGGCGACCACGATGTACATGGATTATTGGGCTGCCGATTATTGGCCTGCTTCGAGATTGCTCGACCCAAGAAAAGGCAACCCAATAATCGGCGACCCAATAATCCATGTACATCGTGGTCGCCAATTATTGGGGCGCCGATTATTGGGCTGCCTTTTCGCGGGATGCGAAAAAAGTCGGTTCTGGCTGTTAGGTCGCAGTTCTACCTAACACTCCTCCTCGCTTCGCTCGTCGTCGTACCTAAACCGACCTGCCTTAAGATTCGATCTAAGGAGTCTGTATAAAAAGCAGCCAAATAATCGGCAGCCCAATAAGTCGTGTCCATTTTTTTGGTTGCGGATTATTGGGTTGCTGATTATTGTACTGCTAAAACTGTGGCTTCGGATTATTGGCCCGCTACCGAGCTTGTCCGACCCGATAAAAGGCAGCCCAATAATCGGCGACCCAATAATTGGCGACCACGATGTACATGGATTATTGGGCTGCCGATTATTGGCCCGCTTCGAGATTGCTCGACCCAAGAAAAGGCAGCCCAATAATCGGCGACCCAATAATCCATGTACATCGTGGTCGCCAATTATTGGGTCGCCGATTATTGGGCTGCCTTTTCGCGGGATGCGGATTAGTGGCACCCTGTGCGAGCGTGCAGCGCCATCTAGAGATGTTGTCGAATTTGGAGTACGATTTAATTTGTATACCTTATACCTAATAGACTGTATACCTCTATTTCTCCACTTTCTTTGGTAGGTAGTAAGTACAGAATATTTAACTTCTATTACTCTGACACCAATCTTTGATACTGACACCATTACCTAGTTTATGGAGCTCTACTTCTACTGGGAAGTACCTACTACGTGTTAGGAGGGCGCAGAGCGTCCACTAGCGCCCTCATTGGGGGGTGTTTTCTACTACTTACACCATTTCATTTCTTTAATAATCCATACTAATCTTATAAATGGGAAAGTGTATGTGTCTGTTTGTTTGTCCGTCTTTCAAAACAAAACAGAGCGACGAATTGATGTGATTTTTTCAGTAGGGATGATTGAAGGGATGGCGAGTGACATAGGCTACTTTTTGTCTCTTTCTAACGCGAGCGAAGCCGCGGGCAAAAGCTAGTCTAGTATATTTTCCTTGTCGTGCCACAAATTTTCCAACTTTTCTTCAGTATGACACATTTTTTTACTATTTACATTTGATTTAGTAAAAAGATAAGTAAAATAAAATGAAATTAGGTATGTATCAAAGACAAAAAGTTGAGAGATTAATAGGACTACAACAAAAATATGATGGATTATAGAGAAATGACTGTATGATGGTGGACGAATGAATAATTTGTTTTATTAGAAAACACAATCCCCGATGCAGGAGCCACTGGACGCTCTGCGCCCTCTTAACCAAGTCCAGTCTACAAACGTAAGGGACTTTTCAGCTATAAAATCAGCAAATATTTTACATCTCTACGAGTTAATTTTTTTGCATATTCACTTGTTTTCAATTTGTCTTGAATAAAACAATCACATCTATGGTATAACTTTTTAATGTATCCAAATATTTGTTAGTTATATACCTACCTACAGATTGATTCACAAAAGCTGGCGCTGTAAAATTTATGAAACTGTCATTAATTTTATAAACATTCCGCACCAGCTTTTGTGAATCGATCTGTACCTAAATGAAATAAATACAATTTTTATTTACTGATTATATGGTAGTATTCTTTACCTTGGTCCGAAATAGCATTAGGAGGACCAAACAATGGATCCATTCCTTCATGAGTCTTAGGGACATCACGAATAGACTCAGTGTTGCACACTATAGACACCAGCCGGTCTATGCCCAAGGCTATGCCAGCGTGAGGTGGACACCCACTTTGTAAGGCATTCAAGAAATGTCTCAGTTTACTGGCATCCATAGCTAACATTTTCAGTAATTTCTCTTGTAATCTTACATTGTGTACTCTCACTGACCCTCCTCCGATTTCATTACCATTCATAACTAAATCATATGCCAACGATCTGACACTCAAGGGGTCAGAGTCAAGTAGATGAATGTCCTCTGGATGAGGTGAGGTGAATGGATGACATGTGTCTAAACCACTTTCTCCTATATTAAATAATGGGAAATCCACTACCCAAAGTATTTCAGTGCCTTTCTTCATTTTAAGTAAATTTTTGGACTGTAATAAATTAGCAATTAAATGACGAATTTCTCCCAAACACAAGCAGGCATTTTCAAAGTCTCCTACAGAAATGATAGATGAGTTGTCATTACCAATAGTAATATTTTTAAAGTTTTCCTCAAATTCTTTACTAAATTCTTTAGTAATGTCATGATCCAACACAACTTTTACATTATATTTCTTAGATATTTGCTCTTTAGTTTTTGTTGTAATTTTTCCTAATGGGTATGGTAAAGCATAGGCAGAGAAATCAGAATCATCAACTTTATCTGGAAATAATCCTTTTATGTTTTCAAATTTTAACTCATATTGAGTGTTAGGTTTGTCTGTACCATAATTTTCTAATGCATATTTGTATGTCATTCTTATAAATGGAGGGTTCTGTATGAGTTTTGGAAAAGTGTCAACAAGCAATGATTCAATCATAGATAAAACTCCATCTAAATTCGTAAAGGACATTTCTATACAAGCTTGGTGAACTCAGGTTGTCTGTCCGGTCGTGTAGTTTCATCCCTGTAGCACCTGGCTACTTGGAAGTACCGGTCGACGCCACCAGACATTAACATCTGTTTAAACCGCTGAGGGCTCTGTACCAATGAATAAAACAGCCCTGGATGGTGTGTGGGAACCAAAAACTCTCTTGCACCTCCGGGAATCTGACAAAACAGGGTTGGCGTCTCCACTTCAACATACCTATGCTGTTCGACTAGAAACCTTCGCATATTGTGCAGCATTCGTGATCTCGGTCTTAGAATGCTTTGCATTTCTGGAAACCGTAAATCAATGTAGCGGTGTTGTATCCTTATCTGCTGCTTAGGTTTCTGATATTCTCTTAAATTGAATGGGAGGTTCACAGCCATATTTAATAATTCTATCCTGTCTATTATAACCTCTATTTCACCAGTTGGCTATGATTATATTAGATTAGAATTCATTTCATTCATTCATTTCATTTTGAGGGCTGTGAGTTACTTCCCCTTGTATTTTAACGACAGACTCAAGCGGTAAGTTAGATAAGTCAATGTTTTTAGGGCCTACAGTACACTGGACAGTTCCATAAGCGTCTCAGAGTAGAAGAAACTTTGACAGACCTACATTAAAAGCTCTCAGTTCCCCACAAGTGTGAGTCCTATAAGTAAATGAGTTTACATTTTCTGTAGAACCGTCAGTGCTAAATTGTTCTGAAAGTGAGACACTTCTTTGACTGCTTGCTGTGACGAACGCTCCAGGACAAAACTTGTGCCGTCGGTTTACTTCTGACTATGCATTGTGCCGCTAGGGGCTGTAATCTTGAAAGAGTTCTGGAATTAATCGCTATCTGCTCGCATGCAGAAGGACTAACTGTCTTTAGATAAATTAAGTTTTTTCTCCACATTTTGATTCAGTTATCTTGGTGATATAGGTTGGTCAAAAGAAATAGTTTGACTTGGAGGCGTAACTTTGGCTTGCTAACATAAAAATGAACATTAAGATGACTTAAATAACAATCGCATACTTAACGCAAAGTTTACAATATTTTTGTTGCGGTTTGTCTTAGCTGTCACCGTCAGTTTAATTTATGTGACAGATTCTGAAGATTCAAGGGTGCATTCAGATACTATCAAATATTCGTTAGCAGAGTTAGTAATAATAATAACAGATAAAGACAGTTTAGGGCAATGTAGCTGTACGTAAAAATATATATTGCAGATACTGCACGCCTACTACAAACATCGAAAATTGGCATTGACTTGACGGAAAAACCTCTTTGTCACTCCAATATGCAAGTGGGACAGAGATGGAGATACAAATCCGCGATCGTTCGATTATAGTTAACCCTATGGACTTAATGGTTCGAAATAAAGCATTTGAATTTGAATAGTGGTATAGGCCCTGGTAACGATATGCATTTACGCAACCCACACATACGCAATATGAAAGAAGCCTTCCATTATATAAGGTGCTAACAAATTAGTCACGAATATTTTAAGAGATAATACATTGTATTAAAACAATTAACTTTAAAGTATAATTAATAAAAAAAAAAGAAAAAAAAGGAACTTTTGTACCTATATAATTTTTTTGTTTTCATTTACCGAACAAAAATAATAATTATAATTCCGTCTAAAAATAATCACCATGTGCAAATTTAACTGACAAGATGTTTAGCATGACGTTGACAACCGAGTATTTGATTTGGGTGCCACTAATCCGCATCCCGCGAAAAGGCAGCCCAATAATCGGCGACCCAATAATTGGCGACCACGATGTACATGGATTATTGGGTCGCCGATTATTGGGCTGCCTTTTCTCGGGTCGAGCAATCTTGAAGCAGGCCAATAATCGGCAGCCCAATAATCCATGTACATCGTGGTCGCCAATTATTGGGTCGCCGATTATTGGGCTGCCTTTTATCGGGTCGGACAAGCTCGGTAGCGGGCCAATAATCCGAAGCCACAGTTTTTGCAGTACAATAATCTGCAACCCAATAATCCGCAACCAAAAAAATGGACACGAATTATTGGGCTGCCGATTATTTGGCTGCCTTTTATACGGACTCATTTGATTTGACGTTAAGGCAGGTCGGTTTAGGTACGACGACGAGCGAAGCGAGGAGGAGTGTTAGGTAGAACTGCGACCTAACAGCGCGCGAGCCGAGCGAGCGAAGCGAGCGTGCCGCGGCAGCGGCCGGCGAAGCGCCAGAACCGACTTTTTTCGCATCCCGTGAAAAGGCAGCCCAATAATCGGCGACCCAATATTTGGCGACCACGATGTACATGGATTATTGGGTCGCCGATTATTGGGTTGCCTTTTCTTGGGTCGAGCAATCTCGAAGCAGGCCAATAATCGGCAGCCCAATAATCCATGTACATCGTGGTCGCCAATTATTGGGTCGCCGATTATTGGGCTGCCTTTTATCGGGTCGGACAAGCTCGGTAGCGGGCCAATAATCCGAAGCCACAGTTTTTGCAGTACAATAATCTGCAACCCAATAATCCGCAACCAAAAAAATGGACACGAATTATTGGGCTGCCGATTATTTGGCTGCCTTTTATACGGACTCATTTGATTTGACGTTAAGTGGTCAGTTAGGTGTTAGGTAAAAGAGGTACTAAAATATGTTCAATGAGTACTCATTTAATAATCACACTAACGGGGTGTTTTAACGTTGCAAATTTGTTTCCTAGTTTTCTACAAAAAAACATAACAAAACTTATGATGTTTCATACCTAAACGTACTCCGAGAACCGAGTACTATCAGCGGTAAAAATATCCGTGACTAAATTGTTAGCACCTTATATCCTCCTGGATCCTGGGGGTATCAATTCTGGCAAAACCGATATTTTTTTGAAAAAATCGATTAAGTAAGTAACCAGGAACGTAGGAAAATTAGTAAAAAAAATCATGGTGTTTTCCCCTCGATTTTTCCTTATGGTCTCAGGCGAATACATGGGGACTGTGTCCTCACTCGAGGTACCAGTAGTATCAAACAAAATACTACAAAAATCAACTTTACTTGCATAAAAAAATACAAAAAATACTTATTGGTATTTATTATACATAACCATATTAATTCACTCTCAAATAAACCGAAATCTTATGAATCTATATCTTGATCTTGGATATAAACCTACAAAAAATACGTATGTTTACTAACAGCACAAGCTAACACATTAAAGTCAATAACAAAATAAATTCTTCTTGGTGGAGGAAGAGACAGACAGACAAAATAGGCTATTAAAAAAAATTGTACGAGTATACATGTAACAATAGTATGTAAGTTGCATTTTAAGCAAATTACTTTAATGTAATCCACTAACTAGAAATCACAGTTACAATTTTCCTTACTAAATAAGTTACGTCTTAGATTTTACATTTCTTAGGACATTTTTATCTTAACATAATTATAGTTTAGTTATTAATGCATTAACCATACAGTTCAATATTTTATTTACATACAACTTAAAAAACAAGAAAATAAAGTAACTTAAATCTTCAGTCTTACATTGATTAGGACTTTTGTCTTACCTTAAATAATCATCTTAATTAATAATATAAGACTCCGAGGACTAGGAACCGCCGAGGTTATATGTTCTGAGGACAATCTTTGAATATTTTCCAAAATATCGCTATTTTCGTCGTCACTTTCAGATTCTGATGAACCGGAACCATTAAGTTCAAGATGATGACTTCTAATATAAACATCTTCGCCTTTAGAATGACTGTCGGATTCATCAAAGTTAAGGTCACAGTCATTTAAGCCTGAAAATTGGAAACATAACATGATTAACTTTCATGTGAAATAAAAAAAACTTACAGTATTGAGACCGGCTGTACTCGTACGAGAACATAAATTTACTTGTTTAAGTCCGCTAGTACTCGCACGAGAACATAAACTTCAGAGCTATATAAAGTCAAAGTTTTTTAATTATACGGATGAAATCCACTAACTAACATATGAAATACATCGTATATGTATTAATTAAAACCAAACAAAAATATATAATTAGACTTTCAGTGAGATAAATTTGGATTTACTTACCCCGGGGCATAGTGTGGCCGGTAGTGTCAGATGTCTAAGCTGCACTGATCGCTGATTGGCCATCTGAGACTAGGTGTTTGTTTTGTTTGGTTGACAGTTACGTTCGGAAACGTTTTATGTGTACAAAATTGTTATGCTGCTTTGACATTGCACAGGAGATTTTTTTAAATGTTATGTCCTCAAGTGAGGACCGGGGGATCCAGGAGGATATAGAAGTTAATACACCTTGATAAATATACTTTGACAAACCACAAATTGTGTATAACGCTTAGCACTACGAAGTGAAAAAAAAGAAAAAAAAACTGCTATCTTATATTATATTATATATTTTTCTATATTATATTTTCGTTTCGCCTCTCGCTCGCACCGAGGCAACATTTAACTGGTGCGAGCGAAAGGCAAAATACAAATACACCAAGTGGAGTACTTGTATTATGCGGGATTTGTATGCCATGGCCATTATGCGGGACGTAACGTAATTGCTAGTCTGACAAGCCAAAGCTGCAGTAATTTTTTTTTAGTTTATATGCGTCCCTACTATTTCATACCAAAAAAAGAGACGAACATAATGAAAAAGAAAATCTACTGCAGTATTGCGTAACCCCTCATGCTCATAACTGCGTCCCTTACCATCGCCCATCATGGCCCATCGTGTGGAGCAGCCATTATGATATAGATATTAGTCTGGCAACCACAGCATGCCTGATGGTGCTTTTACATGCTCGGGCTCTCGGCCGAATGATTCGGCCCACCCTAGTACACGCTCATTCGAGACAGACTATATAGATAAAATTTAAGCCAGACCATAGACAATTTAAGCTTTTTCAGGTAGTTTCGGTGAGTTAAACAGTGTTTTAAATAGCTTTGGTTATTGAAACTATTTAAGACACTTTTTAAATAGCTTTACCCGAAGTGAAATTATTTAAGACACCTTTTAACTCAACCAAACTACCTGAAAAAGTACTTAAATTGTCTCTGGTCGGGCTTAAGTTTTCTCTATATAGTCTGTCTCGAATCATCGTGTACTAACATGGCCGAAACATTCGGCCGAGAGCCCGAGCATGTAAACGCACGGTAACACGAACATGAAAATTGGCATTGACGGAAAAAGCTCTGTCACTCTAATATGCAAGTGTGACAGAGATGGAGGTATAAATTCGCAATTGTTCGATTTTCGTGGTACTAGCCGCAGTAATATTTTTTTTAATTTATTTACCACCCTATTTTTGCACTCCGAAATTAAGCCCACGGAAGAATAACTAGCGTGGAAGTAGTACGATAACTGTCAAATGAGAACAGTTTGGAGCGATCTATATTTTGGCAGTGGATTTCTCAAATGTCGTAAGTCTAACTTAATTACGTGCCTCTTACGACATTTGTAAAATCCACTATCAAAATATGCGACCAAGTTAAGTTGTAATGCATTGATACCGACTACCAAATTACAACGATGTGTTTAATTTGGCTGCTTGGACGAATTGCATCAAAAGAGATCAGCAAACTGTTTTCAACCTACGGAATCGGAGAAATAACAAACATATATACATCTCTTTTTGTCACTTCCTTTACTTGGTAAGCAAGTGAAGGACGAGTTTATGACTTTGATGTTTTCAGTTTTGACGGGAGGCTTGATTAAGCCAACACATAGTCATTGGAAAGAGGAAAACAGTTTTTTTTTGCTGGGGTGAAAAAGGAAGTTTATATTTCATCAGTTCCAAATATATTTATTAAGTAAACAGTCCTTCAAACTTTATATTAAATATATCACTACTTCTCTCTGTATATACTTCGGTATAAACACAAGTAAGCAGTGAAAGGCGACTTTACATTTCGTAAATAATGCCTGTAAATAGTAACGCTTATATAAACAATAATTAATCAACAGTCTTAAATCTATGCTATTATAATAGTAAAAATGTGAATGCTTTAGTCAAGCATGGTTATGAAAGTCGTCAAACTAGCATTTTAAATAGATGCGTGTTGAAAGCAGAATTCAAAATGGTTACATTTTGCTTCCCCTTTGACACCTCTTTAAAATGCATGTTTTTATCAAGAAAGAAAAATAATCGAGAAAAATAGGTACAGTCAACTACAGAGATATGAATATAGCCAAAGTGCCAAAATTACGTAATACACGACTTTAATGTTCAGATTTTTTTCTTTTAGTACTTTTGGACAGGCTAAAGCTCTAAGCCAGTGCCTTTTCATAACCTTTTCCTTAACATTATTAAGTCTAATCCGGTATGATGCCATCAGTATGTTCAGATAATAATATCTTGTATATATATTTTTGGCACTTTGGCTGTATTCATATATCTGTAGTTGATTATACATAGGTCAGAAAAAAAAACAATTGAGATCTCTCAAAAGATAATCAACTGTAAAGTCAAAACAAATATCTCGTCTTACTAACACCCAATAAACTAATTCAAACATACAACAAAAGACATGTTCATATTTCATAATACGAACGGCCTCCTAGCCTAGTTGGTACTGTTGGTAGTGACCCTGCCTACGAAGCAGGAGGTCCCGGGTTCGAATCCTGGTCAGGGCATTTATTGTGTATTAAATGAAATTCCGCCTTATTACTTTAGAATAAGGTGGCAATTTGTTTACACAGCTCATGAAAGTGAACGGTACGAAAACTGTCAAAAGAAAGTGAACCTAAACAGTGTAGAGTTTAGGTGAAAATGACAAACTAAAGCCTTAGGTTATCAAAGATGTGGTACAAGCTAGTGCCGGCAGAGGTCATGGGCGGCGGTGGGGGGTATAGCGGGTAGTCGTAGGGTACGTTGAAGGGCACCGGCTGCACGGGGGGCGGGTATACTGGTACGGCAGCTGCGGGAGTGCGCTCCACATTGCATGACAGGGCCTGTAAAAAAAAAGTAGGTACAATGCATGTTATTACAATAGTTATTTATTATACAAGGGGCAAAGTTAGCGAGTGGTTCAATAACTGGAATGTCTGGAATCTTTCGCTTTACGAGGGTCTCAAGGCACGAGAGTTGAACAAACTTTGCCGCCGAGTGTAATACAACATTTTTTCCCTCACTATTACGAGGAAAATACAGACTAAATACGATTATAAATCTTATCCACATGTGAGTTATCCAGAAGTAACCATTAAAAATCTATTTCAAAATTTGTCATAGAGTAGATAAGCTCCTGGTACTTAGATATTGCCAACAGCTTACCAAGTGCGGGATAAGACACGATCACCTGACCAATTTTAGGTGTGACCTCCGATTGCGCATATTTACTATGGGCATACAGGACTCACTTATACTGGACTGGTGGTAAGTGATAGGAATTAGATTACTTTGCCCCACATGTGGATAAAGTGCGTTTTTCCACGCTAGTTTTAAAGGACAAAACAGCGAGCGATTCCGAGAGTCCGAGCTAGTGAGGGGAAAAATTTATTTAGAACTAGAGAAAGGGAGTAAACATTCTTTCATTACAGGAAATTTAGAACCAGAAGTTGTAGATTGAAACGCCAAGGGATTGTTAATAATACTACATAATTATATCTTAAAATAAATAATTTGGTAGAAAAGATTCAGAGAACAATAGAAAAAAAATGTCTGCAGGGCGATTTCGCCATCTGACCAACCTGTGCAAGTGTTTGCAATATAGTGAAAGTTGTTACATGTATGTTGAAGATGGCAAATTGCAATGATTGGAGAATAGTACCTCAATACATTGCAGTTCAATCTCTGCACCTTCCTCTCTTGCCTGCATTGGACTTAAGCAGGCCCGTGTCATGAACGGCCCCACAGGGCTGGGCACAGACAGCAGCGGCAGCCCCACTTGTGGGAGCTCAATGTGGCACACCCACATCACGGTGCCGGTGTGGTCCAGGAACTGGTGGTAGGTGTAGTTTGGAGCGGCCCAAGAATATCTGAAGTGGATAAATAGATTTAAAGGACTTTGAAGCAAGGTTCCAACTGTACCCCAGGCGGGCTAAGATGCCAAGCTGATATCCTGATAATTGCTGGATAAGACTATAGTTTGTCGGCACGTTCTGACAATTTCTGATAATTTTAAACAGTGTCTTTGCATTTGGCAGCTGTCACCATCGCGCTATCCGTGCAACTTGTCAGTTTATCAACTTATAGCATTATCTTATGACATTCGTGGACAACCATCTTAGGCCCGCAGGTGTACAAAGTTGTTGAGCATTATTTTTAGCAGGAATTTATTTATTGATTTATATGTCAGGAACACTTAGAATAAAATAATTACAAAAAAGTTTCGAAAATGTTTACACCAATAAGAACCTTATTAACCAGACACAAGGTCCAATTAACATGCAAGATTGGAAACTGAATGAAAAAAAAGGAAGCTTACTTTTTACACATTGCATCAAGCTTAGCTGAAGCCGACATGTAGTTATCCTTCAGGCTCACGCTCCTGTAGCTCGAGGTCCCATCTCCCGGAGACCCACAAACAGAGTTGGCCGCACAGCCCGAGCTGATGCCTTCATCTTCCTTCCCATCCTCGTATTCCCTCTTGTTTAAGTGGTGTTTGTAAAGCAATAAAGTCTGTGTCAAATCCATGTTATGGTTAAACTTCGCATTGCCTCTAATTGATTTTTGAATTCGATATAATTCTCTGTCAACTGGCTTAGCCCATTTTATTTCTATTTTACTGCCTTCAACCTCTGCCCTTTGTAACTTGGCCATCGCAAGTTCAGCTTGCTCTCTTTCAAAGAAATGTATGAAAGCATATTCATACATTTTCTTTACGCGCCTCACCTTGGCGTTGATGGTGGCTTCAAATAGGTTTTGAATCGTATCGGGCGTTGTACCGATAAGGAAATTACTTACATATAGTACTTTCACCTGAAACGCAAAGCGGCACGTAAGAAATGGCAGGGCTGCAAAGCAAGGGTGCATTGACTATTCAATTGTTAAGTCTGAAAGGTTTTGATTACTTCAGCAAACATGTACTCTCGCTCAAATTTTAACGACTGCATAGCCAAGAGAAAAAATAATTCGCAACGCTACGACGCTAAGAATAAAATAAAAAACATACCTCTTTCATACGTTCGTCGTCAATGTCAGGCTCAGGCTGCGCCCAGTCCAGCCTCACTTCCTGGTCCCACAGCTGCACGCAGCCCGGCACGACGGCCCGTCGCGCCATTGCTGCTGCGCGGTGAGACGTGAACTCCACGAAGGCAAAGCCTCTATTCTTTCTTCTATCGAAGCAGTTTTTGTATATAACCACGTCGACGATACCGGTAAGTTTCTTCGAAAGCTCCTCGAAGACTTCCTCTTTAGTCTTGGTTCTAGGGATCCCGCCAAGAAACAGACGGCAGTTGTCGACGGATTTCACGACGCCGATCTGGCGGCCTGGCCTGATCTCGTACCCGTTCAGCTCCCTGATGGCGGCAGCGGCGTCTTCACGCCTCGTGTACGTGACGAAGGCGTACCCGCGGTTGGAACCGCTAAAATCCATCATGAGCCGCATTTCATAGATTTTCCCTAGCCTCGCGAAGATCGGTACGAGTTCATCTTCAAATATCTGACGAGGCAGCTTGCCGATGAAGACTTCGCAGTGTTTCGGGGGCGGCGGGCCGTTCCAGCCCGGCGGCGGCCCGAATTTCCTTTGTCCATTTTCTTGCGCTATTTCATATCCCGTCTTTTTTTGCAGTTCCAATAGTTTATGTGTAATTGACGTGTCCTGGTCCACCATATTATTAAATAAAATAAGTTTTGAAAAAGTTGCGATAGCGTTTAGAATACGCGGCGCGCTAAAAGAGACAGGCGGTTAGGCGGGGGCCGGCGCGTCAAAGTGTCGGCTCCCTTTATACTTTACCGACAAGAGGCCGCCCGGCCCGGGTGTGACGTCACAGGCGAACTAGCGGTTGATATTCAACATTTAAAGTATTCTTTAATATAATTCTTAAATACTAACATATTTAAACAGCAAATAAATTGAAAAATAAGTATATTATAAGGAATCATTATTTTAAATCATGATTAAGAAATATATTATAGCAAACTTATATATAAAGTAAGTTTTTTAAAGAATATGCACAATAAAAGATCCTCTTAATTTAAGCACTTTTTAATTTGAAAACACGTTTATTTGTACTAATTTGTACATAGATCCAGTTATTAAAAAACTACTTCTATTGTGTAGTTACTGGTTATTTAGTACTTATGAATATGCGAAAATCAATATAAATTAGAGTCTAAACATGTTTGGTATTTTCCATCCATAATTACCTATCTTTGTTGCAAACCGATTTAAAAGAACTAAAGGCTAAACTCGTAGCGAACTACGTGAGATATTTATTTAACATAAAGTACGAAAATCTATTGGTTATTTTTTAAGATTTTTGGTTTAAAATATTTCGTAATAGAGGTATATTTAGGTATAAGTATCTCATTTTCGTTAATGCGACATGGCTGTATGAGTAGGTAACTGCAATGCTCACTAGATGGCGCTGTACTCAATAACGTTTCTAAAAACTTTCTATCAGAATTCGAAACATTTGAATGGAATAGTAATTTAGGCTTTTGGACATTATGAAAAACTGAAGAGTAGTGTGGTCAGTGTCAGCAAGAACTACAGTTAGCGTTATGGCATAAGAGTCAATAACAGTGGCAGCCGGGATACAGCTAGGAAGAATAAGCCATCCTTCTAGCGTCATCCCTGCTGTCACTGTTCAGGGAGCCTGTGGTCCACTTTAGAACCTAATCTCGAGCCTAATTTGGCGTAGGCGCTAGTTTTTACGAAAGCGACAGTGACCTTTCGACCTTTCGGCCTCATTAGGGTTAGTTAGGTTTCCTCACGGTGCCGATGTGTTACTCACCAAAAACTATTTCGTACACAAGTTCTGAGAAACTATTGACACAAGCCGGGGTTTGAATTGAACCTGCGACCTGGATTGAAAGTCGCAGGCTCTCACCGCTGGTTCACCAACGCTGCCGCGTCAATACCTCTTGATGCCTTCAAATGTTAATGTCCCAGTGATTTCATAAATTTTGAAATTGGGGGAAGAAGCATTTTTGAAGAAGCCGTACAAGAAGCATTTTTTAAAACTTGTTTTCATAATAAAGTAAATTACCTATACATAATTACAAATAATAAAAACTGGTCTGCGTATGAGCGCTATGCTATCTAATTGAAACGTCTTACTTGGAGCACGATTGTGTGTTAAACTCTATGCCTCGTCCTCCCAATCCAATCCAATTATGAACTTTATAATGAGGAAATAATTATTATACAGTCATAATATGTGGTTGAGTTTAGTGGAAGGTACCACTAATTATGTCGCTTGTTCATAAGGCTCATTTCTAAATGAATCTTTTTGTCATTATACGGCCTCCTAGCCTAGTCGGTAGTGACCCTGCCTACGAAGCAGGAGGTCCCGGGTTCGAATCCTGGTCAGGCCATTTATTTGTGTGTTTATCACGAATATTTGTTCCTGAGTTATGGATGTTTTCTATGTATTTAAGTATTTATATGTATCTATCTATATATATCGTCATCTAGTACCCACACCACAAGCCTTATTGAGCTTACCATGGGACTAGGTCAATTTGTGTAAGATTGTCCTACAATAGCGCCTTATCGTCACGCGGCAAAGTGGTACCTTTTACTTAAGGCCGTCCCCTATCCCAATGACCTCGGCGATTTGAGCTTTCTTCCCCTACCGCTTCCTTTCCTCACCGGTTATACAATAACGGTTATAAGCATAAGTCGTCACCTAGGAAGAGCTGCTTGTACTAGGACGCAACCCTATAAACTACTAGTGCCATCTTACACGACTGGCCCCGTCGCCCGCGCAGGCATCTCGAGCCGGCGTTTTCGGAAAAATGCGTGTAATAGCTTTTTTCTCGAAAAGTACAAAACCTATCCAAAAATCAGTGGATGCGTGATGCGTTTAAAGTAAACATAAATATAAAATGCTTGTCTTAGTTTCTTTTACTTACGACGCATAATAAAGGAGTAGATACAGATTTAAGGTAGAAAAAAGGGTTTACGGTTATATTTTTTTTTCTCTTGATGTATTATGTTTTTCGACAATTTAGTGGAACCAAATGTAGAACAAATACCTAGCTACATTATATATTTTTTTCAAGCGTTGTGCTTGGAGCTGAACAAAGCCTATTCACTTTAAAAACAGTGAAATATGCCGGGTAGCCCCTTAAAACAGTCACGTAGGTATCTTTAATATTTTTAATGATAAGGGGTTTCTGAAAAAAGTATACAAAAGCTAAATTTCCATAAAATTCTTTAATTCGTTAACGCACGGCACACATCAGCATTTAATATAAATAGTAAGTACCTATATACGTATATTTTTTTTAAAATTTATATCACTCTTTACATAATATTCTTACAAATTATCACATTGATTCATACACAGATCGTTGGACCACCTATTATGTGCCTACTTCAAGATATAATATATATATCAATATTTATAGACTTATTAAAAGCGAAATCAGATACAAAATAAATAATTGATTGAATTTGAGGCATTCTATATTAATACCGACAATATTGTTAATTTTCAATCCCGCCGAACGTGCTATTAGTCAATTAGTGCCAACAAATTATATCTACTTGCGTATTCTTTGCATGCATATAATTATCCACCCTCCCGCCGCATACAAATTTAAATACCTACCTAAATGAATATAACAAGCCACCACCAAAAATTACAAAACTCGTCACTCATCCCCTAAAATGCGAGATAACCTATCTCGTAAACTAAAGCCTATCATGTAAGCAAAAGGTACTTTTTAAATTGCCAATAAGGTCGATTTTATAAAAATGTTTGCCTCTGCGGTTGCGTCCATATCTAGCCAATGTGCGTGCACTTATGGATATTTTCAGAAACAGGTGCACCATTTTAATGAAAATGGGTCCTCGATTTTCCATACAAAAATATTGTCAGTTTTGTAAAGGCCCATACAACATGTATGAAAAAATGCATTACAAAACTGACCGAAAAAACGGAACACTGTTTTTCTTTTTTTAAATGAATAGTACTCGTGATTCTGGTTATAAAAAACCTAAACCTTCCTATATTAAAAAAAAAGGAAATGGTGCCCTATTTTTGAAAATGCCCTTAAGTGCGTTGTCGGTCCTCGGAATCCTCCTTTTTTTAAAGGGTCAGCAACGCGCATGTAACACCCCTGGAGTTGCAGGCGTCCATAGGCTACGGTGACCGCTTAACATCAGGCGGGCCGTATGCTTGTTTGTCACCGTCGTAGTATAAAATATATATATATACTAATTTAATCTTCTCCTGAACAATTTCTTAATTGGGTACAAAGCAAAATGGCAATGCCCATATAGGTACATCAAATTGCCAACCATGCTATCCTAGTCACTTTTACAGGTTTAAATCTAATAAAGCAAACAGAATCTGCAATGAGCACAAAGAGCCTCAGATAATGTGAATAATGACAAAGGCAGATTCAAATTGGTTGCCAACGCCATCTATTTTATTAATTAAATACTATTTTCAAACGTCAGATGAGCTACGAGCGTCGAGCGCTACATGAAATCCCTCCCTATCACACTTACGTGCCAAATCGTAAGTGCGACAGAGATGTAACAGGTCGTTCCCGGTCCGCGATAGACCCTTGAGTTTTATGATGGCTAAGTCTATACGAGTGACGTCACTGCTTTACCGACCCAGCTAAGGTAGAGATGAGAAAAGTGTTGCCATGTTGTACTTAAAAAACTAAAAGTAGGGTTTTTTACTTTGAGGTTATACAAAAAATTTAGAGTAAGCACGTATTAACGCAATAGTACAATTTAACAATAGAGCATATTATTATTAACATACTAGTGATTAAAATGAAATTGCGACCCCTATATCTCACGACCGATATGGATCATATACTAACTTAAAAAATATTTTTATCTCATCTAACCACCTGCCGAATTGCGATCTCACACTGCGATCCGACCAACGATACTCGAGTTATCGTCGATTAACAAACAAACATACATATTTATATAAACATACGTATTTGTATATTATACATATCGTTGTCTGAGTACCCGTAACACAAGCTTTCTTGAGCTTACTGCGGGACTTAGTCAATTTATGTAAGAATGTCTAATAATATTTTTATTTATTTATTTTATTACACTTTAGATAGTCAGATTGGAAGAAATAATAAAAAATAAGCTGTTTACAATATTATAATAAAATTATGTATAACACTCACATAGTTTTAGTCACTATGCGCGACATGTTTCAGACATCTTAGAATGCCATTATCAAGTGTAAATGACCGTGCGCGACAACGCATGCTGGCGGACGCGGATGTATGAACCTAATACCTATACAGTAGAGCCTCGATAATCCGTAATCAGGCTAATCCGAACATCGCGGTTATCCGAACTGTCGTTCTTCTGCCGTGGCATCTGACAGAAGCTTCTTTTAGCCCCTTTCGAGTATTAAAGTTACTCTACATGTGCTAAGTCTAACACTACATAACGGTATTTACAAATATCCTTAACAGAAATAAGTTGTTCATTGGCGCAAGGTACCCCGTCGTCTCACGATAAAAATCTTGGAAACCTCTTCGGCCCAAAAAATGTAATGCAAAAGCAGTAGTTTCAGATGTTTCAACCATAGTTATCTTATTAAATTACAATATTGGTACTTTTAGATTTATCTTAATGTTTTAATCAGAATAAGGTCAAGTTGTATTGTTAATATACTATAACCCAACGCTCCGTGAGTCGGAACAGGGGTAATTTTTTGACGTTCATATTATCGAGGCTGTACTGTATATGAAATAATATGTAGGTATATATGTATTAATTACGGAAGGATAATCATGGATATATAAATCTTATTTCTTACTTAAGGCCATTACAAAAGCCAAATACAATGCTTAGTGTTACTTGTTTTGTCTGATTAAAAGAAAGTCATTCAAGGCCACGCCGATTTCACGCCGATCAAATGTCGGCGGCGGCGGCGTGGTAAAAATGGCCGGCGGCGGCGGCGCGCCAGCGCGGCGCGCACGTCTAACGCGGACTTTATTATAATATTAATATGACTTACGATAGTTTATATTCGACTATTTCCAATATCCATATATCTTTTGGGATTGGTAGTAGCGAAAGAAGGAAACAGTATGATTTTCTCTCACTGCCGAATTAGAAAGGATCCCAGCAAAACAATTATTAACAAATATAAAAATCGGGTAACTTGTCTTTAAAAAAAAAATACAGGTTGTAACAAAATGCTAGTGATGCGTTTAATGGGGTAGTCAGTATTAAGATCTGTTTAGAAAAAAAAGTGACACGAAAAAGAAACGTTCAGGGTTGCGCAGCATGCCTACCACGAACATCGAAAATTGGCATTGACGGGAAAATCTCTTTGTCACTCCAATATGCAAGTGCGACAGAGACGGAGATACAAATCCGCAATCGTTCGATTTTCGTGGGATTAGGCCCTGGGAGGTCGTCCTGCCACAAATAAAAAAACTTTTGTGCGATTTTTTTTTTGTTGCCTAATAAGACCACGATACTGTTTACTCCCTTAAACTAGCAGTATTTTTACTACTCATTCTAGATATATGGAACCTTATTGAACCCTTAGAACGCTAGTAGAGTTTTATTACGTCATCTCTTCCAAGCTAATAAACTGTCAAACATTTAAATTTTAATTTAAACGTCAAACTTCAATGAAATTATGACATTTACTTAACACTTTCACAATTTGTGCTATCAAAATGTATGTAACCTTAGCTTTTCGTTTAACCATTTTTTTTATTTAACTTTAAGTGTAAGTTCTTGTTTACTATCAATTATAATCCGTTATTGTCTTCAAATAAAATAAATTTAATTGAATATGAAATTAGCTTAGTACGTACGACTCTATTCTCTATTCCCAGGTTTCTATTACCTAAAATCTTGTTAAGTTATTTAAAGTGTAAAAGAATGTATAATAACATTTATAACGCCCACGGGCACTATTGAATGATTTTATAATGTTTGTTATTGTTGCCTGGCCTCGTGTTCTTGGTCGATGCTATGTATGGGAGCCGGAGAGAATGAAAGAACGCTGTTGCTTCGTTGGAATTATAATTTGTAGTGAATGTATTTAAACCTATTACATAATTACATATGCTAGTTTTACTATAACGCCACCTAGTGGGCGTATATAACTCCTCGACCAGGGAACATGGTCTAATTTATCAAATTTTAAATAGCTAATTTTAATATAATGCGCCTAGATGGCGCTGTCAACTTGTCTACGAGTTGACAGTTATGTTATTTAAGTCTCGTTAAGTGAAATATTAATTTCTTTTGAGAATAATAAATATCTTTAATAAATAAATAAATATTTATGGGACAATCTTACACAAATTGACCTAGTCCCACGGTAAGCTCAATAAGGCTTGTGTTATGAGTACTAGACGACGATATATAAATAATAGATAGATACATATAAATACTTAAATACATAGAAAATATCCACAACTCAGGAACAAATATTTGTGATAAACACACAAATAAATGCCCTGACCAGGATTCGAACCCGGGACCTCTTGCTTCGTAGCCAGGGTCACTACCAACTAGGCTAGGAGGCCGTTAACCCCAAAACAATGCGACTATAATTATTCTCTATTCCCAGGTTATTATAACCTAAAACAAAATTGCGATTATTTCTTTCATCAACCTGGCAACACCCGTTCTATCGGCAGTAGAGCTCCATACGCATTGCGGTTCGCCCGCGCCGCAGTGCCCCGACAATGTTTACAAGCCGTGCTGTGATATAACACCAAACCAGTGTCAAAACACTCATTTATACCAGTGAAAAAAACATGTAAACCTCAATGTGGTCGATAAGGTACGTTCTCATTCAAATTTGGAATAAATTCACGGTTGATTTGTGTTCTAAAGTTAAAATTTATGTTTTAGTTTTAAATAAACGCATTCGGCGGTCATAATTTGACTTTTATAATCAGCCGGAAATAATTAATATGCATATCGAACTATTTACGTTAGGTATGTTATATTATTATATTCCTCGTTAAAATTATACATAGTATAAAACAAAGTCGCTTCCCGATGTATGTATGTATGCTTAAATTGCTTAAATCTTTAAAACTACGCAATATGTTTATATGTGCGAAGCCGAGGCGGATCGCAAGTACCTATCTAAATAATTTACAGCATAATTGTGCTCAAGTATTTTTAAATTTGAACGGTCTCGAAATTAATGTCTATTTGAGTCGCTTCCCAATGACCTTGTTTATTTCGTACCGGCTTCTAAAAGCTATGTCATGGTCATGCCATTGCGATGTAAATATTAGCATAAGACTTACATACATTGTGTTTTATTACGCAAGCCGAATTTGTGTTTACTACAAATGAAAAAATATGTATCGAGAAAATCCATACTAAACTAATATTATAAATGGGAAAGTGTGTGTCTGTCCGTCTTTCACGGCAAAACTCAACGACGAATTGACGTGATTTTTCAAGTGGAGATAGTTGAAGGGATGGAGAGTGAAATAGGCTACTTTTTGGCTCTTTCTAACGCGAGCGATGCCGCGGGCAAAAGCTAGTAGTCTTATATATATCTAATCAGCTGTATTCAATTTTGAACCTTCTTTTTTTGTAATAATTTCCGATGTGTACCACGCTCATAACTCGGAATAAGATGATATGGGATATATTTTGCACCCATGCACCCATATTTTTACAGTACACTGTTAACTATTAACTCCTGCTTTGCGAATGTAACATATTTTGTGTTAACCTTCAAATATTGACGAAAATCTGTATTTTTAATTTTTAATAAAATATTTTTTTGATTTAAATTTACGCTATGCAAACCGTGTAAAAACGAGTGCTGTAAAGAACTCGAAACGTAGGGTCATATTGTTAATAAACACGATTAATTCGTTCTTTAAAATTTTGTAACAAATCAAAATATTATTTCATTTAATATTTTTTGATTTGTTATTAAAGTAGTACTAACACTACTGTATAGAAATTATAAATTGAAATAGATGGCATGTCATATACCTACTAAAGAAATAAAGACCAACACCGACGGAGGCCAATCCGAGGATCGAAGTCGGGTCTTCAGAAGGCCTAGTATAAAAGTTGTACGACACTCACTTCTCGATCGAGTTAGCGTATCGAGAGTTCAAATTATGTTTGCCGTATATTTAAATCATCCGGCAACTTTCATATTTTGACCCCTCGATACGCTAACGCGGTCGAGAAGTTAATGTCGTACAATTTTTATACTAGGCCTTCTGAAGGCCTAGTATAAAAATTGTACGACATTAACTCCTCGACCGCGTTAGCGTATCGGGAGTTCAAATTATGTTTGCCTTGCCGTTTATTTAAATCATCCGGCAGCTTTCATATTTTGACCCCTCGATACGCTTACGCGGTCGAGGAGTTAATGTCGTACAACTTTTATACTAGGCCTTCAGCTTACGCCGCTAACGTCGCTAACGTCATTTATGTGCGTCTCTTTTTTCTCTAAGAAATAAAGAGGGAGGCATCCTTTTTAAAAAACCTACTGCAGCTTGGCTATATGTTGTTTTTTTGTGTTTATTATTAAAGTATGCATGAAACCAGTTTTTTTGTACACATATGTTTTAATTTATTGTTAAATTGATCTATCGATCGACTGCAGAAAATTGAATTACATAATTTTTCCTGTTGCTAAATGTGCCTATAATCGATATTTTTATTATTCCGCTAACAATAATAAAGTATTGTAATAAAGTATTCATTTATCGCATTACTATTATTAACAAGCGGCTTAATTGTAAATATTTTAGTATGGGTAAACTTAATTAATATTTTTATGAACGTACGAGTAGTATGCAACAGTGCAGTGATATAATAAGATAATGTGATCTATTATTACAAAACTCGACTTTGTCTCGTTTTGTAACGGCGACCCTTAAGTTTTGAGAACCAATTATGAGCTGTTACATACGCTAGTTTTTCTACGACAGCTAAAATAGCGAAAAAAAAAACAAAATCGCGAAAGGTGGCAGAATGTGGAACACGTCGTTTGCCCACTATAGAAAAAAAAAATCAACAGTGCTAATATATTGTATGAAAATTCATATGAGCAGTGTTCTTATGGAATAACATCTAGACAACGTTATAATGTATACTTTTTAATATCGCTGTCAGTCATAGAAGCGCTGAAGTAGAAAAAATATGTAGAAATAAAATTCCTTTTATTACCCTTCGGGAAAGACAACCCTCAAATGTATTTGTCCTGCTGGTTAGATTTATTCCTAAAAACTATATTTAGGTAACGAGATGGTATTCAATACAAGAAGACTTCTATTTCTAAACGTCATTACTTCATAATTTCCGAACGTCGGCTCATTCCGAAAACGGCTTGCGAATCTGTAATAACAAAACCCATTTTCGAAACCGTAAAAAAATATTTTTCCCGTCCTATACAAAATATCGACATTAATTTGGCAAAATGTATGAATAGCCAAACATTTTACGCGATTTCGAAGTTGGTATAGTAAAATGTGAGTAAGTTCAAAAGTTTTATTATTTTGGCGAAACCGCAAGCGAAGCTTTGGTATTCAATTAATGGACTCTGGTTTCGGCCGAAACTGAAACCAAAAGACAACCTTCGATAAATTAAAACGGTGGATAAAATGTCAATGAGCCGGTTTTTGAGACATGAATAATGAAAGGTCAATCCCTCATTTTTTTAATACTACGGCAGTGACAAACAAGCATACGGCCCGCCTGATGGTAAGTATTCACCGTAGCTTATGGACGCCTGCAATTCCAGGCGTGCATGCGTGTTGGATTCGCTGTGTTGACAGCTAAAGGGGCAAGCTTTGCTCCGTGGGTCCCCAGCTGTCAACACAGTGAATCCTCTTGGAGCTCTGGCGACCTTACCCACCAACAGAAACACAACACGATGAGTAGGGTCCAGTGTATTGTTATTAAACTGCGGTTTTCTGTAAGGTGGAGGTACTTCCCCAGATAGGCTGTGCTCCAGATTTGAGCGAGACGACATTCTTTGTGCTGTGCCCTACCACACTAAACGATATGCACCCGCTGTGCCCATACCCCTCTTAAAATCTCATTGCTCGGATTGAAAGTTTAGCATTATCATAGTGATGTCATACTCATATTGCCATTTGCCAGCCGAGCCGTGCCGAGCTCACCCCACGTCAGTCAAATGCGATGTCAAAGTACGATATTGTAGGTTTCGAGTTCGACGCGGCCGGAAGATTCGGCTGGTTTTTGCCCGAAACCGAATCTTTGGCCGAAACGAGATTTTTACTTCGAAACCGACATCGAAACTTCGGTCGGATATATAGAAATATAACATGTTAGTCCATACATTGGTACGATATTTCTGCATATTAGTACGAAGCTGACTAACGATTCCTTTGTATTGAAGTTAATGATTTACAACATGAGTATTAGTAGTTATTGCTAAAATTTCCCCAGTACGTAATAAACTCACATATATTTTCCCCGTACTGACGCATTTACTGAATGGCCTTGAGTTGTCTTCCTTTTTTTAACATCAATGAAACGCGGTTTCCTCGATTTTTCGCATTTTTGATCACGTTTAACATGATAATAGTGATGGTTCTTTTCATGTTGGTCGTATTTTTCTTTTTAGGAGTTTTCTAAATAACACCGTGACGGAGTGGTACTTTTCAGAAGGCCTAGTATAAAAATTGTACGACATTAACTCCTCGACCGCGTTAGCGTATCGGGAGTTCAAATTATGTTTGCCGTTTATTTAAATCATCCGGCAACTTTCATATTTTGACCCCTCGATACGCTAACGCGGTCGAGGAGTTAATGTCGTACAACTTTTATACTAGGCCTTCAGCGGAGACAGCATTTAGTTACTAACTGTATCAAGTATACTTTACTGATAAGGTAAACTAATATTCGGGCATTTATCTCCCATAGAAAAACATAATAATTAAATTCTATAACACCCTATACTTAGGATAAAAGAACTGGATACCAAAATAACCGAAAAAATTTACGCCGTAAAAGTGCAGCAGTTGCGACTCTTTTTCATATATTCTTGTTTCGATTCGAACGTGACGTTTCGCTAAGTGAAAAACAGCCTATAAACTTTTAAAGCGTATGAATTTGACACTTAATGCTTAGTTCAGTAAGCTCTTTTTCGTACGAAACATTTAACGTTTGTATCATTATCAATTGACAGATATAAGTGCTGGAATAAAAATTAAAAATCATTGTTATTATTTATTATCCTGGACAAGTTACCTACCAATCATTATTACTGTGTTTCTGTAGATCCTTAACTATGTAACAATGTTTTTCCTTCACGAGTTACGTAATATAATTAGATCGTTTATGTATGTACTACCGGCGTCAAAAACATCTAAGGTAACACTTGTTCACACCTTCACACCAACTTCACTTGTGTTCTTGGTTCACTTGTGTGTTGTTGTTCATAAAAGGGTTTTTCGGTTCAAGCTAGGAGAGATCAAAGTGTCACTTTTCTTCCCTGCTGGGAGGGATCAAAGTGGCACTTTTCTGTTTAAGGTTAATTTTTAAGTTGTCGGGTATTAACTAGCGGCATCGTCGCATCGGCATGATGCTGAAGGCCTAGTATAAAAGTTGTACGACATTAACTCCTCGACCGCGTTAGCGTATCGAGGGGTCAAAATATGAAAGTTGCCGGATGATTTAAATAAACGGCAAATATAATTTGAACTCCCGATACGCTAACGCGGTCGAGGAGTTAGTGTCGTAAAATTTTTATACTAGGCCTTCTGTTTTCGGTTTTGTTTATTTCCTCTTAGTTGGTGTGAACAAATGACAAATAAAAATTTGAATTTGAAAAGCAGTAAGTATCAAAATTATTTACGTCGTGAGCGTTAACGCTTGAATCCCTCATTACGCTCAGGATTCTACTTTAGAATTCTAATGTAGAATCCATCGCTTCATCCAGAATTTGATCCCTAGAAACACAATCTATTATTCCACTCCATTCTCTAGCAATAAGGCGGAAAACGTGTACATAGTTTTGGCGTCGACAGCAGAGTGTTATCTGAGTAACTTAATAGGTTTAACAATAGACCATTCAGAACTAAACGATTATTGTCTTTTTTTATTATCAGATATCTCAATTGCATTATAAGTAGTAGTTGTTTGAGTCACAAGGGATCGAGCGAGCGAGCGAACATTAAATTCCAAATGTAGCGATGGATTCTACAATGAAATAGAATCCTGAGCGTAAAGAGGGATTTAAGGCCGTGCCCTATCCTAATGACCTCGGCGATTTGAGCTTTCTTCCCCTCCCGCTTCCTTTCCTCACCGGTTATACAATACGTCAATAAGCATAAGTCGTCACCTAGGAAGAGCTGCTTGTACTAGGACGCAACCCTATAAACTACTAGTGCCATCTTACACGACTGAGCCGGCGTTTTCGGAAAAATGCGTGTAATAGCTTTTTCTCGAAAAGTACAAAACCTATCCAAAAATCAGTAGATGCGTTTAAAGTAAACATAAATATATACTGCTTGTCTTAGTTTCTTGTACTTACGACGCATAATAAGGGAGTAGATACAGATTTAAGGTAGAAAAAAGGGTTTACGGTTATTTTTTTTTCTCTCGATGTATTAAGTTTTTAGAATTTAGTAGAACCAAATATAGACCAAATACCTAGCTACATTATATTTTTTTTTCAAGCGTTGTGCTTGGAGCTGAACAAAGCCTATTCACTTTAAAAACAGTGAAATATGCCGGGTAGCCCCTTAAGCTTAGCACGCTACGAAAATACTTTTGATACCGTGTGACACATACTGCTTTTCACGCCAACTAAGCGGAAAACAGCATCATATCAACACCTCGATGCCACTAGTTAATGCCCGAAAACGTAAAAATGTGTAGTCCTTAGAAAAGTGCTACTTTGATCCCTCCCAGCAGGGAAGAAAAGTGCCAATTTGATCCCTCCTAGCTTGAACAGAAAAACCCTTTTATGACGATACAATTTGCATCAAGTATGATGGGCCCACTTGCCGTTGGATATGTATGTAAAGATTACACCTATTCGGTTACTAAGTTCTGTTACTGGGGTTTTGTTTTTCAATGTTGCGTCACGAGATTTAGTATGCAAACCTCACATTCGGATTCAGCACCCCAAACTACATATGACATAAAAGAAATCAGAACTACCCCATAACTTTCTCACTAGGGGCCTTTTAAATTATAATTTAAGTAAATTAATAAGTTCCATCTGGCCCATCTGGGGAAGCACCTCCACCTTACAGAAAACCGCAGTTTAATAACACTAGACCCTCATAGTGTTGTGTTTCTTTCGGTGAGTAAGGTCGCCAGAGCTCCAAGAGGATTCACTGTGTTGACAGCTGGGGACAGTGGGGACCCACGTAGCAAAGCATGCCCCTTTAGCTGTCAACACAGCGAATCCTCCTTTTTTTAAAGGGTCGACAACGCGCATGTAACTCCCCTGGAGTTGCAGGCGTCCATAGGCTACGGTGACCGCTTACCATCAGGCGGGCCGTATGCTTGTTTGTCATCGTCGTAGTATTAAAAAAAAACTCATTGGTTGGAACATACCGGGTTTTGAAACCGCGACCGATCGATTGAGAGCCGCACTACGCTCTACTTTAATTTTAGGTCGGTAGGTACTCTAAAGTCATTCTATCCTAAGGTTCCTAGATTTTGATATAAGATAATACTCGTATATACATTGAAAGAGATGTCTACTACAGTAACTGACCAAGGCCCCCGATGAGCAGGGCTGGAATCGACCCACCTCCTGCTTTCGCGGCAGACGCCTACACGATTACCGGTGAAAATATAGATTTCTTAGAAGTGTTACGTTCATAATCATATACTTCAAAGTTTTATAGTACATTTGCAATAAAGATATAACGTGGTTTGACTCTAATATATGAAGAAAATGTCCTACGTCAAACGCTCCCCTAAATTAAGCGACGAATTATGCCAAATATGTTCATCTGAATATGATTGCTATTCAAAATGCGTAGGCGTAGAGTTGCTCCTCTATACGATTACGATACTCATATTACACTTTTCCTCACCTATTCATAACAGAGTTTTTTCTGTTTAAGCTTGGAAGGATTAAAGTGGCACTTTTCTGTTCAAGACTTCACATGCAGGTACTGTAATAGATAATGCAACAGTGATATAAGTAATAAATAATGGTTCTTAAGAGGCCATCAATACGGTTTGTACGGAAAAGCAACAAAAGCTGTTTTTTGACGTTGAAATACAAAGAAACTGTGAGCTGTTTGTTAAAGTTGTTAACTATGTTTGATAGCTTATTTCCTAGTGTTTAACTTGTAAGCTTCTAATTTGAGTAAAACTCAATGTTTTAACTTTTACTATACAATTATTGGCAGTTGTTTTCTGAAAAGCGCACGGAGACAGAAGTTTGACTTCGATTATTGTTAACATGATACATGAAAACGCATGTTTTTCTAGGTTGATATAATATTGCAACATGGTTTTATTTAACTTATAGGCCTCATATTTCCAATAATTTACACAGATACCTATCTAGTTCGACTTTGAATATGCACATTTTTCGATAAAAATACACTGCAAACGCAGGGATTTTCGCAGTAATTTTGACAAAATATTGGGATGATTTGTATACAACATTAAAGTTTATTCTTTTAAGAACATGCTGAAATCGAAAAAATCACTTTTTGTTTAAATTCCGTATTTTTTTTTAAATATTCAAATGGTGTATAAAATCCAATCCGCGCTAGCCTAGTCCTCAGTACCGCGCGCGCGCTCGTAGAGGTAGGACCTGTGTTGTTCTCTGTGGACTGTACAATTTGCTTGTTTTGTTGCACGAGTACGTGCTGGAAGCGTTTGGAAAAGTGAATAAACCGCGACCAACTACTGAGATAAGCATTTTACATTTTTGACTATATTATAGACCTGTTTGAAATAAAAATTTGAAATGATTTTATCGAATGTGATTGTACCGCAACCAACCCTTCTAGATACTTTCAGTAATACAGAGTGTTTATTAAGACGGACAGTATGGAGAAATTTTAGGTGTATTAGGGTGACGGTACCCATTATGAACACTTTAAGCTGACAGACAGGAGTGATGGACACTATATTCTTAATTCAAATGTCATATAACGGCCTCCTAGCCTAGTTGGTAGTGACCCTGCCTACGAAGCAGGAGGTCCCGGGTTCGAATCCTGGTCAGGGCATTTATTTGTGTGTTTATCACGAATATTTGTTTCTGAGTTATGGATGTTTTCTATGTATTTAAGTATTTATATGTATCTATATATTATATATATCGTCGTCTAGTACCCACACCACAAGCCTTATTGAGCTTACCGTGGGACTAGGTCGATTTGTGTAAGATTGTCCCACAAATATTTATTTATTATTTATTTATTTTATATGATTGTCAATTGGTTGACACAAAATAAATGCATGAAACTTATTTCCTCATAATAAAAGTGACTGTACGTTACTGGTTCCTTGTCCATTACTGGTGCCACCGCCCTAGTCAGGGATAATCATATTGCTATATGAGCAAAATCCGGAATAAAACCGGCCAAAAGCGTGTCGGACCAAGCATAATTGAGGGTTTTGTAGCGTTATACGACATAAATATTGTGCAAGCAAAAAGGCATAAGTGTCTTCAAAATATCAAGGGACTTAACTGTATGTTAGCAATTAATAGTTTTTGGCAAAAACGGCTAGACAACCTTACCACGAAACTTATTTTGAACAAATTCGTTCAAAATAAGTTTCGTGGTAAGGTTGTCTTATATCTTAACTTCCTAAAGCTTTCACATTTTTAGGGTTCCGTACTTCAAAAGGAAAAAACGGAACCCTTATAGGATCACTTTGTTATCCGTCCGTCCGTCCGTCCGTCCGCCCGTCTGTCTGTCCAGACCCTTTATCTCGGGAACGAGTAAAGGTTGCAAGTTAAAATTAATACCATAATATACACAGGTCTGCGGTCCCTTGAAGCTGCAAAAAAACCAAACTTCTACATCAACGCAATCCAAATCTGAAACTGCCGTACACTAAGAGTTCCATGCCACTTTTGTGCGGAGCCCTCGGTGGGCAAGTCCGACTCGATCTTGGCCGGTGTTTTGGACCTCCCGATACTGGATCAACCAATTTTTTGTACAAGAGACCTTTAACTTATTTCTAAGGACCTATCAGATGATGTGCCACAAGTAGACATTTGACAAAAAAATTGAACTCAAAAAACGGCATTTTTATTTTTTGTTGTACAAAAATCACTTTTTGCTAAATTAGAAATTTTTATATTTATTCTACTCAGAATCGCAGTTCTTTCAATCCTAGTAGGAGAAAAAAAGTGTCCTAAATTTTCCATACATTTTTCAAACTTTCTAATGTGCTACCGCCATACTGAATCTATGAAATGATGGTGGCGAAATGGAAAACAAATCTTGGAACACTTTTTTTCTCCTACTGCGATTGAAAGAGCTCGCGATTCTGAATAGAAAACAATTAAAACTTTTCATATTTTCAAAAAATGGTTTTTTTACAACAAATAATAAAAACGCCCAAAATATGCCTCCGGATTTCAGTTAAAATTACAAAACGTTTAAATAAAATTATTTAATTACACGTCCCTTTTTTCATCTTATCGGCTTTGTAACCTTCAATATAATATCACCACCCCAAAATAGAATTCAGATTGAGTTTAAATTTTGAAAAAAAAAACTTTTTAGTAGTTAGGTATGCTTAGAAATGTACCAATATATGTATGAATATGAAAACAATGAATTGGATCCGGAGGCAGAAAACAAAATCCTATTCCAAAATAACTTCGGATACTATTTAGAGACATTTGACGTTTGAATAAAACTATTTTTAATCTTATGATAAACACAAAACAAATATACAAATTACTCGTACATTTTCTAACACCACGTACGCCAAGTAATAGTTGATGTTCTGGCGCAAGTATCAATAATGTTTGGTCCGCGCGTCAAGCGTCGCGACGCCATTAGCCTCGCGACGGTGCTTACAATCAATGAATGCTCGCTCCCGTTCGCACTAACCGCACCTGCTATGCCGTTCGAAGAGCATGGCGATAATAAGTTTGTATACCTGATTGTAGTGTGTGTCCGCACACAGATGCGCGTTCGGAGCGCAACTGGCGGTAATAATATTGAAATGCGAGCGGGCGGATTTTGTGATAGCACTCTTAAAACTTGAGGGTCGCCGTTACAAAACGCAACGAAGTCGAGTTTTGTAATGATATACCCGAGAGTTTTAAGAACTAGTTTTTCTACGGCAGAATGTGGAAGACGTTTGCCAACTACGAAAAAGTGTTAATATGAACGATGCTCCTATGGATTTTCATATTTTTCATACAAATATATTAGCACTGTTAACTCTCTTTTTAATTTTATATTGGGCATACCACTTCCACATTCTGCTATAATTCAAGATTTCCTTTTTTAAAAACTAGTATATGTGTTCTATCTATCTATATGCAACAGCTCATAATTGGTTCTTGAAATTCTCGGGTCTACTATTACTATACGCGACTACGCCGTTCTCGTTATGTAACAGCGACAATTAAATTTTAAGAATTATATATTACTGTTGCATAAACTACTATAGTATCGCTGTCAGTCATCTAAGTGACAGATAGAAGTGATGTAGAAAAACATTATATGTAACACGGGCGGTACAAAAATTACCTATCACCTATTCTATGTCAATGTCGTTTCTGTTTCATTTCAATGAACATTTTGACGACCGGTTGGCGTAGTTGGTAGTGACCCTGCCTGCTAAGCCGATGGTCCCGGGTTCAAATCCCGGTATGGGCATTTATTTGTGTGATGAACACAGTTATGTACTTGTTCCTGAGTCATGATCATGAATATTTTCTATGTATTTGTATATTATACAGTGTGTAAATCTAATACGGGCGAACCTCTTAACGGTGGTTAGTATAGATAGGACATAAGAAATGTAATAAGGTAACTTTTAAATGGAATTGCAATTCAAATTTTATCCATAGAAAATAATTCGGCCCGCAATGTAATGCAAACACACTCGCGTTAAACCAGTGCGTTAAACATTCGTTGACAACTGTCAGCGTCAAATTGTTTATAGTACATTGCTGCTGATAATTTTATAAAAAAATTAATTATGGGGTCATTATTAAGTGTAACTTAAAAATATGTTTTAATTATTGATAAGGATAACTGGACTAGTGAGGACTAATGAATTGTATGTTTGGTTAAATTTATCGCCCGTATAAGGGCCTACGCTAACTGACGCGGATTACCCGGAGCGGACGCCCGTCTGATAAGAAATTGTATAAACAGCGCTAAGAGAAGCGGGCGAACAAAGCGGGTGCGCCATACTAAATAAATCCACCCGCCGCGACCCGCGAGCGTGCGCACGCGGCGGGCGTCCGCGTCAGCTAGCGTAGGCCCCTAGACTTACACACTGTATATATCGTTGTCCTTTTTGAGCTTTGTGTAAGAATGTCCTATAATATTAATATTTATTTATTTATTTATTCCGGCCGGAGAATCACCATCATATCACAACAAAACTTTCTAGGGAACAATCTTTCACCCGACACATGACCTTAACTACAAAGATCGTCGCAAGAACTATAATAATACTGGGAAAATCCGTCCCCAGGCGACTCTGCACCGTAAGTCTAAGAGGATAGAGTTGAGTTCAGTTTGGCTGGTCTGTGTTCTGATGATTTAGCCTCAGGTTCTAATTTAGTTAACACGGTTTCCTAGAGAACCGATTCGATTAGGTCTTTAGGTCGGTCAGGTCTCAGGTCAGGCCTATTTACCAAGGTCACAAGTGTGACAATTGTCAGGATCATTGTTACTGGTATTACATACTAGTTATATTCGTTGCATTAGATCTAAGGGTGATGACTTGTGGTATTTATATCATAAAGATATATTTTGACGTTTAGAGGCCTTTATACCTCCAAATCCTATTAGGCTGCGTTTTACCAAATTCATATTCCGAGAATAACGCTTACTCTCAGATAGTAACGTCAAATTACTATGGGATTTTGACATTAGCATCCAAGAGTAAGCGTTACTCTTGGTTAAAAAGTTTGGTCAAATCCAGCCTTAGTATTTTTGACGATGGGGATCTTTTACATCTCCAGTCTTTATTTTCACACTTGGGGAGCCTTTACATCTCCAAAATTCGTATTTTATTTTGCTCCGTTGGCGACCTTTTACATCTCCAAACTTAATTTTAACTTAATACTTAACTTTTAACTTAATTTATTATTAACTATAGAGACTATACATCTCTTGCCATATTACGAAGTCCAGTTTTGTAATAATAGACCCGAGAGTTGTAAGAACTAATTATGAGCTGTTGCATACGCTAGTTTTTCTACGACAGCTAAAATAGCGAAAAAAGCAAAATCTAGAAATGTGGCAGAATAGGGAAGATGTTGTGCCCACTATAGAAATAAAAAAAAACAACAACAGTGCTCATATATTGTATGAAAATCCATAGGAGCAGTGTTCTTATGGAATACCATAGACAACGTTATAATGTATACTTTTTTAATATCGCTGTCAGTCATCTAATTGACCGATAGAAGTGCTGGAGTAGAAAAAATATGTATACGTTGTTTGTTTCAGGCGCCGAATGAAGCAGCTGGTGCCAGTGAGGTGTCTGAGTGTGCGCCGGCGCACGCTGCTGGCGCTGCTGGCGCTGGCCACGCTCACGGTGCTGGCGCTGAGCTCCGGAGGCAGTGAGTACATTACACACTCACCTTTACTCACTGGTATAGGTGAGACTCACAGACTTCATGCTTTGTATGGGACAGGCAAATTATTAATTGCAGCAAAAAAAAAGTAGGACACGTTTATACAGACCTAGGCCCTAAACCAAGCAAAATAATATGGGTACCAGTACCAGGCTACGATATAGCTAATTAAATATATACTTATACACATAGAAAACCGCTGTCGCTGTGGAACGGAGGCTAAGTCGTTTATAAGGGAACTCGGTCGCCGGCTTAGGGAGAGGGGCTGTGACCCACGCTTCGGATCGTATCTGGTGCAAAAGTTTTCGTTAGCTATACAGCGCGGAAACGCTGCCGTGTGATGGGAACTTTGGGGGCGATCCGTGTTTAAATGACTTTTTAGCATAAGATGAAAATGACGAAGCCTGTTGCGGATTGCTTTATTGTTAGTGTGATGACGATGCTGCTACTGGTTTGTATCTACATACTTGACGAAGCCTACGTTGTGTATTGGATTTTGTCAACCGTAAAATTTAATATTCTAAATAAATAAATAATTATAGAAAAGTACCATTTAATGTGGATAAAGGTATAGTAAAACCAGAATTGACTTAGGGGTCGTTCACAGGAAAGACTTGACCTTCTAAAAGTTTTCCACCCTCATTTCTACCCTTCATCCGAACCGTTCAGTAGCCTAGCAGAGTCTGGACAATTTTCTATGAATAACTCCTTCTGCGTCTTCTCAATCCAAGAGTAGTAGTGAGGAACACTCGTGTAGACAGTTATCCCGTAGTTTTCCAACCTAATGGAGACGACACCGGCTAGGAATTGGTCCTTGAGACGCGCTAGCGGGCCTCCTGAGTCGCCCCTGGAAGTATTATCAATGTGTAACGTTTCGCGGTATAAGGGGATACCAAACATTGAAATATTGTCTGGACAATATTTCAATGTTTATACAATAAGAATTAGTGTAAAATAGAAGTATAAAAGTGTTAAAAAAAAAATGCCAATGACCTGTCTAAAATGTTTTGGTTTTATGATGGTTTTTGATGCTTATCATTTAACAGCAATACCTTTAAGCAAGATTAGTTCAAGTTCATTGTCTCTGGGCTATTTAAAAGTTAAACAATTTTAAGCTTACATAATACTCGCGTTTTAATACGAATATCTCAGATCTGCAATAGAATTCAACTCGTTACCCATATAACGAAATGAAGCAGATTAAAAGACCTGTTTATAGACATGAGTCTCATCTCTGTTGGTTTTGGGGTCAGCCTCCATACAAATTTGCCCATGGTCCTTTGTCTGGCGGAGGCGCCTACTAAATTATGGAGATCTGACAGATTACCCTAATATGACCGGCATTTCGCGGTCAAAGGTATCTCACCTGTAAGGATGTTCCTTTTCATGTATATTCCCCGTTTTTGAAGCACAGAATATGCCAGGGTCTTTTCTATGTAAGTGATTATACTGATTTACATAAGTGGCATTTATGTACATGTAGCATTCTTCTTGGTCTATCAGAGTCTGCCGCAGGCTTCTAAGATACTCGCTCCGTTTATAGTCACCAATCTGAAAGACCACTGCTTAATATGAATTCTCCGTAATCATATTCGATAGCTTTTGATAGGGAAAATGCAAAACAGATATTGATTAACATTTTATATGCAAAAGACTGAAGCATTATTAATGAAGCCTGATGCACCGTATCGACCGAATTCACGGTCTCGTCAGTCTCGGCCAACATTCGAGCAGAGATCTTGATCGCTCGCGGCTCTCGGCCAAAAGGGGCCGAGATTCTCGGCCCCAACAAGAAATGTTGTTACGTAGCGGCCTGTAAATGGCTGCTTGCCGGCCGGAGGGCAAAAAAGATTCTTACCGCATATATCCCCCAACCAGCTACCTCCAGCCCCCCTTTTTCGGCCATGGTCCTCCCCATTGCCTCAGTCATCAGCAGCACCTTCTTTACAGTATCTGAGAACTGGACCGGCGAAGCAAGAAACACGACCGCTATGTCGAAATCGTCGTCATCCTCGTCACTTGCGTCGTAGTCCTCGTGGGTCCTGTAGTCTTTCATATGTCGATACATCCTGATTTTATTGGTCAAACGGTGTCCCACGCCAACCATGACTTTGACTCTTAAAGTGAAAACAATCACTAAGACCCTTATTACACTTGCGGGATTTGAAATGCTAGCCTTATATCAAATTGCAACGGTTAACACTCACGTATTTTTATCACAATAGGCGCCATCAACCTGCTTCGCGCGCGACCCGTTACCTAGGCCGGTCTCGGGCAGTGATGCCCGAGCCGCGAAGGTGACAACACCATTCTCTCAGTCCGACGATGACTGAACGATGCAGTCGAAATATGTCATGCCTATTGTGATAAAATACATAAGTGTTGCAATTTAATATCAGTATGACTCACGATAGTATATATGAAAGGTTGTTAAATTATTTACATTTTATACATATGCTTTCAAAGAGAAATAGAAAATTTAAAAACTAAGGCTCCTAGGTACCGCACTATTGGAAAGGGGGTTAATCTCAATATTGCCAGTTAAAATCGTCGTCAATGGAACTCCCTAACAATGCCAACAAAAGGCGTCACATGCTTTCAATGCTTTGTCACCTTGTATTTTCACACTACCTCATCAAACACCACTGAAACTATTCACTACTGAAACGGTCGTATTATCGTAACATACAAAACATAAGATAAATAAGTTAACCTTGGAGTTTTCATGGTAGCTTATGTCATTGTATATAATTCATTATAGGAACTCGCAACGGCTGACGCCTCGTTTCATAATAACATTACACGAGTTATTAAATGCCTAATTATGTAAAGTTACATACAATGCTTTATGTACACACATATCATGAGGTTTCCATGATGCGTTCAAAGCGCATATAATATACCTCGACCGCCATTACGACTTTCACGAATAAAAACTTTTCTGACATTCATGTTTTGACATTTATATTTTTTAAATTCAGAGACAAACTAGAGTTGGCCCCAATTTTCATATCGTTCGATATCAAAATAAAGTGCGACTTGCGTGCGTCATTGTATGCATGATTGCATGTATAAAAATTAAAAAATTAATAAATTGACAATTCTTTTAAAACTTAACGTCATCTCGACTGATATTAGAATAGAGGTCAAATCGAAATTCCTTGTGTCAGATGTGTTGGAAATTTGAAAAAAAAAAAAAAAAATCGCTATAATAACAGTGTCACACACCTTTATATGCGGTTTTCGAACGCATTATTGAGGGCTGATGATATGCGAGTATATAAAAAGCTTAAAAGTTAGGTTATTCCGATCAATATGGCGGTCTGTTTACATTGTTAGGGGGGACCCGCTCCCTTAGTCCCCTCCGTCGTCCTGCCCCGCGCCCCTCTACCGCGCAGGCGACTCACTCAAACACTCGTTACGTCAGTCACAAACAGATATAGGAGCGTCCGAGGTGTTCAAAATGTCTGAAAAAGCACTAACATCTTGATAATAGAGAATGTCTTAATGAAATAAAGAAATTTTGTTTTGTTTTAATTTTGAATAGAGACGTTCAGATATTTGTGAGCACCCTGGCTGCTCCGATATATATGATGAGGACTGTACTACTGTGTGGTACAGTCAAGGGCATAAATATCTATACACTTTTTGTCTTTTCAGCCATATGATTCCATATAAAGTAATGAAAAAGTTGTACATATATTTATGCCCTTGACTGTACATGTAAACACTTACGTGTGACTCCGGCTACTTGGCACGTCATCAAGGCAATGCGCCGCCGTCAATATGGTCTGCGAGCTTATAAGCGAGCCTCCGCACGATGTGCTCTATAGAAAATAATCACACATGCTCAGGTTCTTTCGATTTTAAAGCCGGCCGTATACGCTCGGGCATACCCGACGAGTCTGCCGATCAATGTATTACTGGCTATATGCGTTCGGGCATATTTGCTGGATTTGCTGATAAATTTATGGGAAATTATGTACGGAGATCTAACAGATATGGTAAATTTGTCTGATGCCCGGCAGACCCAGTGGAGATCCGAGGGATTGCCCGGATGTAAGTGGCCGGCTATAGATTATGCGGTTACTGGCCGTTTTATTTAAAGTTCTCCCAACATTTTTATTTAGAAAATACTCAGAATTGCGAACTCCTTAGATCTTAGGAGAATATAATTGACCCAGTCCCAAGATTTTTTTCTCGTTCCGTTCCCATTTTTTAATGGATTTTGTATGGCGGTGACGAAACTGAAGGCAAATTTTGTAACATTTTTTTTATCCTAGCATCGAAAAGGTACTCTCTGCTGGCTCTTCTATTTATTACTAAATTTTCGGCGCTTGCAGCCGTTCCGCCCTCTTTTACATCAGTTCGTTGGAGGGACGATGCCAGCGTGTCTATGGCTAGCATCTCACACTAGCATCCTTCCCAAACTCAGGAACCAAGGACTCCATGTTTTGATAATACTTATTTTTTCTACCTGCGACCTACCGGTGCTCGTTGCTTGAGCGCGGTAACATAAGCTACAAAAGGCCAATCGCGGATGTCCCCTTGTCTCCCCCCCACTATTCTGGAAGACATCTTGCTGTTAGCTGTCGCTGAACACACAGCTTGGCACAGTAGGTATGCGATCATGGTTGACATTTTGATTACTGAAAGAGATTTGATTGTAAGTATTAACTTCCGCTCTATGAACCCGCGCATTTAATTAATTTGGAATTACACGTTTTCTGCTAGCGTGAGGAAATAGAATAGGCTAGAAGACAAAAAAAATCTAATTAGTTTGTCTGTTAGATTATTAAAAAATATACTATACGTATTTTTTCTTTTGTTCGTCAGATTATGAAAAATGACGGAAATACAGGGCTTTAAAGTTTCGCGTGACGTCACAGCTAGGTACAATTCTTACCTACTGGTGACGTCACCAGCCCCCACCACGGAACTTTGACGCTCTTCATATTCGTCAATTATAGTTATCTTGAAAAAGGAAAAAGTACGTGTCTAATAATTTTGGATAATCTTCCTGACGGACTAATTAGAATGACTAGTCGCCGAAGACTTCGCTGCCGGCAAATCATCATTCGACATTTCGAATTTGTTTTTACACTATAGCCGAAAAAATTTTACGTAGGTACTTATTATATTCGTATCCTGGGCCCATAACCTGATGGGTTTTAAGTGGATTCGATTTGGATTAAATATAGTAAAACACAATATTTGCCTCACACGATAAATAAAAGCACACATGTATTCACTTGTTTGGTAGAAAGACAAAAATACAAAACCACAGACAATCAAGAATAAACTATCTAAACATTGTGGCCAGTAAGTGTTCAGTACAGATTAAAACCTGTTTGGTTTATATGTTCCAACAGGTTTAATTTGAATTAATGTTATTTTGTTATGTCATCTTGACTGGAGGTCACGCTAGGCTGGTACTGGTTGCCTAGCGCAAGGTATTACCTTAAAATTGATTTTTAGGCATATTTCGTAAGAAAAATGAAAAAACCAAGAGCTTATTGCAACTCTCCACGATAAGACGAATCTAATTACCTATAATTTATCAACATCGGACCATAACTGTGGATCTGACGGCATCTACAAATATCGGGCTCGCGTAATATATATATAGATAGATAGTTGTTCAACCTAGTCGCCATCCCTATTGTTACAACTGTTACAAGGGATCAAAATGATATATTTCCGGCGCGTACATTGAATTCCGAATGAATTAAAGCGTTAAAAACTACCATTACAATAATGACATTTATGCCATATAACGTTATGCCATTCGTGTTATGCCAAGTGAAAATATGTCAATCGATTTTATGCGAAAGATAGCCCAGCCTAGTGATAGAATTGACGTCTTTACTTATAAATGGCATGTTGTCAAACAAGCATACAACCCACGCAATAGTATGCGGCGCCCGCAACCCATAGACGACTGTATTACCAGTAACAATAATGCCGACAATTGTCACACCTGTCGCCGTGATAAAAAAGAATGTTAATAAATATTACCTGTACATTGATAACCCTTAGTTACCACGTCATGGCATGGGTTAAATCACCTTGTGGTTCAAAATATTCAGAACATTACTACCTAGTTGATCGTATGTGACGACGGCAGTGCGCTGGGTATTAAAGAGGCTCAATTGAACTAATCAGTTTGAATGACCGCCTGAACCAGGTCGTTAATTTAATTGAATTTTTATCGGCATATATTTAGCCATATTGGTCTTGCCTTTTGTAGCCAGGCTTTATTCCACAGGAGGTTTACAACGATCGCCTAGCGATTCAGTTTAGGAGCTAAACTGAGTCGCTGCCATACAACTGGCCCCTTACCATGACGTCTTAACGCGATACAGTTTAGGAGCTAAACTGCCTGGGCCTTACCATGGTAAGGGGCCAGTATAGCAGATTTGAATGTCCATCTCTGTCACACTTGAATAGAGTGACAAAGAGGTTTCACCGTCAATGCCAATTTTCGATGTTCGTGGTAGGCCTGTAGGCTGCAGGTGAGCTCGTCACAGCTGGCAATATGACATCATATGATGATGCCAAAGTTTCAATACGAGAAAAGTGTAATCGGTCCGAGGATTTTGTTTCGTTAAAATACGGCTCACTGTCATTTTATTGAGCGTTTTAATTACTTACATTTATCAAAGGATCGGTTTCGATTTCAGCAAAAAACATCGGTTGGACACAAAAGATATTTTTTTATTACTACGTCTAAGACAACTAAGCATACGGCCCGCCTGGTGGTAAGCGGTCACCGTAGCCTATGGACGCCTGCAACTCCAGGGGTGTTACACGCGCGTCGACCCTTTAAAAAAAGGATTCGCTGTGTTGACAGCTAAAGGGGCAAGCTTTGCTCCGTGGGTCCCCAGCTGTCAACACAGTACTCTTGGAGCTCTGGCGACGTTACTCACAATTTTATGACAATAAATCAAAACTTTTATAAACATTTATTTTCGAAATATATACAGTAAGTATAACTTACTTAATTACCTACCTAACCTACCTTAAATCTACTTGTAAAGTAGGTCCTTGAGGCATTGTACCTAGGATGCTGGCGGCATTTCCTCGTTGTATCGCAATGCTGATACGTTGTGCGAGGAAGCCACCAGCTCTTCGGTCAGCAGTCACATCAACCAGACAATTGAACGTTAAGCGGCAATTAGACTTCGTCGCCGCTAAAGCATAAAGATCACTTTAGTCATCCGCATTCGGCGATCGACAGCTGCCACCGCTTATTAGGTGACCGAAGCAGTGTAAAACGACGTCTGTCCGCTTTATTAGTGTGCGTACCATGGAGTGCATTCGATTGCGAACGGCTTCTATAGCCTAGTCTAGTTGGGACCCTGCCTAGAACGGGACGGGACGGGCGGGACGGGAAAATCTGTCAATTTCCATAGCGTTCCGACGGCTCCGAGCTATCACGTGATTCTTTATAGAAATTGACAGATTTTCCCGTCCCGCCCAGTCCCGTCCCGTGCTAGTGTGTGCTTTAGGCGGACAGACTAGTGTGAAGACTACGTTTCTTTGGCATAAGTAGTTTAGAACAAATTCGGCGACCGCATTAGGTGAAAGACGAACCGAATTTCTGGTTTAGGGTAAGTGATTTTAAAGTTATTAGGACGAGATAGGCCCTGGCCCTGTAGCCCGGGCATTAGAATACGGCTACGGTATCTCCTGCCTGTCGTAAGAGAAGACTAAAAGGAGTCCTCGGGGTCGTAGACAGCTAGTGACTGCCATCGTCCTAAAACAAGGGGGAACCCTTAGAGGCGTGACGCAAGGGTGGCACTGGCGAGTTCTATCGAGATCCCAGAGCCACCCCAATTGCGTCGAAGAGGAAAAAGAGGTTTTTTAGTCGGTGCGACTTCGGCATAACTTCTGCACTGTCCCTGCGGTGCAGAAGTATCCATTACGGATTTTTTCGGATCGAGGACGAGATAGGCCCAAGTAAAAACACCGCTTTAGAATTTACACCTCTATTCTTCTTGCTAGCCTATACGAGCCTATGGACAATGTTGCTCGAATAACTGCTTCTGCGTCTCCTTAATCCAGGAGTAGTAGTATGGCACGCTGGTGTAGACGGTCAGGCCGTGGGTCTCCATCCGCCAGGAGACGAGGCCCGCTAGGAACTGGTCCCTGGTCCGGGCTAGAGGGCCGCCTGAGTCGCCGCTGGAAATAGCAAATAGCATTTAACATGGGAAGTGGTTCTGAATGCTTAGTCCACTTAGCCCCACGCAGGGTGAACCGTCAAAAACCATACAAAAACGCGTTATGTGGGTAACCCCGGGTGGTGAAAGTGGCTCTTGTACAGTTTAAAGGATTAGTCCTCGTTTGAAGCCCATCCGCGGATCCGGTCCGGATTTTTTATAGTATCCGCTGAAAACCCGGTCATGTTTGGTTACAGATCAATCCTTAGCAAAACAATTTTTATTTTCATTTAAAAATTGTCAGGAAACGCGAATTACTGAAATGACCAGGATTTTTAACTTATTGCCCGGTTTCGGTAATGTATCACATGGTAAGTGGTATGCAAACCGGTTTTTATTTGCATGAAATCTTGGCAAATAACCGGATATTAACCGGTTTTCTCATACAATTAAAACACCCTTGTTGCACACCCTTGGCACCCTGAACACGACAAGGTCCTGATTTTCCCCGCACTGGGTTTGCAACTAGGGGGTGCATACCGGTTTTTATCTGTTATAAAATTTCGGTAAATAACCGGTTTACAGTACAATTAAAAACCGGTTTCCACGCCCTAAATTGACTGATGTTGTAAGTGTTGTGTCCTACCTAAGTAACCTACCTTTTTTATCTACCCACGCGTTTAAAGTGACTTTCCGGGTAGGCGAACATTTCTAGCAAGATCGCCGTTGACACTTCGCTTATTCATGAGCCAAGCCGCGACCATGACACATTAAACTGTCTCGAAACGTTTGTATTTAAGGTTAATTGAATATATTCACAGTAGACCCCTTCTATGTTTTATAATAATGAATAAATACATACAAACGGCGAATTCCAAATAGATTGGAAGATAATTCCGAAAAACTTGGTTGGAGCCGGGACCCGAACCTGCTACCTTCGGATTGAAAGCACGCTCTTACCGCTGATCCACCAACGCTCCAGCAGTTCAGCTTATACCCTGATGCTTACCTATACGCGTACTCTGTTTCGTTGACCTCCCCAGTCGTCCCGCCACAGAATATACCAACGGGGAGTTCTGTCTCATTTATGTACGAGTAACAGAGCTCTTGGTCTATCACGGTCTGGTTCAGGGTCTTGAGGAAGTCACTGATGTACGAATCTGGCTGGAAAGTGGAAAGACTTGATGTTTTAATTTTGGGCACAGGTATGATCAGGTCAGGGTGCGTAGCCAAAATGCCAATCGCTCACGCTCAGTCGCTAACGAAACGCAACTGTCATTGTCACACTAATAAGGAAGAGTGATAGAGAGAGGTAGCTACGATACGTTATTAAGCGTGAGCGATTGGCATCTTGGCTACGCACGCAGGCTTATGGAATCGGTCGTCTTTTGTTTTGGGCTGGACGATGCTGGCTGCAACTCTAAAATTTCTGCATGTTGGTAAAGAGTGTGACTTTCAGAAATACGGCATTTGGTAAAGGATGACACATTAGAACGGGACGGGACGGGAAAATCTGTAAATATATAGAAAGCGTCACGTGACATCCGAGGGCTCCGAGCTATCACGTGATTAGCTATAGAGATTGACAGATTTTCCCGTCCCGTCCCGTTCCGTCCCTTCCGTAAACGGTAATGGGCCGTTCTCCTTTTTTAGCAACAATGAACTGTCTCTGTTGAAAACTGTCTGATTTAGAATTAAATTATTACTTTTTTGGTAGGAGGTAAATGTCCTATTTTTTCAATTACCTTATTAGTACAGTATATTTGTTACTTCCCCGGTTAGTGATTGTAAAGTTACATACATTATTTAACTCAAAACTTTTGCTAATTTAAATTTAAAATACCGTCACAGAGTGGTAAATCGGCTGTCTTCGCTGAAAAGGGCAACTCTGTCACGGAGTTTCCTAGAAAAACACTGAAAAGAAAAATACCGATATGAAAAGAACTATCAAATAGTCTACTTCAAACATAGGTATATGTTTCTTTAAATAATTTTTACCTTTATAATTTTTACACATGATCAGAAATCCGAAATATTGAGAAAATCCCTCATATCGGTGATTTCCATCCAGGTTGACATTTTTGTCACCAGTGATTAAGGTCCGACCGAGATCTCAGTCTGGGTCTCAGTAGTCTCGGCCAAAATAAGAACCGAGATCTCGGTCTCGGCTCTCGGCCAAAACCGGCCGAAATTCTTGACTCTGGCGAACCTTCCGTCTTGACACTTTTTTCGATTTTTGTACTCACGAGTAGGTATTTTAAGCCAGTTATACAGTGTATCGAGCCATCCTAATGCAAACGATGAATTTTTTCTCACACTTTGGCTTAAAAGTATTGTTTCAATATTGGCTTTATTAAACAACAGATTAATTATGATTATTAAATATTTTTCTGGAAAACGGGTGTTTTTATGTATATATTATTATAAAATCTCGGTCTCGGTCTAGGCCGACAAAATAAGTGGTCTCAGTCGGACCTTCCCAGTGATCTAAATCCGGGTGAGATTCAAATACCGCACTCCAGATCTAATAAGATCAGTAGTCTCACCGAATATTTCCCCCAACCGGCGACCGCCAACCCCCCCTCGGCGGCCATACTCCCCCTCATGTCCTGAGTCATCAGCAACACCTTCTTCACAGTAGCTGAGAACTCGACCGGCTTGTCGAGGAACATGACGCCGATATCGAAGTATACATCGTCAGGGTCGTATTTTTCGTGAGTCTTATAGTCCGTCACGTTGCGATGCATCTTGGCTTTTTTGTATAGTCGGTGACCCATGTTGACGGTGTAGCTGATTCTTAAAGAAGAAATAAACAATTGAAGGGATGTTTACAAAAAAAACATAACTACACTGAGCATAATTTTACAGGAGAGCGATAAAACTAATTTTCTCTTTGAATAATAACGATTGAAGCTTGATTTTTGAAGTTGGTTTTGGAGACCTGTGTGCGTAGCCAAGATGCCAATCGGTCGCGCTTCGTAGTATCGTAGTTATCTCTCTCTATCACTCTACCTTATTAGCGTGACAATGACGGTTGCATTTCGTTCGTGACTTAGCATTAGCGATTGGCATCTTGGCTACGCACACTATTGCGTAGGATGTGTGCTTGTTTGAAACCAACATTTTATCTAGACATATATTAAAGCGGGGAAAATGTAAAATCTGGACATTAAAGATTTGAATTAAACGAGTTAGGAGCTCTTAGAATTGATAACAGAACACATTTCAATGGTTTTCAACCGACTTCAATATTTCTAAAGGAGGAGGTTCTCAATTCGTCTGCGGGTCTCCTGTCAGTTTATAGGCTAAAAAATAAATATCTGCGGACGAACTCGAGGGCATCAGCTAGTTAATAAATAAATCATATCTACAGTGCAAAATAATGGGAACACTTACTCCCCAAAGTACTTTTTTTTGTTGGTCACGTCATCAAGGCAATGCGCCGCCGTCAAGATGGTCTGGGAGCTTATCAGGGACCCTCCACACGCTCCGATCTGCACACCATCAAAGAGTTGCTTAAGAGTACGGTATAGGTTCAAATATGCGCGAGATTTACAGCTTATCTTAATAAATACGTATACCAAAAGATCCCAACCATACAAGGGGCTCAGCCACCCAATATCTCGATATCCAATACTGTAGGGATGGAACGTAAGAAGATAGGGTGAAACGGAACGCAAGCGAGAGTGAGGGACGGAAGGAGAGTGTGAAAGGGACGGGGAGAACAATTTGAATGGTGGAGCGTTAAAAGTCAGTGTCAGTTTAAATTGATTTTTAAGAGGCCCATCAATATCCCACATAATTTTGGGGGTTCGTCCGGGATTGCCTCTAAAAACTGCAAAAGGAGTACGATGGCACGTGGTCGCGCTCAAAGTGCCTGCGCAAGGTGATGGTATAGGGTATGGTACTAAGGGTTGTTCTTCATTTTCATGAAGACGAAGACGACGATCGGCATCGTGGCTTGTGCTGTGTTGTGGGCGAAGCGGCGCGGTGCGAAATGTCAAGAAACAAACCGTTGATATCTATGTACGTGTCCCAGGAGCGCCGCACGCAGTCCCGCCGCTCCGACTTCGCATAAGGGCCTACGCTAGCTGGCGCGGGTGCACGGAGCGGGTGCACGCGGCGGCGGCGGGTGGATTTAGTATCGCGCACCCGCTCCGTGAGTCCGCTACCTAGCGCTGTTCATACGATTTCTTATTAGACGGGCGTCCGTTCCGGGTTAATCCGCGTCAGCTACTGTAGGCCCTAACGGTCGCCCAATAAAACACGTCCATATATATCCACGTCATTTTAGTGATCCAATACCGTTGACGAATATCCTAAAACACAGTATTAAGGATGTCACACTAAAACGGGACGGGACGAGAAAATCTGTCAATTTCTATAGAAAGCGTCACGTGACATCCAAGGGCTATCACTATCACGTGATTCTTTCTATAGAGATTGACAGATTTCCCGTCCCGCCCCGTCCCGTGTCTCTGTAACCTACCGATTGATTATCCCTATTTGCGAGAAGAAAAGCAATAAACGGCCAATCCTTTATAGAAACTTGTGATCCTCCCACTATGAACCCCGCCATTTTGCTTTCAACTGTCGCAAACGACAGGAAAAGGTAAACCAACATGGCTGATCCTGTTCCTGAAAGAGATTCAACTGTAAGGCGTTGTATAGTCGCTATCAGATACTTCCGAGCAGATGTGCACAAACATCTGAACACGGCACAATGAGGATTACCGCGAGTCGATTTTCCGCTAGGGGCGCTAGTGGAACGTGGGTCCTGCGGGAACATTTCAAACGTCACTTTGACAATTCTCTCATACTGACACAGGACCCACGCATGAGTGGCGCTGCCTGGTGAGCGACAACACGGTAGCTCCCATTGTGCAAGTTATATGATGGCGACTGTACGTTTTTTTATTCACTTTATAGTACACTACACAAACATAGTTGATTTGATAAATGAAACCAAAAAGAGATATTATGTCAGTTCTAATAGTAGGTACATTACTGTCTAGCCATGGAAAAAGGCGATTTGCAGGCTGCTACGCCAGGCAGGAATATTATGTTTAAACGGGCGACTTAAGGAGTCCGTTTGAATTAATATATGAAGCCTGCAAATGCCTTTTCTGCCCTCCGGCCGGCAAGCAGCCAATTGCAGGCCGCTACGCTTAAGAAAAACTGCGTCGAGCAGAAAAATTGTGAACAGACCTTGGCCAGTACATAAGAAAGCCTCAGATCACATGTTTGTCACGACAATTACACGAGATCTGAGACATTTCTTACTTTACAGGCCTCGGTACGTAATCTACTATTCCATCCGAGTCTAGTAAGTATAGTGCTTTTCACAAAAATGGTGCTAATAAACCAATACCTGATAAAATCGAAACCTTCAATTTCATACTTACGGCAGTTGCTCGGGCGTTTTTTATCCGCCCGTTTGTATATTTTTAATAAATAAAAATTATCTGTAGGTACTTATTTCTTTTCTATACGATATTCAAGATAACTAAAAGGTGGCAGTACCAACATTATAATAAAAACCACAGACCTGTTTTGGCTGTTTAGGGCCAATGCCTTATTATATGGCATTTGAAACTTTTTAAAAAGTTAATACGACTAATAATGGAATTTGTATGCAACTTTTCTGTCGCGACATCGAGCCTGCAATTACTGTAACTTGTTAATTTTGATTGACCATAAACAAAGCACTTTACGGCCTAATTTGTAACCAGTACACTCTACTTTGTATAGAAATTTTGAGAAAACGCATTTTTTTTTAAATACCGGTCTAAGTAGGTATTCCAGGTAAGTGTGCCTACCTTTAATATGCCACGTTACTTGTTCAGAGCCATCTGTTGCGCTATTCGAGAACAATGCTCGAGATTTAATTCAGTATCGAATTAACGACCTAGATCAATCATCATTAACATTGATTAGTCCAATTGGTATATTTGGTATCAGTAGCTCTAGGTAATACAACGGAAAAAGTAATAGTACTGTCGGCCCAATTAAATCCTGACCCACCATGGAACTGTGTCATATTGAAATCTAAAGTCGAATGCTAAGTAAAATCATACATGACGTTACTGTGATACAGTTCTATGGTGGGTGAGGATTCAATTGGGCCGATAGTACTTAAGGGGCTACCCGGCTGTTTCACTGATATTTCACTGTTTTTAAAGTGAATAGGCTTTGTTCAGCTCCAAGCACAACGCTTGAAGAAAATATATAATGTAGATTGGTCTACATTTGGTTCTACTAAATTGTCGAAAAACATAATATATCAAGAGAAAAAAAAAACCGTAAACCCTTTTTTCTACCTTAAATCTGTATCTACTCCCTTATTATGCGTCGTAAGTACAAGAAACTAAGACAAGCAGTATATATTTATGTTAACTTTAAACGCATCTACTGATTTTTGGATAGGTTTTGTACTTTTCGAGAAAAAGCTATTACTCGCATTTTTCCGAAAACGCCGGCTCGAGATGCCTGCGCGGGCGACGGGGGCCAGTCGTGTAAGATGGCACTAGTAGTTTATAGGGTTGCGTCCTAGTACAAGCAGCTCTTCCTAGGTGGCAACTTATGCTTATTGACGTATTGTATAACCGGTGAGGAATGGAAGCGGGAGGGAAAGAAAGCTCAAATCGCCGAGGTCATTGGGATAGGGGACGGCCTTAAGTACAGAAGGTTCACTCTTCTACGTTTGACGTTTAGCTTGTCAAGCAGGCAAATGTCAATCTATAGACATTAGGGTTGTCAACGTGCTGCGTGATAGTACACATTGATATAATAATAAAAAATGATAAAATAGGAAGGTACCTACTATTAGAATACGTTTTTTAGATTTATTGATTAATATTGGTATTATATTGATTTTATTTTGTTGATTATGAGCTAATTCGGTCAACTATGAAATGTCAATGTCATGTCGAATACACATACTCCGTTTACATTACACACATGCAAATCCCAAATGAGATAAAATTAAATTAGTAGTTATTTTCTAAATGGAGCTAAGGTCAATGTGGGCAAGTTCGGCATACCTTATTTAAAATAAAGTTTGATCGGATTGTATACGGTCGTAACTTATCTAGTTATCATTTATCAACCACTTACTCAAATGACAGTAATTTAACGCTTCATGGCGTCGAGTGCCAATAAATATGAAATCACATGAAAAACTTTACCTATGACTCATATTATTACTTCTTCTTCTTTTAAATAATGGCTTCCGTCCGAGAGACAATTTTGCCAATGTCAAGTATTATTAAAAATTCAGTATATTATATAAATATAATAGTATATTGCCACTTGGGCGACGATTTTCGGTAATTGGGCCTCGCCTTCGGTAAAGTTTATATACCTAAAACTTAAGATATAGTTTCGCAGCCGAGATCCCGGGATTGCCGCTTGACCCAAGGAGTGATTGAACTCGTTTCAGGATTAGTTATTTCTTAGCTGCATACTGCTTCGTTAGTTTACTGCACAATTAGCTATCAATATTACATATTAAACAACATTTAGCAAACAAAAAACGGAAAACTATTAAAGAGACGCCATCACCATCTTGAGTGTCAAACGGAAGTCTGTCTCATATTATAGAACGGGCGTGATCGGGCCGGGCCAATCTATCAGTTTCTATAGAAAGCGTCACGTGACCTCCGAGGGCTCAGAGCTATCACGTGATTCTTTCTATAGAAATTGAGAGATCGTCCCGTCCCGTTCTAGTGTAAGTCATCCTTTAGGCGGTGCACATAAGCACATTGACCATGAGTACGTAGCCACGAGTCGATGGAGCGACTGCGCGAGTCGAATGTATTTTCAACTCGTTCCCACCATTTAAGAACGAACGAGATGCCAATATTTTCGAATCGCGCAGCTCCTATTATTGTACAGCATCTCATGGCATGGTACAGTCAAATTCAAAGATATTAAAAAAAACCCTCGTGTCATAGGGCCTACGTATTATGAACGACTTCCGGTCGCTATAAGAAGTGAACTGTGTGATCAAACATTCAAACGCCGATTAAGAGATTTTTTGTTGGATAATCCATTATATTCTATGAGTGACTATATAAATGATGCATAGATTTTGACGATCCACTACAGGAGATACTATTGTGACATTGTATGAAATTTTATATCTTGTAATGATTTGATTTAATTTTTTGATTTAATTGATTTAATTTTTTGAAATGATTAGTCTATTGATTATCTCTTATACCTATTCTGACGATCATAATATGAATACTTGTAGATTGACATGCCTGCAATTTATAATGTAATCTGTATTATGAAATAAATAAATCTGAATCTGAATCTATTAATACAGCCAAAGTGCCCAAAATATGTATACATGACCTTAATGTTTAGGCAATAAAGTCCTGTGTACATATTTGGCACGTTGGCTGTATTCATATCTTTGAACTTGACTGTACCGGTACAGATCGATTGGCATCTTGGCTACGCAGGCTGCGTAGCATATCGTAGTTATTTTTCCCTACTCTTCCTTATTAGTGGGACAATGACAGTTGCGGTTCGTTCGCGACTGAGCGTTAGCGGCCATTTCTTTTGATTTTGTGCACATAGAGGTTTGGTATATCCACAGCTTCAAGGGACCCCAGACTTCCGTATACGGTATTAATTTTAACTTATTATCTGTGGGGCTAATATGCTTAGCTGCGGGGCTAAGATGCCAAGCTGATATCCTGATAATTGCTGGATAAGACGATACTTTGTCAGCACTTTCTGTCAATTTCTGATAATTTTAAACAGTTCTGTCAAATGTCTTTGCATTTGGCAGCTGTCACTGTCGCGCTATCCGTGCAACTTGTCAGTTTATCAACTTATAGCATTATCTTAAGATAAAGGGTCTTGACAGACGGACGGACAGCAAAGTAATCCTATAATGATTCCGTCTTCTTTTGAAGTACGAAACTCTAAAAGAAAACATCATGGCAGTGATGATTTTTTAATGTCCCTTTTTTCCCTTCTTGCAATGTGTTTTGAACAACTTGAGTTGCGTATCCCTGATCCAGGTGTAATATGCTGGGACGCTGGTGAAGACGGTCACCCCTGTGGTCTCGTGTCTGAAGGATACCAGCCCGAGCTGCTGACGGCTACCCTTTTTCACTAATGGCCCGCCGGAGTCCCCACTGGAACAGGATTAGACGTGTTAGTAGAGCTAACAAGAGACCACACGGTCATATCTCATCCTAATGGATCGGAAGTGCGCGCCTCACACAAACCAACTCTACTATATAAGGTACTACTTTATTAGTTGCAGAATTTTTTGCAGCTGATAGTACTCGGTTCCTGGAGTAAATTTAAGTATTAAACATTATACCTTTTACGATGTTTTTTTGGAGAAAACGTTAAAACAAATTTGCTACGTAAAAACATCCTGTTAATGTGAGTAAATGAGAACTCATTGAGCAGATTCTAGTACCTCTTTTACCTACCAGTTAACTGTAACTGGCCACTTCACGTCGATAAATCTCGACCATAATGACATTTAAGACTAACTATTGTTTTGCTATTGTTGACATGAGTGATATGACGGATAGTGTTAAACGTCTTGTCAGTGAAATGCACATGATGATTCTTTTTAGACGAAATTATAATTCATTTTTTTTGTTCGGTAAATGAAAACAAAAAAACCGGCCAAGTGCGAGTCGGGCTCGCGCACAAAGGGTTCCGTAGCAGCAAATATAATAAACTTATTATGTCAATTTATACACCTGGTGAATGGAGCCTAAACTCTCCCGATATTTTGCCTTGTACTTTTATGTATGAATATTAATTTTAACTTAACCAAAATTACAGTTAAATCAACCTATCTCAAAAACTATAAGAGATACTTTGATCAAACCAAAAATCGTTGAAAGAGTTAATTAGCATGCATCACCTCTATTTTTTTTAGAATTTTATACCCCGTAGTTATAAAAATAGAGGGGGGGGGACATACTTTTTACGACTTTGAGAGCTGATATCTCAAAAACCGTTCACTTTAAGAAAAATGTTTTTTAGAAAACTTTATATCATTTTAAAAGACCTTTCCATTGATACCCCACACGGGTATGTACATCGAAAAAAAAATTTTCATCCCTCAGTTACATGTATGGGGGGCCCCACCCCCAATTCTTTTTTTTACTATTTAGTGTCATAATTTTGTAGCGGTTCATACAACACATATTCCCATCAAATTTCATCACTGTAGTACTTATAGTTTCCGAGTAAATCGGCTGTGACAGACGGACAGACGGACAGACGGACAGACGGACAGACGGACATGACGAAACTATAAGGGTTCCGTTTTTGCCATTTTGGCTACGGAACCCTAAAAATCATATGAAAAGATTTCATAATTTCTATTTAAAGTTAATTGTTTTAAAGTAGAGTACCACGTGTTCAAATATCTGCAACTAATAAAGTAGCACCTTATATACTAGACAGCAGAGCTTACATAATGACATCCTGCCTATACATGATGCCAACGTCCACTTTTCACCACCGCACCGCTCGTCATCGACAGGGCGCTCATCCTCACAACTTGCAACCAAAATGGTCGCGCACTGTGCGGTTTCAGTAAAATCCCCTCCCGCGGTAGATCCGTCTGTGCAATGAGCTCCCGAGGTTTTCCCGAAAGGGGAAGTAGGAGTGTACAAGATTTAAATGGGCCGGCATGTGACCCCCCCCTGGAGTTGCAGGCGTGACCGCTTTCCATCAGGCGGGCTGTATGCTTGAATGCCACCATCGTGGTATATAAAAAAAACATCAGCCCGCGCTAACTGATATATTATATTCCGTTATAACCACAGACGATAGCAAAATATGCACCTGAAAGGATGTCTTTGAATCCGTGGGTGAGACTAGTGGTCGTGTGGGACGCTACCTGCGTAGACTTTCGAACCGTCCCACCTTAGGATGGTAGTACCGTGCCAGACCGTACCGTCACCTCCGTCTTCGCGCCGGCCTTATGTCTAGGTACAAATATGGCTAGAATTCGGGAGCTTCCACGCCGACTGTTGATCTATCGGGCCCAGCGCCACAACAGAGCTGGCAGCTTCCATGCTCAATGCAATGGAGGTCAACGCTAGTCAATTTCCCGTTAGGGGCGCTAGTGACTGACAATTCTACATGGTAAACGTGACTGACAACACGGAAACTACACATGAGTGGCGTAGCCTGGTGAGCGAAGATATGGTAGACCGCATCCAGCGGGGAAATGCGCGCGTCTTCGCCACCACGGGGGCCATTTCTTTACAATTAGGTTCTTTTTTGTAGAAAGATAACATTTATTTTCAAAATATATACAGTAAGTGTAACTTACCTAACTACCTACCTCTACCGATCTAAAATAGGTCCTTGAGGCATTGTACCTAGGATGCTGGCGGCATTCCTCGTTGTATCGCAATGCTGATACGTTGTGCGAGGAAGCCACCAGCTCTTCGGTCACCAGTTACATCAACCAGACGTTTCGCGATTTCTACGAAAAACTTGCGTGTGCTGGGACTCCATGGAACGATCATTAGAGAATTATTTTACTGCCTTTGTAGTAAAATGAATATAAGTTTTGTTTAAGCTACTCCATTATCCATAATACACATACATCAAGTATTATTATGAGATAGTTTATTGATATTTTCAAACATGAGTCCAGATGTGCCGTGTTATGAGAGTATTCGTTAGAGTTTTGGGAATATGTGATTTTCACGTTATTCATCACTTTAGTTTAGGTACTGTTGTACAAATACATAACAGTGATTCATTGTAATAATATCTATATTTGGAGTAAAGTTAGGGGAAGAATTTACGATAATCCTAATGGTATTTACAATTCTATAAAAGAGCATTCAGCCCATTAAGTTGGAATAGTTTTTAGGGCCTTATTACGTAGAAGATTAAGTGTTTACGGGTAGCGTAATTTAGCTGCGGGTAGCAGCGTACCCTGAAAATCTAGCATATACTGCATCATTCGTTAAAAGAAAGGTGGACTCACTCCAAAACGGGACGGGACGGGACGGGAAAATCTGTAAATTTCTATAGAAAACGTCACATGACATCCGAGTACTCAGAGCTATCACGAGTGTTTTTTCTATAGAAATTAACAGATTTTCCCGTCCCGCCCCGTCCCGTCCCGTGCTAGTGTGAAACATCCAGAAAAAAGAAAGGAAAATATTTATTGCATTATACCATACTACATATATCACCAAAACAATAGAAACTTAAACACTAAATACTGAAACTGACTAAGTCATGCTCAATACACTAAAACCGATTTATTTAATATTTTGGTGCCATTGGAGTACTAGTGGCTGCAATTGGACGGCACTCAGCATGTGCCCTGGCATCAAAGATGCCATGACGCTGGTCTTCCGTGGAGCCTTGGGGCGGAGGGTAGTTTAATATATATAAGAAAATAAGGATGCAAAAATTAAATAATTGAGAAAATGCAGGATTTAAAAGTGATAGCTTGCTAGTGTATATAGTTATAGTTATATATAGTGAACAAAATATATAAATCGATAATTGGATATAACTTATTAATATAACGAAGAAGAGAAATAATGAAATTTATGTTGTTGTATTGCTTATGCTATTTAAAATATATGTTTTAACAATTAGGCAACGTAGGTAACACGCCAAAAGTATGTGTACAGGGTAGCCTCCAATCCATAATAATAGGTACTAGATGATCACGGCAATTAGGACTTCTTAAAATTACTTTTGAAAGTGAATAGGATTTGTGATTTTCGTATAGGAGGCGGGATATTATTCCAGCACTTCGTAGCAGAGTAGGGTTATACTGTTTTGTCGTCCGAACTCTATTAAACAATTTATCCAGTAAATTGAAAAATATGTCATATACTACAGAAAAAGTGACCAAGGCCCCCGGTGAGCAGGGCTGGGATCGAACCAGTGACTTCCTGCTTTCGCGGCAGACTCCCTAACCACTGGAGCCTGGACCTGTGGTTAGGGAGTCTGCAATTTATAATTTACATATATACATGTGTAGTATAGTATAGTGTAGTACTTAAAAAACAAAAACAACATGAATCAAAACATTTATTAATTTGAATAATTGATTTGATTCGTGCTTTACAATCGTAATTGATTTAGTTTGCGATTCGATAGTGTTTACGACTCGCTCCAACCAGTTAAGAACTAGCAAGATGAGCACTATCGAATCGTGCAGTCGCTGTCGAGTATGGTTACGTGGAACTCGTGTTAGTTCTGCGTGCGTAGCCAAGATGTCTCTCACGTTTAATAACGTATCGTAGCTACCTCTCTCTATCACTCTTCCTTATTAGTGTGACAATGACAGTTGCGTTTCGTCCGCGACTGAGCGTGAGCGATTGGCATCTTGGTTACGCATCCTGGTGAGCACACTAATCAACTCTTGCGTCAGTTTGAGACTACGGTAGAGCGTATTGTTAGTACTGCTGCGTGCGTAGCCAAGATGCCAATCGCTCGCGCTTAGTAACCTATCGTAGCTACCTCTCTCTATGACTCTTCCTTATTAGTGTGACAATGACAGTTGCGTTTCGTTAGCGACTGAGCGTGAACGTTTGGCATCTTGGCTACGCACCCTAGTCTAATACCTGTAAGCATAGTGTTTTCCCGGCGCAGTACACACGACTAACGTCGCTTCAATATAATAGACCTCTTTTTGGCATTCTTTTGTGGTCATCGTTGTCAATGATACCTCCTTCAGTTTGTCACTCATGTTACTATATGCCCCGTGCCGGGTCTGAAATCACAATTATATGGCTTAGGGATGTTTCACACTAGAACAGGACGGGACGGGGCGGGACGGGACGATCCGTCAGTTTCAATATAAATAATCACGTGATAGCTTGCAGCCCTCGGATGTCACGTGACGTTTTCTATAGAAACTGACAGGTCCCGTCCCGTTCAAGTGAGATATCCCTTAGCGATACTTTCGTCAACCAGGTTTAGCCAAATAACTCGAAGCTAGGCGCTTTTAAGTAAGGAATATAACTGCTAACTCCGGGTTTAATGGCTAACCCTGATCAGTACGAGTGGCTAAAACAAAAAAAAAGTAACTGTGGTTCAATATAGATACACCAATCCCCTGCTGGTAAAACAAACGAAATGCGCCATTGCACAGAGTTAAGATTGTTAAAAAACAGACCTCAGGTATGAAAATGCCCTTTTTTAGGGAACGCTTTTGGTGATATTGCAAGCTGTGATGATGGAACCAAATCGAAGATGATGATGGAACCAGAGGTTCGGTCCCATCACAGTAAAGTCAACCAATTGGAACCCTAGGTCACTGTAGGACTATAATATGTCATAGTGACCCTATAAATCAGATTGTAAGAAATCTCTTACTGCTTGTAATTTTGACATGGTTCTAGAGTGGCCTAGGGTTCCAATTGGTTGACTTTACCTACGAGTTTGCTTTTGATTTTATAGACGCAAGGCATCGCGGCCGACGATCCTCAAGACGCTCCCAAGGCCGTACCGTTTTTTATATAGTAAATAAAATAAAAAAATAAATAAATATTTGCGGGACTTATAGTAATGCAGTAACGCATCGTCCTCCCGAACGTGAAAATAGTCCACAGTGGCAGATTCGTGGGACTCTCACCGGGAGTAGGAACTATTAACTATCGCCTTTTGGGGATTGAAATAAAACTTACCCGACCCCAACCAGCTACAAGCACATTCCTATCCCTTGTCGAGCTAAACTTGCGGTTAAACAGGATAACTTTCTGCACATCACGCACGAATTTAACCGGCGATATGAGGAACATGATCCCGATGTCCCCGCGGATGTCCAAGCGGTCCGGGTGGTAGAACCGTGGGGTCTCGTAGTCTCGGACACGACGGACCATCTTCGACTTGTTGTGGTAGGAGTGGCCCATGTAGATGTTGAAGCGGTAACTAGGAAATAGTATGAAGGATGACTCTAGGACCGGACGGGGGGGTCTGTCTGTCAATTTCTATAGAAAGAATCACGTGATAGCTCGGAGCCGTCGGATGTCACGTGACTTTTTCTATAGAAACTGACAGATCGTCCCGTCCCGTTCTAGCGTGAGACATCCCTGATAAAGCCGGATAAGGGCGAGTCGGACTCGCCCACCGAGGATTCCGCACAAAGGATGCTCTCGCCCCCCTCCCATTTATGACCTACTGAAGAAATACTATAACGGCCTCCTAGCCTAGTTGGTAGTGACCCTGCCTCCGAAGCAGGAGGTCCCGGGTTCGAATCCTGGCCAGGGTATTTATTTGTGTGTTTATCACGAATATTTGTTCCTGAGTTATGGATGTTTTCTATGTATTTAAGTATTTATATGTATCTATCTATTATATATATCGTCGCCTAGTACCCACAACACAAGCCTTATTGAGCTTACCGTGGGACTAGGTCGATTTGTGTAAGATTGTCCCATAATATTTATTTATTATACTGGTGCCACAGAATTCTCAGTGTGCGGCTTTTTTCCTGTACTTGTGCTACTACTACAAGCTGTTGCTTTTTGGCAGATTTCCTGACCCTAGAGGTCAACGAGATACTTCCTTTTAGAATCACCCTCTCCCTATACATTTTGATTCCCATTGCGAATGTATGAATAATGCGGTTTAAATAGCCATATCTTTTGATTGCATTGAGGTAGAGATTTGGTTTTCTCACAGCTTTAAGTGACCGCAGACCTGTGTATGCGGTATAAATTTGAACTTGCTAACTCTAAGCGTTCTTGAGATAAAGGGTTTTGACAGACGGACGGACGTACACCAAAGTGATCCAATAAGGGTTCCGTATTTTCCTCTTGAGGTACTGAATCCCAAAAAGGGTAAAGTTTTTACCAAAAACAATGACAATGACAGGCTATTGCTTTAGCGTCATCTTTGGTGTCTTGCTCACATAGCTCAAACGATTCGAGTCTCAACTTTTTTAGTTATTTGACTTATTACTCTCATGGTAGATGCCTGAATATTACCCTAGTATTTACATAATATTAGAAAAAACACACTCAAATTAAAAAGTCCCTCTTTTTGTGAAGAGCATTCACTAATTCGTAAGCTTTTCTCTTCCTGACGTCATCCAAGGAATACAGTAAGAACAGCGTGCGTAGCCAAGATGCCAATCGCTCACGCTTAATAACGTATCGTAGTTACCTCTCTCTATACTCTTCCTTATTAATGTGACAATGACAGTTGCGTTTCGTTAGCGACTGAGCGTGAGCGATTGGCATCTTGGCTACGCACCCTGACCGTCATTCATTACTTTAGCTACTGCGGTATTTATGAAAGTTATAAACTTATAGACTTATGGAGATAATATATGGATTACTCACAAATTCACCAGCTTCTTGCTCCTCGTGACATCATCCAAGCAATGTGCCGCTGTCAACACCGTCTGAGAGCTCAGCAGTGACCCTCCACACGCTGAGAAGGGGGTACTATTCTTATTTTCTAATGTTTCTATGAACGTGATAAACGGCCATTGGTTTATGAATGAGGCCTGCCCGCCTACTATGAAAGGTTCCATCTTGGATGCAGTTGCCGCCATCGGCAGAAAAAGCAGGACGTGTAGCATTTTCGAGTTCTGCTTAGTGAAATTCTCTATAAAATAAAGAATTTTTAAATAAAATCTCTGTGTTTGCTACTGCACTGGAGACGAGCCACCAATGAGAGATTTGAGAATTTAAGAGAGGTATGGGCACAACGGATGCATATCGTTTAGTGTGGTAGGGCATAGCTCAACGAATGTCGTCTCGCTCAAATCTGGAGCAGAACCCATCTGGGGAAGTACCTCCAACTTAGAGTAAACCGCAGTTTAATAACACTAGACCCTACTCATAGTGCTGTGTCGCCAGAGCTCCAAGAGGATTCACTGTGTTGACAGCTGGGGACCCACGGAGCAAAGCTTGCCCCTTTCGCTGTCAACACAGCGAATCCTTTTTTTTACAGGGTCGGCAACGCGCATGTAACACCCCTGGAGTTGCAGATGTCCATAGGTTACGGTGACCGCTTACCATTATGCTTTACCCTAATTCTGTGCCCTACCACACTGAACGATATGCATCCGTGTGCCCAAGTGCCCATACCTCTCTTAAAGTGATTGGTCGTCCCGTAAAGTTGAATTTCGCTTAACACGTTCGCGGACGCTTGGTCACACCTCTGGGACACCTTAATTTTGTATGGGAATTTTACGACTGCTATTGCATACCTGTCACAACAAAGCTAAAATCAGGATTCTTATGTGACGCGAAATTCTATACAAGTCGAATGCAATGCAAGTTCCGCCATTATGAAACCATTTCTTTTACACTATGTGACACCAAATGCTATACAATTCGGATGCTTATGCATGTTTGATATAATACCTAGTCAAAATATGATCTTATATGACACCGCATGTTACAGCATTCGACTATGTTGGCATGTCTGTCATACCGTTCACTCGGGTGAGCTGCTACGTCAACAACTATGATAAATTCTTTGCCATAAAGTAAAGTAGAAGTAATATTTCATCTAATACTTATAGGATTTAACGGCTAGGGCCTTCTTCACCAACCAGCACATAGGAAGTATCCGAACTTTGAATTTAATCATGTAAACTGCGGCCCTACACAAACAAAATACATGCCACATGCTTACCATAATGTTAGCGCTCAGCATCGACTACGAATAGGCACAATATTCTCGATTATATGACCAAAATAATTACTAAGTACTAAAATAATTAGTTGAATAGTAAGTATAAACATGCCTCATTTTTCTTTATTTACAGTAGTCAGAATCAAGTTGCACTACAAAAAACATTCAGTAAAGAGATTTGTTTATAAAACCACAACTAAAAACATACATAAACTGTAAAAAAAACATGACTAACGATGTTACAAACAATCCGAAAAATAGCGTGTGCGTGCGAAATTTGGCCACATTCTACGCGCCCACTCCCAGACGCACGCGCAAGGGCTACTATGGAGTCTTCCATACAAAGACGAATGCTATAGCATACGCGTCACAGAAAGGGGGGCACAATTTGAGATGTCACAGGATAATTTTTAACTGTCATAAACTATGAAATATAACAGTATGCATTCTGTGATTTTAGTCAATGGTAGAGGAAATGTTGGTTAATAATATTATACTGTGGCCAAGCGGATTGGTAAGCATACTGACGCAGAAATCTAAACCAAATAACGGATTCAATAGCAGGCGCGTCACCAGATGAAGTACAAAAACGGATGCTATGCAATCCGCGTCCGCGAACGTGTTAAATAATAGCGATCGCTTAGCGTCCGGAGCACGGCATATCGCTTCGTCGCCTGGCGTTCAAAAATAACCTCACTTACCTCTTATAATGATGGGTAAATATTGAAACCGAGTAACCAATTTCCATTTAAGCCCACGTTGGATTTTTTTTCTAAAAATCTTTTGTCTTTTATTTTTTAGTAAACAGAATTAAACTCTTTAAAAAAATCTAACCGGACATGTTTAAGGCTCATGCTTCTTTAAATGCCTTTCGGTTAATTACGCACCAGTGTTTTCATTTGTTCTGGTCAATTGAAAGACTAATTAAAATTAGTAATTTATCACCAAATTGGTAAAGTCAATAAAACGTCGCCAAGAGCAACGTGCTACGCAATACTAGATTGTGTTACATTACAAGGGATCAAAATGATATGTTTCCCGCGAGGACGTACATTGAATTCCGAATGAAGCGATGGATTCTACAATAAACTAAAGTAGAACCCTGAGCGCGATGAGGGATTCAAGCGTTAACGCTAAAGTCGAAAATAATTATGATACCGTGTTAAACATACTGCTTTTCACAAGAGGAAATAAACAATACCGAAAACTGCATCATACCACGACGCCACTAGTTACTGACCGAAAACGTAAACATGTCGTAGTTCTTGAATAGAAAAGTGCCACTTTGATCCCTCCCCGTAGGGAAGAAAAGTGCCACTTTGATCGCTCATAGCTGAAACAGAAAAAAACCCTTTTATGAATAGGTGTGAAAACAATCTTTCGCCGCGCTAGCTCCGAAAGAGCTCTCTTATCCTTTAAAACTAACTATTAAACTAACAACACAAGAGTATTCCAAATTTTCCTACCACAAAAAGAAGGTTCGACTGCGTCTATTCTATACCATCACATAAAACAAAATTCTCAAAAAAATTCATAAATATATATTAGGTCCATTTTTGTACAATAAAATAAGTAAAGAAATACAATTGCGGACACGTAATGTACATGCATGCAAAAAGTTGCTTGAAGATTATCTACAAAAACTCAGCTACGAAAACACAGAGGAGTTGCTAAAAATCATGGTTTAACACACATACCTCCACATACAAACATATACACATTAATAACACACATACCCACACATTAACAACAGGCAATATAAGTATTTTTATTAACATAGCTAATGTTTATAGTAAAAACCTTTAAGAACCTATAATTGTAAGTTAGATGTGACATAAGAATTATACTACTTGTTTACTTTTAAGCCAGCATGCATCGGCCATCGGCCGCTGTCCAGATGTGACGGCTTTGTTCTTCACTTGTTTATGTTCATACCTACTAAGATTTAGATTTGTTACCTTGCTACACTTATAAATAAAACTACTTTAAAAAAATATATATACTCGCACTTACCGTATACTCAGATACTTTAGTTGAAACATTGTGATAGGGACGGTGAATCCTGACCCACCGTGATACAGTTTAACTAGTACGGGGGTCAGATACACTTACTTACCTTTGGTTTTTACCATAGTATTCTAATGAGAGTTAAAAAACAATGTAAGTAGTACCTAAGCACTTTTGTCAGCTCAATAAAATACTTTATACTTTTTTTAAACTAACTAACGTCAAATGTAAAGCGTAACGTACATATTGCTATGTCAGATAAATGTCAGTCTATACAAGAATTGGGATCTTTATTTGAATAACATACATAAAAACATAAGAAAATAAATCTAACCTAGAAATGAAAATAAATAAATAGGAACAATAATAATAAATAACAAAAATGGATATTTAGAAGACGGCGAGGTTGTGTGTACAATCTTGCTTAATGCTTAGTAATGAATTCCTGCTCCGTCTTCGCAATCAAAGGCTTTGATGCGTCTGCTTGTGCCTCTCACCCTCATGGAGACTGCACGAATGGCTGATATTTGTACTTTCACTTAAAATGATTATGATACAATACAATGATTCTTTCCATATAATGATTATGATACTATTTCATACCCATTCGGCAGAGGGGTAGGCCTGCCCATTTGGCTGAGGTTATGTTATGCCCATCAATGTATGGAAAATTAGTTGAAACGATGCCCGGCGGACCTACCCGGCTGCTATCCAGGTCCGACGGTTGCCTGAACGTAGGTATATAATCCAGTCATTGAACTGACAGCTTGTATGGAAATTTTGATTAATTTGGAAATAATGAAGCAGATGTTTTTAGCGTAACGGATAATTTGTGACTAGTATCATGTAGGTACCAAAATCCAACAAAATATCTTTTCATGCAAATCGTCACAAATATGTACACACATGCTTCAATCGTTTTTCTTGTAATATTATTCTGTATTTATGTTTTTTTAGTTGTAAGTTTTACCGTTTTACGTGACTAATTTTTCTTCGCTTTTCACACAATACAAGACAAATATGTCGTTACGTAAATTTCAAAAATCGATGGTTTACTTTTTTTTTTTACTTTCTACCTACTTCCGAAAGAAAATTATGTAGGATTTTTGCATATATTATCTATAAATATCCCATTCGAACGTAATTTGAAAAAATTAGGCTATTATAATTTGATGTCTGTCAAAACCGTATATTTCCTGGGTTAATATGGCTGGTAGGTATTTGAGTATGAATCAGACTCAAATATAAACTTTTCCTCACACACATCCATGTCCAAGAACCGACAGGCAGATCCGACTGACAAATTCGTACGTGTCTCCTCCCGTTTTTAGACCCAGGGAAGAAATAAAAATCGAAATATACGATGAATCGATTTACTTTCCCTCCTTTTTGCAAACATTTTTGAACAGCCTCTTCTGCGTCTTTTTTATCCAACTCCAGTACTCTGGAACACTGGTGAAGACCGAGATGCCGGTTTGCATATCCCTGACGGATACTATCCCCACTTGGTAATGGGTGTCAGCATTCACGATGGGGCCACCTGAATCACCGCTAGAAAGAAAATTTTCATATTGTTTGAGATAGGTACTAGAAAAAATGGAATAAAGAACCCAACAGAGCTGAGAGTTACCTCATTTGATAGGTATTTTTATTTACTTATTTTCTTTATATGGACACCAAGTCGAATTCCATTGCAGAACTGAGATATTTACACTTTTGTCTGTCAATAATTGGTACATAAAAGAACCCGAGGAGGGGTATGCGTAACGCATTCCCCCCTAACAAAACAAAAGGCTGTGTGGATCCGCCATCATCGCCGAGCGGTTGTAAATATTTTTACTTACTTACATAATACTCGCGTTTTAATACGAATATCTCAGATCTGCAATAGAATTCAACTTGTTGCACATATAACGAAATGCAGCAGACAATAAGACCTATGTAATAGGTCTCATCTCTGTTGGGCCAGCCTCCAATTTGCCCATGGTCCATACGGATGACTCTCACGTATGGGTTAGAGTCAATACGCGTGACAAGTTTTGAATTTCTTAAAACTCCATTATCAAGCGTCGAGAACTGGGTGCCTAGCCAAGATGCCAATCGCTCACGCTCAGTCGCTAACGAAACGCAACTGTCATTGTCACACTAATAAGGAAGAGTGGTAGAGAGAGGTAGCTACGATACGTTATTAATCGTGAGCGATTGGCATCTTGGCTACGCACGCTGGAAAGAAAGGATCATCCGCAATTTTTGGACCGATTTTGTCGAGAGCGGTGCGCGCGGCGAGACATCGCGTCATCAAGCACGATAGATTAAATTCGATAAAAGAAAAAATTCAAAACTCATGGCCTTAGGAGAGGTTCGTGCTGGGTCGGGACGATTTCTATAGAAATTTTAATATTTTCGATTTATAAGTATACCTACTTATATTTTATATGTATACAGTATGTATCAGAACGAAAGGCAAAGAAAGAAACCCGTTAATGTTTAGATCATAAATATGAGCATGGTACCTAATTCATCAAAAATACGACAGTTTTTACGTGAGGTATAAAAATATATACATTAATTATTATTGTTTTGCACCTCCCCTGTATAATTTGTTTACAATCTTATTAATGACATTTCTTAAATTACCCACTGACAGACAGGCGTCAAACCTTGTTGAAGTTTGGATTTTTACCTAGTTACAAATAAACAGTTAACAAAGCGCTTGCGCGTTGCCTATGACTACAGCCATTATTTAAATGATTACCTAGGTTACTTATAAACAGAACTCAAAGCGCATGTGCGTTGACATAACAACGTCAATGTTTATTAGTTGCCCCTAGCTACATATCAACAGTACGCAATACGCATGCACTGTCAAAAATAAAAAACGTAAACAAACCCTATAGGATGGATGTCACAAAAACCATTAACCGACTGCAAAAAGAAGGTTCTCGAGTAATCCATTTAGTAATTTTATGCCATTAAACATGTATTTAGGCACGTGAAATGCACGTTATTACATTGTACTCGAGTTCCCCATCAACCAGTTTTAAGGTTTGCTCTTCGTTGTGATACATACTGTATATCGAGGGCCTTACCTTGACGTCTTAACGCGATTCAGTTGACGACCTAAACTGAGTCGCTGCCATACAACTGAGCAGTGTTAAGAACCTAAACTGAATCGCGATAAGATGTCATGGTGTACGTTAAATTGTTTAAGATTATCTCATAATAATTATTAACGGGACGGAAGGGGACGGGCCGTGGCGAGACTGGACGATCTGTCAATTTCCGTAGAAAGAATCACGTGATAGCTCGGAGCCCTCGGATGTCACATGACGTTTTCTATAGAAACTGACAGATCGTCCCGTCCCGTCCCGTCCAAATGTGAGTAAAGTAAGGTATTTTTCAAGTTACACACGTGAAAGGAAATTCCTTGTCATTGGTGGCGGTGCAAATTACTTTATGCATGTTGGCACACATTTTGTACTTTTTCGTTGTCAATATTAAAGATTTCAACCTGCTACTGATACCATTATCTCCGTCTTTGTCAGTCTGAAACCCGAGATTGTTGTTAGTTTTAGGGCATCCATCAAAATGTAGACATTGATTAAGGGAGACAGAAGGATGTTGGCAAAGGATGTGGACAGAACGAAGAAGTAAAAGCTTCAGATTAAATAGAAGACAAAAGATATTTAAGGAACAGAAGTGGCAATATACTAGAGCATCTGATGCGACATGATGATTAAGTATCATATATAAAGATCACAAGAGAAGTAAAAACTAAAGGAAGAAGAGGTTTGGAAGACAGAAATGTATATTTGTGAATTTGGCTAAAGATTAAGTATCCACAATAAAAACGAAATGAATCGCGTTGGAGGTGGTCTCCTACATAAATGATGATGATAATGATAACCAGGTTTATAATAGTAACTGAAATTCTTTGAGTGCTGCTGCTAAACCTGCTGTTTCTGCTGTTTATAAGGTATTTTTATTAGACTATCAACCGGTGATTCAAAATTTCTAAAATTTCTGCAGGTAGGCCTTAAGGTCACTTTCACAAGTCAATAATAAACGGGGTCGAAACTTTTGGTCCATGGGGCCCCAGCGCACGCAAGTTTTTCGTAGAAATCGAGAAACGTCTGGTTGATGTTACTGGTGACCGAAGAGCTGGTGGCTTCCTCGCACAACGTATCAGCATTGCGATACAACGAGGAAATGCCGCCAGCATCCTAGGTACAATGCCTCAAGGACCTATTTTAGATTTAAGGTAGGTAGGGGTAGGTAGTTAGGTAAATTACACTTACTGTATATATTTTGAAAATAAATATTATTTTTATAAGCATTTACAACATATGTATAGTGATAAGAAAAGTAAAATCTAAATACTGATAATTTGGTCATCCATACTATCTAGATTTCTACTTAATATTATAAATGCGAAAGTAACTCCTGTCCATCTGTCTGTTACCTCCTCACGCTAAAACCTGAACGGATTATTATGAAATTTGGTGGACGAAGCGTGAGCAAAAACAAGTATTGTCTTAATAGGGCCTAAACATTTCCAAATTCCGACTTACATTGCCCCATCCAGCCACCTCCAATAGCTTATCCTTTTTTGAATTAAAACTGTGTTGCAGTATGACCTTCTGCACGTTGGCAGAGAACTGGACAGGTCTCGCCAGAAACATGATACCGATGTCGTGGTTTGCGTCGTCATCTAATGGGCTGTACTTTTTGTGCGTCTCGTAGTTAAAAACTACTCTGGAAAGACTGGCTCTTTTGAATGAGGAGTGTCCCATATATATTCTGAAGGAGATCCTGGAAGCGTTAAAAATTTCGTTCTTCTTATGCTGTCATCGAATTATTCTAGTAGAGAGTTTAAAGCCTAAGCGCCAACACCAACCGGGGTTAGGTAACTAATCTGGAGTAAGAAATAGACTCTTTGACTGAGACATTTTGAAGCCCAGTTGAATGAAGAAAGGAAGAAATTGTAACTCACCTAGGATTTGTCTTTTTGTTTGTCATATCGTCTAGACAGTGTGCCGCAGTCAACACGGTCTGAGAGCTGATCAAAGACCCCCCACACGATCCTAGATACGTCTCGGACTCCAATATCTCCACAAAGGCGATGAAAGGCCAGTTCTTTATAGTGTCCTGATGCCCCCCCACTATATAGGGTTGCATGTCACTGGCCGTGCCGGTGATAGCGAGGTTAAGCAGAAAAATTTGTAACATAATGCTTTAAATGCCTGGAATTGAAGGAATTTAAAGAACGAGGCAGCAGTTAAAAGACGCTGGCAGACATTACATTACCCCTCAAGTAACCATAAAGGATGACTGACTGACTGACTGAAAGGGTGACTCCGTGACTGATCTGTCAGTGTCTATAGAAAGCGTCACGTGATCTCCAAGTTTTCCGAACCACACGTGACACTTTCTATAGAAATTGACAGATCAGTCAGCGGTCTACCGTGACTCATCCTTTATAGTTACTTGAGGGGTAAAAGGGGTAATGTAATGTCTGATAGCTTTGAGTTTTAATCCAGATGGAGTAGCAATTGACAGGCCTAATAATAATAACTCCACGGCCGATTCGGCCACGGTGACTGCTGTCAACTCCGTTGCTGTCTTTGGTGTGCTCGCATGTGGCTGACGTAGCAAATCTTATTGATAAACGAACGCGAACATAGCGAGCATGCAAGCACACCATCAACGTAATTGTAAAATATTGCCGCAGGTGGTCGGGATTTCAACTCGTCACGTTTGGTATCGAGCTCTAAGCGCCGCCGAGACTCAAAGTCTTTTACGTTAGTATTTATTGCAGTCCGCCATTCTGTCCGTACGGCAGCCTGTCTCTCCCATTGTGAAGGTTCTATGGAGAACTTTTGCATGTGCCGCTTAAGCACATCTTTATATCTGAGGAACTGGCCTACCCCTCTGCTAAATAGGTATGATATGAAACAGTATCCTACTCATTGTATTGACTGACATATCTTTATCTGGCATAGCTATTTGTACGCCATGTACAAATAGCTGTACGCTTGACATGCTCTCCCGTTTTAAGTCCGGCTGATTAAGAAGTAAAGGTCTTTATGTTTAGAAAAAAATAATTGTAGATTATTGGAGATTAAGATAGAGCTCACTGATTCATCAGGTTTAAACCAAACCGAGAATATGTGTATATTTTTAGAGAAAGTGAGGAATTGAGACACATTAACCCGCAAATCCACATATTTAGTAGGTACTAAATGAGTAAAACCATATCATACTTGCCTCTACAATAAATCGACCGATAAACCATCGAAGATTGCTTGATAACTAACAGTTTTCATCCACAGACTAGTTTTGACTTGAACATGTTATATACCTCGCTTTTCATTACTATTTTATTAATTAATTAAACAACTGCAATTTACAGTTAATAGGTCTGCAGAAGCTCGAAAGCTATTAACCAGCAAAAACTTCTAAAAAAATTAGAAATAAAAATTAATTGATTTGGTTCCAGCGTGTCATAATCATAAACTAATTAATAAGTTGTTTAACGATGATTAAATTCCTCAGCGAAATGAAAATTAAATTTCCTTATCGCTTTGCTCGTGTCTGCCACGAGAGTGACAGTATCTCTCGACTTCCCTAATTGTTCGGATTAAAAACTGACAGTTGTATGTCTCGTTCCCGAGATACGGTCGCAATACTCTTGTACTTTGCTGCCTGAGTAGGTACAGTCAACCGATTGGAACCCTAGGCCACTGTAGGACTATGTCATAGTGATGCTATAAATCAGATTGTAAGAATTATTACCGCTTGTCAATTTGACATGGTTCGTGTTGCTTAGGGTTCCAATTGGTTGACTGAACACCGGGACACACACAGTTTACACAGGGATAATTTATATACTCAGAATCACGAGCTCTTCCGATCCGACTAGGAGAATAAAGAGCACTAAGTTTTCTCCATTAATTTCATCATAATCATCATTTCCGTGAGACGTCCACTGCTGGACACAGGCCTCCCCAAAAATTTCCACAATGACCGGTCCTGCGCCACCCGCATCCAGCGGACTCCTGCTCCTACAACTACGACCAAGACCACCGGGGGATGGGCAGCAGCGTCCCTGAATTACGGTGGAGACACTGTGATCGCCAACCCGCATGCCAAGCGTGGCGATTACGGCAAAATCCCTCCATTTCGTTATCATTTTTCAAATACTTCGTACAGCCGTTACAAAATGGAGAGTACGTAAAACGTTTGAAAATTTTGATACCTTTTTTCTCATAGTGTTTTCGCCCTACCCAAAGAGCTTCTTATTATAAGTAGGGAAAAATATTAAATTAACCTACCTAAACAAATATTTCTTTCTTCGAAAATGCCCATTCACAATCTATAATACCTGTCAATATGAGAGTGCGCAAAGTCCCACTTTGATTAGGCCCAGACCCAGAGCTAAGCCAACAACCCGGTTTAACTCCGGGTTAGTGGTCCAACCCTGGTACCCTGTTGGTACAAGTGTCCCTTAGCCATAAATTCGGGGTTATCTTTATCTCTTTGGTATTAGAAAGGTCAGCATCGACATTTAGGAGCTAAGTCTCAACTGCTCATATTATTTATGCACCACCATTGGCACCAAAGTCACCCAAAGGGCAATGGAGAGGGCTATGCTAGGAGTCTCTCTGCGAGATCGTATCGGAAATGAGACCATGCGCAGCAGAACTAAAGTAACCGATATAGCTCTCCGAATCGCTAAACTTAAGTGGCAGTGGGCGGGGCACATTGCACGTAGAACCGATGGCCGTTGAAGGCGGAAAGGTTCTCGAGTGGCGACCGCGTACCAAAAGGCGTAGCGTGGGTAGGCCCCCCACAAGGTGGACTGATGACCTGGTGAAGGTCGCAGGAGTCCGCTGGATGCGGGTGGCGCAGGACCGGTCATTGTGGAAATCTTTGGGGGAGGCCTATGTCCAGCAGTGGACGTCTTTCGGCTGAAATGATGATGATGATGATAATTGGCACCTACATTTTGCTCAGTAATTCCATAAGCTGCTGGATACGAACCACGAATACACCAGGATACACCAAAAATGGAGGGCGTTCCGAAAAACTCATTGGTATGAGCCGGCAGGATTTGAACCCAAGACCTTGAGACCCAAGATTGAAAATCTGACGTCATACTACTGGGCCACCTACACTCCAGCGATTCAAATAATGTAATCAAAGAAAACACGTGCCTTGGCCAATGTACCCATTTTATATCGAAGATTATATTTGGTGATCAAGAAGCTTAATCTACATTCTTCAAACCGTCTACTTTTTCCCACAAAATTTCCTGAACAACTTGAGTTGATGTGTGCTTATCCAATCCCAGTATGCGGGTATACTGGTGAAGACAGAAGTCCCTGTGTTCAGGTTCATGAATGAGAGTATGCCAATTTGGTAACGGCTGCCTGCTAACACCACGGGGCTGCCGGAGTCCCCTCTAGAAAAAATAATGAATTGATTATATAATCACGTGTTAATTTTGTTTTCTTTGAGACTTGGTAGTCGATATGTGTTCGTCTTAAGGATGACTCTCACTAGCCCGGACGGGACGGGACGGGAAAATCTGCCAATTTCTATAGAAATCACGTGATAGCTCGGAGCCCTCGGATGTCACGTGACGCTTTCTATAGAAATTGACAGATTTTTCCCGTCTCGTCCCGTTTTAGCGTGAGTCATCCTTTATTCGTCATGGGTAGGTACATTCATATATTGGAAAGACACAACTTGAATCTTTTTGTGGTGTAAATTACTGCCAGTTTTTTTTTTGTTATAGACACTTTTATTGCTGACTTTCTTGTTATTGGTTCAGTCAGCTACACTACACAGCTTTGAACATAGCCAAAGGGCCAAACGTGAATTGCCTGAGCATGAGTCGTGTATAAATTTTTTTGGCACGTTGGCTGTATTAGCTGTGTGGCTGACTCCTCCTTCAGTTCTCTTTTCTCTTGAGCTCGATTTGATTGTGTTCTTTCCTCGAGTACCTAGTTCCCTACGTCACCTACCGATTTCATTATTAGATCTGCTTTGTATAAACATATTTAAGTTTCGTATGAACTTGAAATTCCAAATTAGTTAGTAATTGACTTAAAAGATTCAAATGACTAAACAAAAGCTAGCTTGGCGCGTAAGTACAGGAAAAAATTTAAAGACCGTAATTGCCGCACGCTGTGAGTTCCGTGCCACCAGTATTTTTAAGTACCTAAGGTCATAAATGGCCAAGCATCCTTATTGAGGAACTCTCGGTGGGCGAGCCCGACTCGCACTTGTCCGATTTTTTTTTCTGAGCCTATGTAGGTACAAGGGTGTCCCACGCAGGATAAATGTCTCTCCCTTAACGGTTGTGCGGATGACGCCGGTGTGTTTTTAGTGCGTTGGCCATCCCTCCTAGCTAGCAGAGGGAGTTGCGGGAGAGGAGAGTCCCACGCAACCTCCCACAATACCCCTAGGGAGGTATGCATAAAGCATTTTCACACAGACAAAAAATACGTGTGGCACTCGGGGACTGCCGCGGTAAAGCTATTGCATATCATTTTGTATCAACTTATGCAATTACTAGCGCGACTTCGTCTGCGCAGTATTATAATGTTTGGTAGTGTATTTTTATTACCATAAGTATTAAATACCAAATTGACTTGAACTGTAAATTGCTAATTAAATTCCGGGGCCGTATAAAACAAACAACTAACTTGCAACTACAGTAACCTGTTATTCTTTGTTCTCGTTAATAATTCAGGATATACCAAAAATGCTGGTGATCAATATTGTAATCTGATTTGGAAAAAATAGGACTAAATGTTTTTTTTGTCAAATATTTTTTGTTTATTTATTCTCCTAACCACAATTCTATACTGATTAGTGATTACACATTTAATCGAATCACCAGCATTTTTGTGACAGCTGTATGTATCTTTGACTACATATTAATCTTTCAGTGGCTGGATACGCTGTAGATATGCTAAAAAGTACGTCCAAGTTGACATAAATTATCTTTCAATGAAATAAGTAATCAAGGCCGAGTGTTTTTGATCACGGTTTACAACACTGCCTTAAGCTCACTGAATTTAACCCACAGAATGTCAGTCGGTACCTGATTACAACTAACCTCCCAGTGAAGAAAAACATTGCGAGGATACCAAAATAATTACTTCACGCATATAATAATTATAAACTTTCATTAGGTAGGTATATATTATGTCTCATCTCATCTCAACCAAGGACGATCTTATGATAGGATCGGCAGAGGCCTTTATTCGCATTTACACAGGCGTTCAAAAGTGCATGGGCAATTTATGAAAGAATTCATTCATAAACTGCCCATGCAATTATAGATTTGACTATTTCACTTGCTTCCTTCCCCTTTGCACCTCTATATAGGATGATTTTCATAACAAAAACTATTCTGTCCTTTCCTAGGAGTCAAAACATCCCCATGCCAAATTTCACCTTAATCCGTTCAGCGTTTTTAATTTAGTGTGAATTGGTAACAGATAATAGTTCATCAAATTTACAATATTAGCATCGCATGGAAATTTGTCCAAAATGTAATTGAAGAAACCGTGCTGGTTTTGTGACAACATCGCTACGCAAGATCAGTTTGCTAGACAACAAAAATAAAATAGATGCCATTATTAAGTAAAATGTATCTAATGAGACTAATGGCATGCCATGATCTAAGAATGTTTTTGCGCAAAGTTAAAATAATTTTAATCAAATCAATTTAACGGGGATATAGGCGATACCTAGTTCCATTAGTGCCATATAGATAGAACTGTAATAAGTGCCATCCTAATCCATCAAGTTGTGCATATTCAGTAATAAGCCGTTTTAGAAAAGTAATCGTACAAAAAAATCTGATTTTATTTATAAACTATCCTTGTCCAATATTTAATATAAAAACCGTACTGGCTTTGTGACATTGTTCTTTGCGCAAAGGCAAAATCGTTGCGTTTGGCCATTGTACTCCCCTGGGCCCGCTATGAGGTATGTATGTCATCCGCTTGTACAATGCATGGTGGGTGTTGACAGCCATATATACATTGAGTTGCCGTATTTGTAGTGGTTGGATTCCGCGTCACTAAGACCTCAATGATATTGTCCTGAGGTCTCTTCAGTCAGCGGGTGTTCATTCCGTTCTGGAGCCACTGGGTTTAGCCGCACTGATAGCAAGATGGAGTGACCCTGGTGCTGTGGAAAACGGGGCGGTGTTCAGTGTGGGATGTTACATGCGTTAGCACAATTTCGACCACCCATATTACTCGCACTTCCCACGTAGCAGGAGCCCTCTGCCGAAACTCTAGCGGTGGCGAAGCGGCAAAAGTGTGCGCTCCCTTCTGGGATAAGATCCCAAACGGATAGCGTAACGTAATAAGACAACAGTTTGTCACCTTTGTATGACAATTTCTGATAATTCTATACAGTTACTCACATTTGACAGCAATCACCGTCGCACTATCCATGCAACTTGTCTTTTCATGAACTTATAGCATTATCATTATCAGATGACATTCGTGGATAAGCAACTTAGGTCTATAGGACATGGATACAATACATGTTCATGCCTTTGGTTGTAGAGACAGCGGGCTGCTACAAAGTTACCATTATTAGTGATTTTATTTATTATCAAATTTATCACAGCATTAAACATATCATATTTACATAGATTTAATGGATCCCGGCACATTGGTCACTTTTCAACTCATTTCCTAAAAACACAGTTTTGTATTTTTTGTGCACTTTCGTCAGTAGTGACAAATATGTACCTACTTAAGTTTAATTTCTGTTTGTTTAAGACACTACTGAACAAAAAAAACTTAAAATAAATTTGGGTACATTTTCGTCTGCAGTGAAAGAGAGCTTTTTTATAGGCGAAAAACATACGGTGATCATCGTCTTCGAACACCACAAACAAAATATTTACAGCACGCAGCAATATCACCTTTGTGATTATCACAATAAGGAACAAATCTAATATACCAATAGAAAATATTTGATAAACAAGACAAAGGCATATTTCGATACTCTACTTCTTTGTAGGTACTAATATTTCTTATGCCAATGAAATTTCCACTTTATTCCGTTGTGCACTAACGTGCTAAATTCACAAATTTAAAATGGTACTTAGTACGACTTTGCATTTGCACTAAGGTATCGATTAAAAAACAAAACGATTCGCAGTCTAAATAAAAAATTAGGCGACTTTTGCCTTTAATTCGATCCAGCCAGTATATTATGCATCGATTACAAAATCGATTTAACATATTTGATTCTGGCGGGAAAAAATAATAGTGTTTATTTTGACATTTGACATCGCCGTATCTCTGGTAATAAGGGCTACTGTCCTCAATATTTTGTATAGAATATGACACTTAGCGACATTCGTATGGAGATATATCCTTTCCCCGATAAAGAACTTTGTAACAAAGTGAATAAAGTCGGTTTCGGTCCGTCGGAGTGGGGAGCGTCAGGTTTTTTTTCGTTACGGAATTTCTGGATTCGGTCCCCGCGCTCAAGGCCCGCGATAGAAGCTATGCAATAGCTTAAAAAAAAACGTAAATGTCTCTCCTTGGCATCTCTTATACCGAAAAAAGTGAAAATAAATTGATAGTCAATTATTAAGCCGGGTCCACATAGCGCGTGGCATGCATTGGCTCGCGCGGCGACCAGGGCGTGGCGGCAGCTTAAAGGATGTCTCACACTAACACGGGACGGGACGGGAAAAAAAATTCTATAGAAAGAATCACGTGATTGCTCGGAGCCCTCGGATGTCACCTGACGCTTTCTATACAAATTGACAGATTTTCCCGCCCCGTCCCGTCCCGTCCCGTTCTAGTGTGAGTCATCCTTAAAGCTGACTCACTTCTGCGAAATACTTACGCAAACGGGTATTCTCCGTCATCAGTAGCGGCGCAGACGACTCTATACATGTCTTTGCACATCTTGTAGTTCTTCGAAGTCATTGCTGCCACCTTCAGATTCTTACTGATACCATTTTTTCCATCTGGATCCGTCTGGAATTCCACATTATGCAAAAAATAACACCCTACCTCGCTCCAAGAGGATTCACTGTGTTGACAGCTGGGGACACTACAGAGCAAATCTTGCCCCTTTAACTGTCAACACAGCGAATCCTCCTTTTTTAAAGGGTCCGGAACGCACGTAACACCTCCGGAGTTGCAGGCGTCCATAGGCTACGGGGACCGCTTACCAACAGGTGGGCCGTATACTTGTTTGTCGCTCTTGTCTGTCGTAGTATTAAAATAATGTTTTATTCGTGGAGATTGTAAATTTAGAAACCCTATCTATACCATATCTTCCCCGTGGCATACTACTAAGGATTGGCTTCTTTTTTAACCCATCATTAATTTTGTAACCAAAAGTTACCTCTACCAAACAAATGAACTGTCAAAATTTTAAGTGTTATTTTAAACGTCAATATTCTATGAAATTATAAAGCCTGTGCTATGAAAATTTAGGAAACTTAGCATAGACGAATAGCTTAGTCCTCCGGCCGGCAGGCAGCCCCACAGGTTACGCTAAACTGATTCGCAGCGTGCCGACTGCGTCGAGCAGAAACATAGTGTACAGACCTTGGCCAGTAAATAAGAAAGCTTCAGATCACATTAAAGAATTACACTTTGATTCCATCAAATGATGACGGCCCACGGAACCTTCGGATTGAAAGTCGCACACATTACCACTGGACCACTAATCTATGGGACAATCCATCAGACGAATCAATAAAGAAACTGTCAACATGAGAGTGCACAAAATCCCACTTTGCTTACAGATTAAACTTACATAACCCCACCCAGCCACCATCAAATGCTTGTCCCGCTTAAAGCTGAAACTGCGTTGCAAAATCGCCTTTTGCACGTTGGCTGAGAACCCGACAGGTCTCTTTAGAAACATGACGCCGATGTCGTAGCGAATGTCTTCATCGTGAGGGGAGTAGTCCTTGTGTGTCTCGTAGTCTAAGGCGTCTCGAGTCATACTCGCTTTTAGGTATGACGAGTGACCCATGTATATCGTGAAGGTGATTCTGAAATCGGCAAAGTTTAAAAACTAAAGTAGTTCAATGTCTGTGGGGAAAAGTGACTAAGGAACATCTAGCGTCTGATATGAAATTCTTACTTCTCTTCGATTCTTGACGTCTTTTTATAGCGTATAACTCGCTTGTGGTCTTTTTAGGGGTACCTCAAAAGGAAGAAACGAAACCCCTATAGGATCACTTTGTTGTTCGTCCGTATGTCTGTCAATATCAAGACCCTGTATCTCGGGAACGAGTAAAGATAGCCAGTTGAAATTTATACCACATACACAGGTCTGCGGTCCCTCGAAGATGAAAAAACCAAACATCTACGTCAACGCAATAAAAATATACGGCCATTTATGTCGCATTTCCCATACATTTGCAATAGGAATCAAAATGCTTAGGGGGTACCTATACCTACTTCCCATTGACCTAGAACCACGAAATTTGCCAAAAATCGAGAGCTTGTAGCAAAAGTACAGGAAGGAAATCAACAACAACATTAAATTTTGAAAAGAAACCCACTAATGGCTGTTTGCGCCAATCTAGGTTAGCATACTAACTCCGGGTTTTGACTACCCCTGATTGGTCTTAGTGTAAAGATATCTAACTCACCCCGTCGTTAACTGCTTTTTCTTCGTGTAATCGTCCAGACAATGAGCCGCTGTCAACACAGTCTGTGAGCTGATGAGCGACCCTCCACACGCCGTGGCAAAGGATCCGAACACAGATACCTCCATGAAAGCAATGAACGGCCAACTCTCAATGGAAGCTTCTTGACCTCCCACTATGAAGGGCTCCATCTTGCCGGCTGAGACGACGTTTAGCAAAAAGATGAGCATGATGTTAGTCTCCGAAGATTGTCATGCTTAAGAGTGCTGTTATAGGTTTTCCATGGTTCTAGGAAGGCAAAGAGCACTAAGTTTAAGCTTCGCGTTCTTTGTTAAGTTATTTTCTGTATAGAAGATCTTCTTCTTCCTGTCTTATGGCAGGAGAGAGCCTGGGGTCCGTTTTGAAAACTCAAGAATTTTTGTCTAGGAGCACTTTCAAAGTTTAATACTCTTCACCGTGTGGGTAATATTTAAGAAAGATTATTTATGATATTTGTGCTTTAGGCTTAAAGTCGCTGATATCCCTTTACGTAATTAAAATGTGTCTACAATTTGTATAATTTTAACGCAATTACAATATTAGCAAATTATATGGCTTTTGACAAAGACCAAGCGCCTGCCTATATTTAAGAAAATTAACCTTCGATAAATTTACGACCGATGCTGTTACAATTGCCATAAATTCGATTGTTTGTTTAATGATGATTAAGTTTTCAATTTCTTAGTAATTGAAATTGAACACTTTAAAACCGATTAATCGCGTTTATTAACACCATGACCCTACTTTTCGAGCCCTTTGCGGCACTCGTTTTCACAGGGTTAAGATGATGGCTGAGAGAACGCGAATCCTCCCCGTCAATCAAAAAAGTTACTTGTGCAAACTTAACATAATTTTTAATTTAGAATGCCCTTCAGGCAATGTATTACTACACCACAGACCGGGTATAAATTTTTTGGGGCATTCCACGGTGTCGTAAGCGACATTCGCAATCTTATTTTTACTTTCCAAGCCTTATACTCTTTTAGCTCGTTTTTTTATCGTGTTTAGTTAGTATCATCTTAAAGGATGACTCACACTAGAACGGGACGGGAAAATCTGTCAATTTCTATAGAAAGCGTCACGTGACATCCGAGGGCTACGAGGTATCACGTGATTCTTTCTATATAAATTGACAGATTTCTAGATCCTTAAGTTTAAATCTATTTTGATATTACATACTGCGCAAGTATTAATTCAAACGTCAAACTTCTATGAAATTGTGACGTTTGGTATCAAAATATTCACTTCCTTACGAAGTAAAGGAAGTGTCAAAAAGAGATGTATATGTGTTTGTTATTTCTCCGGTTCCGTAGGTTGTCCACAGTTTTGCTGATCTCTTTTGATGCAATTCGTCCAAGCAGCCAAATTAAATACGTCGTTGTAATTTGGTCGGTATCAATGCATTACAACTTAAATTAGTCGTATATTTTGATAGTGAATTTTTCAAATATCGTAAGAGCCAAGTTATTAGGTTAGACTTACGACATTTGAGAAATCCACTTTGACAGTTGTTATACTACTTCCATGCTTTAGTTATTTTTCCGTGTGTCGATTGGCGCCTGTATACAAGATGGCCTCGCCTTGTCACGTATAACGAGACGTCGCGATTTTATCGCCACAAACAAAATAAACGACTGAACGGGAATAGTTTACAATTTGTTTAACTAGCGGCCTTCATAAAACAAAGCGTTAAGTAATGTAGTCGTCATCATATACCGCGTAGTGTCTACAATAGGAGCAATACATTTATTCCTCGGTTGTACTCCTCATACTGAACAACATTGGTTCAGCGACTTTTCATAACGTGGATATAGATTTTTTAATACTCTTTAAAGTTTTTATACGATGCAAAGTTTGACCTATTTGATATATTTGTTACATTTTCAACGATTTAAAGTGAAATAAAACCTTATATTTCTTTACAATTGAAGTGAAAAGCAGAGTGTACACCTCGGGCATAAATACACATTTTAGGCGAGGCTTTTTATTGGTCCGAGTGCTACGATTACTTTATGCCCTTGGTATAAAATCTACTATTCATTTGTATGAAAAAGTAAATACTTACTTTTTCATAAATGACACAATTTCAAGAAGTTGTTTAATATAAGTTGTTCAGTTTGAGGAGTGGAAGTGGAACCTACGATTAAATTTATTGCTCCCAATGTAGGCCACGACCTAGTGGCCAAGGTGATCAAATATGTATATCTGAACAGTGTCCTTTATCGGTATGAGAATAGGGTCTTACAATGGCGTCTTAACGCGATTCAGTTGACGACCTAAACTGTAAACTGAGTAGCTCCTATACAACTAAGTAAATTTTTCCCGTTTTTTTTTCTTTATGACTTATGTACTTGCGAAATAGAACACTAGAACGGGACGGGACGGGAAAGGGCGGGACGGGAAAATCTGTCAATTTCTATAGAAAGCGTCACGTGACATCCGAGGGCTCCGAGCTATACTATAACGTGATTCTTTCTATACAAATTGTCAAATTTTCCCGTCCCGCCCCGTGCTAGTGTGAGTCATCCTTTTAACTACACCGCTGGTAGGGTGATTGATAATAAATATCAATTATAGTTAGATTTCTAAATTAGGTATGAAAAAAAAAACTTTGTTCCATGTAAAAATTGCCACATAAATGTGATCACCATCGATTACTGAAACAAAAAAATGATTACCGATTAAATTTCACCGTGTGTTTGAGTAGGTATACACGGTGCCCGTGAGCATTGCGAGATTTGCGAGAGATTTTAACAGCGTATTCCTGAGGCTAAAAGAAACAAAAAATGTCTTATCAAGTCCTTTGGATTAGGGTTAGTTTCTGAGAATTGCAAATTTTATTTAAACATTATTTTACCACAACTCGGTAAATAACGCGTTTTGGAATGTGACAATGCCACTTTGTTGTCCGTCCGTCCGTCTGTCTGTCAAGACCCTTTATCTTGCGAACGCGTAGAGGTAGCAAGTTTAAATTGGTACCACATACACAAGTCCGCGGTCTCTTGATGCTGTGCTGCTCAATGCACTCAAAAGATACGGCCGTTTAAGTCGCATTTCCCATTCATTTGCAATGGGAATCAAAATGTATAGGGTACTTTCCCGTTGTACGTGGCTCCGTTGCGTCATCTGATCAGCGTGCGTAGCCAAGATGTCAATCGCTCACGCTTAATAACGTATCGTAACTACCTCTCTCTATCACTCTTCCTTATTAGTGTGACAATGACAGTTGCGTTTCGTTAGCGACTGAGCGTGAGCGATTGGCATCTTCCAGGCTTAGGATTCGGCAGGTTACCGGAACCGCCGAAACACGACACCCTTCGGCCAGAAGTCTGGGCTCGCGGTCCATCAGCGGCCGCGGCACGCGCACCACAAACGAGCTGAGGTGCACGTAGTGACGCGACCGCAGCTGGTGCACCCTCAGCTTGTAGCTGGTCTTCTGGCGGACGTACTCTACCACCTCGTTGGCTACGGCAGAGAAATGCAAGCGCCAGAATATGTCGACAAGAGACTCGCGTCCGACAAGATCTCCTGCATCGCCTGAGGATGCCTCGTAGAGAGGCAAAACACGTGTGGAGTTTTATGTATATAATTGGTGGTGGTTTTTATACCTATTTGCGTATTTTTTTTGCAGCGGGAGGGTGGGAGTTAATTGCATGCAAAAAAATACGCAAGTAGCTATAACGGGTTGGCAAATTGGCACTAATTGACTAGCACGTTTGGCGGAATAACAAAGTAACATTGTTTTCGTTGTTAATATGGAATTCCGCAAAGTAACGCCTGATTCAATAAATCGTGTTTCCTCCTTTTGGCACTTTGGCTGTATTCATATATTAGTAGTTGACTGTACAGATGGTTGGGTACTAAATTCCAGCTATTATTTATATGGGCATAGGCTATCGTGGCGCCAGAGACCATAGTTTTGTTTAACCATTCCTATGTCAGTGTGTGGACATTTACATTCAGAACAATGGTATTTATAAACCTTTACTACGTCTAGTACTAAACTAACATAGTATTATGGGACCACCTGCAAAAATATGTGACACGTTCTTAAGGATGACTGAAAAGGGTCGGGACGTAACCTGAGCGCCTACCACGAACCGCGAACGAAAGTATACCTCCCTTTCGCACTTGTGATTTCGCACTCAAGTGCGACAGAGAGGTGAAACTTCGTTCGTGGTTCGTGGTAGGCCTTCTGGCTGGGCCGATGTGTCAGTTTCTACAGAAAACGTCACGTGACTTTCAAGGGCTCCGAGCTATCACGTGATTCTTACCTTACTATAGAAATAGGCTAATAGACTCATATTTTATTATGCCCTGGATAACTGCAAAAAATATATTTAAAGTTTTACGTAATCCGACGAAAACGATATCAGCCATGGTAGTACATAAATTATCTGTGGTATGACGTCACTATGCAGGAAAACATTTGTCAAAGTCAAATTGGCATTGACGTATAAATTGTTCCGTTATTCGTTGTCCGTCAATGTCACAGCAGAGGTTACGTAACGAAATTCGCTCGTATAAGATTCAATATGAAGTTAGATTCGCCGGGTGTAATGACGTCACTAGTTCACTACATGGCCGACAGCGTTTTTAGAATTCAACATTAAAAAAAATTAAAATACGTAATACGTACCCGTCGTACACTTTTAGTACCCGAAATCAACCAATATTGGGCTATAAATGTTATAATTACGAGTAATATTGAATGTATGTATGTTTTTAAGCTATTGCATAGCTTCTATCGCGGGCCTTGAGCGCGGGGACCGAATCCAGAAATTCCGTAACGAAAAAAAACCTGACGCTCCCCACTCCGACGGACCGAAACCGACTTTATTCACTTTGTTACAAAGTTCTTTATCGGGGAAAGGATATATCTCCATACGAATGTCGCTAAGTGTCATATTCTATACAAAATATTGAGGACAGTAGCCCTTATTACCAGAGATACGGCGATGTCAAATGTCAAAATAAACACTATTATTTTTTGCCGCCAGAATCAAATATGTTAAATCGATTTTGTAATCGATGCATAATATACTGGCTGGATCGAATTAAAGGCAAAAGGCGCCTAATTTTTTATTTAGACTGCGAATCGTTTTGTTTTTTTAATCGATACCTTAGTGCAAATGCAAAGTCGTACTAAGTACCATTTTAAATTTGTGAATTTAGCACGTTAGTGCACAACGGAATAAAGTGGAAATTTCATTGGCATAAGAAATATTAGTACCTACAAAGAAGTAGAGTATCGAAATATGCCTTTGTCTTGTTTATCAAATATTTTCTATTGGTATATTAGATTTGTTCCTTATTGTGATAATCACAAAGGTGATATTGCTGCGTGCTGTAAATATTTTGTTTGTGGTGTTCTAAGACGATGAATACCGTATGTTTTTCGCCTATAAAAAAGCTCTCTTTCACTGCAGACGAAAATGTACCCAAATTTATTTTAAGTTTTTTTTGTTCAGTAGTGTCATAAACAAACAGAAATTAAACTTAAGTAGGTACATATTTGTCACTACTGACGAAAGTGCACAAAAAATACAAAACTTTTAGGAAATGAGTTGAAAAGTGACCAATGTGCCGGGATCCATTAAATCTATGTAAATATGATATGTTAAATGCTGTGATAAATTTGATAATAAATAAAATCACTAATAATGGTAACTTTGTAGCAGCCCGCTGTCTCCACAACCAAAGGCATGAACATGTATTGTATCCATGTCCTATAGACCTAAGTTGCTTATCCACGAATGTCATCTGATAATGATAATGCTATAAGTTCATGAAAAGACAAGTTGCATGGATAGTGCGACGGTGATTGCTGTCAAATGTGAGTAACTGTATAGAATTATCAGAAATTGTCATACAAAGGTGACAAACTGTTGTCTTATTACGTTACGCTATCCGTTTGGGATCTTATCCCAGAAGGGAGCGCACACTTTTGCCGCTTCGCCACCGCTAGAGTTTCGGCAGAGGGCTCCTGCTACGTGGGAAGTGCGAGTAATATGGGTGGTCGAAATTGTGCTAACGCATGTAACATCCCACACTGAACACCGCCCCGTTTTCCACAGCACCAGGGTCACTCCATCTTGCTATCAGTGCGGCTAAACCCAGTGGCTCCAGAACGGAATGAACACCCGCTGACTGAAGAGACCTCAGGACAATATCATTGAGGTCTTAGTGACGCGGAATCCAACCACTACAAATACGGCAACTCAATGTATATATGGCCGTCAACACGCACCATGCATTGTACAAGCGGATGACATACATACCTCATAGCGGGCCCAGGGGAGTACAATGGCCAAACGCAACGATTTTGCCTTTGCGCAAAGAACAATGTCACAAAGCCAGTACGGTTTTTATATTAAATATTGGACAAGGATAGTTTATAAATAAACTCAGATTTTTTTGTACGATTACTTTTCTAAAACGGCTTATTACTGAATATGCACAACTTGATGGATTAGGATATTTAGGATGGCACTTATTACAGTTCTATCTATATGGCACTAATGGAACTAGGTATCGCCTATATCCCCGTTAAATTGATTTGATTAAAATTATTTTAACTTTGCGCAAAAACATTCTTAGATCATGGCATGCCATTAGTCTCATTAGATACATTTTACTTAATAATGGCATCTATTTTATTTTTGTTGTCTAGCAAACTGATTTTGCGTAGCGATGTTGTCACAAAACCAGCACGGTTTCTTCAATTACATTTTGGACAAATTTCCATGCGATGCTAATATTGTAAATTTGATGAACTATTATCTGTTACCAATTCACACTAAATTAAAAACGCTGAACGGATTAAGGTGAAATTTGGCATGGGGATGTTTTGACTCCTAGGAAAGGACAGAATAGTTTTTGTTATGAAAATCATCCTATATAGAGGTGCAAAGGGGAAGGAAGCAAGTGAAATAGTAAAATCTATAATTGCATGGGCAGTTTATGAATGAATTCATTCATAAATTGCCCATGCACTTTTGAACGCCTGTGTAAATGCGAATAAAGGCCTCTGCCGATCCTATCATAAGATCGTCCTTGGTTGAGATGAGACATAATATATACTTACCTACCTAATGAAAGTTTATAATTATTATATGCGTGACGTAATTATTTTGGTATCCTCGCAATGTTTTTCTTCACTGGGAAGTTAGTTGTAATCAGGTACCGACTGACATTCTGGGTATACCCTCGTTTTGTCGAACAACTTTTTGCCTAATTTCAGTTCGCCTAAAAACGTTTAGTATAATCAACGGTTTGTCTAAAGTCATTTTACATAAACTCGTTTCACACAAAAATCATTACATCGAATGTCGTTTTGCCTAATGGTCATTATGTATAATTATTGTTTCGTCGAATATTATTTTGCCTAATTATCGTTTCGTCGATTGCCATTTTGACTAATTATCGATTTGCCGAAAAAAGATATACCAAACATAGGGGAACCAATAACCAATAGATGATACTAATAAAAAAATTAGATACCACCGCTTGAAAAAAAAAACATTTAAGCAAGGTTAGGTTATAAGAAATAAACCTTTTTTTTTACCCGACCCGGTTAGCTCGCGCTCGTTAGTTTTCTAGGCTAGGGCAGAGTAAAGAGCGAGATAAAGTTTTTAGCTTACCATCACCTTCACGAAGTCAGTCAGAGTCAGTTTAGGTACGATGACGAGCGAAGCGAGGAGGAGTGTTAGGTTGAACTGCGACCTCACAGCGCGCGAGCCGAGCGAGCGAAGCGAGCGTGCCGCGGCAGCGGCCGGCGAAGCGCCAGAACCGAATCTTTCGCGGCCTCCCTTTGCAACCAGAGTCACCGTTAGGTACGACGACGAGCGAAGCGAGGAGGAGTGTTAGGTTGAACTGCGACCTCACAGCGCGCGAGCCGAGCGAGCGAAGCGAGCGTGCCGCGGCAGCGGCCGATGAAGCGCCAGAACCGAATCTTTCGCGGCCTCCCTTTGCAACCAGAGTCACCGTTAGGTACGACGACGAGCGAAGCGAGGAGGAGTGTTAGGTCGAATTGTGACCAACAATACGCGAGCGAAGCGAGCGTGCCTCCACATCAGAAAGTATGTTCCCAGACACGACCTATTGGGTCGCCAATTATTAGGGGTGGCAGAAAAAAAAATACATTAGACCAAAAAAATAATACCAATTGAATATTAGACAAAACAATATTAGGTAAACTGAAATTAGGTATAATGATAGTTAGACGAAACGGGCGTTCGACATAATGATTTTAGGCAAAATGAAATTGGATGTAATGAAAATTCGACGAAACGAATAAGTATACCAAGTGATATTAGGCAAACTGAAATTAGGCGAACTGAAATTAGGCAAATAGTTCGTCGACAAAACGAAGGTAAACCGACATTCTGTGGGTTAAATTCAGTGAGCTTAAGGCAGTGTTGTAAACCGTGATCAAAAACACTCGGCCTTGATTACTTATTTCATTGAAAGATAATTTATGTCAACTTGGACGTACTTTTTAGCATATCTACAGCGTATCCAGCCACTGAAAGATTAATATGTGGTCAAAGATACATACAGCTGTCGCAAAAATGCTGGTGATACGATTAAATGTGTAATCACTAATCAGTATCGAATTGTGGTTAGGAGAATAAATAAACAAAAAATGTTTGACAAAAAAAACATTTAGTCCTATTTTTTCCAAATCAGATTACAATATTGATCACCAGCATTTTTGGTATATCCTGAATTATTAACGAGAACAAAGAATAACAGGTTACTGTATCTGTAGTTGCAAGTTAGTTGTTTGTTTTATACGGCCCCGGAATTTAATTAGCAATTTACAGTTCAAGTCAATTGGGTATTTAATACTTATGGTAATAAAAATACACTACCAAACATTATAATACTGCGCAGACGAAGTCGCGCTAGTAATTGCATAAGTTGATACAAAATGATATGCAATAGCTTTACCGCGGCAGTCCCCGAGTGCCACACGTATTTTTTTTGTTTTATTGTCATGTTCACGGAGTAAACTGACGAGCTGCGAGTTTTTAGTTGTGATCTACCCACACGCCATGGATATCTACCCTGTCACCCCTTTTACAGCTAATTTTCCCGTTTTAAATATTAGTTATAATACTTATAATGCAAATGACCTTGCTAGCTTAAAATTTATAATATTGGGTTCTCAAGTCAAGTTCTATAATAATCATTTATAATGATGAGTCTAGTAGCCTCGAAATAGGTGATTTAACTCCCATTTTACTTATAAACTGTGTATTTATAAACAGTTTAACAGGAAAAATATATTGCAACGTAAATCTTCATACGACTTAAAGTGATTGGAGAGGGGTTGAAATGGGTCGTTAAAGCGGGGGTGTCACGGTGGGGTGAACTCGGGGAATTGCGTACCTAGGAAACATTATTATTTTCTAGCCGTTGTTCAGACACAAATACTTGGCAAATATGTTCAAAAATTTTGTCTCACACCTAACTTTGTCATGCACCTCAAAAGGACCATGGGCAAATTTGTGTAGAGGCTTGCCCCAAAACCAACAGAAATGAGACTTATGTCTATAAACAGGTCTTATTGTCTGCTTCATTTCATTATATTGGCAACAAGTTGAATTATATTGCAGATCTGAGATATTCGTATTGAAACGCGAGTATTATGTAAGTAAAAATATTCACAACCGCTCGGCGATGATGGCGGATCCACACAGCCTTTTGTTTTGTTAGGGGGGATGCGTTACGCATACCACTCGGGTGCATTTATGTACCAATTATTGCCTGACAAAAGTCTAAATATCTCAGTTCCGCAATGGAATTCAAGTTGGTGTCGATATAAAGAAAATAAGTGAATAAAAATACCTATCAAATGAGATAACTCTCAGCTCTGTTGGGTTTGGGGCTAATTTGCACATGGTCCTTTGTCAAACGCCTCATCTTGTCATATGCCTCAAAATATGTCACACACCTCAAAAAATTGAGTCACAGTTTAAATTTGTCCCATATATATTATTTGTCTCGCGGCTCAAAATTTGTCATTTGCGCAACTTAACTATTTTTACTGCCGATAAGTCGATGTTCTGATGCAGCAAATTTATGAGTATCTTTCTCATCTCAAATGAGGTATGGCAATGCTCTTCGGTCACCAGTATCAACTTGATACTGGTCACCGAAGAGCTGGTGGCTTCCTCGCACAACGTATCAGCATTGCGATACGAGGAAATGCCGCTAGCATCCTAGGTACAATGCCTCAAGGACCTATTTTAGATTTAAGTACGGTAGATAAATATGTATTGTATATATTTCGAAAATAAATGTCCTACCCAACACTGTACGTGATTGTCCGAGTTCTCCCCTAATACGTGGCTTCACCCACATTGAATCATGGTGACGGGCGCCGCCCACCAGTTAGCTTTGTGTCGCTATGAGTGCATGTTAATACGTGAAAGCAATTAGTTTTAGCCGATTGGTACGAGTAGGTACTGCGTTTTTAGGGTTCCATTCTTCGTAACGTTTTCCCGGCTTGTGTCACGTCACGGCTCAGGGAGCCGGGACCGCTTTGGTAATCCCAAGATTTGGGGTACGCGATAATTTTACGAAAGCCTGACCTTCCAACTCTGACTGACATATGTCACAAGGGTCAAAAAGACAAGTGTCACAAGCGTCAAAAAGACAAGTGTCAAATTTGGCAAGTCATAAGTGTCAAAAATGACACATCACGAGTTTCAAAAATGCGAAAGTGCCAAAAATGACAGTTGTCACAAGTGTCAAAAAGTCAAAAGTCAAAAATGACATGTCACAAGTGTGACAAGTGTCAAAAATGACAGTTGTCACAAGTGTCAAAAAGTCAAGTGTCAAAATTGGCAAGTCACAGGTGTCAAAAGTGACACATATCACAAGTGGCAAAAATTACACATATCGGTTTCCCCGCTATATTCTGTCATCGATAATCGATTGGGAAATATCGAATGATATTTCGTACATACGAGTAGGTTCCGAAAACTCATTGGCACGATAAAATTAAATTAATAGTTGCACCCTTGAATTTAAAGCAATTGCTCTAAAACACGTTTTATCTCACGTCTTGATGATGATGATGATGATGATGACGTTTTATCGGACGTGATTCTTTCTATATTAACAGTCCCGTCCCGTTCTAGTGTGAGTTATCCTTTAACGTTATATATAATGCAACTGACTTACGAATATTGTTCCAGCACGTCTCACCAGGGAGGAAGAGATGGAGACCAGGCTGGCACAGATGCAGGCCCACCTCGAGTTCCTAGACACCCTGTATCGCACCAGGCAGGTGGAGATCTTGAACTTGGAGGTAAGAGCTTCATCATACCTACATAAGGTATGTCAAGTTTCGCGGGTAGATGTTAGCAACCAATGGGAGCTACCGTATTGTCACTCACCAGGCAGCGCCAGTGCCCATAAGAGGTATGGGCACAGCGGATGCATATCGTTTAGTGTGGTAGGACACAGCACAACGAATGTCGTCTCGCTCAAATCTGAAGCAGAGCCCATCTGGGGAAGTACCTCCGCCTTACAGAAAACCGCAGTTTAATAACACTAGACGCTACTCATAGTGTTGTGTTTCTGTTGGTGAGTAAGGTCGCCAGAGCTCCAAGAGGATTCACTTGACAGCTGGGGACTCACGGAGCAAAGCTTGCCCCTTAAAGCTATCAACACAGCGACTCCTCTTTTTTTTTTTAAGAGTCGGCAACGCGCATGTAATATTCCTGGAGTTGCAGGCTACGGTGGCCGTTTACCATCAGGCGGGCCGTATGCCTGTTTGTCGCCATCGTAGTATTTAAAAAAGAAAGCGCCACTCATGCGTGGGCCGTGGGTGGGTGATAAGAGAGAAATGTCGCAGGACGCACGTTCCACTAAGTGTGTGTGTACAATCTTGCTTAAAAATGAATTCCTGCTCCATCTTCGCAATCAAAGGCTTTGATGCGTCTTGTTGTGCCTCTCACCGTCATGGAGCCTGCACGAATGGCTGATATTTGTACTTTCACTTTTAGCCAGAAGATTATTTGTGAGTATGGTTTTCCCCATTTAGATGATAATTTGGATGCAGTTATTTTCAAAAAACTCATATATTCAGTCCCTAAGCACATTGTTAGTGGTGGATTCGCAATATAACTTGAGACTCCACTTGCCGATAAATTACTTTCTTACGGTAGATGTTGCGAACGAGGGATATGGGGAAGAAATTCGGGGCTACGGGTGTGGACTCGGTAGTTTGGTAGAGCGGTGGGCTGGTATCCCAGGGTCTTTTTTTCTGAGAAATTTGGTAAAGTCCGCACGTCAGCTGCTTAAAAAATAATTGTATATGGCTATCTAGCTCGCACATCAAATGCTGGCAACTTTCCAGAGCTAGCTCTATGCGGGTGCACAGTGCAGTATGTCGCCGAGATATAATCAATGCAGATTTGCAGCAATGTTGCCAGATGAAAACAAATGTAGGTATTTAAAAACAACTTCAGCTTAATATTGTCTTGTGTTACCGCGATTGTTATTCATATAAAAACATAAAAACCGGTTTGCACAACCTAACTAGTACCTACCTACTAATTAGGTTTTAGTTAATCACCGTCGGGTGACAAATAGAATTAATCCAGATTTTTTTACGTAGGTAAATTTAATGTTTCGAGCTCTTTCGACCCTACTAGGAGAAAAAAAGAGCCCCGATTTTTTTTTACTCCGTTACCATTTTTCATACATTTTGTACAGCGGTTACAAAATGGCGAGTACGTAAAACGTTTGAAAATTGAGACCTTTTTTTCGTAGTTTTTTCGCCTACATTGAAACAGCTCGTTATTCTGTGTAGGGAAAACATTAAATTTACCTACCTTAACAAATTTTTGTGGATCTCTTCTCGCGAATATGCCCAACCAGACGGTGTCCGTTATTTCATAGATCCATGGCAGCACGTTAAGTTGTATGTGGTGTAAAGTACAGTTCAGATATGAAGTGCTTGTAGAGCTATTGATGCACGTTCGACCTAGTTAGAAAGTACAGGCGACGTCAATGGTGTTTAACTTTTTAACAAAAGAGTCAAGTCAAGTCAAAACAGAATTGCCGGCCAATCCGTCAGATCTCCATAGTACAGTCACGTCTATAAATAGCTATACACTTCGGGACTTATTACAGGGGAAGAAGGGCATCCTCCAGACAAATTTTCCATACCTTTATTGACAAAAATGCGCGAACCTATATGAAATCTAGAAAACACCCGTGAAACAGACATTAAAATACTTATATCGGGTTACTCACGTCAATAAAGTCGAAAATAGCATGCGTCTTGCCGCGGCGGCTGCTCTACACACACTGCGAGCATAAGCGCGCTCCGGGGGCGGGCGGCGCAGTCGCGAGAATAAGGGACACAGATTGTTCCGAAATATGTCGAGCTATTTTCGACTTTATTTACGCGAGTACCACACAAATCGACCTAGTCCCGCGGTAAGCTCAATAAGGCTTGTGTTGTGGGTACAAGATATATATATATATTCAGATATAGACAGATTCTGTGCACACTGAGATTGTTATTTGGGCATATTTTTATTGTTTTCAGTCGTCAGATTTGTATTAATATGGTGGGTAGGTAGACTTCCTTATTCTACGCTAGATAGATACGAAATCTCAATGTGCGAAAAAAAAATTGTGGGACCCTGAGAAATCTTGAAGAAAATAAGTAACTCTTCCTACCTACCGAATTTCATTTAAATCTGACGCGAAACAAAAACGGCAACATAATAAAAATCCGCCCATCTATCGAAAAGCCCAATGAGACGAGTTAAATTATGAATGAATTCATTGATAAATTGTCCATGCACTTTTGAATGCAGCTGTGGTCACCTGACATCTTTAAGTTTTACTCCAGATGAAGTAGCAATTGATAGGCCTACCCCTACCCATTCGACAGAGCTCTGCCAAATGGGTAGAGGGGTAGGCCTATCAATTGCTACTGTTGGCTACTAGTGACGCTATAAATCAGATTGTAATAAATCTCGTCATTTTGACATGTTAAAAATATTATTTAAAACGGGTCACTCACGTAATTTAGTCGATTTTCGCTCGACATGTTTCGTTCTTTACGAAGAACGTCATCAGGAGCGACCACCCGCGACAGAGGCAAGTCGTACACTGCGGGCTAATGCCCTATCAGCCCTGCTACTTGCAGCTGGTGGTGGTACCGGCGCGGAGTGCGACACGGCGGACGATCTACCCTCGTTCTCATTATCGCTTTAATTACGTGAGTGACCCGTTTTAAATAATATTTTTAATATGTTCGAGTCTCACGAGCATTTTGACATGGTTCTAGAGTGGCCTAGGGTTCCAATTGGTTAACTGTACTACTATGTTGAAAACTTTTTGTTCCAGTCCAAGCTTCTGACCCTCGGCCATGAGAGCTCGGAGATCCTCGGCCCCAGCACTACCATGACTCCTGAGGTGGTCCAGCTCCTTAAGAACCTCACTGGTATGTTTCAATGACTTAGACTACCTTCAGCTCACGCAGTAGCTATAGCTATGCGTCATACGTGTCTAGGAGACGCTCCCGATACTGAAGTTTTTATGGTGAGAACCGGGAATTCCCGATTCCGGTAAGGTTAACGGCCCAGTGGATGACACTGACCCAGTAGATGACTTTTTACAGTTGATTTGAAAAAATAAAGATACCGCTATTAATATAACCGAAAATAGACAGCTAGTGACATTTGCGAATTGTGTTCTAAAACTTCCGTCGATTCAATAAATAATTTACTAATTTAGAGACAGTTTCCGTAACTAGGTGGTTTTAGCGAATCTGTTAAGGACTTTTATCGTGAAAGTCAAGATGATAACTAAAATTACGCGGATTTATAGTAATTAAGAGTCCGCGGTATGCTCAAATTCGAGATACGACTTTTGCACAATAACGCCCGAAAATCCAACATAAACACGTTATCCTAATAAATAAGCATACCAAAGGATCCCAACTATACAAGGGGCTACTCAGCCACCCAATATCTCGATATCCACTACTTACACGTTCCTCTGTACTCTCAGTTTTGTAAATATTGTCAGAGCGCAGAGCGACATGACCTCTCTCTGCGAGCTCCCGAGAGCAATTGAAGCCAATGTCATAACGTCGCATATTTTATAGCGATATTCAGAGCGATTTCAATATAACTATAACTCAACTATACAAGGGGCTACTACCAACTATTTCATCTGAGTTTACCTTATCTGGGGTAACGATTGGCAGCAGAGTTAGGGCACGTATAGGGCATTTATTGGTACTTCAACTCTGCCACCGAACCTATCTGAGCGGTGTAGGTATACAAAAATGGGAGATCATGCCCTATATGAAGTACTTCCCTAAAAACTAAATATTTATCTTTAGGTAATCGAGCTCAGTGGCGTGTAAGAGGAGAGACCTACGTCCAGCAGTGGACTAACTTAAGGTTGATGATGACGATGATGAATCAGGAAAAAATGTTCGTAATCAAAAAAAGCTTAAATAAAAACGAATTAATTCTACAAATTCTAAATTTCCAGGGACCAAAGCAGCCTCCGGCGTAGACCCAAAGAACCTGCAGCCCCAAACGCACCCCTTCATCTACCAGCTCATGCCTCACCTCCTGGACGACCCCTATAGCCTGCGCCCCGCGTACCACATGCGGGGCTCCAAACAGTTGGCCGAGATGGTCATCGGCATACCCACTGTGCGGAGGGACAAGGAGAGCTACCTCCTGGTCACACTCACTGTAAGTTACAACCCATCTCTAAGACCTCTGCAGCACCACGCGACCACATGCGGGCTCCAGACACTTGGCAGAGACGGTCATAGGTCCACTGTGCGGTCAAACAAGGAGAGCTACCTCTTCTTTACACTAACTGTAAGTCCCAAATGTCTAAAGTACCGTAAAATAACCTCATGTCATGCATCACAGTATATCTGCCTTACCAGCTCTAATTGACATCGAGGTATTGAGATCAAATGCGCTTCTCTATCCTATCAGAACATCACAGCCGCTAAAACAGAGGTATAGTTAGTTAGTTATGCTGGGCGTTTTCCGCAACTCGACATCTATTGTGCCTTTTTTGCGTGAATACGAGGTAGCCCTATTCTGTAGGTATAAATACTGCTCATTCCGACACCACTCGCGAAGGTTTTTGAGCCAAGCTGTTCTAAGTTTTCTTGGTCGTCGGTGTCCACTATCTTCCCCACTAGCGTAGGAAGAACATACTTGTCTTGACCCGTTATCTGTCCCAAATATTCCAGATTACGTCGTTTTATGGACTTCTCAACTTTGTATAGAACACGGGTTTTTTCCACGGTTTGTATCGAATTGAGTTCTATGTATTAGGGTGATGTTTCAACCGCTATGTCCACAGAATACGGAAGTCTGCAGGAAGGTTGATAGCCGCGATCTACCCACTTTCTTGTTTCTTTTATGTTCACCACTATTAGAACTCACTCGAAAGTTACTCTACAAACACACGCTCACAGTATCTTCGTGATCACTCACACAAATCAAAAATCAAAATCTTAATCAAAATACGAATGTCGTTGAACGTCGAATGAAAAATAAATAAAGCTACACCGGCTCTAACCTTACACCACAGACCCAAGAAGATTGAACACTTTGGACCGGCAAGAAAGTCGGCGGGACACATCTTTTCAAAACATTACATCTTATATCTTACACGCATTAATTTGAAAAAATACAGGTCAGTCAATTTTAAATTCAATTCAATGCCATTAATGACTTAGCAACAAGCACTTTGGAATCTTCAAATGGAATTAGAGGGGTTTTTAATTATTCTAAACTTTCGCCCTTTTTGCGATTCATTCCTACTGTTTTCTGTCCTTCATCATCTTATGTCGTTTAAATGTTGCAGCACCTGATCAGCGGCATGAAAGAGGCAGACCAGAACGAGACTGTCATCATTGTGATGGTGGGGGAGTCGGATCTGGAGTTCGTCATCAACACGGCAAAGCAAATCGAACAATTGTAGGTATTCTCTCATTTAGACGCTGATATCTCGGAAAAAGATACCATGGCCGGAAGCTAGACTCTTCCGGCCATGGTATCTTTTTCCGAGATATGATGACGTTTTGCAATTTAACTTGACCAATAGGTATAAATAAATAAACGGCCTCCTAGCCTAGTCGGTAGTGACCCTGCCTACGAAACAACAAAAGCTGGGACAGATATGTCCTATTATCTACAACATAACCACAAACCAATTGTATTGGGATGACACATTAACCTTAAAACTAAAGTAATACATAACACGACAAAATCTCTCTGATCCCTGAAACCTTCCAACAGTCACTTTCCTGATAATTTACATATTTAAGCTAGTAAAGTCCGACGAAGGTAAGTTTGGTCTGATTTTGATACTAGACAGCATTCTCAAGTGTAATTTTTAATGTCAAACTTTCATCAAATGACGTTACTTAACACTGTCACAGTCTGCTATTCAAATCATTGATTTTAACGGCCTCCTAGTCTAGTTGGTAGTGACCCTGCCTACGAAGCAGGAGGTCCCGGGTTCGAATCCTGGTCAGGGCATTTATTTGTGTGTTTATCACGAATATTTGTTCCTGAGTTATGGATGTTTTCTATGTATCTATTATATATATCGTCGTCTAGTACCCACATCACAAGCCTTATTGAGCTTACCGTGGGACTAGGTCGATTTGTGTAAAATTGTCCCACAATATTTATTTATTATTATTTATTTATTTAAATGATTAATGATAATGCGACACACTTTTGCTTTCCAGGTTCCCAAAAGAAGTGGAAACCGGTCTCATTGAAGTCATCTCACCATCCCCAGCTTACTATCCAGACTTCGACTCCATCAAGCCAACCCTCGGGGACTCTTCTAAGCGCATGCGTTGGAGAACTAAGCAGAACTTAGACACGATATTCCTGATGGCGCACGCGCAGAGTCGTGGGACGTTCTATCTGATGTTGGAAGATGATGTTATAGCAAAACATAATTATATGCAGGTATTATATAAAACATTTAATTTCGAAATATATACAGTAAGTGTAACTTACCTAACTACCTACCTTAAATCTAAAATATGTCCTTGAGGCATTATACTTTTGTGTCCGTGAGGGATGCTGGCGGCATTTCCTCGTTGTATCGCAATGCTGATACGTTGTGCGAGGAAGCCACCAGCTCTTCGGTTACCAGTAACATCAACCAGACGTTTCGCGATTTCTACAAAAAACTTGCTATAGCTAATTAACAGCGCCCTAGCGATCTATAGATTTAATGATACTTATTAAAAAGTTATCTGCTTCTAAATTATGGATTATTCAACAGGGTAAGTATTATCACGAAAGGTCTATTTTGTTTTTTACTATACCGTGTGTGGCCCATAACCGGGGAAAAGAATTTGATCGCGGGTGGTACTCACCAAACTAAACAACGATTGCTCAGCGACTTTTAAAAGTACCTTGTGTTTTGATCTTTACTACACTTTTAAGTTTGTTAGAGGACGCAATGTACTGCGAATTTTGTCACTTTTGAACTATGACAAGAGACGTCAATTAGGCTGATGTTAACGTACATTGACTATTTAGTTAGTATGAAGAAGTGAAAACTTACAGAATACATAATCTTTTAAAGTTGTTGAACAAAAGATGTTGGGTTTGGGGAGTACTACCCGCGATCAAATTTAATCAAAATAAAATCAAATTAATCTAGAAAGTGGCAGAATGTGGAAGATGTCGTCGTACTCAAGAAATAAAAAAAAAAGAACAGTGCTCATATATTGTTTGAAAATCCATAGGAGCATTGTTCTTATAGAATACCATAGACAACGTAATAATGCTGTCAGAATTGACGGATAGAAGTGCTGGAGTAGAAAAAATGTATATTGCATCAAACATCAATTAAAGGATGGCTCACAATAGAACGGGACGGGACGGGACAGTCTGTCAATTTCTATATAAACTGACAGATCGTCCCGTCCCGTACTAGTGTCATTTTTAAGGTTTTTAAGAATTTAACTTGTACAACGCCACAAGTAATAATATTTCTCTACTGCAGTTAAGTAACCAAATTTTATCACCAAACATCCAAAACTCCGTCCACTTTGCCCACAGGATATCAAGTACTTCACTGCGTCCACAACCATAAAAACTCCTCACTGGTTCTTCATAGAGTACTGCGTGTTTGGCGGCATCGGGAAGCTGTTCCGTTCGGCGGACCTGGTCCATTTCATCACATATGTCCAGCTGTTTTATACTAATATGCCGATCGACTGGCTCCTAGAGAGCTATTTGGCTGATAAAGTTTGCAGCATCTATAAGAGTTCGGTAAGTTGGTTATTTTTATACGATTTATACACTCGTAAAGGCTTGGGACTCAATGGTAACTAACCCAGGTAATATACGGTCTTGACAGATTTAATTACAAATAGCCTGATTTCTTAAATAACGTTCGAATGGGATATTTATAGATATATGATAAATCCTACAAATTTTTCTTCCGGAAGTAGGTTAATAGTACAAAAATAAAACTTAAATCAGTTGATTTCTTAAATTTTATATATTTTTATACTAATATATATTTTTCTTGTTTGTGAACATGACGACATATTTGTCTTCTATCTGTTAAAACCGAAACAGAAGACAACTTATTTACGTATTAAATCTACAAAATGGCACGGAGAAACTGGTCCTGACCCATTTTAAACGGCTAAAAAAACATATATATATAATATATATATATATATATATATATATATATATATATATATAAGAAAAACGTTTGTAACATGTGTGTACATATTTGTGACCTTTAGCATGTAACGATATTTTGTTGGATTTTGTTGCCTACAAAAATACAAGACTCCCGATATATTCGTTACGCTAAAAAACAGCTATTATAAATTATTTCCCAAGTACCTAATCAAAACTTCCATACAACCTATCTGAACTGATAGATTGTATGGAAATGACTGGATTCAATCTAGCATCCACGAAGTCGCCATCATCTCAATTTTTTTATACGAAGTCAATGTCTAAAATTAAACATAAACCCACACTCGACTCAATGTATTTCATTATATACAATCACATAAATTACTATTAATATTCACGACTTCATTGAACCACCAAATCCTGGTCAATTCCTTATGAAAATAATCAATCATTTTTCATGTTCTTTTTACAAGAAATATTTTTCCTCAGGAAATAGTCACATGTAAAAGATCAGTCAAATACATATAAAATACAATAAATTAAATTAAAATTACATTATAACTAAAAACTAAACTCAAACCCATTCTGTGCCATGCCCGGTCCCATCACGGTCGCTGCGTTAAATTAATCATTAAATCAACCTACATTGGGTTCTCAAGTCAAATACTATGGAAAATAATCATTTATGCCACACCTGGCCATAAAGTGCCTTTCCGCACGCTACGCGTACGGATAAAGCCGATTTCTGTCCAAGTGTAGGCATAAAATGATGTACCTAACACGTGAGGTAATAAATAAAGCCCTTGATCGCATATTTACGTCCCTCGCTTGCAGCTCGGGTCGCAAACATCTGCGATCTCGGCCTTTCTTTGTTTTACCGCACTAGTTAGGTAATGTACTAATAATGTGCCAAATGAATGAGTCTAGCCTAGCAGACTGTTTTTCTATATTAAAATCTGTATAATCTTAGCTGAAATAAGAGGTCCACTAATAAAATTAATCGAATAATTTGTTTCACAGAAGGAATGTGCGAAGAGCAAAACAGACATACGACCGAAGTATAAATCTTCGCTGTTCCAGCATATTGGTCTCTATTCTTCACTAAAAGGCAAAATACAGAAAGTTCAGGTAATCGTCCATATTTCTATTTCACCGAATAAGGGATGACTCACACTGGGACAGGACGGAGCGGGACGGGAAAATCTGTCATTTCTATAGAAAGAAGCACGTGATAGCTCGGAGCCCTCGGATGTCACGTGACGCTTTCTATAGAAATTGACGGATTTTCCCGTCCCGTCCCGTTCTAGTGTGAGTCAACCTCAAATAAGTACCAAAATAAAAAAAATATCGTTGGAAGATTTAACACAGTACCTAAGTAAATAAATTTTACAAAAATCGACTTAGTTCCACGGTAAGCTCAATAAGGATTATGCTGTGGGTACGAGACGATGATATTCTACTAATGTTATAAACGCGAAAGTTTGTAAGTACTCGTATGGATGTTTGTTACTCTTTCACGTAAAACCTACTGAATGGATTTAAATGAAACTTTACAATAATATAGCTTATACATCAGAATAACGCATAGGCTACAATTTATAGAGATATAGCGCAGACTAAGTAGTTTGTGCATTTAATTTTTCTTTCTATATTTCTAGGACAAACGCTACGGCAAACTCCCCGGCTTCTTCCCCCACGACAATCCTCCCCTAGAGGGCATCCACAACGACATAGAAGAGAAGGGCGACCACACTATCCGTAGGGCGTATAACGGGGAGACCTTCTTCTGGGGTCTAAAACCTAAGAAAGGGGACGTTATTGAGTTTGTTTTTCAAAAACCTATTGTATTGGAAAGGTGAGTCAATATCATTTTTTCTACTCCAGCACTTCTATCTGTCAATTAGATGACTGACAGCGATATTTAAAAAGTATAAATTATAACGTTGTCTATGGTATTCCATAAGAACACTGCTCCTATGGATTTTCATACAATATATGAGCAGTGTTGTTGTTTTTTTTAATTTCTATAATTGGCACAACATCTTCCCTATTCTGTCACGTTTCTAGATTTTGCTTTTTACGCTATTTTAGGTGTCGTTGAAAAACTAGCGTATGCAACAGCTCATAATTGGGCCTTATTATATCACTATTGCATAAACTAAGAAATTCATGAACCCGCATACACGCCCTGTGACCTTAGCTACTAAAACCACACCCGCAGCTAGCCTTGAAAAAGTCTGGAAATAGTCCTTTTCTTTCCTCAGACTACTCGTTGTTTTCTGTTTCTTTTGGAGAAAACTAATGAAAGTTTCATCTATAATGTTCAAGTCTAAATCAATGTATATTCGGGCGTGTTTATTTTTTGTTGGTAAATTGGAATGTTTTATCTGTTTTATATTCAGAATCTCGAGCTCTTTCAATCCTAGTAGGAGAGAAAAAGTGTCTTAAAATATCCATACATTTTCCAGACTTTCCATTGTGCGGTGGCGAAATGGAAAACAAACCTTGGGACACTTTTTGTCTCCTACTAGGATTGAAAGATCTCGCGATTCTGAATAGAAAACAGATAAAAAAATCCAGTTTAGTAAAAAAATATTTTTCTACAGCAAAAAATAAAAACGCCCATTAGGTCTAATTTACACCTACAATAGGGCAACATCGATGAAATCGAGGAAGAAACAATTGAAACAAATGAAAAGAGTGATAGTGACATTATTTATTACTTAAAACTATTTAACTTAACAACATTTACCGTAAAAAAACTCAGACGGAATCGAGTCTTACCATTTTTCTTTAGTATGACTTCATACAGCAAAGATACCATGAATTATAGAGATATAGAAAGGTTTATAAGAAAACACGAATCCCCAAAGAGGGCGCCAGTGGCTAGACACTCTGCGCCTTCTTAAGTAACAATGCTAAACTCTGTCAATTATTGCAACATGGCTTTTTGTAATGTCGAGGGTTTTTCCAAAAGAACATCGGATTTCTCTAGTACCAAAACTTACATGCTTCAATATCTCCAGATATACCTTCCGCAGCGGCAACGTAGACCACGCGTCCGACAAGTTTTACGACACATACGTCGAAGTCCAACCAGTGGCTTCCAACTACTCCGTGATCGACAGTTTCGACGAGTTCGGATTGGCTGACGGCTCTCTGAAGAAAGAATGGGGGCCAATTACCGGGATTAGACTGAGGGTCAATCGGGATAGCACGTTTTGGGTCATCTTAAGCGAGGTAACGTTGGTAACTAAGATCCTTTTCACTGATGGTTGTGTCGGGCTTGGCAGATGGTTCCTTGTAGAAAGAATGGGGGCCAATCAACGCGATTAGACTAAAAATCAACCGGAATGTTTTCGGACATCTTAAGCGAGGTTTGCTGGTAACTGAGGCCTGTCTTTTTCTATGAAGAGTTGCGTAAATAATTCAGAATTTGACCTGTTTGATGGTTTCTTGAAAGTAAGGCTACTAAACACGACATACAGGCCCTAGTATCACCACAATATTGTCAACATCATTATTACATTTATTACTGATATTTCAGGCATCTATGGGCTACGGGCACGGCTTAGTATTGAGCGGGCTGTATGCTTGTTTGCCGCCAACATATCATTAATTAAAAAAAACAATTATTACCATTAAAAACGAATACTTATGTGAAGAGCTCTTGACCTTGTCACAAGAAACATGACATATGTCACGAAATTCCGACACAGGATCATTCTCATGTCAAAAACTACCGACAATTCTTTGAAACACTAATAGATCTCGTTACAATTGTAAAAAAGTATTCACCAAGAAATTATCTATTTACTGACGGTACGTTACAATTTTATTTCAATTATAGAAATGGTGGCAAACAAGAACACAGCCCGCGCGTTGGTGAGCGGTTTCCGTAGTTCAGTCATGTTAGGAATTGCCACACTTGTCAGCGAGGTGCAATTGGGGCGTGGAATATTAAATAGTTAAAAAAATAGATCACACGTCCTACAAATTCTAAAAAACCTATTGGTTAGACATTATCTGATTTAAGTTTTTTTTGTAGATCGAACTAAAACCCTACGAGCAAGAGGATAGATGACGCAGGCCCAACCCGTGGCTCCGCCTGGTTCGGCAGATGCAGAAAACGAGAAGACCTCGATCGAAATCGCACTGAAGCACCGGTTAACACTGTCACTAGTACTAAATAGGCCCAAGGACCTATATATAGCCTCCTAAGACATGATAATGGTCCTTAACAATTGTAAAGCACGAATCAAAACATTTATTAAATGTAAGTAATAAATGTTCCGATTCATGTTTTTTGATTAAGTAGTCACACTACTATATATAAATTATAGATTAAAAGAGATGTCATATACTAAAGAAAAAGTGACCAAGGTGAGCAGGGCTGGGATAGAACCAGCGACCTCCTGCTTTCGCGGCAGACGCCCTAACCACTGGGCTAGCCTTGGTCCTTTTTCTTAAGTATATGACATCTCTTTCAATTTATAATGGTCCTTAAGTCGGCACTGACACGATTGCTATTTTTCATTGACCTCTATCGTCAAGGAAAATAAGGATGATATCTAGTAGCTACAACTACAGAAATCGTACCAGCGGCTGAGTGGTCGTCTATTCTCGTGCCTGCAATATGACTAATGTAAAATCCAATTTAAATTGGAATTTGTTTTATTGACAATAAGTCAATAATTGAATTGGGGTGAATGTATTTTGTGCAGGAAGCTTGTAGGCAAGGCTATATCCAACCAAAAACTTAAGGACCACTGTTTAAAAAAATTGTTGAATTTAATACCCGTGTTAATGCCTAATTCATTGGTGCAGAAAACGAGACTTCGCTTGAAATCGCACTGAAGCACCGGTTAATACTGTCACTATTACTAAATAGGCCCAATGATCTACATATAGCCGTTAAATATTTTATGCAATAATGTATGCATATAAAATAATGTATACAATATATTACATGCTAGGTCTCGTTGATAATTGATAAACCTTTTTTGTTCTATTTCAATTCTGTGTTGAAAAGCTTATCCAAAATCCAAATACCATTCACACGATTGTGATTGTTGAGACCTGCCAAGCGTGCAACCGTAGCGTAAAAGATACGGTTATATTTATTTCGTTTTTTTTATCTTATGAAACAAGGAATTCAACTCTTATTAATTATTTATTTATTTCAACACTTATTATTTAAAAGTGATTTGTACTATAGCTGTGGGCCTTTTTGGGTTAAGGATCTGGAGAGCAGGGAGATTATTGTTTGTATATGTAAAATATAGGATTTTTTAAAGAAAAAAATTGATCACACGTGATTTGGTTTTTTTCGAAGTCACTGTCAGATTGGTTAGACCAAGAGGCATGCATTGACCTCGCTTGGAATCATGCTTAATTATGCACTGGTTAACCGTATACTAGGGCCAATACCGGTATTTTTTGTAAGAGCAATACCGGGAGTCCGGGACGAAAAATACCGGTACTGGAAGCACTAATCACTACTTAGAGCAAAGACAAAATGGAGTACACTTGTCTGAAATTTTCTATACAAAAATACTAATGTATTTGTTTGCCAAGGGAAATGGTACGTAGGCGAATCCTTTTGTATTAAATGTATCACTAAAGTCCAACTAAGCTAAGATTGCACGAATAGATATAGAAAAAAAGAACTGGATGCTATAGGACTGGATCATATAGTCTTGTTTGGAACGTGAGATTTCGTTATCAGTCTATAATTTTAACAGTGTTCGTAGTTATGTGTATGAATTTGTTTATGCTTACGTCACTAAGCTCTTTTTCGTACCAATAATTTATCGTTTGTATCATCAGCAATGCAAGTTCGCTAATGTCATTCCGACCTATTTTGACATATTTGTTCTGCTTTGTGTGTCTAATTATTTTATTAATAAATATTAATATAAATAAATACTATAGGACAATCTTACACAAATCGTCCTAGTCCCACGGTAAGCTCAATAAGGCTTGTGTTGTGGGTACTAGGCGACGATATATATAATAGACATATACATATAAATACTTACATACATAGAAAACATCCATAACTCAGGAACAAATATTCGTGATAAACACACAAATAAATGCCCTGACCAGGATTCGAACCCGGGACCTCCTGCTTCGTAGGCAGGGTCACTACCAACGTACCAATTAGGATAGGAGGCCGTTAAAATCAATGATTTGAATAGCAGACTGTGACAGTGTTAAGTAACGTCATTTGATGAAAGTTTGACATTAAAAATTACTCTTGAGACTGCTGTCTAGTATCAAACTTATCAGTGCAAACTTACCTTCGTCGGACTTCACTAGCTTAAATATGTAAATTATCAGGAAAGTGACTGTTGGAAGGTTTCAGGGATCAGAGAGATTTTGTCGTGTTATGTATTACTTTAGTTTTAAGGTTAATGTGTCATCCCAATACAATTGGTTTGTGGTTATGTTGTAGATAATAGGACATATCTGTCCCAGCTTTGGGTTTTTTTTTACCGAAAATGATGTGGAAATGTCAGTGTTGTTGTAAACAGTATTCTTTATTATTTTAAGGTAAGGTTGGAATCTGTTGGAATAGAAAAGTTATCCCCGAATTTTTGAGGAATTTATAGTTTAGAGACGAACAACAATTACTCGTATACAATGTTACTGCAAAATAACAGAAAACACAATGAACATGGAGTACTTACCCAGGGCTAGTAACCGAAACTACCTGTGAAATACCGGTATTTACAAGTTTATATCGTTTCGGAAAATACCGGTGTTAGCACCGAAAAAATACCGGTTGCTCAATAAAGGTTCTTCTGGAAAGTCTTTAAACCAGTACCCTATTACATACCGGTATTTACAGGAGTTATTTTCGGTTCCAGAAAACCGGTAAATAAAAAGTACCGATACTCTATAAAAGTTGTTACCTCTTAAAATTGGTACCTCTACCGGTACCAACCAAGTCTTATACCGGTTTATGGCAATGGCCACGATACCGGTTCCAGAAAATACCGGTATTTTAGTAACATGGGTACACCTAGTCCGAAATTGTAAATTGTCAAAGTTGACTGCGTAGCCTTTTTTCTCGGTCGTGCTCGTGTATGAATAATTTACATATAATGTTGTAACAGGTTAGCGAATACAACGGCTAACCATTTTCGTAAGAACAAATCGCAGTTTCGGTTAAAAACCGAGGTTTTCGTTTCGGTTTCGGTTAAAAACCGTACACAAAATAATCGATTGCATTCCCTAAAGAGGGTATGTTGTTACAAGTTTTATAAATAAAATGTCCACGATAAATTTAGGTACACTTATTACATAGCGCAAACTTATATTTTGCTCGCATTTTAGTGCATTTATTTATAACCACCGTCCAGATTTTGAAATGCTTAATTTTTTTTTATACTTTATAAATCACTTAGGGCATTTTATTTATTTACACTTAAAAAGTGAATACTTAATTATGTAAGTTTTTAATATTTAATCGTTAAATACGTGTATTAGTATTTAGTTGTTAAATAGTGTTTTGACGTTTTATTAAAATGTTTACTTACATTCCTGTACTTGTTAAAAAATATATCGTACTTACACTCATGTATAAAAAATGCTTTTAAAATATATTGTAGATGTGTTAACACGAGACAAGATTATGGACTCAATTGCGCTCGCTTAATACATTTTTTTGAGCTGCCATAGTATTCCCCTGTTTTCTCCTCCAATATCGATTTTTTTACATATAGATTTATGAAAAGTATTACTTTATGTCTTTAAGTTTTGTTCTTTTTTATGTTTTGCGCTCTAGACGTCGTCGGTAAGTAGTAAAGTTTGTCATTTTTCTAACATTTATAATCGTTTCTAATTAGTAACCAAAACAGTTATCGAATAAATATCATAGATAGTAAGTAATTAATGCGTACTTACTCTTCATATCCTATATGTCAAAACTATTCATATAGGTTTTGGAGCATGAAATACGGCACCTCTAAAAAGGATTTTTTTGTATGGAGCGAGCACAATTGAGCCCGTGCTTATATTTCCCCTTGAGGCATTTTCAGGAACAAATGTATTGGTTTTTTTTGACCTTAGTGATTTCTGATAATATTTAATAGTGCCTTTAGGAAGCAATATTTAGCCCTATCCTATTGGTGTAATTAAGCAATTGGTTTGCAGTAAACTGCATTTAAATGTAAACCGTTTATATTGTTTATGTTATTAATTATTAATTAACCTTAAATTTACCTTACTTAATTATATGTTTTAGAATATTTTTCCAAGAAAAGAACAAAATACGTCACCAAAGCAAAATCTCATTTATGTGAATTAGTGAGCTAATTTTATTTGATATTTTTAATTATGTATTAATTACAAAAAAAGTTTATTAGTTTATTTGTTTATTTATTTCACAAAATTAAACAACTAACTAAATTAATTAAGTGAACAACTATATAAATATTTCACTTACATATGTATTAAATTGGAGTCAAATGGTGCTGTAACTTGTTGTAAGAAAGCACAAATTATAGAAAAGCACAAGTTAAGAGATTTTTACAAATGTTTTTTTTAAATATAGAATGCAATAAAAATTGCGATATGTAGATATTAAAACACTTATTTATATAGAGTCACTCACGTCTAGGGAATGCTATCGGTTATTTTTTGAAAAAACGATTATTCACCGAAACCGCATTTTTCATACAAATTGGTTAACTGTGGCATTCCCTAATTCCCTATTCATGCTTAAAATAGCTCGACATGTTTCGGGTCGATTCGCGAGCCTTATTAATGAGATACACTCGCACCGGTTGTTTTTTGTGCGCGAAGGTCATGGGTGCAAAAAAATTACTGTTTTTTCTTCTCTTTTGATTTGTGAAAATCTCTTAAATGTAATGTTTGGAGCGGGCTTTTTCATATATTAGCCATTAGGTGTTTATTCGTACCTACAGTTAAATGTGTTCTATGGTGTAACGAGACTTATCGTATTTATAAGAAAACTAATACACAATAGAATTAATTAAATACATAATAGGAAAACAAAGTCTTAACTGTGTCCAAAGAATGATTTAACCATCGTTTAGTTTTGGTAAATATAAGGTTTGGTAAGTATAAGCTAAGCCTGGCTGGCTAATATAAGCTCATGAATCTATTCGAAATTGATGTATCGAAATAGTTAATCGACAAAAAAATATTATATTGATGTTACTGTCAACATCTAAATATTATTCGACAGTAAATATTACCTAAGTACTTAGCTTCTCCTAGTTTTGAATTAAAAGATAAACAAATTAAACCGGACAGTAAATTGTTATTTTGATTGAAATTACATTTGCATACTTTTATCATTTTAAGAGGCTCGATATCATATATGACTTCGAACCTTTTTGTAGTAATCGAGAGTGTTCATTGAGCGCATGTATTCGTTTAATCATATCGATATCAAATCCCTAGATCTAGCCTCGAAAAATCCAGGTATGGCGGCATCATAAATACGGAACTGGGCAAGATGTTTACAAATATCTGTACAAGCGTTAGATATTTATGGGCTTGGACGTTGCGATATAATTGATGATAAGTAAAATGCGTCATTATTCAATAAATAGACATAGCCGGCCGTACGGTCGGGCAATCCGTCGGATAAGCATAGCTGATACGTCCAATACACCCTACATTGATTGCTAGTGGCGGATAATAGGAGTCTATGCGGAAGTTTAAGTTTCGTGGATGATTCAGAGACTAATGATCAGTGATCGTTAATCTTGTAGCAATTTCGGTGTAACATAATTGCGTTAAAGGTTTGGTTTCGCCAGAAACAGCCGAAATTTTCGGCTTTCGGGTCGCGCTCGACTGACGTCAGATGAACTCGGCACGGCTGGCAATACGACAACATACGATAATGCTAAAATTTCTCTCCGAGAAAATTTAAATCGGGCCATGTAAAGAAAGAAAGAAAGAAAAACGTTTATTCGGGACGCTTCAGTGTACAACAATATAAAAGACAATACGGTAAAAATAATAGCGTCACCGAAAGGTTTCTACTCAGCTTAATGTCAAGGTACCTTTTGCGTACCTTGACGCTGGTCTTCCGCAGAAACCTTTTCAATAAAACGTGACAAGTTGCACAAACATGTGTAGATGTTTCGTTATTCAAATATTTAAAAAAAACGGCTGACTTACATTTTATTCAGTGTTTTAATCACATTTATCCAAGGTTCGGTTTCGGCAGAAATAAGAATCAATACCGAACCTCCGGTTTCAGTTTCGGTTTCGGAAAAAATACATGTTTCGGTTGGACACTAGTTAGAAGCATCGGTATGCCTTATTCTAGCTGGGATAGCTAATTAAAGTTAACACATTCACTGCGGCGCATCTAAAACCAAACTTGCCAGTGCTATACGAGTCACATACTTACCTTTCCTTTTAGTTCCTGATCGACACAAGCCTAAAATGCTCCCCGTAACGCAGCGAACGTGTTAATAACAGTAATGTACCTTAATGTATCATCTCCCTAATTTTTTTTTAAAATTCCTTCATTTCAACAAAGTTTACGATCACTGCTAATGAGACCTAAGACTTCCCTTTCCGCAATGACTATTAAAACATAAGATATAACTAATAATTCCGGTTATCTACAATAATGCATATAAATATAAATTGACAAGACTATTTCTAGGCTTCATAATTCTAATGCTACCTTATTTTATTACGCATTAATTAAATTAATTTTATTTTCTCGAACTAGGCAATGCAATCGGTTATTACAAAATTCGGTTTTTAACCGAAACCTATTTTTTTTCATATGAAATGGGTTAAAGATTGCATTGCCTACTACGAACGATACCAAATTTCTTAGGAAAGTGGAAAATCCATGGCCATAGGCGTATAGTGATACTCTTCGTTATTCTGTATGTACAAAATCATTCATATAGGTGCGATATTGGAGGAGGAAATAGGGTACTACGGCAACACTATAGTAGTTTTTCTACTCTAGCACTTCTATCTGTCAATAAGATGACTGACAGCGTGACAGCGATATTAAAAAGTAAACATAACCTTGTCTATGGTATTCCGTAAGAACACTGCTCCTGTGGATTTTCATACAATATAATTATGAGCACTGTTGTTGTTTTTTTAATTTCTATAGTGGGCACAACATCTTCCCTGTTCTGCCACGTTTCTAGATTTTGCTTTTTACGCTATTTTAGCTTTCGTAGAAAAACTGGCGTATGCATCAGCTCATACATATATACCTTATTATATCACTGTTGCATAATAGTAGTTTAAGCAACAGTGATATAATAAGGACGATTTTAAAAATAATCCATGGATATCGCACACCCTTTCTAAGAAAACCACCTCTAATAAATAAGCCTTCCCAAACGAGAGTTACGCAACACAGTCATCGCCGAAAATGACTGCGGTGATTCAGGAACTGAAAAATCAATAGATCGAAGTGTGCAAGATTTATTAGTGTAGTTGTATTCATTGTTTATGTGACAGTTTCACCATTATTGATTTCTTTTTGTATGTATAAATGTGTGAGAAGTGCGCCTGTGTGCACGTTTCCCCTCGCAAAAGTTTGGACGGTATTAAGATGTTGCTGTGACGTCTCCCTTCCAACATGTTGAAACCCTCTGTTGCTCGAAGAGCTCATTCTGTACAATGTACTAATTAATATTCATCGTGACTCATCATCATTATCATCATCAGCCGAACGATGTCCACTACTGGACATAGGCCTTCCCCAGGGACTGCCACAGACACCCGCAACCTTTACCAGTCAGCCAGCCAGTCGTCAGTAACTGACGACTGGCTTGGTTGACTGGGAAGGCCCCCCCCAAAGATAAACTGTTTATCTTTGGGGGGCCTTCCCACGCTGCATCGTCTGGTGTGTGGTTGCTATTCGAGAACTCGCCGACCATACCGACCATACCACAAGCACGTAAAATGGGCGTCATTACAATGTATTCGAGTTCCCGTCAACCAATTTTAAGGTTTGCTCTTTGTTCTGATACACACTGTATATTGTATTGTGTATTTTTTTAGTATTTCAATAATATTTAAGTAAATAAAAATTCATCTTACTATTTTAGTAAGGCATATGACATACACTATCGATAACAAATGCAGCGTCGTGCCTCTTCCCTATTTCTCTTGCCCATACTAATTTTATATTGAATTAATTACATATTATTTCATTACCTGTGATACGAAACGTTTGAATTTTGTTTATTTACAAATTTGCTTTGGTTGCGGCACCCGATTATCGAGCAATGTGGCATTTTTGAAGTATTTTCATTTTATTTTTACTCCATGACGGCCCAAGGGGTACTGACTGCGTGCTGACTGCTACTGACTGTCACGTGTGCGCCGGGCGCATAATAATATGCGACACACGAGTTTTGGCTCTCAAGCCGTCTCTCTATAGGCGCGTCGCCCCACGACTTCCAATCTCTTTGTTTACGTTATAAGCAACCTAAATGCTCATCAATTTATATTTTACCGTGCCTCTACATGCCCGGGCTCTCGGCCGAATGTTTCGGCCATGTTAGTACACGATCCTTCGAGACTATATAGAGAAAATTTAAGCCAGACCAGAGACAATTTAAGTACTTTTTCATGTAGTTTGGTTGAGTTAAAAGGTGTCTTAAATAATTTCACCTAGGGTGAAGCTATTTAAAAAGTATCTTAAATAGTTTCAATAACCAAAGCTATTTAAAACACCGTTTAACTCACCGAAACTACCTGAAAAAGCTTAAATTGTCTATGGTCTGGCTTAAATTTTATCTATATAGTCTGTGTCGAATGAGCGTGTACTAGGGTGCATTCGCCCGCGGCCGAATCATTCGGCCGAGAGCCCGAGCATGTAGAGGCACCATTAGAATGGTCACACAATTTGCGGGGGAAATAGGAATCAGTTATGTTACTAGTAATTCAGTGCTTATCGACTGTGACTTCGACTGGTATTCGACTCGGGTAGCATCGACAATCGTCGTTCGACCGGCATGCCTCTTGCTTCCCTCTGTAAAGTATGAACTTTCGATTTCATTCGAATGTTTTTAAAACCTATTCGAACTGTCCGAATGAAAATAAAAATAAAAATCGAATGATTCGATTAAAATCATTCAAAGTATTAGGCCTTCTTTATCTATGGTAACCAAAAATCAAAATCCATAACCGATCCCGCTGCGCTGCCTGCTATAAACTTGTATCTTAGAGAAAGGTTAATAAATAAAATGACCGATGTTAACATTTCAAAAGTTACTTTCGTGATCCCTAAACACTGTGCAAACCAAAATGACTGCTCCGAAGAGATGCTTATTGCCTATAAGGTGAGTTACTGGCCATATATTTTTGTGGACAAGAAATGTGCTTGAATGCACCAATTTCCTTGCTGAAAATTTGTATTTATACAGCTTGAATTACCCAACAAATAAAACTCTGAAAATAAAGAGCGGGAAACCTCGAACCGAGCACGTGTTTTCTTTAACCTATAATTCTTATTAAATAATTTGAGTGGTCAACGAAGCGTAAATATACTGTAAATATATTTAGTAGTTAGTGTTTATTACTTTGTACATATATATTCATCATTTAGGGTAAGTTAAATTAATATACAATAATATTTATTTTCTTGAGAGATGAGAGAATATAATAGTGTCGATACGGATAGCTCTGTGTCGTCCTTAACAAGAAAAAGACGGACTGCATCAAGAAAGGTATGTGCGGCATTGTAACACAAAAAGGCGTCGTAAATGGTCACAGGGATAGAGAATCTTTTACAGATGAATGTAATTGTCAAGTTTCCAATCAAACAGCAAAACAATCATTCAATCAATTCCAAGCTCCACTTCCCCCTACTCCAGACCCAATACCGGCCCCGGCCCCAGCCCCAGCCTCGGCCCCGGCCCCGGCTCCGGCTGCAGCCCCTATTCCTAATTTAAATTCAGGTACCAGCTCTCAACCCTCAGACATATTTAGGAAAAGCTATGTCCATACAGATAGCTCACCTTTCATAGTTCACGTCCAGAAACAACAGGAATCCCAGAATGATGGAACTTCCATACACTCAATTTCATTTTGGTAACTTCCTAAAACGCCAAAACTTTAGAAATATTATTAACGGCAGTGTCAAAAGAATAGGCCGCAATCGGGTGACATTATCATTCTCTAAGTGTGAAGATGCCAACCAGTTCCTTAATAATACAAAGTTAAACGATAGAAATAGAAATTTATTGCGCAGCAAGCAGGTTTGAAACTTGTCGTTGATCCCGTCAGACGCTTCGTCGCGCGCGAGCGCGAGGTGATAACACCACGATGTCTGCCCGACGCAGACGAAACATGTCACGCCTATTGTGATAAAAATACGTGAGTGTTAACCGTTGCAATTTAATATCAGTATGTCTCACGAAAATTTAAATTATATGAGTGTCGGTTACATTTTTTGTTTTAGGAATCGGTTTGATAACGGCAATTTTTAAGGCATCTGGAAATGTTCCGGTAGTAAAGGATTGGTTTATTAGAAATGTCAACGGTATTATCAGCTCATTGGAACATATTTTTACTAGTGAGGGGGGAATTTCATCGGTCCAGGACACATTCGTCACTCTCACAAAAACGCAATTTTACATTATTAGGTCACTTTCGGCACTAGTGACGAATGTGTACTTAGATTTATGTTTTGTTCGTTTTGGTCAGTAGTGACCAAAACGAACTGAATATAAACTGGTGTGTACTTTTGTCAGCAATATTAGAATTTCATTACAAAATGCTACAAAAGAAATCCTGAAAATAAATGTTGACATACATACGTACATAAATTAGTGAATTTTAATCAAGGGACTGATTTAATGTTTGTATGGTAAATTAGAAATGAATTAAAATTGCAAACGAAATCTTGTGAGATATGTCATCAAATGAAAGGGTTTTTTGTTATACGGTTTTAAAGTTTATTTAACTACAACAATGAACAAAATTAACGGTCAACTTAAAAGTATATAACTTCACTAACACAAAAACAGTTATTTATGAACAAACTTTGCCGCCGAGTGTAATACAACATTTTTCCCCTCACTATTGCGAGGAAAATACAGACTACATACGATTATAAGTCTTATCCACATGTAAGTTATCTTGAAGAAACCATCAAAAACCAATTTCAAAATTTGTCATACAGTAAGTACGCTCCTGATAGTCGTGATACTTAGATATTGCCAACAGCTTACCAAGTGCGGGATAAGGATAAGACATGATCACATGACCAATTTAAGGTGTGACCTCCGATTGCACATATTTACTATCGGCATATAGGACTCACTTATACTGGACTTGTGGTAAGTGATAGGAATTAGATTACTTTGCCCCACATGTGGATAAAATGCGTTTTTCCACGCTAGTTTTAAAGGACAAAACAGCGCTTTCCGAGCTAGTGAGGGGAAAATTTAATTTGTTATATTTTAGCACTCGTACACGCTATATTATATTAGAATTATTTTGTAGAAAATAAAGTATGAATAAATTAATATAACTTTAATACTTATTTTTATTACAACAGCGACCTTCAGTATAATTTTTATTAAGCCGGCCACGAAGTCTAGACCTGACTAAGAGTTTAGAATTCAGACTTCTATTATAGCATTTTGTAATGAAATTGTAAACATGAGACAGTCTTAATATTGCTGACAAAAGTACACACCAGTTTATATTCAGTTCGTTTTGGTCACTACTGACCAAAACAAATCGAATTTAATCCATTAATCAAAAAGTATGATCCAGTTATTATTACTCTTTCTGAAACATGGCTCAAGCCTCAGTCATGTTTCAGAATTCCTGGCTATGCCTGCCTCCGTGAAGATAGGTCAGATGGGCTTGGAGGTGTAGCCATTCTAATTAAGAAATCATTTCAGTTTACCCATGTCTCACTATCACCTCAAAGTAATGATTTCTCCATTATTTCATCTATTGTAAATAACATTTGCATGGTTTCAGTGTACATTCCTCATCCCTCATTATCCATACTTAGAGAAATAAGAAATATTTTATCTATACTTCCTAGTCCCCTAATTATTTTAGGGGATCTTAATTGTCACCACCCTGCTTGGGGGTTTAACAATTCAAGTAGCTTAGGTGATGAAATAATGGACATTGTAGATTTTTATAACTTATGTATTTTAAATTCTGGTATTCCTACACGTCGGTCAGCTCCAAATGAAAATCCCAGTGCCGTAGACTTATCTATTTGTAGCTCTTCAATTGCATGCACCTTATCATGGGAGGTTCTTCCACTTTCTTATGGCAGTGATCATTTTCCGATTTTAATTTCTTCTCCTTTTAAAAATAAACAATTATTGAAAAAATCCCCCCTGTTAGCTTACAAACTTAAAAATGCTGATTGGGACAGTTTTCAAAAACATCTAGATGACAGATTAGATTGCCCAAGGTGTCTAAAGATCTATTGGTTCAATCATATGATGCTTTTGCTGAATTTCTAATTACAGTTGCCAATAAAGTATATCCAACTAAAACATCCTCAAAGTTCAATGTTCCTAGTCCCCCTTGGTGGGACTCTGAATGTACAGATGCAGTTAAAAAAGGAAACAAGCTGAAGTAACTTACAATAATAATATGAGTGAGGTTAATTTTAATTCCCTGTTGGATATTAATAAACAAACTAAACGATTTTTGAAAAAAAAAGGTTGACAGTTGGAGGTCATTTTGTGCTTCAATAAACCCTAGCACTCACCCATCTGAAGTGTGGAAAAAAATTCGGTTATTCAGAGGAGCATTTAGTGAAGCTAATTCATCTAAAATTGATCCTATGGCAGCAGATAACTTTTTAGATAAGTTAGCTCCCCCTTTTGTCTCACTCCCTGCAGTTCTGATAAGTCCTGAAACACCTGATATAGATGATTCCCAGCGTTTAAATAAACCGTTTTCATTTATGGAACTGAAAAATGTTTTATCATATGTTGTAGATTCTGCACCGTATTCTTTCTTAACACATGCCAATGCCAGTGATAAAGTATTAGGTTATTTTCTTGAGATTGTCAATGGTGTGTTTTTGACAGGTGACATTCCACCAAAATGGAAAAAGCAGTTAGTGTTGCCCTTTCTCAAACCTAATAAACCCTCCAATGATCCAAATTCTTCCCGTCCCATAGTATTTTCTACAGTTTTAATTAAAGTTCTGGAACATTTAGTCAAAAATCGGTTGGAGTGGTTTTTGGAAAGTAATAAATTATTACCAGATATTCAATACGGTTTTCGTAAAAGTAAAGGCACTTTAGACTGTATTAGCTTGTTAGTCTCTGATATATTACTGGCTTTTCAAAAAGAGACTATGTAGTAGCCTGTTTCATAGATATCAAGTCTGCATACGATAATGTAAATATTTCAATTCTTGTAAGCAAACTGTTCCAATTAGGCGTTCCAGATCGCCTGTGTAATATAATTTCTGCCATGTTCTATGAACGAACCATAGACATAGAAAATAAATAGACGTAGTGTCACGAAGAAGAAACTGTGATTCCATATTACGCCTATATTACGCCTGTCACCTTGTACCGACAAGCACGCCTACCACGAACATCGAAAAGTGGCATTGACGGGATAAACTCTTTGTCACTCCAATATGCAAGTGTAACAGAGATGGAGATACGAATCCGCAATCGTTCGATTTTCGTGGTAGGCATGAAGAACGCACACATGCACAGACAAAACATTACGCTTGTCATCTGTCAGTGATAACGAAACCAACCGACAACAAACATCTCCGTGAAAATAATGTGAAAATGCCGACGTGCGTAGTTTTACATTGTAAAAACGCAACCGGTCACAAAAACAAGTCACATGGAATGACCTTTCATCGGTAAAATTATAATTGACACGTGTTTATGCAAAAAAATCGAATATTAACTTCATTACGCGTAGTGTGACCAGCAGCTTGAGTTTGGTTATATCCCGAAAGTCGCGTAATTGCTTCCTTCGTCTTGCGTATTTCATACTTATGGAAATATGAAAATCCATGAAATGGTACCTTTCCTAATATATATATATATATATATATATATATACATATTAAATTTTGTGTTTGCATCTGTATTATATTTTGGCCCTTCTTTCCCTGGAATACGTTCCAAAGTGTATATTTATAGACGTGACTGTACTACTACTACCTACCTTCCACATGATCCCCAATCATCACTTGTCGCATGAATGTTGTTTCAACATTGTTTAGAAAGAGAATTACCTACCTTACTGTAATCCGTATGAAATTGTTTACTATACCTATTAAAGTAACTTTTACTTGTAAATTATGTGTATATTAGATATTTACGTGATATTTATAAGCACAGAATTAATTTTTATCATAACAAATATTTAACTTTTCATTGAATCCCCGGTCATCAATTCGATTTGATTATATTCGGAAAAAAAATTCACATGGTATCACTCGGTTGCACGCACACATATAAATCGGCCGCCATTGCTGGTATGTATCCGAGATGTATCCGAGAGTTCACTCTTGATACTCTATGGAACGAACCATTAGATTAGATTTAGAATCTGAAGAATTACACAGAACTGTCTCGAAAGGACTTCCTCAGGGTTCGGTTTTAAGTACTTTACTTTTCAATGTCTACACTTATGATCTTATTTCCAAATTAAATCAACCTGTATCTATCATTCAATATGCTGACGATATAGTGTTTTACTGTAGGAATAGTTCTATCTATGAGCCTTGTGAGTTAATCAACTCAAATTTAAAAGATTTAAACATATATTTAAATAATAATGGCTTAGATCTTTCAATACCGAAGTCTGCAGCAATTTTATTCACTCCAAGGAAAAAACTGTTGATGTTAGTTTAGCTTATGCAGGGTCTAAAATTTCCTTTTGTATACAAGTTAAGTATTTAAGCATCGTTCTGGATTACAACTTATCGTCTAAAGCCATTGTAATTACGTAAAGGGTAGATGCGAACGTTCATTGAATATGTTAAGGTGCCCAGCTGGTGTATGGTGGGATTGGTGGGGTAGCCACCCATTCTATTGGAAACTTGTTTATAATTCCGTTATAAGAAGTGTTTTAGATTATGGATCCTTCCTCTTAACGCCAGGCACAGACTAGGCTTGTAAAATATTTTTTCTACTCCAGCACTTCTATCTGTCAATTAGATGACTGAAAGCGATATTTAAAAAGTATTCATTATAACGTTGTCTATGTATTCCATAAGAACACTGCTCCTATGGATTTTCATACAATATATTAGCACTGTTGTTGTTTTTTTTAATTTCTATAGTGGGCACAACATATTCCCTATTCTGCCACGTTTCTATATTTTGGTTTTTACGCTATTTTAGCCGTCGTAGAAAAACTAGGGTATGCATACTATGCAACAGCTCATAATTGGTTCTTAAAACTCTCGGATCTATTATTACAAAACTCGGCTTCGCCTCGTTTTGTAACGGCGACCCTCAAGTTTTAGAACCCTTATTATATCACTGTTGCATAAAGTACTATAATGGCATTCAAAACAAGTTACTTAGAGTAATTCTTGGTGCTATGTGTACCAGTCCTGCCAATGCGATGCAAGTGGAGTCTTTAGACCCACCAACACATTTAAGACGCCAATACTTATCCGATAGATTCATTTTCAAAATACCTAATGCAATTTTTAAAACACCCTCTGATTAATAGTTTATCTATACTTTATAAACATTGCAAGTATCCCCATACTGGCGTAATAGAGCTCCGCCTTGTATAATCAATAGCTATCTTAGATTTTTGTCTGTATCCTCTCCTACTGCTAGATATATTGCCCCCCCCCCCCCCCCCCCTATATATATGAGACAGACTTCAATTCTTTAATTATCTCGCCTCAAGTAATTTTGGATTGTAATATCTCAAAAGATGGTATAACCGCGAAGCCAATTTTTAATAACTTACTCGGCGAGAAATGGCCAGATTGGCATCATATATATACTGATGCCTCAAAGCGTTCCACTCATAGCTGTGTTGGCGTTGGTGTTTTCCATAAGCAATATAACGTAATCCAGGAAATCAAACTTCCTCCAGAGTCTTCGGTGTTTACTGGGGAACTGTTTGGCATTTTTAAAGCTGTTGAGTATATCTGTATGTTTAATTTAAATAAGTGTGTATTTTTTTGTGATTCAAAAAGCGGCCTACAAATTTTGTTAAAATCTCCATTTAGAATGATAAACAACTACCCTCTGCTGTATGACATCCGAGCCATATTGCTCAAATGTAATAATAAAGGCCTCACTATAAACTTTGTTTGGGTGCCAAGCCATTGTGGGATTCCTGGCAATGAGAAAGCTGACCGTCTAGCAGCTGATGCTGTTATTTGTGGTGATACTTTTCCGTATAAAACTACTGCCATGATCTTCTGTTGCTCCCCAAAAGATATCTCAAGTCATCTTGGGAGTTCTTTTGGTTTTGGAGCAGCCTGGAAACAGGAAATTATTATTTTAAAATTCAGAGTGATATCCCCTCCAAGCCGTGGTTTTGCACTAAAAACTTCAAAAGACGCGAAATATCATGTTTAACTCGTATGGGCCATACCAGTGCTCCTTCTCATCTGGCTAAATTTAAACTTATTAATGACCCTAAATGTGACTGTGGTTCTGAGGAAGCTGATATCAATCACATTTTCTTGTCTTGTCCATTATACGATCGCACCGTTTTCATGGAAACTTAAAAATCAAAACACAATATTCCGTTCCCAACTGACATCCCTTCCTTCCTTCCTTCCATTTTGCGTTCTAGACCGTTTTGCAATGTAGACTAACTGCGATATAGGTAAAATATTGCACTAGTCATTTTGCGTTCTAGACCGTCCGCGACTAACCGCTTCCTTGCTTGTTAATCCTGACGTATACAACATTTTAGCCTGGTTTATTTTGCACAATGATATCAAAGTATAGTTTTATTTATATTTTTACAGTTTATTTTAAATTTATTTATTACATTTTCTTTCCCTATTATGTATAAATACCTGCTTTGACCGCTTTTTTCCAAATTCAATCAAATTCCAATTTTTTCAAAATTACCGCGTTAAATTTCCTACTCTTTTAAACTCGACACTGGCTACGGGCAACATTGCCCACAAGTCCATAAGAGAAAAAAAAACTATAGTTACACACGAAACCTACATTTTCCGTTAAATAAAGTACTTGAAACCTTCTTATCGTCAGATCGTCTTCGTATCTCTCTTAACCGTGTTTTTTTCTGTAGGCATGTGAAAGTTGTCCTGGAGGTAGGTTTCAGGCGCAGTGGGCACATGAGGAATCCCTCATGTCCTACCAACCCATGAGGAATGAAATGATCGTGTTGTCAAAGTTTGAAGGAGAGCTTTATGAAAAACTCAACCCAAAATGTATGTAAGTATTTATTCAATCAGTACGTCAATTTCAAAGCAGACTTTAATCGTAATTCGGGCTGATATCAGTGATATCCCTCCTAGTTCCCTTAGATCCTTCCCTAGATAGATGGGAGAAATGGCAAAAGCTGGCTCCTCCAGCCTTTACCCAGGAAAACCAAACAAGAAAAAATTATAATATAATAACAACATATGTATCAGGGGTTGTAAATAAAGCTATATTATTTATTATAAGTTAAAAGAGTTTCCCAATCTGTGTGCTGCAGCATCCTGAAGCGCTGTGGCATACAGAAGGGCAAGCCCCGCCAAATACAACAGGGGCACCATGAGGGTGCAAGCGTATAGTAAAAATTTTGAAGTTGCATGTGCGCCGATGGCTCATAAGATTCGGAACTTATATCAGTAAGATAGTATTGGTTAATGCTGAAATATAAAAGAAATTGCGTTGGTGACATTCTGTAAGATAAAAAAAATGGTGAAAAATATAAAATGTCAGTCTGGCAAGAAAAACAAGTGATTAAAATTTTCAGATTGTTTGGTCCTCAATGCATCACCTGGATTTTCACGGAAAGCTATGCTGTTGCCATGCGAGGCTTAATTATCACTTGCAGTGGGCTAAGTCAGGAACAAAAGGTATGCAAAATTATAAGTATTTCTTCCTCCCGTTACAGTTCCCTCAATGACTTGTAGAGTCGTATGTCACCATGGTGTGAAGTGTGACAATTGTCCGCATTATTATTACATTGGCGATGCCTACTATTCGGCGGACTGTATGCTTGTACCACTTTATTGTAGGTGACAGGTTAAAAGAAACAACGTGGTTTGCAAAGAACAAGGCCAAAACTGTGGTGCGAGCGAGTTGTCAACGCGGCGGGTGTGAATTTCTAATATGTACTGCCTTACAGTTAGCCATAGGTGCAGCGCATGACGGGGCTCGCTAGTCTCGCTACCCACCAATGTTTTTATTAGCTTTAATTTACATATGTAACACTAGATGGCATGACATGTACAAAAAGTAGTTATTTAATATAAAACTTAAATCTAGGGTACAGTCTAGGTACATAAAATATATGCGTCGCCTACAATCCCACCCCCTTAGTGATGACTAGTCATCACGAGCCATCTCTGGTGCAAGTAAGGCGACGCGTGTTGCCCGTACCCGTGCGCGTCCGAACATCAACTACGCGAATACGCCCATCATTTCCGGCATGGGTCGCACTCACTATTCCGTGCCGCCATGAACCACGGTCCAAATTGGGTTCGACTAAAAGAACGTAATCTCCTACCTGTAAGGAACGTCGCTCACGCGTCCACTTCTGTCGCGGCAAGAGCGTTGGCAAATACTCCTTCAGCCAACGTGCCCAGAACATATCGGTTAGACTTTGCGCTATCCGCCATTGACGTTTCAGCTGGAGATCCTCGTTGTCGTACTTACCAAAAGTTGGTCCATTGGACGACGTACCAATCAAAAAATGATTGGGTGTGAGAGCTTCGGGGTAGTTCGGGTCCGTGGATACTACGTGATCGGACGACTGTTCACAAGGGCTTCCACTTCAGTCATCAGGGTTGAAAGAGTCTCTGGACGAGGTGCGCGCTCTTTCAGTACAGCGCGCAGGGCTGTTTTTACAGTGCGCACCATACGCTCCCACGCTCCGCCCATTTCTGGAGCGCCGGGAGGAATAAATCACCACTCGATGCCTCTCACGAGGCCATCATTGCGCAGTGCGTCGCTGTCTAGTTCAGCGATACTGCGCTTGAGTTCTAAGTCGGCGCCTTTCAAGTTTGTCCCGTTGTCGCTGTAAACAACAGTCGGGACGCCTCTGCGTGCTATCATTCGTCTTAAGCCCATAATGGTGGAATCGGTAGTAAGGCTTTCCGTTATTTCGATATGAACCGCGCGGATTGTCAAACATGTGAACAACATTCCGTAACGTTTCTGCCTACCACGACCTACTGTTACCTCCATAGGGCCGAAAATAGTAGATTACATACCAAGGCCGTTTTAGTGGAAAATGTCACGGATCCCATGTAATTGTCGGCCGAGGCGAAGCCGAGGTCGACGAACATGTGATCCGAGGCTTTCCCATCTAACGGCCGAGGTTTGTATACTATTTTTCAGCCCGATGGAGCCGGTAGGCGGCAATTTAGTTTTGCGTAAAGTGGCGCTTACCGGCCGGAGGACTGAAATAGTACATTACATACCAAGGCCGTTTAAGTGGGAAATGCCTCGGATTCCATGTAATTGTCGGCCGAGGCGAAGCCGAGGTCGACTAACATGTGATCCGAGGCTTTCCCATTTACCGGCCGAGGTTTGTATACTACTTTTCAGTCCGACGGAGCCGGCAGGCGACAATTTAGTTTTGCGTAAAGTGGCGCTTACCGGCCGGAGGACTGAAAAATCAATTCCTGTACAAGAAAATGGACGACGGTTGTGCTGCAGTCGGGCGGGCGGCAGATCGCCCATGCGCTGCGGTTGCGGCGCGGCGCGCCGGTATCTGCAAAACAGACAGTGTGCTGCGACCGCGCGCACGGTTGGGCGCAGTTTCAAAATCCAGTAGCGCTGCCGCAGCTCATTAACTACGAGTTCTTGAGCTCCGTGCAACGCTCGTCTGTGGTAGTGTTCAACAAGAAGTCTAGTGATTCGATGTTTGCCATCGAGAATCACTGGCCTCCTCATGGACTCCTCCACGCCGGCAGTCTTGTCAATACGGCCTCCTACACGCAGTAGGCCCGTGTCGTCAAGATCGGCATTAATTGCAGTAGCCGGCTATCTTTCGATAACGACTTATTTTTCCTTAAACATTCAATATCCGCAAGAAAAGAATCATGTTGACATTTTTTTATCAACAGTTCCTCTGCCGATTGATGTCTTTAATATCCCCCACTATAACTATTTTATTCTCGTGAAACCTGAGCATAATCCCCAATAGTGAATTGTATAAGTATTAAGCTAAAAATTATTTTTAAATCAACACTTGATTTTATTTCATCTTTTATGTATGTCATCTTAAAAATAATGAGTATAAAGGCTTTTTTTTAATTAGAAAAAAAGGAAAAGTGAAAAAAAATTTCCGCCTCGCGCGAGACTTGAACACGCGACTCTGATGTGTCACTATTTGCAAAAAAAAATAATTAAATGGCTGTGTTCTAAATTAAAATTCGTTTTTTCTTTTTGCTGACCTTGTGTAGGTAAGATATTATTCCAGGGGCCTAATTCTCGAACGGTATCAAACTAATATTATTAGTGTGTTACCATTGAGAGCATTGGTGGCCCAGTGGTAAGAGCGTGCGACTTTCAATCCACGCGGTCGCGGGTTCAAACTCCGGCTCGTACCAACGAATTTTTCGAAACTTATGTATAGTCAAGTGCAAAAATATGGTTCGACAAAATCGTCTCATAAATATGGTACTACGCTCTTATTACACCGGCATAAGGTGCTATGGGACATATTTTTGAGTAAGATGTGCACGACCATATTTTTACACTTGACTGTACGAAGTATCACTTGACATTTCCCAATCGCTTTTCAGTGAAAGAAAACATTGTGAGCAAACCTGATAAGGCCTAGTTTACCCTCTGGGTTGGAAGGTCAAATGGCAGTCGCTTTCGTAAAACTAGCGCCTACACCACGCCCCAATTTCACCACGCTGACAAGTGTGACAATTCCTAAAATGACTGAATCACTGGCGTTAAAGGCGTCCACAGGCTACGGAAACCGCTCACCATCGCGCGGGCTGTGTGCTTGTTTGTCACCACATCAATAATTTTAATAAAATCGTAAAGTATCGTCAATAAATAGAAATTTATTGGTGAAGATTTTTTTACAATTGTCACGAGATCTATTAGTAAATATTTTGACTACATGAGAATGATCGTGTGTCGGAGTTTCGTGACATACTCGTATGTAGTGTTTTTTCCTACATATGTCAAGAGCTATTCACAAAAATAAATATTGTGGGACAATCTTACACAAATCGACCTAGTCCCACGGTAAGCTCAATAAGGCTTGTGGTGTGGGTACTAGACGACGATATATATAATATATAGATACATATAAATACTTAAATACATAGAAAACATCCATAACTCAGAAACAAATATTCGTGATAAACACACAAATAAATGCCCTGACCAGGATTCGAACCCGGGACCTCCTGCTTCGTAGGCAGGGTCACTACCAACTAGGCTAGGAGGCCGTTTTTAATGGTAATAATGATGTTTTTATTTATAAATAGCATGTTGGCGGCAAACCAGCATACAGTCCGCACAATAGTGAGCGGCGCCCGTAGCCCATAGACGCCTGTAATACCAGTAATAATGATGCTGACCTGTCGCACCTGTCGCCGTGGTGAAGTTGGGCCCAGATGTTGGGGTTTGTTGCCAAAAGTGGACCCCAGACTCACAGAGCCGTGATGTAGCCCGGGAAAACGGTAGGAAGAAGAATTGAGAAGTCCCAAGAGCGTCATCAGAAAGATGTTTAGTTGCTATAAAGTAAAGGCAAATACCTATGCCTTTTTTCAATTTTATATGACCCCAGGCTCAAAAACCGTGGATTTGACAGTTTCTGGGTTAATAATATTAGGCTAATACAGTTTGAGAATGGCTGGTGGTAGTCACTACAGTACACTTATTTTAAATAAGTATATTATTCTGTCTATCCGACGATCACTGCCCGACGCAGTCGCAACATGTCACGCGTATTGTGATAAAAATGTGACTCACGAAAGTTTAAATTATATGATTACAGAGAAGCCTAAAGCGGACCATACAATGGATGGGCGGCACGTACAGCGAGGTGTTATCTTCAGAGACGACACATTTGATCGCCAACAACGTGTTTTATGAAAAATACAAAGTAAGAGTAGTCAATATCTTTTTATGTGCCAATGCCAAGTTGCCAACTCCGCCATTTTGGAAATTTCCTCAACCTGAACCGACTAAAAAATGTTATGTAATTAACGAATTTGCATACAAAGTTTCATAAGAGTTGTTTGATAAATACCTGTAGAGGTGAACAAATGGCCAGACACACAAGCATTTTTATATATATGCCTATTGCATAATGACTTGTAACTTGTAATATTAGCGGAAGGCTCTTTTCAATTCCTTTTATTAGAAAGAGAGTTCCGCTAATATCACAAGTTACATTTGATTATGCAATTGACCCCAGATGGCTCGCATTTGACGACGGCGCTGACCTCCCTGCGCCCTTGAACTAAAAATTAATTTATCTAACCCTAGCTTTACTTTTTTTTGTGTTCTTCTATAGAGATCGTCTTACATAGAGTTAGAATTTCACGGAATCCTTCGTGCGCGACGCCGACTTGCACTTGACCGGGTTTTTTAGATTTTGTTACACATTTATTAAGCAATGACAACTTATTCCCACAGATAGCAACCGAACGAGGCATCCCAGTCATGAAAAAATCCTGGGTAGACGCTGTTTGGGACGCCTCAATGGAACTGGACCATAAGGAAAGAGCATTCTCATCAGCCTTTAAAGCACACCGCTTGCCTCCATTCGCCAACTTACAGATAACTAGTTTGGGGTTAAACAGCGGAGATGAGAAATTGATCATTAAGCTGGTTACTGCGGATGGGGGGAATTTTTCCAAAGTATTGAATCAGAGTACAGATGTTTTGGTGTTGACCAAGTAAGTAATTTTTGTATTTTATATTATTATTAACAATGTTCTTATATCAATGTGCTGCACGACTAGGGAATGTAAAGATCACGAAATCGCAAGCGAATTTTCGAGATTCAATCTCGCAGGAAATCTTGACCGAGGTATTGGCTAATAATTTCGAGATTTTGACTGATGAGATCTCAGAATACCCAGTCTCAATATAGTTAAGGAACTGTAATCAGACTTGAATGCACATCGCTTTGTTTTTCTGCACTCCCTAACTTACAAAAGTAACAAATTACTTCTGGAATAAACAGCCATGATAAGAAGTTGATTATAAGTTAAGCTGTAGCCACCTTTTTCCTTTGTCAGTGCCTAATTTTGATTGTAAGGAAATAAATTATTTGTATTTATTGCGAAGCTGGTTAGTGCCAATGGGGGGAAGTTTTTTAAACTGTTTTTGAGTGAGATGGTCTCTTCGTAGGTAAAATATCAAATGATATTTCGTACTTAAGTTCCGAAAACTCAGTAGTATGAACCGGTAGGATTTGAACCCGCGTCCTTTGGATTGTAAAGTAGAAGTACCTGCCTTACCGCTGCCTCACCAAAGCTTCTTGTTCAGCTTTAGACAAGCAACCGTAACAAAGGTATAAAATAAAATAACAGTATACCCAATAGTTCTACGGTAGTTCTGTGTGTGATGATGATTATCAATCTTAAATAAGTTTTCGCACGTTTATTCCCAAGGGAATCGACATCAAGCGAGGAATACAAGGCTGCTATAAAACTCGGCAAACAATGCGTCACGCCGGAATGGATAATAGACTCTGCATCGCGGGGCTTCGCGCTGCCAGTGTCCCGGTACAAAGTGACCTCGTCTACATCATCATCATCGCCCGTGGGGGACAGACCGGTGCCCGACATGGGTAAGTTTAAACTATTCATTCAATTGCAATGGTCAAAACTCACCATCCGACGCGCGAGCCGCGAAGGTGGGAATGGCAACACCACTCTGTCTGTCCGATGCAGTCGAAACATGTCACGCCTATTGTGATAAGAATATGTGAGTTTTCAACCGACTTCAATATTTCTAAAGGAGGAGGTTCTCAATTCGTCCGTTTTTTTTTTTAATGGATGTTACCTCAGAACTCCGTCATTACTTAACCGATTTGAATTTTTTTTTGGTTTCCTAAAGTAAATGGTTCCAGGTTGGTCCCGTTTTTTTCAAAATTCGTTTCTGATGATGGGATCCATGAGGAATTGAGGGAACTCCTCAAATTTGAAAGGCACATGCACAGTAATTTGGGTATTTTCTTGAGAAACTCGAGCATTTCTTTACAAAACCTACCAGTTTGGTGGAGTAGACCTGATTATGACGACCAGGGATATTAAAGAGGAACTGCTCTATAATTTGCGGGCCCCAGCTGTATCCTCTGATTTCAGACATTAATCTTTTGTTTGTTACGAAATGCCTTCGAGGTCCTACTTGATTTTAATTATATTTTAATGATGGATATCATGAGGAATTAATGGAGCTGATGCTGAACCCTGGCAGTACCTAATGGAACTCAGGTTTGGTGCAACATAGGCGAGTGCTGTTTTCATGATTCGATTCATATTAACGAGCAATTATGAGAGCAGTTCACAAGATGGAGCTGATGCTGAACCCTGGTAGTAATATGTATATATGTATGCAGTGTTGGCAAAAAATCAATCCAAATTGACGATTGAGGATTGACCGATGAATTCGAATTGAGGATTGAAGATTGACGCAACTAGGCTACGGTGACCCCTTACCATCAGGCGGGCCGTATGCTTGTTTGTTAACATCGTAGTATTAAAAAAAATGTGTTTTTGGTTTTGGTTGTTTGCGACATTTATAAAGATGAAGTTAAGAATGATTTGAAATTGTACTATATTATGTTCTTGTTAGAGTAGAATATGTTAAATATAATTTCATATTTGTGTATTTTGTAGTAAAACATCTCACTGACCACAAGGAACAAATGGCTCAAGTGTTTAACACATCTAAACAGAACTTAGACTCAGAACTGAATGACGCTCGAACTAAATTAACCACTGCACTTAGCCAAAAAGACGAGCTGTTCGTAGCTTTGAATGACTTGAACAGAAAGCTTGACCACGCTAAACGTGAACTGGAAATGGTAATGATAAATATAACATTATGCCTACATGAATTTGAAACGCAGAAAGAGTTGGAAGTTAAAAATATATTTATTATTTTCAGATAACGGAAATGAAGGATGCTAATTCTCAACTAGATTTAGCGTAAGTTGGTGTTGATTTAAATGTATTTCTCCTTTTTTAGTTTCTCATATAAATTAGGATGAAATCATTTCAGCTTGAAAGAGTGTACGGCTGCTCACGAGTCTTTGAAGAAATCCCTCCAGAAGCAGGAACAGTTCACTCAGTCGATTTGTGATCAGAATAATAAGCTGCAGGAGAAAATTTCGGGCTTGGAAGAGGAGAAAGTCTCTAGTTCTGAAAAAATAAGAGATTTGGAAACAAAGCTAGAGGCAATTTTTTTATTTTATTTGGATAGTAATAAAGTGGTACCTTTTTTAAAAATCTGCCCATATTAAAGTTTTGTCTTTAACTTCCAGGAAAGAGAAAATGGTTTCAAACAAATGTCCATAATTTTGGAGACGTGCAAGGAAAAGGTATATTTTATGACACGAACGTTCCGTCGTAAATGTCACATAATAAATAGCAATATATCTACGTGTTGATCTGATTGTGTTTAAATTTACAGAATCGTTTACAAGAAGAGAATTTCAAAAACATGCTAGCCATTGTTGAGAAAGGATTAACCGGGCACTCTGCCTCAATGCCGTTGCGCCAAGCCGCTGAATTAGACGATAATGCAGTAATGATGAAACCAACATCAAGTAATGAGGTTGGGAATACTTAATTTTGATGAAAAAGGCTTTCTTATCATTATTTTAAGTAATAAGTAGACTACTTGTGTGTATTATAGTCTAAGTTTATATAAACTTTCAACAGGGAGAACACAACCGCAAGAAAGTTGGCAGTCCTCCACCAAGAAAAATCCGAAAGACATCCGAGTCCAAAGAACAAACCAAGAAGCTAGACAGCGTACTATATATTAACTTTTTCAGCGACAGTTACAGTGACATGGAAAATGAGCTAATGCCTGACGTAAGCTAATCTGAACTGAACATACATCACGCTTAACAATTACATCACATAATTATATGTTTGTAAAATTTGACTATTTTTTACAAAGTATGTCCCAAATTTTTTTCCACTGAGTTACGAAATCGTATGGAATTTTCGTAACTCAGTGGAAAATTTCATACAATTTTTTTGTCGCACATTGAGATTTTGTATCTATCTAGCGTAGAATAAGGAACTCTACCTACCCACCAAATTTCATTCAAATCTGACGAGAAAAAAAAAACGACAACAAAATAAAAATATGCCCATATACCAAATTAATATTTTCTGATTTTATGTCTAATATACATACTTAGTTGCCTACATTAGTTAGTACATTTCGATGCTAGTGCGGAAAGTATGTCATTACTCCACGAGTCCCGAGGTATCTTGCCACGAGCCGTAGGCGAGTGGCAATACTCGGGACAAGTGAAAAATGACATATCTGCACGTGAATCGAACGACGTTTTTCAATACAGATGCGAAAAAAATTAACATACTCGTACATAAGAACTAATTTGAAAGTTTTTTTTATTATTTCCGTGACACGATTGTAATACAGTTGATATATTAAGAACATCTTCAAAATGTTTATCTTATCTTCTTTACTTTCTCATTTTCAATCTATAATAAACAAAATAATAAATCGCATGTGACAAATCATATCGTCATGTCTTATAGGCCCTTCGAACATGTTTACCTGATTGAAAAACGCCTCTAATTTGACTGACGTTTCGTAGGCTCTGTTCCGTTTCATACACACAGATTTATAAGAACTGTTTTCAATGTTAATATTTTTAATGAATGATCGTTAGTATGATGAAGAAGTAATTATTGAAATATGAAATATCAATATCTTTAATATTATTGCGTTAATAGTAGGTATTTAGTTTTAGTACGGCTCGGTAAAGTTAACGAACAATAATACTCTTCGGTAAGCAGTCATGAATTGGAACACAACTAAATTTAAAAAGATTGGAAAAGTAAAAAGCACTAGTTCGCAAAAACAAACTTTGCGCACGCAAAACAGCCAAGAAAAAAGCCATTTTTGAGCAACTGTATTGAAAAACAATTTTTGCAGCACTGGTTACTTAATGTGTTTATTATAATTGCAGGAAGTAATATCTCTGTCTCAATTGAAAGAAGCAAAGACCAAACGATCCGTGTTTAAAACCAAACGACCGGATAACAAAACCAAGAAAGTCTGAAGAATAAAATAGTAGAAGAAGAAGTGTTTCTTAAAACGTAGTCTCATTTTGTTTTATCCATGATTTTTTTCATTTCTTATTCATTTGATTAACAAGTTTCAATTTAATTATTACTTATTTTAATTTGAACCAAATGTTGTAGTACCTCTGAACAGTAGTGGTGTTGTAGAAGATTGTCTTGTTTTTATTTGTTAAGGCCGTCCCCTATCCCAATTATACCTTCCCTCCCGCTTCCTTTCCTCACCGGTTATACAATACGTCAATAAGCATAAGTTGCCACCTAGGAACAGCTGCTTGTACTAGGACGCAACCCTATAAACTACTAGTGCCATCTTACACGACTGGCTCCCGTCGCCGCGCAGGCATTTTGAGCCGGCGTTTTCGGAAAAATGCGTGTAATAGATTTTTCTCGAAAAGTACAAAATCTATCCAAAAATCAGTAGATGCGTTTAAAGTAAACATAAATATATACTGCTTGTCTTAGTTTCTTGTACTTACGACGCATAATAAGGGAGTAGATACAGGTTTAAGGTAGAAAAAAGGGTTTACGGTTATTTTTTTTCTCTTGGTGTATTATGTTTTTCGACAATTTAGTAGAACCAAATGTAGACCAAATATAGCTACATTATATATTTTTTTCAAGTATTGTGCTTGGAGCTGAACAAAGCCTATTCACTTTAAAAACAGTGAAATATGCCGGGTAGCCCCTTAAAATGTTGATTAAATTCTTACCTTTGAATCGCTTGTATTATTTATTCTATGAAAATAGAAAATGTAAATAAAATAAAAGATTTGTAGAATTGCAATTTGTATGCAAAACGAGACGAGAAGCTTGAAGTCCCGAATGCATTGTGACCGTGCCTCGGGCTCTCGGCCGAATGTTTCGACCGCGGGCGAATACAACCTTCTACACGCTCGTTCGAGAGCCTCGGGCGAGAACCTCGAACGAAAGGCTATTTGAGCTTGTTGGGTGGTGCGGCGGTTAAAGAATAAATGGTTTTACCTTATAAGTTGTTTTATTACCATCAGTAGAGATTACATTATAATATATCGTCCATCAATAATTAAGATATTGGAATGACAGGAAAAATCTCAATGAAGTATATTTGAATCTGGAGAGTAGTACACGCACTGTGGTGTCCATGCCGCTGTGCTCCCTGCTGGCGCACTATACCGCCTGGCCCAAAAACAAACGAAGGGACAGGATGTGGTGTCTTCTCAGAAGATCTCAACATGCACATCTCAAAACCCCTAGGGGAACACAACACAGTATTCCAAACAGAATGTGTGGGAATAATAGAAGCCTGCAATGCAGCAAACAGACGACAAACAAAAAATGAAAACATACTAATACCGTCAGACAGCAAATCGGTACTGCAAGCGCTACGCAGCGACAAACTTAAATCACAACTTATACTCGAATGTCACAATGGCCTCACAAAGATGAGCGAGAAAGGAAACAAAAGGACATAGTGGCTCAAGGGGAAACGATGCAGCGGATGAACTGGCAAGAAGAGGGTCAGAGACACCGGCATACGGACCAGAACCCATCGTACCACTAGCTTTATCATACATTCAAAACCTTCTAAACCAACATCACAGACAACTACACAACAAATACTGGGATGGTCTTGATACATGTAGGCAAACCAAGGAAGTCCTGCCAGAGCTAAACTACAAGCTCACAAAAACTCTACTGAGGACGCCCCGAGAACAACTACGGAAAATAGTAGGACTACTAACAGGACACAACACAACACACTAAACAAACACTTACACAATATGGGCATCACGGACAGCCCGATGTGCAGAGCATGTATGGATAAGTAAGAAACAACAAAACATGTTCTCCTAGAATGTAAACAGATAGAAGTATACAGGAGCAAATACTTAGGAACTCCCAGCATACTAGGTACCTACAGATAGGTAATTTGTAAGAATATTATGTAAAGTGTAATAAAAATAAAAATGAAAAAAATATATAGGTACTATTTATATTAAATGCTGATGTGTGCCGTGCGTTAACGAATTAAAGAATTTTATGGAAATTTAGCTTTTGTATACTTTTTTCAGAAACCCCTTATCATAAAAAATATTAAAGATACCTACGTGACTGTTTTTAGTAAAAGGTACCACTTTGCCGCGTGACGATAAGGCGCTAATGACATGAAGATTCATTTAGAAATGAGCCTTATGAACAAGCGACATAGTGGTACCTCTTCACTAAACTCTACCACATATTATGACTGTGTAATAATTATTTCTTCATTATAAAGTTCATAATTGGATTGGATTGGGAGGACGAGGCATAGAGTTAAATAAACAATCGTGCTTCAAGTAAGACATTTCAACTAGATAGCGCTCATACGCAGACCAGTTTTTATTATTTGTAATTATGTATAGGTAATTTACTTTATTATGAAAACAAGTTTTAAAAAATGCTTCGAGTTTCTCGGAACTTGTGTACGAAATAGTTTTTGGTGAGTAACACATCGGCATCGTATATACCATATAGGTGGGTGGACGATACTAGATTGCGCATCTTTATTGCAACAATAAGCTTACGACTAGTACATTTAAAATGGGGAGGAATAGGGTTTATTTATTAGGAACATTGTTAGTAATTTTAGTAGTAGTTTTACATTTTAGTAATAATAGTACATTACATACCAAGGCCGTTTAAGTGGGAAATGCCTCGGATTGCATGTAATTGTCGGCCGAGGCGAAGCCGAGGTCGACTAACATGTGATCCGAGGCTTTCCCATTTACCGGCCGAGGTTTGTATACTATTTTTCAGCCCGACGGAGCCGGCAGGCGGCAATTTAGTTTTGCGTAAAGTGGCGCTTACCGGCCGGAGGACTGAAAAACACTTTGTCAACATTGGTTGACACAGAAAATAAACAATAATACGATCTCTCTTATGGGATCGGTGTATACATGATATATAGGCCAATCTTTCTTTTGGGATTGGGAAAACAATAAGAACATCAGTTATAAAATATATGGACCAATCTCTCTTATGGGATTGGTTAAATGATAAATAAAAACCATATAAAAACAACATATTTAATTTTATGAAAACTGATTAACTTAATTATATATACAAACTTAACCTAAAGCTATTCGCGACAAAGCGTTACCTACCTTAAAAAATATTTATTTTAAGTTTCATTATCTTAGAAATGAAATCAATAGTCAATTAGGTATAGCTTACGATTGAACGACATTTTCCTGAAATGGAAGCTGTCAATTCACCAAGGACATCGAGTCCGGTGCGACTTTCCGTATTATAATGCGGTATTGCATTAATCTTCCTACTTAAAGGATGCTCCCCCCCCCCATTTATGACCTTAGGTACTTAAAAATACTGGTGGCACGGAACTCTCAGTGTGCGGCAATAATACGGTTTTTGATTTTTTCCCTATACTTGTGCGACAAGCTCTTGCTTGCTCTTGCTTTTTGCCAAATTGCGTGATTCTACGTCAACGGGAAGTACCCTATACATTTTGATTCCCATTGCAAATGTATGGGAAATACGACATAAACGGCCGTATCTTTTGATTGCGTTGCCGTAGAGGTTTGGTTTTTTTACAGCGTAAAGGGACCGCAGACTTGTGTATGTGTTTCAACCAGGAACTTGTATATAGGGGACGGTCCTATCTCGCTTTTCGCCATACTAAATGAACGAGAGAAAACGGTCCACATGAGACCACTTCCAAGTGGTGCTTTGTCCCACTCGCACATGTTGCCAATGTTAATAAGATACTATTTTGGGAGTGTTTATAACAGTTTATTACTAAAAATAAATATCTTCTTATTTTATTTTAGTACTACATAAAAATAAGGATTTTGTTATCTTTTTAGTAAATATTAAATAATATTTAAAACGGGTCACTCACGTAATTTAGTCGATTTTCGCTCGACATGTTTCGTTCTTTACGAAGAACGTCATCAGGAGCGCCCACTCGCGACAGAGGCAAGTCGTACACTGCGGGCTAATGCCCTATCTGCTCTGGTACTTGCAGCTGGCGGTGGGAGCGGCGCGGGGGGTGACACGGCGGACGATCTACCCTCGTTCTCATTATCATCGCTTTTGCCAACCGGGTTGCAAACAACACTTGCCTCTGTCGCGAGTGGGCGCTCCTGATGACGTTCTTCGTAAAGAACGAAACATGTCGAGCGAAAATCGACTAAATTACGTGAGTGACCCGTTTTAAATATTATTTAATATGTTCGAGTCTCACGAGAGTTTTATAGTTAAAACTTTTTAGTAAATTGTAAATAATTGTGATTTTCATATTAATAACCCTTTAAATCAAAGATGTGTATAACAAAAAAAAACATTTCAATAAATATGGTAGACATTAGTAACTTTTTGAATTAACTGGTATCCCCAACTTTGACTTTTTAAACTTTCAAAATACCAACATAAATGGCGCCGTTTATTATTTATACAAATTATTTTGAAAATCAGCTAAAATGGTGAAAACGTGTTGCATAAAGGATTGTCGGAGCGAAAGCTATCCTGTGGGGTTAGCATGGTTGCCATTTTATCGCTTATCACGCTATGCGTCACTTTCGCACATACATACTTTACTTGTTAGAACGAGACACCAACGTCGGTAAACGATAAAAACCCGACCATCATAGACTAGCTGGTTGTGGAATATCGTTTCACAGGTAAGCCAAAATTATACAATTTTTTGCACATTTTCCGATAAAATGACAAAACAAACTCAGTAGGGTGACTATGATGTCGGCACGTTGTGAGTCAATTTTACAGGATTCTTATTCGTTAGGGAAAGTAAGAGTAAATTATTCTGGATATTTATATTGACATGTTTATTGTTTCACTTACTTGTATGACGTAGAAAGATGCTTGCTAAAATATATTTAAGGAGGTACATTACAGACTCATATTTAAACATAGTACTGTATATAGGTCGTCCCCAATATATAACGTGGCAATTATTTTCGAGATTATTCGCAGGTAAGTATTTGTATTACGACTCCTCGTATTCCACAAGACCGTATAATAATAATCCAGTCATTGAACTGGAATGGACAGCTTGTATAACATTTTTTATTATTTGGGAAATAATTTATAATAGCCGGTTTTTTTAACGTAACGGATATATCGAAAATCTAGTAGAGTCAAACCACGTTTACTCAGCAAATGAACTGTCAGACTTGAAAGTGTTATTTTAAACGTCAAACTTCGATTAAATTATGACGTTTACTTAACACATTCACAGTATATGCTATCAAAATCTAGGAAACTTAGCGTAGGCAGACTAAGATCTCTCAAAACTTCTCAATAGCAAAAAAAATCACTGAGATAAACTAGCTGTTACACTTCTTTACACCAAGTCTCCACCACATGCGACCTCGGCACCGCTTTAGCGTTAAATGGCGCCGCCGCGGGCGTGGCGCCATCTATATGCTCCAGCGACGGTATCTCGCCATCTATCGGATAGAACGTGTAGTTCTGCAGTAACGTAGTAGTCAGCACGAAGATCTCGCACTTGGCTAACACCTCTCCCATGCAGCGATGCTTGGATAGACCGAAGGGGAAATATTGTTCTGGCGCGTTGATTTTGCCGTTGAGAATGAAACGGTCGGGTTTGAAGGAGTGAGGGTCGGGGAAGAGGGCTTCGTCCATGAGGATGTTGGTGAAGTTCCCGACCACCATGGTGTCCTGGAAGAAGTAAGTAAATCGGGTGTGATCAATATGGCATTTTGATAGCTCTAATAGGCTAGGCGACTAAAATAATCTATTTAGTCCGTCTTTTAGACTATTCAAAAATATTGTACAGTATGTATTTTTTCTTTTGTTTGTCAAATCAAAATGACGAAAATGGCGTTCAAGTTTCGCGTAACGTCGCGTAACGTTACTATTAGGTACAATTCTTACCTAGTAGTGACGTCACAAGCCCCCGCCCCGGAACTTTGATGCTCTAATATCTTCGTCAATTTTAGTTAAATTGAAAAAGGAAAAAATACGTGTCTAATCATTTTAGATAATTTAACTAACGGATTAATTAGAATGATAGTTTTTTAACCTAGTCGTCATCCCTATTGGCCAGAGTGGCCGTACGACCGGGGTGTGGCGAAACGGGTAGAGTAGCGTTCACATTGAATATAAGCAAATGTATACAGTATGCGTTACACAAATCGCATAGACGCGTTTTGCGTTGACACAAAATCTTCCGCCTTAAGGCGGCATAAGCTGCCAGGGTTCGCGCAACGCTCATTACCTCACGGGTGGGATCAGATATATTTTTCTATATTTCAAACAACGCATACTAATTTACACTTTTACAAATTAATACCAATACTATTAAATTAAATAATCAATAAAAACGGGTTCTTATAATACCTACAAATAATGTTCCGATACCTAACATTTTTAGTTGCTATTTATACGCTTATACAAATAGTTGTACCACCATACGCACCTGACAGCACGGTGACAACCCTAATGTTAATGTCATCTTGACATTTGCATGCTTGACAACCTAAACGTCAAATGTAGGAAAGAGAACCTTCTGTTACTAACTATTACCCATTCTGTGATAGTGATAGACGCTGCACAAATCACATAAAAAAATACTTACACGCCACGTTGCCTTCCTTGCCGCTCACCATTCAGGTCTTGCACTTAATGTAAACCAAACAAGTGAAACAAGTGGCAAGGGTAACATTGTTACGGCACGACCTGGCTGAGTGATGAAGAGGTTTTTCCGTCAATCCCAATTTTCGATGTTCGTAGCTGACCTGCTGCTCGGGGGTGGGAGAAGTCAGTGTTGATATAATCTGAGCATAGTTCACTCACGCCACGATGTCTTTTTCGGTTCGGTCTACGACTTGAACGCTTGTAGCCGACGAGCACGGTCTCCCGTAGCAGGCGGTGAGGCACGCTGAATGTTCGGCCCACGAAGTTCATTCTCCTACTCTATTGCTTGAAACCATGGGATAAACTTACTCCTGGTATGTTGTAGCCGGCGAGCACGGTGTCGCGCAGCGTGCGGTGAGGCACGCTGAATGTCCGACCCCTGAAGTGCACTCTCCTACTCTATTGCTTGAAACCATGGGATCAACTTACTCCAGGTATGTTGTAGCCGGCGAGCACGGTGTCCCGTAGCGTGCGGTGAGGCACGCTGAAAGTCCGGCCCATGAAATGACGCACGCTCTCATACACAATCGCTTCGCAGTACGGCATGCTGCAACAAAAAGTATTCATCACAATTTTACTGTATTATCACAGTATAAAGATGTCTCTTCAGGCTCAGTCTTCGAGCAATACAGGCTTCCAATACGGTCGAAGGGAGATGTCAAACCGACATCTTACCGTAAAAATTATTCTGCCATTTTTGCTGGGGAAACGTGCACACAGAGACGCTTATATCACACATTACACATACAAAAACCAACTTGTAACATTTGTACAGTAAAATGTCGCTAACACAACCTGCTTCCAAAGCGTACCGTTTCTCCTCTGACAAAGTACAAGTCCAAATGGGGACGAGGGTCAGTTTTGTGACCAGTCCGTATACAAAAATCGATCAAAGTGTGCAAGATTTGTTAGTGCACCTGTATCACCATTGGACTGTGATTTACTGGTTTCATTTTGTGGGAGAGGTCTATGGGTACGTTACCCCCCGAAAAATGTGACAGAATCATTTGTCATCTCCCTGTCGCTATGACATCTCCCTTTAAATGTCTTGGCAGTCCATGTCGCTCGATATGAACAGTGGATCATGCACGATAGATCATGAATGACGGATTAGAATGTAAGCAGAACGTTGAACAAACTTTGGCCGATCCTCAAGATGCGGCGGCCGGTCTATGCCGACAACCCGGTCTATCTCCTCCTGGGCCCTCCTCTGCACCTCCACGTCGCGCACCATGTAGCTGAACCCGAAGCTCATGCTCTTGCTGGTGGTCTCCGTGCCCGCCATGAACATGTCCATGCAGATGGCCACCAGTTGGCCTGGGGACAAGAGGAGATGGATCACTTCATTTCGTTTGCAATATTTTTAGTTACAGAGTAACCGAAAATCGACTCTCGGTAATCCGTAGTTAGCCCATACCTCCATTAAGTACCTCTAAAGCATTCAAATAACGAGTAAGACTCACCTTCAGAGTATGTGTTCGGGACTTCCTTAGATCTCAGCACTCTAATGTAAACATCCATAAAATCCTTATCCTGCTTCTCTGGATCAAAATCCTGCTTATGTCTCTCCAGCTCTTCTCTTAAAAACTTCCAAATTCTCTCATGAGTCTTCACAAAGCTTTTATAACCCGACATGGAAGGAGCGAAGATGCTGAGGATAGGGAAGTGGCTGAAGACCGTTCCCACCATGTCGATGGTGCTAAAAAGGTCGGATAGAAGCTTTTGGAGGACTATCATCTGTGGGTCTGTCGGTTCATATCTTAACCCAGCCAGCATGGACCAGAGAGTATTCAGGATGTAAACGTTAAAGAAATTATGCATGTATATGACGCCTCCATCTTTGTTACTCTTAATAAGAGCACGGACATCCTTGATCATATGCGCCGCTTCAAAGCTGGCTATGTCCGCCATACCTTTCCGCCCGAAGCCGTATTCTTTCAAGTGCTTCAAGAGGAATCTTCTCTGTTCCTTCCAGAGTTCTCCATCAGACAGGAGGACGCCTCTTCTCAAGCCCCAAGTTCTTGTAGTGTAGAAGATTGTGTTTGGTCTGCCATCGCAGTCTTCGTTGAACATCATCTCCTTATGTGCCTCCAGACCGTTGACCATGATGATTTTATCCACACCTATTTTGAGTCCCAGTAAAGGACTGTCCTTGCAGTATATCTCGGATATCTGCTTGAAGACTTTGTAGAGATACCCGTTTTTTTGCCTCATTCGGTAAATCTCGAGGGCGCTGCCGAATATTGGGATCCATTTGGGGCCAGGCGGGAAGTTCTTCGGTTTAACCGTATCCAGGTATAAGAACAGGCATATTGCTAACACGATGATTAGCACGGTTAACCACATCTGAAACAAGAGATTATTCATACATTGTGATAAATTACGGATAAGGATGTATTTTAGCCACTACGCGCGACATGTTTTGCAGAGCTTCGGACTCCAATATCAAGAATTGAGTACCGATCGCGACGACGCGAGCGGTGTGCTGTGGCGCACCACACCGCGCGCGCTGTCCTCGCTAACTAATTCGGTAGAAATAACCTAACTATGCCAAATGATAATTTTGCTAAATGACACTGACACTATTGGAAATATTAATTTGGTAAACTTTACGCGGTTTTTTGAAAAATGGTATTATGCGTAAAACCATTCGGTGAAATGGCAGTTAATTTCATATGTACGTAGTTATTTCTGTAACAGTAGTTATTCCTGATATTTTTCACAATACCAACTCCAGCCCGAAGCAGTCAGGGCTCATACCTGCGCGCTGAGGCGTGTACACACGTCATGCGGACGTTACGAGCGGAGCGGGTTACGTTACCCGCGTCGCGCCCCAATAGTCTCAACTCAACACTGTTATACTCGTACCTACCGGTAATAAAAATGGTGGTCCGCTAAAGGGCTTAATCTTAGAAGCAGAGAGGCGCCCTCAAAGGGAAAAAGTGTGGCCAGATTTTGAACTTTCTTTGTTCTCCGTACCGTTGCCATAGCGACCGTAAGGACAATGGGAGCTACGCTAAAGTATTGTCGCTCACCAGGTGGCGCCACTCATGTGTGGGTCCTGTGTCATGAGAGAATTGTCAAAGTGAAGTTTGAAATGTTCCCGCAGGACCCACGTTCCACTAGCGCCCCTAGCGGCGTATCGACTCGCGGTAATCCTCATTGGTTGAAGATTGAGCGAAGTTGCTGATTTCGGGATGGACACATTTCTGCGCGGTCGAGGTATGGTATGGGCGCCTCTAGTAAAGCGCCTTAATCTCTTTGGCTTACTCAGTATCTTTTCCCCTCACTAGCCTGGAAAGTGCTGTTTTGTCCTTTAAAACTAGCGTGGAAAAACGCATTTTATCCACATGTGGGGCAAAGTAATCTAATTCCTATCACTTACCACCAGTCCAGTATAAGTGAGTCCTATATGCCCATAGTAAATATGCGCAATCGGAGGTCACACCTTAAATTAGTCATGTGATCATGTCTTATCCCGCACTTGGTAAGCTGTTGGCAATATCTAAGTACCAGGAGCGTACCTACTCTATGACAAATTTTGAAATTGATTTTTGATGGTTTCTTCAAGATTACTTACATGTGGATAAGATTTATAATCGTATTTAGTCTGTATTTTCCTCGCAATAGTGAGGGGAAAAATTTTGTATTACACTCGGCGGCAAAGTTTGTTCAATTCTCGTGCCTTGAGACCCTCGTAAAGCTCAAGATTCCAGTTATTGAACCACTCGCTACGCTCGTGGCTCAATTTTGGAATCTTTCGCTTGCTCGGGTCTCAATATAAGCCCGAGAGTTAAACAACAACTTTGCCCCCTTGTATAATAAATAACTATTGTATAGGAAAATACACAATCATAATACCGCCTCAAGCGCTTATCACTCATGATTACGGGACGCGGACCGTTCCGAAACATGTCGAGCTATTTTCGACTTTATAGACCCGATATAAGTATATCAATATTATTTCTCTTTTCTTTTGCTGGCCACTATGGAATTCTGACGGATTACCCTAACGGATATGGCGAAAAAAGGTGGGACGATGTATTTAGGAATCGTTATGGAGATAGATGGAAAAAAATAGCAGAAGACAGAGCAATATGGAGGATACTGGGGGAGGCCTACGCCAAAGAGGCGACTTCCATAATTTAGGAGTGAAATTACAGACTTTGCATTTTATAAATAGATAATATGATTAATTATTACAATAACTTTATTGTTATAGACATATTCAATTATTAGAAAAAAAAAACTTCTAAAAGGAAATATGTGTTAAATGGAATGACTTAAGTGATAAAGGTGAAGATGAATAAAAATATTGGCAAATGAGAAAAATTTAAATTGAACTGAAGATACTGAAATACAATGCATGCAAATTATTTATTGTGTAAACAAACTATGGTAGAAATAAGGCTTTTTTATTTTTATTTTATTTTATTTGTATGGCCGGCAATTTTCGCAAACGGGTTTCCAAATCATATTTATTCGACTTGTTATTTTCCTGACCGCGACATCTGTTTACTTATTTTATAAGGGTTTATAAGGGTCTCCGTGCACTTAGGAATAATGAGGTCCCGACACTGTCTGGGAGGAACAGCGTCGCCTTGATACTTATCGAATATATACGGGTGATCCAGAAGACGGGACTTAACCTCCACAGACGGTTTACGTTAATTAATCTTTTCCCATGGGATTTAAGTGATACAACTGACTCGTTCGTCTTTTTAGGGCTCCGTACCTCAAAGGAAAAAGAACCCTTATGGGATCACTTTGTTGTCCTTCCGTCCGTCAAGACCCTATATCTCAGGAACGCGTAGAGGTAGCAAGTTGAAATTAATACCACATACACAAGTCTGCGGTCCCTTGAAGCTGTGAAAAAACCAAACCTCTACGTCAACGCAATCCAAAGTTATGGCCGTTTATGTCGCATTTCCCATACATTTGCAATTGGATTAAAAATGTATAGGGTAGGTACTTCCCGTTCACCTACAATCAAAATGCAAGAGCTTGTAGCTTGTAGCACAACGGGAGAAAATCCGAAAATTGTATAATTCCCGCATACTGAGAGTTCCGTGCCACCAGTATTTTCAATATATATAAGAAGGTCATAAAGGGGGGGCAGCATTGGGAGAGTTCGACTCGCACTTGACCGTTTTACAATAACTAATTATTAGAGCACACCCCTCCCCAAACACTGGTACTTTTTTAGATCCAAAAACTCTACAAATTTCAGTTAGCCTCCACCTCGGGATCCCGGTCTGCGCCCCACATCGTTGCCCCTGCGGAACCGATGTCGACCGTCTTGGGCACCACGGTCTTTCCTGCCAACGAAGCGCGGGCCGCTTTTCGAGACATGCTGCCCTAAATGACATAATCCGTCGGTCTCTTGCGTCAATTGGTGTGCCGGCTCTATTAGAGCCGACCGGCATATCCAGAACTGACGGTAAGAGGCCGGATGGTATGTCTCTGGTTCCGTGGAGTTTGGGACGAGTGCTGGTGTGGGATGCAACCTGTGTAGACACACTAGCCCCGTCGCATCTCCACCGAACTTCTGCGAGGGCAGCGGCAGCGGCAGAGGCTGCGGAAAAAGCAAAGGTGGGAAAGTACAGTGGTCTCGGCGCCGAATATAATTTTGTTCCTTTCGGCGTCGAGACCTTTGGTCCGTGGGGCCCTAGCGCTCTGAGTCTCTTCAAAGACCTATCGAAGAGACTCAGAGACGCCACAGGAGACCCAAGAGCTGGCAGCTTCCTCGCTCAACGGATTAGTCTAGCAATCCAGCGAGGAAATGTTGCCAGCGTCCTCGGTACCATGCCGCAGGGGCCTGTTTTAGATTTATTTTAGTTTTTATTTAGTTTTATTTTAGTTTTTATCTAGTTTTATTTTAGTTTTTAGTTTAGTTATACTTCTAGATTTAAATTTGTGTTGTAATATGTTTTAGTTTAGTTTATTTTCCAATAAATATTATTAATGATAAAACATCTGTTAAGTACTTTTTTAAAGAATGGCTTCCGTCCTGTGGGACAATTTCGCCAGTTCCAAGGTACGAGTATATTGCCCTATGGGCTACAATGTACAGTGAGAAACAAAATTTGCTTTTATAGTGCCGTATCATCGTATGTTGAGGGCCTTGGTAAGGATAATATAGCTTCTTTACAAAGTCACCAGGTGGCGCGAAGCAGGTTGACCTCGGAACTACCGGGTGGCACGACAGTTGTACAATGCTTGCCGCCGAGTGCGATACAACATTTTTCATCTCACTATCGCAAAGAATGCTAATTAAAACTACATACGATTACGAATTTCATTTATTACTCCATACTATTGCTTGAAGAAACCATTCAACTCTTGTCAAATTACTTTCCCCTTCCCCACTAGTGGACAAAATGCGTTTATCTCCGCTAGTTTTAAAGGATAAAAGAGCGAAATGTGAATTACCTAGTTATAGAAGGTAATAACACGCTAACTAAGCGCGAGAAATCACTTTATTGGTTAGTCAACAATTAAATAACTTTTCAGTCCTCCGGCCGGTAAGCGCCACTTTACGCAAAACTAAATTGCCGCCTGCCGGCTCCGTCGGACAGAAAAATAGTATACAAACCTCGGCCGTTAAATGGGAAATTACTCGGATCTCATGTGATTGTCGGCCGAGGCGAAGCCGAGGTCGACTAACATGTGAAAGTCACGAATTATCACTCGAAAGGTTCCGAGTTTCTTTCTACTTCGTTTTTATTCACATTCGAATGAAATATTCGAGCGTTCGAATCTCAAAATTCGGCCGGGTGCGTTGCCAAGATGCCAATCGCTCACGCTCAGTCGCTAACGAAACGCAACTGCCACTGTCACACTAATAAAGAAGAGTGATAGAGAGAGGTAGCTACGATACGTTATTAAGCGTGAGCGATTGGCATCTTGGCTACGCATACGCACACTGGTCCTGGCCGGCCAGTGTTAGTCCGATCACATTCCGACACAAATAGACAAGGGCTTACTTGACTGTTGTTAGCCCCTTAATTAAGATAAATAGTGACACTTTCGCTAAGATCGATAGATACAAAAAACATATTCACTTTCGTGGCAGGCGGCAGCCAACCATGTGCTTACGAGTTTGAAATCTGTAGGAATCTATCCTCCTGGTATGGTACCACAAAAATCGAACGATTGCGGATTTGTATTTCCATCTCTGTCACACTTGCCTATTAGAGTGACTAGGAGGTTTTTCCGTCAATTCCAATTTTCGATGTTCGTGGTAGGCCCGCTGGATCCCCCGGTCCGCGCTTGAGGACATAAGATTTTTTTAATATCATGTGGAATGTCAAAACAACTTAACAAGTTTACACACGACATAGATCGTTTCTGAACGAAACTGTCAACTTAATAAAATAAACATCGAATAACAGTGCGGCTTAAGCCCCTCATTCACGGCAGTCCGCCGGCACCTCCGGCACGTAATAAAGTACCGTGACGTGAATGTCGTTGCCGGATGCGTGCCGTACGGCAACACCGGGCAGGATGTGCCTTGAATCCTGCTAGCTCCGCCCACCCCCTTGCAGTCCGAATTGCACTAAATTACAGTAAGAAACAATTGAGAATTGCGGCAATGCATAAAATATTAATTATTAATATTAAAAATTACATACGAGATGGCGGCGACTTTTAAAATTCGAGTACAGTGTATGCGCTAAAACGCAGCGCTGCGCATCTTTCAACGAATAAGTGCGAATTGGACTGCCAGGCTGGGCCACTTGCACACCGTGTGTCCGCTACATCCAGCCATGCCGGAGTGCCGGCGGACTGCCGTGAATGACGGGCTTTAGACCTTAGACAGAATTCATAATCGATTTAAAAAAACAGCTTTGCCAGAATCGATACCTCCAGGATCCAGGAGGCTATAGTCGCTAGCTGCTACGTCATGCTCGCACGGAAGGGGAATCAACTTTAGATAACGTGTCGAAATCTATACTTCGACTAGCAACTTATGGTAGACACTGATCTAACAACGAACGTAATAGTAACTTTACCTTGCGCGCGCGCAGGTCTGCTTTCACTGCGACGCGCCCGGAAGCGGCCGGGTCTTATGCCTCGCCCCGCCAGCGTCTGCGCATTTACCCGTACATCACGAATAGGGTAAACTCGCCTAATTCGGTGATACTCGTATACTACACAAAAAATATACGTTCCAAAAAGGTTGAGATCTTAAAATATTACATTGACACTTGACTTTGAAAAAGAATTAGAAGTATCACCAAATAATGCGAGATTACCCTACGATAAACAACTAACACCTTGCAACCAAAATGGTCGCGCACTGTGCGGTTTAAGAGGAACCTCCTCCCGTGGACGCTCCGGCTGTGGAACGAGCTCCCTGCCGATGTTCTCCCGAAAGATTACAGTATGAGGTTCTTCAAAAACGGAGTGTGTCGGCAAGTAGTGGGTCGGCAACGCGCGCGTGACGCCCTTGGAGTTGCAGCCGTCCATAGGCTACGGTAACCGCTTTCCATCAGGCGGGCCGTATGCTTGTCTGCCGCCATCGTGGTATGTAAAAACAGTACTTACTATATTAGATTGAAACGGTTAACACTAACTCATTTTTATCACAAAGGCGTGTGATGCCCGAGCCGCGAAGGTGACAACACCACTCTGTCTGTCCGACGATGACGGGTGCCACTAATCCGCATCCCGCGAAAAGGCAGCCCAATAATCGGCGACCCAATAATTGGCGACCACGATGTACATGGATTATTGGGTCGCCGATTATTGGGCTGCCTTTTCTTGGGTCGAGCAATCTCGAAGCGGGCCAATAATCGGCAGCCCAATAATCCATGTACATCGTGGTCGCCAATTATTGGGTCGCCGATTATTGGGCTGCCCTTTATCGGGTCGGACAAGCTCGGTAGCGGGCCAATAATCCGAAGCCACAGTTTTAGCAGTACAATAATCAGCAACCCAATAATCCGCAACCAAAAAAATGGACACGAATTATTGGGCTGCCGATTATTTGGCTGCTTTTTATACAGACTCCTTAGATCGAATGTTAAGGCAGGTCGGTTTAGGTACGACGACGAGCGAAGCGAGGAGGAGTGTTAGGTAGAACTGCGACCTAACAGCCAGAACCGACTTTTTTCGCATCCCGCGAAAAGGCAGCCCAATAATCGGCGCCCCAATAATTGGCGACCACGATGTACATGGATTATTGGGTCGCCGATTATTGGGTTGCCTTTTCTTGGGTCGAGCAATCTCGAAGCAGGCCAATAATCGGCAGCCCAATAATCCATGTACATCGTGGTCGCCAATTATTGGGTCGCCGATTATTGGGCTGCCCTTTATCGGGTCGGACAAGCTCGGTAGCGGGCCAATAATCCGAAGCCACAGTTTTAGCAGTACAATAATCAGCAACCCAATAATCCGCAACCAAAAAAATGGACACGAATTATTGGGCTGCCGATTATTTGGCTGCTTTTTATACAGACTCCTTAGATCGAATGTTAAGGCAGGTCGGTTTAGGTACGACGACGAGCGAAGCGAGGAGGAGTGTTAGGTAGAACTGCGACCTAACAGCCAGAACCGACTTTTTTCGCATCCCGCGAAAAGGCAGCCCAATAATCGGCGCCCCAATAATTGGCGACCACGATGTACATGGATTATTGGGTCGCCGATTATTGGGTTGCCTTTTCTTGGGTCGAGCAATCTCGAAGCAGGCCAATAATCGGCAGCCCAATAATCCATGTACATCGTGGTCGCCAATTATTGGGTCGCCGATTATTGGGCTGCCTTTTATCGGGTCGGACAAGCTCGGTAGCGGGCCAATAATCCGAAGCCACAGTTTTAGCAGTACAATAATCAGCAACCCAATAATCCGCAACCAAAAAAATGGACACGAATTATTGGGCTGCCGATTATTTGGCTGCCTTTTATACGGACTCACGATGACTGCCCGATGCAGTCGAAACATGTCACGCCTATTGTGATAAAAATACGTGAGTGTTAAACGTTGCAATTTAATATCAGTATGACTCACGAAAGTTAAATTATAGTACTTACTATGTCTGTATGCGACGTTCTCAAGCTGAAGCTACCACATCGTCGGATGATGCATAAAACTTAATTTTAGAATGAACCTTATCTACAACCGATTGTGATCTTTAATCTGAAAGCGTCACATATGCGTAGCCAAGATGCCAATCGTTAACGCTCAGTCGCGAACGAAACGCAACTGTCCTTGTCGCACTAATAAGGTAGAGTGATAGAGAGAGAACTACGATACGATACGTAGCATGAGCGATGCATGTTGGCGTTGTTGGCAGTGACCCTGCCTGCTAAGCCGATGGTCCTGGGTTCGAATCCCGGTGAGGGCATTTATTTGTGTGATGAACACCTTCCTGAGTCATGGATGTTTTCTATGTATTTATGTATTTGCATAGTACCCGTAACACAAGCATTATTGAGCTTACTGCGGGACTTAGTCAATTTGTGTAAGAATGTCCTGTAATATTTATTTATTTATTATTCCTGTAATATTTATTTAAAAACTAAAAAAATATATTAAGTTGAATAAAATCATACAAAAAACACAAAAGTTGTCAAGACATAATAAATTATTTTTCAAGAATTTGAAATTCAGCAAAATTAATGTAAACTTAGTAGATAAGTTGGATATGTATTCTGCTCAATTACAAAATGGTGAGCTACAATATGAAACAGACACACAGATTTTAAAATTGAAAATCCAGGGTTTGGAGGATTCCATAATATCTTTAGAGAAAATGAATGAAAGTTCAAAGAAAGTTATAAGTGAATACTCACTAGCCATGGATGACCTAATTTCTCAAATTAAATATAATTCAGAACGGTTTGAGTCACTTACCGGTGGCCACTCAAGTACACAAGTAAGCGGTCAATTGTTGGGTGGAGGACCAAATCCGGATCTGTGTGCCAGTTTATCTCCACAAGAACTAAATAATAGTAGCTCCTTCCTCACTACACAAACCCCACATAAAACTGATGTTATTATGTACTGTGATGAGTTTGGAAGGAATATGGGCTCACTTCTAAACCAGTACTTAAAGGGACTTAGCGCAATCAGCAATTGTCTGCCTTACAGTAGCCCTGACATTATCATAGATCGAATTCTAAATGACAAAAATATTAATTCACATACAACACTGCTTATTCTTATGGGAAACAGGGGTAATTTAAACAAAAGTAATCTGATTAAATTATTTGAAAAATTAAATTCTATTACTGTGAAAGAGATTATTATGTTTACATTGCCCTATTGTGACCAATCATCAGATGCAGAAAATGACATCAGATATAATTTAAATAAATCTCTGTATAATATTTGTACATATAGTAATAAGTTTAGCATAATTGACATCAACAAATATGTTAGTGAGTATTATTTACCTAGTTTATTTGTGACTGAAGGTAAGTTTTACCTTTCTATGTATTATAAGAGACAAATAGCCCTATCGCTATCCTATTTATTAGACATTTCTGCCAAAAATTTGGCACATAAATCTGCTCCTATTGAGCAGGCCAATTATAACATGGAGTTGGTTCCAATTAAAACCAATAATTTAAACTAGGTGTTAAGACAATGGAGTGCCCTGTCTCTGGCAACTTAACTTTTAATAAATCTAATGAAAAATGCTATGATAATAAACATTACATCCACCTGGTTCATCAAAACATTCAGTGTATTAGAGGAAAAGACTTGCAGATACAACTTTTTTTAAACGATTTAAATATTGATATTTTGTGTGTAACTGAACATTGGTTAACAAATAATGAATTGATGCCACAGTTTAATAATCACCAGGTGGGTAGTTCGTTCACCAGACTAAGTTCCATACATGGTGGGTCATTAATTATTTTAAATAGTCAATTAAAATTTAAGGAACGTAAGGACATTGTATCCTTGTCTGTTGAACGGACCATAGAACTAAGTGCAGTAGAATTAGAGCAATTTATTGTTGTCTGTGTATACAGACCGCCTTCAAGTGATTTTGAACTCTTTGAAAGTGTAATGAAATCTGTGCTATTAAAAATAGTTGCTACTTCTAGTAAAAAATTACTTGTATGCGGTGACTTCAATGTAAATATTTTGGAAGATTCAACAATAAGTTGCAGATTGTTGAATCTTTTCAAATCTAGTAATCTTAGTCACATATTTATGGAGCCAACTAGAGTGACGGCTTCTAGTGCCACATGTATAGATAACATTTTCACGGATATTTTTCCTAGTAACAAAAGTGTAATCAGTAAATTAGAGTCAGATCACCTGGGCCAATTAATTGTATTTGAGACATTAAAGAAAAATACTCTGAGAAAACAAATAACTTTTGTACCGGTAACCATGGATCGTGTGGAAAGAATGAAAATCAGTCTAGTTCAGGCGCTTCCATTTCTGCCTTCTGACATGAGTCCAAATAACATGTACAATTCGTTCTTTCACACGTTTATGAGACATTATAATGCGATATTTACTGCAAAAACGGTCGTGGTTGGTGGTGCACCAGTTTTTAGTGAGTGGGCTACTGTGGACTTACATAAACGTAGAGAAGCACTGTATGCTCTGTATGAGGAACGTCGGTTTAATACGAGTGATGAATTTAAAGAACATGTCAAGCAGTATTCTAAACGATTTAAAATAGATTGTCATATAGCTAAACGCGATTATTTAAGCCAGAAAATAAAAAATAGCCCGGATGTTATTAAAGCTACCTGGAAAGTCATTTAGACCCATATCTATTTTACCTGCCGTAAGCAAAATTTTTGAAAAAATTATCCACGAACAACTATCATTACATTTTATCAAGAACAATCTACTCCATAGCGATCAGTACGGATTTACGCGTGGCAGGTCGACGACTGATGCAGGCGCAACCTTAATAAAACATATATTCGAAGCATGGGAACAATCACAAGATGCAATAGGTGTGTTTTGTGATTTGTCGAAGGCCTTCGATTGTGTAAATCACGATATTCTCATTCGAAAGCTCAACCATTATGGCATAAAATATAATTCCCGCGATCTCCTAAAATCCTATCTCAAAGGCCGAATTCAAACTGTGGAAATAAATAAAGTAAAATCATCTGGATCAGTTATATCTATGGGTGTCCCTCAAGGGTCAATTCTGGGTCCATTGTTGTTCCTTATATATATTAATGATCTACCTTATTCAGTAAATCAAAAACACAAATTAGTTCTTTTTGCAGATGATACTTCAATCATATTTAAAGTTAGTAGAAAGCAAGAAAATTTTAGCGAAGTAAATAATACATTGTCTTCTATAGTCGAATGGTTCACTACAAATAATTTGCTCCTCAATGCGAAGAAAACTAAATGTATTCGTTTTTCACTACCCAACGTCCGGCATGTACATAATTCACAGATTGTACTAAAAGACGAAACTCTTAAGTTCGAGGATGCAACTGTATTTCTTGGCATTACTTTAGATTCCAAATTGCAATGGAGCTCACATATATCCACTTTGGCAAGTAAGCTTAGTTCAGCTGCTTATGCGGTCAAACGAATTCGTCAGCTTACTGACGCCAAGACGGCAAAGCTTGTATATTTTAGTTATTTCCATAGCGTCATGAGTTACGGCATTTTATTGTGGGGCAAAGCCGCTGATATTAATTCTGTTTTAGTTTTACAAAAACGAGCTATACGCAATATTTTCAATTTAGGTAGACGTGCCCCAGTAAAACATTTGTTTAAAGACGTAAATATTCTCACAGTTGCCTCACAGTATATATATGAAAGTATAATGTACACTCGTAAGAATCTGAATTTATTCAGAATAAATAGTGATATTCATAGTTTTAACACAAGAAATAAAAATAAATTAGCTATTACAGGATACCGGCTCCGTAAAGTTAGCACGTCATTTATGGGAAACTGCGTACGGTTTTACAATAAGTTACCGACTAGTATTCAAGAACTGTCAATGAATCAATTTAAATGTACTATTAAACGACATTTGGTAAAGAAAGCTTACTATACAATTAATGAATTTATAGATGATAATGATGTTTTTTGTAATTTATAATTTATATAGATTGGATGTATATTTTTTAAACATATTTGTACAGGTTTAATATGTAATTTAAAAACTGACTTGTAAAAGTGCTATCATAAGCCTATTTACAAATAAACAATTTGAATTTGAATTTGAATTTGAATTAATGTGGAGACTGGTAGATCGAAGCACGCAATTAATAATATTAAACTAAAAATTGATGATAGAATAATTGAATCCAATTTAGAAGTAGCAACAGAATTTGAAAAATTTTTCGCTGAGATACCAGTATCTACAACAATGCATTTAAATTCGTCACCTTCGTCTGCCATCACATTGTTAAAAGATAACGCTCCAGAATGTAATAGAGGCCTTCATTTTGAACATGTTAGTACCTCAGATGTAGTAAAGGCGTTTAAATCAATAAATATCAAAAAAACTTGTGACCTTTGGGGAGTCTCTGTCCATGCTGTTAAATCCCTTATAGAAATTATAGCGCCTGAATTGGTAGTTATATTTAACAACAGTGTCGACTGCGGTGAGTTTCCTGATCTTATGAAGTATAGTAAAATAACTCCTTTATTCAAATCAGGTAGCACTGCTGACCCCACCAACTTTAGACCAATATCTGTGCTACCAACTTTCAGCAAAATTTTTGAGAAATTAGTTTTGTCACAATTAGTAAGACATTTCAATTCTAACAATTTAATTCACCATAAGCAGTTTGGATTCACCCGGGGTCGCTCGACAACCGAAGCCAGTGTTGAGCTAGTCAAACATATTTTTGATGCCTGGGAGAAGTCACGAGATGCTTTAGGTATTTTCTGTGATTTGTCCAAGGCGTTTGACTGCGTCTGTCATGAAACACTGATCAGGAAGCTCCACTATTATGGAGTCAGAGATTCGGCACTGAATTTACTTAAGTCGTACTTGCAAGGAAGAATACAAAGGGTCGACATTAATGGGCAGCGATCACCCGGGTCACTGGTCTCTGTGGGTGTACCGCAAGGATCAATATTGGGCCCTTTTCTCTTCCTTATCTACATAAACGACTTGCCATACCTCGTAAAGACCCACCATGATATAGTATTGTTTGCAGACGATACGTCACTTATCTTCAAAGTCAACCGACAGCAACAAGCTTGTAATAATGTAAACAATGCTATTTCTAAAGTAGTAAATTGGTTTAATGTTAATAATTTATTATTGAATGAGAAAAAGACTAAAGGTATTAAGTTTGTCACGAATCACGTTAAGCACGAGCTGGCGAGTGTCTTTGTGAAAGATGAGGAATTGGAACTAGTTGACAGTACTACTTTTCTTGGTATAACATTAGATTCTAAACTCCAATGGGGTCCCCATATTGCTAATCTCTCGAATAGACTGAGCTCTGCAGTTTTTGCCGTGAGCAAGATCCGTCAGTTAACAGACGTGGAGACAGCTCGATTAGTTTATTTTAGTTACTTTCATAGTATTATGTCCTATGGTATTCTACTGTGGGGCAGTGCTTCAGAGATTAATACAATTTTTGTTCTGCAGAAGTGGGCTATTCGATCGATTTATAAGATGAACCGTAGAGACTCGCTTAGAGATAAGTTTAAAGAGATTAATATTATGACACTGCACTGTCAATATATTTATGAAAACATTATGTATGTACATAAAAACAATGCATGTTTTAGGAAAAATTGTGATATACATAGTATTAATACTAGAAATAAGGATAAGCTCGCAGTACCCACCACTCGGCTCCATAAAATAAAAAACTCATTCATGGGCAATTGTGTAAGGTATTATAATAAACTCCCAGTAGAAATAATTGCACTCTCTATTAATAAATTTAAGACTTTTGTAAAGCGTAAACTAATATCTAAAGCTTATTACAGTACACAAGACTACATGAATGATACAGCACCATGGGATTAAGGATTATTATTATTTTTGTTTAAAAAAGTTGGTTATTAACTGTAATTTTAATTTTAGTCTTAACTAATTATATATTTTTTATGACATTTAGATTTCATTCTAGAAACTTCTAGACAAGTATTTTTTTTTATACAACTTTTACTTTTAAGATGACGATCCTATTGTGAAATTATTATTTTTAATTTTGATATCTGTGTGTGCAGCATCAATAAATTGCTCTAAGTAATCATTTATAATTTGTTAAAGATTCTATTTAAAATTGAACTGAACTGTATTTTTTTTTCAAATTAATGCATGTTAGAGCCGGTGTGTTGCTTTATTTATTTTTAATTCGACGTTCAAAAGTGCACTGTAACATGCCTACTTGAAAAATAAATAATTTGATTTGATTTGATTTGATTTGATTAAATACTGGTAAGGAACACAGTTGGATCTCTGCCTACATTTCTACGGGTTGTACTTTAAAGCTCGTCTACAAAGTCTGTAGGAGGTACCTAACATGCCATTACCATAACAACAGCTTAATTATAAAACAATTGAGGTGAATAAAATTACAGGCATTCGCGGTGACAAAAATAAGATGAAACTTTTCCAATTAAAGTAAGCGGCCCAGTGGGTGACACTTTTAAAAGGAAATTCAAATATTTACGAACAAAATTGCTACTGTGAAACATACTTACTATAAATATATGCAATAAACCGGTTGTTGCTTACGGTTATAAAATAAAAATCATTTATTTCGGACTATTAAAATCCATAGGGTTTTAGTACAAAACTTATTATCTACCTTAATGTCTATGTTAATAAAACTACAAACTAACTATAACATACATATATATACCCAATGTGATAAGTAGGCGACTAGAGACTATTTGTCCCTCCCAATCATCACATCGACCCAGTATTTAGTCAGCGGGCAGTCGAGTCGCTCTGCCAACGTCCTCAGCATGCCGTTGCTGCTACCGCGCACATGTTTTAGCAGAGAGGCAATTCTTTTGCGTCTAATTGCAAAAAAATCGTCTACTCTTGCCTCTGCGAACATGGCAGAGGCACTGCAGTGCTTTGGCCGCTTCAACAGCATTCTGAGAACGTTGTTGTACTGTACACGTATCGTGTTGTATGCCTTTTTTGTGAATCTCACCCACAGGCTGCACGTGTACAACGTCTGGCAATAAGCCTTGAACAGAGTTATCTTTACTTCGTGTGTACAGCGTGCAAACCTTCGGGCGAGCATGTTTCCTCGTACTGCCAGTGCTCTCCTCTCTCTTTCCACATCTAGATCGTCATGTAGATCTTCCGTGATCATATGTCCTAAGTATTTAACCTTATCAACTGTTTTAAGGGCCACTCCCCCCAGCATGAACCTTGTACTTGTGTTGACATTGTATTTACGTGCCTTAAAAATTAGTACCTCACTTTTAGTCGCATTGTATTTGAGGCCATGCTGTTGCGCGTAGCCCTCGCACATCTTGATAAGGTGTCTTATAGAGTCCCTTGACGGACCCAGCAGGACCATGTCGTCCGCGTAACTTATGTTATTGAAACACGTATCGCCTATGTGACATCCGACATGTTGCCTGCTGAGCTCGCCAATTAACTCGTCCACATATAAATTAAACAGGATAGGGGATGACAGCCCACCCTGTCTTACACCACATTGAAGTTTATACTCTTCAGACTCAACACCTGCCCATCTCACCTTGTTGACCTGGTTGTTGTACCAATATTTTAACAGCGCTATGTACTCTCTGGGTAGGCTGGTCTCTTCCAGCTTGCTCCATAGCTTTTCGTAAACAACCAGGTCGACTGCTTTGGACAAGTCCAGAAAGCACGCATATATAGGCGTGTTTCTGTCCTTGTCAACCGACTTCAATATTTCAAAAGGAGGAGGTTCTCAATTCGTCTGAATTTTTTTTTTTATTTTTTTTTTTAATGGATGTTCACTCATAACTCCGTCATTACTGAACCGATTTGAATTTTTTTTTTGTTTTCTGAAAGTAGACGGTTCCTGGTTGGTCCCGTTTTTTTCAAAATCCATTTCTGATGATGGGATCCATGAGGAACTGAGGGAACTCCTCAAATTTGAAAGGCACATGCATGCTGATTTGGGTGATTTCTTAAGAAACTCGAGCATTTCTTTACGAAAATCATCAATTTGGTGGAGTGGACCTGATGATGAAGACCAGGGATGGCAATGTGGAACTGCTTCGTAATTCTCAGGACTATGATCCGATTTTAAAAAATATTTTTTTGTCTGTATATAGATGGTTTCAGGATTGTCCCGTTTTTTTCAAAATCAATTTCTGATGATGGGATCCATGAGGAACTGAGGGAACTCCTCAAATTTGAAAGGCACATGCATGATGATTTGGGTAGTTTCTTAAGACACTCGAGCATTTCTTTACGAACATCATCAATTTGGTGGAGTGGACCTGATGATGAAGACCAGGGATGTCAAAGTGGAACTGCTTGGTAATTCCCAGGACTATCGTCCGATTTTAAAAAATATTTTTTTTTTCTGAAAATAGATGGTTCCAGATTTGTTCCCTTTTTTTCAAAATCAATTTCTGATGATGGGATCCATGAGGAACTGAGGGAACTCCTCAAATTTGAAAGGCACATGCATGATGATTTGGGTAGTTTCTTAAGACACTCTAGCATTTCTTTACGAACATCATCAATTTGGTGGAGTGGACCTGATGATGAAGACCAGGGATGGCAAAGTGGAACTGCTTGTTAATTCCCAGCTCTATCATCCGATTTGAGACATTCATCTTTTCTTTGTAAATAAATACCTTCAAGATAGTCCTATTTGATTATAGTTCTATTTTGATGATGGGCTTCATGAGGGATTGAGAGAACTCCTCAAATTTTAACGGCACATGCATTCTGATTTGAGGGTTTCCTTAAGTAACTAAAACAGTGTTTTGGCGGAGCCAAAATTTTGATGAACTGGATCTGATGATGAAGACCAGGGATCGCAAAGTGGAACTGGTTAATAAACCTAGCTCTACTTATTATCCTAGTTGTGACATTCATCTTTTTGATTTGATTTATATTCTGATGATGGAGTTCTAGAAGAATTCAGAGAACTCCTCAAATTTGAACGGCAGGTTAATTGTGATTAGAGGGTGTTCATAATTAGCTTAGGCATTTTCTTACTGTGGCCATCATTTTGCTGGAGTGGACCTGATGTTGATAATCAGGGATGGCATAATGAATATGCTCGTTAATTTACAGTCTGTCATCCAATTTAACACATTGTTATTTTGTTTGTTTAAAGGTCTACAAGGGAGTTCCGCAAGGGGGTTCCGTTTGATTATACTTCAAATGTAATGATGGAAGCCCTAGGACATTAAGAAAGCTCCTCAATTTTCAATCGTACACGTGCGGTGTATTGGATATTTGTGAAGTAAACTGGCTAACTCAAACAAATTCTTAATTTCACTTTTACCGGGAACCAAATGAAGTCGGTTTTTTTTTCTTAAAAATTATAATACTTGACAGCTTGCTTAAGGCACAATATTGCACTTTCCGTCGACAGACCTGGCCTAAACCCAAACTGTGCGTCGTGCAATTTGACATGTTTGCAAAGTTGTGCATTAAGCAAGCCATCGAGCACTTTCGCAAGCACCGTCGCTAGTGAGATAGGCCTATAATTACACATGTCAGACAGGTCCCCGGTTTTGTTTTTGGCTAGTGGGATCACCGCTGTACGCGTGAGTTGCGACGGGACATAGGCGTGTCCGATGCATAGCGTAAAGAACATCGCAAAGACGCGTGGCAGATGGACACCCGCATGCCTGAGGTGCTCAATGCTGAGACCGTCATACCCCGGTGATTTATGACATCACTAACTTCTTTAGTTGTAAATCTTACTAAACATTTTCCCATGACAGTCTCAGCATTGCCCACCCCCTCGCTGCAAGTTGGTATGAGAAGCGGACTTACCATAAACGCCTTGCTAAAATTATCGGCAATTATTTTTCTGTCGCACTCTCCCGCCACGCTCACAGGGGCGCCCGATTTCACTACGAACTTATTCGTGTTTTTCCAGAAAGCTTTGAAGTCTTTCTCAGTCCGGTTTGAGGCAAGAATATCACATTTTATTTGTTCTTGCCTGTCCTGGCACCACTTAAGTTTTGACTTAAAAAGCTTTCTGGACTCACACATCTCAAAGTAAACGGGGCCTTGTTTCGGCTTATTTGCAGATAACCATAACAAGAACTGTTATATGGGAATTCAAAAAAAAGTGCACTATTTTAATGAAAATGGGTCCTCGATTTTCCATACAAAAAAAATTGTCAGTTTCGTAACGGCCTATACAAAATGTATGAAAAAATGCGAAACTGACCAAAAAACACGGGACACTCATTTTCTTTTTTAAAATCAATAGTACTCGTGATTCTGGTAATAAAAAACGCGAAATTTCCTATATTAAAAAAAAGGAAATGGTACCCTATTTTTGAAAATGCCCATATATAGGAAATATAAATAGTATATATGTATTCCCAAACCATTCGTAAATAATTCCAATTTTCCGTGACATCTTAAATTGTACCAGTGGATGACATATCATATAAGTAGAGCCCAGTGGATGACTTTAGAAAAATGGAATCGGGGTATGACAGGGTGTTCCATCAAGTTTTTAGAGATGATTCCTTTCCTGCACGCCTACCACGAACATCGAAAAGTGGCATTGACGGGATAACCTCTTTGTCACTCCAATATGCAAGTGTAACAGAGATGGAGATACGAATCCGCAATCGTTCGATTTTCGTGGTAGGCATGCTGAGCTGCAGATACTTTATTAGTAATGACAAAGTCGGACGCTTTGCTGTTCGGCCCAAAAAAGTACAAATTAACTTTCCAATTTAGCAAAAAAAAAATTCTACAACTAAAAATAAAAACGCCCTTAGGTACTTATCGAGATATTTAACGATGTGATGTGAGACAGACTGAGTCATACCATAAGGGTTCCTGTTTTACCTAAAAATGGTTAGGACTGTCACTTTTCCGTGATTGTCTAAAAAAAATATTTGGGCAAAGATAAACCCGGTGGCAAATTTGGCGCACATGACGATATAATAATTTTAGAAAACCGTAGTTTCTTTTTATCATAAATATGTATAATCGTGCTCAATACATGCCCTGTATCTAATCGTTCAAACTTCCCAGTACTTCATGTGGCACAGTTAACTATGTAACACATTGTTAACCAATAATATGCCTTATATCAATAGAGAAAAGTCTACGTATGATCAGTTAATTGTAAGCATGTTTACAATCGAGATCAAATATAGTATAGCACCTCGCTAAGTCGGAGCTCGATAAAGAATATTACTTAACAATAAATAAATTACAGTTCCGTGTAAAGCTCAAAGCTGGATACTTCAGACTTATCACTTAATTTCACAGCAATACACTTGGCTGGTGCATTTGAAAAATTTAAAGATGAGAAAAGAATCCAAAAGGCCAACAATCTTTACATGTTACTTATACGAACAATTGTAAAAAATAAGTGTAAAAAAATTCATTATACTTATTTATTTATTTAAAGAATACTCACACCCATCCGATCCGATCCGATGCGGTACAATCTGTCAGTTTGGATAGAAAGAATCACGTGATAGCTCGGAGCCCTCGGAGGTCGCGTTACGTTTACATTTTCATAGTCATCCTTTATTCGTGGTACTATTAAATTGTTACAGAAACCCGGTACCCGGTACCGGAAACCCGGGTTATTTTAGCCCCAAGGGGTGACTGCCCACCCATATGAAGTATGTTACATACAAAACCGGTGTTGTTTTAAGAACTCAGTTATTAAACATTAATAACTAGGCTAGGAGGCCGTTAAAGACGGCCTAATAATAAGATTGATCGCAGCAGTGAGCGAAACAGACATTTGACACTACTGACTCGAGATTCTAATTACCGAGATCCCACTGCTTTTATTGACACTTGGACCTTAATCCATTGTAATAAGACATACAGTTCAGAAACATCTTCAACAGCCCTACTTACGTCATTTGAGATCAACGGCACCCGATAGGATATCAGTGCATTAGCCTGCATAGCTGGTCGTAAAATTTGCCCAGGGCCTTACTATGACGTCTTAACGCGATTCAGTTAACGACCTAAACTGAGTCGCTTCCCTTCCACACAACTGAGCCTAGACTGAACCTAAACTGAATCGCGTTAAGACGTCATGTTATGGCCCCTGGGCCTATACTACGAAAATCGAACGATTGCGGATTTGTATCTCCATCTCTGTCACACTTGCATATTGGAGTGACAAAGAGGTTTTCCCGTCAATGCCAATTTTCGATGTTCGTGGTAGGCGTGCAGTTCTCAGTTGTATGGCAGCGACAGTTTTTAAGCGACCGTGGTAACCACAACCCTCCAGTTCTACCACAGAATAAATAATACTTATTACTAAAGTAAAGAAGCTTATCTTTCCTACATTTCGCCAGACGACCGGTTGGCGTAGTTGGTAGTGACCCTGCCTGCTAAGCCGATGGTCCTGGGTTCGAATCCCGGTAAAGGCATTTATTTGTGTGATGAACACAGATATTTGTTCCTGAGTCATGGATGTTTCCTATGTATTTATATATTATATATATCGTTGTCTGAGTACCCGTAACCTTGTACTATTATTTATTCTGTGCCGTAACACAAGCCTTATTGAGCTTACTGCGGGACTTAGTCAATTTGTGTAAGAATGTCCTGTAATATTTATTTATTTATTATTATTTATTTATTTGACGTTTAGCCTGTCAAGCATGCAAATGTCAAGATGACATCAACTTTAGGGTTCTTTGATGGTCGTTTTTTACCCAAGGTGGCGATGGCGTCTCTGGAATAGTTTAATGTTTTTTGTTTGCAAAATGTTGTTTAATGTGTAATATTGATAGCCAATTGTGCAGTAAACTAACGAAGCAGTACAGCTAATGAAGAATTAATCCTGAAACGAGTTCAGTCACTCCTTTAGTCATCAAGCGGCACAAAACAGCTCTGTTTTGTGTCAAGGGGCAATCCCTGGATCTTAACCCCCTGAGAAACTATATTTTAAGTCTTATAGCTATAAACTTAACATGTAGCGAGGCCAATTACCGAACAACGTTCGCCCAAGTGGCATTATACTATTGTATTTATATAATACAGTATGTATCACAACGAAGAGTAAACCTTAAAACTGGTTGATGGGGAACTCGAGTACAATGTAATGACGTGCATTTCACGTGCTAAAAAGGTTTGACGCCTGTCTGTCAGTTGGTAATTTAAGAAATGTCATTTATAAGATTGTAAACAAATTATACAGGGGAGGTGCAAAACAATAATAATTAATGTATATTTTTATACTTCACGTAAAAACTGTCGTATTTTTGATGAATTAGGTACCATGCTCATATTTATGATCTAAACATTAACGGGTTTCTTTCTTTGCCTTTCGTTCTAATACATACTGTATACTCTAATATTTATAATATGTGCCACTGACAAAATTGTCCAACACTCGGACAGAAGCCATTATTTAAAAGAAGAAGAAGAAGGGAACTCTGATCGTGACGCAATCTAATACTCTGACATTGGCAAATGCATCTTACTATAATATGCTAACTTCTCTTCGTGACGTGGTGAGCATAATATGTGAAATACATTCTGGGCAAAAATAAACATTTTCCCCTCACTAGCTCGGAAAGCGCTGTTTTGTCCTTTAAAACTAGCGTGGAAAAACGCATTTTATCCACATGTGGGGCAAAGTAATCTAATTCCTATCACTAACCACCCGTCCAGTATAAGTGAGTCCTATATGCCCATAGTAAATATGCGCAATCGGAGGTCACACCTTAAATTGGTCGAGTCTTATCGCGCACTTGGTAAGCTGTTGACGATATCTAAGTACCAGGAGCGTACTATGACTATGACACATTATTATGAAATTGAATTTTGAATGATTTTTTTCAAGATAACTTGCATGTGGATAAGATTTGTAATCGTATGCAGTCTTTATTTTCCTCGCGATAGTGAGAGGAAAAATGTTGTATTACACTCGGCCGCAAAGTTTGTTTAACTCTCGTGCCTTGAGACCCTCTTAAAGCTCAAGATTCCAGTTTTTGAACCACTCGCTACGCTCGTGGCACAATTTTGGAATCTTTCGCTTGCTTGGGTCTCAATATAAGCCCGAGAGTTAAACAACAACTTTGCCCCCTTGTATAATAAATAACTATAGTATTGTCACCATGCCAAGTGCGTACAGCGATACAAAGATTTGTATAAACATAAAATATATATATATATATATTTATCGGAACATTATTTGTATTATAAGAACTCGTTTTTATTGATTATTTATTAGAATTGTTTGATTTGATTGGATGATCATATCGCTGGATCGATCCCAGCCCTGCTGACCGGGGACCTTGGTCACTTTTTCTGTAGTATATGACATCTCTTTCAATTTATAATTGGATAATCAAGTTTAATCATCCCACGCGCCACCGGGCTTATATAATAATAAAAAACAGATAAGTCGTTCAAATCCCGGTCCATACTTATCAGATTAATTTGTGCGAAATTTTCTTGTTTAATTTTGTAAGGTACTTCGATGTTGTTTTTGTTATGTAATGATGTGTTGTTGAATAAATTATTTTCTTTCTTTCTTCAAATATTTTATTTTTAAAGCTCTTCATCAAAAAATAAGATTTTGGTCGCTTCCGTTTATTAGGCTTCCGTACTCGAAGAAATAGGAACTCTAAGGGCTGGCATGGCAACACCTAATTATTGTATTTTAAGTATCCGGTAAGTATATGTTAAAATACGCGTGAGATACGACTTTTGCACTTTTGTTATCTTCATAAATAGGCATACCAAAGGATCCAGGAGCCAAGCCCGAGGAGGACTCCAAAACAGAAGGCAAAGAAGAAGAAGTCTTGCCAAAAAAAGAGAACCGATGACTCTGTAACAATAGTTTCTAATCCAGACAATGAAATGAGGCAAGAACTATCTGAGGAAGAGAATGTTGGTCTGGTATCTATCTGTCCACCGGCCGAACCTACACAGGAAAGTGATGGAGTGCAGGTTGGTTATAGCGGTCAAATTAAAGAAGTGGCGGTTGAACCGGAGGCTCGCAAGGTAAGCTCGTCACCCTTGCCTTACAGTGGAGTAACGAAGTCGGATGGAGCCGCTTCCAAAGAATTGGAGAAGCAGCGTAATTTTGGAACGCGTCGTTCAACCTATGTGCGTTGTACTGCAGGCCCTAATGTAACGTCGCTTAGAGCAGTAGAACCCCGTAAATTCATCCACCTTTGGAACATGGTGTCGGGTACGGATGAAATACTTGCGTACCTACAGGCCCTGGGGCCGGGTAAGGAATTCGTAGTCAATGAGTTGAAACCTAAGGGTGACTATAAGTCTTTCAAAATTGGCGTTCCTCTTGAGCTGTATGATAAGTGTGTATCTGCGGAGTTCTGGCCAGATAATGCCCGTGTCAAGCCGTGGTTATTTCGTAGACCGCCGCAAAATCAAACAGCAGGGAACAAAGCGAGTACCTTCTTAGGTACTCGCGACGCTCTGATAATACAAATTTAATGAGAACTTCTTAGTTCTCATTAAATTTGTATTATCAGAACGTTCGATGGTTGAAGAGTAAGCTGACCTCGTGGAAATGTAATCTCCTCGCATCTGATGATTTGAATATAGTAGCCGTTACTGAATCAAACCTCGACGAATCGATCTACGATGCAGAGGTGTGCGGCGAGGATTGGAATGTGCTTAGGAGAGACCGATGCGGCCGCGGAGGCGGCGGGGTGCTGCTGGCAGCGCATGACCCACTGCGCCTAGAACGGATGACCTGTTACGAAACCTCGCACGGGGAAGACCTCTGGGCAAGATTCACAGTTTCCGGGCATTCTATATATGTTAACGTGGTGTACATCCCTCCGGGCTCCTCAGATGAAAGGTACCTTGAGTGGTTTGACAGTGTTGAGAGAGTGTGTCTTCTACACGATGCATCTAAGATTATAATCTTGGGTGATCTAAATCTGTTTAGTGCTACTTCAAATATTGAAAGGTCGTTTAATTGTTTCATAAACACTTGTAATTTTTGTCAGTATAATAGCGTGTTGAATGTGAATGACAGAATCTTAGATGTAGTGCTAACGAGTAAGGAGTTGAGAAGTGCGGTGCTTGTTCGTTCTGCTGACACACATGAGGTGCTATCAAAGATTGACCCTCACCATCCGCCTATCATAGTCAAGTTTAACTATATCTTTGTAGCCGGTAAAATTGTTCTGGAGCCTTCTAATATCGGTGACCAAAACGAATGGAATTTTGCCAAGGGGGATTACCTAAAGTTATATTATGAAATTAGGGACCAAGATTGGGAATCGTTGTACAAAATCAGTCGAACTGATGACGCGGTTAAGTACTTCAATGATACCCTTTATGAGATTTTTAACAAATGCTTTCCACAAAAAAATAGAAGACAAGTCAGTACTCGAGCGTATCCGGTATTTTTCACTAAAGCTATAATCCGTGACATCGAATTAAAATCATATCTCCACCGCAAGTGGAAGCAATCTGGTGATCGGTTGGCGTACGAGCGCTTTAGCCTCCTCCGCGCCAAAATTAAAGCTGATATAACTGATTCACATACTAGCTATATGAGATGTATATCCGAAAATCTATCTTGCAGACCTGCGCAGTTTTGGTCCTATGTCAACTCTCTTCGTTGTAAAGGTGGTTTGGAGCCAAAAGTAACACGGGGAGATGTAGAGCACTCTGGCGCTGCTGCTGCGGCTGCGTTTGCCGATTATTTCAGTTCTGTTTTTCTACCGGAGGAGCCAACTCTTGATCCCCAGGTGGCTAGCGCCAGTTTACCGGCAGATTCTAGGTATGTGGACATTAAATACATTACGTCGGCAGATATAAGAAGCGCTGTCAAGAAGTTAAAATCTAGTGCTGCACCTGGGCCGGACGCGATTCCAGCCTTTCTAATAAAGGCTTGCGTTGATCACTTAGTTGGTCCTATAAAGTTTATCTTTAACCTTGTCCTGAATGCAGGGGTCTACCCCGCTGTATGGAAGAGGTCTAGAGTAACACCAATTCCAAAAGCGGGCTCTAAAATAAAGGTAGAAAATTACCGTCCTATTGCCATTTTGAGCGTTCTAGCCAAAATTTTCGAGTCAGCTCTTCAAGGAAGGCTGCTCCCTCAATGTCAAGCCCACATCACCGATGCACAACACGCATTCTTACCCAAAAGGTCTGTGGCAACTAATTTACTCACTTTAACTCAGTTCTTGTCGCGCGAGCTAGATAGAAGGGCTCAAGTCGATGTCATCTACCTAGATTTCCAAAAAGCCTTCGACCGCGTAGACAATGACATTCTTCTTCTGAAGTTAGGGGTATGGGATTTTCTCCGAGGCTCCTAAAGCTGTTTGCGAGCTACCTCCATGATCGAACGCAATACGTTAAGTACGGACCCTATGTATCAGAAAATTATCGCACGCGTTCCGGTATTAGTCAAGGGTCCAACTTGGGGCCATTTCTTTTCGTACTTCTTATAAATGACTTGCCATCAGTAGTACGTAATTCCACGCTATTGTTGTTCGCCGACGACGTGAAGATAATAAAATCGGTTGAAACCCAGAGGGACTGTCTAGAACTACAAGTGGATATCGAGGCAGTCTACCGTTGGAGCCTCAGAAATAAATTGTATTTCAACTCCAGCAAATGTGAGATGATGACCTTCTCGCGATCGCGCAATCCTATACAGTTCGAGTATGCCATCGACGATGTTGGTATAGCGCGGTCGGATCGTGTTCGCGATTTGGGTGTGCTTTTTGACCCTGCTATCACATTTCGGGATCATGTCCAAGCGGTGACTGATGCGGCGTACAAAAGACTAGGCTTTGTGCTACGCAATTCTGCGTCCTTGAGCGTATATGCCACTCGCGTGCTCTATGCTGCACTCGTCCGGAGCTTTTTGGAGACGAATTCTGTCGTTTGGAGTCCGCATGAGAATAAATATATTCTTATGCTGGAACAGGTCCAGAAAATGTACCTAAGGGCACTGTACAAGAGAATACATGTCTATTATCCCTACATGTATCCCACTTTATTCTTGCAGGGTCAACTAGGGTACGACTCATTACAGTTGCGCAGGTCGCTCTCATTGGCAAAGTTCACATTATCACTATTGAGAAATAAAATTGACAGTTTAGAACTTGTTGAAGTGTTCCTACGTCTATTCGTACCTAACCAGTACGGCCGCGCGCGCCGGCACCCGCTGCTGGCAGAGGGCGCCGCGCGCACGCGTGCGCACGCGCAAGCACCAGTCGCGCGCGCGCACGCGCTTCTCAACTCTGTGCTCGAGGCACAGCCGCAATGTGATTTGTTTGTGAGTGCGATAGGCTGTGTGATATCAGATTGCAAGAGAGTGTTAGAAAGTGAGATGCCTGAAAGTACCATACCGTAATTTTGTAATGTCATTGCTTTACATTGTCAATGTGTTCCAATTTGTGCCGTGTTGGCTTTAGCTGTAAGGTGCAATTTGTTATTTAATAATAATAAATAATAATAATAAATCCCAACTATACAAGGGGCTACTCAGCCACCCAACTTCTCGATATCCACTACTTACACGTTCCTCTATAACCAACCCAACTTATTCCGTAATAATTTGTTATGTCGCTTTCCTGTCTATTCCAAAGTGTTCGAAGGCCGAGTTGCTGAAGTTCCTATCAATCAAGACAATGGAAGCTATACTAGTATACTACCTACGCACAGTCAACTCCGAGTACAAATATATGTAATATGCATACAGCCAAAGTGACAATAGTTATTTATTACAAGGGGGCAAAGTTGTTGTTTAACCCTCGAGCTTGTATTGAGGCCCGAGCAAGCGAAAGATTCCAAAATTGAGCCACGAGCGTAGCGAGTGGTTCAATAACTGGAATCTTGAGCTTTACGAGGGTCTCAAGGCACGAGAGTTGAACAAACTTTGCCGCCGAGTGTAATACAACATTTTTCCCCTCTCTATTGCGAGGAAAATACAGACTACATACGATTATAAATCTTATCCACATGTAAGTTATCTTGAAGAAACCATCAAAAATCATTAAATCAATTTCAAAATTTGTCATTGAGTAGGTACGCTCCTGGTACTTAGATTTTGCCAACAGCTTACCAAGTGCGGGATAAGACATGATCACATGACCAATTTAAGGTGTGACCTCCGATTGCGCATATTTACTATGGGCATATAGGACTCACTTATACTAGACTGGTGGTAAGTGATAGGGATTAGATTACTTTGCCCCACATGTGGATAAAATGCGTTTTTCCACGCTAGTTTTAAATGACAAAACAGCGCTTTCCGAGCTAGTGAGGGGAAAAAATATGTATACAGGACTTTATTACTGAACATTACGGTCGTGTCTACATATTTTTGGCAGTTTGGCTGTATCCATATCTCTGTAGTTGCTACCTATGAGTTACAGGTGCGACCTAGTTCTAAGGCAATTGAACTCTGACGTATAGCTCTTATCAGAAAAAGGGCGTAACGACAACGACATACGTCTCATATTTATAAAGTCCGAGCCGAGACCTCGGTCTCGGCTCTCGGCCCTGGCCGAACCATCCGTCTTGACACTTTTTGCGATTTTGGTGGGTACTCACCAGTATTTTAACCCAATGGGAGCTACCGTATTGTCGCTCACCAGGCGGCGCCACTCCTGCGTGGGTCCTCTGTCTGTATGGAAGAAATGTCAACGTGACGTTTGAAATGTTCCGGCAGGACCCACGTTCCACTAGCGCCCTTAGCGGAGAATCGACTCGGGGTAGTCCTCATTATAAAGTGTAGGTATGCGTGTTTTTCGTATACTTAGGTGAAAAACTTAAGTAAGTCACCTGTTGTATGTAGTAGTGAGCTATTCGAATATACAATACATATTTAAAATTTGAACACAAATAAGACAAATGCCTATTCGAATAGCTCACTACTACATACAACAAGTGACTTACTTAAGTTTTTTATTATCAAATCTCGGTCTCGATCTCGGTCCTTTTTGGCTGAGAGCCGAGGAGACCGAGATCTCGGTCGGACCTTAAGAATCAATACCGAACCTGCGGTTTCGGCCGGACGCTACAAAACAGTCTGTCGCTGAACGCCGCTTTAAATTGTACTCCTAATAAGCTTATTCAAGAACAATATTTATTACAACATTCGTGTTTATAAGTTCAGCTATAGAAAGAAACTCGGGAGGAAAAGTTAGAAAAGTACTCGGAAACATACAGAATAATATCGCATAAAAATATTTCTTCTACAAAGTTTCCGTTTGATCTGAGAACTTCGATCGGTTTATAAAATTGCTTGATTTTTCTCGATAAAAATAACTAATTTACATTGAGTTGGCGGATCCGTTTTGGCCTCTGCCACGTGAGCTTACATACAGGATGGGGTTTCTCAAACCTAACAACTTTAGCCTCGCGAGATGGTACTGGTTTTGGCGCAAAGGTCGTAAGTGCCTTTGGCGTCTATGGCGCTTACAACTTTTGTACCAATTCTAGCCATTTTGAAAATTTCCAAAAACTGAACCGATAAAGAAAATGTAAGCAAAAATACGGTAGTCCTCTTTGGAACCTAGGCCACTAGGACTATGTCATAGTGACGCTATAAATCAGATTTTAAGACCTTAATTTTAATTTTAAGACTGCTTGTCATTTCGATTTTTTTAATACTACGACGGTGACAAACAAGCATACGGCAGGCGGTAAGCGGTCACCGTAGACACCTGCAAGTCCAGGGCCGTTACATGCGCGATGCCGACCCTTTAAAAAAAGGAGGATTCGCTGTATTGACAGCTAAAGGGGCAAGCTTTGTTCCGTGGGTCCCCAGCTGTCAACACAGTGACTCTTGGAGCTCTGGCGACCTTACTCACCAACAGAAACACAACACTATGAGTAGGGTCTAGTGTTATTAAACTGCGGTTTTCTGTAAGGTGGAGGTACTTCTCCCGATGGGCTCTGCTCCAGATTTTAGCGAGACGACATTCGTTGTGCTGTGCCCTACCACACTAATCGATATGCATCCGCTGTGCCCATACCTCTCTTAAAACGACATGGTTCTAGAGTGGCCTAGGGTTCCAATTTGTTGACTGTACTTTATACATAACATTACACATGTACCTACATATACTCTCTGTCCGCACAATAACCTGCGCGTAGTACGCAAACCTGGTATGCGCATGCGCACCGTTATGCCGTGTTCGCAACCATCTCCGTCTAACTCCAACCACCAGAGCGAGACGACCCTATTATCTTCGTCCCTATTGTCCCTAAGCGCTCACTCACCATGACTCCATTCATGCAACTTGAGAACCGTCCAGAGTATTTTGACCTGTATTGCACAGTAATTTGTATGGGGTGAGGGCTCAGAATGCCTTGACGGTTGACACCGTAGTAAATGTAAACACCTTTTAAGGATATGATGCTGTATGTATGTCTGTGGTGGGTTGAAATGGGGATAGTGACGTTAAAAACGAGTAAAAAAAACTGGAACATGAAAAATAAGTATATAATTTCAAGTGTTTAACGGCCGGGTTCGAGTCCTGGTCAGCGGGGCTAAGATGCCAAGCTGATATCCTGATAATTGCTGGATAAGACGATAGTTTGTCGGCACGTTCTGACAATTTCTGATAATTGTAAACAGTTCTGTCAAATGTCTTTGCATTTGGCAGTTGTCACCGTCGCGCTATCAGAGCGCCTACCACGAACCGCGAACGAAAGTATACCTCCCTTTCGCACTTGTGATTTCTCACTCAAGTGCGACAGAGAGGTGAAACTTCGTTCGTGGTTCGTGGTAGGCCTTCAGGCCCCTATTTCACCACGCTGACAAGTGTGACAATTCCTTAAATGACGAATTACTGGCGTTAAAGGCGCTCACCATCGCGCGGGCTGTGTGCTTGTTTGCCTTCTAATAATAATTTTAGTAAAATCGTAAAGTATCGTCAGTAAAAAGACAATTTCTTGGTGAAGATTTTTTTACAATTGTGACGAGATTTATTAGTGATTTAAAGAATTGTCGGTAGTTTTTGACATGTGAATACATAATAATAGTACATTACATACCAAGGCCGTTTAAGTGGGAAATGCCTCGGATTCCATGTAATTGTCGGCCGAGGCGAAGCCGAGGTCGACTAACATGTGATCCGAGGCTTTCCCATTTACCGGCCGAGGTTTGTATACTATTTTTCAGCCCGACGGAGCCGGCAGGCGGATCACATGTTAGTCGACCTCGGCTTCGCCTCGGCCGACAATTACATGGAATCCGAGGCTTTCCCATTTACCGGCCGAGGTTTGTATACTATTTTTCAGCCCGACGGAGCCGGCAGGCGGCAATTTAGTTTTGCGTAAAGTGGCGCTTACCGGCCGGAGGACTGAAAAATACATTATTTAACTCAATCGGCCAATCGGAATGTCTTGAAAAGGGCCACTGTGGAAAAAATACGTGAATGTTAACCGTTGCAATTTAATAGTCTACTTCAAACACGTATTTTAAATAGTTTCTACCATTATACACATGGTCAAAAATTTAAGAAATCTGCTGAAGCGTCAATGTATTCCATCGTCGACTTAGGCAAGCCAAGATTGAAACGACGCTCAAGGAAACTGACTTCGCTTCATGTGTATCAATAAATAATTTGTATTTGTATTCTATAATATGTATTCTGCTAACTCCAGCGGTACCAAATTTTGTTTATGATAATAGTCGTCCTTCAGTCCAAGCATTACCTAATTAAATTAGTATACTAATTAACACCCACAGTATGGTACAAAATGTTCAGACGCTCTGCTTTCAAATTTGAATGATCGCCGGTTTATTCTGATAGGCCTTATGGCTGATGATGACTTCTTTTGTATAATTGTTGATAAAAAGGTATAGGATCCTATAGTCGGCCGTCTCAAAATACTTCTTTCGTGGGGAATAACTTCAATTACAGCAGGAAAATAAGCTCGTAAACTGTATAATAATACATTCAAAAGCAAACATTTGCAATATAGTATTAAATAAAGCTGTGCTTACCACTTACTTTGCCACGCGGCAGACGCCCTAACAACTGGTTTACCCGATCAGCTACCTACTGGCCTACCTGATCGGGTAGCCCAGTAGTTAGGGCGTCTGCCGCGAAAGCAGGAGGTCGCCGGTTCGATCCCAGCCCTGCTCACCGGGGGCCATGGTCACTTTTTCTGTAGTAATGACATCTCATTCAATTTACAATATGCGTTATGTTGCAGTAAACTAAAGTGTTACTGCTAGACACTGAAAGTGGCTAGTTGCCATATTACAAGTATATATTTTTGGAATAACACCAAACCACCCTTAACCTCGTAAATTGCAAGAATGTCTCAAGTCCCAAAACGTAAATTTTAAATTAAGAAGCGCAGACAGAGTAAACAGGCTAAATTCTGTATAAGCAGGTACCTACACTTGAGTTCATTAATACGAATTCCTCATTGAATGCAACTCATAGTACGCACACTGTGACACTGGGTATGTAACATTTTTACGCCACAATCAATTTCTATTTATATTTCCAGGTCAAATTATGTCCTAATGCACTTAACCTCAAAATCCGACGGGCTCTGTAAATAGCAATATCCCTCTCTAATCTAAAAAAAAGTACGTTATTTCTGCCCGTTCGGGTAGCAGCGCACAGTGGTGCGGAATATGATAAAAATTGGACATAGATATTGGTGTCATAAATGCAATGATGCATCATTTATTTATTTGTTTATGTTAAGGAGAACCATACACAGTATACACAGGAAGCCAATTACAGAATCTAACAGGTAAACACAAAATATTTAAAATAAAAACTAGTGCTAACGCATTCGCAGACACATACAAAGAAAGAACCGTCATAGTAATGATACAGAGAGTCGGCATTATAACCAAACAGCTTGGACAATTGGCGCGTGAAATTATTGTTTCTTAATTGTTTATAACTATAATAACACAAAGTGATAGCTACTATATATCCAGGCGCCAATAGGTTTAACGCATGATGATGCATTTAATGACACAGAAACGAGACAAGTGACAATCAAGTTCTCTTCGAACGTAGACTTCGTCATATCGTCGTAAGTTCTTAATTTGATATTAATTTCAAGATGGATGAACAGGATGTTTTAGGGTCAATCAATACTGTTAATTCGTGCAGAGTCCGATACAAGTTTAAACTTTTAACCTAAAAGACAGCCAAAAGACTGCTGGAGAGACGAAATCGAAAGGAATGGTAGAGACTGGATCCTGACAGCGTAAGACAGGACACAATGGAAACTGATTGAGGAGGCCATTACCCTGACCCCATATGACATTCACTCACATAATCTAAATCATATAAAATAAGTAAGTAGGTATTCAAATTGTATTTTTATTGTATATTTCTTTAGTGCGTTTTTTTTTCAAATATGTATTTATTGAACCTTTTTTAACACGGAAATAAAGGCTTTTTTATTTTAATTTATTTTATACAGGTAAAAATAAGCGCCAGATACGACTTTTGCACAATAACGCGCGAAAATACAACTATACCCGTATTACCGGAACATTTATTCCGAAAGACTATATACTGTATAAGAAAAAAATGTCTTATTAAAATTCAATAGCAATAAGGTCGAAAACCAGATAGATGTTTGAAGCTCGCTCATCAAAAAATGGTAAAAGTAAAAGAGCTGTTAGAAATAGAGTATTTTTTTAAAACTGACAAAAGTTTGAAAAAGATTTACATATATTCCATTTAAATTGAAATGATCTTTCAATTTTTGTGCTTAAACATGTAAATATGTTTGTGTAGCTATGAAAAAGATTGAGCTGAATCGGCCAAATTTATATAAGTACTGGTCTCTTAACGTTATCCGTTCCATAGATATAATAATAATCTAAACAGCGTCCGTAGTATGGGACCTGGGCGTTTTATTTTTTTCTCAAACTTTTTTTTTAATTTAAAAAATTATGTGAAATTTACTCAGAATCGCGAGCTCTTTCGATACTGGTAGGACAAAAAAAGCTTCACAAATTTTTTATAAATTTCTCAATCTTCCCATTGCGCTATTGCTATACAAAATCCGGCATAATTTTTTTTTTAATTGGAAGGAGTATTTTTTGTCCCAGTCTTCCCGATACGCGACCACAGTGCACCGCTAACCGATGAGGTTGACAAGTGACCCCTTCGCTCCGGCCAGCCCTCGTCCAGGCAACGATCAACACACTAGATAGCGCATTCACTGAACTGACCATTTGTTACGTCTATCAACGGTGGGACAGTCAACTATTTAATGTCACTAGTTTTTTTTCGCTTTAGGTAAACAAACAGCGACTCTCAAGCGAAACAAGCGATTCTTAACTTAATACTATGTTGATTACAGTATGTGTGACCCACGATGCTTACCAGTACAACTAATTAAAGTTAAATAATAATCAATTAATCATTCATAACCTATATAGTGCCAACATCAGCATATGTATAATGATAAGTAGTTACCATGTTACCAGTTTTAAAATCATAAAACATCGTTTTTTTTGTGTTTATATTCCGTTTCCACGAAGGGCAATCTACCAAGCATGTCAGTAGGACATACTACAACGTTTCTTCTAACAAAATGAGCTGCATTTGTCCCCTGGCTGACGGAACAGAATAACAACAAGAAATAGAGAGAGAAGTATGGGCACAGCGGATGCATATTGTTTAGTGTGGTAGGGCACAGCCCAACGAATGTTGTCTCGCTCAAACCTGGAGCAGAGCCCATCTGGGGAAGTACCTCCACCTTACAGAAAACCGAAGTTTAATAACTAATAACACTAGACCCTACTCATAGTGTTGTGTTTCTGTTGGTGAGTAAGGTCGCCAGAAGGCCTAGTATAAAAATTTTACGACACTAACTCCTCGACCGCGTTAGCGTATCGGGAGTTCAAATTATGTTTGCCGTTTATTTAAATCATCCGGTCCGATACAGCTGGGGACCCGCACGGAGCAAAGCGTGCCCCTTTAGCAGTCAACACAGCGAATCCTCCTTTTTTTAAAGGGTCGGCAACGCGCATGTAACACACCTGTAATTGCAGGCGTCCATAGGCTACGGTGACCGCTTACCATCAGGTGGACCGTATGCTTGTTTGTCACCGTCGTAGTGTTTTAAAAAATATAGTTGATTCACCCAGGTAAGGATGTTGATGTTGTTGTTTGTATAAACCGTGGGCGCCAATAACCCGACAGAATTTAAAAATGTATTCTGAACGTACAAAGAAGCAAAAATGTAATATAAATGGTCACATCTGGTATATCTGGTCAATCGCGGTAACAGAAGACAATATTATAACTGGTCAGTTTCGGGCATTTTTTTTGTACATGTTTTTAATACGTTTACTCGTGTCCTGTAAATAAGACATAAGCAACGAAAGAGCTAAAAAGAGATTTTTTCCGTTTAGGTATGTACAGTCAAGTGTAAAAATATGGTGGTGCTCATCTTACTCAAAACTATGTCCCATAGCACCTTATGCCGGTGTAATATATGCGTAGTACCATATTTATGAGTTGATTATGTCGAACCATATTTTTGCACTTGACTGTACTTATGTCAAAACTAAGACTCATCGTTAAAAAACTGCTGTCAAAACTTAACTAACCTAGCTCAAACTTAATGGAAACATTTTAATTTCTTTTATATTAAAACGGACATTTTAATTTCTTATTGTAGAAAAAATTGTTTTGATAAATTAAATACTTATTTTTAACTGTTTTCTATTCAGAATCGCTCTTTCAATCCCAGTAGGAGAAAAATAGTGTCCTAAAAATGTTATACATGTTTCCAACTTTTCATTGCGCTACCGCCATACTAAATCTGCCAAAAATTGTGGCAAAATGTTTGTCACAAACTCTCTTGGGCAAGCCGTAGCTGATTTGGCCTACCTTTTCTTCGAGTCATCAAGAAAAAAATAACTTGATTGGGTCACACAATACGCCGGAGAAACCGAGCTCTCGCTTTGCCGCTGTGCTACATCTAGTGATATCCAGGGATCTATGTTTAACCCTAAAATAGATGGTTAGATATTGGGAAATAGAGCGTACTGCCCAAAACCCTTCCTCTCCACTCTTATAAAAGAAAACCATAACACCATACCATAAAGTCGATTTCACAAACTCGTTACAACATACCACTTTCTGCAACTAAACAAATGTTGGGTAAAATATAGGACAAACCTTTCAGAATTCGGTCATACAGTTATAAAAATAAAGGACCATGTGCAAATTGGCCCCAAACCCAACAGAGCTGAGAGTTATCTCATTTGATAGGTATTTTTATTTACTTATTTTCTTTATATGGACACCAAGTTGAATTCTATTGTAGAAATGAGATATTAAGACTTATGTCGGTCAATGATTGGTACATAAATGCACCCGAGTGGTATGCGTAACGTAACGCATTCCCCCCCTAACAAAACAAAAGGCTGCGTGGATCCGCCATCATCGCCGAGCGGCTGTGAATATTTTTACTTACATACTCGCGTTTTAATACGAATATCTCAGATCTGCAATACAATTCACCTTGTTGCCCATATAACGAAATGAAGCAGATGTGCAGCAGATTATGGTATATGTATAAAAGCTTAAGATATGTCAATATCACTGACTAGGTATGTATGTAAAATTTCTCTCCGACGAACTACTTATGTTGAATTTTCAATTAGCTAGCCCATTATCCAAATAATTCGAATGTGAATTAGATTTCCGATATTTCAAACGTTTCCAATCCTAATCAGGTAGACTGCAAAATACCAGGATTAATACTGAACTCAAAGGGAATTATAATCTGGCTGCTTCATCGGTTTACATTAGTTCATTGGGTCCTTCTTCATTTTTACCGACTGGATTATAAACCAGCCTAAACTATCTTACTCAAATTAACCTCCTGGATCCCCCGGTCCTCGCTTGAGGACCTAAGATTTAAAAAAATCTCCTGTAAAATGTCAAATCAGCTTAACAAGTTAGCACACATAGAACGTTTACGAATTACGAGCGAAGCTGTCAACCGAATAAAATATACACCGAGTCTCAGATGGCCAATCAGCGATCAGTGCGGCTAAGACAGAAGTCTTAATCGATTCTTTCAATACATATAAGTTTTGCCAGAATCGATACCTCCAGGATCCAGGAGATGAACGTTACAAAAGGGTTGACACACAAACTACAAGTGTTTGTCAATAAGTCCCTTCGGTCTACCCTCCGCATCTTCTGAGGGCTTAGTATAAAAGTTGTACGACATTAACTTCTCGACCGCGTTAGCGTATCGAGGGGTCAAAATATGAAAATTGCCGGATGATTTAAATAAACGGCAAACATAATTTGGTTGACTGGTAGAGAATGCCTTATAGCATTAAGTCCGCCTGTTGTACGTTTGTATTTCCTTTTGTGCAATAAAGATTAAAATAATAATAATAATTTGAACTCTCGATACGCTAACGCGATCGAGAAGTAAGTGTCTTACAACTTTTACTAGGCCTTCTGGCCGAAGACAGGAACGAGGTTTTGTGGAGTATACGCCGTCAGTCTCCAATCGCGCAAGTAGCGCTGCGGAAGTGGAGATGGATCGGGAAAACCCTTCGAAGAGGAGTAACGAACAGTGCCAGTCTTGCATTTGAGTGGAAGCCTCAAGAAAGCGGGCTCGCGGACGTCCTGTACACACGTGGCGACGGATTCGAGCGTGGAGAGCGAGTTGCGAGCCGTAGGACTGAGCTGGAGCGAAGCCAAGAAGGTTGCTCAAGATAGAAAGGCGTGGAAGGACCTTATGGAGGCCCTATGCACCTCCGGGGTGCCCTAGGATCTGCAACAACCACGTAACGTGACATAGTGGTCAGACACCACTTCCACGTTTGCAGTTGGCCGTGATTGCACATACTAAGGAAATTTCAGACTCTGGCTGCCGCGATCGGGTAGCCCAGTCGTTAGGGTGTTTGCCGCGAAAGCAGGAGGTCGCTGGTTCGATTCCAGCCCTGCTCACCGGGGGCCTTGGTCACTTTTTCTGTAGTATATGACATCTCTTTCAATTTATAAATTACATATAGTAGTGTGACTACTTAAAAAACAAAAAAAAACATAATTCAAAACATTAAATACATTTAATAAATGATTTCATTCGTGCTTTACAATTGTATAAAACATAGCCGCTCAAAAAGGAGAACAACCCGCCAGATAATACCGCACAGGAGGCTTACCTTACCACGAACCACTCTATTCATTCGCTCGTCTATTTACCTCTCTATCGCTCTAATGTGCGAGAGCGAGAGAGAGAGAGAGAGGAGTATAGACGAAAGGATAAACAAAGTGCTCCGTGGTAGACCTTCAGGTCTGCTGAGTAATCCCCGAAATCCCCGTGTTGGAATGATGATTATTTTGCGATGTGGGAATTTGGAAATTTCGACTAATCAGACCCTATTGCACCACCCAGGGTTAGCCGTTAACTCGGAGTTAAGCTGTCAAATTGAAAAAATGAGTCTCAATTTATTTTTCCATTTCGTTACCATTTTTTAAACACTGTACAGCGGTTACAAAATGAACAGTAAGTATGTACGTAAAACGTTTGAAATATTTGAGACCCTTTTTTTCTTATAGTTTTTTCTGATAGATCGAAAAAGCTAAGATTAGTACTATCGGCCCAATTGAATACTCGTCCACCATAGAACTGTATCACAGTAACGTCATGTATGATTTTACTTAGCATTTGACTTTAGATGTCAATATGACACAGACACAGTTCCATGGTGGTTCAGGATTTAATTGGGCCGATAGTACCTAATAGTGACGTTACGCGAAACTTGAACGAACTGTATTTTCGTAATTTTTGATTTGTCAAATTCCATACAAAAAAACGCTTAACTCTGGGTTATGTGGCTATAACCCCGGGTGTTGTAAGTGGCCCTCAGGCTTTTTAATAAACCCCTCTCACGGGGTTAGGTTGGTATAGCGGTTCTCTTACAAAATTATTGAATTTTGCGTTGACATGACATCACCGAGATAGAAATAAAAAAAAAGTGTAGCAAGATTTTGAACTGTCTGTTTGTTCTCTGTTGCCATGGCGACCGTAAGGACGTCTATCCTCAAATGCATGTTGATGATAATGATGATGCATTTATGACAAGTGACAATCAAGTTCTCTTGGAATGTAGACTTTGTCATATCGTCGTAAGTTCTTAATTTGAAATGAGTTTGGTTGTCGCTTAGGATGTTTTAGGTACAATACTGTTAATTCATGCATTTAAGGGTTAAAATGACGATTGGCTGAGATTGAGCGAATTCGCTCATTTCAAGTGATATTTTCGCGCGGTTGAAGCATGGTATGGGCGTATCTAGTATTAACCTCTTTGCTTGACGTACGGTCAGCTGAGAGAGAATGGACCCCATGCAGGCTGCATAGAAAGTCTGTATCTAGTCGCCTTCAGATATGTCGAGTATAAAAATATCACGTACCGTATTCCTTAAAAAAAAGGAAAAATTGTTGAAACTTTTTATCTTTATTTTTTTTCAGATCAGTGATCCATAATACCACTTGGGGGTAAGGGGGGCGTGTACAGTCAAGGGCATAAATATATGTACAACTTTTTCATTACTTTATATGGAATCATATGGCTGAAAAGACAAAAAGTGTATAGATATTTATGCCCTTGACTGTACCGGAAGGCGCAGCGTGGGTAGGCCCCCCACAAGGTGGACTGATGACCTGGTAAAGGTCGCAGGAGTCCGCTGGATGCGGGTGGCGCAGGACCGGTCATTGTGGAATCTTTGGGGGAGGCTTATGTCCAGCAGTGGACGTCTTTCGGCTGAAACGATGATGATGATGATGATCCATAATATGTTAGTATTGTACTCTAGACTTAATAACTATGTTAGTTTGATAAACTCATGACATCGGATTTTTATGACCTTTGATTTTTTAAATCTTTGAAACATGCCCATTTTGTAAGTATCTTAGTAAAATACAGGGTCTTCTGGAGCATTTGCTTATGGCTTAGTATAATTAAGGAAACAGAACGGCATAGTTAGTTTCATTTTTATTAAATTCGTTACATTTAATTTTTTTATACAAAATAATTACATATTGCATCAACCGCTAATATAAAACGGGCATTAGAATTAACTTTCTCAAGTACTCGTAAGTGACAACTATGACATATCAATGTCATGTCGAATACTCATACTCCGTTTACACACTTGCAAATCCCAGATGAGTTAAAATGAATTAGTAGTTATTTTCTAAATGAAGCTAACTAGAATACCAGTGCCTTTGAGAAATTAACTTAATATAAGCTAAAGAATGCACACTTGAATTTAAAGTAATTGCTCAAAAACACCCATAAGTCTTATATCACCGGACTAAGATGTAATTTTCATTCCGAAAATTCTCTGAATAATCTGTTCTACCAAATTGTTAATAATCGCTAGCATTAACAAACAATAATTACTTCTTAGCTCTTCTCTCCAAAATTCAATGGAAAATTTTCAAAGGGTGGTTCTTTGAGCTCACTAAGTATAATTGATGCCCATCAATCTATTGAAAACATAATAAATAATATCGAGGTTCCTAAAATTTCAATAAGCCCCGTTGAGTGAATTGTAGCTATTGAAATATTTTAGGCGCTTTGTATTTATCATTTATTCATTGCCAAGCACCGTGCACACGGCAGATAATATTCAGGTCCGACCGAAATCTCGGTCTCGGCAGTCTCGGCTAAAATAAGAGCCGAGATCTCGGTCTCGGCTCTCGGCCAAAAAGGGCCGAGATTCTCGGCTCTCGCCGAACCTTCCGTCTTGACACTTTTTGCGATTTTTGTGGGTACACTTACCAATATTTTATCTAATGCAAGTGATGACTTTTTTCTCACACTTTTGCTTAAATGTATTGTTTCAATGTTGGCTTTATTAAACAACAGAGTAATTTTAATATATTGTGGAAAACGGGTGTTTTTCGTATATTATTATACGGTTAAAGTGAACTATCAGCTCCGAAATATCCAATTTGCCCGATCCACTTTGCCCATCAGTCATTTTGCGAAAAAAATCACGTTTAAAACGAATCAACGGTTATGATACTTATGATTCTCAAAGAAATTGTAGACGTACGACACTTTACCCGACCTTCCCCTACTGTAGCAAAAATAACATCAATTATTAGTTTCTGGCCACAGTAGCTACCGTACCGTATTGTCGCTCACCAGGCGGCGCCACTCATGCGTGGGTCCTGTGTTAGTATGAGAGAATTGTCAAAGTGACGTTTGAAATGTTCCCGCAGGACCCACGTTCCACTAGCGCCCCTAGCGGAAAAACGACTCGCGGTAATCCTCATTGGATTCAAATAGGAATGTTTTCTCTTAATCCTCTCAGATCGGACGTTAACCAGATTTGCGCGTTATTATTTTTTGTTGTGGAAAAAATAACCTGCTTAATTGGAATTATTCCTACTCAGAATCGAGACCTCCTTTAATCCTAGTAGAAATAGTAGACTGTGTTACAAGGGATCAAAATGATATATTTCCGGCGAGGGCGTACATTGAATTCCGAGTGAAGCGATGGATTCAAGCGTTAACGCCCAAGATGAAAATAATTTTGATACCATGTGACACAGCTAGCTAGAACCATTCATCCTATCTAAATAGCCTTTTTTAAATTAATGCTTTATATGTAGGCTATAAATTTTGCTATAAACACTATATCGTTAAAACCAACGAATATTAATAATGACATAAATAAAATAAAAATCATGTTACTTTTTTCTGTCGAATTTTTACATAGACATATTAGCGGTATCGAAGTTAATAATATAATTTACCTATAATACCATTTTCGCAGATAAGAAATTTGCTGTATCAAAAAAGTTAATTTTATTATGGGAGTCTTTATATGCGATTTTTTATTTTGAAGGCATTATAATGGGGCTAATAGATATAAATATCACTTTAATGTTTGACAGTTAATTTGCTTGGAAGAGAGATAGTCTGACAAGATAAGGCTGCAGTAGATTTTTTTTTAATTTATATGCCTCCAAATTTTTTAATACCGAAAAAAGGGACGCACATAATTTAAAAAAAATCTACTGCAGCCTTGGCTTATCAGACTATATTTTAAACGTGTTTTGACTATACCTAAGTAATGTAAAATATAGAAACAGAATGTAAAGTAGGAAAATGTAATTGCGAGAGCCGCCATAAAAAATAAAAAGATCGCGTTCCACATTCAAATTCCGAACGTTCTGTCAAATTGACATTAGGAAATGTTCTATCATAAATCTTTCTGCCTTCGGATGATCCTTACCAACTAAATTGACCACAAAAAATGGCGCCACTGTCGCTTGAAATATGCAACTTAGTATGAGTATTTATTAGTTCAAATTTTGGCCGCCGATTTAGACAAGTTTGTCCGTTCGTCCTGAGAAGTCCCCTAGAAAAAGGATAAAAAAAGAGAAAGCGATATGTGTTCTCTCTGTTTTTTGCTAACCTATGCTGAGGATGTTGCGGGTGGGGCGGGGAAACTCGGAACGCAGGGGATACCAGATTACACGTGACGGGGAAATTTGGGGGGATTGACTTTAGTTATAATAGTATTTAATTAAAATTAATATGATTTAATTCGATTTAGTGAACAGTTTACCTACTTTAAAAATGGGTATTTAAAATTTCGTTAAAAACCTAAAAAAGATTGCTACATTCATTAATTTTGTGTTTATTAATTATAATTTATAACTAATTAAGTGTGAAACTGAAATAAAATAATTTGTACTGAATATGAAAAACTGTCACAGTTATAGATTTTCGTTGTTCATATTTTATTTAACATAGGTGCCTTCTTGAAACGAACTGTTAGCCCTGCAAAAGTAAGTTAGCATTTACAAGTATTGATATAATTTGTTTATAATTGCTAAGAGAACAAGGGCGTGTACGGATAATTTTGAATTATTGTTCACTTATTAAGTGATATTCTGGGTGCACGGGTCAGCATACCAATTGGTTATTTTGCAAATGTGAATATTACATATCATTATATAAAAACTTTCCTTAGGAATTCAGCTGAATAAACATCAGTAAATATTTACTGAGGTAAAGCTAGTAAATACTGTAATAAACATCAACGACTACTAGCAATTTAACTTATTTACTTTTACTACTTATAATACACAATATGACAATATACACAAGTATGCCACATAACAATTAATACACAGGTATCAGAACAGTGTATCGTCTCACACACTACAAGTCTCTCTCTTGTACTTTTTTTTTAATCTAAAATTAGCATCTGATGACATTTAACGTACCTACTTAATGTAATATTTAAACCGAGCTTACCGTGAAACTATATCAATTTGTATGAGATTACACTCTAGAATTTATTGTTACAATTTATTTATTCACCCAGTACAAACAAACATTACTTTACTCAACATAGGTACCTATTTGCCCACTCAATGATTGGCTTGCTTTTGTTTGCATCAAATACTAAGGCAACACAATTTTCAATAGGTCAACTGTATTTACCCCTGTCAAACAATTACTACACTAATATTTCAATTCCATCCAATTCCCAAATGCATAAACACAAATATTATTTCAAGTATATTAAATAAAAAAATCTCATGCGCGGGAATCTGCGCGGCGACGCTGGCAACACCGCTCCTCGTTTACCAGTAGTTAGTTCAGCGCGGGCCGCCATCGCGAACGCACGCGTATTTCACAAACCCATGTCATCGCGATGGATGTGTTACCTAGTGGGAACCTATTTCGTGAGCTGCAGGATGTCACCGACACAGGCTACTTCGAGTGGAAACTCTCCCTAGAAGATTACTGGCAGCAGGTAAGCGAGCCATGCCGCGCGACCGTGCGTACGCTACTATACTACTACATTTATACATGCATATGTCTGGAGTTTCAGTACGCCTGCGTGAGGAGGTCGGTCGATTTTCAATTTTTTCTCCGCAAAATTGATTTCGACTTTTAAAATTGGAATTAAAGCATTTACAACCGTTATTCTGAGGCGTATTGAAACTGTTAGGCGCCGAGAGTTGTTTATATTATTGGTTAGGATGGAACTAAAAATATCGAACGATTGCTTGGGATGTTTACCCACGAGCTAACGCTCGCGATCTTCGCTACGATGCGGGTATTCTGTGGGGTCAATTTCGACCGACTTTAAACCTGACTCATCCAATTGTGTTATAAATGTCTTTATTTCATATGCTTTGTATTGCGATTTTTTATTTTGCTGTTGTGGTACATATCATTTAACACACATAAATCTACCTTAACATTATTATAATATTTTTTAAATTAATTATTGTTTAAGTGTATTAATTTTAGTATTACACTCGGCATGCCATTTTGCCCCAAATTGCTAAAAGCGAAGCCAACTTTGACCTAGTTTAGGACGCTTACCAATCCCGTCCCGGATCAACATTTAAATTTTGGCCCTCCCAAAGCCTCTTGAACTTGCTAAATATCCCTCTTTCATTTCTTATTTCTGACTCCTAGACCAAAAGATATATTTTTTTAAAGTTGTTACCTACTCCTCTATTTAACATTTGGGTATTTTTATGATTTCCATTCAAATACGCGAGCTCTTTCCATCTATTCCGATACCCGCCATCCCAAGTCTATGAACAATGTTGACGGACTGGAAAAAAAACATTTTTTTAAAACACTTTTTACTACGATTAAAAGCGCTTGCGATTCAGTGATCACTTAAAAAGATTCAAATAAAATAAAATGTGTAGCCCCCCTTTGAAAAATGGTCCACCCGGACCATAATTAAAAACAAAACCCTAACCAACCATCTTTTACCTGTTTCTATTTTTGCATGATTCTCGTAAAATACGTTAGGTGTTTGTTTTTATGCATGACTTCCGTTTATATGAGCTGATGACTCGTATAGTGTGTGTCATTGTAGGTTGTAGGTATAGCTAAACCGACCGGACGACAGCATGGTACCTACCTACCATTTTACATCATTACTAGATCTGGCACGCTGGGCGATTTGGAAAACATACATAACGAAATTGATTACTGCACAATTTTACATACTAAAGTTATTGCAGTAAAAAAAAAATATATTCAACTTTTTCTTTCTTTTTTATCAGTGACGAATATAACCAATCTTGCTCATTCATTTGCGCGAATCCTAAAAAAACCGTTATTGTAAGGATTCAGCATACTATTTCGTGTTATAAATATTATTTAATTACTATTTTACTAAATCTATTTAATCGTATAGAAACTTTGTTTTTGTTTACAAAGTTTCTGCACGATTAATCCTCGTTTTATTAAATTTATAATATTATATTTTTATTTGCGAGCTCCCGATTTTTCACTAATTGACGCTTGTAACAATGACGAAATAAATCGAGCTCGCAAAGAAAATATACACCGTTAATACATCGGATCAAATAGTAAGTAAGTAATGACAGATGTTGCTCATGTTAGCCTAAAATCGTATATCTTCGATTTGTATGAAAATCTAAAAAACACAAAAATAATGCACTAAAAACAATAAATCTAATATTTTTTCTAGGCCAACACTTCTATCTGTCAATTAGATGGCTGACAGCGATATTAAAAAAGTATACATTATAACGTTGTCTATGGTATTCCATAAGAACACTGCTCCTATGGATTTTCATAAAATATATTAGCACTGTTGTTTTTTTTTTTTTATATTGTGGGCACAACATCTTCCCTATTCTGCCACTTTTCTAGATTTTGCATTTTACGCTATTTTAGCTGTCGTAGAAAAACTAGCGTATGCAACAGCTCATAATTGGTTCTTAAAACTCTCGGGTCTATTATTACAAAACTCGACATCGTCTCGTTTTGTAACGGCGACCCTCAGTTTTAAGGGTTTATTATATCACTGTTGCATAAACTACTATTATAAACTTCGCGCGAATAATTTAAAGCGAGCGATAAAAAGAAGCAATAAACACAAATATTTTAACATTTATCGTAGTGTAACCAGAGACAATCTTGGCTTTTAAAACATTAAAGCACTCCTCTGAATCTTGTGGTTGCTAAACAAACTAGTGTAACTACTTATATATTGTAAGACCTACTGATGTACCCACCTATGTTTAACAAATAAATAAAATTGAATTGAATTGAATTGAAAAAAATATCCTTTTGATTTTTATTTGCCGCACTCAAAACTCTCGAAAGCAGACATGCGAAGTTTTTTTTTTAATATACTACCGCGTTCAAAATTGCATGGGCAGTTTGTGAATGAATTCATTCATCAATTGGCCATGCCCTTTTGAATGCGTATACCTAGGTTAAAAATGCTGTTGACGGGGTTAAGCTTAAGGAAAAATTCATCTACTTGTTTTTTTAGAAAGACAGATTTAAAGCAAACACTGTTAAACAGGTAATGTTTTTATAAAAAATGTATCTCTGTCTGTTTAATAAAAAAATCAGCAGGTAGCTACGCAACGTACCTAATTATTACGTATACCTAAATACCTATAGGACACCGAGCGAACCTTGGTAAACAATTCGAAAACACGCGTATTTAGAGATAATTCCAAGCCAGACCATTTCGCTCGTCTGTCTGTCACGACCGAACGACCCTTTATCTCGAACGCGCAGAGATAGCAAGTCGTAAGTAATACCACATACACGGTCCCTTGAAGCTGTGAAAGAACCAAAGCTCTAGGTCACTGCAATCAAAAGATACGGGCGTTCAAGTTTCGCCTGACGTCACTATTTTAGGTACAATTCTGACCTAGTAGTGACGTCCCCAGCCCCCACCCCGGAACTATGATGCTCTTTATCTTCGACAAAAATTGAAAAAGCAAAACATGAGTGTCTAATAATTTTCGATAATCCAACTGACGGACTAATTAGAATGATAGTTTTTTAACCCAGTCGTCATCCAATTGGATTCCATACGCATTTTATTCACTCGTGGCAAGGGTACTGCAAACATAAAAATCCAATATGGCCGACCGGCTAATTGGTGTAACGAATGTTAACAGGCCTAGTCATTATCTTTAGTATGTACGTTTAATCTATGGATAAGCCAAGCCGCTTTTAAAAATATTTGGTCATCATGCCATCGTCTCTAGTCTAATCTCTAATTGGCTTAGTCAACTAAAATGGTAGTTTATGCAACAGTGATATAATAAGGGTCATTCGGGTCTATTATTACAAAACTCGATTTCGTCTCTTTTTGTAGGGCGACCCTCAAGTTTTAAGAACCAATTATGAGCTGTTGCATACGCTAGTTTTTCTACGACAGCTTAAATAGCGAAAAAGCAAAATCTAGAAAGGTGGCAGAATGTGGAATATGTCATATGCCCACTCGAGTAATACCCGTAGTTTCAGTATTAAGGTATTATTTGCTTTTCAGTATTTAAGCGGCTCATTATATGGTTAATAAGGTTCATTTTTGTTTTGACACCAATGACGCTGTATTGACAACCGGCAATATGTCCATTTTCCTGAACTGATGCAGGAAAACAACCATCTAATAATATCTGTTTCCTGTATGACGTGTAGAGAATAGAATTGCGTCCGTCGTTATTCCGTAGAATTTGGGCCAAATTCAACATAATCTTGACATGTGATAGACATCAGTGTTCCGACGGGCGTCTCGCGAGAAAAGGACTATTAATAGTTTTTTTAGAAAAAAAAACTACTCCAATCACGGTCGATCCTACTAGGAAAAAAATCCCCCTATCCTCCTCCTGAGGGAACAAAATACTTAGTTACATTACCACTACTAGTAAGTTAAGTTACCTACTTGCACGAAGTTGATTACTTTAGGAGTCCACATGCTCGAGCAAAAGAGAGCGGGATAGATCTAATTGCAAGAGCACGCGAAAAATGAAAAGGCGATAGTAGGCGCTTCAAAATAAACCGCGTAATCAGATAATTCCTGTTTACAACTAAACTACAATTTTTGCAGATAAAAGCTTTTACCAGATTCAAGAACTAGTTATTACTCAATTATTTAACTAAGATTCATGTTTGTGAATTCAAGGGTTTGGACGTTTTGACCAAAAACATGTAAAAAAGGACATATGTTTAAAAAATAAAAGTATCGAGGATTTTGTTAAAAATAATGTTTTCACGTTGACCAGTTTGAAGGAAAACTAACCTCCGACGTTCCAAGGGCTATATTGCCTCCGTCTTCTAGCCGCGCGGGTTTTACGAACTACCCGCACTTGGTCTTGGTTATCAACTTGAACATTTTACGCACTAGGTATGTGACTCTGTCGACACACTAAGTACACTCACGATGCCCGAATTTTGAACCGGCGATATTCGCTTACGCTTACATTTATTTATGACCCACGTCACCCAAGATGTGCTGTTTTGTCAGGATTCAGAATATATTTCGAATACTTAATGAAATATAAAGTATTCGAAATATATTCTGAATCCTAACAAAGACTCACGTTTTTGATTCGCACAACTAATATTTAAAAAATTCCTAACATCCTAAAAATCTGCAACCAATGTGCTTGTGCGTAACCTTAAACAAGAATCACGAACAAATTTGCTAAAAACATCTACCATCTATATAGCTATTCGCACATTTGTTATTTGCCCTTCAGTCACAAAATAAACACGCCGAGTTAACGCTTGGCGTCACCCCCCCACACCCCCCATCGTTACCTTATCAAGTGTTACTTGAGAGTAAAATATAGCCGTGATTTTACACGTGTATTGCATGTAAGGTAAACGGCCCGGTGGATGACAGTAAAAGAGAAAAGTCACACGGTTTTACAAAAACCTTCTTACCTATCAAACATACCGACTGCATGCTTGTGCAAATATGTAATCCACTTCATTCTGCATGCTATACGGACCATAGAATGTATTATATTGTTACCATTGTCAAATTATTTCAGTTTTCTGCTACCTCTGAAATTGTACCAGTGAATGACAGGCAAATTCACTCTCCTGCCATGTGGCCTCCAAAATAGTAATTTTATCAATATAATTAAATACAAACACGCAATATTATAGTTTAATTAATTATCTAACAGTTATAATAATCAATTACTAAAAACTCGCCAAATTGTGTTTATGATTTCGACTCTCACGATCAGAGATGTTGAAAATAGGTTTTGAAATGTATTTAAATAAAAAATGCAAATACTTTGATATTTTACCTATTTCAAATAAAAATACAAAATAGTTTCACAAAAAGGTATTTGAAATACAAAATGCAAAATAGGTATTTTTAAAATACTTTTATTCAAATAAAATACTTTTTTGACAATAGTTACTTTAGAGGCAGACAACACCTACGTCATGTTCTTTAAGAAAAACTATTTGAATACTGCTAAAAATGTATATGGTTTCATTATATTTCAAAGACCGAAGATGGAGCAATTTTAAATTTAACGAAATTGTCTCAAAAAGAATAGTTGCAAAGATTAGTCTTGAATTAATTATTACTTAAATGATTCTGTCTTTAATTTTTTTTATGTTAACCGCCAACGTGTCACACTTCACAAATAGTCCACGGTTTTATTTTATTTTAATAGTTTTCGTGTTTTTACTCCCACATAGACAGTGTGCGCTGATTTGGCTGTTGTCAACCCGTTAAGTTTAACTTTTTGTTAATCTTCGTCATTGACGTGTTCAGTACTTCAGTACCAGTAATACGAACCCTAGCGCATTTGATCGATCGATTAATTAATTTCGTTTCATCCTATTCTAGGATGTACATCCGGTAGAATTCCGTTTTATGTTAAAAAAATGGCAAAAAGCATTTTGTATTTTTAAGTTTGAAAAAATACAAAATACGTGAACTTTTTAGTATTTGAAATAAAATACAAAATGGTTTCCGATAAAAGTATTTAAAATACAAAATAGAAAATAGGTATTTTGTATTTGCATTTGAAATGCTTTTATTTCAAATAGTTAACATCACTGCTCACGATACAATACTAATACATTAGACCGGTCATAGGTAATCAGGTCAAATAATACTCGCCGTATGCAAGTTACATATTGATTGTGGATTTAGTTTCTGCGTCAAGTTAGACTCGTCAACAAGTTTGAACACTAGATTCTAGGTTGCGTTGATACCTAGAACGTCTGACGTATTGCCTAAACATATTAATGCTTAGTGGTTTTTGCATAGACATACAGTCAACCAATTCGAACCCTAGGCCACTGTAGGACCATGTCATAGTGACGTTATAAATCAGATTGTAAGAAATCTCTTACTGCTTGTCATTTTGACATGGTTCTAGCCTCGTGGCGCCCAAGGCTTTTTTGGCTCTTCTTTAACTATGACCCGACCGTCCTTCTTATAGGACATAATAGTTATAGTCCTATCCGCCCAAGATTTCGAGTTGAAATTTTTATGTGTTAGAGTTACCGGTTTGAAGTGAAACTTTCGGGGTATAATTATGATTATATTAGCATGTGTTTTTCAATTCAATTATTTGTCTACCTTTTGTTCTTTACAAAGGCCACCGGGCCACAATTACTAGATTAGAAGGAATTAAGTGATGTAAAATTAATTACTTTTATAGGATTAATATGTTTATTTCAATTAAATGACTTACTTTTATTACAGTTATTCTTTAATCAGTCTCATATTACAAGGCTTAGGTTTGGTTTACTCATTAAATTCCTATTCTCTATTGTCTGCGTTGTCTCCATGATCTATTGTAAAATCTGCATCCGCTTCTCCATCAGCGTCATCTTCAAACTCCGAATTGTCTAGGTTACCATCGCCCATAAAGGCTTGGATTTCTTCATCCCGCAAACCTGTGATTAAAACACCTTACATATAGGTGATCAATGCAATCCTGAACCGCTGGCTAACAATACTGGGTTACAATAGTGCTAGATAAGTGTATCTACACAGACTAGACACGAAAACTTAATAGTGTAAAGAGTATTAAATTATTAGCGAAAAAGTAGCATTTTTATATTAGTAATATTTCATAAACCAGCATAACATAAAGCCACAAACTAAAAACATTAAGATATTTTTAGTACTAGCTTCGACCCAACCGACTTCACAAAGTACATATTATTTCAAACCAAGATTTCGAAGAATTTAAGCTATAAATATGCGAAATAATTATCTCCATTTAAGAATTACCCATTCATTAGCAACTTTTGCATAAAAACATACTCGACAGTTACGGATTATCATTATAAAATGCGATTTACTTACCACGTGTTCGTGAGCCAGCCATACCGCCGTCCATTTGTCAAAAAAATTACATCTGTCAATTGTGACAGCTAATGGTAGCATACCGGAAACTGTTCCCTAATATATCGTTCAGAAATCGGAATAAATTATTTCTTTGACCCGCGAAATTTCAAAAATCTAGACAGAGTTTATTAATATGACCTTCTGAAAGGCGCATGAGCGGTAATTGAAAGTTACTTGAAAAAAGTTCTGGGCTGGAGTCGCCATGTTTATTTTGGTTTATCAAAAGGCGCGTGGGCGCCACGAGGCTAGAGTGGCCTAGGGTTCCAATTGGTTGACTGTACATACAAGGGCGAAAAAGAAGAAATTTGTAACGAGTGGCGATAAATTAAAACACGACCGTTAGGAGTGTTTTAAATCTTACGCTACACACTTTTACATGGCGTATACAACGGTTTTATGACTTTTATGAGCTATTGATTTAAAATCAAGGATGCATTCTTAAGCTTAAATTAAAAAGCTTAATTAATTTCTCAGACACCAGTATTCTAATTAGCTCCATTTAGAAAATAACTACTAATTTAATTTAATCTCATATGGGATTTGCATGTGTAAACGGAGTATGAGTATTCGACGTGACATTGATATGTTATAGTTGTTAGTTACTTAGTACAGTCAATTCTAATGCCCGTTTTACATTAGCGGTTGATGCAACATGTAATTATTATGTATATAAAATTAAAAAAAAAAATAACGAATTTAATAAAACTATGGTTTAATTTAATTAATAATTAATTTAGTAACATTATGGTTCCCTAATTATAACAAGCCACATGACGAAGTTAAAGTAAATGCTCAAGAACACGCTGTGGATCAGTTGTGCATACAGGGTGTTCATGTTCAGGGTGTGATTCAGATTTAATATTCAAACAAGTCCAACATTATTTTTTCCCACAGTAATATATCAAAGTAATTTAAATTCATCAAAATTACGTTGCAATTCTCATCATTTCGACGTTATCGCTTACTATAAGTTCCATAACAATGATATTAATATTAAACTGTATTGTTTCCAAACAACTCATTCTCCTTAATATGAATCATACTACTAATTATAAATACATACACCTGACATACCAAATTGAACCCTAACACTCGAGTCTTAAGTCGATTTTCGTGTGTTTACTAAACTTTGTTTACCTCGAGCACCGTGGGTTATCGTGGATAGGGTCGAAGTTAGCTTGACCCGAGGTGATTCACTATTAAACATGGAGTTGGTTTATCACATTTTGTGTACGCGATTATGGTCTGTATTGTATATGGCGGATGCTCTAAGATGGCGTGAGAAATAATGGACTGTAGCGACATTTCGGGGGCAATGGTTCATGCAGGACGACCTGTACATGATGTCCAGGAGGTGCTAAAAGGACTTAAAATTTTAAACCATATTTAAGACTCATAGATATAAGATAAAAGAACGTGATACCCAATCGGCCGTAAAAAATGACGCCATAAAAGTGCAGTAGTTGCGACTTGCGACTCTTTTTCATATAGTCTTGTTGGAACGTGAAGTTCCGTAAGTGCCAACAACCTATATACTTAGTGTTGGTATTTCTGTGTATGAATTTGACACTTAATGCTTACGTGAGTAAGCTCTTTTCGTACGAAACATTTATGGTTTTGTATCATCATCAATGCAAGTTCGCTAATGTCATTCTGACCCACATTTTTTGACCTTTTTGTTCTGCTTTGTGTGTCTATTTCAAGTCAATGTTTATATTATAATCCTCGAATTAGAGTGCGTGTTCAGAAAACTAACTTGAACCCGTGACCCCTATATCTCGGCAACACCTCGACCGATTCAGCTCATATTCGAACTTAATAATTCTATTTATCTCATCTAATCACCTGCCAAATTTCACGACGATCCGATCAACGATACTCGAGTTATTGTCAAACAAAGTAGAACAAAGTAGACTGCGAGAGCGTCGCGAGCTCGTTGAATAACACAGGATATTGGATTTGAGAAGCTCGGAACGCCGCAAATGCGTGACTGTCAAAGGCTTTAATATTATCAGCGTCCGGAAATTGGCCTAAATTGGCATATTGATCGGCCTATTGGCTGTATGTCGCATCGTGACATCACGGATAGACTGTGATGGGCTAATTAGTACCCAGTGTACCCTGGAGTGGATGTTTTCATCCCTTAGGAATGTAACTTCGAAGTAAAGGGAGAATGGGCATTACCACACATTGAACTATAACAAAAATCTTTTTCTACTCCAGCACTTATATCTGTCAATTAGATGACTGACAGCGATATTAAAAAGTCCACATTATAAATTATAACGTTGTCTATTGTATTCCATAAGAACACTACTCGTATGGATTTTCATACAATATATTAGCAATGCTATTTTTTTTAATTTTATAGTGAGCATACGACTTTTTCCACATTCTTTCATTTTTCATGATTTTCGCTATTTTAGCTGTCGTAGAGAAACTAGCGGATGCAAAAGCTCATAATTGGTTCTTAAAACTCTCGGGTCTATTATTACAAAGCTCAACCCTCAAGTTTTAAAAACCCTTATTATATCACTGTTGCATAAACTACTATTATCCTAGCAGCGAATTGCAAGCCGCTACGCTAAACAAATTAGCCGCATGCCGACTGCGTCTAGCAGAAAAATAGTGTACTACTACTGACCTTGGCCAGTAAAATGCCTCAGATCACATGTTTGCCGACCTCAGCTTCGCTTCGGACGACTATGAGGACTGCCGCGAGTGAATTCGCCGCTAGGGGCGCTAGTGGAACGTGGGTCCTATGAAAAGAGGTTATTTGTCATTTTCAATACATTTCTCATTAGTGTTCAATTTAAGTCGTGTTTATTTCCAAAATTATGCACTTTAAGAGGAATTATTACATAGAAATATATTAAATAAAAAAATATATTATTTTGGCTATAAAGCATTAAATTGGAAGTGTAAAATAACAGGGCAGTAAATTACCGTAACTTTAGAGGTTACTTTAGCAACTTCTATTGTAAGAAAGTACTTCTTAATTGCCCTAACAGACGAGGGATATGGTGGAAATATTCGGGGCCACGGGTGTGATCTCGGTAGCTCAGTTGAAAGAACGATGAGCCGGTATCTCAGAGTCGCGCGTTCTATTCCCGCCCAGATGATAAGGATTCGCGTCTTATATAATTGTTTGTTAGCCAGATACTATATCAGAAAATATACATACCTATTGTATTAATATTTGCCGTACAAACTTGAACTCTGCTGCTTGTATATTAGGTCTTAATTTATCTTTTGTAGAAAAGTATAGTTATCTTTTACAAATAAAATGTGCTGTTATCATTAATAATTGACCAAAAGCCAGCCCCAGAATAAAGTAGGCTTTTTTAGGGTAACTATTTAGTATGGCGTTTTGCATTTGAATGAATAAAAAAATCGACCAAGTGCGTGACGGACAACGCATAATTGAGGGTTCCATAAAATTTTAAAATTGTGCAAGCAAAAAGGTGTAAGTGCCCAATGCTCATACGTCCTTTTGTAATAAATATTTAACAAGACCTATCAGATGATGCGCCACAAGTAGATGTTAGCCAAAAAAAAATTGTTACGTGTATGCCCCCCCTTTTTCGCAACTTTTATGCAAAACTAAGTAGCGGCACACAAAATACACCTCTAGTTGTAATATAATCATCAATTCATCATATGCTGAGTTACCGAGTAAAAGTGCTCTGAAACACGAACGGACGAACGGACAGACAGAGTGGGACGGATATATGTAAGAAAACGGGACCATCGTAGTGCCGTCCCGTTTTCTTACATATATTAATTTGAAAAGGACGACCGAAGTTAACACTTTTTAATTTCAACCTTCTTTTGTCGCACTGTATGTAATGATTACTAGATTACGGCATCTGGCAGCTGTACATCGGTAAAGGAGAGATATTGGTCAGCCATGGTTTTCATTTGGAAGAAACGAGTTGATATTTTCTTACACAATATTTGAACGAGCGATCATAGTTCTCCGAGTCTACTGGAAACATCCGACAGTTGTATGTACATTTTCGACGATAACTGGAGTATCCTTGATCGGATCTTTGTGTAATTCGTCAGGCAAAAAATAAGTTCGAATATGAACCTTCACTTGTTTCTCTCGAAATTGTATACCTTTTTTGTGCCTAACTCTCGACCTATACGTATCAGTTAGGAATTTTACTACATAGTATAGTGCAGTCAGCTGAGTTCATAGTTTATAAGTATGTGTGATTCATGAATGATTATTGATATTTAATTTATGATTTCCGACCGGCTGTTGTATCAAGAAGTTTACGTTACAAATATATGGATGGACATACATTCACAAACGCTAATCATGAATCAGTGTACTTAAAATTACCAAAAGTTTTAAATTTGGAGTTTGGGACGGACGGAATACTGGTACTTTCTTGGATCCGGCCTCCCTTAGACTGGGGACTGGTTTGCGACTGGGGGTTTCGGTGTGTGCGCCACACTCATGTCCTTGTGGCACAGACGTGGACCGACTGGGACACCATGGATTGTGTTGTAAAAAAAGTGCAGGCCGTTTTTCGAGACGTGCGTCTCTTAATGACATAATCCGTCGGTCTTTGGCCATCAACGAGCCTGCTCTTCTTGAGCCGACTGGCATTTTCAGGGATGATGGCAAGAGACCCGATGGGGTGTCCTTGGTTCCTTGGAGTTTGGGACGGATGCTAGTGTGGGATGCTTGCGTAGACACGCTGGCACCGTCCCATCCCCAACGAACTAATGCAAATGCAAAGCCGCTGAAAGCGCTGAAATTTAAACAAATAAGAGCCTAAACATAGGTATTCCACCGGCGGACGCTCCGGCTGTGGAATGAAAGTAATGAAACCAAGGTTTTCCCGAAAGATTACAGTATGGGGTTCTTCAAAAAAGGAGCGTACACGATTTTAATGGGTCGGCAACGCGCATCAAAATCGCAAAAAAATCAATGGGCTCACCCAATGTTTTTAATACTGGAATCATCCACCGAGCGAGCGTGATTCTCCATTTCAGCTTGGAAAACACTTTCGTATATATCTATCCCGTTGTCCGTTACTTATAGCTCGTTATCAACCGATTCTCAGAAAAAACATTTATACAGTCACTCTTTCACTTAACGCTACAATTTTCTGTGAATTCCTAAGATACTCATCAATATAAAACCAGACGATCAAATCAACATTCAACAATGAATCATCGACGGCAAAATGACAGTCAATGTAGCTGAGACATTGACACAAATGACGTAACCACTGACATAACTTAATACAACGATGAGAGAAGTAATATTTATATATCTAAATTATTGTGTGATATTGTGAATTCTAAGTTATATTCATTGATTGATTCGAAAATGTGTTATTCGGTGGCAGATGTGGAAATAATTACGTTTCAAAAGGCGTTTTAGGTTAGTGTTTATTATTTTGACTGTTTTGTTTTTCGGATGGCTGGACCGGCTAAGGCACTAAGGCATACTGCCTTTTCATAAGTGTGACAGCTGTTTAGTATCACGAAAAAAGTTATCAACCTCTTTTTTAAACCGTAATGAAAATATCGGGGTGGATGAATATTAAATGAATATTTATTAAAAAATAGTGTAGGTGTTGAGATTAGTTTTTTTTCCCTGACGATAAGTATTAGAGTGTGTTTGAGCTATGTTTGCACTGAACGGGGTTCAACGGAAAAAAATATTTTTTTGTGATATTTTAGGAACACTCTTTGATAGTGACAATTTAGTTATATAGGCTACAAGACAAAAAAAAAAATCGTCCGTCTGTTAGATTATTAAAAAAATATTGCACACGTATTTTATCTTTTGTTCGGCAGTTAAAAAACGACGAGGTGAAGTTTCGCGTGATGTCACAATTACTTATAATTCTTACCTAGTAGTGACGTCACCAGCCCCCACCCCGGAACTTTGATGCTCTTTATCTTCGTAAATTTTAGTGAAATAGGAAAAAATACGTGTCTAATAATTACGCCATGGCTCAAGGCGCCTCGGGTCCGCTTTGACAACTACACCCAAGAATTGGCGCAGGCACTACTTTTACGACTGCCATCCGACCCAACCCAGAGGGTAAACTAGGCCTTATTGAGATTAGTCCCACGATGTTTTCCTTCACCGAAAAGCGATTGGCAAATATCAAATGATATTTCTTACATAAACTCCGAAAAACCCATTAGTACAAGCCAGGGTTTTAACCCGCGAAAAAGTAAAAGTCCCACGAGTTTTTTTATATTGCCTATTTAGGTGTCCCACTGCTGCTGGGCAAAGGCCACCCCTCTTCTCCATTCGGTCCTTTTATATCCAACACTTAATACTTAATATAATTCTATTGTTAGAAAATACTGCTACTGATATCCGTACCTATTAAAATAGAGATTCACGCTCACGTTTGCCTCGGTTTCCCACAGGCTCAAGTTATTATTCCAAGGCTTTCCATACATTGTCAACCAGTGTAAACTTAGCTTAAACTTAGGCTAGCTATAATCCGGGCTAATCCAGGCTGAAAACAGGGTTTCATTGGCTGATAGTCCGCATGGGGCGATCCCTATAACGCGTGCCATCGGGCCGGATTGTACTAGGCGTGCTCGTAATTCGGAAGCTTGCTTTTTGGATCACTGAGTCTAAGAAGTAAATATGTCATAGACCCTAAACCCTCCACTAACATTTTTTTAATAAAAAATAAAAACTTTTCGGAACACAAGTTGAAATTGAACCAACTTAGATTGTTTTTTTCTTCTTTCAATTTATGTAATAACATGCTGAAAAGACTGTTCTATAATATAACAACAAAAAAGTTAAAAAAATGGCTTCTGTCATTAAAAAAAAAACATACTAACTCCATGCCGCACATACGACTGACCCAATCTGTAAACATGTGGCTAACGTCAAATCTCTACTTCTAGGTGTAGTTGCAACATAAAGTTTATACAGAACCCTCGGTGCGCGAGTCTGAATCGCACTTGGCCGCTTTTTTTAACTGTTTAAAAACATACATTAGGTGTTGACAGCCTCTTAAATGAAATGCGGGCTCTATGACAATGCTAGATTAGAATCCGCAGACAGAAACAGATTTAAACCAAACTATACATCTAATATTGTCTTCTGTTACCGCGATTGTTATTCATTGAAATCAAACACTTTAGAACGGATTAATTGCGTTTATTATCACCATGACCCTACGTTTCGAGCCCTTTACAGCACTCGTTTTCACAGGGTTAAGATGATGACTGCAATGAGAGAATGAGAATTCTCCCCGTCATAACGTATGGTAATCCTCACAAGATTTTTATAATTTATAATTTTAATTATAGAAAGACATTGTATTACTAGCTTTATAAGCCCTCTGGGCATTGTAGACCAACCTTTGTTTTTGTTTTTTTTTAAATTATTTTTGTATGTAGGTAGTTTGCACAAGTAACTTTGTTGATTGACGGGGAGAATTCTCATTCTCTCAGTCATCATCGTAACTTCTTAACCCTGTGAAAACGAGTGCCGTAAAGGGCTCGAAACGTAGGGTCATGGTGTTATTAACGCGATTAATCCGTTCTAAAGTGTTGAATATCAATGTATACATCTATCCTTCTTTCTAGGTGTATTAACAATGCATATCGTCCCCATCCGCGGCGATGGTAACTGTCTCTTCCGCTCAATCAGCTACTGCGTGTACCACGACCAAGAGAGACATCGGGAAGTTCGCATGAAAGCCATAGACGCTGTTGTCAAACACTGGCATAGATACAAGGACTTCGTCATAGGCGACAGGTCGTACGGCTGCGGTATACAGAATGCAAATGACTATTACCGCCTCATGTCCAGAGACGGGGAATACGCCGGTCATGTTGAACTCCATTCCGCTAGTGAGATATTCACGGACTATACCTTCAAGGTGCATAGGCATGGGTGTAGTAGGACTATAGATTATGGGCACGGGTCGGTGGAGAAGCATCTATTGTTCTCTGGTTATTGTGACGCAGGGCATTATAATGTTTTAGAATATTTGTTGTTTTATTGCACCGCTCTCTTCGTCTGCAACCTAAATGGTGGCGCGCTGTGCGGTTTCGGAGGAATTTCCTCCCGCATACGCTCCAGGTGTGTAATGAGCTTGTGAGGTTTTCCCGAAGCACTACAGTATTCTTCAAAACAAGGAGTGTACTAGTTTAGTTGAGACCCCTGGAGTTGCAGGCGTTCATAGGCTAGAGTGACCGCTTTACATCAGGCGGGCCGTATGCTTGTTTACCACCGACGTGGTAGGTATAAAAAGGCCTAGGCTTCTACCAATCCGGCGTTTGTTGTATGTGTGAATCTACTTAATTTCACAGCACGCAACATGTATACTTCTAACCGACCTGCAGGGTTAGCATGGTTGCCATTTTAGCGCTTATCACGCTATGCGTCACTTTCGCACATACATACTTGTTAGAACGTGACAGCAACGTCGGTAAACGATAAAAACCCGACCATCATAGACTAGCTGGTGCTAACACGGTGATCTGTTTAGATATATTTGAGCACCTTGGCTGTTCATATATATCTAACAGCGAATGCATATGTGATAGGGTTACATTGAACAATACAATTCACAGAGGTGTCCTAAGATCTACCAACTGTCTATGTAAATAGAGGAAAATACTTTGCTCGGGATAATAACGTCTGCAGACAAGAGTCTCGCCTGTTCCCCTTTTACTTTGCGATTTCTGAGTAAAACCCACATAAAAACACCCATGAAAAAAGTGGGGGGTACAACTTTAAATACAAATGGCCGCTGGACAGTTCACTCACACATAAATAGGCTTATAAAATGTCTATGAATTTAAATTTTAAAATTATACATTACCTCTTTCCAATGCGTCTACAAATGTCAAGGTTCCATGAACATGTTAGAGAGATTTACATAAACTTGTTTAATATGTTAAATTTATAAACACGACACTGATAATATTTACGTAATATCTGCTAAACATATATAACGTTTAAATCACTTTCTAAAATAAACGCGTGTGATATGATCGTGATCTAACGATCCGCGCTCGATAAATATCGTGATCCTGAATTGTGTGTAATGTAATCACTATCGAGCGTGTAGCAGCTACCTATAGAGTAAGTTCTTCTTCTTTTAAATAATGGCGTCTGACCGAGAGCGGGATAATTTTGCCAATGTCAAGTATTATCAAAATCTTAGTATATTATATAAATATAATAGTATATTGCCACTTGGGTGACGTTGTTTTGTAATTGGCCTCGCTATATGTTAAGTTTATAGCTATAAGACTTAACATAAAGTTTCTCAGGGGGCCGAGATCCCGGGGCTACCGATTGATGACTAAAGGAGTGATTGAATTCGCCTCAGGGTTAATTCTTCACTAGCTGCTTACTACTTCGTTAGTTTACTGCACAATTAGAAAATTACACATTAAACAATATTAGCAAACAAAAAACTATTCCAGAAACGCCATCGCCATATTGAGTATCAAAGGAAAGTCTTAAGAGTAAGTTATGTATAATGACTTAATGTCATCAAAACGTCAATGTCACTTAAATAAAAATAGTCTATTTTGAATCGAATATAAGATATAAATATTCGTAAATAGCACCTAAAAATATTTTAATATGGAAGTAAGAATGGATTGTGCGGTTCCAACGAAGCATTCAATTCCTTCAGAATCAATTTACCAGATCACTAAGCAAGAGATCCGTAGGTATGGATAAGCCTGCAATATCCACATTTCGGGACAGATATAGGATCCGGGTGCGTAATACTAGATTAGAATGCCTGTAAAGTAAGAAATGTCTCAATCTCGTCAATCTCGTATAATTGTCGGCTGAAGCGACGTTAAGGCCGACATACATGTGATTTGAGGCTTGCATATTTACTGGCCAACTGTACACTACTTTCTGCTTGACGCAGTTGGCATGCGGCGAATTTGTTTAGCGTAGCGGCCTGCAATTGGCTGCTTGCCGGGCGGAGGGCAGAAAACACCTTTTCATAATTATGGGCTTGTATGGGAGTTGACCGACCAGACCAGAGCGAAGGTGATCCTGAGCAGGAAATAGCATACTTTGCGAAGACCAGAGAATCACCTACCCAAACAAGGTCTGCGCTGGCAAGTTCCCGGAAAAAGAAAGCCAGGTCGGCCCCGTACCACCTGGAGGCGTACGGTTTTGACAAGGAGGCTGCGTCAACTGGCCTGGACTGGAAGGAGCTCGAAGGCGCTGCTCAGGATCGAGCCAAATGGAAACTGCTTCTTAGAGCCCTATGTCCCTGATGAGGGATAAGAGGACATCATCATCATCATGTACTTCGGCAGAAGCGGAGCGGTATGCGGATAACACTACAAGGGGGGTTGTTTGTACCAATCTTATTATAAACACCTTCCACCACTAATTCCTTGAAAAACCGTATCAGATGTATATGAGCATCTCGCCCGCTCAGATACATCTGTTTGCGACTCCACATTAACAAGCTATAAATATACAAGGCTGTCTGTATTTCATAAAGCGCATTTGATCGTAATATTTGATATACACCAACCATGCCCGACGAAGTGATAGCATACTCTATATTTACGGTGCCAGAAATAGGAATAAGAGTCTTCAAATCTGTATAACTGTTGGAATCATTTCCATCGAACGGAGTTCAATAAGCGAGACGTTTGAATAAATGACTACTGGAGTTCTCAATAAAACAAACATGGTAATTATCCCGTTTTGAATATTAGTTATAATACATTTTTCATCACACTTGCTCGGTATTGTTATAACTAGCAGACGTACCCATAGAGTAGGGTTGCCATAAATGTAAGGACTCAGACCGGGACATTTATTAAAAAACCGGCCAAGTTCGAGTCGGACTCGCGCACCGAGGGTTCCGTACAAACTTTTAGTTGCAACTGCAACTCTAAGTAGAAATTTGACGTCAGTCCCATGTATCACTCGTTTTCTTGGCATAGAGTTAGTATGCGAGTTTGTTTTTGTATTTTTTTTATTACATACTTAAATAATTTTTTGGACACCATGAATTCATTCAGAAAAAAATAACAATATAAGGCGGCTAAAATTCAAAAGTTCGTTCGAGATTTTTTATTTTATTAAAAAAATATGAATGGAGATAGGGATAATATTATATTTTTACTGTTACATTTATCATAATGTTAACGCTGTGTAAAAAAACATTTTGTTATCCTTCGTAAACTTCTTAGCTATGGGGGATGGTATATATTTTTACGTTACCGTTTATAAATAAAATAAAAATTTCTGTAAAAAAATGTTTTAGAATGTGCAAATCAAACCCTTTCAAATGATACCCGACATGACCCAGTATCTAAACCTTTAAGTTTTGTTACCTCTTTTATCGGGCAATTTACATTGAAAATACGTTAAAATAAATAATAAACCCTCTGCCAATGTGTCTGAGTTAACCTTGTTTATCACTATTCAAATTCAAATCTGTAGGGTTAGTAGTTCTCGAGATAGACTAAGTCACACCATAAGGGTTCCTTGGTTAGTTTGGAATCTTAATCGATTGGTTTGTAAATTTTTATTTAAATTAACGGTGTCAACGCTCGGCCAACAAACACGCTGAATGTAAATTATACAAGGAATGAAAAATGTTGCAGAACACCTACAATCTTAGTCAAAATAACGAATCACAAAAAAGAGCGAATAAATATTTTATGTGTCAAAATGATGCCAACGGCAGGGATCCTACAGTTAAAAAAATAAATCAATGTCTTATTCTTTTACTCAGCTGTTCAAAGCTCTGCTCGCACGCGTCAAGAAATTATTCTATCTATATTTGAACGATAAAAAATTTACAGAAATTCGGGGATAGTAGGTACCTTTTACTAACAGTAATGAAAAATAGGTTGAAAAGTAATTCAAGACAGGCTACTCGTAACATATTAATGGTGATGCTAAGAATATAACTTATGTCCGCTATTTCCCGCGACTTTGGAAGTTGTGTTTTTTAACAAATAGTGAAATAGTTCGAGGAACTAAAAGGAGATTTTGTTTTGACACTGCACACTGTTAAAGTAAATTCGTAAAAAGTGAACGGACATGGATCAGCGCTATAATCGTTCTATCCACGTACGATTAGCCTAATAGTTAGTCGTGTTTATTGTAGTTTTTTTTTTTACTCCAATCCCCTACTAAATAAAGTAAATAACTATTATTATTTTTAAACCGGGACAATTTGCTTATCGGCCGGGACACCGGGACATCAAACTCCAAACCGGGACATGTCCCGGCGTACCGGGACGTATGGCAACCCTACCATAGAGCGGTTAGAGCCGATTTAGTCCCCTCGGGGTTATGGATTTTAGTACAAACTCCCTAGGGAGTTATGAGTTTAGTTTTAAAATATGGTACGTCATTTCACTTTAGACTAAGGAAGGAGGTTTTGCATCAGCTAAGGCTTATTTCAAATCTTCAAACTTGGCTATCAAACAACTTTACTGTGTATTAAACTTCAACGGAATATTTATCTGCATTACTTGTATTTAATATTTTACTATTATTTCAGAGATTATTTTTAATTATTTCAAGATATTTTGAATATCGGTACAAATGGTACTCTGGCAGCATGACTTAGCAAGTTCTAAAACTAAACGCAGTTCTTAGTAATTATCTGTTTCACTAACAATAGCCATTGTACTATTACATTCAACTTTAATAAAGAGATTAATTTGTATATTTGTTTTTTCCCTTACAAATGTGATGAAAAACATTGTATGCATCACGGTTAGTAAGAGGATCACAAACTCGAGTCATTAAAAGCCCTCCGCCTGCTGCGTTAGGCTTTTTTTTTTTTTTTTTATGCTATAGGGGGCAAACGAGCAAACGAATCACCTGATGGTAAGCGATTAACGTCGTCCATGGACACCCGCAACACCAGAGGTGTCGCAAGTGCGTTGCCGGCCTTTAAGGTGGGAGTACGCTCTTTTCTTGAAGGTTTGAAGGTCGTATCGGTCCGGAAACACCGCTGGCGACAGTTCGTTCCACAGTTTAGCTGTGCGAGGCAGGAAGTTTCGGGAAAAGCGCACAGTTGAGGACTGCCAACCATCTAAATGGTGAGAGTGGAAATGTTGTCGCGTAGGGCGATGGCGGAAAGAAGCGGCAGGGATTAATCCGAACAATTCCTCGGAACACTCCCCATAATACATACGATAGAAAATACAGAGTGAGGCCACATCTCTACGCAGCGCCAAGGGATCAAGCCGATCAGAAATACGTTGGCAGTTGACAATTCGAGCTGCTCTCCGTTGGATGCGGTCTAGAGGAAGAAGCTGGTACTTAGGTGCCCCTGCCCAAAGATGAGAGCAGTATTCCATATGCGGGCGAACCTGCGCCTTATAAAGCTGTAGGCGATGGGCCGGCGTGAAATACTGCCTCGATCTATTGAGCACACCGAGCTTCTTCGAGGCCAATTTGGCCTTACCCTCTAGGTGGCCGCGGAACTGGACTTCACTCGAGATGTCAACGCCAAGGATTCCAATACTGGCTGTGGCAGATAGGGGAGTGCTCTCAAAACGAGGTGACGCGACGAACGGAAGTTTTTTTGCGGTGAACGCGCAAACCTGTGTCTTTGTAGGGTTAAAATGGACCAAATTAAGTCGACCCCAATCTGAGACTTCTTTTAGGGAGGTCTCAATTTCGGACACAAGTTTGTTCCGGCTCTCAATGACGTTTTCCCGGGAAATATTGGCGCGGCCGGTGTAGGAGGCATCACCCGTACTATCATCAGCATAACAATGAATGCCGCTAGTTTGCAACATGTCATTGATATGCAGGAGGAATAGCGTGGGTGATAGCACACAGCCTTGAGGGACACCAGCATTCACAGACATTGAGTCTGAGCATTCACCGTCAACTAGGACCTTAATGCTTCTGTCTGCTAGAAAACTGCTGACCCATTCGCATAATTTCCCGGGGAGCCCATAGCATGGAAGTTTCGAAAGAAGTGCTTTGTGCCAAACGCGATCGAAGGCCTTCGCTACATCCAAACTAACTGCCAGTGCCTCACCTTTACTCTCTATCGCCTGTGCCCAGCAATGTGTCAGGTAAACTAAAAGATCACCAGCCGAACGACCCCTACGGAAACCGTATTGTTGGTCACTCAGCAGCTGGTGATCCTCTAGGTACCAGAGGAGCTGACGATTGATGATGGACTCCATAATCTTAGAGAAAAGGGAGGTTATAGCTATCGGCCTGTAGTCGGATGGATTTGAGCGGTCGCCTTTTTTAGGGATCGGGTGCACCAAAGCTGACTTCCACGAAGTCGGGACTACGCCAGAAGAGTAGGAGAGCCGAAAAAGACGCGTTAAGACCGGCGCCAACTCAGGAGCACACATCTTGAGAACAATTGCAGGGATTCCATCAGGCCCACTGGACTTATGGGTGTCGAGGGAGCGAAGAGCCTTACGCACAAAGCTTTGGCGGAACTGTACATCTGGCATACAGCTCTCGCACCGCGGTATAGTCGGCGGCGCTTGTCCCCCGTCATCCAAAGTCGAGTTGGACGCAAAAAGCTTACCCAGTAGATCGGCTTTGTCTTTGGCTTCTAACAGACTCGTTAGTAATCCTGTACTTACCTCCCTAGATGCACAATGTACTATTTATTCAGCGCGCTGGAATCCTCTTACCAACCGTTTTATCAATATTTTATCATTACACTTGTAAGGGAAAAAACAAATATACAAATGAATATCTTTATTAAAGTTGAATGTAATACCTACTACAATTTGCAGTGTTTTCATCAAATTTATCAAAGTTTCGGTTGCTTATTTATTAAACCGAACCTTCGGTTTCGGCGAAAAAAAACGGTCGGAGACGACCTGAAATACCTACGTAATCTTTCAAATCATTCTTTGTCTCTGTGTCTAACTTACCCACTTCCCACGCGGGCGTTAAAAACGGAAAGGTGTTTGAATATTATTCGTTATTTCGTCATATCGACATTGACCGGGTGACCTTGGACGGGTTTAAGGCTGTCGAAAGACGTTTCGTTAAGATATGCCTTTTTTTGTTGGTATTGTCTGACAACATTGGAGTTTCGTTAATGTTTAAGCAGCCTACAATGAAAAATTAAGTTTTCTTCTAGGTAGACATTTTTCATATATGACACTCTGCAGACCTATTCAAACGTGCTAAACTCTTTTGACATATCCACTTAATTCCCTATGTCAATATCATTTCAAATATATATATATATTTCTCGACATCATACAATTTTCCAAATAAATAAGAAGCAGGGAAAACAACACATGAAAACCACCATACTGCATTGCAGGTGGGCATTTTTTTTTTGTAGAAAAATCATTTATTGCTAAATTGGAAATGTTTATCTCTATTCTACTCAGAATCGCTAGCTTTTTCATACCCAGTGGGAGAAAAGAGTCCTAAATTTTCCATACATTTTTCAAACTTTCCATTGCGCTACCGCCATACTAAATCTATGAAATGATGGTGGCGAAATGGAAAACAAATCTTGGGGCACTTTTTTTCTCCTACTAGGATTGAAAAAGCTCGGGATTCAGAATAGAAAACAATTAGTTAAACATTTTAAAACATTCAATAAAAGATTTTTTTACAACAAAAAATAAAAACGCCCTGGTACCTATATACTTTTTGTTGTCAAATGTCACTGTTACTTTTTTAAATCATAGTAAAACTCGTCTACGCGGCCGAGACCTCGATGTCTCTTATCGGACCTCAGAGGCCTATTATGCGTGACATTGGCCACAGTTCATTCACACCGATTATGTAATACTTTTAGAATTCATTCTATCCTATCGAGTCTATTCATAGTTCGTCAGGAGCGTTGGTGGCCTAGCGGTTAGCGCATGCGTCTTTCAATCCGAACCTATGAGTTTTTCGAAACTTATGAACGAAATATGATTTGATATTAACTTAATCGCTTTTCCGTGAAGGAAAACATTGTGAGGAAACTGGACTGATCCCAATCTTGTTTTCCCTCTGGCTTGGAAGATTAGATGGCAGTCGATTTCGTTAAACTAGCGCCTACGCTAAATCTTGGGATTAGTTCTCTAGGATCGAGCCGTGGCATTAGCTGGAAAAACTCTAAGAAGAGGTGTTTTGGATTCTTAAACGGAGCTCTTAAAATAGGGACGACGACTAGGTTGAATGTTGAAAAACTATTATTCTATTTAGTCCGTCAGTTAGATTGTCCAAAATTATTAGACACGTGTTTTTTCCTGTTTCAAGTTAACTAAAATTGACGACGATACAGAGCATCAAAGTCCGGGGTGGCTAGTGACGTCACTTAGAGGTAAGAATCGTACCTAATTGTGATGTCACGCGAAACTTTAATGCACTGTATTTCCGTCGATTTTCATTTGACGAACAAAAGAAAAAATACGTGTCGAATATTTTTTGATAAACTAACAGACGGACAATTTTTTTCGTCGTCTTGTGCATCGGATATTTTTTCATCTTTCATAGCGGGAAATCCTATTGCAGTCTATGGTTCCATATAAGTATATATAATTCTGTGTTACTTAATTTTATTGAGATACGAACGATACAAGTTTGGTATGAAAATGACCTTATTAACGTAAGCATTAAGTGTCAAATTCATACACAAAACTACCAACAGTGTTAAATAAAACTTTATGGGCTGTTGGCGAAACGTCAAGTTCCAAACAAGACTATATGAAAATAGACTATAGACTATAGCAGATTTTTTCATATAGATATGAAAAAATCTGCTGCAACGCACTTTTATGGCGACATTTTTTTCGGCTGATTGGGTATCCAGTTCTTTAATCCTACATCTTTGTTTGCCATTGTGTTCTTTATAGGTCACTCGGGTAAGGCCTAACCTATAACTCCTATAAGTATTGAGTATTTAAAAATACAATTAACAAACTTTTTTTTACAGGTAAGGCTCGGGAGGAGCAGAATTCTTCAAGTACCTGTTGGTAACTATACAGAGCGTATGCGAATGTATTATACTAAAGTGGTGTTGCAAAAATTGTCATAAAGAATTTGAAGCAAATTGAAGGAAAACGAAACCCTTATAGAATCACTTTGTTGTCCGTCCGCCCGTCTGTCTGTCAAGACCCTTTATCTCGGGAACGCATAGAGGTAGCAAGTTGAAATTAATACCACATACACAAGTCTGCGGTGCCTTGAAGCTGTGAAAAAACAAAACCTCTACGTCAACGCAATCAAAAGATACGGCCTTTAACTCGGCCGTGTATGTCTCATCTCATCTCCCACACGTTTTCAATGGGAATCAAAATGTATAGGATATTATCCGACAAAGTCCTGTCTCATCGCTGAAAAATGCCTGATTTTGAATTTAATGATTATCATTTTTATAGGAGTTAAATTTTCGATGTTTTATTTGACTTTAACAGTATAGTTTACTTGTTACTTCCCCGGTTAGAGACCTAGTATAAAAATTGTACGACATTAACTCCTCGACCGCGTTAGCGTATCGGGAGTTCAAATTATGTTTGCCGTTTATTTAAATCATCCGGCAACTTTCATATTTTGACCCCTCGATACGCTAACGCGGTCGAGGAGTTAATGTCGTACAACTTTTATACTAGGCCTTCTGTAAACCTGCCAACATTATTTATCTCAAAACACGGTGACAGAGTGGTCAAACGAAAGGCTGTATTCGCTGAAAAGGGGTACTCTGTCACGGTGTTTCCAAAAAAACTTACTACTTGAAAACAACTATCAAATTATATACTTCATAGTCATATGTTGTTTTCTAAATGGTTTATATCATTATAATTTTACTCGAGATCAAATATCCGAGAAATAAAGGAAATCGCGTTTCGTCTGTAAAATAGGACAATTGCCCAACTGTATTCGATAGCGGATGCGGCACTCGAAAGTATATCCGTCTCGCTGCTAGAATTACTATGGCAGGAGCTCGATGGGCATATACGTACGCTACAGTCGCTATCGTAGCCATGTCACGATCCGCCATTAAAACAGGTCGAATGCGTTCCCCACATTTCCTTTAACCCGCACGTTTCTTTTAAAATTCATAATATCACTAACAAAACCTGCCAAACCTGTTCGCTGTATTATGAAGTCATTTCTATATCGCGAATTGTTGCGTGACCACCGCTTGTACAGTCGCCATCAGATATATAGGAGCGTCCGAGGCGTTCAAAATATCTGAACAAGCACTCTAACGTGTTGACAATAGAGGCGTGTTCAGATATCTGTGAGCGCCTCGGACGCTCCGATATATCTGATGTCTACTGTACCACATAAATCGAACGATTACGAATTTGTATCTCATCTCTGTCACACTTGCATATTAGACTGACATATTTTTTTATACTACGACGGTGACAAAAAAGCATACGGCCCGCCTGACGGTAAGCGGCCACTGTAGCCAATGGACGCCTGCAACTTAAGGGGTACATGCGCGTTGCCGACCCTTTAAAAAAAGGAGGATTCGCTGTGTTGACAGCCAAACGGGCCAAGGGCTTTGCTCCATGGGTCCTCAGCTGTCAACACAGCGAATCCTCTTGGAGCTCTGGCGACCTTACTCACCAACAGAAACACAACACTATGAGTAGGGTCTAGTGTTAGTAAACTGCGGTTTTCTGTAAGGTAGAGATACTTCCCCAGGTGGGATCTGCTCCAGATTTGAGCGAGACGACATTCGTTGTGCTGTGCCCTACCACACTAAACTAACACTAAAATGAATTTGAATCACTTTGTTGTCCGTCCGTCTGTCTATCTGTCAAGATCTCGGGAACGCGTAAGGGGAGCAAGTTGGAATTACCACATACACAGAAGGCCTACCACGAACCACGAACGAAGTTTCACCTCTCTGTCGCACTTGAGTGAGAAATCACAAGTGCGAAAGGGAGGCATACTTTCGTTCGGGGTTCGTGGTAGGCGCTCAGGTCTGCGGTAGCTTGACGCTGTGCAAAAACCAAACCTCTACGTCAACGCAATCAAAAGATACGGCCGTTTATTTCGCATTTCCCATACATTTGCAACCGGCTCCTCTTTCACTTAAAAAAACAGCATGCCAGTTTGCCTAGACACTGCAGCTAGCTTTATGCAGATCCTCCGTCTGTAAGTCTGTAACATGCTCAAAAACTTCCTTTATTAAATTAGTCTCGTAGATTCATCAGTTGAAACTAAATTCAGAAATGTTTGGCCCTCAAAGCATAGCAGTGTATCTATAAAAGTTAACATTCCACGTTCCCCCTTAATATCACATCTAAACATAGTCCGAACAAAAAAACAACCAACAACTTTGGGAAACATAAAAAATGCCACAGCAATTTTTGAATCCACCTGTATCAAAATCGCTTTACATCTATTTATCCTTAATTAAATTTGAACTTTACCACAACGTATTAAGGTCGTTATTCTATTGTCAATGTTGAGTTTTAAGTCGTTTTGATTCCGAGAAAAGATTTACGCTAAGCCCTTTACATGGATACGAGCTAATTTAAGCCTTATTGAATATGTAATTAGGTTGGTTGTCGATTTATCCACGTGTCTTGTGATATAATTAATTCAAACAGATATGTGGAGGGTTAATTTGATTTTATGATCAAGTATTTATGGAGAATATTTGATAAGTGTTAATAAATTGAATGCGGGTGAACCTTTAGGTTCCATTAACTTTAGAGTTTTAGACCAACTTTTATCGACTAGCAACGCGCCATGGCTTCGCTCGTGCAATACACGGTGGTAATGAGTATACCGACAGACTTTAACGGTTTATTCCTGACCGCATTTAGAAACTATAAAGTCTTACGAAATTATCTGGAATTGGCTTAGTTTCAGAGATAGTAACATGTTTCTCTAAAACTAATTTACATCATAACTCGCACAACAAAGCATTTTTAACTGCCGTGTTACCACTATGTGTATTAGTTTTGACGTAGGTACTTATTGATTGGTATTAGAAAAAAAATTGAAAAAACTTCACAAAAATCCTCTACACCTAAAAAAATATTTAAAAAAAACCTTTAAACTATTTTTTGTTTATGTTTTATTATTACAGGCCGTGTATAAAAGTATACAAAACTAAAAAAAGTAGGTATATGAATTTTTTTTGTCCGAAAATCACAAAAGTCACGTTACGTTTTTTGCGTCTTTTCACGTCCAGAATACACCGTTAAAGTCTGTCTGGTAATTGACGCCCACGGGTGTATATTTAAGGTAATTAATTGGATAAGGGATAATACTGTATTGCTTAAAATCGCTTCTTAAATGAGCCAATATAAATGGTTATTGTCGGTTATCCCTAATAGATAGATATACCATCGCGAGCTTTTCCGTAATCAACTAGGAACCCTTATAGTTTTGCCAAGTCTGTCCGTCCGCGGATAATCTCAGTGATTGTACTATTTCAGCCTAGTACGCAGCGAAGGTGAGCAAAGTTAGGCATTGTGATTGAACTTGCTAAATACTGCTTCTCTATTATAAAGATAACTTGCCAAGTTCTAGAAAATTGAAAGAAAACAAGTATAGGAATAGACTTTAAGCTGATTAGTCGAGCTTTATGCCGCCTACGGAGTATAGAAATAAGTCTATTGTTACAAAATAAAGTTAGTTCTTTTGCACGCGCTTTCCAGTTTTCTTGAGAAATTGCGAAGTAACTTTGAAGGAATGTTTGTGTTACGATTTCTTGGTGTAAATAAATTTGCATTTTTATAATGGAAGAAGAAATCACTAAAATAATGTGTCAATATTGAAGGAATACAATGTTGAGAATAAGTTCTAAGCTGATCAGCAGGGCCCGTAATTTTCATGCCGATGACAGACAAATGACGTCAAGCTTCATACATCATGTTTTAGGGTTTACGTTTGAAAGAATAATGCTGTCATTGAATAGTGTCAAAACTATGACGTTCGACGTTAAAATCGAACGTTGATAGGCTTTATCTGTTAACTCATTTCGTATTAAAACATCCTGTGTGTTTATATACGTCAATATGACCCTGCTGATCAGAAGGCCTAGTATAAAAGTTGTACGACATTAACTCCTCGACCGCGTTAGCGTATCGAGGGGTCAAAATATGAAAGTTGCCGGATGATTTAAATAAACGGCAAACATAATTTGAACTCCCGATACGCTAACGCGGTCGAGGAGTTAATGTCGTACAATTTTTATACTAGTCCTTCTGTGTGCTTACAATAACTTTTAAGTTACATTAGGCGTGATAGACTGAGCGTTTCTACAGAGTAGTAGCAGGAGCGAGTCGCACATACTTTAGAAACGCGCTGTCGCTAACGCCGACTGTTAAGTACAATTCGTATACAATAGAATCCTGAGCGTAACGTGGGTTTCAAGCGTTATCGCCCAAGACGAAAATAATTTTGGTACCCTGTGACACATACTGCTTTTCACACCAACTAAGAGGAAATAAACAAAGCCGAACAGCATCATATCAACACCACGATGCCACTAGTTAATGCCCGAAAACTAAAAAATGTGTAGTCCTTGAACAAAGTGCCACTTTCCTCCCAGCAGGGAAGAAAAGTGCCACTTTGGTCCCTCCTAGCTTGAACAGAAAAAACCCTTTTATGAATAGGTGGTGTAAAAATGATGTTTACCAATCGCATTCGCGGGAAAGTCGGAAACCAACACTTCGTACTTAAAATAAGTCTGTAGGAATATCAACCGGCTTTTATACTTGCACGCGCCCCAGAGTTTTCTTAAGAAAACACGCTGAATTAACTTGAAAGGAAAGTTACCATTGTTATTGGTGCTAGATATATTTCCTTTTATAGCTTCAACAAAATAACTATTTTTGTAACTAAGTGCGTTACATGGTAAATATCTCGTTTTAAATAGTATTCATATTCTTTATTCGTATTGATCATACATTGTCGTTCATATTGTCATTTCAAATTTAATTAAAATAATTACAACAATATAATTGTTCAATATTGGCAAATTGTCGAGTTCCAATACGTGGGCTAAATTAAATAAATAAACTAGTAAAAATTACACCTCTAAAAATTCGTTTAGGTACCGAATAGAAGGCTGTAGAAATGAGGAAACGTTTCAGTTTATTTATATAAATGAGATCCGAGGTGGCATCCTTTAAATGACCATGTTAGCTTAAAATCGTATATATAAGTGCGTTAGGTGCGTTAAGTGCGTGGTGGTGTGGTTTTGTTTAGTTCAATTTTAAAGCATGAATTAAATAATTTATTATTTATAATATAATAAATGTTTTGATTCATATTTTTAAGTAGGCACACTACTATATATAAATTATAAATTGAAAGAGATGTCATATACTACAGAAAAAAGAAAAAAGCACAGATTGTTAAAAAAACGTTGTAGTAGGTATATTCTACTGACATGCTCGGTAGATGACGCATCGTAAAAAGGGAATATTAACTACCAAAAACACATGTTTTGTGAATTTCAATGAATGTCAATCGCGTTTAATTTCAATGAATAACAATCGCGGTAACAGAAGACAACTTAATACCACTACATAAGCCTTACTTTACAAGCACTTAGAACACTGCATTCAGTCACGTCTATTAAATATAACACTTCTGTGTAAGTAGCTTTATTTATTTTTCATTCGACGTTCGAAAGTGCACTGTAAAATTATTTATTTTTAGGTAATGTCCGAATTGTATATATTTTTTTGACGCTCACTGTACTTCCGGAACGAAACTATTTCAGACCGATGCAGACATGAATCCGATGCAATCCTACTGAATGCACTTTGCACGCACACCTAGAAAGACTTAAGTCCATATGCGAATTTACACAATATTAATCTGTATATATATAGAGAATAGGGTGCAAAATGGATTGATGGCTGGTTTCAGAGTAAATAGCGTTTTGATAATGGGAATTCTAATAAGATTCTATCAAATCCAGTGCATATATAATCAGTTATTCGACGTTTTCCTTACTATGGGGAACTTACGGGAAACTGTATTAGTAAAGTCAACTGCAAAGATATGAATGCAGCCAAAGTGACAAAAATATGTACCACCAAATAAAGTCTTGTCTAGCATCACTGTAGAGCCAATCTTTCCTGTGGCAAATAGTTAATAGCTTGTGAACGTAGTCATGATTTTTATCATACAATTGAATAGAAAAGGAGGAATTTTCAATGTAGATACTTAATTCAATAAGAAAATCAACCTTCATAGCTAACTTTTGAAAAGTCCACCGGAATGATTCCGAAATTCGTTTTGTTTTAACCCACTCCGCCATCTTGGTTTTACACAATGGCGTAATGGGTTAAAACAAAATGGCGGATATACAAACGACTTGTCTGAATAACCTCTCCGAGTTTTAAACCTTTGTTTTTCCTGAAAATATCCACTAAAATTATACATACAATTTATTAAAGTGGCTGTTATACCAGTGACGTCATGGCGATAAGTTATCTACGAGATAACGATACCGTATTTATTGCGAGCACTGCAAGCGAAGTATTTGTAAACATGTATGTATGTTTGGGGCAATTTTTGTTGCCATTTTTTGTACGTAGCGGGTCGGGTATGCTATTAGTTCCTTTTTTACCACGGAACCGGGCAATCTTTCATATAAAACTTATATGTTCATACATATTATACTGCGCTTGAATAGCGTTGAAAAAGTCTGGAAGAAATCCGATCTTTTCCCAGGCGACTCGTTTTTTTCGGATTCTTTAGGAAAAAAATGAATGAAAGTTTCCGCTCTAATTTTCAACTCTAAATCAATGCATATTAGGTCTAATTTACACCTACAACAGGGCTACATCGATTACATTGAGGAAGAAACAATTGTAACAGATGAAAGGAGTGACAGTGAGAGTGACATTATTTATTTTATTTCTTTAAAAACCCGAAAACTTCGGAAAAAAACCGAAAGTTTCATTAAGAGCGTTTATACCACAAAAGCGCGAAATCAATGATTTACGCGGTTTTCGGGCTCGATGTACTATGTGATTGTTAGACTTTTAGATCAAAATATTTATATGTACATAATAAACAACTCATAAGCCAAATTTTGTATTATCGACATTTACAAGTTTTAGATAATTATATGCAATTCTAGCCAATTCTTTCGCGGCCGTTGTTGAAATTTGCCGAAACATGTTGTCTTATACGTCACTCTATTCCTACACTGTAATGATCTTATACAAAACAAAACTGGTTTACGAAAGAACATTACATTATCTAACTTTTGTATTGTGCAAAACTAGTAAATTTCAGATTCTGTTTAACTAAACTTACTGATGAAAACTACGCAATTTTTGCAAAATTCACGGCGTGTTTTAGTATTATACTTTCGCAGTAAATGGTTCAGATTGTCATTTTTATGAGACTATAACTCGTTGGTTACTCCATTTAATAAAAAAAAGTGTCAAAAACAACGAAATAATATTTATTTAGATTTTTTATCAAAACCCCGTTTATAAGATTGCGCGCGGCGCGTGCTCGTCAGTCTGGCCCCATGCCTTCTAGAGAGTGGACGTATCGCTTTGCTCCGCGGGCCTTCTTTCTACGAGTGAAGTTTGCGAGAAAGAGAAAGAGATGATTAAAAAGAGAAAGACATATCTAAAAAGATAAGATAGACCGTGATACCGCGACCAACCGATCAAGATACTTGATAAGTTCGATTTCTATTTGTGTTGATTATTTAATTGTTGTTTATATATTAGCTATAGTAATTTTTTTTAATAATCATCAGCTGGTGACCAGGACGTGATGTTTTCGTAGTAAGTTGTTGGTAAGACCTGGAAACCGCCGTTAAAAACAGCTAGTAATTGCTGATTAGGACTAGGTGATGTAATCAGAAGACAGTGCTGATTCTGTAACCGTTCACATAAGACTTGTCGCGGCACTTGAAGACCAGGTGTCAAAGACCTGGATACGTAACCAGAAGGCTAGGTCAGGAACTTTGTAACGGCTTACACAATACGCACCGTGTTTTAGCTTAAATGCATTGTCTTGCTGAGCACAAGTAGACCAGCTGGTAATTAAGACCTGGAAACGTAACCAGAATATTGGGTCAGGAACTATGTAACGGTTTACCTTAGATGCATCGTGTTTGAGCTCAAATGCATTGTCTTGATGAGCACTCGTAGACCGGCTGGTGACAAAGATCTGGAGACGTAACCAGAAGTTTGGGCCAGGAACTATGTAACAGCTTACAATATACGTACCGTGTTTGAGCTTAAATGCATTGTCTTGCTGAGCACAAGTAGCCCAGCTGGTAATTAAGACCTGGAAACGTAACCTGAATATTGGGTCAGGAACTATGTAACGGCTTACCTTAGATGCATCGTGTGTGAGCTCAAATGCATTGTCTTGGTGAGCACTCGTAGACCGGCTGGTGACAAAGATCTGGGGACGTAATCAGAAGTTTGGCCCAGCAACTATGTAACAGCTTACACTATACGTACCGTGTTTGAGCTTAAATGCATTGTCTTGCTGAGCACAAGAAGACCAGCTGGTAATTAAGACCTGGAAACGTAACCAGAATATTGGGTCAGGAACTATGTAACGGCTTACCTTAGATGCACCGTGTTTGAGCTCAAATGCATTGTCTTGGTGAGCACTCGTAGACCGGGTGGTGACAAAGACCTGGATACGTAACTAGATGGCTAGGCCAGGAACTATGTAACGGCCTACACTATACGTACCATGTTTGAAATCAAATGCATTGTCTGGTTGAACACAAGTAGACTAGCTGGTAATTAAAACCTGGAGACTAAGTACCGGTTTACACTATACTTACCGTGTTTGATAACTTGGCAAAAGCTTGGGAAGCTTAAAAGTAATGTTACGCATTTATAATGTTGAAGTAAGTATTGCTATGAGTAGTGATGTACCATAGTAGGTTCGGAACCACTATGTTATTATTACGAAATCCCTCTATATGGGTAAAAAAAAAAACATGGCACGTTGATTTGCTGTATTTTTTGTAGGTTGAAGCCAGTTTGCTAATCATGGTTTGTCATTGTCTACGTGGGTGGTGACAACTATGGATTAACAACGACCATAAACATATTGTCATGTTATAAATTGAAATAGATGTCATAAAACTAAAGAAAAAAATCAACAACATCGGAAGCTTAAGCCGAGGATCGAACTCTGATCCACAGCTTACGCGGGAACAAGGCCGCCTGGCCCCATCGAATGCTGGCGAGTTTTTTTTCTGATTTCCATAACTCCGAATCTCCAAAATTACGAAGTTACCGAACCACCGTAATTCCGAAAGAATATTATGTTTTCGGAATTTTGAATTCGGATAAATTATTTTCGGAATATAAAAAATTGGATTTTTTGTATTCGTTCAAGTCGCTATCGGATTTTTAATATTGAGAATGTGAAATACGGAAATTTGATGTATAGTATTTATAAAAATTCAGAATTATAAAAATTGGGATTATGAAAATCGGAAAAAAATATTTCGGAATATTTAAGTGTTTTGTTCTATATGCACTTATAATATAAAAATAAAAATAAATAGAAATTAACTTGGAAATAACGATCATTAACAATTTCCTGACTAATGAGAGTGTGATGAGAAATGTTGTGTTTCACTTCGCAGTAAAGTTTGTCTAACTCTCATACCTTAAAACCAAGATTCTCAAGATTTAAATTTTTAAAGCTTTCGCTTGGTCGGGTCGGGTCTCAATTCTCAATATTAACACGAGAGCTTGACAACAACTTTGCGCATTTGTACAGTCAAATCTAATAACATCTATAAAAATGTACTACCAGAAATATATTATTATAAACGTACACAATCTTATTTTCTCAATATTAAGGTAGTGTATACATATTTTTGGCGCTTCATTAGAATTGATACCATCGAACGTTAACGTGAAATGAAAACTATTATTAATAGAAACTCAGTACTAAAATAGCAACAAAATAAATAGGTATTATTAAGGAAAGTTGATTATTATTATCAAAGGAAATAAGTACATAGGAAAATAATTTTAATTACATAGTTAGTACTAAATTCAGTTAGTACAAGACTACAAGTATCAAAGTTATAAACTGCAAACTCAATTTTACGCAAAATACTGTAAACAATGATTACTAATCAAAGTAACGTAAGTTTATCTGATTTAAGTATCAAGGTAAAATGCACAGCTTGAGCGCGCTATAGTATACCCGTCGCACGCGCGGCGCTCGTCGATGTCTAGCATTGCGCGCGTCTGGTCACGTGGTCGATGCGGAGAAATACCTAAACTTGGGAAGCGCGCTAGGGCGAGAACGCTCTTAAATCATGAAAAAAACATTCGATTTTTTTCCGGCATTTTCAAAGCTACTCTTGAAGCATATACCCAATCTATGTACTCCATTTTATTCTCATCAATTCTGATTTTATGTGGTTACTTTACGCTGGCTCGGTTCAGTTTAATAACCTCGTTTCACCAATTACGCCGTGAAGGGCACTTGTAACAATGCCGGAATATCGGGAGCTCGAAAATATAATACTTGGTAAATATCTCCTTTTAAATAGTAATTATGATATTATTTTCTACGTGGGCGTTAACGTTTGAAGTGTTTGAACTCATTACGTTCAAGATTCTACTTAAAAACTTAAGATTGTAGAATCTATCGCTTCATTCGGAATTAAATGTACGCCCCCGCCGGAAGTATTTAATTTTGATCCCTGTAACACAATCGAATTTTTTTAAATCTAGCTTAGCTATTTTGTGGCCTTTTCGGCAACGGTCTATGCCCTTCGTAAAATTCTATGGAAAAAATTGGAAACTTTTTTTCTCCTATTTGGACCGAAAGTGCTCGCGATTCTGAATAGAAATCTCGTAAAAATTTCCAAATCAAAAAGTAGGAGAAAACTTAAAAAAATATACGCACTGGTAGCGTGGTTTCCTCAACAGCAAGCCTTTAGTGTTTTTTTAATAAGCCTAGAGACAGGTGCGGGCTGAGAAACAGCGCTGTGGAGCTAAACAGGCTCGCAGCAAATGCTGAGTCCTGGATCTTTTGTCGAACTTTTGTAGTCTTAAATAGTTTTTATGCTTTTCTTGTGTGTTGTGTTACTTATTTTCGACAATAAACGATTTTTTTTTTATGTCTCTCATTACGTTCGGGATTCTTAAGTAGAATCCTGAGCGCAACGCGCGTTTCAATCGTTAACGCCCAAGACGAAAATAATTTTGATACCGTGTGACACATACTGCTTTTCACACCAACTAAGAGGAAATAAACAGCCGAAAACAGCATCATATCAACACCACGATGCCACTAGTTAATGACCGAAAACGTAAAAATGCGTAGTCCTTGAACAGAAAAGTGCCACTTTGATCCCTCCTAACTTGAACAGAAAAAACCATTTTATGAATAGGTGTGAAAAGCAAATTGACTGCATTCGCTATAGAACCATTGTTTTATAATATGCACTATTTATTAATTATAATTCGTAAATTGCATTTGTTTAGTCAAATTAACTGGCTCAATTATTTTAGCAGCGCTACCATTGTTCAAGATAAGTGGTTTGTTGCTTAAATAATGGAGTGCTCCGTCGTTCCGCGAACCCTTCGAGGATTAGGCGTACCCCAGTTTCGAATGGTGTTGTGTAACAATGCTAATGGTAACTAAATACTAAATATTCAATATGAATCATTAACAAACAGAACGGTAGAAAATGTTCCCGACTACTATTTTCTCTGTTAAATAAACTATTCTCTTACAATTGTCGGCCGAGCTCACCTGGGCCTGTACCACGAAAATCGAACGATTGCCAACTTGTATCTACATCTCTGTCACACTTGCATATTGGAGTGACAAAGAGGTTTTACCGTCAATGACAATTTTCGATGTTCGTGGTACGCATGCTGACGTCTGTCGTACGCGACCCAAAAGTACGATATTGTACGTTTCTGAGCGCCTACTACGAACCGCGAACGAAAGTATACCTCCCTTTCGCACTTGTGATTTCTCACTCAAGTGCGACAGAGAGGTGAAACTTCGTTCGTGGTTCGTGGTAGGCCTTCTGCGCGGCCGAACGGTTCAGCTGGTTTTTGGTCGAAACCGAACCTTTGGCCGAAACATGATTTTTAGGCCGAAACCGAAACTTCAGTCGGACACTACTTATTAATAGTAGTTTATACATGTTTATGTTTATGTTTATGGTTCTTAAAACTTGAGGGTCGAAGGTTGAAGAGACGAAGTCGAGTTTTGTTACAATAGATCCGAGTTTTATGTAGTATACGACATCTCTCTCTCTCTTTCAATTTATAAACTCTTCTCTTCATAAACTTTATCTACTCCAGCATTTCTACTCGTATCTGTCAATTGGATGACTGACAGCGATATTAAAAAAGTTTACAGTATAACGTTGATTATGATATTCCATAAGAACACTGCTCATATGGATTTTCATACAATATATTAGCACTGTTTTTTTTTCAATTGGTATGCTGGGCATACGAGTTACGACTTGTTCCACATTCTGCCACCTTTCAAGATTTAGCTTTTTCGCTATTTTAGCTGTCGTAGAAAAACTAGCGTATGCAACAGCTCATAATTGGATCTTAAAACCCCTATTATATCACTGTTGCATAAACTACTATTTTCATGCTCTGAAAATGGGTCATTGTTTATCTATGAAGCGGGGGGAATGATGCGCCGCAGCCCTAAGGCTGCAGAGATGTCTTCTTATTGCCAGCCATATACGTTCGGGTAATCCCACGGAAGAATAACTAAAGCGTGGAACTAGTACGATAACTGTCAAATGAGAACAGTTTGGAGCGGCCTAGAAATTGGCAGTGGATTTCTCAAATGTCGTAAGTCTAACTTGATTACGTGCCTCTTACGACATTTGTAAAATCCACTATCGAAATATGCGACCAAGTTAAGTTGTAATGCATTGATTGATACCGACTACCAAATTACAACGATGTGTTTAATTTGGCTGCTTGGACGAACTGCATCAAAAGAGATCAGCAAAATTGTTGTCAATCGGAGAAATAACAAACATATATACATCTCTTTTTGACACTTCCTTTACATAGTTTTGACGGGGGGCTTGGCGCCGCAGCCCTAGGGCCGAAGAGATCTTTTCCTATTACCGGCCATATACGTTCGGACAATCTGTCAGATATCCATAGTGGGTGTCCGCCCGGCATCTGCCAGACAAATGTCCTATACACTTATCGGCACTATCGGCAGATCTGGCTGATATACCCAAACGTATCTGGCCAGCATATTGGTTACTTATACTATGATAATGCTAATATCATCCTTTTCGTCATGTTTATTTGCTGTTCACGAATAAAGTTAAAGCCAAGTTGAAGCAGCGTGCGTAGCCAAGATGCCAATCGCTCACGCTTAATAATGTATCGCAGCTACCTCTCTCTATCACTCTTCCTTATTAGTGTGACAATGATGACAGTTGCGTTTCGTTAGCGACTGAGCGTGAGCGATTGGCATCTTGGCTACGCACTCTGAAGGCCTAGTATAAAAATTGTACGACATTAACTCCTCGACCGCGTTAGCGTATCGAGGGGTCAAAATATGAAAGTAGCCGGATGATTTAAATAAACGGCAAACATAATTTGACCTCTCGATACGCTAACGCGATCGAGAAGTAAGTGTCGAGTGTCGTATAACTTTTATACTAGGCCTTCTGCTAAAATCATCCTTTTCGCTATGTTTATTTGCTGTTCACGAAGAAACATAAAGCCCAAAGCTGATCTGTGGCTCGCCTACGAATATTTCTGTCGTACCGCCGCTTCTGCGATTTCTTCAGGGAATAAGTGATTTTCGATTTTACCCATGTATATTTTCTGCAGTGATTCCCGTCGTGCCGGGAAACTGAGGGGAAGTCGGGCTCCGCCATTTCCGTTTTATCCGATTCGTATCCGGGATATGTCGCTTAAGAGAATAGTATAGTTTGTATGGGTTGTTCATACAGGTGTAATTTTTTTTAACTGAGCGTTTTTCATAAAAATATTCGAAAACCTGATTCTTATTGGGCTCATTCGAATCAAAATCACAAGCTAATTCGATCTAGATAATAAAAATACTCCCAAAAAATTCATTTACATCACACCTGCTTGAAAAAAAAAACAACCTGTATAGTTTGCAAGCGTATGGATGTGGCGCAAAGATTTCTGGTTTGCCCTGTTTATATGTATATGTTTAAGGCGAGTTTTAGAAAAAAATGTGACGAATGTTATTTAGATTATAATATAATTACCTACGGATAACACTTACGTATTTTTAGTCACTAAGCGCGGCATGTTTCGGACCTCCTACGACGCCATTATCAAGCGCCGAGTACCTACCGTGCGCGACGGTTCTTGATTGTTATCTAAAAATCTAAATATATACACTTAAAATATAAAATATACTATTTAAAAGACTCATTGTATCTTCCTTTCCTCTTAGTCGTTTGGTCCGGATCGAAGAATCATTTGTAAGTACGACTGCCTTTACATACACTTACACAGATACAGATAACATAACGCTTGTCTCTTTCTAACCAAGTGAGTGTGAGTGAATCGGATGATTCGCTTTACGCCGTATTACATCCTCAGTCATTCCCTTGCCTCGTCCTTCCGTGCGTTTTAAAACTAAACAAACCGCGCCCAAGCGAAATTAAACCCAATTACTAAATGAATAAAGTTCTAAATCGAATAAACCCCGTTTCCTTATTCCAAGCACGTCCTATAGCCATTGATTGTGGCTATACAAACATTTGCAAACCTAACTTTGCGTTTGACGAAGTTAAGAACTAGCGCGTTTTGCTGTTAAATTGCGACGGTGGCGCCATTTTCGACCGCATTCATATGTTGTCGGGATAAGGAATGCCATGACGTCACTTCGTTTTGCATCTATTGTTTAACTGCCCGCCATATTTACGCGGTAGATTTGGATACGAAATAATTTTTAGTAAGTTTGTTGTGGACAGGAGACGATTGATTTGACCGGACTGAATGTCCACTGTGTTATCCTGATATTCGTATTGATTAACGAAACGTTGTTACCCAGGAGACGTAACGGTTTTGACAGACATTAAATTATAATAGCCTGATTTTCTCTTTATGCAATGCAAAAACCCTACAAACTTTTCTTTCGGAAGTAGGTAAAAAGTCAAAATATAAAACTTCACTAAGTAGATTTTTGAAATTTACGGTAGTAAGTAAATATTTTTCTTGTTTGTGAACATGACGACATATTTGTCTTCTTTGTGTTAAATGCGAAACTGAAAAAAACTTTATGCCACACCTGGCCACAAAGTGCCTTTTTCCGCACGCTACGCGTACGGAAAAAGCCGATTTCTGCCCAAGTGTAGGCATAAAATGATGTACCTAACACGTGAGGTAATAAATAAAGCCCTACCACACCACACTAGTTAGGTAATGTACTATATTCACGTAAAACGGTAAAACTTACAAAATGTACGGCGTGGGTGATAGATGTGTTATTTCGCAAGAAACAAATGGTAGTAAGTAAAAAATAGTCCTGACCCATTTTAAACAACTAAAAAAACATACCTAGGTGAATACAGAAAAATCTTACAAGAAAAACGATTGAAACATGTGTGTATATTTGTGACCATTTGCATGAAACGACATTTTGTTGGATTTTGGTGCCTACATGATACTAGACTCACAAATCAGATATTATTAATTATTTCCCAAATAATCAAAATCTCCATACAAGCTGTCAGTTCAATGACTGGATTTTTGAGTCCATTTAAAGTTTCATAAATGTGCTGGTTTATAGTAATATAATAAGTACCACTTGGCTTGTGGACAAGGTTCATTAGTAAATTAATCTGTATGGTAAAATATTCAAATATGGAATTGGCTAAATAGTCTTCTCTCTCGTTTTGGGCAAAAACCCCGTCTTTATAAACACCATTTTACCAAATTTCTCAGAAACAGGAAAAGTTGAAAATCACGGCCTCGGGCGGGACGGGACGAAACCGCAACTCTGGGATACAGAAAACCGCAGTTAAATAACACTAGACCCTACTCATAGTGTTGTGTTTCTGTTGGTGAGTAAGGCCGCCAGAGCTCCAAGAGGATTCACTGTGTTGACAGCTGACCACGGAGCAAAGCTTGCCCCTTTAGCTGTCAACACAGCGAATCCTTTTTTTAAAGGGTCGGCAACGCGCATGTAACACCCCTGGAGTTGCAGGCGTCCATAGGCTACGGTGACCGCTTACCATCAGGGCCGTATGCTTGTTTGTCACCGTCGTAGTATAAACAAATACAAGTCCACCGCTCTTCAATGCAACTAAGCTATCGAGATCTGGGCTTATACCACGAAAATCGAACGATTGGGGATTCGTATCTCCATCTCTGTCACACAGAGTGACAAAGAGGTTTTCCCGTCAATGCCAATTTTCCTCGTTCTCGTTAGTGGTCATGGATTATTTCCACTCCTTTCCGAGTTTGGTATACTTAGTTCAGAGGCGTTGTTGCTCAAAATTAAGTCATTTCCCAAGTTAATTTTGTATACCTACTCTGTAATTTCGTCCATCTTGAGTATGTGACACGCAACTAGGGCTGCCATCCGTCCGGGTTTCCCCGGATTTGTCCTAGTTTGGAGGCCGACCGGAAGCGTCCGGCCTAGATTTTTAAATTTCTGGGTTCAGGTCACAAAAGCTAAATTTTTAAATTAAAAAGTGATTTCCTTAGTGCCCGGGGAGAGACCGCGATTTTAGGGAAACGTCCGGGTTTTTCAACTTTTTTGTCCGGTTTCGGCAATGTGCGAGATGGCAGCCCTACACGCAACTCGAATTTTGTCCAATTAACGCGGTGACCCCGAAATTGACATGGGCGCTGCACCTGCCCAGATGCGTGTTAATAACATAATTAGGACCTCTGACGCCTCATTGTTTCTACGTCAAACACAAGTAACTATGTAGAAATAATAAGAAATATAACATTTTGGCCCTCCGGCAAGCACCCAATGAGGATTACCGCGAGTCGATTTTCCGCTGGCGCTGGAACGTGGGTCCTGCGGGAACATTTCAAACGTCACTTTGACATTTCTCTCATACTGACAGGAGCAGGACCCACGCATGAGTGGCGCCGCCTGGTGAGCGACAATACGGTAGCTCCCATCGCAGGTCGCAACGCTAAACAAATTTGCCGCTTGCCGACTGCGTCGAGCACAAGAATAGTGTACAGACCTTGGCCAGTTAATAAGAAAGCCTCAGATCACATGTTTGTCGACGTCTTCGCTTCGGACGACAATTACACGAGATCCGAGACATTTCTTACTTTACATGCCTCGGTATGTAATCTACTATTTCGCTAAAGACAATGGAATGTCACAAGCAGTAATTAAACCGTGTAGAATGGCCCCCGAGGTCGCATACGTAGTGTCGCCGTGGTCAATTGGGCGACCCCAGGGCCTGACTGTCTCTGAGTCACCGATTAAGGGGCCGCGCGTGCCGTTGACCCTGCCAGTCCCTAAGGTCTAGACTAGACCACTTGTCGAATTTAGACGATGATTATTATAAATTACGGATAAGACTCGCTTATTCTATCGAGATGGTGGCTGGAAGGTGCGTTTGGCATGGAATTGTCCATATAGCCAAAGTTCAGTGCAGATAGGGCTTCCGTACGAGTTTCCCCGGATTCGTCCTAGTTTGAAGCCCGTCCGGGTAGTGTCCGGGCCGGATCTTTAAAACTATCCGGGATAAACCCGGACATTTTTGGGTTATAGTCAATCCCTAGCAAAGCAATACATTCCTAAATTTAAAATTGGTTTCTTTCGTGTCCGGAGCGAGGACGCATTTTTAACTCTTTGCCCGGCTTCGGCAATGTCCGAGATGTCAGGAGGTGCAGGGGCCTAACCATGACGTCTAACGCGATTCAGTTGACGACCTAAACTGAGTCGCTTCCATACAACTGAGCCTAAACTGAAGGCCTAGTATAAAAATTGTACGACATTAACTCCTCGACCGCGTTAGCGTGTCGGGAGTTCAAATTATGTTTGCCGTTTATTTAAATCATCCAACAACTTTCATATCTTGACCCCTCGATACGCTAACGCGGTCGAGGAGTTAATGTCGTACAACTTTTATACTAGGCCTTCTGGTCATGGTAAGGCCCCCAAGTAGTGTTTCGTGTTATAGAGGTTTCGATTTACATAGTTCAAACCGAACAAAGAATCGTATTAGAGAGGTAATTATAAATTTTCTTCGTCTTACATGGGTTTATTCGATATACATTTGAGATAAAGTTGACAAAACAATGAATCGTTTCGATTTCATTTTTAGAGTTATAGCGTTCAAAGTTGTATTGAATAGGACGATGATCTTTACGCATTGATTTATACTCGTGATGATAAAATCATGAAAGAAAGTTGTATTGATTGAGCGAAATCGTTAGATTCATCGTGTTAACGTTAGTAATTCGAACTAAAATCGCCGTTGATCCAACTTGCTAACAATGTAACAATGTAAACAAATCGCCTTGCCATATTGATCGTAATAACCTCACTTTTAAATTTTTAATGAAATCTTTAGGATTAAGCTATTTATCCTATGTTTTGTACCTATGTTACGATGATACGACCGTTTCTGCAGTGAATGGTTTCAGTGGTGTTTGATGAGGTAGTGTGAAAATACAAGGAGAGACTGTCACAACACATGTGATGTAGTTTGTTTACATCGTTTGTAAGTTCTATTGACGGCGATTTTGTAATAATATACTTACCTAGGTTTTGGAATTTGAAGGATAGATGGCGATTTTATATACCTAGGTTTTGGAATTTGAAGGGAACGGACAAGCATTTTTAATTTTAATTTACGATTAAAACACTCGGACATCTGGTCCATTGCAAAACATTTTTTTGTTTATTTTGTCGCAATACCTAAAGGAGGAAAATGCGCAGAATACCGACCGGCCGGCACGCTGCATTGTTATACAGTTGAGTTCATTAATACGTGTACACATTTTAACCTTATTGCAAGGGATTCAAGTGTAGGAGTGTATACATATTAATGAAGTGTACACTGCAAACCAATCTACTTAGTCATCGGGGCACCTTGCATGTTGACTCATACTCGACTTTAAAAATCTCTGAACTTTGTTGCACCTTACTGCTTGGTAATAAGATCGAACTTGTTATATTTGATATGCGTTCGGTGGTCGCCGCACGCTATTAGGAGGCTGATTCGAAGTTTGAATTTTAACTTTCTTAGGAACCTCTACGTTAACGCAATCAAAAGATACTGCCGTTAGTGCCGTTTATGTCGCATTTTCCATACATTCGCAATGGGAATCAAAATGTATAGGGTACTTCGTTGACCTATCACGAAATTTGGCAAAAAGCAAATCCTTATAAGTTCAAAATACTACGAGTATTACGCTGAGTACTTACTTTCATGTTTTGATTACACATGTACGTGTTATGTAGGTACTTACGTGCCACAGATACGTCAAAACCTGCTCCCCTCATAACCTACGTTGACCCCGTATGTCAATCGCAATGACATATAATTTAATACGCACGCCAGTCAACTCCCTTGCGAATAATGTACCTACCTATTATGGATATTAGTATGACGACTGTGTACGCAGTGTAGTCAACCAATTGGAACCCTAGGCCACTCTAGAACCATGTCAAAATGACAAGCAGTAAGCGATTTTAGCGTCACTATGACATAGTCCTTCAGCCTAGGGTTCCAATTTGTTGACCTAAAAATAAGGGTTCTGTTGTTTCCTTTTGAGGTATGGAACCCTAAAAAGAATCCTGTGCATTCTTCTAGTACAGTACCTATGGTCGTATTAGAATAAAACTTGGGTGGGTTTAGTGTATTAATCGCTTAGGAATCTGTCGTTCCTTTATCTGTCCTCTTACCTTACTAATTGTTTTCTAAGTGTTTCCTTTGTTTATATTTTATCGCTTAGGTTATTTATAATAACACACAGTTTATATTTGAAGGGATGTTTACAAAAACAACATAAATAAAAAAAAAATCGGATTTGTTTTTTGATGTCATCTTGTTCGGGTGAATGTTAGTCTAAAAACTGTTATGTTTGTAAAGATATGTAATTAAAATATCCTCCATACTTATCCTCCTATGTACCTACTTAAAAATGTACATTAAAATCACTGAATTAAGAGCAACACTAAAGATATACTCGTAGTTATTTACTTAAAATTAGAGAAAATTTTATAAAAAAAATATTTTAGCAAAAAAAGTTACTCATCTTTGCACAAAAACAACGTAACTTAACCAAAATTTTACAAAAATTGCCTAAGCGACAAAGTATATTTCATATCTTATCCGCAAATAAGAAAGTCTCAAAACAAATAAGAGATATTTCTAACTTTGTGACCATACTCGTATATCTATAATCACCCTGAAAATGAAGCTTCAATCGTTATTATTCAAAGAGTAAATTAGTTTCATCGCTCTCCTGTCAAATTATGCTCAGTGTATTTAACTATTTATGTTATTTTTGTAAACATCCCTTCATTTGATCACTTACACATAGACATACTCGTACTTCCGCGCTGTTATGTGAAGAGATTGGGCTCTAAGTTATAGTCTAACGCAGCGTACGCGAAGGCGACGCGACGCGACTCGGTGCGAAAGAAACAAATCGCTGATATGTATGGAAGTGTTCTACGTCGACGGTCTTACACGAAAGTTAAGCGTCGCGGCGAGGCGCACACCTAGGATGCTGTAGGTATCAACGGATTAGTCTTTAACATTTAAGCGTGAAGCGGTAAGGTACGTTCGGCAAAGTTTCGGACGATTTTGGGTGGGTTGAGATGACGTTGGATTCTATTTTTTTTCGCAGCTTGTGTGTAAGATACGGACGTAATTCAAATAAGGAAATGATCATGATGAAATATTCTATGACACTAAAATGTGTTATTTTTATAGACCTTCGGGTACGTGTGTACCGAGTGTTTAAACTTTGGAAACTAAAAAAAAAATTGTCTAGATTTTTTTACCTGATGGTAAAAATTCGATAGTGTTGGCACCTTGCTCGTTCTTGTGGTGGCATAGATGCCAGATCTCATGGTACCTATGTGCTTGTGCTTAATACGATCTTAAGTAGAACCCGCTTAATACGATCACGTTTCATACGATTTCCCGCATAATGCGCCTTTTTATGCCAACCCCGGCAACTTAAGCTCGTTTTCATACATTTTTCCCCGGTTAACACGACTCGCATGATCTTGCATCCCGCTTAATACACCATCTTCAACCCATCTTGCATCATCGTCAAAACGCTTTGCCTCCAGCTTTGTTACGCGAACAGCTAAGGAGTGGAATTCTACCTGCGAATATATTCCCTGCCCACTATAACTTAGATCTTTTTAAATCGCGAGTGAATAGACATCTTTTAGGCAAGCATGCTCCATCCTAGACTACATCGGCACTTACCATCAGGTGAGATTGTAGTCTAATGCTTACCTATTCCTCAATAAAAAAAAATCGTACAATAATAACTTACGAGTATATTGGCGAGTGAAAAAATTGTAACTAACCATGCATGACAGTGAAGCTTGTGAGCACTTGCGGGTCGAGCCAGTTGTAACTGTAGATAACGTAAACGAAACATTCGTGTACAGCAACTCATGGTTGCACACTAAGCAATTGTACGGTTGTCGATAACGACTGCGGCGTTCGAAAGTATGTCCGTCTCGCTCGTACCACTTACTTACTTTGACAGAAGCGAGACGGACTTTCGAATAACTCGTTTGTCTCTACTAGGGTGTTCAAACCGGTTTTTATTAGTATAGAATCTCGGTTACTAGCCAGTTTTTCTTACACTTGTATGGGATTTCGGTTAATAACCGGTTATTAACCGGTTTTTCCATACATTTAAAAACCGGTTTGCACACCCTAGTCTCTACAATGAGTTGCTATAGATTTGGAAGAAAGATTTCGACGCGTTCTACAGTTCCATCCCGTTTCCACCCAAGCGAGCAAGATGCACTGACACTGCGTTGACGTAAACGACTATAGATTTCTACAGTAGATTTCAAACGTCGTAAGCACATAGGTACCGATAGATAGTATTAATCTGAAACGGATCACCGACTCTCGACCAATGACGTGATGGAGCGGTTCTAATCGGCCCGATTTGTCACTTGAACTAAGAGCTAGCCAAGAAAATTTATTTATTTATGTTAAGGAGAACCAACAGCTTCAAATAAACAGTATACAACAGGATAAAAAACGGAAAGCCAATTACAGGAACTCATAGGTAGTAAAGTAGTCTTAAATAAACTAAAGTAATGCTAGCATTAACACGCTTACACATGCGCACAAAAGTCGGAAAAAGAAAACGTTAAAAATCAAAAAAAAAAAAACGAAATAGGTGTTAGGTTGTCACCACTGACTGTGGAAACTCTTTACATTTATGTGCCATCTTAAAAAAAACGAAACCCCTATAGAGGTACGAAACCCCCTCTAGTCTGTGAGCCATATCATTATCCACCATTTTCGTGACACATGCGATGTTTGTTATATCTGTTTTTCTTGTGTCATGCGGATGACGTAAAAGTGACGTATTTTGCATACAGCGGGGCTAAGATGCCAAGCTGATATCCTGATAATCGCTGGATAAGACGATAGTTTGTCGGCACGTTCTGACAATTTCTGATAATTTTAAACAGTTCTGTCAAATGTCTTTGCATTTGGTAGCTGTCACCGTCGCGCTATCCGTGCAACTTCAACTTATAGCATTATCTTATGACATTCGTGGATAACCATCTTAATTCTTAGGCCCGTTGGCTGTAATTAATAATTATACAACGTGTTTTTGCAGCTTAAATTATCTTAATTTCTCAAAGAAACTGGTATTCTAATTAGCTCCATTTAGAAAATAACTACTAATTTAATTTTATCTCAAAACAGATTTGCATGTGTGTAAACGGAGTATGAGTATTCGACAGGTCATTGATATGTCATAGTTGTCAGTTACTTAGTAAAGTCAATTCTTATGCCCATTTTACATTAGCGGTTGATGCAACATTTAATTATTTTGTTTGAGAAATTAATAAAATAAAACTTACCGAATTCAATAAATCTAACTATGCCATTCTGTTTCTTTAATTATACCAAGCCACATGACGAAGTTAAAGCAAATGCTCAAGAACACCCTGTAGTATGGCACACTTACTATAGAGATTTCGCGGCTCTGTGAATTGTACACCAATTTCCGTGACTAGCTCTCCGTCTATAAATGGATAGAACCGAGACCTGTGTGCTTACCATGAGTTGTGGCCGTTTTAGAAAGCGGCGTTCGGAGGTATGTCCATCTCGCTCCTGCCAGAGTAATGGTAGGAGATAAGGTCCGACCGGGATTTTGGTCTCGGCAGTCTCGGCAAAAAAGGGCCGAGATTCTCGGGTTGTTTTCGACCATGCTTTGTTTTCGATTGCGACTGCGGCATTCGAAAGTAAGTCCCACTCGCTCCTACCACTCTGGCGAGAGCGAGACGGACATACTGTCGAATGCCGCAGTCGCAATCGAGTGCAACTCATGGTAAGCACACTTTAATCGGAAACGGATCACCGACTCTCGATCGATGAAGTGATAGATTGGTAGAACCATCGGCCCGATTTGTCGCTAAATTGATGTAACCGAGACCTTTTTATATTTATTATTTTTTTTTCTAACAGAGGGAATGCATTTTTGCATCCGCGCTAGCGTTGGAAATTCAGGAAAAAATCGAAGTTATTTTTTCATGATTCAATGAAACTTTCGGTTTTTTCCGAAATTTTCGGGTTCAAAACAATTAAAAATGTAACTGTCACCCTTTTCATCTGTTCCAATTGTTTCTTCCTCAATGTCATCGATGTAACTGTTGTAAAATGTAGACAAGGAATAACAAAGTCAACCTTATAGCGGTTAACTTTTGAAAATTCCACCAGAAAAACTCGTGTAGTTTTGTGGAGCATTTGTCAGCATAATTTAATTTAAATTTTTGTCTTAAAAAAAAAAACCCATTCCGTCACAATTTTATTGGAAAACGAAATGGACGTTTCAAATGTATGGAAAGTTTGAGACACTTTTTCTCATACTAAAAACGACCCGTCAAACTTAACATTCTAACGCTTAATAGCTACTCAAAACTCCATCCATTCATGTGCTTGTCCATGGCTCTAAAGTATAACCGTCTCGGTCATACCATTACTCTGGCAGGAGTGAGACAGACAACTCATGGTAACCACACTTATCATACAACAGACAATTTTCCAGAAAAACCCCGTTTATATTGCACGCCAGTGAGAGACAGAATTAGGAGAGACAAGGAGGGAAAATTTCACGGCAAATATTCCCCTCCTGTGTCACTGTGTCTCGAAAATCGATTCTTGACCCCTTTTGGGGGCCGCCTGTCCCGAGTACAAGTCATAAGCTTTAGAGGCATGTGGCGAACGGGGCACGAAGTCATCTTTGTTACGGTACTAAGGCTGGATTTGACCAAACTTTTTAACCAAGAGTAACGCTTACTCTTGGATACTAATGTCAAAATCTCATAGCAATTTGACGTTACTATCTGAGAGTAAGCGTTATTCCCGGAATAAAAATTTGGTGAAACGCAGCCTTAGTAGTCTACTTCGGTACGGTAATGTTTGATAATGGATTAATATCTTTATTTTTAAATTTAGGCACATTGCAATGCTTAATTAGTAAAAATATTTACTACTAGCTGGTGCCCGCGACTTCGTCTGCGCAATATCTTTATAAATTGTAGCCTGTGTTATTCTGATGTATAAGCTATATTATTGTTAAGTTTCATTAAAATCCATTCAGCAGTTTTTACGTGAAAGAGTAACAAACATCCGAACAAACTTTCGCGTTTATGATACTAGTAGGATATGTGGTTCTACAAGAAACCATTATCAAAAGAAAATAGTGTAACAGAAAGACCACAAAAAAATTAAATAGTGACAGTGACGTCACGAATGTACGAACGAACATTACGAAATATCCATTATTTAAGGCTGGTGAAAGTTAATGAATTAAAACATACCCAGTCACACTTAACATAACAAAAATACAACATTAAAAGTACATAAAGTTACACGCCTAAGTCACCCCGCTTCGCTCCCGGTGCAATAGTGCCCATTCCGCTCGCCGCGTTGCCGCGTTGAACCGCAATGGAGCGTATGATCAAAAATCCGAATATATCGGGAAAATCGCGTGTCATTGTCGGTACGGTCACGTCTTTAAATATCTATACACTTCGGAACTTATTACAGGACGAAGAAGGGTCAAAATTAAATACAGATACATATATATTTATGGAGCCGACCTTACAAAAAGAGACGGCCACAGATCTCTCACAACTTGGGGCACAGGGGAAGGTGTCTATGGACCAATTACGGCACCTTACGGAAACCGAGATTAACAAACGGGGTCCCTCGTTCTCGAACTATGTCCTTAACAGCGTCCTAGCCTAGTTGGTAGTGACTGCCTACGAAGAAGGTCCCGGTTTCGAATCCTGGTCAGGGCATTTATTTGTGTGTTTATCAAAAATATTTGTTCCTGGGTTATGAATAAAATAAAAAATGATCTTGCAAAAATGGACGGGGAGCATTTTAGGTTGGTTAGATTGCTTCGAAAATTTATCCTCGTCAGAAAGAGTTACTAAAGGTGCTAATTAAATTAATATCATAACATTTATTGACTTACTAAATAAAATAGACACACAAATACAGAACAAAAATGTAAAAATTTGGGTCAGAACGATTGATGTGATGATACAAAACCATAAATGTTTCGTACGAAAAAGAGCTTACTGACGTAAGCATTAAGTGTCTAATTCATACACAGAACTACCAACTATTAAAAGTATTCACTGTTGGCACTTACGGAACGTTACGTTCCAAACAAGACTATATGAAAAAGTCGCAACTGATGCACTTTTATTTTATTTTTTAGGCCGATCGGGTATCCAGTTATTTTATCCTATATACCATATTATAACATGTATTTTCTGAACGGCTCTCGCTCGTCCTCATTATGTTCAAAGCAAGCCTCTATTACATAGTGTACATAACATAACATACTTGCTATCAAAGCTATGCCAGTACCGCGCGGCATGTTAACTTGATAATTGCTTTGGTGCTCAGATAGTATGTATATCTTAACTATGTTGTATCTATATTGTAAACTATGTCACTGCTTACCTTGGAGCACTTTGAACTATGAGTAACATTACTCGTGTTGTGATAGCTCGGTATTTTGTCTGGGATGTAGGATAACAGCTTAGAGCAACACGGGGCTTCCAAGTTTTTTTTATGTTACCACGGTGTTAAAGCGGTCACTGTAGCTTATGGACACTTGCAACTCCAGGCTCACATGCGCGTACCATTAAAATTTTGTACACTCCTTTTTTGAACCCCATACTGTAATCTTTCGGGAAAACCTCGGCTCATTCCACAGCCGGAGCGCTCGCGGAGGAGATTCCTCTGAAACCACACAGTGGGCGGCCATTTTGGTTTTCAATGTGTGTGGACTGTGGATGAGCGCCCTGCCGATGGCGAGCGGTGCGATGGTGAAAAGTGGACGTTGGCAATGATCTGCTACTTCAAAATCCAAAATACAATTATTTACCTATCTACAATCGTGTTTATGCTAATTAAATTTTTATTCGCTTCGTTAATAAATAATAGCAATACTCGTATTTTATTTCAAAAGTGTGCGTGGGTAATATAAAACTCCCACGGACACTTAGAGATCATGCAGAATAAGGAAAAGAGTGTTTTCCTGAAAAAGAATCACTCAAATTACACGACGGAGCTTAAGGTAATCGGTAAACATTTAAAAAATAAAGATTCCGATGAATTGGGAACCTTCTTATAATTTAAACTTTCGTGAGTCATACTGATATTAAATTGCAACGGTTAACACTCACGTATTTTTATCACAATAGGCGTGACATGTTTCGACTGCATCGGGCAGTCATCGTCGGACAGACAGCGGTGTTGTCACCTTTGCGGCTCGGGCATCACTCAAAAAATATTATTGTGATAAAAATACGTGAGTGTTAACCGTTGCAATTTAATTTCCTCCTTTTTGGAAGTCGGTTAATGTTGGTAGATAGTTGCATATTAAGTACTAGCTTTTACCCGCGGCTTCGCCCGCGTACTAAACGTGATTTTCAACCGTCTACAAATGAGGAGGTTCTTAGTTGGGCCCGTATATTTGTATGTACCTACATATGCATGTTTGTCCGCTATTATCTTGCGGTTGGCTGAACGGATTTAAATTAAATGGAATGAATGGTTGTCGCAAAAGTGATCAAACTGAAAAATTCAAGTTGGCGGCTGTTTCTCAATTTTGACCTCTGATTTGTTTTAAAGAACCTCTCGAACCCATTATATGTGCCTACCGAACTTTATCACGAACTTAACTCTATAAATTCAAGATGGTGGCCGTTAATGGTGGCGTTGGTGGTTCGTTAGAAAGAACCTTTCGGATCCTCGGATATCGATTTTCATCACGATCAGATCATAACTGAAGAAATTCTAGACGATGGCCGTTTTTCTCAGTTTTAACTTCAGATTATTCATAAAGAGAACCTCTCGGAAATCGATTTTAACACAATCGGATCAAAATCGAAATAATTCAAGATGGCGGCCGGATCTCGCAGTTTTTACTACAGATTCATTACTGAGGAATCTCTCGGATCCCCAAATACCGATTATTATCAAGGTCGGATTAAAACTCAAAAAACGCAATTCTGATCCAGGACCTATTTTAGATTTAAGGTAGCCAGAGGTAGGTCGTTAGGTAAGTTACACTTACTGTATATATTTCCCATGTTGACTTTTTCACCCCATTTCGTACTCCTATTTACTCATTTCTCGTTAGGAATACTTCTGTGAATAAAATAGTCTAATAAATCTTGTTTCCCGATATACAATCAAATCCCACTTCACCCCTTTAGGAGGAGAATTCTAAAAAATCCTAGCTATTTACCGCAGCTTCGCCCGCGTACAAAATAAATGCTCAACCGTAACGTAATTTCAAAATCAAGTTGGCGGCTTTGATTCGTTATAAAGAACCTCTTGAATCCTTTGATATGTACCAACCGAGTACATATTACGATCAATGTTGACTTCTGATTCCTTAGAAAGAACGTTTCGGATTCTCAGATACTGATTTCCATCACGATCAGATCATAACTGACGAAATTTCAGATGGCGGCCTTTTCTCGCAGTTTTGGCTCCAGATTCATTGTAAAGAACCTCTCGGATCTTCTTTCTTATCTCAATTATTTTATTTTATTTTATTTTAATTAGAAGGTGAATTCTGAAAAATCCTTTCTTAATGCACCCCTACACCTTAATAAGAAACCTACGTGCCAAATTTGAAATTCTAGAAACAGAAATAAACAACAAAACGACACTCATATTGATATTTTGAGATTTCAACCCCATCGCACCCCAACAGGGAAGATGGTGTATCATACGTCCACCTCATTGGATTTCAAAATGGTTGTTGTTTTTGATTTCAGCGACCCGATAAACCATAAAAACGATAATCATGATGTTTTTTGACTTTCTTACCCCTTTTTGCCCTCTTAGGGGTTTAATTCTCAAAAAATCAAATACACGTCTTTACTCAGTTATCTTTAGAAATACTCTTGTGTAGTTTTTAATAAAATAGTTTAACTAATCATATTTCCCCATACATAGTTTGTACCGTCATTTCTCCCCGCTTGGATGTGAATTTTGAAAACTCCTTTGTTTGTGCACCCCTACGCCTTATAAGGAACCTAAGTGTTAAGTTTGGAATCTATAGAACCAGAAATAAATAACAAAATGACACCCATATCTATATTTTTAGAGTTCGACCCCCTCGCGCCCCAACAGGGAAGATGGTATTTCACAATCGCCACGTTAGATTTTAAAATCGTCGTTGATTTTGTAATCAGCAACCCGATAAACCAGAAAACGATACCCATGTTGTTTTTTTTACTTTTTCATCCCTTTTCCCCCTTATATGGGTTGAATTCTCAAAAAACCTGAAACACGTGCTACCTCATTTATCTTTATAAATACTGCTGTAAAGTTTCAAATAAATACTGCTGTAAAGTTTCAAATGGAATAGGCCAACTAATCTTGTTTCCCCATAAAAACTTTGGACTTCCAAATCACCCCCTTAGAGGGTTGAATTTTGAAAAATCCTTTCTTAGTGCACCTCTAGACTTTATAAGAAACCTACGTTTCAAATTTGGTATCTCTAGGACCAGCGGTTTGGGCTGTGCGTTGATATGTCAGTCAGTCAGTCAGTCAGTTAGTCATTCAGTCAGTCAGTTTCTTTTTTATATATTATATAGATAAAAACCCCCGCAAGGTGGACTGATGACCTGGTGAAGGTCGCAGGAGTCCGCTGGATGCGGGTGGCGCAGGACCGGTCATTGTGGAAATCTTTGGGGGAGGCCTATGTCCAGCAGTGGACGTCTTTCGGCTGAAATGATGATGATGATGATAGATAAAAACACCTTTTTTGTATTTGATGAGAAACCTTTACACATAAAATAAAGTCTCTAGCTAAACAGAAAACCTTCCGCCATACAAACTTTCAACACCCTTTTCACCCTTATAAGGGTCGAATTTTCGAAATCGCTGAAATTACTTTTTGTAAACTCTAATGAGGATTCTTTTCACAAAGTTTGTAGTCTATAACTAAAAGGGAAACGATTCCGCCATACAAACTTTTAACACACTTTTCACCCCTTTTGGGGTTGATTTTTCCAAAACGCTAAAATTACTTTTTTTGTATTTTTATAACAAACCTCTACACCAACTTTTGAGTCTCTATCTAAAAAAAAAAACTTTCTTCCATACAAACTTTCAACCCCGATTTAACCCCCTTAGAAGATGATTTTTTCAAAACCCTTTCTTATTCGTTACCTTCGTTAAACACCTAACGTAATGTGAAAATTTCAGGATCATACGTTTAGTAGTTTCGGCTGTGCGTTGATCAGTGAGTCAGTCAGTCAGGACTTTTCCTTTTATATGTATAGATAAATATGCAAAATCATAATATACGCGATTATTTGGTCCCTGTGTATGACATGCCTCCAAGATACTAACGTATACAAATTAATCAAATTTAAATATTGAAAATCCATCGTTTGTTTTATAATTAAACATCATTTTTAATAAACACTTATCAATAACGAATTATACGTAAATCCTGTTTTCTTTTCACTTTTACAATACACAGTCTTTAGATTTGCTAAGCGCGCCGGGCGCAAAACGTAATCACAAAAACTATCACACAAATACTCAATGGCTTGATGAAAGTTTAACTACAAACAATCAGAAATGGCATTAACTAATAAATAAATAAATATTGTGCGACAATCTTACACAAATCGACCTAGTCCCACAGTAAGCTCAATAAGGCTTGTGGTGTGGGAACTAGACGACGATATATATAATATATAGATACATATAAATACTTAAATACGTAGAAAACATCCAGAACTCTGGAACAAATGTATGTGATAAACACACAAATAAATGCCCTGACCAGGATTCGAACCCGGGACCTCCTGCTTCGTATATAGGCAGGGTCACTACCACGGAATATATTAATAAGGATTATTTATTTCTGTGGTCACTACCGACAGTACCGACTAATCTAGGAGGCCGTTTACAGTCAAATTGACGCTGCTTTTGGGATTATATTAACAACCATTTACTTAATTTTACTTACCAAACTGTGTAAATGTCATTCACTGGGTCAGTGTCATCCACTGGGCCATCTAATTTATACTTTAAAAGTAAAAATATTGTCGTACAAAGTTGTTTATACAGGTTTAAGTAGTGACAGCACGACGTCAGTTTGAAATCGATCCGGCGCCGTAATGCGTGACTCCGTAATATCTAGAGCGTAATTGATATCTTTCGTCCCTTGGCCAACAATGTGAGGGGGGAATAAATATTGCCGGTCGGTTCACAAAGGCAAGGGACAAGGGACTTGATTTTAGTTTGTTTAAAGATAATTCGAGAGGGTAGTTTGACCGTTTTTGAAATATCTGAACGTCTTGAATTTAGCTAACTTAGGCTGCGTTTTACCAAATTTTTATTCCGAGAATAACGCTTACTCTCAGATAGTAACGTCAAATTACTATGGGATTTGACATTAGTATCCAAGAGTAAGCGTTACTCTTGGTTAAAAAGTTTGGTCAAATCCAGCTTTAGTACCGAGGGTTCCGCACTAAGAATGCTGGGCCTTTCGTGACTTTAAAAACTACTTAAAAATACTTTTTAATACTTACTACTTAATACTTTTTTAGGTACTTAAAATACTGGTGGCAAGGAGCTCTCAGTGTGTGGCAATTATACGGTTTTCGGATTTTCTCCTGTACTTGTGCTACAAGCTCTTGTTTTTTGGCAAATTTTGTGATACTAGGTCAACTGGAAGTACCCTATACGTATTGATTCCTATTGCAAATGTATGTGAAACGCGACAAACGGTCGTATCTTTAGATTGCGTTGACGTAGAGGTTTGGTTTTTAAACGCTTTCAAGGGCCCGCAGATCTTTGTTTGTGGTATTAATTTCAAATTGCTACCTCTACGCGTTCTCGAGATATAGGGTCTTGACAGACAGACGGACGGACGGACAAAAAAGTGATCCTATAAGGGTTCTATTTTTGAAGTAAACAACCCAAATCCATACTTACATACTAAAATTATAAATGGGAAAGTGTGTGTGTTTGTTTGTCCGTCTTTCACGGAAAAACGGAGCGACGAATTGACGTGATTTTTTAAGTGGAGATAGTTGAAGGGATGGAGAGTGACATAGGCTAATTTTTTATTTTTCTAAACAAAAGCAAGTCCCAAATATATGAGAACCCCCGAAGTTGCTAATGCAATTGGATCCTACGAGGAAAACTCGATCCGCCTCAGATGTACGCCTGTTAGTTCTTAACCATTTGACGAGCAGTTAACTGTTACTTAGCGCTGCAGGACTTGTGCTCCTTAATTGAATTGCCATCCTTCGGTGCCGCTACAGCGTAGATTAAAGCTTAAGGGGGTACAATAAAGGGAAGATATACTCGTAGTTTGGAAAACTAAGTTTGGCAGTAGATTTTTGTTTTTCTGTACTCCGTGGACGCGAATAAGCCGACACTTTAACTGTGTATTCTGGACGTTAAATTAAGGTAAAAATGTTATACGAATTTTGTGATTTTTAAGCAATTTTTTTTTCCATTTTTGAAAAAGTCGTAACCATAAAAGAGTTTTAAATATTTTTTTGTGGTAGGGGTTTTGGCGAAGTTGTTTCAATTTCTAATATAACTCAATAAATACCTATGTCAAAACTAAAACTCATAGATAGTGGAAGTACTCGTGGAGGAGTATTGCAGAAGGCCTAGTATAAAAATTGTACGACATTAACTCCTCGACCGCGTTAGCGTATCGGGAGTTCAAATTATGTTTGCCGTTTATTTAAATCATCCGGCAACTTTCATATTTTGACCCCTCGATACGCTAACGCGGTCGAGGAGTTAATGTCGTACAACTTTTATACTAGGCCTTCAGTAAATAATGCGCGTTTACACGAGTTATAGTGAAAAACAGTTATCGTGAAAGATGAAATTATCTCTTAAGCCAAATCCAGATAATTTCATATGATATTAGGCTCCAAATTCGATAAGGATACACCGTTAAAGACTGTCGGGTTATTGGCGCCCGCGGCGTGTGCCTCCCTGGTTTTCAAAGTGAATAAAAAACGTAGCCATTTAGAAAACAAAAACAAAACCTGCCAGACTTGGTTTGGCAGACTGTACGAGGTTTTGCTATTAACCTTGTTCTGGACAAATTAATAAAAGGTAAAGGTCAAGATTCGCTCACGAAAAAAATCTAGGATGCATCTCTTTAGGATACCTACCTCACAAAGAGGCGAAATATGTATCGGGTTTTTTACCATCGATGGTGGTTAGTTATATTTATTTGTTTGTTTTTTGCGACGCGAGGCTGGGACAATGAATTGCATGCGAAAATACGCAAGTAAGTATAACGGGTTGCCACTCATTGACTTGCACGTTTAGCAGAATAGAGAAGGAATTATGTCGCTATTAATATAGAATTCCGCAAAGTAACGTCCGATTCAATAAATTACTGAAAGGCTATTTAATGCGCTCAATTTTAGCTATTAAATTGTTTTCCTGGCATGACCGGTTTTGGCGATATTACGCTAAATATGTTATTAAACTCCAAATTAGATTATGTTCAGAAAATATGTTAGTGCTTTTTGAAGCTTCGTATCTCTAGAACTGTAAGACCTACGGTGATGCAAGTAAGCTCTAATTGTTCGAAAACGAATACAGTACAGTAGAATCCTATTAGCACGACTCCGCATAAAACAACCAACCGGTGTTAGCGACGTAGATATAGGCAGATTGGTTTTCATACAGGCCACTATGAAAGTGCATCCGTATAGTACGACTGCTTATATCGACGGACCGCTTTTAGCGACGGGATTTCACTGTGGTATACTTCTGACGTTTCGTGACCTATGGTTCTTTAATTTAACTTCAACAACTAATAATTGTCCGCTTTTTTTTCACGCACTACGCAGGTAGCACATTTTTTTTTGCTTGTAAAATACAGTTTCATACTTGCCTAAAGAGTTCAAACAACATAACAAAAATGCATAAGGTAAAAGTACCAGTGCTCGGCGCTGCACTAGTATTCGACATGGGCGCTTTATGTCAAAGTAAAGTATAGTTGGTTTATTTCGAATATAGAAAAATTTTCGTTGTTCAAATTTGACCTATATGACTTTGACATAAAGTGCCCATGTCCAATACTAGTGCAGCGCCGAGCACTAGTACTTCTACCTTACATCTCGCTTTGCTATTAAGTAGAATATGGCTGGCGTGAAACTTTATTTTCAATAGCTACCATAGGATTTAGTTGAATTTTTCTACAGACTTGTCTCTCGAATACCCATGATTGGTGTAAGTGGAAAGGGGGGGGGGGGGGTTAGTCTAGGAAGTTCGGGTGACTCTTAAGCTAAATAGTCTTAAACTAAACAGCTGGAAACTTTGCGGTGGTGTTCAGATTAAATCCTTGCGGAATGTTTGAGTAAGGCACCACTAGACTGAGTGATTTTGCGTTAAATTTAAAACTTAGCACGATAGGAAACCTTACCTTACCGGGAACCTTAGTCACTTTTTTGTAGTATATGACATCTCTTTCAATTTTTAATTCATATATAGTAGTTAAATTTGCCTACTTAAAACATGAATGAAAACATTTATTATAAATAATAAATGATTTAATTCATGCTTTACAATTGTAACTATTGTCAATTTATCTGCATTAATTGATTTAAGTACTTGAATGTGTCTTTCCCCTTCAATGCTCGTCTTAGGATTATTCCGTATTGGTTTAAATGGGGCGGGAGTTCGTGTAGGAAGTTGGCTGAATCTAGTCTTATACTAAACAGCAGGAAACACTAACTTTGCGGCGGAGTTCAGGTGAAATGTACTCGGAATGTTTTTGGAGTACGGAGTAAATAATTCGCTGCTCAAAATGTTATTTTCCGTCACACTTGCTCGTAAATAGTAATATTATATGCAAGCATAGGTACTTAGAGTTAATGGGCTGTATTAAGCCCATGGTTGCAATGGATGTTCATACATTTTACGCGCTCGACGCTTGTAGCCGTCGCTCACCGCGGAGTACTGTGAACTGTGCTACTATTATTACACTACAGCTAATCATTATTGTTTATTTTTCTACCTAGTACGTTTATTTGTTTCCTCGCAAATGTGATGAAAAGTATTGTATGTATCACGGGCGGTACAAGAATTGCTAAATCGTGTTCAAATCAAGCTCTCGTCAATTTATTGTTATTGTTTATCGCCTTTAATACACAATGTACTATTGCGTAATTGTATTGTACAAACTTGCACCTGGATTAATGTGTTGTTTTACTAAAGCGCTGTTTTGTTGTAACCAGGAGAGCTAGCATGGTTGCCATTTTATCGCTTATCACGCTATGCGTCACTTTCGCACATACATACTTGTTAGAACGTGACAGCAACGTCGGTAAACGATAAAAACCCGACCATCATAGACTAGTTGGGCCTTTGTTTGTATAACATATAAAGGCGCTGTTCACATTTAATCCGGATTCTCCACACGCCGCTCCGGGGCCTTAATTACCATGACGTCTTAGGGCATTTTCAGAAAAAAGTGCGCCATTTTAATGAAAGTGGGTCCTAGATTTTCGATAAATACAAAAATATTGTCAGTTTTGTAACGGCCCATACAAAATGTATGAAAAATGCGTTACGAAACTGACCAAAAAAAACGGGAAACTATTTTAAATCAATATAGTACTCGTGATTCTGGTTATAAAAAACCCAAATCTTCCTATATTTAAAAAATATGAGGAAATGGTACCCTATTTTTGAAAATGCCCCTTGTTGACGACCTAAACAAAGATTCCATCGCTGTTCCTGGTCCCAATGACCTTTGATCTGCATATCTTAATTTTCGAGTATTTTTTAAGGCCTATTACATTAAGCGCAACATCCTTAAGAAAATTTGCTTATCATATTTACTTAAATATTAACTATATTCGCGATATACGGTATCAAACTTTGGTAATTTTAATCCAAAATAACAGCTTTTTGTACATAACTTTTGTACCAATAAGTTTAAAATTAAAATCTCTTACGCCCTTAGATACTTCAAATAGGAACAGCGCGCGTAGCCAAGATGCCAATCGCTCACGCTTAATAACGTATCGTAGTTACCTCTCTCTATCACTCTTCCTTATTAGTGTGACAATGACAGTTGCGTTTCGTTAGCGACTGAGCGTGAGCGATTGGCATCTTGGCTACGCACCCAGTTATATATAGATTTCGCATGTAACACTTAACAGCTTAACTTTTATTTTAATATCAGAAAATATGCTTTTTTAGATCATTTTTGAGAACATCAAATTGAAATTGTAATTTAAATTGCAGACGACTATTAAGCTAAGCCACATGACGAAGTTAAACCACATGCTCACAGCCTGTATAATACCTAGACTAATAAGATATATATAGTCGGCAAGCAGAACCTTGCTCTAGGTGATAGGTTGATATTGACATAGCAAGAGTATTCCAAACTTTATTAATTATGTTCTAAGTTATATACACGCTGAACTAAACTCATCTCGTAGACAGCGGAGAGTGGAATCAAAGGATAAAAGTTTATGTGCGTTGACAGAAATTGTAGAAATCGTTTGTGTTGTATTCTTGTTGAAATAGTTTACGCAGTTTATTTTCTATCATGCTGATTTTGCAATATCTACCGTATTGTCGCTCATCAGGCGGCGCAAATTACATATTTATGAAGTTGAAATTACATTACAGACTTATAAGATACAGTTACAAACCGAGATGTGTGGTATATAGGAGGAAAGTCCGAAAGAAGAAAAAGGTGCCCACTCGGCGGGTGCTACGGAAACTGAAGAATGAGACGTGTAATGGATTAAGTATGGTCAACTTTCTATTTAGGGACCCGTTTTCCATTTTTAGTGACAATGATCTGTCTGATTTAGAATTTAATTCTTTATAAGGCCCCAGTTATAGATATACAGTGAGTAAGTCTAATATGGGCGATAAATTTAACCAAACATAGAATTCATTAGTGTTATCAATAATTAAAACATATTTTTAAGTTACACTTAATTATGACCCCATAATTCATTTTTTAATAAACTTTTCAGCAGCAATGGACTATAAAAAATTTGACGCTGACAGTTGTCAACGAATGTTTAACGCGAGTGTGTTTGCATTACATTGCGGGCCGAATTATTTTCTATGGATAAAATTTTAATTGCATTTCCATTTGAATAAGTGGTGAACGGTGCTGGTCACACATACTGTAAACATTTTATAACAATACTTATCTAATAAGCTTTCTTGTAGTGACTGTTTGTTTACCCAAATAAATGAAAAAAAAAAATTTAAAAGTTACCTAATTACATTTCTTATGTCCTATACTAACCACCGTTAAGAGGTTCGCCCGTATTAGATTTACACACTGTATACTACGTGAAAGTTAAATACACAATCATGTTTGAAATGCACATGTCTTGTGCCAGTATGAAAGCATTGTCAAAGTTTTTTTTACTACGACGGTGACAAACAAGCATGCAGGCCGTATGCTGCTCGTGGTAAGCGGTCACCGTAGCCTATGGACGCCTACAACTCCAGGGGTGTTACATACGCATTGCTGACCCTTTAGAAGTGAGGTTTGAAATGCTCCCGACAGTGATGGAACGTGGGTCCACTATCGCCCCTAGCGTCGAATCGATTCGTGTTAATCCCTATTGTATTGAATACTTATGGTCTTTAAAATGTATTATGTATAAAATAACTGTTTCGCGTTAAAACAAATGATTTTCGTGAAATAAATATTTCAGTTAAGTCAATTTAAATACCATTTGTTTTCGTAAGCCGATTTATTCAGTGGTGACGCATTCATTTCAGACATATTCAATTTGATTCGTGAACGTTCAGGCGTCCATTTGGAATTAATTTATTTAAGAGTCCACATGATAAAATAAAAGAGAGCTAGATCTATAATTGCAAGAGCACGCAAAGAATGAAAAGGCGATAGTAAGCGGGCGCGTCAAAATAAACCTCGTAATCAGATAATTGCAGTTTACAACTAAACTACAATATTTGTAGATAAAAGCTTATACCAGATTTAAGAACCTATTATTACTCAACTATTTATCTAAGAATCATGTTTATATATTCAATGGTTACGATGTTCTGGCCAAAAACATGAAAAAATGTTTGAAAAATAAAAGTATCGACGCTTTTTGAAGGAAATATGTTGAAGTTTTATGTATGTGAACATCAGGTACCTAATTGTTATCAATATTGAGATCCAGACTTCTGAATGATAACAATTTGAACTCTGTGCCCTCTTAACGGGAAATATTAATTTTCCACTTTATATCGGGAAAATAGCTTTTAAGTATTTAATACAATAGGTCGGCAATATTCAATTTGTTGGATTAATTAATGATTTCATGCTCCAAATATGATGAACGAAATATCGAGAAATTATCTTTCATTCCATGTTTTAATAATCGGCTTTAAATAACTGGTGGAACGTTCGTTACAAGTAGTATATTTGGACAAAAATATTCAGTGTGACATGGTCCTCTTTTTTTGTTAAATATTTTAACAACTGGCCACTGCGGAACATCAAAAACAGAAATAGATTAAAAAAGTGATGTAAATATTATTCAGTAGCGAACAAGTCAGATAAATGTTTTTTTTTTTCAGTTTCAGTTCACTAAAGTAAGAGTATTATTATATTTATTATACAATTGTAAAGCATGAAAGTTTAGATTCATGTTTTTAGTAGTCACACTACGATATAATTATGTATATGTATATATATATTTATAAATTGAAAGAGATGCATACTCGTATATACAACAAAAAAGCCGCGTAAACAGGAGGTTGCTGGTTCGATCCCAAACCTGGGCATAGTGGGCATTGATATGTAAACATTCGGGATTATGAAAATCCGATGATAATATTTCGGAATATTTGGGTGATCCCACACTAGCATCCGACCCAAACTCCAAGGAACCAAGAACACCCCATCGGGTCTCTTGCCATCATCCCTGAAAAGCAAGTCGGCTCAAAGAGAGCAGACCCATTGATGGTGGCAAGAGACCGACGGATTATGTCATTAAGCGACGCATGTCTCGAAAAACTGCCTGCACTTTTTTTAGAACATACTCGTAATCCATGGATTATGACATGACTGGGACATGTCCCAGTCGGTCCAATATATATTGTGAGCAAGTTCACTGAATCGTGTCTCTTACAGTTGATTTGAACGCGTAAGTTCGCTAAACTGGCTTCGTTATCTCACACGACTGAGCACTGAGCAGTGCATCTCGAGCGCAAATAAGTGCGAGAGTTGAAACTTGAATAATGTATGAAAATTATCACTTAACTCCTTATTACTGTTATACTTTTATCGGATTATCACTTTCACTGGTATGGGTGTTGTCGATTTTCAATTGTCATCTGGATTAACTTATTAACTTGAAATTGAATCTTCCGAGGTGAATTTTACGGTACGAACTTTAAGAGTCCTAACGCCTTTAATTTTTTTTTTACTCCGACGGTAACAAACAGGCATACGGCCCGCATTATGGTAAGCGGTCACCTTAGCCTATGGACGCCTGCAACTCCAGGGGCGTTGCCGGCCATTTAAAAGGAAAGGAGGATTCGCTGTGTTGACAGCTAAAGGGGCAAGCTTTGCTCCGTGGGTCCCCAGCTGCCAACACAGTGAATCTACTGTAGAAATCTATAGTCGCTAGTCTACGTCAAGTCATTGTCAATGTGCTCGCACTTGTGATGCAACTGTAAATAACGTGTCTAATTCTATTCTTCCAAATCTATAGCAACTCATTGTAGAGATGTCTGGATCGAGACATGAAACGCTGACATTAGTATGCCTTCAACCCCGATTGCCGGTCATCGTTTCCCAGACCAATGTGGGGTAAACCGCACCCCGAGCCACACCTAGGTCGGACATTTTACCCGATAAGTTGATAACCTTGTTGTCTGCATTTGCAGGGATTGTGTCGGGGTTGACAACACCTAATTCCTGTTTATAAAAACCGCGCAAAGGATACTCCCCCATTTATGAATATAGGTAGTTTAAAAATGTTGGTGGCACGGAACTCTCAGTGTGCGGCAATTATAAGGTTTTCGGATTTTCTCCTGTACTTGTGCTAAGCTCTTGCCTTTTGCTAAATTTCGTGATTCTAGGTCAACGGGAAGTACCCTATACATTTTAATTCCTATTGCAGAAGTATGGGCAATGCGACTTATCTAAAAGGCCGGTTTGGTTTTTTCCCTGCTTCAAGGGACCGTAGACCTATGTATGTGGTATATCTCTTCACTTTCACAATGCACAGTCGTAATGGATTTGCTAAGCGCGCCGGCGCACTACCGACCAAAGCACTTGACCACAAAACTATCTCACAAATACTCAATGAATCGATGAACGTTATACTAAACAATCAAAGATGGCATTAATAACCAAATTGAAGCTGTTTTGGGATCATATTACCAACCATCCATACTAATATTATAAATGGGAAAGTGTGTGTGTCTGTTTGTCTTTCACGGCAAAACGGAGCGAAGAATTGACGTGATTTTTTAAATGGGGATAGTTGAAGGGATGGAGAGTGATATTGGCTACTTTTAGTCCTTCTAACGCGAGAGAAGCCATGAGCAAAAGCTAAAATAAAGCAGAAATTGCATCTTCACCTTGGGCTTAATAGACCGGCAATGTGCTCGACATATTACATGTAAAACCTTTTATCCCTCCGCTACACCCAGGGGACGTCCGATGAAATGACTATGTAAGTGCTAGGACCGCTAAGGTGTCTCAGTCGCCCTTGCGGTTGAAATTACAAGAGAGACGGAGAGGTACATTGCGGCGGTGCTCCGTACTTTATAGAAGAAAAATAGCCGCGAGTAACACAATTTTGTGACGGTCATAGATGGGTCATACATTACTCAAACTCGTATGTAGAAAAATTCAGATTCGAGTTAGTAAGACGACGATGTGGTCGGTGCTACAAGCAACAGCTCATTATGGATCGCTGAGCCAGCGCAGTTAGATAAATGGGCTCTCCCAAATACTTACACACTGTCCATTTGTCCATTCGTCGGATCGGTGTGGGCCTGCACCTGGAGGCCGGACAATTAAAGCATTGCGTTGCGTACCAACGTGTCCATGCTGCAGCTCGGTATAACCACCCAACTACGGGTTACTGTTTTCAGGGGGCCATGTCCCTCGTAAAAACCCGGATAGTCTAGAAAAGTCAATGATAAGTTGGTCAGGTCGATGGGGAAAGAGCACGCAGTCGATCGCCTACCCGATGGTCAGATCTGATAAAAACAATCACGGACTTGCTTATATCTCAAACTATTAAGACCGCCGAGGGTAGAAACGCTTGATAAAACAGCAATGAAGATGACAACTGAGAAGCGGACGACACTACGATTCTTCGGGAGTGTCTTGCTTCTCCCCTTCGCCAAATACAATTCGACGATTCCGATCCGATTCCACGGATTTGACCCGACCAAAAACACTGATTTTACACATACATATATTCCTTCGTTAGTCATGCACACTGTTTTTTTTATGAACTCTCTATTAACCTTTTAACCGCCATAGTCCGATATACAAGACCAACGTTTTCCAGCTCATCTCGCCGAAGTCTGATAAATGACAAATCTTCGTGTAATTTCGGGTGACGCGGCGACACGAGCACGCTCAATGAAAAATTCTAGGCGGTTAAAGGGTTTGCCTTAACTTGGCATGGGCTGACAATGCCGTGGTATAGATACATTTCTGCCAAACCGTTCGCATGAATAGGAAGTGTTGTTAAACGCTGCCAATTCGGATCGTGCATTGTTTTACCGGCCGGCTCGCGGCTGCCGCGGCAATCTCGCCCTTATCGCTTTGGCGGTTGGGTGACGTAAGACGCAGGAATGCCGTTGAAGTTGGCTTTTATACCGCGCGGGGACGAGGCGACTACGACTTACAATCGCTGTCAATGAAACTTCGAACAATGTAAACAAACCGCCATATTGATCGTTATTATAACCTAACTTTTAAGTTTTTTAATTCATCTTATGTTTAGTTTGTTGCGATAATACGACCGTTTCAGTATGATGGTTTCTGTGGTGTTTGATGAGGTAGTGTGAAAATACAAGGAGAAACAGTGACAAAACATGAGACGCCTTTTGTTAACATTGGTAGGAAGTTCCATTGACGGTGAATTATAGGAGTCACGTATTGGTGCCGTGATGTGATAAGCCTGTCATTTGTTTAGTGTATAATTGGGTATGTTTCATACCACTAAGTCTCAACGCCTTGCGATTAGCAGTCGATACTTGAATATCGCGACTTCAGGTTCCATAGAACTGTAATATTGTAAACCACTGCTTTAGAGCTAGGTATCTTATTATTTGTAAATATTCGCCTGTACAATCAACTGTTTAGCCTGTCTGTTAGTGTTAATTTTAAGGAATAAATGAATTAAACAAAACTAACATGTAAATCGTATATCATAAGTTCACAGCTACCTAAATTGATTACCTAAATGCGAAAGAAAATCATAACAAAAATATAATGAAAATGCCTACATCCTATATTTTTTTATCCGGCGGTCGCGAAGCCTAAAACGTGGCTTATGTGATAAATTTTATAAGGTTAAGATTGCTCGACCGAGTAGGGAGATGAGTTTATTAATGCTACGATACGACACAGCAAATCGTGTGGTGTAAAGAGCCCCGTAACGTTCTAACCGCCGGCCATTGAAAACAAGTTGGCGGTGTAAAAAACGCATGCACTGTTGCACGCTGTCATTGCGGACTCGACCTGATACATATACCGATGTAACAAATATTCGGATTCGCAAAATTCGATGCGAATATTGTAAACATTTAATTTATTGTACGTAGTAAAAATAACTACAGCACTATCGCTAGACTAATCCCGATGGGTATATTAAAAAGGTGCGAGGGAGGCTAGGGGGGCAAAGCCCCCCGCATAAATAGAAGCTACAGCACTATCGCTGGATTTACCACTACTATTTCAATAATGTGCAATGACGGCTCGGCGTGCTTAGCCAAAGATGCCAATCGCTGACGCTTAATAAAGTATCGTAGCTACCTCTCTCTATCACTCTTCCTCATTAGTGTGACAGCGACAGCTGCGTTTCGTTAGCGACTGAGCGTGAGCGATTGGCATCTTGGCTACGCACCCGGGGCCTAATAACAAATGCCAATTTCTCTTTCGCGAAGTACCTACTCGTATGTAGCAGAAATGTCACTAGCTGTCACTGCAACTTATTTGTTTAACTAAATATATCGACGTTAAACTTAAAGCACGTGGTCTTGGCGTTCCATCGCGTCTGTGTAACATTTTTACATATTCAACGACATTTTGTGTATAATATTGGCAAAATAAGGGGATACTCGTAAACCAGTATTAGCATTCGCATTCGCGAATATTATAAGCAAATATTCGTATTCCAAACACATTCTACATACATTTCTATAGAAAGTGTCACGTAAGGTTCGAACTGTCAAGCAAAGTATAAGAAAGATATTTCTTACCCAGTAGTCCGAAGAGCATTATTAAATTCTCGTTCGGAATTCAAAATCACGGCCGCAGGGCTGAGCCAAGGAATTTCTTACATTGGTAAATGTATTGATTCTGTTCATTTCAGTACAGAGTTTTTATTAGGTATACACAATCTCATCATACGATGAGTTAAAAAAATACTGATAATATATAGAGTTTAATTCCTATCATCAGGTATTTTAGACATAATATAATTTTCCTTTTTTAATCATAGATTCAGTATGATTTAAGGCCGTCCCCTATCCCAATGACCTCGGCGATTTGAGCTTTCTTCCCCTCCCGCTTCCTTTCCTCACCGGTTATACAATACGTCAATAAGCATAAGTCGTCACTTAGGAAGAGCTGCTTGTACTAGGACGCAACCCTATAAACTACTAGTGCCATCTTACACGACTGGCCCCCGTCGCCCGCGCAAGCATCTCGAGCCGGCGTTTTCGGAAAAATGCGTGTAAATAGCTTTTTCTCGAAAAGTACAAAACCTATCCAAAAATCAGTAGATGCGTTTAAAGTAAAAATAAATATATACTGCTTGTCTTAGTTTCTTGTACTTACGACGCATAATAAGGGAGTAGATACAGATTTAAGGTAGAAAAAAGGGTTTACGGTTATTTTTTTCTCTCTTGATGTATTATGTTTTTCGACAATTTAGTAGAACCAAATGTAGACCAAATACCTAGCTACATTATATATTTTTTTCAAGCGTTGTGCTTGGAGCTGAACAAAGCCTATTCACTTTAAAAACAGTGAAATATGTTAAGTGAAGTGTGTTAAGGCATTAAGTCCGCCTTTTGTACTTCTGTTAATGTGCAATAAAGTTTAAATAAATAAATAAATAATAAATATGCCGGGTAGCCCCTTAAAGTGGTTTTATAATTTAAAATCACGGAATATGTTCTATTAAAAACCCGAATGCAGCGCCACATACTGGGTATAAAAAAAAATAAAAAAATATATATATTCAGGGGCAATCTCACACAGATTGACCTAGTCTCTAACTGAGCAAAGCTTGTACTATGGGTAAGGCGACGATATAAATACTTGTATAGATGAATACACACATATATATAGGAAACGTCCACAACTTAAAAACAAATATTTATGTATTTATTTATTTAACGTTTATTGCACAAAAGAAAACCTTAACGTACAAAAGGCGGACTCAATGCCAGAAGGCATTCTCTACCAGTCAACCTTAAGGCAAAACAGAAAATTTGTGGGCGGTGCTACTAATAGTCAAAACCGAAATAGTAAGAACAAGTCAATCTATAAATATTAATTACATATACAGTAAATACATTATATAAACATAAATACATACATACATATATATAGATAAATACGAGATTCATCGAAAATAAACTCTAAACTTTCAATCTGCTAGCAATAAGAGCACGGACAGACCTTATATTAAATAATAAATATTCGTGATAAACACACAAAATACATTTATAAGCATACATTTATTTGCATACCAAAAAATGCTTGTGGTAACAAAAATAAAATCTAACGAGACCCATAAAACAACATATTTAAATCTGCCTCATCGTCACTTATTTTGTCTCGAGATCCGTTAATTTTTTTTCAACCGACTTCAATATTTCAAAAGGAGGAGGTTCTCAATTCGACTGAATTTTTTTTTTTATTTTTTTTTTTTTTTTTTTTAATGGATGTTCACTCATAACTCCGTCATTACTGAACCGATTTGAATTTTTTTTTTGTTTTCTAAAAGTAGACGGTTCCTGGTTGGTCCCGTTTTTTTCAAAATCCATTTCTGATGATGGGATCCATGAGGAACTGAGGGAACTCCTCAAATTTGAAAGGCACATGCATGCTGATTTGGGTGATTTCTTAAGAAACTCGAGCATTTCTTTACGAAAATCATCAATTTGGTGGAGTGGACCTGATGATGAAGACCAGGGATGGCAAAGTGGAACTGCTTCGTAATTCTCAGGACTATGATCCGATTTTAAAAAATATTTTTTTGTCTGTATATAGATGGTTTCAGGATTGTCCCGTTTTTTTCAAAATCAATTTCTGATGATGGGATCCATGAGGAACTGAGGGAACTCCTCAAATTTGAAAGGCACATGCATGATGATTTGGGTAGTTTCTTAAGACACTCGAGCATTTCTTTACGAACATCATCAATTTGGTGGAGTGGACCTGATGATGAAGACCAGGGATGTCAAAGTGGAACTGCTTGGTAATTCCCAGGACTATAGTCCGATTTTAAAAAATATTTTTTTTTCTGAAAATAGATGGTTCCAGATTTGTTCCGTTTTTTTCAAAATCAATTTCTGATGATGGGATCCATGAGGAACTGAGGGAACTCCTCAAATTTGAAAGGCACATGCATGATGATTTGGGTAGTTTCTTAAGACACTCGAGCATTTCTTTACGAACATCATCAATTTGGTGGAGTGGACCTGATGATGAAGACCAGGGATGGCAAAGTGGAACTGCTTGTTAATTCCCAGCTCTATCATCCGATTTGAGACATTCATCTTTTCTTTGTAAAGAAATACCTTCAAGATAGTCCTATTTGATTATAGTTCTATTTTGATGATGGGCTTCATGAGGGATTGAGAGAACTCCTCAAATTTTAACGGCACATGCATTCTGATTTGAGGGTTTCCTTAAGTAAGTAAAACAGTGTTTTGGCGGAGCCAACATTTTGATGAACTTGATCTGATGATGAAGACCAGGGATCGCAAAGTGGAACTGGTTAATAAACCTAGCTCTACTTATTATCCTAGTTGTGACATTCATCTTTTTGATTTGATTTATATTCTGATGATGGAGTTCTAGAAGAATTCAGAGAACTCTTCAAATTTGAACGGCAGGTTAATTGTGATTAGAGGGTGTTCATAATTAGCTTAGGCATTTTCTTACTGTGGCCATCATTTTGCTGGAGTGGACCTGATGTTGATAACCAGGGATGGCATAATGAATATGCTCGTTAATTTACAGTCTGTCATCCAATTTAACACATTGTTATTTTGTTTGTTTAAAGGTCTACAAGGGAGTTCCGTTTGATTATACTTCAAATGTAATGATGGAAGCCCTAGGACATTAAGAAAGCTCCTCAATTTTCAATCGTACACGTGCGGTGTATTGGATATTTGAAAAGTAAACTGGCTAACTCAAACAAATTCTTAATTTCACTTTTACCGGGAACCAAATGAAGTCGGTTTTTTTTTCTTAAAAATTATTCGAAGTTGGACAACACGGTATAATTAGGTATACACCTAATTATACCGTGTTGTCCAACTTCCCCTGCCCCTACCCAACTTAGTTTTATCTTTTTTTTTGCGGTACAACGAGGAAATGCCGCCAGCATCCTAGGTACTCAATGCCTCAAGGACCTTTACACTTACTGTATATATTTATACTTTATACTTACTGTATTACGGTATATTTTTAAAATAAATGTTATTGTTTTTATCATAACATGTCGCTAATCATGTTTTTATTGTTTTAGGTACGTTGGCGTCTTACGACCTGATAACGATGATTATCTTGGATGACAAGTTAGTATACTAACTGTTATCTATAATGATATGAGTAAGTTATGACTAAGTTAGTACGGCCAAAGGATATTACACCCAATGGATCGATGCTTTTAAACGTTTTTCATGACGCGACCTTCTTGCATTAAATGTTGTCAATGGAACTTACTAACAATATAAACTAAAGGCTACACATGTTTTTTCACTACCAAGCTACTGTTGCGTAGACGCTGCGTTACACATACCACTCGGGTGCATTTATGTACCAATTGTTGACTGACAAAAGTCTACATATCTCAGTTCTGCAATGGAATTCAACTTGGTGTCGATATAAAGAAAATAAGTAAATAAAAATACCTATCGAATGAGATAACTCTCAGCTCTGTTGGGTTTGGGGCAAATTTGCCCATGGTCCTTTCCCATACATTAAATGTATGGGCAGATCCGGCACATATGCCCGAACGTATATGGCCCGCTACAGCATGCCTACCACGAACATCGAAAATTGGCATTGACGGGAAAACCTCTTTGTCACTCCAATATGCAAGTGTGACAGAGATGGAGATACAAATCCGCAATCGTTCGATTTTCGTGGTATAGGCTCAGACTTATTTAGTCGTATAATATAAGCATACTTATATTTAAGAGCGTTGCGAATTTTATGCGATTGTAAATATTTTATTTACGTTTTTGTTTATTCTTAAGCTTTATATAATTGTATATAATTATACATATGTTAACACAAATTAGTACTTACTTTTAAAATACCGCTACAATTTTGTACAGTCGGGTGCAATAATATCGGGCGGTTTTCTAACCCAGCAATATACCGCGAGGTGTTTGTGTACCTACAAAAAATTGTTAATTTTTTATACATTTAAGTTTCCATTACGCCATGTTCATAGTAAGTCCATACAAAACGTAATGGAAAGGAATTTTTTGGAACCTTTTTTTTATTATCAGGATCGAATCAGCTGATTCGAATGAACCCATGCAAGTCCAGATCTGATAGAATTAGGTTTTCGTGATTAATTTTGAAAAACGAACTGTTCCACCCAGGGCCGTAGCTAGGAGGGACATTATGGGGCAACCTTAAATCCAACTCCGGCTACGGCCCTGGATCTACCGTTCTAAACAAATGAAAAAGCGATGGCCCTCCCGTTTACGCGTACCACAAGCAAAATCTAATGAATGAACAATTGATAAACACAGCAACCTTACACATTTCGACATTCCATCATGGTAATTATCATACATAAACTTGACTCCTCAAAAAAGGTGATTCTAATACTTATTATCAAAGCAATAAGGTTTAATTTCGTATCACTCGTCCTTCGGAGACAGAACTGGAACAGAGAAGCATTGTGAGTTGAGAAGGCCTTATATGTAAACGTTCTTGGTTAGTATCTGAGTCATTTACGGATTTCGGTAAAAAGTATTTACTCCAAATTGTATGGAAAGAAAGGAAATGTGAAAAAATGTTATGGCCTCGGGCGAAACTTGAACTCGCAACTGGATACGCGCCGTTCTGCCAACTGAGCTACCAAGACTTACCCGGTGGCTGCAAATTTCTCACTCCCCCCGTATCCTCTAATCCTCTTAGCGGATCCTGCTTAAAAATAAGAAGTCACTTAGATTATAAAAAAAAATGTACAGTATCTTTTTTTGTTCGTAAATATAAAATGACGAAAGTACAGTGCATTCAAGTTTCGCGTATCGTCACACTCACTAAACCAAAAAAAAGGGGGAAATAATTCGTCAAACACTTATTTTAACTTACCGCTTCTCACGCGGATGGCGTTATTCCTCAATATATGTATATAAAACTTCACAGAGAGTACCAAAATATGTAATAATATTGTTAGAAGCCATTTTGACTTTTAAGTCATCTTCCATATTTTTGGTTGTAATTGGAATTGATCAGTACAATGCGATTTTTCAGTCAAAAATCTATTGTCAGCGAGCTAAGAGCATAAGGTCTTAGGTGTCCCACTGTTGGGCATTGATTCTGAGTAGAATGAGCCCAAGCAAGTCCAGATTGTCGTTCGATTCTCGTGGTATAAGCCAAGATATACAATACACAGAGTACTTGCAACGATGAGTAACCTATGTAACCATGACATGACTCATAGATAACGAACGACTACCACACTTTACTACGTATTATGGAGTTGACCTGTATGTTTTACACTGTGAAAACGGCCACGGAACTAAAAGTATATCGAGATATAACAAAAAAAAACATAAATTTGTAAGAGACCGAGCCTGGGACGTAGCTGAGATAGAGCGCAATTTATTATCCATTATAATAAACTTTTTTATTACATCAAATTACTTGGCTGTGAAAATGGTGGTAGCTAAATAATATTATCGAGTTCGATAATATAATCTTTTTAAAATTTCGAAGATCTCTGATAACCGTACTCTATTCTAATATCAGTCGAGATGACGTTTATCGCACGTTATTTGATATCGAACGATATGAAAATAGAAGCCAACTCTATTAGTCTCTGAATTAAAAAAAATATAAATCTCATAATTGTGTCGCTTAACTTCAAACTCGGGTAAATCCATTCGACCCTCTCAGCAAATATCTACCTTATTACCTTTTCTTAATACCAAAATCGCATAATCTGACAGATGGATTTACCCGAGTTTGTTGTTAAGCGACTCAATTTGAATGTCAGTAAAGTTTTCATTCATGAAAGTCGTAATGGCGGTCGAAATATACGATTTGCACGCATCATGGAGAGCTCATCATCATATGTGTGTATATTTGTATGTAATTGTAAATAATTAGACATTAAAACACGAGTGTGGGTTTATGAAACGAGGCGTTAGCCGAAATCCATAATAACAACACACGAGTAATCCTTTCATTATATACAATCACATAAACTACTATTATCCCCATCTCCATCTTTATTGGTGGTTTATTGTTTTTATACCTTTTATAACTGACGTCGCACGCAGTCCTCAGTCGGGAGCGGTCTGTCTGTACCGGTACCGTGAGTAGCTGTAGAATGACAATCGCTATCGACTGCGCCATTCGAAAGTTTGTCCGTCTCGCTCCTGCCAAAGTAGTTAAAGCATTATCTGATGCTTCCATTCATCAATTATAGTTTTTAAACAAATGACAGGTGGAACCAATATGGGTGTATAAAATGATGATCGATGCCGCGGCGAAGATTTCATAGTAGGCAATTTTGCAGGTGCTCTTATTAATATGCCTGTGATGGATCTATATCGGAAAGAGTTTTGTCCTATTTTTCCTAATACTGTTTGACATAATGATAATTTGTCCTAAACTTATCCTAATATTGTTTGGCTTAACACCTACATTAAAATAGCAATTCGACTCTGTGTAAGGTCATGGTTCTAACCTAACCTAACCGACTTTTCTGACAGCGATTCGGTTCTGTGTGAAGTCGTTTTGGGCAATAATTCGATTATGGCAAATAATCGTTAGGGATTATGATCATTAGGAAAAACAGTTCGGGAAGTGATTTTAGGACAAACTATATTAGGGATGTCGAGGGGGACCCGCCTACTGTGATCTGTGATACACTCGAGTGTAGGTAATAGTAGTTTTCAGTCCTCCGGCCGGTAAGCGCCACTTTACGCAAAACTAAATTGCCGTCTACCGGCTCCGTCGGGCAGAAAAATAGTATACAAACCTCGGCCGTTAGATGGGAAAGCCTCGGATCACATGTTCGTCGACCTCGGCTTCGCCTCGGCCGACAATTACATGGGATCCGGGACATTTCCCACTAAAACGGCCTCGGTATGTAATCTACTATTATGCGACTGTACATAATGAAGGGCATTACAACTCGAATGTGTCATAATAATCACAGGAGTGTTTTAATACCTAATGTGTATGTATGTTTGTTTGACGATAACTCGAGTATCATCATATATATATATATATATATATCGAGTATATCATCGGATCATCATCAAATTTGGCAGGTGGTTAGATGAGATACATAGATTTTTTAAGTTTGAATATGAGCTATATCGGTCGAGGGCTTTCAGAGATATTAAGATTCGAGAACACTAGCGGTTTGCCATGGTTACGGGTTCTTAAGTCACCTTTTAAAATCACGTTTATATTAACATTCCTTATTATTCTATCTACCAAGCATGACATTAGAACATACTACAACGTTTCTTCTAACAAACTGCTCAATTTCTTAATAAATAATAAAAGAAACAACAAGAAATACTGGATTCACCACCATACCTTGTACTAAACCAGAAATCCCTAAACGTACTCCGGACGCAACCGTATTCCGGAATGTTTCCAAAAATAGTCTGAAATCGAATCGCTGGCGCCGAATGGCTCGCCCTTCATTCTTTTAATCCACCAATCAAGTCCAATCACGTATCCACATCCTCCGTTCCTGTCAATGTTGATGTAGGTCACAATTTAAATTTGCATTTGGGTTAGCCGCCATGTTTTTTCAATCCAAAGCTCGCGGGATCTAAGCAAGCGACAGTCATTTGTTATTTACCGCTTTCCGGACTGATCCCAATAAGGACTAGATTACCGGTGGAAGGTCAGATGGTAGTCGCTTTTGGAAAACGTAACGCGTACGCCGAAAGTTGGGGTAAGTTGTCAAAGCAGACCCTCCCTGAGCCGTGGGAAAAGCTAAAGCTAGGAAGAAGGAAGATTGACATACTTGTCTTACCGCCTCTTACCTGACAATGCTCAAAACGCTTAACTCCCATTGACCTATTAAAAGAAATCAGAATAAAAACGTCAAAAAATGTGGGCGAGAATGACATTAGCGAACAGTTTTTCATTGATGATACGAACGTTAAATTTTATTCTTCATAAAAAAAAACAGTGTCAAATTAATACACCGCACTACCAACACCGTTGAAAGTTTATAGGCACTTAACGAAACATCACTTTCCAAATAAGACTATATGAAAACGTGACGTAATTTTTTTGGCTGCATGGGTATCCATTTCACTAGCTCACTTGGGTAATGCAAGATACGCATAGTTTAACCAAAGATAATTCTCTAGATAATTATTTACTCTGCACTGGAAGCGTATAAAAACTAAAAAGTTCTGTATCATAGAAAAGTACGCTTTTATTCCCGAGGGAGCAACAACCCGTTGTTATAATTAAAAATAAAATCCAACAAACTAATTGCCCTATATTTGACCGTTTTGCTGTCTCGAGTTTATGTCGCAAAGATATTTATATTATTTATAGGACAGGAACAATGGAATAAGGAAAACTTGCAGGTTAATTAGAGCTTGGAATAGGTTTGTTGACATAAGGCAAGAAAAATAAATAAATTAATGAATATTTGGGGACGATCGTACGTAAAATTGACCTTGCAAAAGTTAAGTTGGGTTAGGTCATGATCAGGGCCCGTAATTTTCATGCCGATGACAGACAAATGACGTCAAGCTTCACATATCATGTTTTAGGTTTTACGTTTTAAAGAATAATGCTGTCATTGAAGTGACAAAACTATTACGTTCGATGTTAGAATCGAACGTTGATAGACTTTGTCTAACTCATTTCGTATTAAAATATCCTGTGTGTTTATAGTTTAGTTTATTTATTTATCTCACAAACTCACAATATACAAAGTCACTTAAAACTACACATGGTACATTCTCAGGATTTTATATTGTGATTGTCAGTTACTTTAATTTAGATTGCAATACATTCAAAATGTCAAAATTCATTAAACTTGTATTAAAATCAATACATATAATAAGAGAGTAGAAATAAAAAATCTGTACAATAAATATATTTAAAAAAAAATACGTAGGGGCGTATCAGAAACGTTGATAAAATATCTTTCAATGGTTTTTAGAATTTTTGTCTGTCTGTCTGTCTGTGAATTTGTTCGCTAACTCCGCAAAAAGTACTGGACAGAATTTTATGAAATTTGGTATGGTAATAGTTTATGTACCGGAGTAACATTTAGGATACTTTTTATCCGGTTTCGTAACATTTTTTTTTTTTACATATGTATAGTTTGCATTGCTCATAATAGATGGCGCTAGCGGTACGGCTTTTATTGTACAAAACTTGAAAGCTGCTGCAATGTTCGAAATACCGTCGTATAGTATAGTGCCATCCTGCTCGCCCAAATATTTGATATAGGAGACCGAGAGGGATGGTACTATACGATTGTCAATTTTATAACATCTGAGTAAATTTCGTTTTTGTAACCGACCATAGGTGGCGCTAGCTGAACACAAATACCATCAAATGAACCATAAGATAGGAATTAAGTGATTTTTATGAACCCTTTCCTGTCCCACCAGAGAGAGATTACACAAATCTCTGTTTTGACATTTTGCTGGGACATCAGTCAGCCGCGACCATGACCAGTGAAACCTGTGTCGAAACGTCGGTAAATAAGGTAAACAAATTAATTCGCGTTAGACCCGTTTAATAATTATGTTTAAATATGTGTTTAAATCGCGAAAGTTTTAAATGTTATATAAAAAAAAAAACACTAATATTATAAGCGAAGAAATTTTATAGGGTTTTTGAAAGTTGCAATAGAGTATTAAATTTAGTAAGTTGGAAGTTGTATTTATGCAACGTGCTTTTGAAATTTCGATATCGTGATGTAGAACATTTGTAACTTATGCAAACTTTATATGCTTCAAATACTTTAAACGTATGCTACTACATGGATTTCCCTTTCAAGAAGCATATTATGGTAAATTTCATAAGATTATTTGCAACAATAATAAAAATGTTCAAAATTCCAAGTAATATTTTAAAACACACACTACACACTGTACACTGGCGCCACCTATTTGCTTAGATATGAAGTGAGTAAATATGCCACGTTAAATCCATGGTTTTATTGCTATATGTATTTTGCTAATCGGCGGACCTTATTTTGAATAAAATTGTGCACACATTTAATAAGTTTATCGAAAGAAATGGGCAGAGACATAAAAAGTACATTTTCCCGTTAATATTGTGTTTATTACACTGCCATCTATATATTACATGTAGAACTACTTAAGGCTCTTTAGAGCTGCATCTAACATTTTCATTCTTGGGAAAGTGGGAAAATTACTATGTCGTAAAGTCTTCTAGATTTGGTAGATGGCGCTGTTAACAGTTTAGTTGGTTTTCAACCGACTTCAATATTTCTAAAGGAGGAGGTTCTCAATTCGTCTGAATTTTTATTTTGTCAAATAATATCTAAGATTATTAAATGCGTAACCGAATGATATAAATTGAGTTTAATGAAAAAATTAACCCAGTGGCTCCAGAACGGAATGAACACCCGCTGACTGAAGAGACCTCAGGACAATATCATTGAGGTCTTAGTGCCGCGGAAGCCGGAATCCTACCACTACAAAGACGGCAAGTCAATGTGTAGTATAATATGGCTGTCAACACCCACCATGGATTGTACACGCGGATGACATACCTACATCATGACAAATTTCCATGCGATGGTTATATTGTAAATTTGATGAAATCTTATCTGTTGCCACTTCACACTAAATTAAAAACGCTGAACGGATTAAGGTGAAATTTGGCATGGGGATATTTTGACTCCTAGGAAAGGACAGAATAGTTTTTGTTACGAAAATCATCCTCTATAGAGGTGCAAAGGGGGACAGAAGCAAGTGAATAGTCAATTCAATCCTGTGCATTGCACTTTTTTACAGCAGTTTTGTTTTCACCTTATGTTGAGTAGGTACATGCGAATAAAGGCCTATGCCGATCCTATATCCTATCATAGGATCGTCCTTGGATAAGACATATATACTTACCTACCTAATGAAAGTTTATATGCGCGACGTAATTATTTTGGTATCTTCGCAATGTTTTTCTTCACTCTGGGAAGTAAGTTGTAATCATGTATCGAATGACATTCCGTGGGTTAAATTCAGTGAGCTTAAGACAGTGTTTTAAACCGTGATCAAAAACACTCGGCCTTGATTACTTATTTAATAAAAAGATAATTTATGTAAACTTGGACGTACTTTCTACTACATCTACAGCGTATCTAACCACTGAAAGATTAATATGTGGTAGATACAAATATACATACAGCTGTAACAAAAATGCTGGTAATTCGATTAAATGCGTAATCAGTATCGTATTGTGATTAGGAGAAAAAATAAACAGAAAATGTTTGTCGAAAAAACATTCAGTCCAATTTTTTCCAAATCAGATTACAATATTGATCACCAGCATTTTTGGTATTTCCAGAATTATTAATGAGAAAAAAGAAAAACAGGTTACTGTAGTTGCAAGTTAGTTGTTTGTTTATACGGCCCCGGAATTTAATTAGCAATTTACAGTTCAAGTCAATTTGGTCTTTAATACTTATGCTAATAAAAATACACTATCAAACATTATAATACTACGCAGACGAAGTCGCGGGTAACAGCTAGTAATAAATAAATAAATAAATAATAAATAAATATTATAGGACAATCTTACGCAAATCGACCTAGTCCCACAGTAAGCTCAATAAGGCTTGTGTTGTGGGTACTAGACAACGATATATATAATAGATAGATACATATCATTACAAGTAATTAGTAAGTAATTAGTATAAGTTATATAATCAAATGAAACAAGAAAATAAAAAATATTATCAAAAAATAGAATACTTATATCACCATAAAAGGTTCGTCACTACTTAATAATACTTAATATTTAATCAAACAAAAAATATATACGTCATTATCACGAAACCGCCATGAAAATGACGGGCCCTGGTCATGATACAACTGAACAAAGTATGAACATCATGATGTCATCAAGGATACTGCGTTTGGTTGGGGTAAGAAAGAAATATATAAATATGGCATGTGCGAATGAGATGTCCTAGCCAGTGATGGTATTAGATACCATGGGACGGTCTCTGTTTGTTTTGTTTTGATGAATTAGTAGATAGTGTTACAAAGGATCAAAATGATATCTGTATATCCGGCGAGGGCGAACATTGAATTCCGAATGAAGCGATGGATTCTATTACCATACAAAATCTATGGAAAAGTGGTAACGGGGTGCAAAAAAGTCCCTAAACACTGTTTTTCACGTATTAAGATCGGAACAGCTTGCGATTCTGAGCAGAATTCATATAAAAGTTTCCAAATAATAAAAAGTCGGGGACACATCTATGAAAAAAAATGGTCATAATTTAGAGTTATTCACAGAAATTTGTCCCATGATAGACTCATAATTTGCGAAGGTGCGACGACGAGTGAACGAGGAGCACCGTTTAATTAGTAACATTTCACTTATTAACATTTAGGTACAGTCAAGTAAAAAATATGGTTCGACATAATCGACTCATAAAATATGGTACTACGCTCTTATTACACCGGCATAAGGTGCTATGGGACATATTTTTGAGTAAGATGTGCACCACCATATTTTTACACTTGACTGTACCACAATATAAGTCTCGATATGTTTTATAATACGCAGTCTGAGAGTACATCGTTGAAAGTTTGCTAAACAAACGTTTTCATTAACAAAATCCCCAGAATAACTCGTACAAAACAAACGAACTTTCAGAAATGACAAACATTCATGCTTTGGCGGCGCAATTCCTTTTAATCCTATTCACTGCTAATGTTCTCTCCCGATCTGTATATCGTATGTCACTCTCACACACATGTGAATCCGCTTAAGCAGAAACAGGTAGAACATACACGAAATCCGAACGCGTCGAAATTCATCCTAGAATTCTCGACGAGTTAAACAAAAACTCATCTAACGCGCCAATCTCCAGTCGGGTCACGTTCCCATACGAATACCGACTGTATGCACTAGTAGTTAAAGTCGAAATTCGATTGTTTACTTCACGATTATATCAGGTTTGTTTACGTGATTTTTTTTTGTTTTGCTTCTGACATGGCGCCTGTCGAATCTGCTCTATATTTATGCCAGGATTTTCACACCGGGGTTAATAAACTTAGAAAATATCAATTTAAATGAAATTTTACCTTCGACGTTATATATGATATGTTGTACAGTTGCTAACAGATATATGGAAACTGCCGTGGCGCTCACAAATATCTGAACATCCCTCTAAATCCTTGACAATAGAGGCGTGTAGCTATTTGTGGACACCGCAGCAGCTCCGATATATCTGGCGACTGTACATGCAAAGGTTTTGCTCTTTCGCGTAACTTTTGCTGAATATTTGTGTGGTATTTATTTTTTTGGCCAGATTTATATATATTTATTAGTGCAAAAGTTTCTATAAAATTAATAGCCGGTTATTTATTACTAACGTCCCAGTCTTGTTACTTACGTGTTTTTTTATTATTTTCCTGGTTACCATCTTTTTATAAATAAATGATTTACTGGTTCAATTCAATTACAGCAGGACCTTTTTAATCCGAACCCTGAAAATTTAACCCCCGTTCGGATCCGTGGAGCGTTCGGATTATTCAGTTGATCTAGAATCTCCAATTTTTGAGAAATAGTCAAAGTAACGTGTTTTCTTTTATTTGACGTGGAAACCATGATTTAAACAGAATTACATATATGTACACTGTTGAGATGCACAAACCACGCAATAACAACACAAAATCGCGGGTGGGTAGAAAAACAAAAGTGCATATCACTTGAAAAAGCGGTTGGGAAGGGCCGTTCGGATTACAGAGGGGTTCGGATTAAAGAGGTCCTGCTGTATATCTGTTTTGTATAAAATGAGTAGATAACTATTTTCAACTTAGTTAACGATTAAAAAAAAACATCTGCGATCTTTAAAATAATATTTAATTAGTGCATTAGCGACTAATATACTAATATCATTAGCAAGCATTATTGACGTATTCAAATTTTCCCAAAGAGTTGATAAATTTACCCGAAAACGTGTTTAAAATAGCGGGCAACATTGCCCGGGCCAGGCGCCCGGGCAATAATAAACATTCTTACAGTCCGTCAGTAAAAGATAGGACTTGTAGTATCCAAGGTTAGGCAACTAACCCGGAGATAATCCTTCTGATTGATTAAATACAAACTGTGAAATGCGAACGAAAGCTAATGCGATCAACATTTTCCCAATACTTTTCTAGTTCTTTATTTCTTTCTTTTCAAGGGATGTTTACAAAAACAACACACTGTCAATGTCAATGGAACTTCCTAATAATGTAAACAAACCGCCATATCGATTGTAATAACCTCACTTTTAAGTTTTTATTAATGTTACGATAATACGACCGTTTCATAAGTGAATAGTCTCAGTGGTGTTTGATGAGATAGTTTGAAAATACAAGGAGAAACAGTGATAAAACATGTGATGCCTTTTGTTCACATTGTTAGGAAGTTTTTAACTAACATTTTTTTTTCGGATTTGTGGTTTTGATCTCACCTTGTTCGGGAAAAAAGAAAAAAAGTTACTCGCCTTTGCGCAAAAACAACGTACCTAACTAACCTAATTTCACAAAAACCGTATAAGTGACCAGGTTTTGTTCATATCTTTTTCGCAAAAAGTCTCAAAATAAATGAAGAGATGTTTCTAACTTTGTGACCATATATCTATAACCTCCCTGAAAATCAAGTTTCAACCATTATTATTCAAAGAGAAAATTATTTTTTATTGTTCTGTTGTAAAATTATGGTCAGTGTGCTTATGTTATTTTTGCAGACATCGCTTCAATTTATTTGACGCCACCGAAAATATATACAACGTGTAAACAATTTAATCATCAATTATGCAATTAAATTCAAACATTAACGTTAAAGCAATATCCGGGCAATGTTATCCAAGCTGCCCACCCTGGCCAAAATGTACATATTTGCAGTTGACGTGGCAATCCAATTACGCGGTTTATTGGAATAGTATTATCGAAAGTGAATGAACCATTAATGTATACCAAAGCCCTAGTTCTCATTTGTATCAATTACATTTTATTTCCAGTTTAATTTCAGCGAAATTATTCCCAAACCCTAATAGGATCAGTTTGTCGTCCGTCCGTCCGTCTTGTGTTTCAAGATCCTTTTTTCGGAAACCACATACACGGACCAGCGGTCCCTTGAAGCCGTGAAAAAAAATAGTTCTTACAAAACTGCATCAAAAATAAAAAATTGTATTATGTAAAATCTTAAGCTGTACTAGGGTCTCGAGGCATGAGAGTTGAACAAACTCTGCCGCCGAGTGTAATACAAATCTCCTCGATGTGTGCTGACCGACATTTATTAGTTATTACTCAAAACTATCGTTTAAAAATCAATTCTTTCAGTTAACTTGAAGAAACCGTTAAAAACTCAAGATCAAATTATTTCCCCCCCTATTTTTAAAGACTAAAAGAGCGCTTTCCGAAGTCCCGAAGTTCCGAAGTGAAAATCGTGAAAGTTGAATTTAGTAGTCTGAAATACAACAACATTTATTCTCGAAATATATACAAGTGTAACTTACCTAACTACCTACCTCTACCTACCTTAAATCTAAAGTAGGTCCTTGAGGCATTGTACCTAGGATGCTGGCGGCATTTCCTCGTTGTATCGCAATGCTGATACGTTGTGCGAGGAAGCCACCAGCTCTTCGGTCACCAGTAACATCAACCAGACGTTTCGCGATTTCTACGAAAAATTTGCGTGCGCAGGGGCTGTGGGACCCCATGGACCAAGAGTTTCGACCCCGAATAGTACAAAAAGGTACTCTCTGCCCAGGCTCTTATATTTATTACGTTTTAAAATTTCGGCGCATTCAGCCGCTCCGCCCGCTTTTACATTAGTCTGAAATTAACATCAAAATAATATGTGGGCAATGTTATGCGAGTGGGCAAAGATGCGCGTATTAACTAACCGTAGGTTGCCACCGTAAGTGGCTCCGTGGATTAGCTCTAAATGGCGCGTATTTTTGTACTGTAACTGTGACCTACACTGCTATTAGGGTTGGCGCTCGTTGGAAAATAAAATATGCTTCGATATTAATTATCAGAAATACGTTTTAACGTGGATTTACTCCGGCTTTAAATTGCACGGTAAAGTAATTTGATTTTTGTACCATTTCGTTCCCGGTTTCATATTGGATTGTTACTGTGACAAGGTACAATATGGTCATTAAATTATTGATTGACCCAGGGATTGGTCTGTAGTTATCAATGTTACTAGGAAATACCTCAAAAATATATATTTTGACTTGGAGGTCTCGTCATAACCTAAGTCGCAGTCTGGTACAACATTTAAATATACTGGCAAGAGCCAACCCTAAACAAGAGCTGATAGAGCTGACTAACAGCCAGGAATAGCCGTGACTTTATCTAACGCTATCAAATTTATATTGTCAACGCGAATAACTTTTATTGTAACACCATTATTGTTTACTACCTTTTAGCAGGGCTACGGAGCTCTTCGTGCGAACTGGAATCGGTCGTCTTTTGTTTTGTGTCTGTGCCGACACACGTGCATTCACATCGCTCGCCCGCCGGGGCAAGCCGTTACCAATATAGGCTAGACGACAAAAAATCTAATTAGTCCGTCTGTTAGATTATTAAAAAATATACGATACGTATTTTTTCTTTTGTTCGTCAAATGAAAAATAACGGAAAACCAGGGCTTTAAAGATTCGCGTGACGTCACAGTCACAGCTAGGTACAATTCTTACCTACAGGTGACGTCGCCAGCCCCCACCACGCGACTTTGTCGTTCTTCATATTCGTCAATTTTAGAGATCTTGAAAAAGGGTGTCTAATAATTTTGGATAATATTTCTGACGGACTAATTAGAATAATAGTTTTTCAACCTAGTCGCCATCCCTATTGTATAATATGGCAAAACTAGCTATGTGGTTGGGCGTGAATTGTTTTTTCGTTGACTTGTGTGCAAAACGGCTTGTAGTCGGTTTTTCTATGAGAGATAAATCTGTTCTTAAAAACTACTATAGAATTTATCTGTGGTTTAAATTCAGTAATTTTGTTTTCCGTCCGCCCGTCCGTCTGTCTGTCACTCAAGACCCTTTATCTCGGACGCGAAGAGGTAGCAAGTTGAAATTGATACCACATGCACAAGTCTGCGGCTCCTTGAAGGTGTGAAACCCTCGGTGGGCGAGTCCGAATCGATCTTGGCCGGTTTTTAGCGGTGACGTCACTGTCATCGTCTTGTCGTGTTTTTTATGTGATGAATATCCTGGTGAGTAGCAACCCTAGCGAAGGTGTTGACTCAGAGCCATGAATAGTTGCCATGATGCAACGCCACAGCGGTTTTAAAGTTGCGGCCTTCCTAAACCCATCCCGATTTCATACAGACATACAAAATACATGCATATAACATACATACATGGGCATTTTCAAAAATAGGGTACCATTTCCTTTTTTTTAATATCGGAAGTTTTGGGTTTTTTATAACCAGAATCACGAGTACTATTGATTTAAAAAAAGAAAAAGAGTCTCCCGTTTTTTTTGTTACTTTCGTAACGCATTTTTTGGCCGTTACAAAACTGTCAATTTTGTTTTGTATGGAAAATCGAGGACCCATTTTCATTTAAATGGTGCTCATTTTTTTCTAAAAATGCCCAATTACAACGTGTTTTTGAGCAATTGCTTTGAGTTTAAGAATGTATTCTAATTAGCTCCATTTACAAAATAAGTACAATTTAATTTCATCTCATATGGGATTTGCATGTGTGTAAACGGAGTATGAGTATGAGTATTCGACACGACATTCATATGTGATAGTTGTTAGGCGTCTCTATCTACTTCTATCTCGTAGGTAGTCCTCGTTGGGACTAAAATCGGAACATATTCATGTCAAGTGAGCGTTCGAAAAGTCTCAAGAGTTGGCCTATTTTGTCCTATTTATAGAATCTGATCGCAACGATCATGCACACTGTATAATGTGTAATATGCAATGGATTATCTCCTATAGACTGCGTATACGCAGCGTTTACAATGACTAACATGTAGTCACCGTCACGCTGACATTCATATGTATTATACATAATGCATATAATTGCCTTCAAACCGACTTGCTAACAATGTGAACAAACCGCCATATTGAATGTCATAATAAACATACATACATTTGAGATTTTGACTGGTATAAGAGGTATTTATAGGTTTTTAGAGGGATATATTAAGAGTTATAAGAGACTTTTATGCAAAAAGTGTCTCAACAAGTGTAAGAGATTTTTTTATTTACTCGCACAATGCATGGTAAAACATTGTATGAAACACATTCCTAAAGATGATTTCCTACTCGTGTCGGCTTATACACTTGCTTCGCTTCGCTTGCTCGTGAATAATATGACACTCGTCGAAAATCGCTGACTTTCCGCACTTGTTGCATAAATAGCTACAGTACATTACATATGGTGCTACATTACCGCACTAGTGAAATAATGAGCACTTTATGTGCCTGCGTCAAAAATTCAACGGGCCATATGTCGTATGATACACGTGCGAATAGATAATTCGCAACTCGTGTCGATTTAAAACACTCCCTTCGGTCGTGTTTTATTCTATTGCCGCTCATTGCGTATTTCCTCCTTTTCGCACTTGTATCACTAGCTGAAATATACCTGTGAAAAAAAAAATTGGGTCTTGCGAAAATCACGAAAATGTGTTAAACGGAAATAATCAAATAATTTTCATGCACGTCCTCAATCCTCAATTGTGGTTTAAACCGTTCACGGTTACGTCACAATGCAGTGTCAGGCTTGGCTACCCTCACTCGTTGCGGAAGTGGTGGGGGTGATTCCTATATGTTCGAGCGAGTCGATGCTCCAACAACCATTTTAAAATGGCCGCCAATTGAACTAACAAACGATGTAAACAAAAGGTATAGGTGAAAAGTAAGTTACGTTGTATGTAGTAGTGAGCTATTCGAATAGACAATACATGTTTAAAATTTGAACACAAATAAAACAAATGCCTATTCGAATAGCTCACTACTACATACAACAAGTGACTTGCTTAAGTTTTTTACCTATACCACATGTTTTGCCACTGTTTCTCCTTATATTTTGACACTACCTCATCAAACACCACTGAAGACGTTCACTACTGATATGCGGGGCTAAGGTGCCAAGCTGATATCCTGATAATTGCTGGATAAGACGATAGTTTGTCGGCACGTTCTGACTATTTCAGACAATTTTAAACAGTTCTGTCAAATGTCTTTGCATTTGGCAGCTGTCACCGTCACGCTATCCGCAGTTTATCAACTTATAGCATTATCCTAATGGATAACCATCTTAGGTTCGATGGTCGTGTTCTAACATACAAAACATAAAATAAATGACTTAATCTTTTAAATCAATATGGCGGTTTGTATACATTGTTAGCAAGTTTAGACGGCGAGTTTATGTGAGCTCTTAGGTTTTGAACCTTCAGTTTGTACACATTATTATTAATCAAAATGGACTTCGAGAGAGTAAGTATAGAGATTCGTATATTTACCTCGGACAAAATAAATGCATTAACAATACTCAAAAATCGTTTAATATATAAGTACAGTGTAAATCTGGAGCAGAGCAGAGCCCATCTGGGGAAGTACCTCCACCTTACAGAAAACCGCAGTTTAATAACACTAGATCCTACTCATAGTGTTGTGCTTCTGTTGGTAAGGTCGCCAGAACTCCAAGAGGATTCGCTGTGTTGATAGGACCCACGGAGCAAAGCTTGCCCTTTTAGCTGTGAACACGGCGAATCGTCGTTTTTTTAAAGGGTCGGCATCCGGCAACGCGCATGTAACACTATAGTTGCAGGCGTCGATAGGCTACGGTGACCGCTTACCATCAGGCCGTATGTCGTAGTAGGTACAAAAAAGGTCAGATAATATAAGTTCGCTCAAAAAGTCGCCTCGTTCTCTTTTTGAATGACCTGTCGTTATAATCACCGCTCACCCTTGCATTAAATACGTGCATTGCTCACACATAAAAACAATGCAATACGGACTCTATCCCTCGGTGATAAGACTCATTATTGTTTTCAATTGTTGCCAGCACATTTGACTATAATAGACCGTATCTCGTTTGAATAAGGTTTGTTATTGTCTAAGGGGTGATGTGAGGGTTTGTGTCATGCGTCATGCGTCATGCTCGAAATAAAAGGCATAGAAATGGGTCAGCATGGGAAATACCAATGTAATTTTTCTAACTGGCGCCAATAACCTACGGGATTGAAAATAACGAAATAACTGTGTAAATTCAGAAATTCGTATATTTGTATTTTATATTTGTATATAGATTTTTTTGTAAGATACTTACCTAATTTACCTATACTATATTCGCTATAGCCACGAGATGAGATGAGCCATTTCGAAATCTTAATGAGCACCAGGAAATATATGATACATAGTTAGTTATATTAGTGATTTTGATTTTTGAAAAAAATTTGATATCGTTCGCAGACGAAATAAAAAGTATTGTCAACTAAATAATGTTACTTTGCTATTCCGCCAAACGTGCTAGTCAATTAGTGGCAAACATCTATAACATAAAAATATGGCGGTTTGTTTACATTGTTCGGAAGTTAGATTGACGGCGATTCTACTTATCAACGACCTACATAAATTAAAATTTTCTTTCGCCTTTCATGTTTTCTTCGATAACGGTCAAAAATACACGAAAACAGCTAGTAACCTATCTCACATACTACTCCGACACTCCATCCGCCATTTTATATTTCTCGTAAAACGCAAAGCGTTTAAATAAAGTGTTCTAAATTGTTTACAACGGTCCATTCATGTTACACCCCAATCTAAAATCAACCTAATTACTATTGGAATACGATCGAGATTAACTTCATAGCTCACACATCCCGCTTCATACGTTATACATTATGACGTATTGCTCGCGATCTCTTTCTGGCGTTCAGGTTTCTTTAAAGAGGGATAGAGATGCATGGTTTTCCCGTGGATTCTAAAATTGGAAGGATTTAATTAGTGTTAGTGTTAGGTTTGTTTGAAAGGAAGTATATTGGTAGGGTTGCCGCATTTCACAATTTATTTTTGTCAAGAGTATATGAAACTTTTGTAGTCTGTAGTAGAATTACTCAAGAGCCCGGTATATAAATTTGGCCGATTCAGCTAAAGTTTTTGCTATGAGTTTTCATACTTATAAAAACATTTTTACATGATTTAATACAACAATTGAAAGCTTATTTCAATTTTAATGGAATAAGTGAAAAACTTTTTCAAAATTGTAGTTGAGTTTTTGAAAAATACACCACTTTCTAACAGCTTTTTACCATTTTTTGATGAGCGAGCTTCAAACATCTATCTGGTTTTTGACTATATTGCTTTTGAATACCGGTGTCTTTGAGAAATTAACTTAATTTAAGCTGAAGAATGCTGCCTTGAATTTAAAGTGATTGCTCAAAAACACGTAGATACGCACGATACACATAACCATTTTACACTAATTACCAGGACTTTCCAAATTAGCATATACGCAGTGGTAACCCTATTTCTACGAGTACGTTACGGTGTGTAGACACGCAGCACAGCCCTTCATGGGGCCTTGTATAGTCAACCAATTGGAACCCTAGGCCACTATAGGACTGTGCCACAGTGACACTAGAACTCAGATTGTATTAATGTACGGGCGCCAATAACCCGACAGACTTCAAATCTTCAACGATGTATTCTAGACGTTAAAAAAAAGTTGAAAATGTAAATATGACTTTAGTGGGTTACGGACTGAAGGACTAATTACATTTATAGTTTTTCAACCTAGTCGACATCCCTATTTTCACGGGAGTTTTCTATTTAAAACTGGTCGTTTTACCGGTTCCCCTACTTACCACAACGACCGCAGAGCAAATAATTGAAAAGCGAAACAGTAATTAAACAAAATGAGAGCGTGTCGCGCACAAAAAAACGGAAACGACGGACAATGGGCTCGGAGTAGCGGTCGCCGCAAATCGATGTCATACTAGGGTAGCGTATTAAGGAATATCATAGTATTCGAAAGTATTTGCAGCTCGCTCTTTCTCATTGGTGGGAGCGATTTGCAAATATTCTAAAGTATAGACACTCGACAATTCGATCCCGAATTGGCACTCATGGTAGATACTTAGGGCCCTGCTAGGCTGTTTTAGCTACCGTTATCTTGGTGATGACACTGTGTGGGGTTCAGATAGAGGGAGGGGCGAGGGGTTGAATATTTCAGAGGGGGGGGGGGGAGATAGCTACAGAAACAACTACAATAGGGTAGACGACAACAAAATCTAACCCGTCTCGTCTGTTAGATTATTAAAAAATATTCGACACGTATTTTTTCTTTTGCTCGTCAAATGGAAAATGACTGGAATACAGTGCATTAAAGTTTCGCGTGACGTCACAATTAGGTACAATTATTACCTAATAGTGACGTCACCAGCCCCCACAACGGAAATTTGATGCTCTTCATCTTCGTCCATTTTAGTTGTCTTGAAAAAGGGGAAAACTTTTGGGTGTCTAATAATTTTGGATAATCTAACTGACGCCACTGACGGACTAAATAAAATTGAATAATAGTTTTTCAACCTAGTCGTCATCCCTATTGCCGGGCATATAAGTTCAGGCAATCCGTCAGCTCTCCATAGTGGGTATGTATATAGAAATTTTCCATACGTTTATTGCCAGATCCGGCGGTAATATACGAACGTGTGTAGCCGGCTTTTGAATTTGGAACGTCGTTCCCCGACATTCGGTCACGGTGATATTGGTCCGCTAGTCACAGTGATTTTTTCACCCTGACGTTTTTTATCATGAACGTCAAATTATATTGGTAATCTATCGATTTTTTCAATTTGCGTTTGTATTTCAAGTATTTATACGCACAGCAGTCCTACCACAACTGCCGCGACAGTATCTCGCTCGATACGAATCGCTATCGACTGCGCGATTCGAAAGTAGGTACAGTAGAATCCGGTTATAACGTCGTTGAAGGGACCGACGTTATTACGTCGTACTGACCGGAAGTCGTACTAAACAAACTGTCAATTTTTAAGTTATTTGTCGATTTTAATAGTCACACATGCATTATAATTCATAATGGTTCATGTAGCTCACGGAACAATCGAAATTTAGAATAAAATGCTCTTTAGCGAAATAAATTGTTGGACCTTAAAGTGCAGCAGTTGCGACTCTTTTTCATATGGAACGTGACGTTCCGTAAGAACCAACAGCCCATATACTTTTAACAGCGTTGGTAGTTCTGTGTATGAATTTGACAGTTGACGTTTACGTCAGTAGGTAAGCTCTTTTTCGTACGAAACATTTATGGTTTTGTATCATCATCAATGCAAGTTCGCTAATGTCATTCTGACCCAAATTCTCTATTTCTTTTAACAAGTCAATGATAAAAACTATAGTAGGGGAGAGCGGGGCTACAAGTTCCGATTTTTATTTAACCTCGAAAAATGTTACGAACACTTGATTTCAGAATTAATAAAATGCGATCAAAATCAACATACATATCTTACTTTGGTATTAAGATAGTTATTTAGGGCATTTTTTGTGAGATTTTTTTATTATTAATTTTTTAATGCCTAAAGTCGGAAAGCAACAACTTACCCCGACTTGGGGCAAGTTGTTAACAAGCCGGGGTAAATTGTTACCGTACCTGTTGAAGCTCTTTTTTGTTAAATAAAAACCAATAAATGACAAAACTGAGCCTGTTTATTTAAGCACTAATCAACAGAATCGTATGAATCATCGGTTTAAAATTTATATGTAATATAACAAGGAACCATAATTTGCACTTAATCAATTATTAATCTTTTAATAATTAACAGCTTATCAAACAACTTGTAGCTAATCAGCCTTAATAATTAGTTCAGTCTTCAATCAAATTGCCTTGCCTTAGGCTAAAAACAAAAACAATCATATTGCCGTCATAGGCAAAAATACTCCAAACTGTCCTCTTCACTTTCAGAACTTTCACAACTCGTTTGTAAAAGCTGTCGCTTAACAAATTTTCCTTTTCCCTTTCCCTTTCCTTTTCCATTTCCTTTTCCATTTCCTTTTCCCTTTACTTTTATTTTCCACTTTCTTGCTTTGCTTTACCCTTCCCTTTTTCTTTGTTTTTTCTCCCTTTTACATTGCCGATGCTCACTTTCCTTTTCTTGCTTTGCTCTTCTGCTAAAGCTAGTTTTTTCTGGAGTATCAGTTAAATAGTAGACTTTCTAAGACGTCTCTTGTTTGTTCTAATCCTTGGTGATGCCTTCGGAAGAGGACGAACTATTTCTGGACAGAAAGGGCCTTGATCTTTGTGTTCTTCTATGACACCTGAAGGTACAGGCAGATTAATAATCCCCAATTTCGCTTATTTCGCGTATAAGTCCGCATGCTACAAAAGAAAAATTGCAGTATTTATATTTCATTACTTATATAAATCAATTGGGGCAAGTCGTTCCGAGGTCACAACGTGCCCCCAAAAAAAGGAACATCAAGCCCCAAACACACGTTGTGAAAAAAATTATGATGTAGATTAGATTACGAAACATATGTAATTTAGGCATAGTGAACCGATACAGTAGACAAATGATTTAATTAAAACACTGAAATACAAGAGGCTTATCATTAAAATTCGCGAGAAAGACCAAAAATACCAAATACGAAAATATTTACTTACGTGAACCAGTGACACACGTGCTGTTATACCGATGTTTCGGGTGTCACTGGCCTGCTTAAGATGGCGGCCGACGGTGCGCTGTGGCGTTTCGTTTCACGCCGTATTTACTAAATATTGTTATCTCTTTTCCTCGCAAAGTTATTTCAATCGGAACAACTTACCTCGGTAACATTTAGCCCCGCTCTCCCCTACATAGGTGACTACATAGTACAATTCTTCGTTAGGCGCGTTTTCTAAACCGCTTTTCCATGCGCACGCGCTTTCTCTCCCGAGGGGTTTCCACTCTTATCGGCGGCTTGCTCATATCTGGACATTTGCGACGTGACTGTATTGTACTTGTAATTTGTAACAAAACATGTAACTAAACGACCTAAAAGTCTATTTGGTCGGTCTGTTAAATTATTAAAAAAAAAAGGCTGAAAGACTAAAAAAATGTATTTAGTCCGTCTTTTACATTATGAAAAAATAATGTATACGTATTTTTTCTTTTGTTCGTCAAATCAAAAATGACGAAAATACAGTGCGTTCAAGTTTTGCGTAACGTCACCTGTTAGGTACAAATACAATCTTACCTCTTTACAGCCCCCACTCAGGAACTTTGATGCTCTTTATCTACGTCAGTTTTAGTTAAATTGAAAAATTTAGAATTTTTGATAAGAATGATAGTTTTTCAACCTAGTCGTCATCCCTATTGTACACGTATTTTTTCTTTTGTTCGTCGAATAAAAACTCTTGTGTGTTTATGGAATACCATAGACAACGTTATAATGTATACTTTTTTAATATCGCTGTCAGTCATTTAATTTACAGATAGAAAGAAGTGCTGGAGTAGAAAAATCTGTGTTGTGTGAGAAGGCTTGTGTTGTGGGTACTAGACGCCGATATATATAATAGATAGGTAGAAATATGTACTCAGATACATAGAAAACATCCATAACTCAGGAACTATTCGTGATAAACACACAAATAAATGCCCTGACCAGGATTAGAACCCGGGACCTCCTGTGTTTTTGGCAGGGTCACTACCAACTAGGCTAGGAGGCCGTTACGACTATAGTCGTCGGAATTAGTATTATTTCGAGATAGATTTCAGTTGGTAGTTTATTTTATTATGCTATAGCGAATGTTTTTCTATGCGCTTAGCCGCCTTGCGAATTTCGCTGTGCCATAGTTATGAAAGTACTTGGAAGTAGAATACAGGATCCATGTTTTGTATCAATGGGTGGACAAAATCTCGGATTGGCAATTTAAGTAGTGTTATAAGAAGCCGCCCATATACGTACCGATTTTGGAATTCGTACATGAATCTGGGTCAAATACCTACCTAACATTGATAGATTCATGTCCGGACCGGACAAATCTCTATTATGATTATGGGGGTTTTAAGGGAGGTCTTTGTACTGCAACGTTAACTGAGACTGTAGACCTGTCGTTTTGGAAATCTTAGTAACATCTTGTTGACCTAGCACTGGAGGTATTCAATCAGATGATGATGAATATATGAAGGAAGAATTTCCTAAAATATGTAAGAGACTAATGCGAATGTGTTTACTGGCTATTATTATTTATGTATGCATATGCTTCCATTACAAATTTGTTTCTACTATTCAGGCCCTTTGTACCACCCAGGGTTAACTGATAACCCGGAGTTAAGCTGTTATACTCCATAAAAAAGACGCTTAACTCCGGGTTATGTTTCTAATCCTGGGTGGTGCATGTGAATCTCATAAAACTTGCAAGACTGCAACGCACTGTAATGCACTGACGAATAAAAGAAAAAATACGTGTCGAATATTTTTTAATAATCTAACAGACTAATTTTTTTTTGTCGTCTTGCCTATTAAGCCTACTCCAGTCCATATACCTACCAATTTACTACATTTACACTTCAACCTAAAAAACCGAATACAATTTTCCTTAACAATCAAGTATTTGTCGACGTATCCCTTTCAAACCGCTATTTAGCCAACATTGTCTTTGCCTCGCCACGGATTAAAACTAAATCCCGGCTACAGGACAACAAACCGTGTCGCGACTCACTATCCCATTCTCGACTTTAACGCCTTGTAACAAAGACCACATCAACCGCTTCAGTAACTTTGCTGAACTACAAAATAACCCGTACAGTTGGGTTAAAGGAGATTAAGCCTTATTCTAATAGCGTAAGGTCGTGGTTGGTGGATACTTGTACCGTTAGATTTATGCCCTATAGGTACTATAGACCTTGAAGCCGAACGTTGAACCATCAAAAAGCACTATTGTTTTGTTAAGTTCTGTTGGGTGAGTTCGGGTAAAATAGGACGGGAAGAAAGTTTTGTTTTGAAATGTTTGCTGCCCGTACATTACAGTTATGTGCAATGAATTTTCGTTTATACCAAATATACCAATGGACGGACAAATTGTTATCTAATTTATTGCCACAGCTTAGTTGGTACCTTGCTAAGTGACATTGCCTACGAGGCAGGAGGTCCCGGGTTCGAATCCTGGTCACAGCTTTTATTTGTGTGTTTGTCACGTATCGTTCCTGATTTATGGGTGTGTATTTCAGTATTTATGTGTGTATTACGCAATACGCACTCTGTCTGCGGTTTTACCTTAAGTACCCTATTTTATCCGCCAATCCAGTAGATTTTACCAAGTTTTTCTATAATACATTTTTTTGTCTGCTAAATGCTATTTGATGTGTAATATTTACATATAGCTCATTGTGCAGTAAACTAACGAAGAAGCTAATGAAGAATAAATCTGGAAACGCGTGTAACCGTTTTAAGTCATTACCCGATTGTCCCGGGTTCTCGGCCCCGAGACTCTATAATTTGTGCTATTGATTGGCGAGTCCTCCACCGTACAACGTCGCTATAAGAGCCTACTTTTTACCTCACCGTACACTTGTAGCCCATGAGGCATTATACCTTGACACTGGCGAAATTGTCCCACTGGACAGAGCCATTTTATTAAAAAAAACTGAACTCAACCCTCTTAACTGACCGTTGAAATAGCAAAATTCGGGGCCCGTAATTTTCATGCCCATTTCGTCATAATGATGTATATAAACACAGGATGTTTTAATATGAAATGAGTTAATGACAGATAGTCTATCAACGTTCGATTCTAACGTCGAACGTAATAGTTTTGACACTTCAATGACAGCACTATCTTTTCAAACGTAAAACCTGATGTATGAAGCTTAACGTCATTTGTCTGTCCTCGGCATGAAAATTACGGGCCATGAAAATTACGACTGTCATTGAACAGTTCCCGACACTTTGTATATTTCGCCAATGACCCATTTAACACCAATCTCCTTCCAGACATGTTATGAAATGGAGAGGTATCTCCGTGAGGAGCCGCGGAGCAAGCGCCGCTCGGAGGAGGAGTGGGCGAGGAGCCCCGTCTCCTCACCCCCGTCGCCCCCTCCGCTGTTCGTCGCGGCCGTGAAGAGCGAACCGCCGAGCGACACAGAGGATAAAGGTGGGTGTAGACTACCGTGTAGGCCTCGGGTTTAGGCCTCGATGACTGCCGTTTGATATTATGTTGTCTTACATAAACTCGTATCTAGGGATTATCAGAAAAAAGGGACACTCTTTTTCTTTTTACAGTACACAAGGTGCTACTTTACCGCCCTAGGGCAATAATGTGCACTTTACGTGCCTGCGTCGAATATTCAAAGGGCCATATGTACTGTGAAACGTCGTACGATACACGTGCGAAGAGGTCATTCGCAACTCGTGTCGATATATACCCTACCCTATATACATGGTGAAACAAAAAGGCTTAAAGAAGGATAATTGATATAGGCTACCATGACATAGTAGGTCCATTATGCTTACCACGAATGTGAAGTCTATTACGGAAATCTATAGTCAGAATAGGGATGACGACTAGGTTGAAAAACTATCATTCTAATTAGTCCGCCGGTTAGATTATCGAAAATGATTAGACACGTATTTTTTCCTTTTTCAATTTAACTAAAATTGACGATGATAAAGAGCATCAAAGTTCCGGGGCGGGGGCTGGTGACAGTGGTGACGTCACTAGGTAAGAATTGTACCTAATAGTGACGTTACGCGAAACTTGAACGCACTGTATTTTCGTCATTTTTGATTTGACGAACAAAAGAAAAAATACGTGTACAATATTTTTTAATAATGTAAAAGACGGACTTAATAATTTTTTTAGTCGTCTAGCCTATTGAATCTCTCGCACTTGCAGCCGGAAGCGGGATGCAACTGTAGATAACTTGTCGAAGTTTAAAGTGCCGCGGTTTTTGACGAGTTATACTAAGGGGGCATAACTCTAGCATAAAGTACCAGTGCTCGACCCTGCGCCAGTATTCGACATGCGCACTTTATGTCAAAGTCATATAATACATTTGACTAACGAAGATCTTTCGTTATTCGAATTTAAACATTCGGCTTATGCCTTCAGGGCCTGGGGTCCACTTTGGCAGGTATTAAATGTGAATCCGGCTTTAGGTCCGCCGCCTCTCGAGGAGATCCGCGGCTGGAATCTGGCCTCACCGCTGCCACCACTTCTCTTCCCGCTTCCAGAAAAATGCGAGCCACTAAGTGACACAGAGGACGCGAAAGGTAACCCCTACGTCTGTTTAAGGCCTAAATACAGTCAAGGTCAAACATAGAGAGGGTTACTAACGAACCTACGGATTGACGAGTCTTAAAACCGGCTATCGTTCCGGCAGAAGATGGGGAGTGGAAACAAAATATGTACCCGTATTTATCCGTTAAATAGCTAAGTTTTGATCCTTTATGTATCGTATGATTCAAGAATTTTACAAGTATTAATGTAGAAGAGAGCATATAGGTACTAAGAGCCTTTGTAATCAATCATATCTGGCCAAGGTACAAATAACGTAGAAGTACCAGTGCTCGACGCTGCGCCAGTATTCGACATAAACACTTTATGTCAGTGACTAGGTTTAAATTCGAATTACGAAAGATCTTCGTTGGTCAAATTTATTATATGACTGACATAAAGTGCCCATGACGAACACTGATGCAGGGTCGATCACTGGTACTTTACGTTATCAAAACAATATTCAAATACTAGAAGAACGGGTCTCTTTAGATGAAGACTGGGTGACCAGTTTTCTTAGCCCGTGATAGTATTTCTGACCTTGATTGTGTGCAGATGCTGGGATGTCCACTGAATTGGCTTAAGGCAAAAAAAAAACAAATCCAAACAATAAAAAAATTGCTGGGCAATCAAAATTATGCTGAACAGCTGATCGCTGTCAGCATTTAACATACCAGCATCTTGGACTATACATTGTTGTAACAATACACGTATGTATATACGTACAGATTCGTCTGCCTGGCATCTGGTGGACATGAATCTGTCGCAAATTCCTACTATACTTTAGCTGGATATACGTTCAGGCATATCCAATAAGACACGTGGTTTAATTTGGTTGTACATTATTGCCATTTGCCACAAGTATAAGGTATAGTGTAGATGTTTATACTGTGGCAAAAGGCTCTATGCACTGCACGATGGACCTATTTTTTTATTTTTTATTTTCCCTCTGGCTTTAAAAAACAAGCAAGGTGGATTTGCCAAGGACCAATTATTAATCTGATGTCCGCAGTTCGACGGACTGAATTGACAAGTGGCTGTCAAGTAAAAAGTAGCCAGGAATAACAGAAGAAAAATAGTTACGGGATGTGTAATTTTTATATGTATAGTATACAGGAAAAAAAGTAATTGTTTTTGTTTATTGTATTGTTTTCGTATTGCACGAGTAAAGTTTTTGTATACGTAAGCGTTAAAAAGATGCTACTTTTAAATTTGACTTCTGTCAATTAAATATGACAAGACTAACTCGCATTCGAAAATCGAACATTAAAAATTTACAAGAGTCAAAAGTAAAAAAATAAATACATTTTAGTCTCGATATGTGATCTGGGCCCTTACCATGACGTCTTATCGCATATAGTTTAGGATATAAACTGATTGGCTTCCATACAACTGAGGCTAAACTGAACCTAAACCGCGCCGCTGCCATACAACTAAGCACAGTTTAAAACCTAAAGTGAATCGTTAAGACGTCATGGGGCCTTACCATGACGTCTTAACGCGATTCAGTTTGGTATGTGCTGTTTGATATGTCCTGGTATGTGCTGTTAGAATCTTTCCCTCTCCTCGCGGGCACCCTGTACTTTTGTTACATTTATCCGTATATACATATATCGCAATAGTACCAGCTAATATTTGTGTTTGTATTATTTATACTACTTGTTTACAATCAATGTACCATATTCTTATTGCCATCTTTAAGAGTCTATACGCCTGGAAAAAAAATGACATAAATTATGACGGAGATATAAGTAATTATAACTAACGATGTAATATATATATGATACTCTGTAAGGTTCGGTATTAAAAGAGTCAAAAATAGAATATATTTCGTAAAAACCATTTATTTGCAAAACATTTATTTGAACCGAGATTCTCAACAAAAATTTACTAAAATAATTGCATATAGTATGCCAATAAACCACAAACACCCTGTTTAAGATAAAAGTCAGAAATAATTATGATTCGCGTTAGTCACGACGTAAAGGTATTAAAATCATGATCTTTTTTTTTCAAAAAGTATTCAAAAATTTATATGTAAAATAAATTAAAAAGAAATTTTATAAGTCATAAAAAGAATATTTATATTTTTTTTTTGCATAGTTTTTTTTACTCAAACTGATACCATTTTATCACAATCACACGTTGTGCGTCTCCTAACGTATATTTTGTTTCCAGGCACAATACAGCAAGATTGGGCGGTACCATCACCGTCGCCTACACCACCAGCGCTGTTCACCGTCACCGCCGTCAAGGACGAGCCTCCGAGCGACTCGGAAGAGCCTAAAGGTGAGAAGCTGGCCTCGTGCGAGTAGGCCTCGTCTTGCAGGGCGAGAGGGCGCTCTTATTGAGGGGGATTCTGTTTTCTTATAACCAGACCCCGTCATTTTCATGCCGGTTTCGTAATACGTATATAAACACACAGGATGTTTTATACAAAATGAGTTAATGACAGATCTATCAACGTTATACACGTATTCTAATGTCGAATAGTTTTGATACTATTCAATGACAGCATTTAACTTTCAAACGTAAAACCTAAAACATGATGTGTGAATCTTGACGTCATTTGTCTGTCAGCGGCATGAAAATTACGCTACTTCTGCTTATAACCTTTATTATAGTTAGTCTCAGCTGAGACCTTACGGACCATGCAACTAAGAAATTGTATGCAACAATGGCAGAATGTATCTGTCTGAGGCGCTGAAAATTACGGGTTCTGCTTATAACCTTTCTTATAGTTAGTCTCAGCTGAGCCCTTACGGACCGTACAACAAAGATAATGTATTCAACAATGGCAGTATCTGTCTGAAGCGCCAACGCCTGATATGCAAAAAAAATTAACTATACTTACTTAACTGTTTTGCCATTATCAACTCTATTCCTTAAGAAAATATTTAGAATACATTCTTTCTTACGCGCGTGCCATATTTCTCGTGCTATAAATCCTAGGGAACACCTGCTAAATATATTGTTTTCTCAATTAGTTCATATTGAATCTTATTGCTATAGCCATAGAGTTGTAATTCAAGAAGCGCTTCGTTGTAGTATACTTACTCTCCAACGGGGGGTCGAGTAGGGTGGGGCGTCCGATGTACATATCCAACACTAGCAAATGTATGTGAATGTCCTCGGTGCTGCACTAACGATAGACGCTCGACATTCAGGTCTAACCTTCAGTCTGACCACTGAACGAACACAGTAAAGAGAATCATACTGTCTTTCTCTTACGCTATTATTAGAATCCTGAGAAAAGGGATGGATATAGTTTTTTTGTTACTGCTTTCGTCTGGTGGTCAGAGTATACTTAGCCGCCGAGCGACTTGTATAAAGATATGACGGAATTCAATCACGTAGTCAAGTAAGTTTTACTATCTGCCACATTGCGGCGATTACTTTAAGCATTCAACTTGAAGAATCGTAAACGCAATGTATAGTAACTGCCAAGATGACATTACTTACCGGGGTGCGTAGCCAAGATGCCAGTCGATCACGCTCAGTCGCTAACGACCTGTCATTGTCACACTAATCAGGAAGAGTGATAGAGAGAGGTAGCTACGATACGTTATTAAACGTGAGCGATTGGCATCTTGGCTACGCACGCGGATAGTTAAGTATTGTGCGTTGCCGATATTTTATGAAACAAAAGTTGCATATCGCAGGAAATATTTAAGAATATTGCTTTTATGGGCATTTTCAGATAAAAGTGTACCATTTTAAAGGAAATCGAGCTCTTCCAATCCTAGTAGGAGAAAAAAAGTCTCCTAAGATTTGTTTTCCATTTCGCCACCATCATTACATAGATTTGGTATGGCGGTAGCGCAATGGAAATTTCAAAAATGTGTGGAAAATTTAGGACACTTTTTTTCTCCTTCTAGGATTGAAAGAGCTAACGATTCTGAGTAGAATAGAGATAAAAATTTCCAATTTAGCAAAAAAATTTATTTCTACAAGACAAAATAAAAATGCGCGTGTGAATATGTGCGGTGACCGCAATATGTATTGTATGGCACTGTCTAGTAGTTGGTATGTGATAGCCATCCTGTCCTACAGGTTCGATATCCCGGAAAAGCAGTTGGGGCAAAAAAGACTGGACGCTCTCGGCGTCACCGCCGCGGCCCGCGCTGTACGCCACGAGCGTCAAGGAGGAACCCAGTGACTCGGACGAGGCCAAAGGTACGTCGGACATACCAGTTAGTATGTGAAAAACAATATCTCCATAGGATATCAGCCTCCGTTAAGTTCAGTGTTCGCTAACAGGTGCCGTCCGGAAAACCGGATGGGCGGAATGGACGATATCGTCGCCGGCTAGGCCGGCCCTGTTCACGAAGCCGGCCGCTAAGGAAGAACCGATCAGTGATTCGGACGAACCTAGAGGTACTAAAAAAACATGTAGAGTAAAGCGCACCCGAAAGTATAGGTGAAAAACTTAAGTAAGTCACCTGGATGCCTGGCCAAGATGCCAATCGCTCACGCTCAGTCGCTAACGAAACGCAACTGCCATTGTCACACTAATAAGGAAGAGTGATATAGAGAGGTAGGTACGATACGTTAGTAAGCGTGAGCGATTGGCATCTTGGCTACGCACGCTGTTGTATGTAGTAGTGAGCTATTCGAATAGACAATACATGTTTAAAATTTGAACACAAATAAAACAAATGCCTATTCGAATAGCTCACTACTACAAATAACAAGTCTATATCAAGTGTGACTTACTTTCCAATGCCGCAATCGAATACGTTTATTCATGGTAAACACACTGTTGACGAGATGCACACACTATCGAATCGCGCAGTCGCTATCCAGTACGGATACATCATATCTAATGATCATCATCGACGTTTCCTCAGAGTCAAATCACGTTATCTCATCCAACGAAATTAACCGTTAAACTTTAAAAGTGTTTTGTTAGTGTTAAAAGTGTTGTGTTTCTGTTGGTGAGTAAGGTCGCCAGAGCTCCAAGAGGATGCACTGTGTTGACAGCTGGGGACCCACGGAGCAAAGCTTGCCCCTTTAGCTGTCAACACAGCGAATTCTTTTTTTAATGGGTCGGCGACGGGCATGTAACACCCCTGGAGTAGCATGCGTCCATAGGCGACGGTGACCGCTTACCATCAGGCGGGCCGTATGCTTGTTTGTCACCGTAAAAAACTTGTATGTAATTACGAGTATACATGACGTTTACTTAACACTTTCCCAGCCTTTGCTATGGAAATCTAGGAAACAGCATAGACAGACTGCCCGTATTTGATGTTGTCAAAGTTGGTGTTGTTTTTTTAGTTGCTTTGCCCTTTTAATGGGAGCTACCGTATTCTCGCTCACCAGGCGGCGCCACTCATGCGCGGGTCCTGTGTCAGTATGAGAGAACTGTCAAAGTGACGTTTGAAATGTTGCCGCAGGACCCACGTCCCACTAGCGCTCCTAGCGGGAAATCGACTCGCGGCAGTCCTCATTCTACTGCTCGTTTTGTTGTTGTTTTGTTTTTGCTTCTAGTTTTGTTATCCAAGGTAAGAGTTGGTTCGTCCGTACATTTAGCTAAAACCTCGATGTGTCTTACAAAAACAGTCAAAATATTATTGAGTCTTGAAGACTCGCGAGTTTTCATGAATCAAAGGCCATGAACGCGAATTCGTGCAACACAACTGCAACGTAAAACGTGGTCATAACTTGTGTAAAAAACGCAAATACAGTAAAAATATTGAATCTTGATGACTCGTGAGTCTTCACGCCTCGGGGCTTTAAAACTCAAAATCAGCTCGAATTCACAACACTAATATTATTACACTTGACTACAGTAAATAAACGTGTAATAGGATTATTATAATAGATACCTAATAGCCTATTAATTGGCGAGTTAATTACCATCTCCATCAAGTTAGTTTATCCAATATCCATGGAGCATAATAATATAATTGCACCCAATCAGGTGGCTTTATCCGTTCATCTGCCTATTGGCTGGATTAAGGGGCCAATTCGACTATGTGGTGTTGCAACTCGTGATATGGGTGGGCGATTTTTACATCGTTTTTGTCGTTTCGACAAGGAGTGTTAGAAGCGATTATGGAATCCCTAGTGTATCAAAGTTGTGATTATTTCATCAATTTCGGTCGTAAATGTCGTAATAGTCGTAATTTCGTAGTAAATTCGGTGTGTTCTCTTTGGAGTCCCTCAGCTTAAAGATTCGACCAATTTTTTTTCACTAGTAACTGATTTTTTTAAACTTGTTAGAGATGGAGTTATTATTGAGAGGTGTAAGGAACACTTCTTAGCCTCAGTACAAATACAATAGACAAATGTACAAGATTATTCTTAGACCTCAGGAGGGAGGATTTCAGGGACTCTGGCACGTCTAACCATCAAAAATATCAATTATCATATCAAACGAAACTATAAAAATTGTAGTTTATTAAGTTTAGTACCTAGTTTATGTAATTTGCTATAAGAATATTCGTATGGCAAGAATGTGAAAGTATGAACATCACACATCCATGCAATACATGTCATATAATGCAGTGTTCATAATGAAAATGCACTGATAACAAAATGTATGTTATCTTAAAGTAAAATGGGCCCAAAATTTTTAATTCGAATACATAATTGGTTTAATACCAATGCATTTAGAAATTAAAACCATGGTGAGATATATTGTGGTTTAAGAAGTTTATTTTCTCCAAATAAATTACATTTCACTTATAAAGAGAAAATACTTAAATACGAAGTAAAATTAGAGTGAGCATGTAAGTATTTAACAATTTATCATAATAGTAATAACAAAAATAACATAAATACAACTTATTTCAATTACCCGCTAATTAGTTTTACGCTAATATTCATATTATAATAAAATTACGGATAACACTATGGTGTACAAACCGGTTTAAATTTGTTTGAAATCCCGGTTAAGAACCGGTTGTTAACCGGTTTTTTCATACAATTCAAAACCGGTTTGCACGCCCTAGATAACACTCACGGACATCCTATGATGCCATGATCAAGCGCCGAATAACGTGCGCGGAACGCAAGCAGGCGTACTAAAGTATTTCGCTCCGCCGCCAGAAGCGCTCTCGATGATCAGGGTGATCCCGACAGGATTTCCAAAACAGCGCATTTAGAAACCAATAAAATTTCAAACATGTGACACTCTTTTTTGGAACCGTTATAGACAACTACCAGGGTGCGTAGCCAAGATGCCAATCGCTCACGCTCAGTCGCTAACGAACTGTCATTCTGGGCAGAGAGTACTAGTTTGTTGAGTACATGGATTCCCAGCGCACGCAAGTTTTTCGTAGAAATCGCGAAACGTCTGGATGATGTTACTGGTGACCGAAGAGCTGGCGGCTTCCTCGCACAACGTATCAGCATTGCGATACAACGAGGAAACGCCGGCATTCTAGGTACAATGCCTCAAGGACCTATTTTAGATTTAAGGTAGGTAGGTAGTGTATATATTTTAAAAACAAATTAATTTTATTACATACTCGTTATGATTGCCGCTTTCTCTATTAAGACCGACATGTTACTACCTGCCGATAAATCGTGTCGATTTCTCATTGGATAATATTGCCAATTTAGCAATTGGTAATTAATCTTGATAATTACCGGTAATCAGAGCATGTTGGTGGAATAATGATGCGACATTAAAACTATATCATATTATAAAACGTTTTAAAACTTGGTAAACGTGGAATTTTATAATTGAAAGAGAAATGGAAAAATTTCAATTCGAGCGGGATTCGAACCCACGAGTCACGACCTCTCTGAACACCGGTCTGCGTGCGTAGTCAAGATGCCAATCGCTCACGCTTAATAACGTATCGTAGCTACCTCTCTCTATCACTCTTCCTTATTAGTGTGACAATGACAGTTGCGTTTCGTTAGCGACTGAGCGTTAGCGATTGGCATCTTGGCTACGCACCCAGATCGCTCTGCCAATAGAGCTGACGCACGATCGAATGTTTCCACTATTTCCTTCACTTGGTTATACGAGTACGCCTTAGGGAGACGCGTAGCGAAATCGCTTGCAAGCTCTGAAGTAATGAATGTTTCGTTCCCAGTAAAGTAGTGAATGAGAATTCAGATGCGCTGAAGCGAATTTATTTAATTAGCATTGATTATTCAGTAATTTTCCCGTTGACACAAAAACGTAGGTCAGTTTTATGTATATTGATCATATTTTAAAACATTTAAGAAAATAATTTACAAACTTTATGTTTTACTCTAAAAGCGTTATTGTAGACATAATGTACAGCTATGAACACAGCCAAAGTGCCAAAAATATGTAGGTATGCATGACATGAATGCTCAGGCAATGAGGATTACCACGAGATTTTCCGCTAGAAGCGCTAGTGGGACGTGGGTCCTGCGGGAACATTTCAAACGACATTGACAATTCTCTCATACTGACACAGGACCCACGCATGAGTTGCGCCGCCTGGTGGGCGACAATACTTGACTTTGACTTTTAGTCAAATCTCCCAAAAACTTTTTTTTTAGTATTTCATATGCCTGAATACATTAAATGATTATTTAATCGGTAAAACTATCGCACGGATAAAGCGTTTTTGTTTACATAGTCTAAGTATAAACAAAGATGTATTTTGTCAATTTGATGTGTCATTATAATGACAATCAAATTTATACACCCGTCCTTTACTTCCTTATCAAGTATAGAAAGTGTCCAAAAGAGATGTATATATGTTTATTATTTCTCCTATTCCGTTGCTTGTCACTGACCTCTCTTTGACACAATTCGGTTTCGGTTTAAAGATTCTTTATTCTCATAAGAATTTATACAATTCGCTTACATGAGAACTTAAAACTAGTAGGTACAATTTAGGTTACGTGAGGCATGCACAAATATACATATAATATTATCATTAATATTTACAATTCACTTGATATGAGTAATTGAGTAAGTATGCAATTTCATTTGCCATTAGGCGGGTATTAATGTTTGCATTCGGCCAACAGACGCGAAAATAAGGGGTAGAACGTAGAACAAAAAGTAAACACGAAGCGTGCGCTTTGCTTGCTAATAAAACCGCGCACCAAGTAAGATTATCTAGATGTGGCCTATGCACCGATGCATATACTTTCAAGCATACATTTATGCATTGATGAAAAAAGTTATTTACCATATTTTATTTGCGTCTACCATTGAGTTACGGTCTAGAGTCAAACCACGCTATCTTTTCTCAGGAAATGAGCTGTCAAACTTGAAAGTGTTATTTTAAACGTCAAACTTCTATGAAATTAAGACGTTTACGTGACTTTCACATTCTGTGCTATCAAAATCTAGGAAACTTAGCATAGACTGACTCTATAACGGTTTTTAAATGACATTATTTCTCAAAATAGACGGAATTTACTTTTTTTTACTTTCTACTTTACAAATGCGATCCGGGAGGCCCCTGGTGCCTGTTATGGGTCTGCTGGTAAGGTACCATGACGTCTTAAGGCGATTCAGTTTAGACCCTACACTGAATCGCGTTAAGGGGCATTTTCAAAAATAGGGTACCCTTTTTTTATATACGAAGCTTTGGGTTTTTATAACCAGAATCACGAGTACTATTGATAAAAAAAAGGAAAAAGAGTGTCTCGTTTTTTTGGTCAGCTTTGTAACGCATTTTTCCCCACATTTCGTAAGGGCCGTTACAAAACTGACAGTTATTTTTGTATGGAAAATCGAGGACCCATTTTCATTAAAATGGTGCGCTTTTTCTGAAAGCCCTAAGACGTCTTGGTAAGAAGGAATGTATGGTTGAAATATCTTGATTTCCTCCCGAGCACCGTTATTTAGATCGCCGACTCAATACCGACCAATCGTTTCCAGAGCCGAGCCCGCCGCGCCGCCACACCCCGCGCCACCACACGCACGCCGACCCGCGCCGCCGCGTCCACCGCTGCGAGTTCCCGGCCTGCGACAAGGTGTACACCAAAAGCTCGCACTTGAAGGCACACAAACGTACACACACAGGTGAGAAGTTGTGTCCTAACGGGTACAGAGCACCGCGCATAAGAACCCGGTATATAAATTAGGCCGATTCAGCTGAATTTTTTGCCATGAGTTTTCATAGTTACAAAAACATTTTTACATATTTTGATGCAAAAATTTAAATATCATTTCAATTGAAATGGAATAAATGAAAAACTTTTTCAAAATTGTTGTCAGTTTTTGAAAAATACACCATTTTCTAACAGCTGTTTTACCATTTTTTGATGAGCGAGCTCCAAACGTCTATCTAGTTTTCGACCTTATTGCTATTAAATCATAACAAAATATTTTTTTCTTGTTTCGTATATAGTCTTCTATGGAATAGTTGAAACACTTTTAAACATTTTCACACATAATTATTAGTTAATTTTTTGTAGAAATACACGAACATTAGCCAAGTTTTGTGGCTAAACAGTTACTTTTTTTACATAAATAAATATGCAATTATAAAGATTAGGTCATACTCTATCTTCTCTATCCAAAAACTATAAATAGTGTATACCCGTCTCTAGTGTTTTTTTTCTTTAACTTCACTTCAAATTGCTCTGAATATCGCTATAAAATATACGACGTAATAAATGTAGCGGCAGTCCAGCTCGAGAGCTCGTAGAGAGGTCATGTCGATCCGCGCTCTGACAATATTTACGACGATGAGAGACAAAGTACAGAGGAGCGTGTAAGTAGTGGATACCGAGATATTGGGTGGCTGAGCCCGTTGTATAGTTGGGATACTTTTGTATGCCTATTTATAAGGATAGTGTAAATATTGTATTCTCGCGCGTATTTGAACATATACCGCAACTCATTCATCATAACGCAACCTGTTTAATGTTAACATAACGCAAACATTTGGAATTCCAGGTGAGAAACCGTATAAGTGTTCCTGGGACGGTTGCGAATGGCGCTTCGCCCGCTCAGACGAACTTACCCGGCACTACCGTAAACATACGGGGGCCAAACCGTTCCGCTGTCGCCACTGCGAGCGGTGCTTCAGCCGCTCCGACCACCTCGCGCTGCACGCGAAGCGACACGCGTAGCCCGCTGCCCTAGACGAACAGACCCCCCGTGGGGTCTCGGCTTAGGCCTCTAAGCCACGCTCGTTGTGATGAGGAATTGACCGCGGGCCGAACCAAAGATTGCTACGCTGTTAGTCAAACTCAGATGATGCTTTAAATTCTTTTCGTTTTTGTAATCTCTTTCGGCTGCGGCCGGTTTAGCTTATGCCGCTAAGCGGCGAGTGCCATCAGGGCGGGGGTGCGATTGTATCCGCTTAACCAGATTTCAATGCGAACTTTGTGTCTACTTGAGTTCGATCAAACTTGAGCGAACTTCGTAACAGATTTATTGATATTTTACCTGTGAAATCACCATGGACTGTCCTAGTTGAATTTTTAAGTGTTTTACAATATTTTCGGTAACATATAGGCGTCCATGGTGGTTTTTAACATGGTGGTAGCGTGTGTGTGTTTTATAAAGATGCTGGTGTATAATTGCGTCGAATTTCCTTGAGACTGAGAATACATATTTTATACCCCTTAAATTTCATGTCAAAAATACCGTACATAGCATTTTTTTCACATGAATTTACTCTTTAAATCATTTTATAACTAACATCTTTATATGACTGCCATCACAAAGCCAATTTCAAAAAAAATATATAAAATATTCACTCGCACATATTCCCCGCCCGTATGTTTTCACGTGACATATTATTTATTGGTAAAGCTGCCTTCGCAAGCGAAAATGTATGACCATACATTTTGTATGAGTTCCATACATTTTGGCTGGAAGGTAGACTGGGTGCGCACCCACCGAGGCCCGTCACTTTACTTAGGCTTAGGGGGCGAATCTGCATGTTAAAAAGGGAATGCTGTCGCGGTAGAGATGTCTGGCGGCCATTTTGAATTTTACCGAAGGTACTATAGTGAGAAAGAAAAGTAAATTAATTCTTTGATGATTTTTATACTCATGGAATTGATACAAATTATTTTAATTTGATTTGGGTCTAAGCAAATCTCTGATGACCGAGTCAAGTTGCTGGGAATAACTGGATTCGTGAATTCGGAAGAATTTTGCTGAAATACACTGCCATTGTCAAAGAATTCAACCTACTTGATGTCTGGTTTTGCTAAATTGCTCTTAAATTTAATAACAAATATACCTTTTTTAAAATAAAAAGTATGAAAAGTCGACTAAAGTTTTTTCAGGTAACCTTCGGCAAAAAATCGATTTAATAAAAGTGAAATAATGATTGTGGATTCGCCCTAGTTATACGTCTCGTTACCTGATGTATTTAAACAGTACAGTCACTCGTTCGAAAATCAACCTTATAACCTTATCGGCTGTTTATGGTACCATTTAATTGAGGCGTCATCCTAAGGACGACCGGGGTGAAGACGTAGTGCAACTCACTGGAGCCATCTTTAATCTGACAGTTGTTGTTAATGTTAACATACAACTATGAGGTCAAACTGCAACCCCGCCTCGAATATCTACGGAGACATGGATTGTCGTTGATCCCGTCAGACGATCCGACAATTCAGACTCCTGCAATGACGACGCCGGATTGCGCGAATCACCCCGCTCCCGCTTCGTCGCGCGCGACCCGTTACCTACGCCGGTCTCGAGCCGCGAAGGTGATAACGCCACTATCTGTCCGACGATGACTGCCCGATGCAGTCGAAACATGTCACGCCTATTGTGATAAAAATACGTTAGTGTTGACCGTTGCAATTTAATATCAGTATGACTCACGAAAGTTTAAATTATATCTATGGAGACGTCTCAGTCAAATGGTAGACCTATAAATTAATGTATGTTGTACGAAATTTTGACGTATTTGTGTCTTTATAAGATTTAATGTTGATGGAGATTTTTTATAGATAAAGCGTAAAGTAAAATAGTTTATATTTTACTGTTTTATATGGTTGATGTTTGCTTGAGTATTTTATGTAGATATAATGATTGTCGATCATGGTATGCGATGTTAATCTTTTTTACTTCATGATTTCATATTACAAAAAATATTAAGACTGAGTGTCTTACTATTGTTGTGTTTAGATAAATTACTTATCTTAATATTAACATGAATAGGTATTTGTAATATGAAATATTTTGGACGAGTGACTGTATCGGAAGCAAAGTATGTTTATTTTTTATTACGTTTATTATTAAGATATAATTAGTTGTTTAGTTTAAGCTGTTTTGTATTGTACTCTTTCATTCCGTTCTTAGTACCTCTGTCTGTGGACCATGTCTGTCGTCTTAAAAACTAATGATTTCATGTTAACATTCATGGCATATTAATGACAATTATTTTTTATCATTGATGTGCATTAAAGTCTCTACACTAAAAGGTATATTACTGATTTATTAACTATTGTTAATATGATATCTAAAATAACTTAATTTTCATCGTTTATTTGTGTTTATCACAAATATTTGTTCCTAAAATGTTTTCTACGTACAGTCAAAGAATTGGAACTCTAGGCTATGGACTATGTCATTGTGACGCTATAAATATTGTAAGAAATCTCTTACTGCTTCTCAATTTGACATGGTTCTAGGACCTAGGGTTCTAATTGGTTGACTTTCGCTCATACTTTGGAGCTAATTGAGTGAGTGAATCTGAGATTTTGTCCTCAAGTATATTTTCTCCTAGAAAAACCACGATATATCTTCCAAGCAAATTAAGTGTCAAACTATAAATATTTCAAACGTCAAACTTCTATGAAATTATGACGTTTATGTCACAGTCTTTGCTATGAAAATCTAGGGAACTTAGCATAGACGGATTAGTGTGAGAGGCTTTTAATGGAAAATATGGAAACTAGTTTTCAAACGGCAGATCCCTTATTATTTACTGGTCCATGGCAGACGGGCATTAGTTTAGTAATACGGGTTGAAAATATCCGCCACTCAGGTTGATTCTAGACGGCGTTGTAGGTCCTTGGTCCCTCGGACCTTTGTTTAGATAGGTACGCTTTTATATTCGTTTTTATTGTAAATTGAAATTTATTGGCTTCGCGATGTTTTGAAGCTTGTTGGTGTATACATTGTTTTTCACGTCACGATGACATTGTTGAGTTCCCATTGACCAATAGTTTAACGTTTTATATTTAGTCCTAATTCCTATTGACTCCGAGGAAAAAAAATACCTGTATTTCTTTTTTTATACAATGTTTTTACATCGGTCGCACTAAAAAGCCATCTGACAGATAAATTCGTGCATTGACTGTTTATCCATCTCTGTCACTCGCGTGCGTTAAGTATAATGCTGTCGCATTTGAAGTTAATGAATCGTGTTTAACCGTTTTTTAAATACAGATACACTTAATTCTAAACCTGGCACTCAAAAAATATCCATACAGAATATTACTACTAATGAAAATCCATTTTTTTAATATTTCGTTTTAACCATGGATGTAGTAGGTCCGTTATTAAAAGTTATTTTACCAAAAAAACGTAGGGTATATCTTAGCCAGCGCTTGATTTTGAACTCTTAGACATTTCGTTCTAAAATTGTATGTATGCGAGATTTAGTTATTAAAAATATCCCAATCAACGAAGATTGTGATTGAAATAAACTAGTAAGTAAGTATATCTAAAGGTAGTTTAAAAAAATCATCTACTTAGATGTCATCAGTCTTCGTTGACTGGTCTAGATGTGTCAAAATTCGGCGATTGACGATACTAGACTATTCATGCATACAGGGTGAGAAGGTCACGCTCAAATAAAGGTAATAATATATTTAAATTAATAAATTATGTCCTGAATACTAAAGTACTAGTGAGAAAATTTGACTTCCACTTGACAATTGTCATAGGTAAAATTGTGACGACAATTGTCGCATAGGTCACCGTTGTCTATACACTAGTACTTCTAGAGGATACACATATAGACCAGTTGATGTGTGTTTTTTTTTATAAATTGTGAAATTTCGTGTGGAATGAGAAAAGTAAGTCATTTAAAATCGATATCGATTTTCAAAAAACTAAACTATATACGTACATCTTTACTGGGCGCAAAACACAAAAAAACATCCGTTTCGTTCATAAACACTCCTATATAAATCGGAACAAAACTACCTCACACTTAAAAATGTTACAAACACAACATCAGTCTTACATTTCTCATTGCACAACATAAAGCTTTAAAACTTCCTTCGAAACATCCAAATATATGTTTATCTTTACTAGAGACTGAAGTGACAAAACGTACGGTGATGTGACCATTAAATTGCAGTTAAATGACACCATAACTCTTTGAATTAGATATGTTTATGACTATTTGCAAACAAAAGTGATGATTGAGGACATAATTATATATTTTTCACTTATCAAGAAATTCCACAACTTAGTTTTCGGGTACTTGGTAAACTTTAGTGCTACAAATTTTATCCTACTACCCTCCAAAACGGTATAAAAACAAGTTTACCCTGTAAAAAAATGTCTAGCAATTCATTTGAGATATATATTCTGAAATTGCAAATAAATGTCACTTTAATCTCTAGAGATTTTAAGCACATTTTACCAATAATTTAAGAACAACGACTGCAACTACTGCCATTTTAATATTGTCCATACCACAAGCTCTTTACACTCTTACCCGCTTTATAATAAGATTCACTTTTGGTTGTAAAAATACATCCAGCGGGCCAATTTCGTAGTCTTCCCGAATTAATGTTAACCACTTTGATACGTGGCGAGACCCGTGTGTGAGATTAAGTTGACTTAACTTTTTCATTTCATTATGACACTGGCTAACATTTAAAAAAGGAAAATTAGAAAAATACAGCCATTGTTTGACACTAAGGAAGATACTTATATATAATTTGACAATACTGAAAAGTGACGTCCCAAAAAAATTTAGTTATGAAATTCACAGTGATCGTCCCAGTTGACGGCTACTTTTCTCAACTTTTCTTACATTTTTTATTAACTGTTTTTAATGGGTACGCTCGCTTTTTTAAGGGTGTACACATTGGACACTATTTTAAATCTTACATCAGGTCTCGCCTTGTGCGGGTGGAGTGCTTTAGTGTGTGTATAGTTTACAGCCAAGTCAAAATTTAATCCTCATTGACTGGTGTAAACTACTCACTTTAATTATTAAAAGGCTGGCTATACCTAAGAATTTTCGGGATTCCGGTTCAAACCAGCTCAAATAGGTACGGTTTAGTGAAAACCTGGTTTCAGGATAGTTTTGAGATTTAAGGTCGTCTAATATGTGTCGTGTTGCAGAAAATAAATATGGATGTTAAAAATAGGGTGATAGGGTTTTGCTTGTTTACCAGATTTCATATTATAGTTTCGTGCAAATTTTATTTTTGAAATATTTACTAATTTACCAGATTTTCACGTTTTTCATTTATTTACAAAATCTTGTTTTCATAGTATCGATATTTGTATAGTTTATTGAAATCCTAAGCACAAATTTTTGATAGTATTTACAGATTTTTGTAAAATGGTTTAGTAAATTAATTGACTATTCCTAAGTCTTTTCGCCGCGTACGCATTGGATGTTTCTGTCTCAGTCTTTCTTTAGCATTAAGAAGCGAGACAGATTGACAAAACAATTGCCTTTGCGTGCCAGTTGAAACAGCGTATATAAGAGTCAAATATAGCATTTCTGTAAAGTATATAATTATAATATAATATTATAATCTAATTAATCTTTAACCATTTTACCGATTTGTGGTTGGAACACATTTTTAAAAATTAAAGTCATGTGAACTATAAAATCTTAGAAATAATTAATAAGATTGTATTTTACTCATATTATTATTAACTGAAACAGGTTCGGTCTGCCAGTAGACCAAAAAAAACACCAAACGTTTAACACTTTTTATAGTCTATTGAAAAATGTGTTAAAATTGTTTTTATTTACGTTCACAGCTTTTAACATTATTCATATACCCACATATCATTGGCCCTCAATAATGCGTTCAAAAATCGCATATAAAGGCCCCCATAATAATAAACTTTTTTGTTACAACAAATTTCTTATCTGTGGAAATGTTATTATAGCTGAATAATATTATCGATTTATATAGTATTATTTTTGTTCAAATTTCGAACACATCTGACACAAGAAAATTTGATTTGACCTCTATTCTAATATCAGGACTTAAGAAATTTGAATCTACTGAAGACGAGGCAGTATGGCCTTATGGTCTTAGCCTGTCCGAGCGGACGAATAAAAAAAAAAACTAATATCAGTCGAGATGACGTTTAGTCTGAAACTAATTGTCAATTGCATACAATGACGCACGCAAGTCGCGCGTAATTTTGATATCGAACGATATTAAAATGGAGCTAACTCTAGTTTATCTCTGAATATAAAAAATATAAATGTCAAAACATGAATGTCAGAAAAGTTTTCATTCGTGAAATTCGCAATGGCGGTCGATATAAATGCGCTTTGAACGCATCATGGAGAGTCATGATATGTGTATATAAAGCAGTGTATTTAATTGTAAATAATTAGGCATTAAAATACTCGTTTTAATGCCTTTCATTATATACAATCACATAAACTACTATTTAGTGGAGGTGTATAAAAATCTATAAACTTAAGCTACAGAAAAAAAATGTGATTCATAAGTCAAATATATAGTAACGTATAGTTGTGTAACAGAATATGTTAAATAGTAAATGTATGGATGTGTGCGTATTATTGTGCTTACGGCGGGTGTTTAGAATTATGTATTACTTATATACATACACATAATATATATATGTATGCACTACGGCTGGTATTTGCATATTCGGTAGCGTAGTTAAATATATATGATATATATATATGTAAGTAACCGTTTAACTGGTATAAATTATATATAGGTATGATTAAAATATACAATTACTGATAAAGCAAATTTATCGCATGTGTTTAGAGTTTAGAATCAACCTGAAATTATATTTTTGGCTCCAACCGTTTTAAGAACGCACGAACATTTATATATTATCTTATATTTATCCTTTTTCTAGTTCTTAAGCATTTTACTTTTTTTATAGCTATATTCACATCACAATTATTTTTAACGAGGCATTCTCTTGCTGGCGCAATATTTTTATTAACATATCAATATTTTGTATTAACGTTAGTTGTAAAGTATACATTTCTTGTACTACCTTTTATATGTGTGTCACAAAAATATATACATCACTATTTTTAAGTTTTCTATATCTTTGGCCGGGAGCTCGCAATATTCAAAAACCACCGGGTCGTCTAAAGAGAACTTCACCATGTTAATTGACAGATAATGTTTGTTCTTATTTTATATTACATAATCTACCGACAACATAAAAGCAAAACGCACGCGTGATCAAGATAGTCTCCTGACTTTTCAGCTAGATGGCGTTGCAAAGCTTTTATTAAAACTGGATTATTGTGGGCGATATCGGAGTAACTTAGCCTGATGTTTCTTTAAGATTTATGAGATAACTTCAACTGTCTAAAATGCGGAAAATGTATCTGTATGAACGCCTTTCCCGATTGAGTTCTATATATATTGAGTTATATATAAATGCGTTTTCAAAAATTTTACAGTTATATTTTTGGTCTAATGAGTACAGTGCCATCTAGCGTCAATTGTCAAAACTACTTCGTTTCACTTTGTGCGTCTTGTTCATTCTGTTTTCTATGATCTCTTTGCATAATGGATGCTTAGTCAGATACAGGGTGTATCTGGCTTTGGGTCTTAAAATTAATAGATTCAACATGCTTTTTCAATAACTCAAGTATTCTCAATTTTCTGCTTTTCTACTCCCATTGACCAGCCAAAAAGATAGTTTGTTTCAAGCCATTTATATATTTTGACCGTAACATGTGTTTCTATCTTAAAATGTAAAAATTGTAATCGCGTTTATTCCGAGCGGTCTGACAGACACGTACAGTTATTTTTATTAACATTTATTTTAGTTTATGTAAAACTTCCAGAGAAAACTTGTGTTATGTATTTTCCTTTCTAGTTATGATAGTTTTCTGAAATATATTAATTGACAATTTGATACTAATACATGTAAACTAGTGCAATATGTTGTACCTAGTCGCAATACTGAAAGTTTATTTACACGGCACTGTATCGCCATACTATTTTGACATGAGTTGATTGACTACTCAATACTACGTGAATGTGAAGTAACCATCAGATATATCGAAGCTGCTGAGGTGCTCACAAATATCTGAACGACAGCAGTAGAAGCTGCTGAAAACGAGTGCTGTAAAGGGCTCGAAACGTCGGTCATGGTGTTAATAAACGCGATTAATCCGTTCTAAAGTGTTTAAATCCAATGAATAACAATCGCGGTAACAGAAGACGATATTAATAGAGGCATGTTCAGATATTTGTGAGCTACTCCGCAGCACAGATATATCTGATGGCGACTGTTCAAAAAGCAACATTCTTAATTGACAATCTAGATCTTAAGCAAAAGGTCAGTTAGCATGGCGCTCTTTACTTCAGCTGTTTGTACTGTTATTGCCCGGCCCGAGTATTTTGTAATATTTACTCTATATTGTCGATGTCAGAACCTCACTTGTAATCTTGCAATAACAACGGATTATCTATAAGTTATATCAGTATTGTCTGTCCGTCAGTACATTCCAGTGCTTTCTTAAATCGGTTGTATTTTAGCCACTAGATGTAACGCATTAGCTTATTTGTTAAGCGTTGATTCGCCCGGGCGATGTAATAATATCTATACATTTTGGGAACCTTGTATTTGAACAAAAATCTTTTACTTTAGTAGATAATATACAAAAATCACTTATCGAACAAATACTGCAATTGGAATTCGAAACGTCGAATTGAGAAATAATCGTGTTCTGAATTTGACACTAGATGTCGCTCACACGACGCATGTATGTGGTAACTTGGCAACCAAAGTTACCAGATAATATGTGGAGCCGAACAGCGCTATCTAGTAGCGCCATTCCGAACTACACTTATTTCATAGACTTCTTTTCTTTAGTACTCAATTCTCTTTGATGGGAAGTGACTAAATATTATTAATACCAACTAGGTGAACATTCAAATGTGATATATTAATGCATCGCCACGGACTGAAATCCGTTTTGGTTGAAATCTTTTAATGGCTGTTGATAATTTGTTGACATTATTTTAGAGACATAGTGTCGAATGCGATAGATCAAGTTTCAACATGTAATCTACAAAAATACCATTCGGAAAACATGAAGGCGATATTAAAATCACTTGTAAAATTTGATCAAAGCATTGAAGGCTGGTTATTCGTTTGACACTTTGTCTCTTACCTACGCGTTGGCATACGACAGTCGTTCTATTCTAGTGTTATTCCTAGCTACCACCGACCTTATGCTAATGGCATAGAGTCTAATTTACCGACTCTTAAATTACATGGAGGTAGCGTAGCGTATAGCTTACAGAGAGACCGTGAACATGGAAAAATCATTCGCATCTGCATCTTTCGGTCTTAGTGTGGAAGGAGATAGATATAGATACCTGGCGACAAATATTGCACATTGGTCCTTGAAAGAGATTTAGGGATATCAGCTTTGCAAAGCATTGTCACACAATACCTGTGTGATAGTACTAGCCTATATGTAAAGATTAGAGTCAAACCACGTTAACTCTTCCAAGCCAATGAATTAAAGTGTTATTTTAAACGTCCAACTTCTATGAAATAATGTCGTTTTCTCAAACATGATACGGTAATGTATGCATTAATGTAACAAAATGAAGACATGAAGTTTCTTGTTTATGGCTCCCCACATTTTCTTCTTGGCCTTAGGCCGTGAAGCGTAAGTATGAACGAAACATTATCGTCCGCTGCTCTAACTTTTTAAATTTGCGTACTAACAAACTGTCAAAGGAAAAATTACATACAGCCAAAGACTACTTGCGACATTATAAGAACTATAGTTCTATGTACATTTTGTGCATATGTACATGGATATGAAGTCATGGCGTGTGGGGCACGAAATTCAGGCGCCGAAAAGGTTAAATACGCTTGGTCACCACTCACCAGTGGATGGGAATAATCTTGAACAGCCAATTGTCTCTGACCAATGTACAATATCGCCGGGTGCTATAGACACTTGATTTTTCTATGTCCGCGGCAGACTCTCAGTATTATATATTGCCATTTATGAGTCAAAAATTGTACTCAGATGTAGATCCCGTTCCCGACGTATTATGTTAGAACTGTTAATTTGTATCTTGCTTCCCAACCACCTTAGGATGGGAATTACGTCTACAAGCTAATTGAGTAAAATGGTAACTTCGGCCATTTGCACTACATCTGTAGACATTTTGAGAAGGAATAACCCGTTTAGAAGTCGTATTCTCACGCATTCGCCATTGTTCTTCAGTATTCTGTGTTGCCACGCTTTTGATTAACACGTGGACGGAGTTTTATTAAGTTATGCGCGTATTTGCGTATTTTTCCACCATACTTTTGGGAATCGGCGGCGCGAACTGGCAGTTAAAAAAAATAGAGAACATAGACTAAAAACTAAGTTTTTTTTTATTGATCTTTTGTATACAAGTCTTTTGCCCACACGGATTTAAATGTCGTGAATGTGAATTTTTAAAGGCCGATTGCGACGGTAATGAGCTAATGATATTGTGGGCGACTCATAGAGATTTATAGTCGATATATACTTCAATTTCACCACACAAACAAACATCAGATCATGGCCTGACATGTGTAACTGCCTTAAAAGATATAAATTGACAGGTGACATCAATGTGAAATATATTTGGTAACAATTTTGACCTGTTAACCCATTTTGAGGTCATCATCTCAAACACGACTTACTGTAATGCCATTATATTTGCGCAAAAAAATCCGTTTTTCTTTTCTGTTTTACGAAAGATAAATATAGGAAGGGTTTTAGTAGGCAAACACGGCACAGACTTATTCAGATAACATCCAAATGAACATTGAGCAAGCCAAGTGTACACCTTAGGGTGCTTTTCTATGGGCCTACCATGAACATCGAAAATTGGCATTGACGGAAAACCTCTTTATCACTCTATGTTAAAGAATTTTGTCCACTGTAAAGATGTCACGAATAAATCCCCGTTTTTTACGTTTGCCAGTTTATCTGTCAAGTTTGACCGCCGATTCGTAAAGGTACGTCCACACTAACGGCATTCAGCACCCGAGACTGTGTATATAGTTATTGTATCAGATATGTACCTACAGAGTAATAAAGTGATGTATTTTTGTTCTGGCCCTCAGCGTTGGGCTGTAGCATATTATTGCATTTTATATTAATAAAGTTTTCTTATATGTGGATAATTGTGTTTCATTATCTATACAAAATATACTAATATCGCTGTAAATGCAACTTCCCAACAATGTAAACAAACCGCCATATTGATTGTCATAACTTAACTTTTAAGTTTGTGATGAAATATCCAAATTAACTTATTTATCTTACGTTTTGTATGCTACCATAATATGACCATTTCAGTAGTAAATGGTTTCAGTGGTGTTTGATGAGGTATTGTCAAAAATACAAGAAGAAACATAACATGTGACGTCTTTTGTTTACATTGTTAGGAAGTTCCGTAAACGGCGATTTTACAGTAACTGCCTATACATACCTGAACGGAAGCCTTTTTGTCTACTGTACCATTATCGCACTTACATACCTACCTACTTGTTACTAACAGCAACAGCATTGCACTGACAAAGCATGCACAAAACAATTATAAAAACTGATTATCCGGTCAACAAAAAACTTAACTCCAAAATAATATACGTAGGTAGTGCAAAGATAAAAGTAATTACATCACTTAAGGTTCTCCCCCTAAATATCAATGGGGATTAGCGCAAGTAAATTTTCCGCTAGGGGCGCTAGTGGAACGTGGGTCCGGCGAGAACATTATTCTGTTTGCCCCGAGGTTAAAGTTGACTAGAAGCAGCACCACCATTTAACTAAGTCTTTAGTTGTGAGTCCATAAAACAAAATACACTTGGCTTTGATGTCACACAAAACAAACAAATATAGAACTCATAAAACAAACCACACGCCGAATTCCGCATTATCATCACCTTATAAAGTACACCCATTCAGTCACCTAATGCACATGTCTTCTCTAGGTAGCTGTCTACATAAAAAAATCAGACGAATTGAGAAAGAGATCCTTTAGAAATATTGAAGTCGGTTGATAAATAAAACACAAACAACAAGTCCCCACCATCTCGAGACGCCACCGGTCGATCTAGATACTTTTTCATAAACTGCGCCAAAATTACTAAAGCCCGTCATTCACGGCAGTCCGCCGGCACTCCGGCATGGCTGGATGTAGCGGACACACGGTGTGCAAGTGGCGCAGCCTGGCAGTCCAATTCGCACTTATTCGTTGAAAGATGCGCAGCGCTGCGTTTTAGCGCATACACTGTACCAGGGACCGGAAAACCCCTCTTTAGGCTTAAGCCTATCGAGTTGGTTACCTAATCATATCTGTTACCCAATGATACTGTAACAGCAACATTCAGTAACCGAATACAAACGGTAAGCGAAATGTTGCTGTAACAGTAACCATAACCCGGTTAACTGCAAAACCCAATCCCGATAGGGTTTTTGTTTGGGGTTTTCTTTAGGTTACTGTTAACCTTATTATAACAAACGATTATACTCTTTACGTGTAAGTAAATTAGATTCAATATCTAATAACAGTAGAGGCTGGCATCGGCAAAGACAATTCCGTGTCAACAGTGAACGATAGAAATGTCGTAAAGGACATATAAAAACCTCGTACTTAGGACATTTGTATCTTGCACTGTTTTTTGGGTCCAACAGGTAGAATAACCCAGGTTTGTTTCATAGTTGTCACTTCAATCAATTTTGAACTATAAGCCGTTACACTAGAGTTGTATTAATAATAACAAGCGGTTTCTACGTCTTACACTTTCAAATTAAAGCGAAGACGGCAACGCGACGGCACGTGTTAATAATTTCTTATTTTTCTTCAAATACACAACAACCCGTTAGATTGAACTAGCTTATTTCATCAAATAAAATGTCATACCTTACAACTTCAATTCACGTTATAATAAATAAATATACTTCTATTAATTACGTGAATTTCTTAAGCTTTCGAAAATTAAAAGTGTAGTACTAAACAAAATTGCAATTAATGAAACTGCAACATCATTACGTTTGCTTGCATGTTGTGATTTAAAGTTATTCGTAGTGTTTATTTTGACGGATTTAACTTGTTCAACGAATTTAGTGAATATCTCTTACGAGTCTTACGACTAACGTCGGTTATTTTTTGTTAAGTTATTTAATCAAAACATTCAAAACCATTGTAGTAGGAACGAATAGGTCTAATACTGCACGTGCAATGATAATTAAACAACTTAGGTAGCCAAGTTTACAAGTCGGGCTCGCGTGTAATTTAGATCCGAGTATCCGTGGTACTCGTAGAAACAGATCTTAAATACACGCGGACCTAACCCATCCTTATCCGTTACCATAACGTTTTAGGGCATTTTCAAAAATAGGGTACCATTTTCATTTCTTTTTGAATATAGGAAGTTTTGGGTTTTTTGTAACCAGAATCACGATTACTATTGGAAACAAGAAAAATAGTGTCCCGTTTTTTTTGTCAGCTTTGTAACGCATTTTTTTCATACATTTCGTATGGGCCGTTACAAACCTGACAAAAAATTTTTTTTATGGAAAATTGAGGACCCATTTTCATTAAAAGGGTGCACTTTTTTCTGAAAATGCCCTTAAACGCATTTCAGTTAAGGTTCAGGTTCAGGTAAGGAACCTGTGTTGAGTTGTATGGCAGCGACTCAGTTTAGGCCCTAAACTGAATCACGTTAAGACGTCATGGTAAGGCCCCTTGGCGTGTAAAGTAACAGTGCATGATAATTAAAATAAAAAGTAGGGATACAAACAAAAAATTAGACATACTCGTAGTACATATTATGATCAATGTGAACAACAATCAAAATACAAAATATTCAGCAAAAACAATTCTACAACGATAGTAAAAAATAATATCGCACTTTTGTCTTAAATCTTCATAATAGGTAGGTCTTCCCATCACGGAACAATTGTATTCCGGATCTTTGGGAGGCGTACGCGGAGCCGAAGCCAACACGCTGAGACCCTTTCGACAATTTAATGAAATGTAAGGGGTACACCGAGCGAATGATGCACCTGCCCGAGTTATGGGATGCAGAGGCAGCACCGCCAGGGTGTATAGACTATTGAGATTTAATGGAAACTAAAATATACTGGTCTATTAGGTGAAGGTGGTTGACTAAATACTGTATTATAGAGAATAAAATCAGACGTCTGCCTAACAAAATGGTAATAAATTTAATTTACGGCAAACGGTGACTCGCCCACATAAGATGGGCCCCCACAAAAAGCGACATCTAAGAGAGCTCGAGAGCAACACCAGTATGAGGGCTGGGGGTAGAGAGGTGTCACTAAACTTTGAACATATAGCCAACTCGCCACTTAAGTTTCCACATCTAGTAGTTAGGTAATTATTAGGATTAGCTTTTGGAGCCGACGTGCTCATATTAACAAAGGCTCGTTTATAAAACAAAAAAATGGCCTTGCACGTGCAGACTACGGACGGTATCGTTATAAAAATTATGGCAATTTAAAATGATAATATTGAAAGCAGCTCTAGAAATTCCTGCTTCAAAAACTTTACTTGCATTGTTTTTACTAATTACTCTCATGAGACAATGACATTTAAGTGCACAAAGATGAATACCGACCGAGTGCAGGCTTATTGTTATTGCCCTTATCGGTTCCACATAAAAAATGAATCTCGGCAATGTCTAAGCCGCGATGCGTTATATTATCTTGGTCTGGTATTTTACATTAATATTCTTACAATTTACGTAATCCAGTCAAATTATTATTACACATATTTTGAGTTGATACTTTGTATCCCGATACCTATACCTACTAATTGGTGTCACGGTAAACACTTCCGCTTTTCTATGTTTTCTGTGTGTATGTACACGAATGCATAGAATGAGCAGAAATCTAGATCCTGGATGGCTTTATGGATCTAGGGTGCCATGAAACATTGCTATTAAAGTAATATAAATAGTTAAATACGGTATAAGAGGGCAAGCGTACTGTTGGCTAAAAAGCTATCTCAATGGGCAGCGACAATGTGTAGAAGTTACAAAAATAGTTAAAAACCTTAACAAAACGTATAATTCGCCGTTCATCATTAACACATGCGGCGTGCCATCGGGTAGTATACTAGGGCCGTATTTGTTTTTACTTTACATCACCGATTTACCTGGCGCCACACAAAATGACACTATACTATTTGCAGATGACACAACCATAGTAATTAAAGAAAATACAGATGGTTCTCTATGAAATATTATTACATGTACCTACATTAACAAATGTAACAAATTGGTTAGAAAATAATAATCTCAAAGTTAACTTAACCAAAACACAACTGGTTTAATTTCAAACTTATAATAGCAAATCAATTAGATTATCTGCCGATTTTAATGGTGTAAGTACAACTTAATGAAACGGAAAGTGCAGTTTTTCTAGGAATTAAGAATGATAAGTTTTGTAATTGGAAAGCCCATATTAATACCCTTTGTACCCAGTAGATTATATTTTGTATCGTCTGCGAGCAACCGTCTCTGAGGCGGCAGCAACGGCAGCCTATAACGGTTATGTATCGTCGCAAATCTGTTACGGAATAATAATATGGGGCAACTCATCAGATGCTGATAAGGTTTTCTTAGCCCAAAGAAAGTGTTTACGAGTAAGATCTTTGTGTGGAGCATATTACCTAGATAGTTGCAAGCCATTATTTAAAAAAGTATACTACCCTTGCCATCCTTATATGTATTTGTTATGTGTATATTCGTAAAACATAATATAGAATTGTTTAAAATGAAAGGAAGGGAAAAACGATATAAACACGATCTAAATACCGACACATCAGACATTAAAACTATTTCAAAAAATACGTGTGGCACTCGGGGACTGCCGCGGTAAAGCTATTTCATATCATTTTGTATCAACTTATGCAATTATAATTATTTATTTATTTTATTCATGCAGTATTTCTTTTTCTTTGATATTAATTCAAGTTACACTTTTTGAGCGTGGTGACCGATAAGAAAACAAATTTTTCTATTATTTAACAAATAAAAAGTTAATATTGTTTAAAATGTTTTTATTATTTTACAATACATGTGGGTTTTATTATCTTACAGTAGCTGTTGGTTATTCAGGAATATTTATCATTGAAACTTATGATAACTGAAATAAGAAACATAAGTTTGCGACTTAATATCCTCTAACCTCTAAATACCTAGAAAATACCGCGTCAATGGTGGTCCCATATTTTGTTGTAGACTCTTGTGGATCATTATTCATTTTCAAATTCAATGTTTTTGATAGAAAAGTTGTCAACATTATTTTACAATATATGTGGGTTTTATTATCTTACAGTAGCTGTTGGTTATTCAGGAATATTTATCATTGAAACTATAGGTTTATGATAACTGAAATAAGAAACATAAGTTTGCGACTAACATATTTGATTTTGGCGGGACTATAATAATAGTGTTTATTTTGACGTTTGACATCGCCGTATCTCTGGTAATAAGAGCTACTGTCCTCAATATTTTGTATAGAATATGACACTTAGCGACATTCGTTTGGAGATATATCCTTTCCTCGATAAAGAACTTTGTAACAAAGTGAATAAAGTCGGTTTCGGTCCGTCGGAGTGGGGAGCGTCAGGTTTTTTTTCGTTACGGAATTTCTGGATTCGGTCCCCGCGCTCAAGGCCCGCGATAGAAGCTATGCAATAGCTTAAAAAAAATTGTAACTCTATGGCCATCAAATTATATTATAATTATTCTTCCTGTACATATGAGAGTTCTTAAAGGAAATAAAATCAGTAGAAAACTCTTGTTCATTGTTAGATTTTGTATATAATTAGATATTGTTATTATAATTTTAGTATTATAAATTTACGAAAACGGGGCTTAATCGTGTATAAACTTTGAAAACAAACCTCCGACGTTTCAAGGGCGACATTGCCCCCGTGGTCCCGGAGAAAGACTGTAATTTTAGTAGTATTTCCGTGAATATACCTACTTAAAAAAGTTATACCCAGAGTATCTCGAGATGCGATATTGTAATGTAATAAAATAAATTATAGATGTTTAATTACTCATTTATTGTCGGTACATTTTCAAATTAATTTAAACACATTACAGAAGCGTCTTGTAAATGTCGTTGTCACACACGATACCGGTTTTCTGCCCTGTTTGGAACATGCCATTAGGCCACGTGTAATTAAGACACGACTCGTGTACACGGAGCCACGTGTCAGCGTGTACTCTTGTAATCGGGAGCCCTAATCTCAAACTCGTACGATTATACAAATTTTGCTCATTACTACGATAATACGAGATACGAAAAAATAATATAATAATAAGTATCCAATATCAAAGTATGTCATAATCATTTGGAGCACCGCTTGCTGCACTTGCTTACAATTAACTCAAATACATACTTTTGTTTTGCCAATGGTAGCAAATAGCGGTCTCAAGTGAAAACACGTCAGACGTCAGCGTGCGTAGCCAAGATGCCAATCGCTCACGCTTAATAATGTATCGTAGCTACCTCTCTCTATCTCTCTTTCTTATTAGCGTGACAATGACAGTTGCATTTCATTAGCGAGTGAGCGTGAGCGGTTGGCATCTTGGCTGCGTGCGTACCCAGGTAAGAAAAGAAAGTAATTGCCGGCAAAATCGTATTAAGATTGGTAATAAACAAGACTTTTATTGTCGCATTATCACTCTTGACGCATATGTGAGAAATTAAGGAAAGATAAAAACTATTCACCGTTTTATAATGTAAACAGTTTAAAATCACGATTTCCACTTGAAACATCTGCTATGAATAGCATTGTAGTGTCTTTTGTTAAACCCAATCGCTAATTACCTGCAGAAAATGAAATGCAGTAATACAAAAACCTGTAATATAAATTACAAATTTACTGTCTTAAGAATAAGGGTCAAATTGGAATAGGACGCATTTCACATAAAACCTTTTAGAAATAAAATATGATCTGACCACCTGGGGACAATTGTATAATTTATTTTGTAACTTAAAATATTAGCGGAACTCTCTTTCTAATAAAAGGGATTGAAAAGAGACTTCCGCTAATATTACAAGCTACAACTGATTATGCAATAGGCCTCCGGTAGCGTGTTTTGCAAGTCTTAGTTAGAGGGTGGTATTTATTATATTATTTTTGCTGTAGTTGAGTAGTGTATGAACTAAGCATGGATTAAAAATTCAAGAATCCAAATGCATTAAAAATCCAAAAAGTAGGCCAGTTGTCGATTGTAAGAAATATCGGGAATAGAATACAGTGTAGCTAACGTTGCCGGTACTTGGTAGCATAGCGACTGAAGCTTGCACAATATCCTCAAATCGATAAGAAATCTGTTCCCACTTTTTTTAATATCTACCTACGTAAGTTGCAAAATTTAACACAAGCTACAATAATCAAATCAACTTTTAATTATGAAAAATAAACAGACACCTGGTTGACCACGCCTCGGTTCTTAATTTCAAAAGGTTATACGTTGAGTGCATGCTATAACAATTTGAACTTTATTGCCAAAGGAATACTGTTGTTATTAATAAAATATCTCTTGTTCTTTATGGTACTATTTCGTGCAGGTAATTAGCTGTTGGTTTTACAAAGGATAACAATGTCGAGATTTTAAAAAGTTTTAACTTTACCGACAGCCGTCACAAGATGTACTCACAAAATAGCACTATTTGCTGAATTTTATCGCTTCGTAATCTGAGACTAATAGTTATGTTTTGTTTTTAAATAATATCAGAATAATTGCGCTAAGTTACCCATGTATGATGATTATTTACGACTACCTATATTTGACTGATTAACTACAAGAAAAATAAATAAACTTGAGCGTAGTAGAAACAAACGCTCACGCCGCTTTCATTTCTATGTATGATAATAAAAATGTTAGGCTAGCCTAAATATAGTAAGGAAATAAAGAAACGATGCCACACTAAGAGCAAAACAAACCTGGTTCCACAGCGAGCGACAACGTCCTAACTCCTAGCCATGGTCATTCAATATTAAGTCTAATTCCTGGGCGTATAAAGATTACTTTCGTTTGAACTGTTCAAAACAGATTAAAACACTAACAGAATTCATTGCGGTTAGTTACTGGTTAGAGGTTAATTGGGGTTAACTGGACCGATAAGGTTTCCGAATGATTAAGGTTTCCGTATCATGAGTTAACCATATTGGAGGTGTTTTGAAAACAACCTTTAAAATAACCTTATGAAAAACCCGGGTTATGGTAACCGGTTCCGGTCCCTGCACTGTACCCGAATTAAAAAAATGCCGCCATCTCTTATGTAATTTTTAATAATGAATAATTAATATTTTTTTGCATTGCCGCATTTCTCAATTGTTTATTACCGTAATTTAGTGCAATTCGGACTGCAAGGAGGTGGGCGGAGCTAGCAAGATGTTGCCGTACGGCACGCATCCGGCAACGACATTCACGGTACTTTATTACCAGGGGTGCCAACTTAGGGGTTTTCCCCCTAGATTTAGGGGGTAAACAAGACGCGTGAGGTTTTTTTAGGGGTAAAATATTTCTAGGGGTAAATTTAGGGATATTTGATTTTCCCATTCCATGTATGTGTGACAGCGAAAAATGTGTTGAGAAGCGAAATTATTACTGAAAATGAAATGATACTGCAGTCCATTCCACTCTCAGTTACTCGAACTCACAAGTGTGCGATTGAGAAAGAAATATACGACCGGAACTCAAACGCTCCGATTTACGCTACAGTGATGTGTAAGAGAAGAGGCATCCTAACGGGGACGAAATTTTCTCCCAATCTATCAAATTGCATTTAGTAGTCCCGTCTGGACAGGCCATCATTCAACCTTTCTGACCAAAAATACTAAATCTGTGGCGTAAACGGTCGTGCGTAAATGACTTTATGTTAGAGATACTGAATAATGTCGATAATTAATGTTGAATAATGAAATTTTATTTAATATTCATTAATTTTTTTATTTAGGGGGTTTTCCAAAAAATCACTACGGTTTTAGGGGGTTTCAATTTGTGCTTTAGTGGTAAATAAAAATTTGAGTTGGCAACCCTGTTTATTACGTGCCGGAGGTGCCGGCGGACTGCCGTGAATGAGGGGCTTAAAAGTCTATGGTTATAGGAACGTTCCAAAACAAATACGTACGTGCGGTAAAGTTTAACATTTAATGAATCATTCTTGAAACGTATTTACATTAATATAGACATTAATATTCAAATATAATTAATTTAAAATAATATTAATTGAATGGGAACGTAAATGATTAAGTTTCATCTCAAGCCCTAGATTTATGCTAAAAGATGTGTGCTAAAAACCAATCATCCGAAACACTATAAATATATTTTAGTCTTTGGTTTGAGAGCCGTCACTGCAGTCAGTCTGTCAAATTTTCAATTTTGACACAGGCCGAAAGGTCTGAACAAAAAAAATAAAAAATATAATATATCTTGCATTAAACACGTTCGGTTTATTTTTTAGTCGTTCCTTTGAACATAGTTATTTCTTTTTAGATGCCTTTACATAGAGTTGTGACGTTATCGAGGTTGGTAACTCAATGCAGCCGCTCCAGCTCGTTTTTTTTGAGTAAAACCCACCAAGCATACAGCTGCAGGTTAGTAGTTTTTGTTATGTCGTAAACAACCGTCGAGCCAAATACTTATTGTTCTTGATAAACAAGTTGCGTCCATCCTTAAAATAGATTTGTTTTCGTTAGGATACGAGTCGACCATAACTTATTGTTATTATTTTTAACTTTGTTATTTGAAATAGAACAAGACAAATAGAAGGCGGATGCGAGGTTATTACATACTTAGGCGTTTTATAAAGCCTTGTGACATGGTTAGTAACTTTAGTAAAGTTAAATTCATTGTTAACATTGTTGTGTAATACGGTAAACATACTATAAGACCTACCACATATAGTGGACGAAGTCTTACTTCTCTGTCCCTCTAACGTACGAATTTGCAAGTGCAACAGAGAGGCCACTTATGTGAATTAACTTGTAGTCTCAATTTAAACTAGTATCTTCGGCTGGTCCGTGAGGGGTTCATTTGCAGCCTGTCGACATGTAGCTCCAATGTTTTTCATCAATTTTTTATAGTAAAAATGGTAAAATGTTGTGTATCAAGCATGATAATATAGTAAAAATAGTAAAATCTTGTGTATCAAGCATGATGCAGCCCGCTATGCAAAACATACCCAAGTCATGGCTGTAAACTAACAAAAGTAGAATAACTATAACTACAAGTCATTCTGATTGAGCAAGGTAATCAATTGCCACCCAAAACCTGGTATATTAATATTTTTGAACAGCTAATACATTCATTGGATAAAGATATCTTTGACTTTTGGGTCTCTGACATTGTTTTGTGGGTCATTTACAATGTGCGGTAGAGTGGCAATGGAAAGACCAGAATGGACAAGATTGGAGGCCTTTGCCAGATGGCAAACGGACACTGCTGGGGCTGTTTGTAATTTTGAGATTATTTATTTCATCAATGCTTAGCCTTGCAAGCTTGCCTAGCCCTATAGCCTTTATCGTGGTGGAGAGGCCAGAACCTAAATAAATATATATGATTGGTTTTAGTGTTTTAGTAAAAGGTTACCTTTTACTTTGTTGGTTGCCAATAAGGTGCTGTTATTATAAAATGAACCTTATCAAGAATCAACAAAGTCATACCTTTTACTAAAGACAAATATAGTTTTGTGAGATAAGAAGAAAGGTGTTACACATTGATATAATTGTAGTATTTTTCTAAAATTTAAAGGTCTCAGACTGAATTATGAAGAATCTTTATTCATGATCAATTCTGTTTATCACTCAATAAACAGACCTTTAAGGAACAAACGCAGTAACAGTAGGTCAGAGAGCATCATACTGTCTTTTTCTTGAGCTATTATTACGACCCCTAAAAATGAGATGGATATAGTTTTCTTGTCCTACTGTGTTTGTTCTGTGGTCACACTATAAATATAGGTGTATAGTTAAAATTATCTTAAATGTATTTTTACCAATTTTGAACATGATTGTCTCATTTAGATTACAAGAAAACCTATAAGTAATTTGTCATTTTCGTAGAATACTTAAACCTGCGCATGTCAAAAGAAGCACACATGTATGATCGATTAACACCTCTATCTGATAAGTGTGCTTACAAGAATCTATGTAACTATATTCGTATCGAATGCGCGATTTTACTAAGCCCCCCGTCAAAACTAAGAACATCAAAGTCATAAACCCGTCCTTCACCCCCTTACCAAGTAAAGGAAGTGTCAAAAAGAGATGTATATATGTTTGTTACTTCTCCGATTCCGTAGGTTGTCAACAGTTTTGCTGATCTCTTTTGGATCAAACACATAACCAGCCAAATTAATTACATCGTTGTAATTCGGTTGTCGGTATCAATGCATTACAACTTAACTTAGTCGCATATTTTGATAGTGGATTTTTCAAATGTCGTAAGAGGCACGTTATTACATTAGATTTACGACATTTTAGAAATCCCAAACTGTTGAAATTTGACAGTTGTTGTACTAGTTCCAAGCTTTAGGTATTCTTCCTTGGTGTTTACCTCTTGCTTGCTCTTCACTGGTGCGAGGTGATGAATTCGTGACTCGCGTTACTTTTACTTGAATTGACCTCTAACCTGGTGGGTAGTGACCTGATCCAAATTCTTAATACATTTTCTTATAACGTTCCAGATTCATCTCAATCGAAAACCCAAAACATGGCAACCAATTCAAAAACGAGAAACTCCGAACATACATTGTCGAGCGATACATCCAATATGTCAAGGGTTATACTAAAGTGCTCGAAACCAGATTCCCAAGAGCCATGCAGATGTACAGGGTGTTCAGTGTCGGGATCAAAGATTTCCTTAAAGATTTGAAGACATACATCGGTCTTAGGATAAGAGTCGCTAGAGAACAAGGTTTCAGCAACATGACCCGGCAGGATATTGAGTTGTACCAGAAAATGCCTTCGGATATGCTGAGGATAGCTCCGGTGCTGATATTGTCGGCTATACCCTTTGGCAATTATGTTATATTTCCTTTAGCGTAAGTATTTATTGCATTTTCTTGTTTTTTTTTCTAATTATATTAATAATATGATTATAAAAAGTAACTGCGCTTAAATAATAAATAATAAACTGTGTTGACAGCTTGCCCACGGAACAAAGCTTGCCCCTTTAGCTGTACTCCTTTTTTTTTTACGATCAGGCGGGCCGTATGCTTGTTTGTCACCGTCGTAGTATTTAAAAAAGCAGTCTCCACCAGATCTATCCAGAGGTACATCGGTATTCCATTCTTAAAATGTAAAAATATGTTTGTTTTTTTCAGCTTCCTTAAACCACGAATACTCCTCTGCTCCCACTTCTGGTCGATCCAGCAACGCGCCGAATTCTCGACACAAGAACTCGCAGAACGCCTCCGAAACAACAAGCCAGTCTTCCGAGCATTGCAAATGAAACTCGACTCTATACCCGACAGTGATTTGAAAGACAGATGGGCGAGGGTCATCGCGCAGTTAGGGTCGGGGGTCCATCCCTCTACGCTGGATATTTTGGCGTGCAAAGAACTGTTTGCGAAAGAGCCTTACAGTTTGAGTAGCTTGACCTATTCACATACAGTAAGTACTTATGTCTGCATTGTTTTTTTCTAAATGTGGTGCTCGGGTGATTTTTATATTAAGTTAGAGCTCACGCAAACATCATGTGTGTTTTTTTCGGCCAGTTTTTGACTCCCTCCCCGGAACATATTTATAAAGGACCATGTGCAAATTGGCCCCAAAACCAACAGAGCTGAGAGTTATCTCATTTGATAGGTATTTTTATTTACTTATTTTCTTTATATGGACACCAAGTTGAGTTCCATTGCAGAACTGAGATATTTAGACTTTTGTCAGTCAATAATTGTTACATAAATGCACCCGAGTGGTATGCGTCACGCATTCCCCCCTAACAAAACAAAAGGCTGTGTGGATCCGCCATCGTCGCCGAGCGGTTGTGAATATTTTCACTTAGATAATACTCGCGTTTCAATACGAATATCTCAGGTCTGCAATAGAATTCAAATTGTTGCCCATATAACGAAATGAATCAGACAATAAGACCTGTTTATAGACATAAGTCTCATCTCTGTTGGTTTTGGGGCAAGCCTCCGTACAATCCTTTGTTCCTAATTAAGTTAGTGTTTGTTGGATCATAATAGGTATTTTACGAAATGTTCAATACATTCGAGTACTTATACCTTATTTAAGCATGGATACATTGTATTGATATTAACCCATTCGTGGCCAAGCTTCGATGACGGTATTCACAATACGAGCAACCCACCATACAAGCCTTTCTTATTAATTACGCATGACTCAGCATATGGGTCATGAGCTTTGCGCGAATAGACAGACGCTTACAAAGCGGGCCAGCCAGACGAAGTTGAGCAACATTTCTACTAACCATTTTTTTCTGTTCATATTAATCATTTAAATAGTGATTGCAGGAGGTAAATTGTTAGAATAGGTAGCGAGTGAAAGAAGCCCACATTTAAACACGTACCTCATATATCACAATATTATTATATTTTTCATCACACTTGCTCGGTAATGGTGATAACGCGCAGGCGTATAGAGCGGTTAGAGCCGATTTAGTCCCCTCGGGAGTTATGGATTTTAGTACCTACAATATAACTCCCGAGGGTGTTATGAGTTTAGTATGAAAATGTCGTATGTCATTTCACTTCAGACTAAGAAAGTTTTCCATCAGCTAAGGCTTATTTCAAATCTTCAAACTTTGTTATAAACCAACTTTACTTTGTATTCAACTTCAACGGAATATTTATCTGCATTATATTTAATATATTACTATTAATAAATATATTCATTTGTATATTTAATTTTTCCCTTACAAGTGTGATGAAAAACATTGTATGCATCACGGTCGGTAAGAGGATTACAAACTCGAGTCATTAAAAGCCCTCCGCCTGCTGCGTCGGGCTTCTAACAGGCTCTCGTTAGTAATCCTGTACTTACCTCCCTAGATGCACAATGTACTATTACAATGCATTGTGCGAGGAGTCGAGGAAATAAACAATAATTACAAGCGGTAGTGTACAACTGCGCAGAAATAATAAATAATAATAATAAATAAATATTGTGGGACAATCTTACACAAATCGACCTAGTCCCACGGTAAGCTCAATAAGGCTTGTGGTGTGGGTACTAGACGACGATATATATAATAGATAGATACATACAAATACTTAAATACATAGAAAACATCCATAACTCAGGAACAAATACTCGTGATAAACACACAAATAAATGCCCTGACCAGGATTCGAACCCTGGACCTCCTGCTTCGTAGGCAGGGTCACTACCAACTAGGCTAGGAGGCCGTTGAAGAAATGACAGACGTAGAAGCATTAACATACATCACCTTTACACCAAATTAACTTCACATTCCAGGGCCACCTCCTAAAAATGTACGGGCAGCGTCGAGGCGTCCTTCGCGTCTCAAAACTCAAGCACAGAGCGTTTATGTTTCTACAACTAGACAGAGCCATCCTCCGCGAAGGCGGTGTCCGCGAACTATCCACTGAGGCCCTCAGATACGCCTGCCATCTAAGAGGGCTCAATGGCACTCATTTAACCAACAAAGACATGAGGAAATGGCTAGAGAAATGGCTGTCAATATCGCAACATGTCGACAAGAGCACGTATTCCTTATTGCTGCATTGCCCTATATTTCTAGCTTACAATCACCCGCAGAATTGGATGTTGATATATTAGTTTTGTGAGGTGAGATTTTCTGTCTCGGTCTATAAGCTTTGGCGCGAGTTTGTTTGCAGCATTTGTGCGGCGTTTTGAACCGACGGCATTATGTCAGCAGATAGCGCTGAGGATATAATTATTGCTAGTTATTGCACAATTTGATACAAATTTAGGTTTCCTTTATATCAATTTAGCTGGTTAAGAGTTTATAAATATCTTTGATTTAGGATGTTTTTTTCAGCCCTATCAGCTCTCGACGAATTATAGTCGGTTTCCGGTGCACTCTGTACAGGAATAGATACTTCGTCCAATGTACACACGCGTTCAAAAGTGCATGGGTAATTTATGAATGAATTCATTTAACTATACAACTATAGCAATAACGTGATAATGTCATGACTCATCGTACCTCACAGTATTTTGAATATATAATATTCAGGCCTTATTGCATTAAGTACAACATTTACAACCAACCGAAAACATACAATTTTAGTATATTGTTGATTTGACCCCGAAAAAGGTAAGTATACACATTTGAGAGTCACAAAAACCCGGTCCGCTGTTATATCCTTATAGTCCTGGCATATTTTTTCTGTAATATAAATTCAAAGTCACGCGCGTCTCTACTAATGCCACATTTAATGAGCACAAGTGACTAGCCAAATAGCGAATGCGCATGTAAATCTAGCATTGTAGAAATAACAGCACATCACTATCTAGTAAGCTTTCTGGGAGTGTAACTAGATGGAGTTACTCGACTACTGACGGAGTGGCGCCATCTATAACACGATGAGGTAACCAACTCGGTTTTAATATTATCACTCTGTATACTTTTCTATAGCTATTTGTCTCTGATCATATAAAAGGTTCACAATCTAAATTATTTAAAGTTATTGTTTGTGTATAAAAATATATAAAATAACAAAGTGAAAATATAGTATATTAACAGATTTCTATGACGAAAAAGTGAGCTTATTATTGAAATTTAATTTTTCTTGTTTATATTAATTATAATATAATCGATAAGAAACAAAACACAGTGAAATTGATTAGCGAGAAAAAGGGTAAAATGTTAAAATTTAGGCTTTTGAATGAAGCACAGTTTTGTAATTTGAATAAAATTAAAAATACTCCGCATGTTATTCATTATAAGTTTTGAAACCCGAATGTTTTTATACGATTACCATATCTTTTGGTATTTAGTATTTAGCACCTAGAATGGCATGGTAAATAATCTCAATTCTTTTTTATTTTGCTGAATATTACAGATTTATTTTATAAAATATGGTTGTTTTTGGTAAAAGGTAGTTTTTGCTGAAAACAATTACATATTGTGCAAACAGTCTAGTATTTATTTGTGATTTGTCAGTGAAACTAATTTATTTGTTGCTTTAAAACCACTAACCTCTGTAAGAGTTTGTTATGAAAATAAATATGTTTAATTCATTTTGTTCTTTATTTAATTAAATAGTTATATTCCCTCCTATTGTTACGTCTACTAAGGTTCATCGTTCGCCGGCCGACATACTATATTTGCATGATAATTAAATAGTATTAATATTATTTACATAATAGGCAAGCGAATAATGATTTAGTCTGGCTTTTGCGAATTTCGACCTTCATTGCTAATCGATGGCTAATTTTATTTGCGTGTGTCTGTGTGTGTGATTTATTTTATCTGCCCTAAAGCGAAAGTATAGCTACTGTTACACATTCTCATTACTAGCATGCTAATAAGCATAAAGTATGCTAGTAATGAGTCTGTGTCATAGGTTAGGTTAAGTTTTGGCTCATTACTAGCATGCTTTGTGCTTATTAGCGTGCTAATAAGCATGCCTATTATGCAAGAGGGGTGAGAGCCCTCCCTTTTTCGCCACTTGCTAATAAGCAATATCCAGCAGCAATTCTTAACTTTTTTATTTGATTTCAAACTCAAACTCGGGATAATCCAATACCTACCTTATTCTTATTAAGTACCTTTTTTTAAATACCAAAATCGCATAATCTGACTGATGGATTTACCCAAGTTTGAAGTAAAGCTACTGTTACACATGCTCATTTATAGCATGCTTATTAGCAAGTGGGGAAGTGGAAGGGGCCACGCTCCCATTAGCATGTTAATAAGCACAAAAGCATGCTAGTAATGAGTATGTGTAACAGTAGCTTTAAGCGACTCAGATGTATGGCCCATAGCATATTACAATATACCGGATATAAATATATCTCTGACCATAGATCAAAGAATATAATAGCATAGATTCCATGTCGTCTTTTTTCTTCACCTTTGAGAAAAGGGAAGCGTTCCTATAGAAATAAATGATCAAAGATATTTGATAATGTAATACAGGCCTATGAGAGAATGTGAAGTTTGATGTGAATTGCACTCCGCAGAGGAGAATAATGAACATCGAAAATATCCCGTCCTCTATGGGGACCATTTAAAAAGTTTCAATTTGATTTGACAGAATTGTCAAATTGTTGGCGAAAAAAATCCCTAGCTTAAGATGAAAATGCTTAAAAATACAGTGTATTTCGTGTTCTATCTTCTTTTCATATATTTAAGGTGCCTCAAAGCATCTAAGCCACACAGCAAGCGTCCTCAAGAAATATGGTACATCGAGTGTCAACTAGGAATTATAAAAGACTCGGATTGTCCCGTTGATGGAGGCTGGTCCACTTGGTCCACCTGGTCACCGTGCAGGGGCCCCTGTGATAGCATGGGCATTAAAACCCGCGCGAGAACATGCGATAACCCCCCAGCTACCAACGACGGAACCCCCTGCATGGGGCACGATGAAGAAACCGTATCCTGCTTCCTCACAGACTGCACGGTGGAAGACTACAGACGCCTGGCTTCCGGCAGCTGGCCTCGCATGGAAGCCATGCACCAGCTTGAGATCGTTCCTGCCATGATGGAACGGTGCCTACAAATGGACTGCCCGTACGAAGCCATCGAGGCTGCCTTGACAGCAGACAATACTTGGGGTTTAAATCCAGAAGCTGTTTGGAGTTCACTACAATGCGTTAAACAGAATATGGGCTGTCTAGTGACTGGGGAATGGGGTACGTGGGGCGAGTGGTCATCTTGCAGCGCTCGGTGCGGCACAGGGAAACGATACAGACTCCGCCGGTGTGACTCTCCCCCCCCTTCTACAGGGAGACACCAATGCACGGGCGAGCCTTTAGAAACTCAGCTGTGTGAAGGCGATCAGTGCGCCATAGAGCAACACGTCATGTACAACATAGGCGCATCGTGGAAGGACTGGCAACCGTGGACGCTCTGCTCTGAAACTTGCGGCCCTGGTGTGAGACGACGCCGGAGGATTTGCGAGGAGAAGAGCAGGAGACACATCGCAGGCACTTGGGGGACGCAGTGCCAGGGCCAGCACGATGAACTACAGGTGTGCTGCAACTCGCAGTGCGTGCTGGATGGCGGCTGGTCCGGCTGGGGCGTCTGGGGCCCTTGCTCGCGGACCTGCGGCTCCGGCCGCCGGATCCGCTACCGCACCTGCACCAGACCCGTCCCCACTGGCGGCGGCGCGTCTTGCGTCGGTCCCAAATCCGACGTCGACTCCTGTCATCTTAGCCCGTGCGTCGCTTTCGTACATCTCATCGCAGTTTTCAACGGAGATTCTTTCCTCAACTATAATTTCAAGAAACGCTCGACTTTCTTCCATCTCTTCATTAGGTTCCTACCGCTATCCCCTTACGGCACATTAGTTCGACGTGGTGATTTACGCGATCCTTTAGTAAGACTGAGTCTTCAAAAGTGGCGTGTATGTTTAGATGCGAGTGGTCTAGCAAAGACTTGTAACTTGCATAGGCTGTGTTCCCCGATAGCGGTAGAGCCGGCAGTCTGGCACAACGCCTTAGTCACTATAACTAACAACGAGGTATCGTTGAGACTCGACGACGCCCACACTTCCATCAAAGGCACGTTCCCTTGCTACCCAGATTTAGCCAATGACAATATAAATATTTTTATTGGTGAAAAATTCCACGGAGAGATTCAAGAAGTTGCGCTGAATTTTATACCGCTAGGCTTGATGCGACCTGAACGATCTGGCTCTGATTTTTTCCCCGTTTCCGTGCGTAATATTGTTTTTGAGGAAGGCAACGTCGAAGAGGGATATCTGAACATTGACGCTGATCATTACTTGAGGCTGCCATGTTTTGACAGCCCGGTAGAGTGGCAGGTCGAGCTAACGGTGAAGCCAAAACGTGATTCAGGGACTTTGTTTTTTCTACGAGATGGAACATTAAAAAGCTGCTTACATTTGTCTCTTCAGAACATGAGGCTGAAGTTGCAGATGAATTTTGATGGATTTAGAACAGAAAGTTCCGGATCTACTAATTACTATACCGACGAATGGCTGGACATCATTATGTTGAAGCAAAGGTACAGTTCGTCAGTAGAAACGACGGTAAATGGCGGTGAACGCATCTACGCCGTTCTAGAGGAGACTAATAGATTTCAAAGGAAGGTCAAAAAGTGTAATTTAAGAAGTTTTTTCAAGACAAGTAATGCGACTCTGGTTACAAAGGCAGCCAATTATTCTGATGAAGACTTGTACAAACACAGTGAAAATGTAATTCTACCCCTGTGTGATGACGAGTTCTTTATAGGAAGCGTACCTTATGAGTACAAAGATGCTGTTGATGATGGAGTATCGTTCTCAGGCACGATAGCTAAGATTGTCGTAAACGGGGTGATGAAGGATCTTCATAAGCTTAGTCTGGAGAGTAGCAGGAGAGACGGCTCGCAGTTGTCCTGTAGGACTGCGAGCGTCTCTGGCTTTTACCATGAGGCAGCTTGGGGATTCTCCAACCGACTAAACTTGACATGTCTTCACGCACGGAGGGGCTTGCCTCTAAACACAGCACACTGGTTGTTCTTAGATACAATCATCAACAACATCATTAGCACTAAGACAGCGCGTTCGATCGACGACGGCAGGATCTTAAGACTAGTAGCGTCTTCCGACAATGAACGACTCTTGAGAGGGTTTTACACATGCCGTTCTCACAGCAAGCGACTCACTCAAAACATAGTCACGTATGGTGTTCTAGGAAAAATCCCAGAGAGATTATCTTCCCCAGATACCGTCACAGCCATCGCTTTAGTTACTACACTATTATTAATAATAGGAACATTGTCATGGATGTTTCTGGAAGCTTTAGAAGATATTAAACATGGCTACGGGTATTATCGCGACCGGAATTTAACTCCTGAAGAGGAAGCTGAAGCTGTATGCGATTATATAGACCAGCACATCCATCTCATCGGATCTCAGAGCGCCGCGGAGATAGCTAAAGCGAGAGCGAGACGAAAAGGGAAAAAGAAGCAAAGCAAAAGTAAAGAGAGCGTCGCCGCGCAAGAGCCCCAAGGTATGATGGAGGAGTTGGATTCTATTTCAAGCAGTCGAGATTCGCTACCAGCTATCAAGAGTTCAGAAGACCAAGCCCCAATGTACAGATGTGAGCCTTGCTACGTCAGCTCTCCACGACATGGCTCGAATATAACCCCTAGACCTTACTTGACGTCTTCTTCTACAGACACTGTGAGTCCAAGAGTGTTATGCTCTAGGTTGTTGATGAGCAGAGGCCTCAGGTCGAAGAGGGTTAGGAAAAGGGTATTTAGTTCTGGTGTACAGAGTTCAAAGCTGCTTACGATCAAGTCTTCGACGTTTGTGGAGCAGTCCCCTGCACGGAAGGTGCTGGAGAGATTTCAGAGGCTGAAGGGTACTGATTCCTGATCTGTTTGTTTGTAAGTTAAGATGCGACAGTAAATATAGTTTTTTATTTTAAGTTTACTAGTTCTTCTTCCCAGCGTTTTCCCGGCTTAACTATGTCACGGCTCATATCCTGGGGTCCTGTTTGGCCACCTACTAGTTCATCATCATCATCATTTCAGCCGAAATACGTCCACTGCTGGACATAGGCCTCTGCCAAAGATTTCCACAATGACCGGTCCTGCGCCACCCGCATCCAGCGGACTCCTTCACCAGGTCATGAGTCCACCTTGTGGGGGGCCTACCCACACTGCGCCTTTCGGTACGCGGTCGCCACTCGAGAACCTTTCCGCCCCAACGGCCATCGGTTCTACGTGCCCCCGCCCACTGCGACTTAAGTTTACCGATTCGGAGAGCTATATCGGTTACTTTGGTTCTGCTGCGGATGGTCTCATTTCTGATACGATCTCGCAGAGAGACTCCCAGCATAGCCCTTTCCATTGCCCTTTGGGTGACTTTGAGCCTTCTTATGAGGCTCATTGTAAGCGACCACGTTTCAGTTCCGTATGTCATCACTGGCAACACACACTGACCATACCTACTAGTTACAGGTATTATTAAAATTTGCGCGATTTATTATTGAAAATGATCTCGTAATAAAACACCATTATTCTTATACTATAACATTTATTTATCTTTTTGGAACATTTTATATTTTATGAGTACATAATAGTGACTAAACTACTGAATATTGAATTGGAGGGCTGAGAAGGAATCAATAGGTAATATAATATGTAATTACTGAATGGCTTATTTTAAAATGTTGTAACTTTTATAACATTCAATATTAACTATGACAAAGTGGAACTGGCAAAACCACGAGCGTCGCTGGCTTTTATGCTTACTCTGGAATGTTAATCCAATCTAGAGGTGCTGTAATAAACAGAAAGTTGTATGTCGCCTTCATTGGATAATGTTCGTCACGAAAACTGAATTTATAATGTCTTTTGATGACCAAAAACTTGAAAAAACAAATTACTAACTAAAGGTAGAACCTACAAATATCTAACATAAAATAAGCTTCCGACACCCATCCCGCAGGCTGAATTTTCGCCATGGAATGTGATTGCAATGAGGATTACAGCGAGTCGATTCATCGCTAAAGCGCTAGTGGAACGTGGGTCCTGCGGGAACATTACAAACGTCACTTAGACAATTCACTCATATTGACACAGGACCCACGCATGAGTGGCGCCGCCTGGTGAGCGACAATACGGTAGCTCCCATTGCAAAGCTGCCACCAGTCGAGGGTCGCCCGTTGTCTCTTAGCTCTTAGTTTCGCGCTCTTTTTTCCTTTTCATTTACAAGACGAAAACTAACACATCTCTCACCACAGTTCACTATTTCCCAATTTTCAAAGGTCCGATAGACCACTGGATGTTTCCTAACGCATTTTATGTGATCGGAGGGTGTTACTAGTTCACTTTTGTGTTATATGAGCCTTAGCGAGTACGAACATCTCGAAGAACATTAGGTACAGGCAAGGACACAACCCGCGCGCGCTATATAAAGGCTGTCCCAGAAATAAAGAGACAAATTTCAAATTTCAAACTGGTTGAAAATATTTTTATTTTTTTAAGAAAAATAACTGTCATGGCCGCCGTTGGTCTTTGATCTGTCAAATTGAGCGGGAACTTCGATCATATTTTAAATTATTTTAATAATGAAGAGAGCTGATCACGAAGTATTGGCCAAAAGAGTTCAGTATTATGAATGTCATGGAAAAACGGACACAATACGTCATTTTTCTTCTGAGGGAGTAAGGAGAACTAGTTTGTATAGAATTACAAAGCGTTTTGAAGAATCGCATGAACTTATTTTTAAGAACATTCCGGGAAGAAAACGTACTGTTTCCATAGCTAAGAATATTAATAGTGTAAAAAAAGTGTTTCAACGGAATCCTTCGATGTCTGTTAGAGTTGCTGCGGAGAAATTGAAAATATCGAAGTCAAGTATAGCTCGCATTAAAACACACGACCTACAGCTTAAAGCATTTGCAAAACTATCTGCTCCTAAGTATATTAAGGACCAGGAGGTGTGAGCTAAAAGAGGATGCCGAAGAGTGTATGAAAAAACACTGAAAAAGGTTCTTGTAATTGATGATGAGACCTACGTGCCCGTGGACCCAATGGATATTCCTGGCAAGCAATACTACCATGCAACCCATCGAGACGCTGTTGATTGATCGCAAAAAATTATACAAAAGGCCAAGTTTTTCAATAAATAACTCGTTTGGCAAGCCATAGACCAAAGTGGCAATACTTCTGAACCATATATTTGTACAAGCGCTATGAACGCAGGTATTTATCTGAGAGAATGTATAATAAAGCGGTTGATTCCATTCATAGATAAACATTACCACAGGGAAGAAATTATATTCTGGCCGGATATGGCGTCATGCCACTACGCCACGGAAGTCACTCAACATTTAGAGGCTGCGGGGATAGAGTTTATACAAAAACGTAAAAACGCCCCAAATGTTCCCCAAGCTCGGTGTATTGAAACTTATTGGTCCTTATGTAAACGAGAATATAAGAAACAAACAGAAAAACCCAAATCGTTGGGTGCATTTAAACGAAGATGGACTACATTGGCTAAAATTGTGGCAGCTAGATCTGGAAAAGTTGTAATGAGACGAGCAGCAATCAACCTCAGAAAAATTGGCTATAAAGGCGTTACACAAGCAAATCTAATATAAAGTGGCAAATTTGATTAAATTCTTAATTTAACTTAATGTAAATAATAGTACTTTATTATATTTTTTCATTAAATTTTTTCGTTCAAATTTTGTCTCTTTACTTCTGGGACAGCCCAGTAATATGTTTAATCTTAGGCAACCCTCCCGTTTATGCGGTATATTGGGCCGATCGTCTATTTGTTTTAGCAGTGTTCAAAACGTTTTGTATTAACTTTTTTCTATGAGATATGAATATCTGCTCTTAAGAATTACATAATCTGCGGAAATATAAGTAGGTAAGCTATAAGGCAGGAAATATAAATTGAACTACCCGTGGTGCCAGTGTTATAATACATCTATGAAGGAGCATATTTTTAAAATGTGTTTCTATAATAGCATCTTATATAATATAATGTTTATATAATAGCTTCTTGCACAACGAAAGCCGCAAAAATGTTAAATCTCTTATATCTATACACATAGACACGTTAAATCTGACTATTTCAGCTTAAATTTACGATATAACCGGTCGTTGATAAGGTATATAGATATGGTAAATATGGTTGCGACCTTATCAACAAGGGAAATATGTGACTATTTCAAGCAAAAGGTACTGGTGCTGATAAGGTATATAATTGATGTTCAAGGGAGTTGCATCCTTTAACATCAATTAAATGTGGTAAATATTTGCCTATTCGTAGAATATAATGTGAAACTTTATTTTAACATTAAAATCGTTGCTAGGCGGTACAGAGTTTTATAATATGATTATGCTAGAGTTACTTACTATATATGTATTATAGTGTCGAGCGATTTTGAGACCTCTGTCCAGTAGGTAGTTACAATGTTAAGGCTAATAATCTTTCTGAATATGATTCATAATGCACGTGCATAAGGTGAGGTGAGGACGAAGATATCGATAAAACACATAATTTTTACTAGCAAACTCACATCCAGATCAAATGTTGATACCCGAAAATTTAATTTAATCGAAACGTTGGAGCCGTTCTCGAAACAAATAGGTAGATATTAGGTACATACATGAATTCGTTTTGGGAGTATTTCCATTTTTTAGGATCACGTATCCGAAATGGTACAGACTTTTCGCCGTATCCGTCCATATGTCACAGCGGTTTTACTCAGTAAGTAAAGTCATGTGTTAATGAAAAGTTAGCTAGAGGTGTATTTTGTGTGCTACTAATACTTTTGCATATAAATGGCAAAATAAATGTCTAAGGTTTCTTAAACAAACATTTGATTTGTAGAATAAATAATATGAAATGTGTTTGTTCAGATCCATTTAAACGATTTTTTTCCTCACCTCATCTTATGTTTACCTAACTACTAAGTAGATATAAACACAACACCGAGACTTCATATTATTTCCGTGGAACATTAAAACACTTACCTACACTCTCTAAATCACATTCAATTGAGTTCAGCATACTTAAACATACTAATATTAAATATGTAGGTATTATGATATGACTATGAGATAAACACACAATATAATCAAAACAGAGTTCACCGATCAATCAGTTTAAAACCATTACATTCTAATTTATGTCGAAATACAATTATTGATATATGTATGCAACTCATGAAAGATACAATTTGTGATACCAATATAACGTAAGTACTTATTTATCTGATCTTACCTCAAATCCCACCAAAATCACATCCTCATTCTCAACATCAAATATTTTACAAAATACGCCAAACCACCTCCTTGTTTTATTATCTAAACAAATAATTGCAATAAAAATATGTTTATTTTTTAGTTAACATCTTATTATCCAAGTCTAATTAATAATTTAAAATAACTAACTATATTCAAATTTTGTTGAAAAGGTTAAGCTTTTCGCTTTAAAAGGTTAGGTATTATAACTTGGATCAAATACAATAAATTGCAGGCCTACGTTCCAGCGTACGTACGTACGTTCGGGCAATCCGTCAGATCTCTCAGATCTATCCCATACATTACGAGTATATTATCAAATATCCCATACATTTCGATATGCCGGAACGTATATGGCCAGCTACTATATCTATCAGAACAAAAGATGTACATTTTTAAGAAAAATAAATTGATAAAGTTTAATAAAATAAATAAATAAAATACATGTATTTCTATCATAGCATCTTATATATCTATATAATGTTTATATTAGCTTCTTGCACAACGAAAGCCGCAAAAATGTTAAATCTCTTATATCTATACACATAGAAATGTTAAATCTGACTAATGCAGCTTAAATTTACCATATAACCGGTCGTTGATAAGGTACATAGATATAGTAAATATGGTTGCGACCTTATCAACAAGGGAATCATGTGACTATTTCAAGCAAAAGGTACTGGTGCTGATAAGGTATATAATTGATGTTCAAGGAAGTTGCATCCTTATCGACAACATGCGTTACCTTTATTTTGAAAACGTCACATATATTTCTGGGCGCGTCTTTGTGCAAGAAATTCAATGTGGTTAATATTTGCCTATTCGTAGTTAACACAGAAATATAATATGAAACTTTATTTTAACATTAAAATCGTTGCTTAGGCGGTACAGAGTTTTATAATAATATGAATATGCTAGTTACTTACTGTATATTAAGTGTTGAACGAATTTGGGATCTCTAAACTCTCTGTTATAATCCATATTTAAATTTAAATTTCCTGATTGATAATACACATTGATCATAACCTTTGCCGTGATACATTTTAAACGAGTACGGGGGTCAGATTACATTGGTTTTTATCATAGTATTCTAATAAGAAGAAACTGCAAATAGGAGCTAAACACTTTGGTGGGTTCAATAAATATTTTTTTATTTAAGTATTTATTTAATCTAAAATCAAGGGATCCACACGGATACTATCTCCCGAGCGCACAATATGATGCATCCGGAGATGGTCCCCGCCAGATGCAAATACTATTGAAGATGAGCACTTTGGCTATTGATGTGAATTGTCTGGATGAAGGGAGACTAGGGGACACCTGCCGTGACAATCAGTCTCAAAATTGTAATAGGCAGGCGGCGACTCGCCAACTCATTTAGTGGGTCCCAGAACGGCCGCACGCAGTGCGACAACGGAGCAACACTTCAGAGCGGCTGTGAGGTTCTCGAGAGGTGAGTCTGTGGTAGCCATATCCTGGTAATCCGCAGGCAGCCGTTGACATTTTACACTTCCAACCTGGAGCATAGGTCCCGCTCTTGCGACTTCACTCTGGCCAGCCAGCTAAGGCAAGCACAGAGCTGAGGGCCTTATAAAAGAACCCTCGTGAATAGGGGTCCGCGGTGTCGCCACTCACCGTCAGCTCGCCACAAGCTGCCCCCGCGGGTTTCATATTTCAGTGGAACCTCGATAAGACGCAACCCTCGTTGGCACGAATTAAAATTCCCTTCCCTTAAAAACCTAAAATCTCTATAACTCGAAACATTTAATCTCGAGACGAAATCTAACGTATTTCAAGGGTATTTAGTACAAATTTGACCTCCGTAACTATAACAATAAAATTAGACCTCGATAACTAAAAAAAACCGATGTATTGTTTTGATATCTTGAATTTATTTAGCTAATTAGCTTTTTTTGGGCACAGTCAAATTATAAGTGTTCCATGACTTTGCAAATATTTTTTAATACCTACTTGTTGATACTAATAAACCTCTGTAAGTCGAAGAAAATTGAAGGCTGTACTTTGCGCGTTTAGATAATTACCTCTAGGTATATCACGAAGTTTTGATTCGTTTTACGTCTGTTACTCGAAACCTATTTAAGACGGACGAACACCTTTAAAAACCTCTAAGGCGAAAACACTAACGAAGGTTCGTGTTACCGAGGTTCTACTATATTACACTATAATTATTACAATTACCTACGGTGTAAAATATAGGATAGGTACCTAATCTATACTTTAAGTATAACGTTTTATTTGATGTGAGTAAATAAAAATCATTTAGGTAATAATGAGAGAGTTATTTTCTATTTGCCTTAATTATACCTGAAAGCCGAGACTAATAAATATACAGGTGGAACATTTTTGTGTCCCACCGGGGAACACGTTGAGTACTTAATTTGCTAATTACATATCAGTAATGTGCTAATATTAAAAAAACCGCCTAAGTCAGTATTTTGTGCGTACAACAGCGACCAGAGACAAACTAAGTACATTGTCTCATCCAATCAAATTAATTATCTAACTTTATGCTATTTTAAACGTCAAACGATAACATTATGACTATTACTTAACACTGTCACAGTGTGTGCTATTAAAATCTATGAAACTTAGCATAAACGGGCTTAAGGCCCACTCTACGTTTTAAAGCTACATTACCAAAATGCATACATAAACTTTACCTATTCTTAAACGAGTTAGGCATGTTGAAGCTATAGTTTCAGTGCCACGGTAAATAAAGGTGCCAAAGGTAATAAAATAGTGATATAACAATGAAAGGTTGAACCGGAATCTGGCCACTGGCTTCATGCCTCCCTCGCCCACGGGTACTACCTAAATTGACCCAAGTACCCTACGCATTGCCGTCGGCCTCCGCCTTGGGGTCGGAATCTGCGCGACCACAACTGCTTCAGTTGTGGGGGCTTGATCGATTTGGGTACCACGGCCTATCGGGCGCCGACCATCTGCCTTGCCACTCTGCTCTCAATGAAGGGTTCTCGTCAGACCCAACGTCCCTGCTTCTTTGGAACCACGGTACTTGCGCGACGATGGCAAGCACCCCGATGGGATGTCACTTGGATGGCACTTGTGCTGACACACTGGCGGCTCTTTTAGCGACCACCAGACAGACCGGGGCCGTGGAGGACGCCCGAGAGCGCGTAAGGTAAATGAATACAGCTGTCTTGGCGCCAGGAGTTCGTAGCTTTTGGCGACGAGATACTCGGCCCGTCGTGCAAGGGTGCTCGCGGGCTCCATAAAGAGCTTGGCAAACGGTTGAGGGAAGCAATGGGGGACTCTCAGCTGGCAGTTTTCTCACGCAAAGGATTGCCATCGCGGGAATGCTGCCTGTGTGATGGGCCTTGCCGCCACGCCAGGCGAAAGTTTGGAGGATTCGGTGGAGGAATAGTTTGTAATCTTCCTTTCAAAGGGGGAACGCAGCCAGCATCATGGGAACCCTTCCGCAAGGGTCGGATCTCGGTGACCTCAATTAAGTCATTTTTACTTTTTTCATATATTACTGTTGTTTCTAGTTTTTAAATAAAGTTTTTTAATTTTATATTTAGTTTTGTATTTATTTAAGATTAGTTTATTTTTTGCCCCAACGGCCATCGGTTCTACGTGCAATGTGCCCCGCCCACTGCCACTTAAGTTTAGCGATTCGGAGAGCTATATCGGTTACTTTGGTTCTGCTGCGGATGGTCTCATTTCTAAGACGATCTCGCAGAGAGACTCCTAGCATAGCTCTCTCCATTACCCTTTGGGTGACTTGGAGCCTTCTTATGAGGCCCATTGTAAGCGACCACGTTTCAGCAACACACACTGATCGAAGACTTTCGTCTTCAGGCACTGCGGAATATTGGACGAAAAGATGTGTCGCAGCTTCCCGAACGCTGCCCAACCGAGTCGCATTCGACGATTAACCTCTTTCTCGAAATTGGACCTACCTAACTGAACAGAATGTCCTAGGTATATATGAGCGTCTACAACTTCGAGTGTAAAGCCTCCGATTGTCACTGGTTGGGGCGGAAAGGTTCTCGAGTGGCGACCACGTACCGGAAGGCGCAGCGTGGGTAGGCCCCCCACAAGGTGGACTGATGACCTGGTGAAGGTCGCAGGAGTCCGCTGGATGCGGGTGGCGCAGGACCGGTCATTGTGGAAATCTTTGGGGGATGCCTATGTCCAGCAGTGGACGTCTTTCGGCTGAAATGATGATGATGATGAGTTTATTTTTTGATATACTTAGTTTTAATTTTATTTATGGTACTTTGTGAATTATTATAAATAATAAATGTTATTATTCTGGTTGTTTATTTGTGTAAATAAAAAAAATTAAACAAACTGATTAAAAAGAAAAATAGTTTATTAAGACCCACGGGAGGAGGGGTGATGAAACTCTTATTCCGTCACCGCACGGAGGACTTGACAGTATCGAAACTGTAATATATTAAGCTTGATTAATTTGTGTTACGAAATTTAGAACCAGTGTACAAAGTATCGTCATAAGTGGCGGTTACGAATAATGTATAAATATTTGGGGACTATCTCACACATCGAACTAACCCAAAACTAAGCAAAGCTTGTAATATGGGTACTAGACGATGATATACATACTTAACTCAGGAACAAACATTCGTGAAAAAACACAAATAAATGCCCTTATCAGGATTCGAACCCGGGACCTCCAGGTTCGTAGGCAGGGTCACTACCGACTACCTAGAGAGGACGATAAACAAATTAAAATTGTTTATTTTGGAGCCAGAGTATGCAACCAAAACTCGTGAGGTAGGTACTCCTCACATCCACATGGAACAGTAGGAAACCTTTGTCACCCATAAGAATTTGATTGTTGACGAAATCTCACCATTGAAGACACTTCTCAGTGTCACTAATATGTATTTTTTAATTTTTGTTCTAATCAAAAGAATACGAACGTTAGAGCATTACTAGGTTACGTTTGTGGGATTCAGGATTTGTCCAATGGCTGAGGTAACCTGTATATCATATTATTTTAAATACTCACATATCATTAGCCCTTTATAATGCGCTCAAAAACCGAATATAAAGACCCCGTAATAATAAACTTTTTTATTAACCCAATTTGTTACCTTTGAAAATGTTATTTTGCTAATTTATATTATTGACTTCCATAGTATTTTTTTTTTCTACCTTCTCTCTAATAGGTACTTCGTTTCGTCTACCTCTATTCTAATATCAGTTGAGACGACGTTTATTCGAAATGAAGTGTCAATTGCAAACAATGTCGCACGCAAGTCGCACGTTATTTATAAAAAATAAAATAAAAATAAAATTGTTTATTTCCAGAAATAAATTTTAACAAAATTACAAATTTAGCGGTCCTCCACACTAGGCAATGCCTGTCACGTGGATGGAAAATTACAAAAATACTAGCATTGCTTAAATTCGACATACGAGTAGTTGCAATAAGTACTAATAGATACAAGTAAGTTCAACATTTTTAAATAAAAACTAAATTAAAATGGTAATACAAACTAAAGTCAATGGAAAAAGTATCATATAATTTAACAATGAATTGTGTGTGTAATTTTATGTGAGAATGTATGTGTGAATGTATGTGTGAATGTGTGTGTGAGTGTGTGGTATTTACTGAGTAGGAAAATGCAAGTGTGTTAATAGTGTATTCTTATGAGGTTTTCTGTCTCAGCGTAGGATAAGTGTAACATGCCTTTTAACAATAGTCTTTTTGCTTCGAGGACTGAGTGTTTTTGAAAATGGTAAAGTTTAACTAGTTGGTTGTAGATGCGGGGAAACAAGAAAATTTCAAATCGGCGCGAGAAGGAAGTTTTGACTGAAGTAATTGGTATTCTAAATATTCGGTTATTAATAATTTGATATCGTTATATGAAAACTAGGGCCAACTCTAGTTTGTCACTGAATTTAATAAATATAAATGTCAAATGTTTTGTTAGAAAAGTCGTAATGGCGAATATATGCGGTTTGAACGCATCATGGAGAGCTCATGATATGTGGGTATAAAGCAATGTATGTAATTGTAAATAATTAGGCATTAAAACACTCGTGTGATGGCATTATGAAACTCAGCTACCGCCTCGTTTGATAAACCCACACTCGAATTTTAATGCCACTCATTATGTACAATCACATTAACTACTATAATATTACATAGCGAATTACTTTTCCGTAGTTTTATAACATAATGATTGAAAAACTCTTGTATAGAGAGTAGAGTATAAGGAAAAAATAATTATATTTTTTATAGCATCAGAAAAGAAAATTTTATGTGTCGGGAAATAATATAATTTAAAGTTAAGTTCAGGAGTTGGAAAAGGTTTAAATGATATTCAATAGAGACGAAGAAAGAATAAATATATTTATCGTTCATTTTAAAACAAAAAGAGATTGCAGAGTTTATAGTAAAACGACTAGAAAAAAATGTTAATTAATAACTTTGAAATTTTAACCTTCTTTATTTTTTACATAGGTATAGTATGACCGTATTTTTTAAATCTGTATGCTTCCCTTTTTTCGGAGTGTTAATACCTACAAGCGTAAGAAAAAGATAGAAGGGTGATGGTACCAATGATGGACACTTTAAGCTGACAAGCACCAGTAATGGACATGTTAGTCCTTAGCAGATTGATTACCGCTAAATAGACAATAGACTTCTAATGTTATTAACATAAGATTTATTGTACATAATTGAGCCTTGACCATGACTGGTGCCATCACCCTTTGACTCTGACTATGCACCAGTGAGAACATATCGCAATCAAACAATATTCATTGGTATTAAAACCGAAAGTTAAACAAATGTCTTTTGTTACAATTTATATATTTTTAATATATTTAGAAATTAATATACTATATATTAAATCTAAAATTTCTTAAATATAGTTTTGCGCGAAAATTTATACATCCCAGATGCAGCACATGGTCTGTTTATAAGGACCTTGCAATTTATACTATTTAAAAATGTTTCTAAACTCTAATGAGAAGGATATTTAAAAATTCCGACCTTAAAAGTATGAAAATGGGATTGAAAGTTTAAACAACTTACTTCTACGAGTGTGTCCCTTATTTTTATAATATTATCATCTAATCTTAGTATTTTTTTTTTACTACACTAGGTACTAGGTACAACTAAATCGTAATTATAAATAATGGAATTTAGAAGGAATAAACATGGTACAAAGACTTAATTTTTAAATGACTTTCACATTTATATACGACGAAATACAATGAGCATACGTTTTTAATTAAGTACCGACTAGATATTATGGCCATTTTTGATACAATTGATATCTCTGAACATTTAAAATTATTAAATATAAACGGTTACGAGTAGATTTTAACAGCAATCTTATTTTATTCTAACAAATAATATTTTTGGACAAATTGTTTTTATTTTTTTTCTAAAATACACATACTTAATTGATGTTTGGATAGTTAATTAACATTCATTTTAAATTTTTTTCAGCTTTTTTTTAAATTTAAAGATATTTGCATAAGCACTTACATTAAATTTTTTATATATCTATTCATAAAACTAATTAAATATATAGAACTACAATATGATCGCCCTTTCTTTCCTACTTATTTATTTCAAAAATAAATGGTAAATAATATTCGAATATGGAAAAAAAAAGGAATACTCCGAAACGGAAATCAAGTCGTTGATAATTGAAAATCCTAAATTAGGCCTTAAAAGTATTATTTCTTTTCACATCAACTTAAATGTAGAACGTTTACCATCTAGACAACAAGATTCTACATGAGAACAATTACACATAGAATTAAAAACAAGAGTCGGCCAAAGTCTTCAAGCAACACAGCTGCACGTATCGTTTCACTTCTGCCGAAGTACAAATCCAAATGGGTATACGCGGGTCTGTATTCCGACTAGTTCGTACACAAAAATAGAAGTGTGCAAGATTTGTTAGTGTAGTTGTAACTTTTTATGTTAGTGTCGTCATTACAGATTGTTTTTGTATGTAGTGTGTTAGAAGTGCGTGTGCGCACGTTTCCCCCCGCAAGTGGAACAATAATTTGTATAATAAGATGTTGGTTTGACGTCTCAATTACAACGTGTTGGAATCGTGTGTTGCTCGAAGGCCAAAGTACCGCTCGATAGATCTGGTGGAGACGGATCTGCGTGCTCGGTGCCGGACATTTTTATTTTTTGTTGTAGAAAAATCATTTTGAGAAAATTTAAATTTTTTTAATTGGGTTCTATTCAGAATCGCGAGCTCTTTCAGTCCTAGTAGGTGTAAAAAAGTGTCCCAAGATTTGTTTTCCAGTTCGCCACTATCAATTCATAGATTTAGTATGGCGGTAGCGCAATGGAAAGTTTGAAAAATGTATGAAAAATTTAGGACATTTTTTTTCTCCTACTAGGATTGACAGGATTCTGAGTAGAATAGAGATAAAAATTTGCAATTTAGCAAAAAATGATTTTTCTACAACAAAAAATAAAAATGCTCAGCCACACGCTGGCGAGAGATTGCTCAGGATTGGGTAAATTGGCGAGCTCTTGTGTTTGAAGTCGCTGAGCTAGCGCATTTAAAATCTGACAAATGAGAGATAAGCCTTTTTAGCAGGCAATTTTATTTTTCCTACTATGTTACTATTGTTCACTGCACTACTCTAACTCTTATATCTAATATTTAAAACTGAAAATGTTTTCGAGAGTACTCAACAAGAACACAACTAAGTCGAACGATAGATAAATAATTAAAGATGTATATATCAGTGGCGGGGCATTCATAGAACTCGATTCCTGCCGGCTTCCCTTCCGTGAACCAATCTAGGACAGTTTTCCTTAAATACTCAAATAAAATGCAGGCCAAATCAGCTCCGGTTTGCGTTAATGATATTTTGACGCTCTGCCACTGATATATATACGAGTATATACATATATATATATATACACATATAGGTGTACCGTTTAGCACACACAGTGCCTATATGTATATACTCACTATAATAGGGTGACGGCACCAGTGATGAACAAGGAACCAGTAATGGGCAAGGATCCAGTAATGGACATTAACGTACGACGCAAGGAATTTAGGAAATAATGTTCAAACAATTGATAACCGTATGATCTAGGAATTAAGAACGAAGTGTTCATCATTAGTGCCATCGCCCTTTATCTATATACTATGATAGGCCGATGGCACTAGTAATAGACAAGGGACTAGAAATGGACATCCACTTAGAAAACAAGGAATTAAGAGAATAAGTTTCAATCAATTGATAACCGTATGGTATTTGTATTAAGAACGAAGTGTTCATCATAGGTGCCGTCTCCCTATCATAAGTATAGTATGTTAGTTGTACACACGTGTTCAAAAGTGCCTGGGCAATTTATGAATTTATTCATTAATGAACTACCCATGTAATTTTCAATACGATAGTACAAAGAAACAAGTATTTTGGCCCTAGCAACATTTGGGGACCTCAACTGGCCAGTTACTAGGTATTTTAAATAGGCCAGTTAACTTCTAAAACCACACATAACTTGTCTTGCTATACACTTATACCTTGAACGTACAAATCAACCATACTCTTATTCCGTCTATAGTGTATTATATTATATACCTTTATAATATACGCATTAAGTAAAAATACGCATAAAGCTACAATATTTAATTGTAAATCAAAGTTTGTATAATATGTAAAAATAAATGCGCAGAGCAAGGCGCAGATGGTGCTGCAATATTATTAGCACGTTTAGTAAAAAATTCAAACTTTTATTTAAAAAAATGGATATTACCACACCTTTGATAGGCAATGGTCTATTTTTCTAACTGGTCAAATCAGCTACTATTTGTGAAAAGACAAAACACTGTAGGTTCTTGGTTAATTGAAAATGATCAAAAGCGTCAAAACACAGCCGAACACTTAGATTATTGGTTAATATAAAATTATCAAAACCGGAATAATAAGTTTTAGCTTGCTTTACTGTATTTCTTTTGTAAGTTTGTTTTGATTAGTTTTTTTAACTATTACAATAAAATTTAACAAATCAAATTATGCCATGAGATGACTGTACTGTACTTAGAATCTCCACAGACGTCTTGCCTGTCAATGAGATTGCATATACTCAAGAAATTCACCGGCTTTCATTAAGATCAGGTGGTCTAGAGGATATGACATTAGCGTTTAATGCTTCCCCGGCTTAGCCTACAATGGAATTAATCTTTTAATATATATTTCCGTTTATGACTTTAAAAAAGTAGCCAATTTACCAGACCGGCAAACATTCCACAAACTACAGACGAATCAAACGTACACATTCAGTTGAAACGATTTTTAACTAACAAACTTGGACTTACCGTGTCCTACACCTGAGACAAACTAGTGTGGTCTTAAAAGCTGTTTAAAATCCTTAATCGACGTGAGTGCTCTTGCGTCGGCTCCTTGGCAGGTCCACGGGGCACGGTGGCGGTGGTTCCGGCTTATACTTGAAGATCATGGCGGTGATGAGCACGCCGGTACTGAGGATGGCTGACACCACGAAGTTGAAGATCAGGTTCCCGTCGTAGGAAGTCACGTAGACCGTGAAGATGCGGGCTGGAACGGGAGCGAGTTAGCGACAGAAAAAGGTAGAAATTATAAAGTGGCAAAGTCGTAGTGTCACCAAAGATGGACAGTTTAAGCTGGCAGGCACCAATGATGGACACTTCATTCTTAATTCAAATATCATATGATTGTCAATTGGTTGATACAAAATAAATGCATGAACCTTGTTTCCTCATAATAAGAGTGTCCATTGTTCATTGGTGCCGCAAATCTGCATATGTAAGAAAATGGGACGACACAGCGATGTTGCCACTTAATTTCTACCTATTTCTGTCCGACTGTATGTAAGTTATATTTTACAACATAGACATGTATTTAGTGACGTCTAAATAATACGTTAAATAAACTTATGCCAAACGGTTAGGCAGAGCCACATAACTAATATGACAAGAATGTTGGTCAAATATTGAAAACATAACCAAAAACTAAAGGTGTCAACTGCCACAGAAAAAAAAATCGAAATAAATACCGGGTGTTGCCTGTAATCGGAGCAATAAATTGAATCGTAGGTAGTCCTCGCCAAACCGTGTTCTCTCTCTCCTCACTCCTCAAACCTAACAAATTTTGTGCAGCTACTTTTAAATAAAACGTGTTTTGATTTTTATTACAGTAACTTTGTTAGAAGACGCAATGTACTGCGAATTTAGTCATGTTTGTACTATGATACAGGCTGATGTTAACCTACATTGAAAATACTATTTAGTTTGTATGACAAAGTGAAAACTTACAGAGTACATCATTTTTAAAAGTTGTTGAACAAAAGTTTTTAGGTTTGAGGTGTGTGACCTGCGATTTAATTTATTGCTTCTGCTACAGGCCACACACGGTATATGATTAATTGATTATAAATTGAAATAGATGTCATATTCTAAAGAAAAATACCAGCATCATGCCAATCCGAGGATCGAGCTCGGGTCTTCAGCTTACGCGGCTAACGCCATAACACTAGGCCAACTGGTCTCAACGAATTCAGCGTAACCTGATGACGCAAATTCGACCCTCGGTTTGGCCTCTGATGGTTTTGGTCTTTTTCTTTTATACATAGTCATATCTATAGAGAGAGTCTCCTTTAATAACAAGTTAAAATAATTAATTAAATAATTAGATTTGTTTCAACAAAATGTAATATTTACGTGAATTATTTTCTTTTGTAACATTATAATACACGACGTATCCACACAGCACATCTCTTAAGAGTCCGGTATAGGTTAAAATATGCCCGAGATACGACTTTTACACAATAACGCGCGAAAATATATTTACACGTTATCTTAATAAATAGGCATACCAAAGGATTACAACTATACAAGGGGCTACTCAGCCACCCAACATCTCGATATCAAGTGTAAGTACTTCGTTCCTCTGTACTCTCAGTCGCTCATTTTTGTAAATATTGTCAGAGCGCAGAGCGACATGACCTCTCTCTGCGAGCTCCCGAGAGCAATTAATGCCAATGACATAACGTCGCATATTTTACAGTGATATTCAGATCGATTTGAAGTGCTGTTTAAGAAAAAAACTAGAGATATACACTTTTTATAATATTTGGATAAAGTATGATCTAAACTTTATAACTGCATATTCATTCATGTCAAAAAAATTCGTTTTTAGCCAGAAAACTTGGCTAATGTGTGTATTTCTACCAAAACTTACCAAATTTAACATTTTTTTACTCAATAATTTTGTGTGAAAATGTTCAAAAGAAAAAAGTTTTGTTAATATTTTTCAAAAACTGAGAACAATTTTAAAAAGGTTTTTCATTTATACCATTTAAATTTAAATATTCTTTCAATTTTTGTATTAAAACATGTAAAACGGATTTTGTAACTATGAAAACTCATGGCAAAAAGTTGAGCTGAATCGGCCAAATCCATATACTGGCCTCTTAAGCTCATCGAAATTCTTTAGTAAACAAAAATGGAACCACCTGATGAATTAATGTTTAACCGTAAATATTGAACGGTTAAATTGTTATATGACAATAAATAATTATAGTTATTATGAATAGCGTGTAATGTGTGAAATCAGTTTCCATCTGTGCAAACATCACACAATATTTGTTCTGAGCATGTTTGTTTGTAACTCGTTCACAGAACATACACACATTCTGCTACTACAGAACTATACTGAAATAAAACAAAATAGTACATCTATTTGTAGGGATGTCAGGCTTGTAATAAGTAAGGTAAGCAGGCCCAGTGGATGACACTTCAAGGACGGAATTCACACATTTTTACAAATAACTTCTGAACTATAAAACATACCGAATGCATGCTTGTGCAAATATGTAAACCACTTTTTTATGCATGCTATGCGGACCATAAAATGAATTTTATGCTTACTATTGTCTAATTATTTCAGTTTTCTGCTTCCTCTGAATTGTACCGGTGAATGACAGGTAAAATCCCTTTACCCACCAAAATAGTAATTTAATCAATATAATTAGATTCAAAAATGCAATATCAATAGTTTAATAAATTATCCAACAAATAAATAATAATCAATAATCAATTAATAAAAACACACGTAATTGTGGTTATGATCTTGACTTCGCTAAAAACACCTAGTTACGGAAACTGTCTCTAAAATACTAAATTATTTATTGAATTGAATCGATGGAAGTTTTTGAACACAATTCGCAAATGTCAGAAGCTGTCTATTTTTGGCTATGTTCAAAGCGATATCTTATCAAATAAACAGCAAAAAGTCATCCACTGGGTAGTGGATGACTTTTTGCTGTTGTGTCATTCACTGGGCCGTCTACCGTACATAAAAAAGGAAATGCTTCGATAGACATCCTCCTACTTTACTGATGTTGAGTTAATTGTTGAACGAGTATTCTGTTAAACCTGACGTCGCGCGCAGTCCGCGGTCGGGAGCGGACTGAAGTTGGCGGTGCCGTTTTGGCATTGAAAGTATGTCCGTCTCCCTCCTATCATTACTCTGGCAGGAGCGAGACGAACATATCCCTGAACACCGCAGTCGCTAGTTGTCGGCATCTTAACATGAACGCGCCGCCACGCTCCTCGCCACGCTTGTCGCCACGCTCGAGCGGCGACACATACCATACATTTACTTAGACACTTACCGACGTTGGTGGCGATAGAGATGACCCAAGTCGTGAGCGACACGGCGTCAGAGTTACGGTCCATGATCATCCCGTATATGTACATGGCCTTTGAGAAACCGCTGATCGGAGTGCACATTGGCTGGAAACAACAATTAACTAGTTAGTAAATATTAACCAAATCTATATCAAACTAAACCTAAAAATACATCTTACGAGAATATAAATTGAAGAACTACTAAAGTAAACAGCTCCGATTGGTTCCCGACACAAAGGTGCCCATCACGCTAGCTGCGTTTCCGCTGAATCACGATGGACAATATCAGCTCCAGGAACGAACCGGATAGGGGATTAAGGCCCTTTTCCTGAGAAAGCTTTTGCCCCCTCCTTTTCGTCTCTTTGTTAGTAAATAAGTCTTCGAACCAGATGGAATCAGGCGTACGAGTCGAATTATGAACGCAGGGTACTGCGTGAACAAACCAAACCGTTGATACCTAAGGAAATGTCCTAGGACACCCCGATAGGTATCCACAGTTTGTTTCTTGAGACTTTAAGGCGAAGCGGTGAAATGTCACCACATCGCACCGCATTGCACCAACAATAATGGGGTCACTAATGAAAAAGCAGACGAACTGGCGAGGGAGGCAGCTGTTAAAAAAATCATAGGTCCGGAACCATTTCTACCCATGTCTGAAGTCACAAAAACGTCACGAGTGATAAACACACTGAAAGAGATGGAAGCGGAATGAGAAAACCGCTTGCAGGCAAACAACCACCCATATGAAGCTAGGTAAAACCAATCTTGAGGATATGGATATCTTGGCACACAAAACCCTGAACATGTTAAGGTGATGAGTATAAGTGACGAGGCCGCCTGCCCACAGGAAACCAGCCAGCATGCTCTGGCTGAATTCATTATGTATGCGGCATTGCGATATAGTGTTTGGTAAGAAAAGACTAAAAGAGAAGGTTAAGCTTAAGGATGTCGATCTTACGGATGTCCTGTCGTTCTGTTGGAAAACAGGAAGGCTAGAAGCAAGGAATAACCTGCAGTTCCAGCAACGGGGAAATAAGCACAAATGAGCGCTCGATTCCGGCTGAGCATCCCTCCATAACACCAGCAATGTGACGTTTCACGTTGACTTCTAAGAGCCAGTATAGATTACGTACCGAGGCCTGTAAAGTAAGAAATGTCTCAGATCTCGTATAGGTACTTTTTTGTCTATAAACATGTGATCTGAGGCTTTCTAATTTACTGGCCAAGGTCTGTATCTTCATGCTCGACGCAATCGGCAAGCGGCGAATTTTTTAGCGTAGCTTGCCGGTCGGATGGCAGAAAGCAGCAGAGAGCTGAAAGGTACACAGTCAGGATTCACAAAAACTACGGAATTCCCTGAAACACGTACATTTCTCTCCGAATTTATATTGTTAAGAACGGCAGACAGATATGGCGAACATATAGTTGACTACGGAACACTGAAGAGCATAGATATACTTACACATAATACACATGTTTAATTACCAGGCAGCACGGCGTGTGTATGCAGCACATCACCGCCTGTGTCTCCTACAAAATCGAAACCAGCATAGGCACTCATGTTTTCGGATTTGTAAGACATGCAGGCGGTCAGGTATCTTCTCTTTCCCGACGCCACGACGTAAACATTTTCCTTTATTTCTCTCCAGCAAAGTGGAAGACACATTTAAGCGGTAGAACGTAGGACACGCTCTATCCTTGAATCTGCCTTCTACTTTGCTGAAACTCTTCTATGTGCCTGATAAATTCGTTGACGCAGTGTGCGGTGGGCGAGCGAAAGTCATGGCGACGTAGAACGGTGCGGTGCCAAACAATCTTTGATATCTATGGAAGTCCCCCGTCAAAACTCACCATCAAAGTCAACATCAAAACTCATACGCCTGTCTTTTACTTCCTTACCAAGTAACGGAAGTGTCCAAAAGAGATGTATATATATTTGTTATTTCTCCGATTCCGTAGGTCACAGTTTTTTCTGACTTCTCTGACTCAATTCATCCAAGCAGTCAAATTAAATACATCGTTGTAATTTGGTAGTCGGTATCAATGCATTACAACTTAACTTAGACGCATATTTTGACAGTGGATCTTAAGAGGCATGTTAAAAGGTTAGGCTTACGACATTTGAAAAGTCAACGGTCCAAACTGGTGACGTTTGAAAGCTGTTGTACTGTTCCACGCTTTAGTTATTCCTCTCTTACTTTCTTTTTGTCTTTAGGCGAAAACGATGATCATGTATAGGTATTTTTGCCAAATGAAAATAATGTAAAAACAAAACGTGTCTTAGTTGTTGGACAAATGACACAATTCGAGACAGATACTAAATACCTATTGAAACCTCATTGGATAAATGAGCAAATCAAGTGGTTGTTTGTTAACATTCCCTTCATTTGCCAAAAATACAAGGCAGGGCCCGTAATTTTCATGTCGATTTCGTCATAATGACGTATATAAACACAGGATGTTTAATACGAAATGAGTTAATGACAGATAAAGTATATCTACGTTCGATTCTAACGTCGAACGTAATAGTTTTGACACTATTCAATGACAGCATTATTCTTTCAAACGTAAAACCTAAAACATGATGTATGAGCATGAAGCTTGACGTCATTTGTCTGTCATCGGCATGAAAATTACGGGCCCTGGTACAAGGTATAGGACACGTAAGTGTAAGGAAGTGTTAGTAAGGACAAAGGACAAACCGTTGATGGTTTGATTTGGCTTGAAAGTTAAAATTGGGAACATTTTGAGCCACGAAAGTGATATAACCTATGGCGTCCCCCAGGGAAGTGTACTTGGCCCCACGCTGTTTTTGATTTATATTAATGACTTGACCAACTTAAAACTGAAACACGCGCACATTCTCTCATATGCAGATGACACTGCAATTGTTTTTGAAGGAAGATCCTGGAAGACACTCTTTGAAACGGCGGAGTTAGAACTAAACAGAGTAGCATTATGGCTTAAAAGTAACCTTCTGACGCTAAATGTTAATAAAACGAATTATTTATGTTTTAGTAAATATAACTGTCATCAGCCGGAAATTAACCTCAAACTGACTTTGCATACATGTGCCCAAAACGATAACCAATGTGATTGCCAAGCTTTGGAGAAGGTGAGCTCTATCAAATACTTGGGTGTAATAGTAGATCAGCGCTTGTTATGGAATACACATATTGAGTATGTCATTGCTAGGATAAGAAAATTAATTTGGTTATTTAAAACACTTAGACACATTGCTCACAAAAAACTTCTTAATCAATTATATACCACACTTGCACAATCAATCATGAAATACTGTATTAATGTATGGGGTGGGTCGATTAAGAGTAAGTTTATAGAAGTTGAGCGAGCGCAGCGTTGCCTATTGAAAATCATGTATTTTAAACCATTCCGATTTCCAACTAGTGAACTGTATCAATTAAGTGACCAATTATCAATGAGAAAATTGTATGTGTTAAATGCAACTCTGAAATTTCACAAAAACTTAAATTATAAACCTAGGCTTACAGTACGGAGGCGACGTGCTAAAATTACCCCTCCATCCAAATATAACTCCACATTTGCAAAAAGACAGTACGTGGCGCAATCTGCCTACATATACAATCAAATTAACAACAAGCTGAACATTTACGATTTACCACACTATAGGTGTAAAAAAGTACTTACTAAGTGGTTAAAACAATTAAGCTACAACGACACTGAGTCATTATTATATAAGGCTTCATCTTAAAATAAATACACATTACCTAAACATTCAAAAATTCATAAACTCGCTGATCCTAGTTGCAAATGAGTTGTTATGTAATTCTGTATATATAAATTTAAATTCAATTTAATCTAATAATGTAATATAATTTAACTGGATTAAATATGATCTATTTATAGCATGAATGTATTTTTAGTTTTATTTTTATTTTACTGCATGGATTGATGGAATGTTATTGTTTGAAAATTTTTTATTTTAATTCTTAATTTGATTTGTATTTAAACTTAATTTAATTTAAACTTAACTTAATTTAATTTGATTTGTATTAAAACTCAATTTAATTTATATTTCAATAAATTAACATGTGATAATTAAATTGCACTATCTCTGTATTCTAGTGATATATTGACTAGTTGTAATTAGAGGAGCGGGATTTCCTGACACAAGTATTTTCATGCTTACTAGGAAATCTCAACCTTGATTCTTTTATGTACACCATAATATGTAAATAAACAATTTTTTCATTTTTTTTTTTTTTTTTTTTGACATTTGTCAGACATTTAAGCGCTATGCGGCGAGCCTCGCAAACCTCGCGTTGATATGTCACTGCGTCGCTTCGCTATTGCGACGAGTCTTTCAAATAGTTGTATCGCATTGAAACCTAAAGAATACCAGCAGAGCCGCAGTTCGGTCAAAGTATATTTTTAACCTTTGAAATAAAATGCGACCTAAAAGGTTTCAATTTCTTAGACGTTCGTCCAGCTTAGATATCGCGAGCGACAGAGCCAAATATAAAGTGATTGGATCACCTAAAAGAGTCTAAATGTCACGGTCACGTAGCTTACCGAATGGTACTTTAGAGCATTTAACAGAACAGGTGTTCTCTGCTGAAAGCATCTATCCAATGATCATGTTCATTGAGTGGACTGCCGTTACCTGACATTTACGTTACTTCTATTTATAACTTAAGCAGTGGAACACATAAGTAGGCAAGGGAAAAAATAAACTACCCAAAAGGGGTCAAATGTGGTCACAGAAAGACCGGGAAGACGTTGAGCAAGAAGCTAAAGACGATGGTGACGTAGAGGATACAGCTAATTGTAACGTGGTAGAGCCTTCTCTTGAACCTGAGGGTGTGGTACAAGAGTACCTAGTTCTGGATGATGACCAGAGTTATGGAGATCTAAAAGGTCTTTGCTTAGTAGTGGAACACTCAAGTGGCCTAGCGAAAAAAGTCAAATATGGTAGCAAAAAGACTTACCGTCACATAAGTCAGAATTTCCGCCGGGAAGATGTTGAGCAAGAAGCTTAAGATGACGGTGACGTAAATGAGGACGCAGCTGATGGTAACATTGTAGTGGAGCCTCCTCTTGAACTTGAGGGTGTAGTACAGGAGTGCGTAGCTCTGGGTGAGGATCAGGGGGTACTCCAGGTAAGTCAGGATGCTGTAACGGTTCTTGAAATTGTAGAGCGTCGTCGTTGTATATCTGCGGGCAGAAACTGGTGTTTAAAGGCTAACGGGCAATTGGTATGTTTTTAAACGAACTTAACTGTTGATGGAGATTTTTTATTCATTTTCTTTCAATTATAAAACAAATTATTGTTCCTATAGCAATATAAAAACAGACTACAAGGAGTACGACGTTACAAATTATGGTATATTTATCGTATTTTTATTAATGGGTAGTCTGTATGGGGTCTGTCTGTGGGGATTTTAGTATCTTTAAACGTTCAAAAAATGTATTCGTGGAACCCATAGTTCCGTTTGTGGGAGGGCATAACATCACACGAGTTTTTTAATGCCTATAATTATTTACAATTACATACACTGCTTTATATACACACATATCATGAGCTCTCAATGATGCTACTCTCGCGATCTCAAAGCGCATATACATCGACCGCCAATACGACTTTCACGAATGAAAACTTTTCTATTTAAATTTTTAAATTTCAGAGACAAACTAGATTTGACCCCAAAAATTTTTTTTATCGAGAATATTATTTAGCTATAATAACATTGTTACAGATAAGAAACTTGTTGCAACAAAAACATTTATTATTATGGGGGCCTTTATATGCGGTTTTTGAACGCATTATTGAGTGCTAAATACGAGTATATGTGGGTATATAAATTGTATTAATTAGAAATAAAAAAATAAAAAAATAAATATTTGTGGGACAATTTTACACAAATCGACCTAGTCCCACGGTAAGCTCAATAAGGCTTGTGCTGTGGGTACTAGACGACGATATATATAATAGATATATACATATAAATACTTAAATACATAGAAAACATCCATAACTCAGGAACAAATATTCGTGATAAACACACAAATAAATGCCCTGACCAGGATTCGAACCCGGGACCTCCTGCTTCGTAGGCAGGGTCACTACCAACTAGGCTAGGAGGCCGATATAGAAATATATTATAGTAAAATTTAATTTGTGGTTAAAGTCTATAACTTACATTGCATGAGAAATGACAATGTATATTCCAATAAAACCTACATTTGATCAGTTTATATAGGTCACCTAAAACTTCAGTCAAATGGACATCCAAAATGCCGATATCTAGTTAAAAGTTAGGTCCCAGTTACAAGAACTTGGTCTGCCGCATTATATTACTAATACTATTACCAACGTGTGTGCCTATACTTGTATGACCCAGTTCTGTTTTACGAATATGTATCATGTGAATTCATATGGCGTGGCCTTCAATAATAGTTAGAAAGAAGAACCGGTTATGATTTGTATGAAAAAACCGGTTATAACCGATTATGTTACAAAAATAACCGGTTTGCACTCCCTAGGTTAGTACTCGTACCTACATTAAAAGGCCAGCTTTATTTTTTCAAAATTTTTAAGTTCTGACGTAAAATATATAATTAGTAGAATTAATTTTGTACTTATTAAGCTATAACGTATGCAAACTAAATTTACAATTTTATAATTGAAAGACAAACTCGAACCCACGACCTCTCTGAACACCGGTCAGATCGCTCTGCCAATTGAGCTATCGACGCCCGATCGACCCCGGCGAATATTTCCACTATTTCTTTAATTTGGATATACGCCTTAGGGAGATTCAGGGAATTTTTCAATTATAAAATTGTAGATACCTAGGAGGTTCAGTAGTAGTGGACATTTAGACCAGACGTGAAATATAATTGATAGACATTTAAAAAATCATGAATAGGTACTTAAAATTTTAAATCATTACTATAGATTATATTATAAATTATAATATTATATCATTAACTTTTTCAGATTATATTATATTATATCTTATATATTGTATCCTTTATATTAGAGATACAACAGCTAGTGTTTTGACCGGATACCGGATAACGGATATCAGGCCTTCATGTCCGCCGAATATCCGGTATCAGGCCGCCGATAATTCGGCCTAAAGTTTTTTTTTTATCGACTAAACTCATACGCGCGCGTGCCCATTTTTTGCACGGTTTGCAACTTGTTTAAGTTATAAGCATGTTTTTTTAAAGAAATCTGTTTAATGTGAGTGAGTTTAAATTATTTAATATGTTGTACTTTCTGTGAGTGTTTGAAACGTTAAACTGATGACCTTGATGACTTTGATGTTGACTTTGAAGTTGAAGATGAGTTTTGACGGGGGGCTTGGAAAGTGTTAAGTAAGCGCCAAAATTTCGTAGAAGTTTGGCGTTTAATAGTAGTTAATGTGAATGTGGTAGTGTGAAGCATATAGTGAAACGGTAGCAGAGTTCCATAATAACATCACACAAGTTTATATACACACATATCATGAGCTCTCCATGATGTGTTCAAACAGCATAATTATATCGACCGCGATTACGACTTTGATGAATGAAAAGTTTAAAAAAAATGGTTGCCTGTAAAGTCGGTATACGGGCGAAAGTTTTACGTGACAACGACTTTGAGTGGTAAAATACTGTGCTCGAGTGGAAGGGACGCGTGCCTTTCACTTTTTATGTCTGTCTCTCTCGCTCTTAGGCGGGCTAACCATGCCCGAGTGGAAGGGACGCGTGCCTCTCACTCGCTCTCATTGTGAGCGCATAACGTGAGCGGAGCGTAACGCAGTTTCTTGAAGTGTCACCCGGCAAACCAATTTATAAGACGTTGTCACGTCAAAAATTCAGAAACAAACTAGAATTGGCCCCAATTTGTCATATCGTTAGATATCAAATAACGTGCAACTTGCGTGCGACATTGTTTGCAATTGACATTTAATAAAATTTCCCTGTTTTTCTAAGATGTCAGAAATTTGAAAAAAAAAGCAATATTATCGAATTTTCACAGACAGAAATTTGTTGTAACAAAAAAATGTATTATTATGGGGGTCTTTATATACGGTCCTTGAACGCATTATGGAGGGCTAATGATATGTGGGTATATCAAATAAAATTTGCGCGGTCTCTAATATCAAAGTCGTTGGTCTGACTGTATGTTTTAGCACAAACAAATATTAATTCATCTTTCTAAGAAACAATAACCGTGTGATCACTTATCACTTTAATTTAAATGATTTATGGTCTCTATGTTGTTTAATACATTCTGGGATTTTATTCATGAATATAATAATATATATATATATATATATAATATATATAAATTTTTATTTGGAATCTTTCCGGTGGACTTTACAAAAGTTAAGGGCTATAAAGTTTGATTTTCTTATTGAACCCTTATCCACATTAAAAAGTACTCCTTTCCTATTGAATTGTATGTAAAGATCATGAACATGTACACAAGCTGTTAGGTGTTGAAATAACCAAATTAATTTATACTTGATCATAAGAAAATGAACTATTCGCTACAGGAAAGATTGGCTCTACAGTTTAGCTGAACACGTACTTTTTCTTTTCTGTGGTCAATAGTAGCGTTGAAAAGTCTGGAAGAAATGCGATTTTTTCCCAGACGACTCGTTTTTTTCCGGATTCTTTAGGAAAAAATCAATGAAAGTTTCCGCTTTAATTTTCAACTCTAAATCAATGCACATTAGGTCTAATTTACACCTACAACAGGGCTACATCGATTACCTACATTGAGGAAGAAACAATTGAAACAGATGAAAGTTTCATTGAATCATGAAAAAAACATTCGCTATTCAAACAACGCTAGTCAATAGTTAACAGCATGTTGACAAGTAGTGATGATTTTTATCATACCACGCAATAGAAAGGGAGTACTCATTGTAGATAGGGCTTAAATAAGAAAAATCAAGCTTTATAGCCCTTAACTGTTGATGTTGAATAGTCCACCGGAGAGACTCCGAAAATCGTGTTGTTTGACCCAGATAGATCTTAATAAAAAAAAGTACTCACGACACAATCTCCATGACCATGGCGTAGATCTGCAGCCCATCCGCGGTCCTCGCCTTCCGGATCCTGACAATCTGCGGCACCTATGTAATTAACAGGGTTGGGAATAGGGTGTACAAACCGGTTTTTAATTGTATGAAAAACCGGTTAATAACCGGATAATAACCGAAATTTCATACAATTAAAAACCGGTTTGCACACCCTAGTTGGGAATAAATAAATCATATAGAATAAAAAAATGGAGTTTATTCAGAATGCTTATTAAATAAAACCTATATAGAGATTGGTAGTAAGTTGGTAACCAAAAAGGTAACAAGACATAAATAAACTTAATTTTATATTAACTAAATAATCCTAATTAACCACAGTACAACGTTAGTAAATATAATATAAATACCACGGCTTGGCAAACGCAGCGTAGGACGTCCACCCACAAGATGAACAGATGACCTTAAGAAGGTCGCCGGGAGACGCTGGATGCAAGTCGCTTCCAACCGGTACATATGAAGGTCCAAGGGGAGGCCTATGTTCAGCAGTGGACGTCTTATGGCTGATATGACGATGATGATACCACATTTATTGTTCCTTAAACAATCTATCGAATAGCATTCACAAAAAATGTTTTTTTTTTAAAGTACGAATGTCCTCTCTTCGAGCCACCTAGCCCACCGTGCGAAAGTTCCAAATTGTAAACATAAGTAAGTTCATAGTCTACCAACATATAGAAAATTCAATATGTCTGGTAAAGTCATAACAACAGCATAAGTTCGTAATTCCATAATACATGCGATTACCACCGACTGTCCCAATTCCACCGAATTGCCTATTTTCAAATCTTAGAGGAACACAGAGTTCAAAAAAAGACAAGTAGGTGGAAGTCAAGTTCTATGGGTACTCCTAGGTACCGACTAATATAACCAACTTGTTTAAACATTACATCTCAAAACATTTTGCAACATACGAAGTTTTGCAACATAAAAAGTTTTGCAACATAAGAAGTATTGCAACATAAGAACTGCGAACTGCGGAACGAGACTTGTATCTGTTCTTTTCACATGTTTTTTTGATGGGATCAATTTTACACCAGCGGCACCAAGAGAACGGGGGCTCGCGAGCTACATTTACCCACTTACCTTCATGAAGCCACATGACAGAATGGTGATTATGCTCACCGCTCCCACCACCCAGTCAATCAGCGCCATGATTGCTGAACCTGAAAAAAAAAAACACTTATTAGACGGAAAAACCGGCTAAGCGCGAGCCGGATACGCCCACCGAGTACTGGTGGCACGGAACTCTCAGTGTGCGACAATTTCTCCTGTACTTTTAAAACAAGCTGTTGCTTTTTGCCAAATTTAGTGATTCTAGGTCAACGGGTACCCTATGTTGCAAACCTACATTGCAAATATATGGGAAATGCGACATAAACAGCCGTATCTTTTGATTGACGTTTTCGGGATTCTTCATTCGAGCTTTTACTTCGTTGACGGATAGCGACAATCAATCACGAGACGTTTCCTTTTTTTTGAATAAATACAGTAGAATCCGATTAGTACAACTCCGCATAAATTAAACCTTTTTAGATGGATGGTTTTCATACAAGCCACTTTGAAAGTGTATCCGTTTAGTACGACTGCTTGTAACGGCGGCCCGCTTTGAACGACGGGATTTCAACGATGACGGTTACATCATATTCATTGGTTACAATATAGTAACCCACAGAGCACGGACCTCTTTAGTGTGACAACCAGGCGCGTCGCCCTACGACTTCCAATCTCTTTGCAATAACCAAACAATACATACAAGATAAAATATTTGTTCAAAGCGAATGTTTTAAAATTTAAAAGCGGGTTTCATCTCGTGTAAAAAAAATCTCCGCAATTTACAATGGCTTAAGCTGCAATGTCATCAGAAAGTAAGTGGGTAAAATTTTTATTTTTTGGTGTAGAATTTTTTTTCTATTTAAAATTGGAATTGTTTATCTCTATTCTACTCAGAATCGCTAGCTCTTTCAAGCCTAGTAGGAGAAAAAAAGTGTCCTAAATTTTCCATACATTTTCAAACTTTCCATTGCGCTACCGCCATACTAAATCTATGAAATGATGGTGGCGAAATGGAGAACAAATCTCGAAACACTTTTTTTCTCCTACTAGGATTGAAAGAGCTCGCGATTCTAAATAGAAAACAAATAAAAAATTTCAAATAAAAAAAAAAGGATTTTTCTACAACAAAAAATAAAAACGCCTAAGTACATGTTTGTATGAACTTAACTATGAGCGTAACGTAATGGATACTCAAATTATGGGAATTATGGGACTATTTTTTTTATTTTTGGGTCGAATCCGCTCGTGATTCTGATTCGAATGAGCCCAAGGTAGTCCAGATCTGGAAGAAACGGGTTTTCAGGATTTATTTTGGATAATTTAATTATTTAATGATTTATTTATTTTTGTAACACAGTATTACAGTCATACAACTAAGACACCGTGAAACTACACTAACTACAAAGTACATTGCTGATACTATTTTAGTACACATTATTTAAATATACTGGACACCCTATCATCCATCGCCTCACATAATACTCGTCCGCACCTGCATCCGCGGATGTCAAAAAATCAGCACCCGCAACTTCCCTGCTGTTAACGTCACAAATAACCACTTTACTAAAGCTTCTACAAGTTCAAAATTCCTGGCTTCATCGGCGCGAGCGAACTCTCCTGGCCGCATTTCTCGATAAATTCTCGTGAAACTCACAAACCACTTAACGACCATTACATTACAGTCTATGGCGCTTAAGACCATTATACCTTTGCTATGATAGTGTAACAAAGGAAGAATTCTATTCAATTTTATGGCTTCTAGATGTTTAGACAGTATACTACTTTATAAGCATAATAGTAGTTTATGCAACAGTGATATAATAAGAGTTTTAAGAACCAATTATGAACAGTTACATACGCTACTTTTTCTACGCTAAAATAGCGAAAAAAGCTAAATCTCGATAGGTGGCGGAATTTGGAAGAGGTTGTATGCTAACTATAAAAAAAAACAACAGTGTTCATATATTGTATGAAAATCACAGCACCACTATACAACAGCAACATAATGTATACTTTTTAAATATCGCTGTCAGTTATCTAATTGACAGATCGAAGTGCTGGACTAGAAAAAATACAAAAATACTACGTACATGACACCTTACAACATAAGTAGGCACAAACAAACCTATAAATAGGTACATATCCATATAAATTGGGGTATTACCATTAGCCTATTTTTACGCATAATTTCATTTCTCGTTTACGCGGAGAAAAAGTGAGGCAACGATTTTTTTAGGGTTCCGTAAAATGGTAAAATCGTGCGACTCTGTCTGTCTGTCACATAGTTAACTATCTCGAGAACTACATATTTTTCATGAAAAATGCCTGATAAAGGAGGGGGCGAAAACTCCAAATTTAGTTACTGGGTCATGTGGGGTATCATTTGAAAGGGCTTGATTTGCACATTTCTAAACATTTTTTTAATTTTTTTTAATAATAAATATACCATTTCCCCCCCTTTTTTTTCTCCGAAGTTTATGAAGGAAAAAATACATAGATTTTTTACACAACCTTAATATTATCATAAATATTACAGGAAAAATATAAGATTGACCGTAGCTTCAATAGTTTTTTTTAAATAAAAAAAACTTTCCGGAACAAAAGTTGAATTTTAACCAACTTGGTTTTTTTTCTTCATTTTTTGTGATATCATGCTTAAAGTACTGTCCTATAACTGAAGTAAAGAAATGGTTTACATCATAAAAAAATATCAAGGAAAAACAAACTCACATACCAACTCCATGCCGTACAAACGACTGACCCAATCGGTACGTCAAATTTCTACTTCTAGGTGCAGTTGCAACATAAAGTTTATACGGAACCCTCGGTGCGCGAATCCGACTCGCACTTGACCGGTTTTTATTTATTTGTGACAAGTATTTTTTTCTCATTACAAGAAAATTGTGCTCTTTACAATAGTCTAGTTAACAGGAATAAATATTACTACTACGAGTAGAATTCCTAAAAAAAATGTCATATTTCTATTTGTACCCAATTCATATTTCTAGTGGAGAGGCGGTCGCCCGGTTACCTGGCTCCAGTGGGTAAGTTGTACGTAATCGAAGGCGTTAGCGACTGCGCGTTTCTAAAGTATGTCCTGTGTCGAACTGTCGCCAGCGGATCGATAAGACCTTCAAACTTTCAAGAGAGAATACTTCCACCTTAAAGACCGGCAACGCACTTGCGACCCCTCTGGTGGTATGAGTGTCCATGGACGGCGTTAATTGCTTACCATCAAGCGATTCGTCTGCTCGTTTGCCGCCTATTTCATAATAAAAATGTCTATCTACCCCTGACCCCCCCCCCTACCTGACCCCCCCCCCCCTTATGCCTACCTGAGTAGTGGTTGCGAGACGGATCTACTGCATAAACGCGCACTCGCAAACGCCTACGGTTGCATTACTCATGGTAAGCACAGTTCAGGTTCCATATTCAAAATTATAGCGCGCTGGGGGGAGGAGCCTAAATAGAAAATGGCCGCGGGAACCATGCTTACCAACCTACGCTACGTCGCCACTGAAAGGGGAAAGGAAAAACGTTTCGATTGACGCGGTAGGTAGGATAGGCCTGTGCGGAAGTAATTTATATAATTACTATGTATTTTATTTTATTTTCGAAATATATACAGTAAGTGTAATTTACCTCTACCTAATCTAAAATAGGTCCTTGAGGTATTGTACCTAGGATGCTGGCAGCATTTCCTCGTTGTATCGCAATGCTGATACGTTGTGCGAGGAAGCCACCAGCTCTTCGGTCACCAGCAACATCAACGTATAATTACTTATATCTCATTTCTCGTATGAACACGGGGTCCGCTATTTTATTTTAGTTTGATACATATTTATTGACCGAGCGAGACAAAATGACAAGCATTAGGTAAGAGATTTCTTACAATCTGATTTATAGCGTCACTATGACGAGGTTTTTCGGTTACTTTTTGACCCCCCCCGCCCCCCGGTGATCTTTTTTGGTTCCTTTTTTGGCCTGATTGTGATCATTCGTGACGTTTTCCCGATTTCTTCGGTTTCGATTTTAACAGATACAAGACAAATATGTAGTCATGTTTACAAATAAAAAAACGTTTACAGTAAATGAAAAATCCCCTTAGTTACATTTTTTTTACTATATACCTACCTACTTCCGGAAGAAAAGTTTGTAGGATTTTTGTATATAACTACTATCTATAAATATCCCAATCGAATGTAATTTGAGAAAATCAGGCTATTATAATTAAGTTTAATTATGTGTAATTATTTTATTAGATTTTACTGTGTTAAATGTAAACATAAGAGACTGTTTCTTTCTCTCCTAATAAAATAAATAAATAATAATTGAATATCTGTCAAAACGTTATTATTGTGTTTTTTGCGGGTACTTATACACAACCGACCGACCGAGACCGGCAACGTGGTGGTCTAATGTCGAAAAAGAGATTAGGACACACAACCTAACAAATGGGACAACCCAGGACAGATAGGTATACCCTCGTTTTGTCGAACAACTTTTTGCCTAATTTCAGTTCGCCTAAAAACGTTTAGTATAATCAACGGTTTGTCTAAAGTCATTTTACATAAACTCGTTTCACACAAAAATCATTACATCGAATGTCGTTTTGCCTAATGGTCATTATGTATAATTATCGTTTCGTCGAATATTATTTTGCCTAATTATCGTTTCGTCGATTGCCATTTTGACTAATTATCGATTTGCCGAAAAAAGATATACCAAACATAGGGGAACCAATAACCAATAGATGATACTAATCAACAAATTAGATACCACCGCTTGAAAAAAAAAATATTTAAGCAAGGTTAGGTTATAAGAAATAAGCCTGTTTTTTTTACCCGACCGACCGGATTGGTTAGCTCGCGGTTAGTTTTCTAGGCTAGGGCAGAGTAAAAAGGGAGATAAAATACTTACTTTTAATTAGTTGTTAGCTTACCATCACCCTCACGAAGTCAGTCAGAGTCAGTTTAGGTTACGACGACGAGCGAAGCGAGGAGGAGTGTTAGGTTGAATTGTGACCAACAACACGCGAGCGAAGCGAGCGTACCACCACATCAGAAAGCATGTTCCCAGAGTCAACCTATTGGGTCGCCAATTATTGGGGGTTGACACTAATCCAATTGATACTCATATAAAGGAGCAAATTCGAGCGAGCGAAGCGAGCGTGCCACGGCAGCGGCCCGCTAAGCGCCAGAACCGAATCTTTCGCGGCCCCCCTATGCAACCAGAGTCACCGTTAGGTACGACGACGAGCGAAGCGAGGAGGAGTGTTAGGTTGAATGGTGACCAACAACACGCGAGCGAAGCGAGCGTGCCACCACATCAGAAAGCATGTTCCCAGAGTCGATCTATTGGGTCGCCAATTATTGGGGGTTGACACTAATCCAACTCAATAATCGGAAGCAAAAAGCCAGGTATGTTCCCAGAGTCAGTTTAGGTACGACGACGAGCGAAGCGAGGAGGAGTGTTAGGTTGAATTGTGACCAACAATACGCGAGCGAAGCGAGCGTGCCACCACATCAGAAAGCATGTTCCCAGAGTCGACCTATTGGGTCGCCAATTATTGGGGGTTGACACTAATCCAACCCAATAATCGGAAGCAAAAAGCCAGGTTTGTTCCCAGAGTCAGTTTAGGTACGACGACGAGCGAAGCGAGGAGGAGTGTTAGGTTGAATTGTGACCAACAACACGCGAGCGAAGCGAGCGTGCCTCCACATCAGAAAGTATGTTCCCAGAGTCTACCTATTGGGCCGCCAATTATTAGGAGTGGCAGAAAAAAAAATTACATTAGACCAAAAAAAAATATACTAATTGAATATTAGACAAAACAATATTAGGTAAACTGAAATTAGGTATAATGATAGTTAGACGAAACGGGCGTTCGACATAATGATTTTAGGCAAAACGACATTCGATGTAATGAAAATTCGACGAAACGAATAAGTATACCAAGTGATATTAGGCAAACTGAAATTAGGCGAACTGAAATTAGGCAAAGAGTTCGTCGACAAAACGAAGGTAAACCGGACAGATACTCCTGGCGCCGGCGTACGAGGCCCGACCCCAGCTGAACTGGGAAATTGGCAAGACTGGGAAGAAGACTGTGAGAAGGGTGTCCCACGGCGATGCCACATGGAGGGAAAGTACCTTAAATATCAAAGATAGGATATTATGCTCAAAGAAGACTTTATTTTATTTTTAAAATTTAGTAAAAATCCATTAATAAAAATTTATTTGCATTCTAAATATTCAATTTTATGGATTATTTGTCGGATATACGAGTGTAAGACCTACTGTTTCTTTGAGAATTTTTAAAACAGGCATTAACAGTGTCGATTAGTGGAAAAGGAAAAAAAGTTAATTTTTTTAATATTTATCTCGTTGGGTTTTCGGGCGAGACGAGCTAAATAAAATAAAAAAACTTTAAATGCAGTTATACTAAGTCTGAAAAGTAAAATTAAGTCTTCTTTCAGTAAAATATCCTATCTATGACATTTAAGGTGGTTTCCCTCCATGTGGCATTGCCGTGGGACACCCTGTATACGTTCGGGCAATACGTCAGATCTTAACTGTAAGTCCGCCAGCATTTGTCAGACAAATTGTCGCTATCGAATACGATCATGTCCAACTCATGGTAAACACACAGGCCGTAAACGGAACTGAAGTTATACTCAATTAGCTGGCACGAGTAGTGAGCGCCTATGTGTGTGTGAGAGCCAATGAGTTACTCGTATACCTATACCTACTATAGTTCACGTGACTCGATTAAGAGCACTTTCAGATAAAAGCGCACCATTCTAATGAAAATGGGTTCTCGATTTTCCATACAAAAAAAAATACAGTTTTGTAACGGCCCATAAAAATGTATGAAAAAATGCGTTACGAAACTGACTAAACAAACGGGACACTCTTTTTCTTTTTTTAAATCAATAGCACTCGTGATTCTGGTTATAAAAATCCCAAACTTCCTTTAAAAAAAAAAAAGGAAATGGTACTATATTTTTGAAAATGCCTATAAACAAAAAAAATAGGCCCAATTAAATTGTGTCCAATAAATATTTCGTTTGTCAATGAAAACTCATGTTTATGTCGCATTCACAAATAATTTCAGGTAATTTAACCAGAAACTCTGGTTTAACAGTAGTTTATGCAACAGTGATATAATAAGGGCTCTTAAAACTTGAGGGTCACCGTTATATAACGAGAAGAAGTCGAGTTTTGTAATAATAGACCCGAGAGTTTTAAGAACCAATTATAAATAATAATAATAAATAAATAAATAAATATTATGGGACAATCTTACACAAATCGACCTAGTCCCACGGTAAGCTCAATAAGGCTTGTGTTATGGGTACTAGGCGACGATATATATAATAGACAGATACATATAAATACTTAAATACATAGAAAACATCCATAACTCAAGAGCAAATATTCATGATAAATACACAAATAAATGCCCTGACCAGGATTCGAACCCGGGACCTCCTGCTTCGTAGGCAGGGTCACTACCAACTAGGCTAGGAGGCCGTTAAAATAATGTGAACGTAAAAATAAAATTAAGAACTGTTGCATACGCTAGTTTTTCTACGACCGCTAAAATATCTAGAAAGATGGCAGAATGTGGAAGATGGTGTATGCCCACTAATGAAATTAAAAAACAACAGTGCTCATATATCGTATGAAAATCCATAGGAGCAGTGTTCTTATGGAATACCATAGACAACGTTATAATGTATACTTTTTTTTAGTATCGCCGTCAGTCATCTAATTGACAGATAGAAGTGCTGGAGTAGAAAAAAAAACAGTTTATTATACAATTGTAAAGCATGAATTTAATCATTTATTAAATATAATAATCTAGTTGTAAATAATCTGTAAAGATTATCTAGGATAGCACTAGACGTAAGTCCGAGCCGTAAGATGGCGGAACGCACTTTAAGCGTTTCAAAAATAAGAAAGGATTGCATATAGCCCGGCTATATGCAATCCTGAAATGACGTACAATTAATATATTTTACGATAACTGCAAATTTGTAAACAAAATGAATACGTGATTTAAACATATATAAATACAACCAAACAAGCTATTCGACATTAAAAAATAATATGATTTTAATTAATTTTAAATGCGTAAATAACTTTCCAAACATATGACGTTATGGGAGGACGAAAACGGATCGTGTAAAAGACTTACCTCGCAAGTCGCTTAACATTCGCCAATTACACGTCCAATCGCTATGATACCTACGAGCAACTATCTTACTTTATCCTAGTATCGCAAACATGGCCTCAGTACCTTCGATTAATCACTTATTAGCAGGTGTTTGCGTGAAGTCGTTTTCTTGCTAAACGTGTGACACATATATCATGGCCGCCTGGCTTTCAAATAATATGTTTTTGACAGCATATTGTATATAGTGCGCAATTAATCTAGCTTTTTAATGATGTCAAAAGTTTAAATGTAGGGTATACAGATGTGAGGCAAAGCTACATTGTTCGAAGAAATCCGCAAGTGTGACACACCCAGAGATGGGCATTATTCGAATAAAAATTTATCTAAATGATCATTCGAATGACGAATAATCCACCAATTTTTTATTCGCGAATGATTTATTCGCGGATGATTTATTCGCGGATGATTTGTGCGCGGATGATTTATTCGCGAGTAACTTATCGGCGAATAAATATTTCGACCGGTTTTTAACTTGACGAATGATTTACTTATTATATTACTCCTATAAATTTACTAACAATATTAAAGGTTTTTTGGCTATTCTATTAAATTTAAAAAAATAAACCTATATTAAAAATGAAAATTTTTTACTAAAGTTCACGATCGTCTAAGACTTTAGTGATCTATTCGATATGATCTATATGTAGTTAATGTTATTTACTCTGGTTTTCAAACAAAGAATATCATGACGTATGATTTTTATTACGAATTATTAATAAATCCATGTTGATTTCTAAAGTGCACTTTTATTTACAGTCCTTTTATAATCCCTATGCGGGTTGAAAGAAAATCTGAGCAAACAAACCGCCTAATTTCTATGGCATAGATTTTGTCAAGTTTCTGTACATTTCAATGACATATACTATCTCGGTCTAAAAAGGGCCTCGTAGTTCTCATTCAAATAACCGAATATAAAATTAATTCCATATAAACTAGTAAGGCCATAATGTTTAAAAGAAATTGTGTCAATGAAACTAGGCGGTTGAAATGAAACTTGAGTTATGAATTCATAATTAGATAGCTATTCTAAACAGAAGTTGATAAGTTATTTAAAAAATTATTCGTGGCAATTCATCCGGCGAATGAATTATTCGCGGATAAATTATTCGACGAATAATTTATTCGAATACGAATAATCATCCGAAAATTCATCCGTCATCCGCGAATGATTTGGTTATTCGTCATCCGTCATCCGTCATTCGAATAAATTTTGCCCATCACTATATAGGTACTTAGGAAATTTCGGACTCTGGTCGCCGTGGTCGGGTGGCCTAGTGGTTAGGGTGTCTGCCGCGAAAGCAGGTCGCTGGCTCGATCCCAGCCCTGGGCACTGGGGGCCTTGGTCACTTTTTCTGTCATCTCTTTCAATTAATAACAGTTTATTACTTTATCATAAGCTCATCGACTAAATGGTGACCCAAAGAGGGCGTGCACGTCACAAAATATCTACTTATTCACTAATGGCATTATTCATAAACATATCTTAGCTAAATGATCGTTTATCCTTATCTGTCAGCATGACATTTGCGTTTGTTAGAAAGGGAGAAAACATAATATAAATACTTTTTTTTTATGAAAATCATTTGCTTAGTCAATATGATTTCAGAAACCAATCCATGTGTTACTGACTGTCCAAACTATTTTGAATCCGATTGAACCATGCAGGTTTTTTTTGTGTTTATAAAGGAAACGTTTATAGTGAAGGCTTTTAGGCCTTATATCGCGGCCGCCGCGCCGGTCCGCTACGACCGATGGCGCTCCGTTTTGGACTGTCCAAATTATTTTAAATCCGATTGAACCATGTAGGTTTATGAATCTTTAACCGTGTATATAAATAAATCAAACGTTTATAGTGAAGTGACGTGTCTCGTAGGCCTTATATCCCGGCTGCCGCGCCGGTCAGCTACGGCCGACGTCGCCTCGTTTCTGACTGTCCTAACTATTCTAAATCCGATTGGATCATGTAGGTTTATGAATCTTTAACCTTGTATATAAATAAATCAAACTTTTATTGTGAAGTGACGTGGCCCGTAGGCCTTATATCCCGGCCGCCGCGCCGGGCAGCTACGGCCGACATCGCCTCGTTTCTGACTGTCCAAACTATTCTAAATCCGATTGGACCATGCAGGTTTATGTTTCTTTAACCGTGTATATAAATAAAGCAAACGTTCATAGTGAAGTGACGTGGCTCGTAGGCCTTATATAGCGGCCGCCGCGCCGGTCACCTACGACCGATGTCGCTCCGTTTCAACGAGCGATTTTACGCGTTTATCACGCCAATGCTGATCCGCTAACCGCTCTGGTGTGCGAGGGAGATAGCTATACACGTGTATAATGTCCCGCTTGTTGATTAAAGTGGCGGTTGGACCGGGTTCAATGCTAAGAGCGTCTTAACAGCCATATAGGGATTATAAATACGGCATAAGTAGGATTTCTATGTTTCAGTACCATTGTTAGTAGAGGCCACCATCGTCGTTACAATATACAATTAAACAAGAGATAGTTAAAGAATTTAAACCTGACTGAGACATTTTGTAGGCCAAAATCTTCATGTTTAATATTTATTATTTAACTTACCATTTGTGACCCAGAAATGCTCATAGTTAATATAAAGATATAGTTTGTAAGATAAACTGTAGACATTTGTTAAATATTCATACATGAAGAGAATAGAAGAGTAAAATGTTTTTTGAAAGAAAATGGTAGGTTAATTAAGAGATATTCAAATTCAAATTCAAATAATTTATTTCAGAACATAAAATTCCATATAACAATACCTACAATCAATAAAGTAAACAAGTAAAATAGAAATAAAATATGTCAGTAAAAAAAAAATTAAAATAATAATAATAAGAAAGATATGGTCAATTAAGTTGAACAAATTAGGTTTTAACAATGTTTGATCAAGAAAGCAATCTTACTTTGAACGGACAATATTAAATATGACCATAGCAATGTTTTTAGCTCACACCCCGGAGCAGTGTGCAGACATTTCATTATTAAATATAATCTTTGTCTAATCTATCAGTATATACATCAATATAAAATACCATTTTTTTTATTGCATAAATTTCTGTTGATATTGTTTTATTTCAATTTCAATTTTATTCTTTATATTTTGACATGTTTACTAGAATAAATTGTTCCTTTATGTATTTTGAAAAGTGCTGAGTTTTGGCATACTTCAATAAATGCTTTTAAGTTTGAGTTAAAATCTGAATGCGTAATAAATCCTGGATTTGCATATGTTACATAAAAAAAACATGACCAGAAACGAAAATATTTTATAAGTTTTCACCAAGAAAATCTCCTACAATAATTAATAAATAAATAGAAGCTTGTTAAAAAAAATTAAGATTAAATAGATCTCTCATTTAAAAAATATCAGTATTTTTATGAAAAAAGAAGTGTATTCATAGAATTTTAAGTTAATTCACCGTTAATGTTATTTAATGTAATATAATTATGGTTTACCCACTACAATATTTCTATAGGACAATGACAATATAAAATGCAGTTTCTATGTATAATACTGAAATTTGCATTGTATAAATTTATTCAATATAATATTCAATTCATTAATACAATATAACAATTTCCAAAAGAACTTAGCCTTGTATAAATTACAGAAAATAAATAAAATGTTTTTTACACAATTTTTTAAACTTAAAATTCAGCCATCTGGAACACGAATGGGATTTAAAAAAAAATGACTTACCTCCACTTACAGCATAAAAAAACTTTCAAAAAGTACGTAGCTACTCTGGCCGCCGGGAGACAGTACCTAAAGTACTAGTCTATTTTTGAGTAAAAATTGGCATGGACATGCATTATACTCGACCAATTGATCCCCTCTGCTGCATTATAAATCTACAACCAAGGTCGGGACTATATTTTCAATAACTAAATTACTGCAAACACGGTTACCAGACTCGTTATCACCCGATGTGTAGCATGTATTTCACCGTCCACATATAGTTAATTCATCTCACACTCTCTAGAGAGTGCCGCACCGGTTTTTAGCGTCATTATTACACAGAAAATAGCATAATAACTCGAATTTTGAGACCTCGATTTAAAACCGTATTGACAAACAGTCCAGTTGAAATTCGCAATGAGACTGCTGACTCCTGCCAATTTGGACAGTGGAGTGGAGTGGACTTGACAGCAGCTGTATTTTCCTATTTTTAAATTTTGGTCTTCCTGTGTTGTGGTTGCGTTCCAAAACGAATAATTTTGGTTCCTTACAACGCTGTTCTCGTATTATATTATAATATTAAGGTTTGATCTATTGTTTATCTGGCTGATATGGCTTCTAGCCTGGTCAGTAAATAAAACGAGCTTTAATGTACAGTAAACAGGAGAGAGAGCCAACAGAGAGAAAACGTGAAATAAATAGGAACGATGATGAAGTAACGGTTTTACACAGTAACTGTAAAACATCTGGTAAGTAATGAAATTTTAGCTAGAGGTGCCTTTTTTGTGCCGGTACTTAGTTTTGCATATAAGTTTCATAGTAAAATATATATACATTTTTGTAAATATCTACTTGTCATTATGATAAGTCGGATACAATACAATAAAATCGTTTATTCATAAAAAAATATTCTTAGTCACTTTCAGGACCCTATTATGAAATTTTGTGTCTGGGATTCGACTATGGGCCGTTTTTTCCTATATTCTATCTTCTATATTCTATCTTCAATTTTTTTTGATATTTCCACAGCAATTACTCCGGTTTTCTTGAGTAACTTCCTGTATAACAATAATAATTTAGGAAGATTGTGTGTTATGGGCTTGTTCGCAAAATGTACCATGAAATTTAAACATACTAAAAAATATATGAACCCGAAAATCATTTCCCACAAGTTTTAAGAAGGCATCATTAGGAATGTTAATATTGTTAGTAGCCACTTTTGCTTTTGCGATGCCCCATATCATTTCTATTGCGTTTAAATTACAATGATAGGGCGGCAATTTTATGACTTTGTGTCCATATTTCGCAAGAATGAATCATACAATTCATGAATCTTGTGCCTTATGGCATATTTATCGAAGTCATCGATGTTTATTTTCTTTTTGCATTGGACCTGGTTTTGTACTAGTGGCTATGATGAAACAGTCTCCTTATTATAAAGAAAAAATTTCAACCAGACCTACACAAAAAAATAAAATAAAAATAGTTTATACAGTTCACAAGTTCCTGAACCTTTTCAAATTGTGGGTTTGATTACAGAAGAAATTTAAAATAGCCTCAATTTCAGTTGTTCAAGAATGTATAAAAATTATGTCAGAATATAATAATTAATCTTTGCAGCCTTAATTGTTTATTTTTTTGCATTTTTGTTACATAAACACACCATCATAACATGACGTGGTGAAATGAAATTTCTGTTACAAAATCGGAGCGATCACCTAAGTTTGCAAGAAAAATACGATTCGTAACTGTCATGCGCGTCAGGCTGCGCGGCGGTGCGCTTTGCTATCTGCCGAGAGATGTCGCGAGTAGTTAAATAGAATATATTAGGTACTTTTGCCCGCCCGACTTCAATGATATAGTAAAGTAATACCGTATTAATAATCTTATATCTATGATGATATTTAAGTATTAAGTATGTAGGTTCAAATCACTTCAACATTCTGACTACCTATTGTAAAATCCGTGTCATTTTTTAACGGATCGAGATCGGGCGGTACCTAACAAATGTTATGTTTGATGAAATTGCTAAAAAATAACCGTCCAAGTGAGAGACGGATTCACCCACCGAAGGTTCCGTACGAACTTTGAGTTGCAAGTGTTGCAACTACATCTAGAAGCAAATAATTGACGTCAGTACCATGTATCAACAGAATGGGTCACTCGTTTGCACCAATTGCACCGCATAAAATTAGTTATGCGAGTTTAATGTTCCTTGTATTTCATTTATTACATATACCTAAGCCGTATTTTTTAACTTTATCTAAAAGGTACTTACGTATCGGTACTTACAGCATGATATCATATAAATTTAAAGAATAATAAAACAATCTTAGGCGGTTAAATCTCAAATAAAGCTCAGAAAAGTTTATTATTTTAAGTTTTTTTTTTTTAAGTTTATTTATTATTTTCCATGTTTTATCTAGTCAGACAAACAGTTTTCTGTCAGCCAAGTTCCCAAAGCAACAAGTAAAGCGCAGAAAACTTTAACTCAACTGCGCGAGTTTCGTTCGTAGGTTTAGCGTTCTCTAACCAAATTGCCAAAAATGGAACACAAAATGGAATGTTTTTATGTAAAATCAGTGATGAAGCAGGGCGCATGTTGATGAAGTTTGACGGGGAGGTGTAACTTGTGTGCCGTCCCATATTTTTGTAGTTTAAATGCTTAACTATGTTAAGGGCATTATATATTCAATTAAAATAACCTCAAAACGCTTCCTTACATTTATGCTTCGCTTTGGTATATAAAATACACACGTGGAGTGAGTTGGGATAAGATGAAAAATATTTTTTCACAGAAGATCGACTTTTGTAAAATAGGTAAATAGGTACAAATAATTAAATGATATAAATACCTACAAATTTATGTTTTCCTAGTTAAATTCGCATGAGAGGTCCTTTTCTGACTTGATTTAAGAATAAGTTTTTTTTATTTGCCATCAAAAACACATACAGAAGTCCCTGAAGTGTTCGCTACGCTGTCTATAAGATAATAGCTAGGAACTGTTTCCGTGCAACCTTTCTTAGAGTGTATGGTGTGTTTGTGAGCGTGATGTTTGTGCAAAGTTGTGTTGTTGTCTGTGTGATCTCAGTAGGTGCGTCAAAATATCATCATCATTTCAGCCGAAAGACGTCCACTGCTGGACATAGGCCTCCCCCAAAGATTTCCACAATGACCGGTCCTGCGCCACCCGCATCCTGCGGACTCCTGCGACCATCAGCAGGTCATCAGTCCACCTTGTGGGGGGCCTACCCACGCTGCGCCTTCCGGTACGCGGTCGCCACTCGAGAACCTTTCCGCCCCAACGGCCATCGATTCTACGTGCAATGTGCCCCGCCCACTGCCACTTAAGTTTAGCGATTCGGAGAGCTATATCGGTTACTGTGGTTCTGCTGCGGATGGTCTCATTTCTGATACGATCTCGCAGAGAGACTCCTAGCATAGCTCTCTCCATAGCCCTTTGGGTGCCAAAATATAAGAAATAAAAAATGGGTCTTCCAATCAAAAATCAAGTTCCCATTTCAGCATTCATCTCTAAAAATATGAAAACATAAAACTTGTCAACAAGCTTGTCAAAGCCGACTTACGAAGAATCTTGGAAGACTTATCGATATAAAATACATCGTAGCAGGGACTCCCGGGTTTTGCTTTGAGTACCTAATATGTTCGTGCAATGTTTTATTGTTAGTTGAAGTAAAAAAACCGGCCAAGTGCGAGTCGGGCTCGCGCACAAAGGGTTCCGTAGCAGCAAATATAATAAACTTATTATGTCAATTTATACACCTGGTGAATGGAGCCTAAACTTATAAGGTTCAGCCATCGTTTTCAGTGTAAGCACAATAACTTAACCAAAATTACAGTTAAATCAACCTATCTCAAAAACTATAAGAGATACTTTGATCAAACCAAAAATCGTTGAAAGAGTTAATTAGCATGCATCACCTCTATTTTTTTTAGAATTTTATACCCCGTAGTTATAAAAATAGAGGGGGGGGGACATACTTTTTACGACTTTGAGAGCTGATATCTCAAAAACCGTTCACTTTAAGAAAAATGTTTTTTAGAAAACTTTATATCATTTTAAAAGACCTTTCCATTGATACCCCACACGGGTATGTACATCGAAAAAAAAATTTTCATCCCTCAGTTACATGTATGGGGGGCCCCACCCCCAATTCTTTTTTTTACTATTTAGTGTCATAATTTTGTAGCGGTTCATACAACACATATTCCCATCAAATTTCATCACTGTAGTACTTATAGTTTCCGAGTAAATCGGCTGTGACAGACGGACAGACGGACAGACGGACAGACGGACAGACGGACATGACGAAACTATAAGGGTTCCGTTTTTGCCATTTTGGCTACGGAACCCTAAAAAGTAGAATTTGTGCTATGTACCTAGGACCTAGCACACCGGCTTCATATTCGAACTACTAATTTGACAGAAGGGTGTATCCACGACATCGTCTACGTTTGACCAAACAGGGCCTATACCACGAAAATGGAACGATTACGGATTTTTATCTCCATCTCGGATTGTCGTTTGTTACTCAAGATGGCGATGACGTCTTAGGAATAGTATTTTGTTTGCAAAATGTTGTTTAATGAGTAATATTGATAGCTAATTGTGCAGTAAACTAACGAAGCAGTATACAGCTAATGAAGAATTAATCCTGAAACGAGTTCAGTCACTCCTTTAGTCATCAAGCGGCAATCTTGGGATCTTGGCCCCCTGAGAAACTATATTTTAAGTCTTATAGCTATAAACTTAACATATAGCGAGGCCAATTACCGAACAACGTCGCCCAAGTGGCAATATACTATTATATTGATATAAGAATACTGAAATATTGATAATACGTGACTCTGGCCAAATTGTCCAACTCTCGGACAGAAGCCATTATTTAAAAGAAGAAGTATCTCCATCTCTGTCACTCTTGCTTATTGGAGGGACAAAGAGGTTTTCCCGTCAATGCCAATTTTCGATGTTCATTGTGAGCGTGCCGGCGGTGGCCGGCGGTCATATAGGTACCTACGTTCGGGCAATCTGTCAGATCTGGACAGCAGCATCCCTACCACGAACATCGAAAATTGGCATTGACGGGAAAACCTCTTTGTCACTCCAATATGCAAGTGTGACAGAGATGGAGATGCAAATCCGCAATCGTTCGATTTGGGTGTGTAATGATCGGTATAACTTTAATGTATATATTTAATGGATATAATCACTCATTATACATAATGAACATTTGCTATAACAACAAAATATCTATACAATTATAAAGCATGAATTAAATCATTTATTAAACATAATAAATGTTTTGATTCATGTTTTCAAGTAGTCACACTACTATATATAAATTATAAATTGAAAGAGATGTCATATACTACAGAAAAAGTGACCAAGGTCCCCGGTGAGCCGTCTGCCGCGAAAGCAGGAGGTCGCTGGTTCGATCCCAGCCCTGCTCACCGGGGACCTTGGTCACTTTTTCTGGAGTATATGACATCTCTTTCAATTTATAACAAAATATCTACTATTATTTCGTATATTTGTCATTTCGTGTAACACTTATTTGTAATAATAATTATTTGGTATAATTATCCATTGATATACAGTTGTAGCCTAACCTACTTTTCTGCTAATAGTAATACATTCATGGTGTTAATAAACGCGATTAATCCGTTCTAAAGTGTTTAATTTCAAGTAATACATTTGTTTAGCGGTCACAGTTTCTAACCTAACCTAACCTATTATTTATACATTGCATAATAAAAAGTTATTCTAACCGTGCTTTTGATTAAATTAGCGTTATAGCATTTATTTTTATCGGAAGTCAGCATTATACTCTAAGTATGTTATAATAAATGTTATTCGAAAAAACGATAATAGGGAATATTCACTATTTTTTTAAATACTGTTGGATGATAGCTTTTATCATAAAAATACTGTAAAATAAATTTCAGCGCATAATAACTAAAATTTAGTAGATAAATCTTCTTTCAAAAACTCCAAATAAAAACGGGCGTTTGAAACGCCCGCCATTCCGACAAGCTGAGCCGTGACGTCATTTCTCATCTAAGGCCGGCACACAGTCTGAATCAGGGCCTATACCCCGAAAATCGAACGATTGCGAATTTATACCTCCGTCTCTGTCACACTTGCATATTAGAGTGACAAAGAGGTTTCCCGTCAATGCCAATTTTCGATGTTCGTGGTAGGCATGCAGATTACGATGCATAATTACAATTATATTGTGAATTAATAATGCATAAAATTACGTACAATTTAGATATTGCTCACACGTATCCTGATTTTTTCAGATATAATAAATTTCTCAGATCAATTGATGTGAATTAAGATTATGATTTATGAACGTGTTTGATCGGCCCAACATAACCTAAAAAATGTTTATTATTTAATTAGTCTTGTATTGTTCAGCCGATTGTGTTTACATTTACAATGGAAAACGACATACAAGTCATAAAACCGCTTTAAAGATGGGATATGTATTGGATTGTGCCAAAATGCAAAAATATGAGTGGCAGAACGAGAAACACTAGATATCTTATGAAGGAAATTCCATACGAGAACATGTATACAATTTGACACAGACGATTCACGATTCGCATGCTTCTTTTTTAATGATCTGGATACTAGTGCTTCTGTGCCGACTGTACACCAAACATTTGAGAAACCGAGACGCGAGATTACATACAGCGGCTCTCTGTTCATTCGCGTTCTTGGCTTGGTGTACAGACACCACTATCCAATGACGTCACACTCGACGTCACAGCGTTTTAACCGTTTGTAATTTCACACATTTTTTTGCACTTTTCAATAATTATTTTCACAGCTAAAATAAAATAAAATTAAGAAATTTTGATAGGGATATAATGCTGAACCAACATAGTTTCTGAGAAAAAAATATAAGCCTTATCTATTTCAAGTGCATATAGCCTATTATATTATTAGTTGTTATATGATTCAATGATTATATCAAATGAGCGTTATTACGACTAACATTATATCAAAACAAGTTATATCGATTGGTACCCACCCGTTCGATTTTCGTGGTATAGGCCCAGGTACGTCCGCCGGGCATCCGCTGGACAAATTCACCATCTGCATGGCGGATCCGGCGGATGTGCCCGAGGAAAAAGCCGCGAAAATTCTTGAGTCAGTTTCGGTTCGTCGATTTACTCCGGTTTTATTTTTGAATTCCATACCCGAAATTTCACAAACGCAACGCTGTGGGCAATGGGGAAGATGGTGACCAATGAGAAGCAAGGTTAAACTATGGAATATATTTAATGTGTTACAAAGTTTGTAAGTTAGTGCTCCTGGTCGTGACCGTGTTTCGTGAACCCGTAGCCGAATCTCCGTTGCTGTGTTACTCGGCAACGGAGATCCGCTCCGTTTGCTCCGTGTGATTCGGCTACGTGTAATTAAGATACGTAGCTACGTGTACACGGAGATACGTATCTTATTTATACGTAGATCGGATCCAGTCGTGACCGTGACGTTAAGTGTAGATTTTATGCGTGTTATTAAACCCCCGAATGTAATGCAAGGGGCGAGTTTTTAATTTCAGTTTCCATACTTTTGCATTTTAAATAAAAATTCATTAGATCAAAAATAATTAGATGCAAATATTATGTTGGAGGCAAAAATAATAGACCAGTACAAATTGTAAAAGATGTGTATTAAAAGAAGCCGAGCGGAGCCGAAGCCGAGATTCGCGGGAACGTAGCCGAATCCAGAAACGGATACGTATCTTTGACGTGACCGTGTAGTACGGGATCTTAGCACCGCCGGTGCTAAGGCTACGTAGCTACGGTTCCGCGTGTAACACGTATATCACAAGCCCTATTACAAACCGATGCTAGGAAAAAGTGGCTTTAAGAAAGATTCTGCGAATCCTTATATACAGGTTGTACAGCGCCCTCTGCGGAGCGGTCCTAAACTATTCAGTTAGTGCGTGTACACACGCAAAACTAGGTTAGTGACTTATTATGCTAATATTTTGAATTTCCCGTAGATGTCGCCCTCATTTCCAATGTGGCGCCATCTAGCGGCCATAAGTTTAGGTACTAAGACTAATACAATAGTTATCTCTAGACCAAGTTCACACCTGTTCGCCTGGAGGGCGATAGGTTTGTCTGTTAGGTCGTAACAAACGCTGTTAATAATAATAGCCCCGTTTATCTGTCTATCTGTCCATCTGGGCAAACGCAAACGCATATAAATAATATTTAAAACGGGTCACTCACGTAATTTAGTGACCCGTTTTAAATATTATTTAATATGTTCGAGTCTCGCGAGAGTTTTATAGTTAAAATTGTGAAAATGTTATTAATGTTATTATAGCTAAATATTATCGAAATCGATAATATTATTTTTGTTAAAATTTCGAACAGAAAAAGAAGACTAAGCAGAACCTCATCTAAAGGCTTAGCTCTAACTGCTTATCACGGTTATGTATCCTCTTTACTTAGTTACGGCTTGATTATTTGGGGAAACTCGGTGGATATCAATTATGCGTTTATGGTACAAAAAAAATGTATAAGAGCCGTGTGTAATACTCATTACCAAGAGCCATGTAGGCCCTTATTTAAAGAAACAAGAGTTTTACCACTTCCATGTTTGTACATCAAACAGATGTGCATGTTTGTGAGAGAACACCCTGAATTATTTGAAATGCAGAGCACCTACTATCAGAGATTAAAGAGAAATAAAGATAAATTATATTTACCACGTTCTAGAATTATGCTTCACGAGAAAAACTCGTACTGTATGGCTATCCAAATTTACAATAGGTTACCTGAATTTATTATAGAATGCCCTAAAAATCGCTTTAAGAGAACTCTTACAGAATGGCTACTAGACAAATGTTTTTACTCTGTCACTGACTATTTATTAACAGACACAGCAAATGTATAGCATCTAAGATTTCAATAAAATTTAACTTAACCGACACGAATCACCGTATAATTATTATCATTGTAATTGTTTTAATTAAGTAATTTAATTTCATATTTCTTTGGACATACTAGATTAACACTGAAATCCCGCATAAAAATGTATGTACCTACTGCATGTGTTATTGTAATTGTACATAAATAGTATAAGATTTAATTTTTGCATGCCTTTTCGGGTAGAACATAAGCAATGCTACTTTATTTTATAAGACCTTATGTAACTATGTTCTTGCAAAAAATAAATATCATTATCATCATTATCAACATATCTGACACAAGAAAAAATGATTTGACCTCTATTCTAATATCAGTCGAGATGACGTTTAGTTTGAACCGAATTATAAATTGCACAGGTAGAATGACACCGCAAGTCGCACGTTATTTTGATACCGAACGATATGAAAATTTGGGCCAACTCTAAATTTGTCTCTGAATTTAAAAAATATAAATGCCAAAACTTAAAAGTCAGAAAAGGTTTTAGGCACTGGCTTTCTGTGCATCAGAACGAGAACCGTAAATAATACCTATTTAGTTATATTTTACCTATTTTTGTATTTTAAGTTAAGCTAGTTGATAAGATCTATGGGATGTAAATGCCTGCAATAAAACATTGTATTGTATTGTATTAAAATACTCGTATGATCCCACACTCGAGTTTTAATGCCTTTAATTATATAGGTACAATCACATAAACTTCTATTATTAGTGTTCCTGTTTTATATTATCAATATCATGTAAGCTGGTTGATAGCGACGGGAAAACCTCTTTGTCACTCCACTCATTCTTTGTCACACTCCAACTGTGACAGAGATTGATATACAAATCCGCAATCGTTCGATTTTCGTGGTATAGCTCTGTGCTCTGTCATTTTATGTTTCTATTTAAATGAAGCTGGCATAATGCTTTATCGTGTTACCTTTTAAAAAATAATTTACGAGCGTATGTACAGACTGTAAACGGCATTAACTAGCCTAGGGCGAATCGAATATTGAGGGAATCCGATTCCCGAATTCGGAGTACAGCACTTTATATGCTCCGATGGGGATTATTTTGTGAATTTCCTGGATACCATTAGTGAGACTGCTTTATACCTTGCGAAATCGTTGCTCTTGAAATGTAGTTGCTTGCGCCAATAGACTAAAGGTACTGATACACATGCTCATTAATAGCATGCTTATTCAGGGCCCGTAATTTTCATTTTCATGACGTTAAGCTTCATACATCATGTTTTAGGTTTTACGAGAATAATGCTGTCATTGAATAGTGTCAAAACTATTACGTTCGACATTAGAATCGAACGTTGATAGACTTGATCTGTCATAACTCATTTCGTATTAAAACATCCTGTATGTTTATATACGTCATTATGACGAAACCGGCCTGATAATTACGGGCCCTGCTTATTAGCAAGCGGATTGTCATTTGTTTCTCGGGATGAAGATGGCGTCTCTGGAATATTTTTTTGTATTTTGTGTGCAAAATGTTATTTAATGTGTTATGTTGATTTGATAGCTTATTGTGCAGTAAACTAACGAAGCAGTATACAGCTAATGAAGAATTAATCCTGAAACGAGTTCAGTTACTCATTTAGTCACCAAGCGGCAATCCCAGGATCTTAGCCCCTGAGAAGCTATATTTTAAGTCTTTTAGCTATAAACTTAACATATAGCGAGGTCAATTAGCGAACAACGTCGCCCTAGTGGCAGTATACTGTTCTATTTATACAATATACTAAAATATATAATACGTGACACTGGCAAAATTGTCCAACTCTCGAACAGAAGCCATTATTTAAAAGAAGAACAAGTATTAGCAAGCGGGTACGTGGGAGTTTCCCGCTCCCAACCCCTCTTGCTAATAAGCATTCTTAGAAGCACATAGCATGCTAGTAATGAGCATATGTAACAGTAGCTGTAAGCGGGCCATAATACGTTCAGCTAATCCGTCGGTTCTCAAATATCTCAACAGTGGTTATAGCCGCCGGGCATCCGCCAGAAATTTCTCGTAATGATTGACAGATCTGGCGAATATGCTCGGCATATCGTTTACCAGACCTAAAATTGTGATGAGCTGATACATAAATAGAGTAAAAAATATACCATAAACAATACAGTATAATACTCTGGGTCACTGTGTGTGTAGTTTACTACGTGAACATGACGCTTGCAACAGTGTCGAAATATCGGGTGCTCAATAAAACAAACATACATGGTAATTATCCCGTTTCAAATATTAGTTATAATAGTATGAAGCTCTGTCTAGGATTCAGTAACAACTTTTGCCGTCTGACATAGCGTTGCTATTGAAATAGGACCGTGTTCGGACTTTCTAAATTACACCATGTTACGGAACTAGCTTTTCAAAGTTTTCAATATTACATTGTGTACAAAGGCAAAGCCAGAGCTTTCATATTAATACGAGCTCATAATTCCTGTGCCGCGCGTGGAACATGCAATGTTTTTCATCACACTTACTTTACTGTCCTCCAAATTTTTTTCTTATTTAGGTAAGGTATAAATAATGTGATATAAGGTATAAATAATGGAAGGAATAAAGGTATAAATAATGGAATATATTTTGAAAATAAATGATTTAATTATTTTTAATGCTGTCTCCACACTTTGTTGTAATTTTAGAAGAAAGTGCTTTTATACTCCGTCGTCGATTTTCACGACACGACACTTTATGTTGGATAGATCCAAGCCCCCCGTCAAAACTAAGAACATCAAAGTCATAAACCCGTCCTTCACTTCCTCACCAAGCAAAGAAAGTGTCAAAAAGAGATGTATATATGTTTGTTATTTCTCCGATTCTGTAGGTTGACAACAGTTTTGCTGATCTCTTTTGATGCAATTCGTCCAAGCAGCCAAATTAAATACATCGTTGTAATTTGGTAGTCGGTATCAATGCATTACAACTTAGTCGCATTTTTGATAGTGGATTTTTCAAATGTCGTAAGAGGCACGTTATTAGGTTAGACTTATGACATTTGCGAAATCCACTGCCAATTTCAAGGCCGCTCCAAACTGTAGTCATTTGACAGTTTTTGTACTACTTCCATGCTTTAGTTATTCTTCCGTGGATCGATCACTATAATTATAAAACCCTCTGCATACAACTTCATGTGCCTCTACATGCTCGGGCTCTCGGCCGAATGTTTCGGCCTCGGGCGAATGCAACCTAGTACACGCTCATTCGAGACAGACTATATAGAGAAAATTTAAGCCAGACCAGAGACAATTTAAGCTTTTTCAGTAGTTTCAGTAGTTTTAGTGAGTTAAAAGGTGTCTTAAATAATTTCACTTCGGGTGAAGCTATTTAAAAAGTGTCTTAAATAGTTTCAATAACCAAAGCTATTTAAAACACCGTTTAACTCACCGAAACTACCTGAAAAAGCTTAAATTTTATCTATATAGTCTGTCTCGAATGAACGTGTACTAGGTTGCATTCGCCCGCGGCCGAATCATTCGGCCGAGAGCCCGAGCATGTAGAGGCACCATTATACTTTTCGCTACCCATAGTGTTGTGACGACCAATCGTGTCCTGGAAATCCAGCACCGTGTATAAAAGGGATTGAGGGAGGGACGGATTGTAAAGATGAATCGTACCGTATACGGGGGGCTTAAAGCCCATGGTACCAATAATCATTTCGATCAATTTGCCAACAAAACTCGTGATTTGTCGCTTCAACACACGGAGCAATCGTTACGATCGATCTGAATTGGAATCCTCACAATGCAAAAATCGATTCAGTTGCTTTAGTTTCGATGTGGTCGCAATCAGTATGTTAAGACGGATTTAAAGATGAATCGTTTTATATATACTCTATTCAGCTACCTTATTATATTAAAGCTTTAAGCTATTAGTAGATCCACACATGAGCGTTTTTCGTAGCGTCGAAAAAGTCAGGAAAAAATCCTTTTCTTTCAGACGATCTTCTTTTTGGATACTTACAGAAAAAATAATGAAGGTTCCTGCTCCAATGTTTTAACTTTAAATCAATGTATCTATTAGGTCTAATTTCTTTTTTACTTACAAAAGCGTTACATCTATGACATTGACGAAGAACCAATAGAAACAGCACGCCTGCCACGAACATCGAAAATTGGCATTGACGGAAAAACCTCTTTGTCACTCCAATATGCAAGTGTGACAGAGATGGATATACAAATCCGCAATCGTTCGATTTTCATGGTATAGGCCCAGATGAAAATAGCCTTTAAAGAACCTGGAACTTTCGGAATATACAAGTTTCATTAAATCATGAAAAGCCATTAGTTTTTTTTCGGAATTTTCAACTCCCTAGGTTCCCTTTCGTCTATTACACGGCCCGTTGTGACTGATTGGCCCCGACGTCGCCGTCGTCTTTTGAACGGGCCGATGCGATTGACTGACACAGCCGACGGGGCGAGGATTCACGCCGTCTAATACCGCTTTACATTTGTTCCATTTCTGTGGTGGTAATAATAGCGAGCGCGAGTTTCAAAAGTTGTATAATAATTTTATTTGTAGTGTTAGTTATATAGTAAGGCAATGGTTGTTATAGCGTTAATATAATAGGATGCAAAATACCCTTTTTTTAATTTTAGCTGCTTAATATGTTTTAGCGGTTTTTTAAATAATGACCATTTGACTGATAGACGGATGGACTGACGAAAGATTTCCGTTTTTCATCCTTCGATTGGGGGCGATCTTTAAAAGTAACATTATGACACGATTACTATAATACCAATTTTATAACGCATTAATTGAAAATGCTTCTCAGCTATTCATATTATTATTGTTCATATTTCCCTCACCTAACCTGTCACCTCAATGTTCCATTAATGTCTAATTTTCTATTAATAAATACCCTTTACTGTATGCCATCACATACGTGACAGTTGCCCACATGATGCGTACTTTCAACATATCAAAACGCATTAGACGCACACTGACTTTAAATTGAAGATGACAACTTAAACCAACTTAACTCTACTGATGGTAAACCTGAAGGGTGAAGGATTTACGGAAAAATAACTCTTACGGCTTTGACATAATCGAAGACAGATCGATTAAATTGTTTGGTGGGCGGAATGTTATAAAGTTGTTTGTGTTTAAGTAGACCAGGTTATTTTTGCGGGTAGCGTCGTCGCTGGCGTCTACATGTCGGAGGGTGGGTTCAGTATAAGATCATAGTTCCATATTTGGCCGCTAATCGATATAAATTGGTGCTGTTTCATAGGGTGGCCTCTCTTTTGCTTGCGCAGTCAGCGGGTTTTTGTATTTTGCGCATGCCTTCATACGACACCCTAAAAGCCAAGGAGACAGAATTTCATACAAAATAGCCTTAAATTTTTTGATACATTTAGTAAAAAACCGGGTGTTGTTCGCCTACCGCACAAATTTTTCGATACATTTTTTGAGGGTATACAAATCGAATTATTTTTGAATAGTTTTATTGTGGTGTCCTATTGGACTGTTTTGTAATGATTTAAGTGCTTTTGTGAATACATGTGTGTATTTTTATATGACGTGTGTGGTTAATAAAAAAGTGATGTGACCGCAAAAAAAAAACAGGTTAGTGGATGAAAAAGTTTTTTAGGTTAGAGTTAATTAATATTTGAAGGATTTTGAGGTTAGCTAAGTTGTTCAATAAATTTGGTGTTGTTATAATTTTAAGAATAACTATATTTATTATTATTAATTACAATCGGTATTACAGTCTTATATCGGTTATTAAATCGAATGAAAATAGTTTATTTATACAAATATAATGTCCCATATGTCTTCGAATTTTCCTTTTCTCGTACTGTATAAGTAAAATGTACATTACATTGTTTTATTTAGTTGACTTGCGCGCTGCTCATTTTTTTTTATTCAAGCAAAGCGAAATTATATTTTGTACGTAGATATATTTCATATACAAAAACATGTGTTAAAATATGTTAATACACCTTTGACTTTGATTAAAACAATATTAATATACAAAAAAGAAATTTATTATGCTTAAAGTGATCAGTACCACATAGCCACGACATTAATATTAAGTTCGCATGTAAAAATAAAATACATATATTAAAACGACACTACTATTACATAAATATATTATACTAATATTAAATACTGTAAACTGAACTACTTGTGACTGAGCGCCAGGCGATACTGAAATCCAGAGAACAGCGCACCAGTGGTCTAAAAATAGACCCGCTGTACCGATGTTACTGAGTTCATTCATAAACTGCCCATGCAATTCCAAACGCGATAGTATTCAGACAAGCGAAATTGAAATTAGGTAATTTTCAATACGGTGTGTTAGTTGGTTTATTATACTGTTTGTTTATATAATATATTAAAATACTATATATTAAGGTTGTCCGGAAGAGATCGCTTATAGCGATAAGACCGCCTGTTGCTACCTTTATATAATTTGTGAATTTGTTCTGTCTTTTGTCTCATATGTGGTACAATAAAGAATATTTTACTTTACTTTTACTTTACTAACTGTAAAAAAATACGCATTAACGCATTAAAGAGACTATGATTAAAACATTTTGTTTACTTAAAATGACGGTTTTATAATAATATAAATACAATTGTAAATCATTAATTGAATCATTTATTATTTATAATAAATGATTCGATTCATGTTTTTACGTAGTTACACTTACTAGTACAGAAAAAGTGACCAAGGCCCCTGGTGAGCAGGGCTGGGATCGAACCAGCGACCTCCTGCTTTCGCGGCAGACGCCGTAACCACTGGGCTAGCCGACAGCACTAGACGTAAGTCTGAGCTGAAGGCCTAGTATAAAAATTGTACGACATTAACTCCTCGACCGCGTTAGCGTATCGGGAGTTCAAATTATGTTTGCCGTTTATTTAAATCATCCGGCAACTTTCATATTTTGACCCCTCGATACGCTTGGATTGGCGGAACGACCTTAAACGTTTAAAATAAGAAATTATTGCATATAATTAGGAAATATCGGACTCTGGCTGCCGTGATCGGGGACTTGAACTCACGACTCAGACACGCGCCCATCGCTCTACTCACGTTGACCCAGAATTTCTCCACCCCCTCGTATCCTTAAGGGGGCTTATCCCATGATAGCATGTATTCCAAAATCGCGGGCTTGAGTCTCCTACATGAGTTTTTCCTATATTCTTAAGAAATTTGGTATCATTTGCAGACGACTTAATACATAAAAAAAAAAAAAAAATTTTAATTATAATTTTGTGGGTAGTAAGTAACTCGTAAGAATTCTCAGAACTCAAACAAATCCCGTCGAAGGCGTCCCGGTATACAGATGCCGGCGTATCGAGGGGTCAAAATATGAAAGTTGCCGGATGATTTAAATAAACGGCAAACATAATTTGAACTCCCGATACGCTAACGCGGTCAAGGAGTTAATGTCGTACAATTTTTATACTAGGCCTTCTGATGCCGGTTAAGTTTATTGAATGAACAGTCAACTCTGAGTAAAAAGAAATATAAGGAGGCGATGTGCGAATACAAAATATGATCTTGATATTATAAAATCAATGATGACTACTAGGTTGACAACCCTAATTCTATTTCGTCAGTTAGATTATATAAAATTATTAAACACGTATTTTTTCGTTATTTAAGATAACTTAAATTGACGAAAATAAAGAGCATCAAAGTTGGGGCTGGACGTCACATCTTCTTACAAGGGTTTTCCCGTATGCCACGGCTAAGGCAGCCTGGGGTCCGCTTTGGCAACTAATCTCAAGATTCGACGTAGTTTTACGAAAGCGACTGCCATCTGACCTTCCAACCCAGAGGGTAAACTAGGCCTTATTGGGATTATTCCGGTTTCCTCACGATGTTTTCCTTCAACGAAAAGCCATTGGTATATATCAAATGATACTTCGTACATAATTTGGTACAGTCGCCATCAGATATATCGTAGCGGGCGAGGTCCTCAAATACTTCTGAGGGTTAAACATCAAACAATTCTTTACAACAGACCCGCCAGTAACATCATCATCATCATCTGCTATCATCTTTTTCGCTTAATTAGTTTGTATTTGTGTATATGTATTTATATATTTATGTATTTTGGTATGAACATATATATATATGTATGTATATGTGATTGTGTGTGTGTTTGTTTTCTTTTTTTTTGTAGATTTGTTTTTTCTGTTTATGTCATTTTGGTTCTCACATAATACTTTTTCCAGTTTTGCACCACCTACTGTATGTATACTTTTCTTAGTGTAGTGTCTCCTCTACCCAAAGGTTGTCTGGAAGAGATCGCTCTTTAGCGATAAGACCGCCTGTTGTTTGCCTCTTTTTCATGTGTAATCTTTACCAGTTTGTGTTATTTTTGTTGTTTTGAGGTGCAATAAAGAGTTATTGTATTGTATTGTATTGTATTGTAACATCTGAGCACTCAATTTTTTTATAAATATATAAGCAGCAATTATTTCGCTAATTTCTGATCACACAGTGAGGTAAAAATATCTGAACGCACAAATCGTCACAGGTATCTAAGCAAGAGAAGGGGTCACAAATATCTGAACATTGGAGGGAAATATAAGTCATTCTAGAGCGCCTGGAATGAACGTCGATGTCAGTTGTACATAGTTACATATTTCGTTCGCAAACTTGTCAAGCTAAGGAATCTGTACGGAGTTGTCGTTTGGGGAACCGTAAATGTAAGTTTGTCTAAATTTGAAAATCGGAAGTTTCTAGAACAAATAATATAAGGATGTGAGCGAGAACATATCCTTCTAGATTTTTCCATAATATATCAGAAAGGGATAGCGACATGTGACTAAGGAAACTGTAAAATTTAAATCAAAATATTATATCAATCATATACTTATGTAAGGCGGATGATTTGTGCGATGGATGGGGTTGGGGTAATAATCCGAAGCTCTCGACTTGCTGGCTGAGACACTTTCTACAACTATGTCGAATTTTTAAATTATAAACATTGAAATGGAATGTTATTGTTAGTCCTAGGACTAGGTAATTATTTATTTTATTTTATAAGTTTTATAAGATTTATAAAAAATGACATGTAATATTATAAATATTGTGAATAAAAAATATATGAAATATGAACCCCGTCAGCATCAGAGGCTATCGAAGTTGTAAACACGTCTGCCAACAATAATATTATTTTATACATTTTATTTATTGAGAGCGTGCCCCATAACACGCTACGCCGATGGACCTCCGGAAGACCTGATCACCCTCAGTGACGAGGCCATCACGTGGCTGACTCATCTTGATTTAGATTTATAGTTGAATGTATGACTAAATAAAATTGAGAGCGTAATAATTTAAATCCCAACATAAAATCCTATTAAAAGCCGTATACGAGTTTGATCAAATTTTATTGAAAGGATAATTAGGTACCATCGCCAACGGAAGGCCTAGTCTAAAAATTGTACGACATTAACTCCTCGACCGCGTTAGCGTATCGGGAGTTCAAATTATGTTTGCCGTTTATTTAAATCATCCGGCAACTTTCATATTTTGACCCCTCGATACGCTAACGCGGTCGAGGAGTTAATGTCGTACAACTTTTATACTAGGCCTTCTGGTATATTGGAACTGCCTCTGACAAATATCTGAACATGCACTGTAACCAAATATGTATTCTGTGCTGTAACGCTCTGGCAATAGAGCCGTGTTCAGATACTTCTGAGCACCGGGGCAGTTTCAATGTATCTGATGGCAACTGAACCTACCTATGTCAAATATGTCATGTCAATATTAATCATTTGTGTAAGCACGCAAAATGTAACTGGTACAGTATTTTGAATTGTTTGTTACCAGGTTAAGGTATATTTTCCTCTTATATATTATTATATTTGTGACCACTTCTCTTGCTTGGATACCTGTGACGATTTGCGCGTTCAGCTATTTTTACCTCACTGTATGATCAGAAATTACTAAAATAATTGCTGTTCATATATTTATGAAAAAATTGAGTGGGATGTTATTGGCGTATCTGTTGTAAAGAATTTATTGAAATTTAGAAGTATTTGACGATCTCGCCCGCTACGATATATCTGATGGCGACGTACGAGCCGGCAGGTTTTTTTTTTTTTTATGCTATAGGGGGCAAACGAGCAAACGAATCACCTGATGGTAAGCGATTAACGTCGTCCATGGACACCCGCAACACCAGAGGTGTCGCAAGTGCGTTGCCGGCCTTTAAGGTGGGAGTACGCTCTTTTCTTGAAGGTTTGAAGGTCGTATCGGTCGGATTTGAACCCGGGAACTTCGGATTGAAAGTCTCGCCTCATACTGCCACCACCAACGCTCTTAATTCAACTGCTGGTGACGTCACAATTAAGTAACAACCGTGGTAAGACCTAATTGTGACATCACGCGAAACATTAATGCACTGTATTTCTGTCATTTTTCATTTGACGAACAAAAGAAAAAATAAGTGTCGAATATTTTTTATAATCTAACAGACGGACTTATTAATTTTTTTCGTCGTCTAGCCTATTTTCGAAGTATATCAGTCCTGCAATAATATTTTAAATCTAGCAAAAATAAAATCTGCATAAATATTCGACAGGTTTTTAAATTTATACAGTCACCATCAGTAAATCAGATATCAGAAATGTTTATTGCATAAACTGTGCGTGTAGGTACAAGGGGTTATAACTAGGTACAGTCAACCAATTGGAACCCTAGGCCACTCAAGAACCATGTCAAAATGACAAGCAGTAAGAGATTTCTTACAATCTGATTTATAGCGTCACTATGACATAGTCCTACAGTGGCCTAGGGTTCCAATTGGTTGACTATACATTTATAAAAGTAGCAACTGTTTTACCCTTCCGGGCATACAATCTTTTACATCGTAACCTAATCTAAGTATATTAAGATATAACATTTGATTTATTTTATATTGGCATGGTTATAGAACTTTTTTGTATTGTAGAAGACATGGTCTATCAAAAACTTTTTAAAAGTTTTTTTGAAAATATTGCCTTCTAGGCTTTTTATCTCGTCAGGAAGATTATTAAAGATATTTAAAACAAAAAAATCATTTATTCTCGAAATATATACAGTAAGTGTAACTTACCTAACTACCTACCTCTACCTACCTTAAATCTAAAGTAGGTCCTTGAGGCATTGTACCTAGGATGCTGGCGGCATTTCCTCGTTGTATCGCAATGCTGATACGTTGTGCGAGGAAGCCACCAGCTCTTCGGTCACCAGTAACATCAACCAGACGTTTCGCGATTTCTACGAAAAATTTGCGTGCGCTGGGACCCCATGGACCAAGAAAAATATAAATGCACTCTTTTTATACATATATGGAGGTACTTAGTTTTAGGAAGTATTACATCATATTTATATTGCGATCGAGTATTTTCTTTACATGATCTCTTTCTGAAATATTAAGGATTATTTTTAACAAATAGACTTAACTCTAAAAGCAGCTATGTAATAGATTACCGTCGGTTTTGAGAGGCATATGCTCATTCAAAACTAAACTGTATTTAAAACTAAATTATAATTATAATTAAAAAATATTGTGGGACAATCTTGCACAAATCGACCTAGTCCCGCGGTAAGCTCAATAAGGCTTGTGATGTGGGTACTAGGCGACGATGTATATTATATTGTATACAAAAACATAGAAAACATCCCTATCTGCGGAACAACTATTAGTGATATACACACAAATAAATACCCCGACCAGGTTCGAACCCGGGACCTCCTGCTTCGTAGGCAGGGTCACTACCGATTAATTATCACATCACATTCAGTTGATTGCTACAGCGAACGTGACAATGATGTGGCATTTATAAAATATAAATCAAGGATATTGATATTACATATTATCATTACGAAAACAGTGAGGATTAAGGAATGGAATCGGTTTTTTTTTGCATGGAAACAACTCGGTTTTAACCGAAACAGGGGTTTTCATACATAAACAAAGGCTCACAATTCTGAGTAGAAATTATATAGGTACATAATATTTTCTAAATATACAAACACTCGTTGGAAAATTCTGAACTTTACAGAAAATAGCCCGTAATTCCCGCCAAGAGCCTGTTCCTAGAATATCCCGGTGTTGTTTAGGCGAAATATGACATCATGAAAAACACCTTAATTGTAAAACATTTTTAAAATAGAACATTTGTGATAAAAACAAATATATTATTACCTCCGGCAAAAATCCTTTTAAATATTATTATTGACTTCCTCCTCGCTTCGTGTTCCTCATGACGGTCGTGAATAGTGTGTAAACCGGTTTTTTTGTATGAAATTTTGGTTACTAACCGGTTTTCTATACAAATAAAAAACCGGTTTGCACGCCCTACGTGACCTCCCTTCTACATCACTATCTCACGGACGAGCTTTCTTTTAAGTTCTGGCTTAAAGGTCTAGTTACCAGGCCATAAAATTCCAAAAAAAATAAAATCTTTTAAGTTCTTCTGTCTCCCGCGGTATGGAGGGCGTTGTGGAATGCTGTCCAGATGACCACCGGTAACGCTCAGTCACGAACGAAACGCAACTGTCACTCTTGCACTAATAAGGAAGAGTGATAGAGAGAGATAAGTATGATGCGATACGTAGCGTGAGCGATTATCATCCTGGCTACGCACTTAGGTCTTTTGCTACCCTCTGATCTATCTACTTTCTTGGTCACAATGAGCTTCTCGAGATTGCGACTATATTTTCTAGCTATATGAACGAAGTTCTCCAGTATCAGTAGGTGCATTTCAGATATTGATGATTATGCAAAAGGCTAAAATACTATATTACTAAGACTATTAAAATAGTTTTAGGTTTGTATTTTAACAAAAAAATATCCAATATATATTCTCTTTGTACTGTATTTATATTTAATATGAAAATTCAATAAAGAGTTAAGTTTAACATAAAGTTACGTAAAATGGAACATTTTTTTAAAGCCAATCCTCGTTCAGTGACGTCATCACTGTTCGTGACAGCTTGTCTATGCAAGCGAATTTACGAATTTTCGAATTTTAACAATGTTAAAACTTTTAACAGTGTTGGTAGTTCTGTGTATGAATGTAATACTTAATGTTTACGTCAGTAATCTCTTTTTGGTACGAAATATTTATCATTTGTATCATCAATGCAAGCTCTCTCGCAGATAAAATGAATATTCGAGGTGGTTATAGCAATAGCACTTTATAAGTATAAATAATCAAGTGTTCGCTCTATACACCTTATAAACTCTATGTTTTTTTCCATAGATATAGGATAAAAGAACTGGATCCTGGACCCAATCGGCCGAAAAAAAATACGCCAAAAAGTGCAACAGTTGCGACTCTTTTTATATAGTCTTGTTTGGAACGTGCCAACAGCCTATATACTTTTAACAGTGTTGGTAGTTCTGGGTATGAATTTGACACTTATTTCTTACAGTAAGCTCTTTTTAGTACGACACAATTATGGTTTTGTGTCATTATCAATGCAAGTCCGCTAATGTCATTCTGACCCACATTTTTTGACGTTTGACTTCTGCTTTGTGCGTGTATTTTTTTTAAATAAATCAATGAGTTATCTCATCTATCCACCTATCCACGACAATCCGATCAACGGTACTCGAATTATCGTCGATCAAACAAACATACATACATACAAACGATATTGTCCAACTAGACTGGTAGAACATACTCGCTTCGCTGGCTCTGTACTTTAGTAACTATTACTTACTGATTGTGTGGTATATTTCAAAGGCGTTACGCAATACAAATAATGATTTACAAACTTTACCAAGAAAAAACTATAAGATAGAGGAATAAGAGATTTATAAGATCTTTTGTAAACACAGAAAGCAATTAATAAATGAAATGAAATGAAAAGCTTCGCAAATTAAGCGGCCGGCGATTCGTCTCGCAGACAGGCTCATTGAATGACATCATCTTTTCCCCAAGATGGCGGATGGTGGGGAATTTACTAATTCCGATTAGATTGTTAACCAAGGGGTGTAACCCATTATTGTTGAAAATAGTTAAAATAGGTCATTTCAGGCAAGGTTCAAACACAAAACGATGTTCAGAATCTTTCCCGTGGACTTTTCAAAAGTTCGTGGCTATGAAGGTTTTTGAGAGTTTCGTTTATTTTTATCCGCAAATAAAAACGAATACCAAATATTAAATGTTAACTTTGAAATAAGACAAACAAAACAAAACAATATTAATAGCAAATAAAATCAAAATATGTAATCATACAGCTTAATTATATTCTTAACCAGAGCTTTATTCAAACACGTAATTAGAAAAACACAGATATTAATAATAATAAAAACTTAAATGACCTAAATTAAAAACATAGTAATTAAATTAAGCTAAAAACTAAATAAAAGAAAGTTCCTCGCACAACGCATTGTCAGCATTGCGATACAACGAGGAAATGCCGCCAGCATCTTAGGTACAATGCCCCAAGGATCTGTTTTAGATTTAAGGTAGGCAGAGGTAGGTAAGTAGTTAGGTACTTAAGTTACACTTACTGTATATATTTCGAAAATAAATGTTTTTATAACGTTGCAGCTAACTCTGTACATTACTGGGCCGTTACCATGACACTACACCTCTACCTACCTTAAATCTAAAATAGGTCCTTGTGGCACGTACCTAGGATGCTGGCGGCATTTCCTCGTTTTATCGCAATGCTGATACGTTGTGCGAGGAAGCCATCAGCTTTTCGGTCACTAGTAACATCAACCAGACGACATTATCTAGGTACATGCCTGCCGACTTTAGGGTTTGTCAAAATGGTATGCAACCAAACCGAAAGTTCACCATGTACATGATTTGGAATAGAAAAATACGAGTCAAATGTTAGCGGGCTGCACGGCCTGCACATAACATCGGTTTTACTTAATCAAACATCAACTGGCTTCGTTGAGCTCAGCTTTATAAGCTCAGTTTTTTGATTGAAGCCAATATTGGGTTTCCAACCGATCCGAAAAAAATAAGTTTTAACACGTCAAGCGCAGGCAGTGTAAAACAAGTTGTTTTTTCTGTGTACTGAAGTTAACAGCCTATATCAAAAACGGGGTGTTTGTTTTTCTACTCCAGCACTTCTATGTATATTATATAGAAATGTTATAATTAAAATTTAGCGATAAATTGCATCTTCTAACAAATTTTAAAATGTTATAAAAAACAAAACACACATTATTTTTGAAAGTCGTTGAGTAATCGTCGTTTTGTTTCAGGGTTACTATTTATCTACGATTAAATTTATTGCTTTTATTACGATACGGTGCATATACATATAAGTTTTTTCAGTCCTCCGGTCGGTAAGCGCCACTTTACGCAAAACTAAATTGCCGCCTGCCGGCTCCGTCGGGCAGAAAAATAGTATACAAACCTCGGCCGTTAAATGGGAAAGCCTCGGATCACATGTTAGTCGACCTCGGCTTCGCCTCGGCCGACAGTTACATGGAGTCCGAGGCATCTCCCACTAAAACGGCCTTGGTATGTAATCTACTATTATCGTGGCTTGAACTTCCATTTTGTCCCCGCCCGCCCCATTTTAGGGTACGGGCCTATACGATTATGATTTAGTAACGATTTGATTATTTTTCTTGTTTTCTGCTGCATAGGCACGGTCAGCTGCAGGGAAAATGTAACCTCTGCATTTCATTTTGTTTGTAATTATTTTTTCATCACACCTGCTCGTAAATTGTGATATTATATGCAAGTATACTTAGACTTAAAGAGCTGTATTACTCCCATGGTTTTAAAGGATTCTCATACTACTTTACCGCCCGCCCGGAGCTCCCGAAGCACCTGCCCCCCACGCGCTCCCAGCACGTAGTCACTCCGGAGTACTGTGGACTGTGCAACTACACTACCGCTAATCATTATTGTTTCTTTACCTGTCTAGAAAGTTTATTTATTTCCTCGCAAATGTGATGAAAAACATTGTGTGTACCACGGGCAGTAAGGGGATTACTAACTCGGGTCATTTAAAGTCAATAGACCCTCGTAAGTGATGCCCTTCTTACCGCCCTAGATGCACAATGTACTATACCGCCGTAGGGTGATGATGAGCATTTTACGTGCCTGCACCGAATATTCAAAGGGCCATATGTACTGTAAAACGTCGTACGATACACGTGCGAAGAGGGAATTTGCAATTCCTCTTTTCTACCTTGTATCATAATGTATACAGATGTTCGGTTATATTATTGTTCAAGGTGCTCGTGAGCATTGCGAGAGATTTTAACAGCCTATTCCTGACCATAATTTAAGTCAATGTCACTTCCGTACTTAAATCTGCTGAGACTGAAAAACAAAGAAAATACTCTGCTGCATGCGAAGCGAAACATGCTACCTTCACCCCTCTCGTGACTTCCGTCGATGGCGTATTCGCACCACAGATGAACTCCTTCGTCAAACACATAGGCGAAGCCCTCGCAGACCGCTGGAATAAATCGCTGAGCACGATACTAGGTTGGCTCAGAACAAGAATATGCACTGCTATAATTCGAGCCACCAGCATGTGCATACGAGGCACACGTCACAAATTCAAACCTGCAGCGAAACTGCTGGGGTTTGACGACGGAGCAGCCATTCCCAACACCAGCTAAACTTCATTTACTGACCATTATTATTACTATGCCATATTCTTATTGCCGAGATGTGAATTATTGTTACCTATTTATTTTGTTATTTTTATTACTTTTTATGAATAAATGATTATTAATTTAATTTAAGTCAAAAATCATTAACGTCTGCTAAATTCGACTCGGCTTTCGAGATATTTCCATTTTCCTGTAAATTTGTAATGAAATCTCCAGTATGAAACACCCTTACGATTGCGACGTTGCGGGACTTGACCATCTAATTTGACTGTTAACGTCAAATCCAGTTCTAAAAGCACGTCTTTACTAGATTAGCAATTATTATGTATGAAAATATGAAAAAAACTCGTATTTAGACCTAAGTTCATATAAGATTTATTACTTCTTAGAGCCTCAGGAATTCGTGGTTAAAATCTCTCGCAATGCTCACGAGTATCGTGTATATTTATTTAAAAATCCCTTCGCTCGTTTAGTATTTTTTCTCAATAAACTGTATACAAAGTTGTCTAAATTATGAGTGAGCTATTTTATGAGTATGAAGACTATTTTAATCTTCCTCTTCAGTTATAATTTAATGAAATGAAAATGAAAATGAAAAATGATTTATTTGGGAATCTAAATTACAGCTTGTTCTATGTTTGTACATGTATTTGTTATCTTAATTTTTATAGAAAGTTAAGCCTAGGATTAGTGTCCTGTGCCCTAAACTAGGTAAACCTGTCTTATAGGGACCAGGGAATAAACCACCGCTACTTCTAAAGACGCCGCATAGATTGATGGCATAACAAGCATTAGGAAGATTGGTATAAAAAGATAACTAATTAAAGATAAATTGGTATAAATATATAACATATTCATAATTTATAAATAAAATTATAATTAAAATACTTATATGACTTTATAAAAAATATTTCTGATGTTATTTATTATTTTTATGAACTGTAAATGGGACATGTAACAATTGTTATTAAAATATTTTGATTTGATTTGTGTCATTTAAAATTTAAAATTTCCTGTACACAATTTCATCATATAACAAAAAGAGGTAACGCCGCCAGTGCCATGGAGACCATGCCGCAGGCGGACCTTTTAGACGGGGTATTTTTCTCTAATTGGGCTTTTGTAGGTAAGTGCTTTTTTATACACTTTTTATGTTTTATTATGCTTAATATAAATAGTATTATTTTGTTTTTATACTGGTGTTATACTTTTAGATTTAAATGTGTATCATATTATTATGATGAAATAAAATTCAAGTTCAATTAAAAAAAAAAAAAGTATTTAGCAAACTTATAATGAAGGCTCTACATTTCATGTTTTTAGGGTTCTGTACCAAAATGGTAAAAGAGGAACCCTTATGGTGCGACTGAGTCTGTCTGGTTCATCGTTATATATCTCGAGAACTATTTAAGCTACCGATTTGAAATTTGGAATAGTTATAAACAAAGACCCAGACACGTTGAGTGAGGATTTATGTTATATTTTGAATTTTTTCCAATTAAATAATATAGGTATAGGTAAAAGAGGGGGCAAAAATTCAAAGTTTAGTTACTGGGTCATGTGGGATATCATTTGAAAGGACCATATTTGCACATCCTAAAACAATAATGATATTTTTTTTTATAAACGAAAATGTAAAAAAAACCCTTTATCTCATAAGTAAGTAAGTAAGTAACACTTTATTGTACACAAACACAGTTGAGAAAAATAAAAACAGTTAACAAATAGAGATGTTATAATGATAACACTATTTATCAAATTTTGAGATCAGTGGGAAGTTTTATCTCATGTTACCATTATTATTTCACTTTATTACAACTAACAAAAATATAGTTTAACGATCAAAACCACAGCTATAGGTCACTTACAGTGTTCTATTTTAAGTCTTATTTATACTGGAAACAAAAACAATAACGGCCTCCTAGCCTAGTTGGTAGTGACGCTGCCTTCGAAGCAGGAGGTCCCGGGTTCGAATCCTGGTTAAGGGCATTTATTTGTGTGTTTATCACGAATATTTGTTCCTGAGTTATGGATGTTCTCTATGTATTTAAGTATTTATATGTATCTATCTATTATATATATCGTCGTCTAGTACTCACAACACAAGCCCTTCTTGGGCTTACTGTGGGACTATATAGGTCGATTTGTGTAAGATTGTCCCGCAGATATTTATTTAGATATTTAATATCGACTTATTCAACAATATTTCTTTCCATACAGTTACTATTGCCCCCTGTTACAATCAACCCCGCCATAAAATAATAAATATAAATTATACAGCTTTCATACAATGATTCAACCCATTTGAACCCCTTTAGCGGATGAATTTCAAATATGTATACCATTTTCAAAATATATACAGTAAGTTTATCTTACCTAGCTACCTACCTCTACCTACCTTAAATCTAAAATAGGTCCTTGTGACACGTAGGTACCTAGGATGCTGGCGGCATTTCCTCGTTGTATCGCAATGCTGACACGTTGTGCGAGGAAGCCACCAGCTCTTCGGTCACCAGTAACATCAACCAGACTTTTCGCGATTTCTACGAAAAATTTGGGTGCCCAATGAAGAGTTTCGACCCCGAATGGTACTAAAAGGTACTCACTGCCCAGGCTTTTTTTTATATTTGTTTTAAAATTTAGGCGCTTTCAGCCGCTCCGCCGGCTTTTACATTAGTTCGTTGTAGGAGGGACGGTGCCAACGTGTGTACAATTCCACCAATATACAGAGTGTCCCACGGCGATGCCACATGGAGGGAAAGTACCTTAAATATCATAGATAGGATATTTTACTGAAAGAAGACTTTATTTTATTTTTCAGACTTAGTATAACTGCATTTTAAGTTTTTTTTAATTTAGCTAGTCTCGCCCGGAAACCCAACCAGATAAATACTAAAAAAATAAACTAGTTTTTCCTTTTTCACTAATCGATACTGTTAAAAAAATCTCAAAGAAACACTAGGTCTTACACTCGCATATCCGACAAATTATCCATAAAATTGAATATTAAGAATGCAAATAAATTTTTGACCCTATAAAATTTAATTTTTTTTTATTAATGCAGTTTTACTAAATTTTTAAAATAAAATAAAGTCTTCTTTCAGTAACATATCCTATCTATGATATTTTAAGGTACTTTCCCTCCATGTGGCATCGCCGTGGGACAGACTGTATATGTACATACACCATCTGTATAGGTAGGTATACACATAATCCCAGCCTCAAGCGGAATCCGGCCATGGTAAATGAAATGTACAGATGTAATGTATAATGGCTATCCTTCTCGGAACTCGTATTTATTCGTGATGCTAATTCGATTGTCCTCGGTACTGCCATTGAAACATTATAAACAAATAGCATGACACGTTTGAGCGTTCTCATGTTTTTTTTAATGCTACGACGGTGACAAACAAGCATACGGCCCGCCTGATGGTAAGCGGTCACCGTAGCCTATGGACGCCTGCAACTCCAGAGGTGTTGCATGCGCGGTGCCGACCCTTTAAAAAAGGAGGATTCGCTGTGTTGACAGCTAAAGGGGCAAGCTTTGCTCCGTGGGTCCCCAGCTGTCAACACAGTGAATCCTCTTAGAGCTCTGGCGAGCTTACTCACCAACAGAAACACAAAACTATGAGTAGGGTCTAGTGTTATTAAACTGCGGTTTTCTGTTAGGTGGAGGTACTTCCCCAGATGGGCTCTGCTTCAGATTTGAGCGAGACGACATTCGTTGTGCTTTGCCCAACCACACTAAACGATATGCATCCGCTGTGCCCATATCTCTCGTGAATATACTAAGGAAAATAATGACCCACTACATATGTAGTAAATAGTGTTTTAAATTTGGCCATGTGGCAGTAGCGGGAGATGACGTTTCCGTCATGAATGTCATGATACACGATTTACTTACCTATGGCTTGATTTAATATATTTTTCACACCACCTATTCATAAAAGGATATTTTCACTTCTCTTGCTCGAAAAGTTCGCCTTTGTCTTGCTAGGCGACACAAAATCGCTTTTTATGCTCTAGGGCATAAAGTAACATTGCAGGGAGCGTCCGCCGCGCTCTTGGCGCGCGGCGGGGAGAACCCAAGCGCGCGAGTATGGATATTTTATTTTCAATTACTTAAAGTGAAATAGAACCTAATATTTTCCTTACAATCGAAGTGAAAAGCAGAGTATCTACCTCAGGCATAAATACCCATTTTATCCTCGACTACTATATTGCCCATATTACATAATTTTTATAATTGTAAGCAACTCTAGCGTTTTGCGGGGTAGAGGAGGGCTGAGCGTCTTTTGTTTTTTTTCGTAGTTTCACGATTTTAAACTACCGTGTGTATTTATTTTTTCTATGAGAGATAGGTAAATATCTGTTCTTAAGAACTATTATATAATCTGTAATATTAACGGTGCTTAATTTGGAAAAAATCTGGTACAAATATCGACCACGCACTTCTATATTAATTGGTAAATGGAAAAGTAAAAAACACGCACATAGGCAGGAAAAACGAGATGAAATTGGCTTTAAAAAACTGACGAGGTATTGTGGGATGCAGCTTTTGTAAAAAATACTTTTTTGATGTTTTGAGTTAACGTGTCGGCAAACCCACCTTTTTTTTAAATGCTGGTGGTATACTAATCGAATAAATCTACCCATGATTGCTAACAACTTTTTCTATGGGACCAACTTCAAAAACGACATCTAACAAATCCACATCTCCATACAAATTGTGTCAAACTATCGGACACTTACTACGGGAGGTCGATTTTTCTTCTGCCGATTGTATCAAGTAAAAGATTACATCATGTATTACTTACTTACTTACTTAGGTCCTAGGGTACCCGGGGGGTACATAGGGCCTTGCAGATCTTCCTCCACGCCCCTCTGTCCAGTGCCGCCACTTTTGCTTCGCTCCAGGTGATGCCCGCCGCCTTGAGTTCGCTATCCACCGAGCGCCGCCACGTGGGTACTGGTCTCCCTCGTCGGCGCTTGCCGGTTGGACGCCATGTATAATACATGATTGCCGGTTGGACATCATGTATTAATTATTCCTAATTTTAGCTCCTAAGAATATATGATTGCCGGTTGGACATCATGTATTAATTATTACTAATTTTAGCTCCTAAGAAATCGCAAAAAGTGTCCAGACGGTCGGTTTGGCCAGGGCCGAGAATCTCGGCCTACTTCTCGGTCTCGGATATTTCTTCGACGATTGAGATCTCGGCTCCAATTTTGGCCGAGAATGCTGAGACCGACCGTCGGACCTTGTCAGATAAGTCATATTACACAAATGACAAAATTCGGAGTACATTGTGTCTTTTAAAAGTCGCTGGACAAACGTTGTTCGGTTTGGGGAGAACTAGGTACCTACGATTCAATTTGTTACTCTTTCCAACTATAAATTAGGGTACAGGAGAGGGAAAAAAGAAGGAAAAGAAATCACACGAGGACATATTAAATAATATTTAAAACGGGTCACTTGAATTTAGTCGATTTTCGCTCGACATGTTTCGTTCTTTACGAAGAACGTCATCAGGAGCGACCACCCGCGACAGAGGCAAGTCGTACACTGCGGGCTAATGCCCTATCTGCTCTGCTACTTGCAGCTGGCGGTGGTAGCGGCGCGGGGGGCGACACGGCGGACGGTCTACCCTCATTCTCATTATCGCTTTCGCGAACCGGGTTGCAAACAACACTCACTACGTCACTCGCTAAGGGCACGTTCACACAGTCCACTGACGCGGTACCCAAAACCGTTTTCCAACTGGGAACATGTCGAGCGAAAATCGACTAAATTACGTGAGTGACCCGTTTTAAATGTTATTTAATATGTTCGAGTCTCACGAGAGTTTTATAGTTAAAATCACACGAGGACATGTTTCCACTTCCAATAAATAGCCTCATTGCTTATATTGCAATAAATAGCCTCGTCTAAAATGGGCAACTTTATGCCCTTGATATAAAATATACGATTTTCTGTACAAGCTAGGAGTGCACTTTTCTCCCCAGCTGGGTTCTTTTCAAGGACTACACATTTTTACGTTTTCGGGTTTTAACTAGTGGCATGAAACTGTTGGTATAATGAAAAGCAGTATGTGTCACGGTATCGAAATTATTTTCGTTTTGGGCGTTAACGCTTGAATCCCTCATTACGCTCATGATTCTACTTTAGAATCCCTCACTACGCTCGGCATTCATTCGAAATTAAATATACGCCCTCCCTTGTAACACAATCTACGAGTACTATTATTATTTACGACAATATTCTTGTTTTTCTATAACGCGTAATTCTTCATATCAAACTAAACAGCATCTTCAGTTAAACCTAATATAAAAAATACAAATATAGGGCTCTCGGCGGCGAAAACATCTTTGTTCCGGTCGGCGTAGAGACGTCGAGACCCTCGGCCCATTGGGGTTCGAGCGCCGTCAACCTTTTTAAGGATATCTACGAGTATTTCTGTGCTTCGTCAATAATATAATATTAACGTCTATGTATGTTTTCATCACACCTGCTCGTAAATGGTGATATTATATGCAAGCACACTTACACTTAAAGAGCTGTATTATTCCCATGGTTTTAAAGGATTCTCATACTACTTTACCGCCCGCCTGGAGCTCCCCGAGCACCCGCCCCTCACGCGCTCGCAGCACGTAGTCACTCCGGAGTACTGTGGACTGTGCAACTACACTACCGCTTATCATTATTGTTTCTTTACCTGTATAGAGTTTATTTATTTCCTCGCAAATGTGATGAAAAACATTGTGTGTACCACGGGCAGTAAGGGGATTACTAACTCGGGTCATTTAAAGCCCTCCGCCTACAGCGTCGGGCTTCAATAGACCCTCGTAAGTAATGCCCTTCTTACCGCCCTAGATGCACAATGTACTATAGGATACTCATAAAAAATGCCCATATCATTTTAATTCTTTATTTGTTCATACTACCAATCAAATTTCTACTGAACAATCTACATTCTACTCACTACTACATTCATAAACTTACTAAAAAATATATATATTTCAATGTCATCCATTTGAAATTAGCTCCTTGTAAATCTCAATATACGATTAATAGCAACACATCTCACTATTAAATAAAAATAACACATACATATTCAGTCATAAGTGCTCATAACTTTTCTATTTACCTTATTAATCAAGTTATTAAACAAGGGTTAAGATTGAAAATCACACAAAATGTCGACCTCCACAAAATGGCGCATAGCACGTGTCTACACACTCATAACAAAATGGCCGCTTAAAGGATACCAGCACTAAAAATATTGAACCAAATAGTGAGTTATATGAGGCATTTAATCTTCCCCCTTTTTATGTACTTTTATCTCTTTAGGAAATACTAAATGGTTTAATAGGAATTGACTAGAGAACACGGTTTTTTCTTAAGGACCTACGAAGTAAATCTTAAATATTTATTAAAATGCTGACTGATTTTTTAGTCGCTGATCAAACTCCATGTAGTGAATGTATGATGAGCGAAAAATCGTGTCATACATTGTTGCTTGTGTGATGCCGCCAATTTGTATGGGACTGCCAAACTTAATTCAGTAATTCATGTATAACCTATAGAGTTTGCCCCGTGACTAAAAAATCAACCCTGCATATCCAATTTGATATACTTAGTATAACATTTAGGTATATTCATTACAATAACGTACAATAAATAAATTGTAATATATGATACAAGATAATAAATTAAACTAAATAAACCTAAAGTAATTGTAATTAAATACTTAACTTAAATTGTGTATGTACTTAAGTATTTTTGCTTTCACAACAAAAATTCAGTTTATCGCAATAATAAAAATTCTCAATGTGTTTAATACGATAATAAATGGAAATAAATTATTTCAGTAAATATTAATAATAAAATTAACAATCAATCTTTAAAAAGGTAGATAAAATTAAATAATTGAATAATTACTAACTGAAAACAATTGACTACACTATAATTATCTTTTTCTACTCGCCGACTTTAATCTGTCAATTACGAGTACATAGGCAAAACTATAAGCTCATGCTTTTCGATATTAGACAGTCCAACTCAACTATAATATCTCATTTCGATACGCTGTAGGCAACTATAATAGAATTTCATACAAATTCTAAACTTATTTGTGATGCCGCCTGAGACTTTGCCGAGCGCGCGCCCCGCGCCGGCGCCGACCGCGCCCCCCGCGACTGCCCCGACCGCGCTCCCCGCGCGCAATTACATACGAGTATTTTTGTGTTACATCCGTGTTAAGTCAATGAAATTGAATGATGAAATTGTTCCTCCATAGATGATGATGATGATGACTCGTAGAAAAAGTATTGTATACAATCGTAATATAATTAAGTTTTTCAATCTCGTACCTTACTTAGGCCACTCAGCAAGCTTCGTGGCCTAAACACGGTACTCGACTGAAAAACTCTTCATTATATCACGATTGTATAAAATACTAGTACTTACCTATATTTTTAACTTGGCTAGTGATATACGTAAAAAAATATTAAAATCGAATTCAAAAAAGGAAAAATAAAATGTTATTTGAAAGCCAAGTCACTGTTCAATGCTACTGTAGTGAAAATAGCGAAAATAGTGAAGATAGGGATTTTGAGTTTTACTTATTTTGGGAATGGCGACTTCAAACGTATCAGTTGAAAGCGCATATAAAAATGACAATAATTTTTTCCCCTTCGTCGATTTTCTTTTTTTTTGAAGTCGGTTTTAAAGTTAAGGTACAAAAACAATCAATTATACATTTAAAAAGTTAACAAGTAGGTAGGCATTGTACAAAGCCGGAAATTAAGACAGGAAAGTACTGCCCATATTTTACATAGTAAAATCACCAATATTAGTGTACAATCTACAAGAAAAACTCTAAATAGATACTGTTGCTGATGCATTCCTAACCCGCCAAACGTCTTCATTGCAGCCTGAAAAAAAAAACATTGTTTACTTTTTCCCATCAAGGAAATCAGCCATAGGTATTCTTTTTTCATTTATACCATTGAGAACGTTAAATTGTAGTTTTTCTACTCCAGCACTTCTATCTGTCAATTAGATGACTGACAGCGATATTAAAAAAGTTGTCTATGGTATTCCATTAGAACACTGCTCATATGGATTTTCATACCATATATTAGCACAGCTGATTATTTTTTTAATTTCTGTAATGGGCATGCGACATCTTCCATATTCTGCCACCTTTAGAGATTTAGCTTTTTTCGCTATTTTAGCTGTCATAGAAAAACTAGCGAATGCGACAGATCATATTTGGTTCTTAAAACTCCCGGGTCTATTATTACAAAACTCGACTTCTTCTCGTTTTGTAACGGCGACCCTCAAGTTTTAAGAACCCTTATTATATCACTGTTGCATAAGCTACTATTATGTGATTGTATTTAAGAGTCCAGTATACTTTTTTACGATTTTGCTAACTTTTTGATACTGTAAATTGGAGCAACTAAGAAGAATCCTGTTAGTTTTTTAACATATTGCGGAAGATAATTTCAATTCGAATGGAATATATGAACTACTTTTTTGTTTTTGTTTTTCAATTTTTAATAATGTACCTAAATCTGACGACTGTTTCGCGATTTTTGCTCGAAGAGGTAAATACTTGAGGCTATCTGATAATCAAAATGCCGGTATGTAAGTTATACATATGTGTTGAAAAATGAGTCGTCTAAGAAATAAATGAAACACTTTTTTTCACTAACATATTTTTTTTTAAATGTACTTTTTTTTTTTTGTCCGTTCGGACAGGCTAAAGCTATACGCCATACTGCCTTGTCATAAGTTTTTCATATCATCACGAGGTTAAATACGGTATAGTGTCTTCAGTCGATACTTTTCATATTGAGTCAATTCCAAGTTATATGTTTTTAAATGTACGTTTAGTTAGAGCTAATTTAATACAAAATTGCCCATGTTTAGTATTTATATTTGGGTATATATAAAATATATCACATGAAACTAAAGGTGCAAAAAAAACTTTATTTTATGCCTAATTCACGTGTATACGAATAAATTAGGTGATATAAAACGAAATGTAAAAAAATCAAGTTTCAATATTGTATGAATCGACCACCTCGCAAAACAAGTTCAGTAAGAATTGTGTTTTTGTATTTTAAATATTAATATATATTTATCAAAATTATTTATTTGCAATACCAATAAATAATAATAAATATAATAATAAATATTATGGGACAATCTTACACAAATCGACCTAGTCTCACGGTAAGCTCAATAAGGCTTGTGTTGTGTGCACTAGGCGACGATATATATAATAGACAGATACATATAAATACTTAAATGCATAGAAAACATCCATAACTCAGGAACAAATATTCGTGATATACACACAAATAATTGCCCTGACCAGGATTCGAACCCGGGACCTCCTGCTTCGTAGGCAGGGTCACTACCAACTATGCTAGGAGGCCGTTAACCAATACTTATTATCTTTGTTATTGCAATTTATATGCATTATTTCGTTATTAACGATCTTCACTTAAAAAAGTATACCGGACTCTTAATGCCTAATTACCTATTTACAATTACATACACTGCTTTATATACACACATATCTTGAGCTCTCCATGATGCGTTCAAACCGCATATATATCGACCGCCATTACAACTTTTATGAATGAAAACTTTTCTGACATATATATTTTTAAAATTCATAGACAAACTAGAGTTGGCCCTAATGTTCATATCGTTCGATATCAAATAACATGCGACTTGCGTGCGACATTGTTTGCAATGGGAGCTACCGTATTGTCGCTCACTAGGCGGCGCCACTCATGCGTGGGTCCTGTGTCAGTATGAGAAAATTGACAAAGTAACGTTTGAAATGTTCCCGCAGGACCCACGTTCCACTAGCGCCCCTAGCGGAAAATCGACTCGCGGTAATCCTCATTGACACTTCGTTTCGAACTAAACGTCATCTCGACTGATATTAGAATAGAGGTAAAATCAAATTTTCTTGTTTGTTACAGATGTCCGAAATTGGAAAAATATAATATTAATGAATTCGATAATATTAATTAGCTATAATAACATTTCCACAAATAAGAAATTTGTTGTAACAAAAAGTTTATTATTACGAGGGTTTTTATATGCGGTTTTTGAACGTATTATAGAGGGCTAATGATATGTTGGTGTATAAATAATAATATATATTGAAAATATCGGATGGCATGGTAATAAATAAAGAAATTGAATGTCGTCCTTAAACCCCATAATTGGGCCTTTACAAAGTTTTCCCTTTCATTATTTTTTTGCGTGGGTATATATTGTGATTTCAACTCAGAATCGCGAGCTATTTCTATCCTAAAAGGAGAAAAACATTGCCCCACAATTTCCAGACATTTTGAAACTTTCCATTAGGCGAAGACGATTAGGGCGATCTGTCAGTTTGTATAGAAAACGTCACGTTGGGAGGGCTGTGAGCTATCACGTGATTCTTTCTATAGAAACTGACAGATCGTCCGGGATCGGATCGGTTTGGTGTGAGTCATCCTCAATAACATGAAATAATATTAACGGATGGGGAAAAAATCTTGGGATAATTTTTCTCTCTTATTAGGATCAAACCAGGTCGCGGTTCTGAGTAGAATATAAAACATGGATTTTTTATAATTTCAAAGTCAAAAAAATGTGGCCCAATGAGGATTACCGCGAGTCTATTTTCCGCTTGGAGCGCTAGTGGAACGTGGGTCCTGCGGGAACATTTCAAACGTCACTTTGACTATTCTCTCATACTTACACAGGACCCACGTATGAGTGGCGCCGCCTGGTGAGCGACAATACGGTAGCTCTCATTGCCAAAAGCGACACTGAAACTTGACCAGTCTGCTTACCAGTTTACCACACTAGAATACTATACTCGATAGCGTCTACGTAATCTTACTTTTAGTGCATCTTATTCGCACTTTCGCTTACCATGTGTTGCACGCAACTGTATTCGATAGCGATTGTGGCACTTGAAAGTATGTCCGTCTCGAGCGTATACGGTAACATGACTGGTAATGCAACTGTAGGCAATGAGACGTAAACAAGACATCGTTTACCAGCAACTCATGAGCACACAGTTTCACGAGCTCTTACGTGTATTTGGGGTATTTTATGTATGTTTATATTTTTAATTACTTACTGCTGGGGTCCATTTTACGTAGGGCGGGGTTTCATATGCAACATCTTGCGTATGTACCTAAACAGGCGGCACACTACCGTCTCCTTTGGCTTCTTGTAAACTACCCTGTAACAAATAATTGCGTTCTTAAATTGTAGACAGAACACTATGACTACTTGCGAGGTGAAGTCTCGTATCTTGGCCAGACTTATCTTCGCCTAGTATAAAAAGTAAAGGTTTCGGTGTAATCTGAATGTCCATACATTTTTTAAACTTTCCATTAAGGATGACACACCCATCCGATCCGGGATCTGTCAGTTTTTATAGAAAACATCACGTGACATCCGTGATTCTTGCTATAGAAATTGACAGATCGTCCCGTCCCTTCCTAAGTCCTGAGTCATCTTCACAGCACTCGTTTTCACAGGGTTAAGACGATGACTGGGAGAATGCGGATTCTCCCCGTCAGTCAAAAAAGTTACTTGTGCAAACCACCTACAAATATAAAAATAGGTCCGGAACACCATTGTTCCGTGATGGGAAAAACCATGTGGTATTCAGTTTTCCACAGAAAATTACTTTTCTTCAATCAGTTTCCGGACGTCTCCTAGATAAATCTGTAAAGCTGGGTCCACGTATCGTGTGTACGCAAAAATACTACGATCATTTGCGTCTACACTAACCATCATGATACGCGATACCAGATACGGCAAAATGATACAAGTGTGAACCAGCTTAATGTTTTCTGTTATCTGGCTAAACAGTAACTTTTCTTCCATAAATGAATATGCAGTTATAAAGTTTAGATCATACTTTATCCAAAAATTATAAATAGTGTATACCTATCTCTAGTGTTTTATTTCTTAAACAGAACATCAAATCGCTCTGAATATCGCTATAAAATATGCGCCGTTATGACATTGGCTTTATTTGCTCTCGGGAGCTCGCAAAGAGAGGTACGAGTATGTCGCTCCGTGCTGACAATATTTTCAAAAATGAGAGACCTAGAGGTGGCTTAGTAGCCCCTTGTATAGTTGGGATACTTCGGTATGCCTATTTATTAAGATAACGTGTAAATGTACATATTATCGCGCGTTATTGTGCAAAAGTCGTATCTCGCGCATATTTAAATTTTGAACATATACCGGATTATTTTCCATATTATAGACGTATACATTTATACCGTAGGTTTAGCGCCAAATGGTGGCCATATACGTGCGGGGATATCAGCCAGATCTGCCAATAATGGGAAAGTCTGGCGTATGTCCCGCTGACAAACTCACTATGGAGAGACCGAACGTATGTATATGGGCCAGCATTATGGCGTCACAGACGACAGAGCAACATAGACCTTAATATACACTCATAAAGTTCAACTTCGGTAACGTGGCGTTTAAACATTGCGTCGAAAATAATAAAAGCGACTCACCTTCTGAATTTGCAGGCTGGCTCCTCTGGATCGTTATTATCCAGAAAATCATATTCTCCGGTTTCTTTTGTATAAGCCCAAACCCGTCCGTCCGTGGCATCCCAATCCTCTAGGCTCCAGTCTGATCCGCCCTCATCATGAGTCTCAACAGTGACCTCGGGGTTGGTCTCTACCGTGTTGTTCTCAACGGGTTTAGACACAGATGCCTCGTCGCTACTCATATTAAGCACTTGTAATAACTTATTAGCGAGATAGTCCAGCTCGTCACTGGGGTCACCTGCGATCATTAAGAAATTTCACGATTATTAGCAGTGCACACCGATTTATCTTGTAGTTAAACCTCAAAAAATATGACTGGATCACAGGGAGAAACAAGTTAGGTCCACGGAAGAATAACTAAAGCATGGAAGTAGTAAAAAAACTGTCAAATGACAACAGTTTGCAGCGGCCTTGAATTTGGCAGTGGGTTTCGCAAATGTCTAACCTAATAACGTGCCTCTTACGACATTTGAAAAATCCACTATCAAAATATGCGACGAAGTTGAAATGCATTGATACCGACTTCCAAATTACAACGATGTATTTAATTTGGCCGCTTGGACGAATTGCATCAAAAGAGATCAGCAAAACTGTTGTGAATCTACAGAATCGGAGAAATAACAAACATATATACATCTCTTTTTGACACTTCCTTTACTTGGTGAGGAAGTGAAGGACGGGTTTATGACTTTGATGTTCTTAATTTTGACGGGGGGCTTGGTTAGGACCGCCACCGGGGTGGTAGATGGAATGGGGGCTACCGTATCATCGCTAACCAGGCGGCGCCACTCATGCGTGGGTCCTGTGTAAGTATGAGAGAATAGTCAAAGTGACGTTTGAAATGTTCCCGCAGGACCCACGTTCCACTAGCGCCCCTAGCGCCTAGCGGAAAATCGACTCGCGGTTATCCTCTTTCGTACGCCTGGCATCGAAGAAGGTAGTTCTGATTTTCGTATAATTATGTTCTGAGTGATGATGGTTATGACAGATCCAAGTTTTTAATCTCGAGAATCGTCCGGATCATTGGAAAATTTAATAAGAAGTTTGTAGGGATGGCGTAAAATTTTAGGTGAGAGACTATTTTTTGCAACTTATTTAAATACAAGAAAAGAGTTTTCAGGGTTTTGGAAATATTCATCCCTGAATTAAATGGGGATGCAAAATTGACATAAAACCGACTTAAGTGGTAAAAACTGATCAAAACTCGAAAATGTCATGGTTTTTCAAATGCAAGACCACTTCCCTTTTATGTTACCATTGCCATGTATTACCTAATGTTTCATTTCAGAATAAAAACAAATAAAAATAGGGTACAATGTCACTATTTAATTTTCGGCCGCTCAACTTCAATAAAACGGCCTCTTTAGCCTAGTTAGTAGTGACCCTACCTATGAAACTGGAGGTCCCGGGTTCGAATCCTGGTCAGGGCATTTATTTGTGTGTTTATCACGGATATTTGTTCCTGAGTTACGGACGTTTTCTATGCTAGATGTAAGATGAAGAGCATCAAAGTTCCGAGGTGACGTATAACGTATAACTTCAATGCACTGTATTTCCGCCATTTTTAATTTTTAATATGACGAACGTATATATATATATATATATATATATATATATATATATATATACGTCTCAAATATTTTTTTTATAATCTAACAGACGGACTAATCGGATCGGACTAACGGACTAATTAGATTTTTTGTCTCTTGTCTAGCCTATACTCATAACGCCTAATAAAAATACTCAGGCTGTATGAAACAAAATATATGCTTCTTCTTACTAGAATGCACAACTTTAAGCCGCCATCCTGTTACGATCCGCCGCTTAGTGATCGTCCGGAGTGTGTAAACGTGCTATGTGCCATTTTGTGAAGGTCAGGATTTTGTGGCAAATTCGTCGATTTTCAATCTTATCCCGTAATATTTAAAAGTAGATGAGATTGTACGCATTAAATATTTTAATCTCATCAATCCTTCCATCTTAACCCGTCTACTTTTTAGATAATTATTTTTATTTATTATTTTTATATATTAGAATACGTAGCCGAGTTTTTCTTTTTAGTTTTATAGCACAAAAATATAGTCCTTACCCATGTCTTCTAATTTAGACAACTGAAAGGAATCAAATACTTTATTTTATTTTACAAGGTTTTCAATACAACACTATCTATCTCATCAAAAAACCATTCAATCTTCTCCCACCTTACCTTACTTACATTTACTAAAAATAATCATAAATAGTATTTGTGTTGAGGTACGGACCCAAACCCTTCCCTTTGGGCAGTGTTTCATTATTTCAGCCAGAATTTAATATTATTTTCGATGTCGAGGCTTAAATTTTAATTCATTGGGTATTTATATACACTGTCACAAATACGGTTGCAATCACTGAAACAGCATTCAGTCGCATATCATTTCGTTTTGTCAAACAGGATGCATGATTGCCCCAAATTAATCCTCTTTAGTTCGATATGTAAAAGCCTTCGTTTAATTAAATCGATGAAATGGAATTATTTTAATGGGATTATGAAAATGTCGTTCTATCAAAGAGTGTTGAGTACCTACAAGCTTCATACAATCGTACATTATTATTGTTTAAAGATAATACTAACCGGGTGTTTTTATTTTATGGTAGAAAAATATTTTAACTTTTATTGAATCAGGCGTTACTTTGCGGAATTATATATTAATAACGAAAATAATGTTACTTTGCTATTCCGCCATACGTGCTATTGCGAGTCTATTTTCCGCTAGGGGCGCTAGTGGAACGTGGAACATTTCAAACGTCACTTTGACAATTCTCTCATACTGACACAGGACCCGCGCATGAGTGGCGCCGCCTGGTGAGCGACAATACGGTAGCTCTCAACTTGTAACAACCCGTTATACCTACTTGCGTGTTTTTTGGATGCAATTAATGTTGTCACACTCCCGCCGCAAAAAATAAATACCACCAATAATACAAAACTCAAAAAATAGGAGAAAAAAGTGTTTTAATATTTTCATACATTTTACAAACTTTCCATTGCGCTACCGCTATACTAAATTTGTCAAATATTAGTGGCAAAATGGAACACAAATATTGGTAGACTTTTTTTTCTCCTACTAGGTTTGAAATAGCTCGCGACTTTGAATAGAAAACAAATATAAAATTCCAACTTAAGGATGACTGACAGTAGTCCGTTCCGTTCCGTTCCGATACGGGACGATCTGTCAGTTTCTATACAAAAAGTCACGTGACGTCCGAGGGCTCCGAGCCTCACGTGATACTTTCTATAGAAACCGACAGATCGTCCCGTATCGGATCGGCACGGAACGGACTACTGTGAGCCATCCTTTAGCAAATAAAAAAAAATTCTGTACCAAAACATTAAAATGCCCAAATACGTAAATGGTGTGTTTATTTTATCTGCTTGTACCAACCCTGCCAGTATAGGTATAATTTTTGCGCGCTCTGTAGAAGCTTACACACTTAGAATCCGTCTATGATGAGTGTCCTATGTGCTTACCATGAGTTGCATTCGATTGTGACTGCAGCATTCGACAGTATGTCCGTCTCGCTCCTGCAGTAGGAGCGAGACGGACATACTGTCGAATGCGGCAGTCGCAATCGAATGCAACTCATGGTACGCACAATAGATTTTACTAGCACGGACTGTAACGTTTGTTTTTTGTATATACTACGACCGTGACAAACAAGCATACGGCCCGCCTGATGGTAAGCGGTCACCGTAGCCTATGGACGCCTGCAACTCCAGGGGTGGAATGCGCGTTGCCGACCCTTTAAAAAAAAGGAGGATTCGCTGTGTTGACAGCTAAAGGGGCAAGCTTTGCTCCGTGGGTCCGCAGCTGTGAACACCGTGAATCCTTTTGAGCTCTGGCGACCTTACTCACCAACAGAAACACAACACTATGAGTAGGGTATAGTGTTATTAAACTGCGGTTTTCTGTAAAGTGGAGGTACTTCTCCAGATGGGCTCTGGCTCTGCTCCAGATTTGAGCGAGACGACTTTCGTTGTGCTGTGCCCTACCACACTAAACTATTTGCATTTGCTGTGCCCATACCTCTCTTGTTACAGTACGTGTGAGTTAACGTCACAATTTCATGCAAGTTTGATGTTTAAAAGAACACTTGAAAGTTAGACTCTATTCGTAAAAAAATTAATAGACGTTGCAGTTACTGTTTTTCCCGTTACTAACTACGGCAAATGTGAAACACAGAGATAACATCAAACAATCAATTAGCTAAACTGTGTTCTGTGTTTGATGTGTGCTTGTCATGGGACGATCTGTCAGTTTCTATGGAAAATGTTACGCGACATCATCATCTATACATATTAATATACTTAGACCGGGTTACTCACGTCTATAAAGTCGAAAATAGCTCGACATGTTTCGGGACGGTCCGCGCCCCATAATCATGAGTGAGAAGCGCTTGCCGCGATTGCTCTGCGCACACCGACCCGACCCGTCCCGAACCATCCCGAAACATGTCGAGCTATTTTCGACTTTATAGACGTGAGTAACCCGGTCTAAGTATATTAATATGTCTAATACTCACGGGAGTTTTCCATCATCTATACATTACAAAAAGCGTATTATTAACTTACAGAAAATGTGAAAAGTGTCGACTAACCAGTTTGTCATCTTTCATTTTTGTGTTTGGGTTCTACGGGCGTCTTTCTTGGCTTCTCCGCCCCTTTTATATATTTGTTGCAATGTGGCCAACCGCTAAATACAATAAGCTTTTGAGGCTGTTGATGTTGATCTCAGACTTATATAAAAGTAAATACATATGTAGGTTTTATTTAATTGAAAATAAGAGCATACTTGGTAATTTATTTAAAAACAAGCATTACATAAAGACAAGAAGAAAAAATACAATTAATACTAAAATTAAAACTAAACCTACAAATAAAAAACTGGCTCCAACTCCAACTTATATGGCATGTTTGTGTGTTTGCACGTTTTATTGAAAGGGTTTCTGGGGAAGACCAGCGTCAAAGTACGCAAAAGGTACCTTGAAATCAAGCTGAGTAGAAACCTTTTCGGTGACGCTATTGTTCTAACCGTATTGTCTAAAAGTGCTATAATTATTTTTGTACACTGAAGCGTCCCGAATAAACGTTTTTCTTTCTCTCTTTCTTTCTTACATCCGACGGCTCTTAGTAATCACGTGATTCTTTCTAAGAAATCGACAGATCGTCCCGTCCCGTCCCGTCCCGTCTAGTGTGAGTTATCCTTAAGAATGAATATTATACTGATAGTTACAATACTGATTTTGTATATTATTCATTGCAATTGGGAAAATTTGTGTGCAAATGTGGATTCCAGTTTCGGATAATACCAACATTATTGGAGATGATGAGGGATGTTGTAATTCGGCACCTGCGATATTTTTTAAAGTCATAAAAGCGTGATTTTAGAAGTAGTTTATGCAACAGTGATATACCTAATAAGGGTTCTTAAAACTTGAAAGTCGCCGTTTTGTAATAATATACCCGAGAGTTTTAAGAACCAATTATGAGCTGTTGCATACGCTAGTTTCTCTTCGACAGCTAAAATAGCAAAGCAAAATCTAGAAACGTGGCAGAATAGGGAAGATGTTGTGCCGACTATAGAGATTAAAAAAAAACAACAACAGTGCTCATATATTGTATGAAAATCCATAGGAGCAGTGTTCTTATGGAATACCATAGACAACGTTATAATGTACCTATACTTTTTTAATATCGCTGTCAGTCATCTAATGGACAGATAGAAGTGCTGGAGTAGAAAAAAGTGATCTAGTAGACCGTTACTATGGAAAATATAGTGATAAGAAACAGATTCACCCTTATGTTGATTTTATTTTGAAGAAGTTTTTGTTGCTGTTGTGAATGAATGAAAAAGGTTTGACTATGATTTTTTTATTTGACGAACAACTTTAATATTTAAGTATATTATCACAATGTTACGTGGTCGTGTTCTTTGATCAACGGGTCGGACTTCCGGTTGATACTCAAGATGGCGAGGGAGTCTCTGGAATTGCTTTTTTAAAATAAAAAGATAATAATAACAGACACATAGTTAAACAATGTTTTGTTCCTTTTTAAAAAACGCAAATGTCAAACTGACAGATAAGGATAAACAAACAAATTAGTTAACGGAAGTTTCATGAGCATTTATGAATAACGGCATTAGTAATTTCGCTGTCAACTGAACGCTGTGAGTGAACTTCCTAACAATGCAAACACACCGCCATATTGATCGCAATAACCTAACTTTTAAGTTTCTATTTTTTTTATTTTATAAATCAATACATTTATTAATTTTATATACCCACATGTCATTAGCCCTCAATAATGCGTTCGAAAATCGCATATAAAGGCCCCCATAATAATAAACTTTTTTGTTACAACAAATTTCTTATCTGTGAAAATGTAATAATAGCTAAATTATATTATCGTTTTCGATAATATTATTTTTGTTCAAATTTCGAACACATCTGACACAAGAAAATTTGATTTGACCTCTATTCTAATATCAGTCGATATGACGTTTAGTTTGAAACGAATTGTCAATTGCATACAATGACGCACGCAAGTCGCACGTTATTTTGATATCGAACGATATGACAATTGGCGCCAACTCTAGTTTGTCTCTGAATTTAAAAAATATAAATGTCAAAACTTGAATGTCAGAAAAGTTTTAATTCCTGAAAGTCGCAATGGCGGTCGATATATATGCGCTTTGAATGCATCATGGAGAGTCATGATATGTGTGTATATAAAGCAGTGTATGTAATTGTAAATAATTAGGCATTAAAACACTCGTGTGATGTTACTATGAAACTCGGCTGACGCCTCGTTTCATAAACCCACCCTCGAGTTTTAATGCCTTTCATTATATACAATCACATAAACTACTATTAATACACAGGTACATAATAGGTCTTATAATAAAAATTCTAAGTTTCTAATTGAATCGCTAAGATTAACTTATTTATCTTATGTTTTTTATGTTACGATAATACGATTTCATTAGTGAATGGTCTCAGTGGTGTTTGATGAGGTAGTGTGAATACAAGGAGAAACAGTGACAAAACATGTGACGCCTTTTGTTTACATTGTTAGGAAGTTCCAGTGACGGTCATTTTACAAATACAATCTGAAGCGGGCTATAACCATGTAATTTATAAGTTTGTTTTATTGATCACCCGATATTTCGGCACTGTTGCAAGCGCCATGTTCACGAAGTAACTCTTGTAAGCTTGATCCAACCACAAGTTTGTAGCGAGAGCCTCTCGAGATGTTGGTCGAGACTCTTCGCTATAAGACCGTTCGCCAAACCAACTATCGATACAATGATCGCCGAATCAACCTCCCACATGGCGGTTACCTTGGTATGTACCTCAAGTCTTGTCATTCATTCCAGCAATGTCAGTCATTGCTGGGCTTGTCCTTTAACATATTATTATTATTTACGACATGATATTTTTTTTCTGTCCAAGTTTTATTTTTATATTTTATGTGAACTTTATGTTATCTTTACTCAGAACTCGAGCTGTTTCGCAAAAGGAGAAAAAAGTGTCCAGAAATTTCTATAGGTATATTTTTGTTATTTTGTTTTGTTACAAACTAACGCAGTAGGCGAAATCCTTAAATACAATTTTTATCTCGTAGTAGGTTAGCTCGTGGTTTTGAGTACAAATATTACAAAATATCCATACCTATAAAAAAAATACAAAATATATCGATATAAAAAAAATTATCAAAAAACTCATAGTTAAATTTGTGACGAATTAAAACAAAAATGCTATTGGAAACCGTTCTCTTTTTTTTTATTGAGCTCTTTTTTTTGACATATTAAGGGTGTTACTTAAATTTGTAATACAACAATGCTGCTAGATATCGGGTCACAACAATTTAGTGTGTTTTCTGTAGCTTGCTAATATGAATAATCATATCATATCATAGCATAATATAATAAGTACATCTTAAAATGCCATAATAAGTGAATTAGAACATTTAGAACTCGTTAACTGATGACCTAAATTGGTGACTGACCTTGTTTCTCAAAGTCAATCTTAAACTATTGTATCTATTTACTTATTTATTATATTAATTTACGTTTATATAAAGAAAGCATTTATTTTCGAAATATATAAATATAAATTATTATTTATTAATGTTTATAATTTGTCGTCTAAGGTTACGCTATTTATTATATTTTAGTAAAAAAAAAAACCAAATCCAGGGTGCCACCAGCCCCGGGGCAGGGCCCAAGCACCCGTTGATTCAGGCCGCAGACGACATAACCAGTTAGTAAAGCGGCACAGAGGATAAAACTTTGAAAAGGAAATTCAGATATTTACGAAGAAAACTATGAAACATACATACATACATACAAATTTATAAACCGGTTCTTCTTGTTACCGGTTATTATTATGACATAGATAGTATATTTCTCAAACCATTCATAAATTGTTACACCTCAAATTGTATCAAAGTATGACATGCAAAGTTTCAATTGGCCCAGTGGATGACTATGGAAAAATTTAATCGGTGTCCCAGTGTATGACAGACAGAGCGTTACATTAAGTTTTCAGAGATGATTTTTGAATTTCAGAAATACCTTTTAAAGATGACTTACACTAGCACGGGACGGGACGGGACGGGGCGGGAAAATCTGTCAATTTCTATGGCAAGAATCACGTGATAGCTCGGAGCCCTCTGATGTCACGTAACGCTCTCTATAGAAATTGACAGATTTTCCCGTCCCGCATGTCCCGTCCCTTCCCGCCCCCGCCCGGCCCCGCCCCGTCCCGCCCCGTCCCGCCCCGTCCCGCCCGGCCCCGCCCCGTCCCGCCCGGCCCCGCCCCGTCCCGCCCGGCCCCGCCCCGTCCCGTCCCGCCCGGCCCCGCCCCGTCCCGTCCCGCCCGGCCCCGCCCCGTCGCTTCCCGTCCCGGCCCGCCCGACCCGTCCCATCCTGTTCTAGTGTGAGTCATCCTTTACCGTTCTGCCCAAGAAGCTCAAAATCGTTAAGTTCCAAAAAATCATAACATGCAAAATCATAACATGGATGTCATCCCTAATACACGCTATAATTTTGTCCCTGTGTAATACCTCCGAAATACTAACATATACAAATTAATCAACTTTAAATACACTAAATCCATTGTTTAATAATTAAACATAAGTTCTAAATCTAATAAACGCTTATCAATAACGAGTTAAATCCTATTTTTCTCTTTACTTATACAATACAATGCACAGTCTTAACAGATTTGCTAAGCCCGCCGGCGCCAAACAGACTCGAAGCACCTGATCACAAAAGCTATGTCACAAATACTCAATGAATCGACTAAAACTTTACTACAAACAATAAAAAATGACATTAACAGTCAAAATGTCATTCACTGGGTCACTGTCATCCACTGGGCCTACCTTAGGACTGTTATCATTATTAAATGAAATCCATGGCATTCGAAAATAAACCATTGCAAAAGCAATCCATTCCGCCCAAACACCGTTTTCCGAAAGGCTAAGTTGACGTTTTAAAAAAGTAGTTTAAAAAAGTGCATGACTTTGTGTTGAGTCAACCTAGTTCTTGACCTCGATAAAATCAAACCGGCAAACTCGAAGAAATGCAACAGGCTACCTCTCTTTACTAACAACACTTTTACAGCCTAAACTCTCGTCCACCATCCCTTGATATCTACTCAAAGCAAATGTACCAGGCCGGGGAGCAAAATATACCAGACACCGAAGCTTGGCTGTAGTTTATGAATAACCGCCCTGTTGCCATGCGCGGTGACCTTGACTTTGAGGCATGCGCGGTGCATCCGTGCGCTCCTCGCGACCTTGAAAGCTATGCGCTTTTCAAGGTCACCGATATATTGGCTAGACAACTGGGTTATTTTATTATTATCTTAAACTCGGAAACGACCACTTTAATCTCCTTTAATGCACGCAAGCGCATTAGTTTATTTTTAATAAGTTGTATCAGTATAAATTGAATAAGAAATGGTAAAAACATATTTATATTAATTTTACAGTCGTTTAATTAACTTTTTCACTCCTGGATAAATTCAAGGTGAATATTTTCTATAATGATTTAAAAAAATCAAAATAGCGGGGATTAATCAATAAGTAAAATGAGAATTTACAAAAAAAAAAATATGACTTACCTTTAGCAAGATGCTGCTGAGTTCGTTTTCATTCGCCGACGGCTTCTGAAACCTAAAATAAATAAATAAACGCTTAAAGATTTTTAGACAAAATTTGCTAGAAATTAAATACGCGATAATTGTGATCTACTTTTCTAATATGACGTTTAATTTAATATTCAAAGTTAATCACTCACGCTAACTTCTCCGCCGTGATATAATTCAATAAATTTTCAAAATGGCCGAATGTAAATATCAATATACTCTGACACTATTTAACACGTTCCACCTGCGTCAAAGCCCGAGCCACTGTGCCGCCCGGTAGAAACTTTAAAAATAAGACAATTCTAGAATATAGGCGGAATTTCCAGGAATCTAGAAATCCCTCCCACTTTGACATGTCCAAATTACAAAATGTCATTAAGACACGAAATAGTGATGTCGCATACGTCCTTTTTAAAATGCATATTATGTATAAAGGTAAGCGGCGTCCCTGTTGCACCTGATAAATTCCGGCAATGGGTAAATAGGCCAGAGATAGTGTTTGTTTATATGCAGCCCTAGACCTTGAGGTTCGTGGCAAGGCCGGTGTGCGTCGTTGGTCAGGATCGGGACCGCCCCTTGCACCAGCGGGTTACAAGCAACGCTGGCTCCCGGCATTCCACCGGCAATCGTCATTCGAGAAGCGGCTCTCTGAAGAGCAACATCTGTATCCCGAACTCAGCCGAATGATCAGGTAACGCTTTAGATTATATATTCTGAATTTATTGTGTACTGTAAAAAATTTAAACGTTTAAACTATTTTTTTTTAAATAATATTTTGAATTAAAAATATTTTTCCGATTTTTTCCGATTTTAATATCTTTACTAGAAAATTGTGCATTGCAAGCGAAGAAACTTTTCATTTGTACTAACTTCGCCTCAAGCGAATTTATATGCTCTCGCGAATTTCCGTGGTTTTTTTTAATACATTGTATCATTGAAATATTTAAAAATAATTACTCATCCCATTTAACTTAAAAAAACAAATATACAAGTTAGAGTTTCCTGTTACTTAATTTATTCATTAATTCTTTTCAGGCATTGCCTAAATTACTAGAGTCAAATTATAGTTATTTTTACCATTAAAAGCATAATAATGTTTGAACATTATTTCAGCAAATTGATAGGTATTAAATCTAATTATTTCTCTATTCCACGCTACCAAATATTACTAGAAAATTTATTACTTTTCCATTTACTTAAAACAAATCTTTTAATTCTTCAATCGAATTAGTAGGATGTTTTATTACAGAAAAATAAGGTTTTTTTGGGTGTATATATTTTTTAAATGCCGTCGGCTATAGTGTTTGTCCTGTTGACCTACTTAAATATCGGTTGGCGGCGGTGCGTCCGACGAACCCAATCCGATTGTCACCTGTTTACCTAATTTTCAGCTAATAAGTGCATTTATTAGGTTCTCTGAGAAAAAAAAATACCTCGAGATTCTTGACGATTTTTTGACGCAATTTTTTTTATTAGTGTTTAATAAAATATTTGTAATTAAGACACTATTTTCAAATATAAAAGGTCCCATTTGAACGCCTGGTGCCTAGAAACGCGCAGCGTTAGTGCAAGTTAAGTGCAACTTCTTAATCTCAAGAATTCTTATTTGTTCTTGTTTTTAGTACAAAGTACCACTTTCTCGGCTGTTAGTACGGTTCATTTCTAGATTAATCTTTACTGTATTAGCGCCTCCACATGGTACCTTCTAGTGCAATCAGTCACATTATAAAATTTTACTGCGCTCTTAAAGCTTTAAAAGTGGCATTTTTAATACCGCATCGATGACAAAGAAGCATACGCCCGGATTAATAAGCGGCTAGCGTAGCTCATGGACGCCAGCAGCTACAACAGTTTTATTCTGCGTGTTGCTGACCCACAAGCAGTCTACGAAGACTTTGAAGAATGAAAATTCCCTTGGGAAAACTTCGGCGGCCGGAGGAGGGGGTGTCAGAGGGGGTGGGCCGGAAAACCAGTGTAGTGGGACCCCCTTCGACACATGAAAAGCGGTTCATATGTTGTTTAGTATATACTTGATTGTAAATAAAATGTTTTTATTGGCCAAAATAAATCATACAATGCGACAATATCTTTTATTTAACACCAGATATGAGAAATAAATAAATTAAAAAAACCCTTCGTTTTATTCGGTATCCCCCTGATACCACTCCATATTACCCACCTAAACATACAAAAAAGAGTACCAACATAAAAGGCGGTCTTATCACAAAATAACGATTTCTTCTAGGCAAATTTGGGATGCCTAATGGAGATCTGAAAAAACAACATAAAAAATAAAATAGCTATACGAGTACCTAATAAAATACATTAATAAAAATAGCTAAAGTTTAATAAGTTTTTTTATGTACCTTTTAAGTACAGAATAAACTTGATAATATAAAATAGCTAAATAATAAATATGACTTTAGTAGACACATAATTGGGTTAAATAAAGACTTACAAATACCATGTAAGAACGATCTCTTTCACTCAACCTTCATTAATGAAGATAAAAAACATACCACTGAGATGATGTACAGAAAATTTAAATTAAATATACTTTCAGGGTATACTTACAATCACACGAATAAAAATAACTGAATAATAATTATATACCAGTACAACTATAGTAAACATAGTATTGGGTTAGAAAAAGGTGGTATTGTCACTAAATAACGATGTAATCCAGACAACCATTCTGCAATGGGATTGGCAGAAAAACAACACTCGCCTGAAGATGAAGCGTAGAAATTAAAAATAAATAAAATAGGCGTAATATTCACAAATAAATATGACTAAGTAATCAATTTATAACGGTGTCTTGCTATTTTATCAAAAAATGTTTCTCAAAATTTCACTTCCAAAGAATAATTTCGCTAAATTTCATTTCTTAAGAATAAAACGCAATAGTTTAATTTCCCAAATTACTTTTAGCAATATATTCATTTGGCCAAATTATCATTTGGCATAATTTCATTTTGTCAAGTTTTATAAAGCAAATATTTTATTTTGTCTAATTATATTTAAAAAAAAAAAACTATTTGTCATTTAGTACATTCACACAAATTTAAGAATATAATGCAATAGTTTAATTTCCCAAATCAACGTTTAGCAAAATTACATTTCGAAATATAGAGTCAAACCACGTTATCTTTTCTCAGCAAATGAACTGTCAAACGTTAAAGTTTTATTTTGAACGTCAAACTTCTATGAAATTATTACGTTTACTTAACACTTTTACAGTCTGTTCTATCAAAATCTAGGAAACTTAGCGTGTACAGACTCTATTCATTTGGTCAAATTATCATTTGGCATGATTTCATTTTGTCAAGTTTTTCTAAAGCAAATGTTTTATTTTGTCTAATTTTATATTATTAAGAAAAAATCTAATTCTAATTTGAAACATTCAGAAAAATACTATTTTGAAAATTATAATTTATTTTTACTGATACTTAGCGCTCCTTGGACCTCCCGCATAAGAGGCCACTTCTCCATACAAATGTTGTAAACTGTTTCCTCTTTGGTTTTAGCAATGATTTTTTCAAAACAGAATAATATTGTTATTATCTGTGTCGGACTGTTTTGATATTTTTGTTTAAAAAAAAATATATGAAAAAAACAAATATCAAAAAAGCAAACCAGTCTGACACAGATATTGATAATATAATACTGGTTTGAAAAAATAATGGCTCTAACTTGAAAAACCAAGAAAGACACTATTGAGTATGTTTTTATACAGTACTGACTTCTCCTAACTCCAGGTTAGAAGGCTAACCCGGCGTTGATTGTCAAATTCCATCCATACTAATATTATAAATGGGAAAACGTGTTGTCTCTATTTGTCCGTCTTTCTCGGCAAAACGGAGTGACGAATTGACGTGATTTTTTTAGTGGAGATAGTTGAAGGGATGGAGAGGGACATACGCTACTTTATAGCTCTAACGCGAGCGAAGCCGCGGGAAAAAGCTAGTATGAAATAAACGTTTAACTCCAGGTCAGTTGGCTGATTCTGGGAATTCCAGTGTAGTCAACTACAAAGGATTCCTAGAATAAACGAATCCATTTGATACTCAATTGGGATGTCAATCGAATGCTATGCAAACTATTGGAAAACGTATGTTGAATATCGATTCACTATAGGTAGAGTTCGTCTATGGTAAGTTTCCATATTTTGATAGCCAAACTGTGAAAGTGTTAAGACGTCATGATTTTATAGAAGTTTGACGTTTAAAATAACACTTTAAACTATGACAGTTAATTTATTAAGCAGAGAAAACGTAGTTTGAATACTTTGAATGTAGCACGAAAAATGTGTGGATCCGTCATTAATTTCCGAAACATTCCGCGACCGTTTTCGTATTTATACATAACGATATATTATTTGTCTATTTGTCGATAATTTATTACTCTTCATGAATAAGATAAACACAAAAGATTTTCAGGTGACAGAGTTAAGATAGGTGTGACGAGTAAATAAAGGAACGTGTTAGGTCAACCGTGGACTAACAACGCGCGAAAACATACTTATTTGTGTTATAATATGCTTATAGAATAATTCCACTACCTGGAATGTAGAGTTTTGGGAACAGTAGATATGTAATGCCGAACGATACAATTGACCAAATTTTATTTAGGTTAATGTTTGACCAGTAATATTATTTGGTAAACAATTTCTTGGTAAAAAGGTTTTGCGAGCTGTATAATTGATAATTTGGGAAATATTATTTGGGATGCGATATTCTGGGAAATATTTTTTGGACAAACATTAGTAAACCATTTATAACACCAACTGAAACCTAAGCATAGACAATTAAAATAAAATTAAACACAAATAATAATGACGAAATAAAAACACGATGATCTTTACCCGATGATCTTTGATCTTAACCGGTAATCAGGTATCATTTTTTTCTACTCTAGCACTTCTATCTGTCAATTAGATGACTGACAGTGTTTTTTTTTTTTTATATAAGTATAGATATTACATCTTACGTATTATACATTTATATTCTCGCCAAACTGCTACGTTTGATGGCGAGATGCGCTCAGTTTTTATACAACTTAAACTATTAAACTCTAATTAAATGAAATAAAGCAACACATCTTAAAAATACATGGTACTATATATATATATATTAACTTATCATGACTATGCACATACACATAACTATATTATGTGTATTTGCACAGTCATGACAAGCCTAGAAGATATTCCTTGACTCTGGTTTTGAGCATCGATTTACTTAATTTGGGACTTTGCCTCAATACACTAATTTTATTAAATATTTTTGGTACTAGGTACTTTGAAGTTCTTTTGCCATAATATAAAGAGTATAAAAAGAAAAGAAAAGGAAAAGGAAAGAGATTAAAAGAGTATAAATTATAACTTTGTCTATGGTATTCCACTGGTTCTATGGATTTTCATACAATAGATGAGCACTGTTTTTTTTTAAATTTCTATAGTAGGCATGACATCTTCCAGGTTCTGCCACCTCTAGATTTTGCTTTTTACGGAATTTTTGCGGTCGTTGAAAACTAGCGTATGCAACAGCTCATAATTGGTTCTTAAAGCTTGATATAATAAGTTATATCACCACTGATATGGCACGAAGTTATGTTTTTATCATACCTTATTCGTACAGAGTACCCTAAATAAGGTGATAAAAAAGTTACTTCTTCTTATGTAAGTGCTGTATAAATGTGATCACTTAGACTTGGGACTTTTGGGTGATCTCGCTGTGATTCTAGAAAGAATCCACGGAGTCACCATTATGTCATCATTTTTTTTCGAAGTCAAAGTCAAAGTCTAAATATTGGGTGGCTTCCTCGCACATCGTATCAGCATTGCGATACAACGAGGAAATGCCGCCAGCATCCTAGGTACAATGCCTCAAGTAGGTAGTTAGGTAAGTTACACTTACTATATATATATTTCGAAAATAAATGTTTTGTATTAATGACCAATTAAGAGAAAAAAACATTAAGTACCTAAATCACGTAAAACTATTATTTTATGATTATATCAGAAATTATGTCAATGCAAATATCGTCATTTTACCCAAGTTTTATTTTTTGTTTGTAAAATAGATGTCAGTAGTCTGTCACAAAACAAGCTGTGAAAGTGTGAACTGTGACGTGTGTGAAATGGATTTTTCATAAAATATATTGCAGTCCTAATAACGTGTTTATTACTGTACCGTGTTTACACTTTCACTTTGACTTCGAAAAAAACTGTTAACATAATGGTGACTCCATGGATTCTAGAACTACAGCGAGCACCCAAACGTCCCAAGCTTATGAGCACCATCGATTATTGAATTAGATAAAATGTTTCCTGATAGGATCTTCATTGTATGTATTTTTTATTATAATTTAATTTGAAACAGACATGGTTTTATTCAAAAACGCATATCAAACACAGTTCAGTTCAGCTAAACGATTCTTTGTCCTTATTGACGACCGGTTGGCGTAGTTGGTAGTGACCCTGCCTGCTAAGCCGATGGTCCTGGGTTCGAATCCCAGTAAGGGCATTTGTTTGTGTGATGAACACACATATTTGTTCCTGAGTCATGGATGTTTTCTATGTATATATATATTACATATAATTATCGTTGTCTGAGTACCTGTAACACAAGCCTTCTGGAGCTTACTGCGGGACTTCGTCAATTTGTGTAAGAATGTCGTATAATATTTATTTATTTATCTGTCAGATTGACATTGGCTTTTGATAGAAGAGGAGCAAAACTTTTATGAATAGGATGGACAATGTTTTGCTGGCCTACTGAGTCACCTACAATCGCCTATTAAACGTGTCTATAAAATAATCTTAAACTTCTACCGACATCTGGACCATCAATAAACTACACTCAGCTTAATAAATATGTACACACCTATATTCAATTCTGAACTTTCTCCCCCAATAATAAGGTCTGTAATGTATACATATTTATACTGACAGTACTATATAAATCAAATTAAAACTTTATAACTTCTCACTAGTTTGATATGTCATGTAATTTGTGACTTTGAGCCAATGTACGTAAAGTTGAATATTGAATAGAAAGTTTGGAAATGTTTCAAATAAGATTTTTTAATGATGATATTATGGTGGTTTTTGGGGTTCCGTACACAAAGGGTACAAAGGGTACATTGTGCATCTAGGGAGGTAAGTACAGGATTACTGACGAGAGTCTGTTAGAAGCCCGACGCAGCAGGCGGAGGGCTTTTAATGACTCGAGTTTGTAATCCTCTTACCGACCGTGATGCATACAATGTTTTTCATCACGCTGGTAAGGGAAAAAACAAATATACAAATGAATCTACCTTAGTCTGAAGTGAAATGACGTACGATATTTTATTTTAACATAACTCCCTCGAGAGTTATATTGTACTAAAATCCATAAATCCCGAGGGGACTAAATCGCCCCTAATCGCTCTATACGCCCGCGCGGTATAACACCATTACCGAGCAAGTGTGATGAAAAATTTGTAACTTCTTTCTGATATTAAAAAAAAAGTGTTAAGTAAACATCATAATTGTATAGAAGTTTGACGTTTAAAATAACACTTTCAAGTTTGACAGTTCAACTCAACAAGTTGATAATTGAAAATTTTAAAGTAATTGTTCTTTATAGTCATAGTCATAGTCCTTAATTCATAAATATAATATTACAAAATATTACATGTCAACAAATTACAATTACAAAAATACAGTTATTAAGATTATGTGAAAATTTAATACAATCAGAAAATATATTTAAGTATTGAATTAAACTGATAGATTTAAATTATACATTAGGTAGATATTCATAAAATTAGGCACGATCACACAGCCATCTCTTCAATTTGTTTTTAAACATATTGTTGTTCTCAATGTTTTTAATTTCTGTGGGTAATGCGTTATATATTTTTGGGCCTAAGACAGGCATAGTTTTGGCAGACTTGGTCAGCCTGTAGCTTGTTTGTAACAGTCGCTCTTTGCTTCCCAACCGAGTGCGAGTTAGTCTACTGGTTGTGAAAGTATGTGTGTGTGTGCGTGTGTGGCTATAGTATAAATGAATTGTGAATTGTGAGGGTAGTTTTAGTATTTTAATGTGTGCAAATAAGTGTTTGGCTGGTGAACCCGGTGGTTTTCGCGCTATTAGCCTTCTTTAGAGCCCTTTTAATAATACTGCGACAACAATAAATAATAAGAAATAAATTTAAATTAGGGTGCTTTTACGGGTTGTCCCTTAAGAGGTGGATGAGTGATACTTCAATAGTAGTTTTTCTAGTCCAGCACTTCTATCTGTCAATTAGATGACTGACAGCGATATTTAAAAAGTATTCATTATAACGTTGTCTATGGTATTCCATAAGAACACTGCTCCTATGGATTTTCATACAATATATTAGCACTGTTGTTGTGTTTTTTTAATTTCTATAGTGGGCACAACATATTCCCTATTCTGCCACGTTTCTATATTTTGGTTTTTACGCTATTTTTGCATAATTGGTTCTTAAAACTCTCGGGTCTATTACTCGGCTTCGCCTCGTTTTGTAACGGCGACCCTCAAGTTATAAGAACCCTTATTATATCACTGTTGCATAAACTACTATTATGCAACAGTGATATAATAAGGGTTAAATTCTCGGGTCTATTATTACAAAACGAGACGAAGTCATACGCTACATACATAGCATGTCATAGGCATACGCTAGTTTTTCTACGAAAGCTAAAATAGCGTAAAAAGCAAAATCTTAAGTGGCAGAATAGGAAAGGTGTGCCCATTATATAAATTAAAAAAAAAAACAACAACAGTGGTCATATATTGTATGAAAATCCATTGGAGCAGTGTTCTTATGGAATACCATAGACAACGTTATAATGTATACTTTTGTATATATGATATTGAATATCGCTGTCAGTCATCTAATTGACAGATAGAAGTGCTGGAGTAGAAAAAATGATACCTGATTACCGGTTAAGATCAAAGATCATCGGGTAAAGATCATCGTGTTTTTATTTCGTCATTATTATTTGTGTTTAATTTTATTTTAATTGTCTATGCTTAGGTTTCAGTTGGTGTTATAAATGGTTTACTAATGTTTGTCCAAAAAATATTTCCCAGAATATCGCATCCCAAATAATATTTCCCAAATTATCAATTATACAGCTCGCAAATATTTGTGCTCGAGTAGCTAATGAAGAATTAATCCTGAAACGCGTGTAACCGTTATTGAGTCATTCGGTTGTCCCGGGATCTCTGCCTCCTGAGAAACTATTTTGTTACGTATAGCCATAAACTTAATAAATAGCGAGGCCAATTACCGAACAACGTCGTCGCCCAAGTTGCAATTTGCAATATACTATTTTCTCAAGCATGCAATGAAATGTTGTTATAACGTTCGCTATAATAGGCTTCAAAGTACCACGTTTCAGGCGGGGCAACTGGAGAGACCTGTAATGGAATTTCATACAAAATTGAAGGCCTAGGCCGGGAAGTAATATTTTTTTAATTTATTGCACATAAATGTGTGACACAGCAACATGGCTTTTAGCCATTATAACAGTTTCATTACTATGGTTCATGATGAGATTCTGCCAGTACGCCTATTACAAAAAAAAAAATATTTTGCAGTTTTATTAATATAAGTCGATTCTTAATCGATATCGACATGAACATAACAAATAACACATTATAAATTTAAACATTAGCGGTAAAAGTGTCTGCTCAAACCGTGCCGTTTTGTTTCATGATAACATTCTGCCACTACGCCTATTAATAATAAAAATAAGAAATGATATTTTGAAGTTTTATTTATATAAAATAGCCAATGACATGAACATAAGTAACAACACGTTATTGCAAATTTACTTACACAAATATAGGTACATTTCAAATATTAAATTAAAACGTACTAAAAGCGTCTACTCAAACCGCGTGTGAAAAACGCCTAGGTAGTTTTTTAATAATTTTGGAGGTTAAGTTAAATAACTTTGATTCTTTTTTCTATTTCAATGGTTTTATTATTAATTGTTATTTATAATAATAATGTGGTCGTCGAGTTTTGACGAAGAAATTACTATTTATTGAGCCCCACCAGAATTAAGTGCGAAATGCGAAAGTAAAATTGAATTGGCTCCAAAATAATTGATGGCGCAAATGCCGCAAATGACAAACGAGATGTCGGAAGGCATATGGCTACCCAAAATGCATGCGTGTTTAGTTAATATAACGATAACTGTGTAGACTAAATTGGTTTCTTGTTTAAGTGAAAACTGTGTCTGTCTATCTAAGGATAAGTAGGAATTACAAAAATTTGTAAAGAGGTTATAATTTTCATTGTCACAGAATAACAAGTGCTGTTCGTGTTTGGTACATTTTACATTGCGACATATTTATACATCATGAAATATTTATGGATCATCTGTTTTATCGTTATAGACTATATTTGTGTTGGAATCACCACGAACTAAATAGCAATATTTGTGTTAGATATATTAATTCGTCAAGTTAACTTTAGTTTTTCTAGAAATAAAACTATCATATTTTTGGAGATTTTTTTATTTATTTCATTGCATGTTTGAGAAAAGCACTATACAGTCATGCTTTGCCGTGAAAAGGGCTTTAACGGCTTCGTATGGTTATGCGACCTCGCTAACGCTCAGCTCGTATATACATACTCACCCATTAAGCCCTTCTTTCCCGGCGTCTGCAGTAATGTACTATTATATAATATATGATATATATTTTTTTATTATTAAAAGCTTTAAACCTTTTATTTCCAATAAATTACAATTGATTACGAATACATCGTCACATTAATAACAGGCTTTGTCATTCTTACTTACTAATACTTAACTAATTACAACCCCCCGAATCGTACCCGGCCCAAATGTACCCATCACACTGGCCGCGTTACCGCGCTGAATAGCCAATGAGATCTGTTGGACCAAGTACGACCCGGAACGAGGATCGCCCCCCCTTTCCCTCAGTCGCCGACCCAAATCCCTCACAAATTCCTTGGCCTCCAAAGCCCAAGGTCCCGCAGTCTCCACTGCAACGGGCACAAAGTCGTACATTGGCTCCAAGGCAGAGTACTTGGCGTGTTTCATTTTGGCCGCATACTCCGCGGCTGATCCAGCAGACTTAACGGTGAGACCCAAATGTGAAGGTGCAAACGTACTGACGCACGTTGCACCCCACAAAAGGCACCGACCTTTCTGCCATGGAACCAATGTCAGACCATCAGGCCTTTTGCCATCCGTTCGGCACAACCCAGGAGGTTCCAGAACGCAAGGAACATTGGCCGACACCAAAGCCCGGCGAATAAAAAATATTGATATATTGATTGATTGTTTATGATATAGTGATATATTGATAATAGGCTAGACGAAAAAAAAATCTATTAAGTCCGACTTCTAGCCTAATAAAAAATATTGTACACGTATTTGTCTTTTGTTTGTCAAATCAAAAATGATGAAAATACATTGCGTTCAAGTTCTGCGTAACGTCACTATTAGGTACAATTCTTACCTAGTAGTGACGTCACAAGCCGCAACCCGGAAATTTGATGCTCTTTATCTTCGTCAATTTTAGTTAAATTGAAAAAGGCATAAATACGCGTCTAATCATTTCAGATAATCTAACTGACGGACTAATTAGAATGGCAGTTTTTCAACCCAGTCGTCATCCCTATACGTGACACTGGCAAAATTGTCCAACTCTGATAGACGCCATTTTTTTTTTTTTTTTTTTTTTTTTTTTTTTTTTATACTACGACGGTGACAAACAAGCATACGGCCCGCCTGATGGTAAGCGGCCACCGTAGCCTATGGACGCCTGCAACACCAGGGGTGTTACATGCGCGTTGCCGACCCTTTAAAAAAAAAAGGAGGATTCGCTGTGTTGACAGCCAAACGGGCCAAGGGCCATTATTTATAAAAGAAAACTTAGCTTAAAAAACAATCGATATTTCCGTTGTTTCAGATACGAACGATGAACATCACCATGCCGCCCATCGCGGCGAATATGACCAGGCTGATCTCCCGGGCCATTCCCATCACCAGGATCTACTCCCCGGTGATGCTCAGCCATGATTGGCCGAAGTTAGGCCGTCTTCTCTTCACCCTGGCCTGCAGCATACTCGGCGTCTCTATGAACGGATTCTTCGTCGCTTCTTTCTTCGTCGAACCCGGACTGAACCGCATCGGTTAGTTTTAGATGTAATCTGTCACCGTGTCAAAAAAAAAGTTCTGAGTCGAAACTCGTTTAGCTATCTCATTCGTTCTCGCTGTCTAATAATGTGTCCTCGCTTTGTTTTTGTTACCCTACCGGAACGTTCTTTTTGCAAGACCTATTTACTTTATAGCAATCCAGGTACTTGCTGGCTATGTGTCCAAATTCTTCACTCTACTATCCTGAAACGTATTTAAATAAAAATACAAAATACTTCCTTAAAAATGTATTTGAAATACAAAATGCTTTGTATTTTCAAAATACTTTTATTCAAATAAAATGCTATTTTGACATTTAGTTCTTCTTCATGTTCTTCTTCAGTTCTAATTCATGATCTGCTATTTTTACAAAAAAAACTGTTTATTTGAGTACTGTAAAAAATATACAGCGTTTTTTTAATTGCTTGAAGTTTAAAGGTGCATTCTAAGGCTTAAATTAGGTTACTTAAATTACTTGAATTACTCAAAGACACTGGTAGTCTAATTAGCTCCTTTTAGAAGATAATAACTTATGTAATTTTATATCATATGGTAAATATTTGCAAATTGTCACTTAAGTACTTGAAGTTCATTCTAGTGATCTTTTAACTTGGTCTACAATTAAAATCACAATTTAATTATGCTCATATATAACCTCGCCATACTGTAGGATCTACATAGCCACTTTTTGTTAGGATTCCGTTTTACGTTAAAACATGACCAAAAGAATTTTGTATTTTAAAGTCTAAAAAAATACAAAATACATGTACTTTTTAGTATTTTAAATAAAATACAAAATGGTTTTCTATAAAATAATTTGAAAAACCTAATAAAATTGGGATTTTGTATCTTGTATTTGCATTCAAATGCTTCTATTTCAATAATTACCAGCTTTGGTACAGAAACGGTAGGGAAATGACTTGCATTGTTACTAGATCTACTTGTAAAATATATATTATAAATACTAGGGACTCTGTGAGCTCTGTAGGTATATACTCCGCGAGATGATACTGGTATTGGCACAAAGGTCCTAAGCGCCGTTGGAGTCTATTGTTGATAAATGCGACCTGTAGCCAATTCCCGCCATTTTAAAAATCTCCAAAAACAAAATCGACAAAAAAATCTGTAATTAACGAACATGCTTACAAAATTTCCTAAGAATGTGTTGATAAATGCGACCTGTAGCGGAGAACAAATGGGCAGACAGACCGACAGCTGGACACACGAAAGCATTTTTGCCCATGCTGAAACGGAGACGGTTCGCTCGCTCGGTCAGTCAAAATAATGCAATAAAAAATAAATTGAACACATCCAGAAACAAATCAGAATCAGATTTTAACAATTTTTCACGAGTACCTAAACAGTAATAATCCAACAAACAAATGACAGCTCGGAATGGCGGCGTTTGAATCTAGAATAGACCCATTTAAATTTGACAGCTGTTCCAAATTTAAACTCATTACCTACTATGTTCAGGAGGTAATGTTAAAATTATAGTTCCGTTGAATCCTGCTGGTTGGTAATGCTGGTTGCCTATGGTTTCCTGTAAAAATCTGATTTCTTACGTGGCGTTAGACTGAAGGCAATCCTTACCGGTCAACCAATGTTCTGGACAAGACTGTTGCAAGGGTGTATGAATCCAAAGAAACGCATTCCCTGATCGCCTATTGCTCGCAAAAAGAATTTGGCAAAATAACAGAATGCTATTCATTATATTCAGGCGCTGGGTGACTTTGGCGCAATGTATCGTACCTTCGTACTTGCTTTTGTGGGTTATTTTATTTTAAGTTTTCCCCTACCCCCCTTTTTTAAAATTGGTATTTTTTATGGCCTTAATAATCAGAATTGCGAGCTCTTTCAATCCCAATAGGGAAAAAAATTACCCAATTTTTATTGACATTTTTCAAACTTTCTATTCCGTTCCCGCATACAAAGTCTATGAAAAATTGATTTTTTTTATTCAATATGTTGGTAATAATAAGCTACTTAGTTTCCCCAAACAAAAATGGGCTATACAATGTAATTTTTAGGCCCTTTACGCACGGTAGCTTAAAAAGCGTCGCGTCCTAACCCGACGTTTGACGCGTAGGGAAAAGATAACAAACGATCAAAATCAGGCCAAAAAGTACCAAATAAACAACAATACGATACAAATACAACACAAGTATGTACAACACAAATCAGTCATCCCATTACCTGGCAAATGAACTATCAATCTCGAATATCTCACTCTGCATTATGGCCGTTGATAAAAGCAACAGCTGCACCATTTTACTCGTACTCATCATTATCAATCAGCCGAAAGACGTCCACTGCTGCATAAAGCCCTTTCCATAACGAACGGTCTTTCGCTGCTCTCAAACGGTTTCCCCCGACCTCAACTAAGTCGTCGGTCCATCCAGTCTAGGGCCTACTCACCCTGCGTCTTACGAAATGTGGTTGCCTCTCGCCTTCCTGCCCTATTGCCCATCGCTTCTGATCCAAGCCAGCAACCCTGGTTCTCCTGCGGATCTCAGGAAAGGAACTGGAGATTCGCTCGCTACATTGCTCATTTTGCTCAGGACTTAAAAGGTGCTTTGTTGCAGGATACGTGTACATGGCATGCTTGGGCATGTCTGATCTATTGATATCAGCTGTCCTGCCTGCTTCATCCGTCGTGATCCTCTCTGGGGAGTGGGATACCGACCTGGTCTGTTACGCACTTCAGTTTGTCGCCGAGGCTGGAACCTACAGCTACAGTATTTTCTTCATGGTAAGTGTAGTATTTACGACTTTATTGTTCTTACTAGAACAAAGTACAGTAGTTTCTTGATCACGGACTATAAATTGGTTCCACTTAGTAAATAACGATTTTTCCTACAGATGTCCGCCATAGAATCCTACTACCGGCTGTGCAAAGCAACCTCGGACTACGAACACTTCATCTCCATGCGCATTGGCATCATTGCGGTTATTTTATTCACCATCACCTTCACTACAGCTGGAGTTGGTGTCTACATGGAACTAGACTATGATTATTGCCAACGGAAACACGCGGGAAACTTCATCTTCAGGGTCACAACTTCCGTCATTTTCTACGCCATCCCATTCCCCGTTATCTTCTACTGTCTTACGAAAAACTCTTGTCGCATCAGGAACAAAGCTAGAAAACATAACCATTATAAACGCAGTTCACAGTTCGAAACGGAAACTATCACGAACAATCTCAATTTCGCTGCGTACTGCTTGTTTGTAGCTGCCTGGATTCCGTATCTAATCGTCATCTACGTCTTCCCTGAATCTTCAGACGAGAAGTACTATCATAGCGCGTGGTTCGGTATCTGCCGTTCTGTGTTTACGAGCTTCCTCTACAGTTGCATGGATAGGAATTTCAGGAGGGCTTTCGCCCACTTATTCAATTACTGCTGCTGCAAGAGTAACCTTTCTGGGTCCCTCGCCAGCCGACACAGGCGAGCTTTGGAGTGCAAAAGTATCAGTGATGTTCGAGTACACATAATGCACCAAGCTGTCAATATCCACAGCCCGCAGCGGGGGGCGTCTTCGTCGCGGGAGACGCAAGAGTTATGATTACTCTAAACATTTAATTCGGGAGAGGTGGTCTTTGGATAGGTTTTGACAAGTCTTGAGCTCTGAGCTTGACGTAAAAGGCTTCAAAATTCTATCATAACCAGCCAGCACAGGGGACCGCCGAGAGACAATCGCTTATAGACAACCTTCGTGCACTGCGGGATTCCAATGCCAATACTGTTGTGATTCCTATTGTTACCTACCTACTCTGTTACAGTACAGTTGATGTTAGTATGATGATGAACCCCGTGTGGTGACGGGTGAAGAATATCACCACCCCCTTTCATCCCGTGGGAGTCGTAAGAGGCGACTGAGGGATATCTGGGTGCGTAGCCAAGATCGCTCACGCTACGAAGCGTATCGTGGTTATCTCTCTCTATCACTCTACCTTATTAGAGTGATAATGACAGTTGCGTTTCGTTCGCGACTGAGTGTTACCGATTAGCATCTTGGCTACGCGTCTTCGTTCGAGTTTTCGATAAACGATTGTCATCGTGGCTTGGGTTGGGATTCTTTAGTAGGAACTCGCCTGACTCTATTTTGTTGCGTCTTTTTTTTGCGTTACAATTGGTAAGTGTAAAAAAACAGTGAGATATCTTAACGCAGACAAGGGATTTTTGAAAAAAAAATATGTAAAAAACAACCAAAAAATGGAATGGTAATTTGTATTGTATGTAAAGATATTACCTTGTAAATACTTTATGTATTTCGTTACTGAGCTGGAAATAGTTGTACTTATATATTAATAATATGTGAACATGTACCTATCTGAACATAAAATGTATTTGGATACACTAGCCATCTTCTAAACCTTAAAAAGATCAACCCTTTTCTGTAAACATTTGACTACTTGGAGACTGTTTTCAATTTTTTGAATTAAATAAAAAAATGGACGCATATTGTAAACTGAATCTATTTACTAAACCACTCATAACATTTAAATTTTAATAATTTTGTCATTTTTTAACGCTTTTGTGTATTTAAGTATATTGAGAATTAATTACTATACAGGTTTTGTAAATATGTATGCCCATGTGCTGAATTAAGACTGAATTTTAACCCAATTTAGATTCAAAATTAACCCCAATTAAAGTTTTTAAGGGATATAAACTCACTTCTCATAAGTTTAGCACAAACGTAATTATTTAATCTTGATTTAAAAAGTGCGTACATAGATCTGTATTTCCCACTGCTTTTTTTTTAATATTTAAAAACAATATTATTGTAAATAACTGTTTCGCTCATACCATCATCTGTATAAATAATCACTGACTCTACTGAAGCATCAGAAGCTATAAAATATCTTTTTGAGAAATTACAAAATAAAAACTTGATAATCTTTGAATTGTACATTAAATTAAGTAAAACTAGTTAAATGTTACGCAAATCAAATTATTTACGCTTGCAAATCTGCTTTAAATAGAATAAAAATATTTTTCCAGTAACTTCAACCGATTTAACCGCTAAACAAATCTCTTATATATTGTGTTTCATCACTGCAATTAATAAGTAGGTAAGCATTAAGAAAATATGCCTACAAAAATATGGCCAAGCCTATTTCGGCCCCACATATAAAAAAAAGAAAAAAACTCAAGTTTTTTTCAACACTAGTGATGGAATGTTCCTTTTACTGTCAACTGTACCATTTAATGCTCATTTTGTTCGCCTGAATTTGTTAACAATCGCAGGATTTACTTTAACTCCCTTCAAAAATAAATAGGTAACCTAGAATTGGAATTACATTAGCTTGAAAGTTATTTTTGTACATATTTTAATACAGTACAAATAAAAATACAAAAAAAAACTTAAAAATATTTTTATAAGTAGGTAAACAAAAAAATATAATGTATAAAAATCCATAAAAAAATTGGGGAAACGCACAATAGAAACTAGGAAGTAACCCGTAGAATAAGTACTACTAAGTCTTGATAATGTAAATTAAAAATAAATGCATAATTGACTTCGTTATTTTTTAAAATCCAGGCCATAATGATAGTTTTACAAAAAAAAAACTATTTTAAATTACTTTGCGTACCCAATGTTATATATTTTGTGATAATAATATATATAATATTTTTTGATAAACTAGCTTAAGTTCTATAAATTGTTTTGCGCAATATATCAACCTACCTAAGGTAGGCAATATACAGTATTACGTAGGTCTATGTTTTTTGTATATTTTGATCTTTTTTTACAGTTTTTAAACAAAGCTATTTACACTTTTCTTGTTACCGTTAAGATACATTTTAGCATTTTAAGAGTGTTCTATTGAATGTTTTCTAGTCGTTTAAAATATATGATATAGCTGTTATATGTTGGTTAGTTGGCTGTTATTTTTACAGGGTGATTCATGAGACGTGCGTCAGGATAACACTACGGATTCAGTGACGGTGAAAATAAAACAATGTGACTTTAGTATCTCCTTCTAACGAATGGGTTACTGACAGCTAGCTAGCCAATGCCAAAATTATATTTAACTTTTTTTCTTAATGAAAGTGACCCTAATTTTAGATAATCAAACTTCCATTTGAATAAAAAACAAAGTAATGGGCGGTTGTTTCGTTTAAATCCGCTGGCAAACGATCAATTAACATTTATGCTCACGTCTCCCGATTCATCCTGTATAATATAGAATAATTAATGTAGTAGCAAATATGCCCAAAAAGGTAAGTAAGTAGCAAATATGCCTAAAAAGGTAATTCAGATATTTTGTCCAATCAAAAGCATTTGTACAAACTATTTCAAAATAGATTTTAAATTTAACAATAAAATAAACTTTTTAACTGTTTATAATATCTCTAATATCTTTGTAATAAAAAAAATGCAGTTTTCACCTGTTTTAAGGAAAAATAGTATAAGATTTGTTCTTTTTCATATTCAGCCAAAAAATAAAACAAAAATTGTTTACCTATCAAGACCTAATCATCTTTTTTAACAGTTTATACTTACTTTATAAATGTTATATAAGAAATGCCAATGTTCGCACAAATGCTTTAACTGTTATACTTAAGTGTTTCTCAAAATAGTTATTATTATTCTGTAATTAAAAAAACCTTCAATAATTGATACTAATTTTAAAAGATAAAAGTAAAATATCTTCAGGTGGCAAGCCAAACTCCCTAATTACAACAAAATAATTAAACTAAAATCGACCTTGTTTTAAAAGATGCATGGTTCACTATAGCTATGTGATACTACTTCAGTGGTTTATCTTGTCACCCGACGATATTGATAGGTGCCCTGAGAAATGGTCAGTCTGTCTTTTATTTTTTGTCACAATCCTACAAAAAATCATGTATTTTCTTTATATAAGTAGTCCAGCCAAAAGATGGTCTACAGATGTTCGTTTTGTACTCAAAATGTTACCTAACTTTTGCGATTAGTGTATGTAACCAAATTATATCCGTCAATATATTACATAAGTAAGTGTTACACTTAGTAGTCAACTGTTTTAGAAAATGTATTTAATTCAAAAAAATTCCACCTTGAGCTAATCGGAGAGGATCGGATTTGAAGAGTGCTTTCAGTCGCCGATGAAGAGAGCTTTCAGGCGAACGTTCAGTCGGTCGGCCAATGTATGGTCGACCGACTGAACGTCGTCTGGTCGGTCGGCCAAACTACCGCTGGATAGATCTGGTGGAGAGTGTGGAGACGGATCTGCGTTAGCTCGGAGCTCTTTTATCGGAGGCAAAGACTCAACATGGGTAGCAGCGCATTTGGTTAGTTAAATATAAGTTTGGAATACTCCAACTGCCTTTCCAAAGGCTCGCTCACAAAAAAAAGATATATGTTTGTAAATTGTAGCATATTTCGAAATAGGCAAAAACCCCATAAAAATATTAGGATAAGATTTTGAACTTCATATGAATGTAAGCTATCACTGTCAGTACTGTTGCTAACTACCTTCATATATTGTATTTTTTTCTGTAATTAAACCTTCACCCTAAATTTGCCTTATTAATATTTTCCGTAAATGCGTTTCATGAATCCTTTAGAGCCCGGTCACACCTATCATTTTTCGGGCCGCGTCATCTTGTTTGCGCACGCGCAGCATCAGCGGAACAACAGAAAATCGTTCGTTTACGACGCTCGAAAAACGTTATAAGTATGGCTGGGCTCTCAGTCAAAATCAAAAGTTGAAATTTGATTGTCTCCCTCACTCAAGTAATGCAAGTACGGTACAGAGAAGATTATAAATATAACTGGGGAAACTTAAAATATCGAACTTGCTGAAACAAGTTTGAAAGCGTGAATCTAGTCAACTTTGCCCGCATAAAAAGGATGATTTAAAAATATCTGTACCAAATGTTATTCCAGTTAATTACCAACCATTGTGAACATGCGCAAGAGTTTATTCAAGGATTTTATTAAATTATCAATTATGGACAGCCTTAAAATGGCTTAAAATTCCTTGGAAACAGCTGAAGAAGTTAATAATGTTTACCTTTGGACACTAGGGGTGGGTAATGTTATAAATGCATATTTTTATGATTTCTTCGAGCTCGCTTGACCCGATTGCAACCGATTCTACATAGATTTAGAGGAAAGAAGAACTGGTATTTGAGAATTATTTAAAGTTGTCCCTAACCTTTTTTTTAACCCATTACATTATATTGTTAAAGTAAGCACTTGTCAGTTGTTGACATTCAGTGAGAAAAATAAATATCTCTTCGCTAAAAAGTCGTGGCAGGATTAAACCTATTGTTTTGTCCTTGATAAAAATATCTTTAAGTGGATTTTGAAGGTAACCATGGTGTTCGGCTCTTTAGTTAGTAAAAGTAAGTAGGGACTATTTCTGAGAAACAGAGTAAGTGGAAAGATGAAAGTAGGAAATGTTCAGACATTTTACTAACCTACTCTCTAATTGTTTACTACCTTACAAAGTGATTGGACAACGGATTAGTAAAAAAATAAAACGCTATTTTCCTCCTAGTAGGGTTGAAGCTTGTGATGCTGAGTAAAATAACAAAAAAATACCTAAATAATAAATAAGATAATCTATTTCCTTTCGCGAAAATGCCCGTTTAGTTAATGGAATTCTAAACTAAGAATTGAAAGTCATGGCCCGGATTCATTATTTATCATAAACTGATGAGTCGCATTCTTCATTAATAATGGAATAACTTATGGATTTTATTATATTACTAAAGTAATGCAACTGGGGGGCTAAGGTGCCAAGTGGATAGCCTGATAAGACGACAGTTTGTCGGCAATTTCTGATAATTTTGAACAGTTCTGTCAAATGTCTTTATATTTGGCAGCTGTCACCGTCGCGCTATCCGTGCAACTTGTCAGTTTATCAAGATATCAGGTAAGCATCTTAGGCCTGTAGATCAGAAAGAGTGGCCGACTAATGGTAACCTATCATTCGAAGTCGCGCATTATACATTACAACATTGCCCGCCTCCACTTATTTACTATAAGTTCAGTTTAATTAAACCACGAGGGGGGTGAATGTGAAGTATTTTGCACGTAATCCCTAGCATTTCGAAATTCGGTAAACACCAATTTCAAATAAACAAAAATTTGAGATACGTAATAAGTGTAATAACTAGTAGAGGCCTACTAGTTATTACGTAAACTACAGTGCGTCTGAAAAAGGTTGACATTAAAGAGTGGCAAAGTCGTAGTGTCATTCCGTTTATTGTTTTGAAATTACCCTTTTTAGGGTTCCGTAGCCAAAATGGCATTCCGTAGCCAAGACGGACGGACTGGACGAAACTATAAGGGTTCCGCTTATAGTTTCGTCCAGTCCGTCCGTCCGTATGTCACTGCTGTTTAACTCAGTAATTATAAAGCATATGGTAATGATATTACAGTTAGAGGTGTATTTTGTGTGCCGCTACTTAGTTTTGGCTATAAGTTGCGGAAAAAATATGATTATGGGCGGCGCCCCATACTTACCTATAACTGAAAGTAAAAAAAATGTTTTTTACCGATTATCTAATCGGATAGGCCTTTGGAAATCATTCAATGGTAAATGAAAAAAAAAGATTAATCGGATATTTTCGGAAATAGTCGCTCTGAAAGTCGGAAAAAGTGTCCCCCCCCCTCTAACTTTTGAACGGGAGGTCTTAAAAATATGAAAAAAATTAGGAAGATATGAAATAAGACGAACGTACAAAGACAATTATTTTTAAGTTTTTGCCAAAAAACTATTTATTACAAAAGGAATTAAGTGCATTGATATTTTGAAGGCACTTACGCATTTTAGCTTGCACAATTTTTTCATCGTGTGACGTTACGGAATCCTCAATTATGCGTGGTCCGACACGCACTTGGCCAGGTTTTTTTTTAATTTCTACCATTTTCTGTCACACTGTAGTAGGTACAAATTTATTGTACTCTTTGAGCAAATATACAAATATAGCAAAGTTGGCTAGCCTCACGCAATTTAATAGAATCAGACAAAAGTAATCAGAAAATCAAACAGATTGGATTTGATAATGTGGCCGGCTTTTATAATTGTAAAATGCATGCATTTCTGACACATAAACGAGACAAGTGACAATCAAGTACTCTTGGAATGTAGACTTTGTCGTATCGTCGTAAGTTCTTAATTTAAAACGAATTTGGTTGTCACTTAGGATGTTTTACTGTTAATTCATGCATTAGGGCTAATATTGACATTAAAAACAACTGCAACACAGATGATCAAATGATGGCCGAATGCCTTCGAAACATCACACTATTGTGATAAAAACTCTTAATTTTTTACCGTTGTTTATTTTTTAATCATAAGAAACAAGTGAGCGAAGCCTTTATATATAAATCTAGATGTAAATACATATTTATATAAACATGTAGTTAGTTAACTGTTGTATTTGTCTATCGTTATATTCAATAAACTTACTGTCTATAATTACAGTTTTATTTAAGCTCCTGTAGATATTAGAGAAGTTACCAATACCTGCAATAGAATCTTCCACAATGATGGCTGATACAGAGGTATTGGCACAGCGGATGCATATGGTTTAGTGTGGTAGGGCACAGCACAACGAATGTACGAGGAGGAGAAAGTACCTCCACCTTACAGAAAACCGCAGTTTAATAACACTAGACCCTGCTGATAGTGTTGTGTTTCTGTTGGTGAGTAAGGTCGCCAGAGCTCCAAGAGAATTCACTGTGTTGACAGCTGGGGACCCACGGAGCTAAGCTTGCCTCTTTAGATGTCAACACAGCGAACCCTCATCTTTTTAAAGGGTCGGCAACGCACATGTAACACCCATGGAGTTGCAGGCGTCCACGGGCTACGGTGACCGCTTACCATCAGGCGGGCCGTATGCCTGTTTGTCACCGTCGTAGTATAAAAAAAATACAACTCTGACAGTCTTGTTTGTACTTAAAGCCGTAAGAGTGTGTCACATATTTTTTACGCTCCGGCTGTGGAATGAGCTATGCCGAGGATTTCCCGAAAGTAACAAAAGAGAAATCTCAATCTTTAGCAGCTGAATGACCGGTGTCAATGTTAAAATGGTTCCAAGAAGTATAATAGTACATTAAGATACAAGTGCGATTAGGAGAAAGTTTGCAATGAGTGGCGATAGAATAAAACACGACCGAAGGGAGTGTTTTAAATCGACACGAGTTGCGAATTACCTATTCGCACGTGTATCGTACGACGTTTTACAGTACATATGGCCCTTTGAATTTTTAACTTAGGCACATAAAGTGCTCATTATCGCACTAGTGCGGTAATATAGCACCATATGTACTGTAAAGGACTTAAGGATGACTTACACTAGCACGGGACGGGACGAGGCGGGACGGGAAAATCTGTCAATTTCTACAGAAGGAATCACGTGATAGCTCGGAGCCCTCGGGTGTCACGTGACGCTTTCTATACAAATTGACAGATTTTCCCGTCCCGTCCCGTCCCGTTCTAGTGTGAGTCATCCTTTAACGTGGAGTTTTTTCATATATCGTCTTATTACCCATACGCCGTCCACTACTGGTGTATATAAGGTGCTAACAATTTAGTCACGGATATTTTTACCGCTGATAGTACTCGGTTCTCGGAGTACATTTAGATATGAAACATCATAAGTTTTGTTATGTTTTTTTGGAGAAAACTAGGAAACAAATTTGCAACGTTAAAACATCCTGTGTGTGATTATTAAATGAATACTCATTGAACATATTTTAGTACCTGTTTTACCTAACAACTAACTGGCCACTTAACGTCAAATCAAATACTCGATTGTCAACGTCATGCTAAACATCTTGTCAGTTAAATTTGCACATGGTGATTATTTTTAGACGGAATTATAATTATTATTTTTGTTCGGTAAATGAAAACAAAAAAATTATGTACAAAGGTTCCTTAATTAAAGTTTAAAATTAATTGTTTTAATACACTGTATTATATCTTAAAATGTCCGTGATTAATTTGTTAGCACCTTATATACAGTGTATTTAGACAATTGTTTCACTTTTAAAAAATGATCGATAAATGTCAGTTTAATAGAAATTGCTCGTAAAAAAACAACAGGCGTTTGATTTCGATAACCGGAAAACACGAGTAAGAAGTATATTTTAAAAATATCTATTAGTAGGAAGTGTTTGCTGAAGCGAGAAATAATACAGCTAGTTATAACTATCTCACACATTATTGCAGCCAGCTTATGTAAGGTGCAGGAAGGTAAGTATGACCTTGCGTAAGTATGGATTTAACCCTTAGATACATACGGTATCTAAAATGATATCATATTTATTATTTTCTTCGTTCTGAAATGTGTTTTATTTTAATCTACGCTTTTCTAGGCTGAATTCCAAAACCTTAGCTCAGATACTTACATAAAAATACAATAAAGGATGCCTCACACTAGAACGGGACGGGACGGGACGGGACGGGAAAACCTGTCAATTTCTATAGAAAGCGTCACTTGACATCCGAGGGCTCCGAGCTATCACGTGATTCTTTCTAGGTAAGGGAATTTTGTTCCCTTACCTATACCTATTACATTTTATTCAAATCTTAATTATTATACTTATCGACAAACTAGATGAGATCATTTAGGTACTTACCTATACTGTAGGTATACTTTTTATCTTTTTAACGACTTCATATTTCTGTAACACAATTTTTAAGACCTTCCAACTCAGAGGGATTTATGCCTTATTGGGATTAGTTTGGTTTCCTCAAGATGTCTTCATTCACCGAAAAACGATTGGTTAATATCAAATTATATTTCGTACATAAATTCCGAAAAACTCCATGGTGCGAGCCGGCAGGATTTGAACCGAGCTTTGGATCGAAAATGCCTTGCTGGGTCGCCAACGCTCCAAACTCAACAATTGTATCACTATCCAAGGGTTATTTCTGTGTATTTCTAAAAGGAACCGCATGTGTTTTATGGCCTCGGCGAGACCGTTAACCTGGTTAATGAGACTACAGTACCCATCCTCGGTGGATACCGAAAATAACACTCAATTCGGAGTGGGCTAGTGGGTCAGAGTACCGCTTTTGGCCTTTTGTAATCCCTATTGTTAGGGATTTTGGTTATCTGTATCTCACACTAGATTGAGACAGGACTGGGTCGGACGGGACGATATTATTATGTCAGTATTTATTAATATCTAGTTTTATGCTCATTATATATATTTTTCTATACTTTTCTGCACCGTATATTCTGTTGTATCTCGCTTCTGTATTTATATGTTATGTATCGTCTTGTGTTTGTTTTTCGTGTCAATGGGTACACTGAAAATCAGCGTCGTAACACTATACATGCTGAGTGTTATCCTTTTCAGAAACCACATGTAAAACTTAGCTTTCATTTCTGTTATTTTTTAAGCGTATATTTAGTATTGTGTGTGTGTGTTTCGAATATTTAATTAATTACAATACAATACAATACAATACAATAACTCTTTATTGCACCTCAAAACAACAAAAATAACACAAACTGGTATAGATTACACATGAAAAAGAGGCAAACAACAGGCGGTCTTATCGCTAAAGAGCGATCTCTTCCAGACAACCTTTGGGTAGAGGAGACACTACACTAAGAAAAGTATACATACAGTAATTAATTCATTTATATAAAACGTCTCGTGACATCCGAGTCCGAGGGCTCCGAGCTATCACATGATTATTTCTATGGAAGTTGATAAATCGTCCCATCTAGCCCCGTGCCGTCCTAGAGTGAGTCATCCTTTAAAGTCTACCGGTCAGTTTAATTAGTAACACAAAACTATATTGACATAACAATAAAGTTCATCAATTTGTACAAAGACCAGTAATATTTTGCATAGGATCAGTCAACCAATGGGAGCTACCGTTTGTGCGTGCGTGTGTCCTGTGATCCTGTCAGTATGTGAGAATTGTCAAAGTGACGTTTGAAATGTTCCCGCAGGACCCACGTTCCACTAGCGCCCCTAGCGGAAAATCGACTCGCGGTAATCCTCGTTGGAAGGTCACTGTAGGACTGTGTCATAGTGACGCTATAAATCAGATTGTAAGAAATCTTGGTTTCAGTTGGTTGACTGTATGACGGTTGTCAAGAAGCGATATTATTCTCATTTATATGACAACAATTAAATACACTTCATGTCATGGAAATCTATATCTCCCTCTTTATCCCACTTACTTGAGGTGAAAGAGATGCATAACAGAACGGACTATAAATTCACAGTGACAACCTGTCATTAAAATTATTTCCCGTGTAATAAATAAGTTCCTTGGACTACCGGTTGATACTCAAGATGGCGATGGGTCTCTGGAATAGCTTTTTTGTTTGTTAATTTTGTTTAATGTGTAATATTGATAGCTATTTGTACAGCTAATGAAGAATTAATCCTGCCACGAGTTCAATCACTCCTTTAGTCATCAAACGGCAGTCCCGAGATCTCGGCCCCCTGAGAAAGTATATCGTAAGTCGAATAACTATAAACTTAACATATAGAATAGAATAGAGGATGCCAATTACCGAACAAGTGGCAATATACTGCTGTATTTATATAATATACTGAGATTTTGATAATACTTGACGTTGGCAAAATTGTCCAACTCTCGGACAGAAGCCATTATTTAAAAGAAGAAGTAAATAAGTTCCAATAAAATTTCGCAGCATGGCGCAAGGAACTCTTCCTACCCACCAAGTTTCATAAAAAATGGCCCGAAAAAAACGACAATAAAATAAAAATCCGCCCATTTATAGATTTTTTTAGCAAAATTGATTGTAATGGATGAATCACGCACGTAGATATTATCTTGTACTTAGTGTAAACAATAGATAAAATGCTAATTCAAAGGTTAGGTAACATTAATTAAAAGTATAATGGTGGGAAACTATGGATTTACATAATGGAGGCGTTTTTACGCGTTTATTATGTGATATTATAGAAACCGGAAAACTTTGACCTTATGGCGCAGTTATGGAGGGTACAGTGTCCCCACCAATGTCACACCATCATATTTTGAAAGGTGAATTAAAACGTGAATTGAAAAAATTTTCGGTACAAGATATCATCATCTCATATCAGCCATAAGACGTCCACTGCTGAACATAGGCCTCTCCTTTGGATCTACATATGTACTGTTTGGAAGCGACCTGCATCGAGCGTCTCCCGGCGACCTTCATAAGGTCATCTGTCCATCTTGTGGGTGGACGTCCTACGCTGCGTTTGCCAAGCCGTGGCCTCCACGCGAGCACTTTTCGACCCCATCGGCCATCTGCTCTGCGTGCAATTTGGCCTGTCCATTGCCACTTCAGCTTGCTAATCCGGAGGGCTATGAATTTATTTCGTCTACGGATCTCCTCATTTCTGATTTGATCACGTAAAGAAACTCCGAGCATAGCCCTCTCCATAGCTCGTTGAGCGACTTTGAGTTTTGAGATGAGGACGATAGTAAAGGACGTTTCGGCGCCGTAAGTTATCACTGACAACACACATTGGTTAAAAAATTTCGTCTTGAGGCACTGAGGAATGTCGGACCCCCCCTGCATAGAAAGTCTGTATGCAGGGGGGAGGGGGCTGTATTTCATGGAACGATCAGTGTGGCCTTCTAGAGAACATCGTTATAACGTAATTGGCAACATAAAATACCTCCAACAAAATAAACAAGTTAAAAATAACTTAAATAAAATAACTTAGAAGAAAATTAAACTAAAAAACTAATAGCCCCGGCCCCTGGGGCATGATCCCAAGAATGCTGGCAGCGTTCCCTCGCTGTATCGCAATACTTATGCGTTGGGCGAGGTAGCTGCCAGCCATCTTATCCCCGGAGACGTCGACCAGACGTTTGGCCAAGTCTTTATACAGGCTTTGGGCCGCTGGACCCCACGGATCAAGGGTCTCAACACCAAAAGGAACAAAATTGTAGTTGGCGTCAAGACCCCTGTATTTTCGCCTCTTAAGGGCCTCTGCCGACTTGGCCGCCGCGCCTGCTCTATTAATCGTACCGTGGAGGTGGGATGGTGCCAGTGTATCCACGCAAGTGGCGTCCCAAACTAGCACCCGTCCCAACCTCCAAGGAATGAGCGACATACCATCAGGCCTCTTGCCATCGTCCCTAGCCAGACCAGTCGGCTCGAGTGACGCTGGCACGTTGACGGTTGACGGCAAGAGCCCGGCGGATGATGTCATTTAGTGCGGCATGCCGAGAGAAGCGGCCCGCGCTCTGTTGGCATGAGAGTCCGTGGTGTCCAAACTGGTCGACGTCATGCCACAGAGGCATTTGTGTGGTGCACATGTTGTGATCCCCAAACGCAGGCCAACCGCTAGCCGGAGTGTCTCTGGGGCGAGGTAGGTCCCGGTGTTGGGGGAACTCTTATTTTTCCTAAGACGACAGGGCAACAACTGTGGCGGCCTGCGATACTAATTGCCTGGCTGTGCTATAGCTAGCCGAAATCTTTCAGATTGGCAGAAATGTTATTTTGATCCAATAAACCTCAGTCTACCCTATCAAAAAATTAAAACATCCTTTCTTATTGGAGCTCTATGGAACTTGAAGAATAGTTCCCTGGTGCTCAAATAAGAAAGGATTATAATCAACTCCTAAGGGATAGAAATGAGGATTGATAATTTTTTTGAATTTGTGCAAACAATGACGCAGATAGGCTAGTTAAACATACAGTAAGCAACAGAAGTTGCTAAGAGAGTGAAATGCTATTTTGGCACGACCTTACTGCTGTGATAATAAGAGTGTGATCATTCTGAACACCCCGACGCTCAGCTACTTCTGTTGCTGACTGCACCTACGTAAGCCAGCGAGTGATAAACCGAGCGAGAAATATTGGATCAGAATTACATGTCACTGTATAATGTATCATTGATCACTACACAAACAACAACACGAATCAATGTAAGCAACATGTACGTACACAAACACTCAGACCATTGTGTCGCATTCGGGGCAGCGGTCACACAATAAACGAAAATGAGATTATTCGTAATAGTTATCACGCTTGCATTTGTTTCGGTGTTATGTATAGAACTAATAAAGAAAGTTGAAAACCGTAAAGAGAACAAATCAATCTCGTATGTGTTCAGACCTATAAAACCGGGAAAATCACCGCTACTTCTGTTCTTGACAAACAAGAAACACAGGTTATCGAATCAAATTACGAGAGTAATCAAGCAAAAGCTCGACACGAACGGCACAGCGCCGCCCGTAAGACCACACAAGAAGAAAACGTTTTACGAACAGCAATTGTACAGTTTTAAAATGAGTAACGAGATAGAAAGAATGAGATTATTGGAGAAGGACAGAAAATTATCATTTCTTTACAGAGTGGAAGATGAAGAATACAAAGATGATGAAGAGAATAATAACACCACGAGTATAATTGAAGATGAAGCAGGCGATATGTTAGATAGAGACGCGGAAGTAGAAACTGAAACTGAAGAGGCGACAAGTGAGTTAAATAGTGCGGTGGAACAAGAAAATGAGAACGTGCAAGGGATTGAAACTAACCAAGTAAGTGACGCCAAGCAAGAAAAAAGACGTGACCAAATAAATGGAGTCCTGCAAACAATTGAAAGTGATCAGGAAAATGAAGACAGCGAAGAAAATGAAATTAAGGACGAAGAAAATGAAAGAAAAGATGAAAGCGAGTATGTTATTGGTCTTGCGTGGTAGGATTGGTCAAACACAAAACGATGTTCGGAATCATTCCGATGGATTTAAAAAAAGTAGGGCTATGAAGGTTGATTTTCTTATTGAACCCTTATGCACATTAAAAAGTACTCCTTTTCTATTGAATTGTATGATAAAATCATGACTAAATGTACACAAGCTGTTAACTATTGGCCACAGAAAAGATTGGCTCTACAGTTCAGCTGAACACGCACTTTTTCTTTCCTGTGGTCAATAGTTAACAGCTTGTGGACATGTAGTAATGATTTTTATCGTACAATGTAATAGAAATGGTGTTCCCCTTAATGTAGATAAGGCTTAAATAAGAAAATAAATGTTTATAGCCCTTAACTTTTAAATAGTCCACAGGAAAGACTCTTAACATTGTTTTGTATTTGACCCTTATCATTACGGGTGTGACGTTAAATAGGATACCTACCATCTGGTGAGGTGGACTGATGACCTGGTTAAGGTCGCAGGAGTCCGCTGGATGCGGGTGGCGCAGGACCGATCATTGTGGAAATCTTTGGGGGAGGCCTATTTCCAGCGGTGGACGTCTTTCGGCTGAATGATGATGATGATGATGACTCAGAAGTCAAGGGCTGTAAAGCTTGATTTTCTTAGGTATCGACAACAAGATACTCCGTTTCTCGCATTGTATGATGAATATCATTACTTCATATCTACAAGCTGTTATCTATTGACCACAGTAAAGAAAAATGCGTGTTCAGCTGATCTGTAGAGCCAGTATTTCCTGTGGCCAATAGTTAGCTTGTGTACATGATTTCTATAATACAATTCAATAGGAAAATACTACATTTGATGTGGGGTAAGGGTTTAATAAGACAATCAATTTTTAGAAAAGTCTACCGGAAAGATGGTAGCATCAATTTGTGTTTGACCTATTTGCATCTTGCTCATTGGCTCACTGGTAGAAGCGTATAACTCATGGTAAGAACTGAACACTAGACTCAATTCCTAATCGCGTCCAGTATTCTTACCATAAGTTCTAGTAAATCTAGTATCGCGGGCTGGTCTGCTTTTGACGTGACAACGTCTTATAAATTGGTTTGCCGGGTGACACTTCAAGAAACTGCGTTACGCTCCGCTCACGTTATGCGCTCACAATGAGAGCGAGTGAGAGGCACGCGTCCCTTCCACTCGGGCATGGTTAGCCCGCCTAAGAGCGAGAGAGACAGACATAAAAAGTGAAAGGCACGCGTCCCTTCCACTCGAGCACAGTATTTTACCACTCAAAGTCGTTGTCACGTAAAACTTTGGCCCGTATACCGACTTTACAGGCAACCATTTTTTAGCGATAATGAGCTGTCTCCGCGCTGAAAACGGTCTGATACAGTTTTTTTTTGGTATGAAATAAATGCCCAAAATTTTGAATTGAGGATGACTCACACTAGCGCGGGACGGGACGGGGCGGGACGGGAAAATCTGTCAATTTCTATAGAAAGAATCCCGTGATAGCTCGGAGCCCTCGGATGTCACGTGACGCTTTCTATAGAAATTGACAGATTTTCCCGTCCCGTCCCGTCCCGTCCCGTTCTAGTGTGAGTCAGTTTAGTGTACTTGTTATTTTCCGGGTTAGTGACTTTAATCTTACCTACATTATTAAACTTAAATAGCGTGTCGGAGTGGTCATTCGGAAGGCTGTCTTCGCTGAAGACCACGCTGTCACGGTGTATTCTAGAAAATCACTGAAAAAAAAACCATTGTTCGGAACGAACACAAGATAAAACTTGGTTTTCTTTATGTTTCTCATTGTCTATGATGTAAAAACAAGAGAGGGGAATTCTAATGTCAAGAGAAATAATGGGACATGGTTTTTTATATAACAATGTAAAAGATTAAAAATAAAGTCCGTTAAAAATGCCTTTTAATGGCAGGGCACAGAACCAGCTACCTAAATATAATATTGTCCTGCACAACCTTACCGACATAAAAAGAAGTATCAAAATATATACTTACAGTAAGTTTAACTTACCTAACTAACTACTTAAGTATCAAATAGATTCAAACACATATGATAATTTTTTAATTTTTTCCACCGATATAATTTTACACATAATCAAAAATCCGGAGAATCGCGTTATATTGTCGAATTTTTTATTTTATTTTATTGTGAAAAAGGAGAATTGCCAGACACTTAGGGCGTACGCTAGCTGACGCGGGTGCACGGAGCGGGTGCACGCGGCGGGTGGATTTAGTATGGCGCACCCGCTCCGTGGGCCCGCTTCACTTAGCACTGTTCATGCAATTTCTTATTAGTAGGGCGTCCATCCCGGGTAATCCGCGTCAGCTAGCGTAGGCCCTTACGTTTCATTACTTATCGGAAGGACTAGTCGTTTTGGCACCAGCTCCGCGTATGTTTCCCAAAGGTCCGGAACACTATTGTTCCGTGATGGGAATAGCACACATAATAGATACTTTCTTTTTCTAATATCGGATGTCATAACATCCGAACCCTTAATATAAATACCTGAATACAGTGTGTTATTTTTCTTAGTATACTATTGGCTTTGTGAGTTGTAGGCCTCGATGGTACTGGTATTTGCACGAAGGTGGTAAGCGCCTTTGGGGGACTATGGCACTTAGGACCTTTGTACCAACTCCCGCCATTTTGAAAATTTCCAAAAACTAAATCAACAAAAATGTAATCAACAATTTTTTAAATTTTTTTACAAGAATTGGTTGATAAATGCGACCTGTAGAGGAGGTAAATGGAGACAAGAAAGCATTTCTGCCACACTGAAAGGGAGACCCTTTGCTCGTGGTACGTGTACAGTCTCCTGCAATAGTATAGGACTCTATGAAGGCTGCAAAATAATCTGACACATTTTTGTTTGTACCGCCATAAGAGCTTGTCACATATTTTTGCGGCCTTCATAGCGTCATATACTATTGCAGGTGACTGTACCTACGGCATCATCTCGGTAACACCTTGACCGATTTAACTCATATCGGAATTTAAAACTACTTGGATATCTCATGTAATTACCTGTCAAATTTCACTACGACTCGACTAACTCCAGTTATCCTCAAACGAACATACCCCTACATAGAAACAACAAATTGTCTAAGTAGGCAGGGAGAATTCATTCGCTACGCTCACTTGGTGATAAAACAGTAAAGGATGACTCATTAGAATAGGACGGGACGACCTGTTAGTTTCTATTGAAAACGTCACTTGACATCCGAGAGATCCGAGCTGTCACGTTGCATTTCAACAAAAAAACTATTTAAATAAATCTTACATTGCACACGTCGATTTTCATTATAAATTTTTTAATTAAGTTTAAAAATATAACAAATTTAAAAGATCAGTTTACGGCAATGGACACTATTGACACCTATGGTACCAAATCTGGGCAATCTCAGTCATCAGCCCCTATGAAATGGTGTTTATGTGCAAAACCTCCCAAATATATAAATGGGATAAATAGGTTTTCAATATCGTATAATTCTGTGAAATCTATATTTTTATATCAGGTTAAGTGCTTTATTATAGTCACGTAACTATTTTATATATTAAGTTCTAAGAGCAAAAACGACTAAGATTTCGTAGCTATTTTCATAAATTCATTTCGATATTTCGACTCCTTACTATCAGTTATCACCCTATAGTTTAGTTCTCATGCTTGCGAATAACTATGATCTCTAGCTCCATATAAACCAATGTACCTAACTAAACTTCTCATAGTTACTTCACGCATAGGACTCGAAATGTACAGAATCTCACTAGTTCTGACCATGGTCACCACCGTTTCATGTGTAGATGTGATGTATTCAGACCAAGGGTACTTACAGAAGATACAGACTTGGAAAGGTATAGGCAGCACAGTTCCATCGTTCTTCCGACTAGCGTTAACCACCCATAGAAGCCTTCGGATGAACCTTGGAAAGCGACGACGTCCACCCATGAAACTTAATAAAAAACCCTACTCGTATATCCAACACGCTATTCTCTACCCGTCTCAGCTGAAACAGAGAGCCAAGGCGAATCATTATTATGGTGGCTATGGTGACTATGAAGATTACGGTTACCCAGAGATGCCGGGGCAACCGGGCCTTCCTGGGGGGCAGCATTACGAGTATGGAGGAGCAGGCGTAGGAGAAGGAGGAGGGATCCACGATTTCCCAGGTTACGAAAATGAGAAGAGAACGCCCAGACCTAAGCCCAAAGGACTTTGCTTGATCATTCAAAAAGCCGTGAATGGACTAGATGAGTGGATTGGTATCACACCGCGTCACAAGAAACCGTAACTTTGTTTACAGTACGGTCAACCAATTGGAACCCTAGGCCACTCTAGAACCATGTCAAAGTGACAAGCAGTATGAGATTTCTTACAATCTGATTTATAGCGTCACTATGACATAGTCCTACAGTGGCCTAGGGTTCCGATTGGTTGACTGTACATATGGTGCTAGAGTCAAACCACGTTAACTTTTCTCAGCAAATGAACTGTCAGACTTGAAAGTGTTATTTTAAACGTCAAACTTCTTTGAAATTATGACGTTTACTTAACACTGTCACAGTATATGCTATCAAAATCTAGGAAACTTAGCATAGACTGACTCTACATTACCGTAAATGCGATAGTGAGCACTTTATGTGCCTGCGTCAAAAATTAAAAGAGCCATATGTACTGTAAAACGCCGTACGATACACGTGCGAAGAGGTTATTCACTACTCGTGTCAGTTTAAAACACTCCCTTCGGTCGTGTTTTATTCTATCGCCACTCATTGCGAATTCTCTCCTTTTCACACTTGTATCGTATGTACTATTTTAAAACAGCTGCTCAAAGTGCCCTTTTTGGCGTGCGCAAAGTTTGTTTTTGTAAACTAGAGCTTTTTATTTTTTAATTAAGATTTTTCCGATTCATGACTGCTTAAAATTTCCGTTAATCTAATTTCCTAACAATGTCAACAAACTGCCATATTGATCGTAATATTAACCTAACTTTTATGTATTTAATGTAATCTCCAGGATTAAGGTAATTTATCTTACGGTTTATATGTTACAATAATACGACCATATCAGTAGTGAACGTCTTCAGTGGTGTTTGATGAGGTAGGGTGACTATATAAGGAGAAACAGTGACATAACATGTGATACCTTTTGTTTACATCGTTTGTAAGTTCTATTGACTGTAGTTTTACCGAAGAGTATTATTGTTAGTTAATTTTACCAAGACGTAATGAAACGAAATTGTAATTTAAAATATTAAAGATATTTATATTACATATTTCACAGTTTAACTCTTCATCTTAATAATTAATGATTATGAGATTGAAAATGAGAAAGTAAGGAAAAGATAAACATTGTTCAATTGTATTACAATGATTGTTACGGAAATAAAAAAAATCTTGCAAATTTATAATTATGTATTTTAATTTTTATCGCATCTGTATTGAAAAACGTCGTTCGATATACGTGGGGATATGTCATATTTCACTCGTCCCGAGTATTGCCATGTAATGACATACTACCGCACTAGCATCGAAATGTATTAAATTCTGACAAGCCAGCGAGCGCAGTAACATTGTTCTTACCCCAAATTAGTTATTCATACCAAAATCATCTGTATGACTACAGGCCTCACCGTGACGTTTAAACATGATTCAATTTAGGCTCAGTTGTATGGAAGCGACTCAGTTTAGGTCGTCAACTGAATCGCGTGAAGACGTCATGGTAAGGCCTCTAACAGATGATTTTGGTTTGAATAACTAATTTGGGGTAAGTACTATGTTGAGTGCGATGTAAGGGTAAAGAATGAATGAATGGACCGGACCGGCCCGATCTGTCAGTTTCTATAGAAAAGGTCACGTGACCTCTAAGGACTCCGAGCTCCGTGATTCTTTCTATAGGAATTGACAGATCGACCCATCCCGTTCTAGTGTGAGCCATCGTTTACTAACACTGTCCGATGAAGATGGCCGAATGCCATCGAAACATGTTTTATGTGACATGTCACGCTATCGCCGTTGTGATAACAATACCGGTGCGCAAGGGGGATAGCTCTAGGGGGTAGCTTTGTGAGTAAACCGTGGTGTGGATCGAATCACCCGTAGACCCCCGCCTAATGCCTCCAGTACATATAGACAGACGCATCGGACGTTAGCAGACGCATCCGTGCAAGTTGGCAGATGGATCATCACAAGCCGACCACACATCTGTCGGTCGGTCAGTCTTGGTTCATACTCGACAGATGCCACTTGCGCAGTAAGCGCTCCAATAAGGTGGATGTAGCTGTTAGAAGTGCCGCAGCTACGAGTATCAATCTATTTCATACGTTTAAGTTATATTTAAGCGTTAATGAGTTTACCAACTATCTTTTCAAAAGTAGATAAGTTAAACGTCCTAGTGCTCGACACTGTACCAGTGTTCGTCATCACCGTTTAAATTGCCATTAATAAGATAACATTGTTATATGGTACATACTCGTATATGTATATTTTCATATATTAAAAAAAAAAATAACCCGCAACCGCATTTAAACGACGAAAAATGTTTGTGCCTTTGATGCTTCATATCCCAATTTCGAAATAAATAGCTTATTATTAAGTTATTAATATATTTTTAAGGCGGGCTGACATTTATTAGGACTACTTATCTGTTAATATTTCAAAGTCTCAATATTTGTCATTCCGTTTTGTACTGAGATGACATCTATTGGGACTGCCAGCAATAGCACCTGACATTTACTTTTACAATCGAATTGACTAAGATATTTTCTAATTTTGAGGAATTTCGATATTGTGACCATGTCAAACAAATATGTACTATTAAACACGAGTAAAATACTCTTCTCCCAAAACACATGACAATATTTGATGTAGATGTATAAATTAGCATAATATCGTGATTCAAATAAATATTTTCTTATGACATGTCGAGCACTCGGACGTTTACCTTAACTGAGATGTCTAAAACAATCGAATGCATCGTCGGACGTGTGGACGAAACAGAAATCCCTTGGTTATGTGCCACAAAAACCGACAACAATCAGATTGGTGGCAATCTGCAGACGTCAAATACCTACCACATATTAGAAAAATTCCCCGTCCACATCCGCGGATGGCCATCTGCCGATGAATCCGTCTATATAGTGGAGGCTTAATACAATGAGTAAGTAATCTGTATATGCTATAGTATAAGAATCGTCTATTATCTATATTTAACAATAGATCATTTAATTTATTTGTATATCTACAGAGTGTATCCGACAGTTTAATAGAGTTCTAGAACTTTAAGCTTTTCAATAGTAACTTTCGAGTTGGTATACTCCGTGTTTCGAGTAAAATTATAATATTTTCACAAAATATTCACACTTTACATGCGGCACATAAACTTTTAAAATGTAGGCAGAGCTGAGTGATTACGCAGTGAGAATCTACACGCAAATATTTAAAATATTATAATAAACTGCTCTTATTATGATATTACAATATGACAAAGGAAAAATCATAAGAGTCACGAACTGAAAGAATACGAGCCTTGACGAACTCAAATTCAAAATGGCCAGCAATATATTTCCAACCGAAACTCGCATGCATTATGGTATTTACTGAACCTTAAACATAACAACACTTTAACACAAATACACACGTTAAACGACAATCGTTTATTTATCCTTTGTTTGACAATATATCATTTGTTTTTCCGAATAAACTGTTTTAAACAGGGCGTCAACCATACAACTTGCTTGACAAGCTTATAAGCAGCTATAGGTTAATCGTCATCATGTTCAATACAAAAGGAGGTCTATGCTCTAACTTTACCAATAAGTGTTTCTCCAGAAATGAATACTTGACTCAGATACCAGATGATACCACGGGGATACCAGAGAGAATACATGTCGATTGTTTCATAAGCTTAACAAACATTACAGAATAAGCACGCTTCAGAAAAGTCATGTTCGGAATAGAAGTGCAAACAATTTGCTAGACCCTCTGTGCACCACTTACCACTGTTTAAAATCTATCTTACGTAGAAGATTCTAATTTAAATAAATGTTTTGCCTTTTTACTTCGTTCTCTGTTTATAAACATCGTCCTGTACGTGTTTATCAAAGTTGTGCTAATCTCATTCTTACATCATGGTTAGTGCAGATCGAAAATAGCAGTAGCTAGTAACATTTCAACACAGACGTGTGACCAATTAACGTGAGAAAAGTGCCTAAATCCATTAGTAACCTATTATCTATCATCAAGCAGATTGGCGTTACCCAAAAACTTACCGCAAAGAGAAATGAATATGATAATTCTATTTTTGGTGGCCTTACTGATGGTACTGGGAGTCGAAAGTAATAAAAAAACAAATGAAGTTGGGAAAGTGATAAACCATGATGTGCCAATTAAGGATACAGAAAGTGTAATAGACATAGTAAAACGAAGTTATTTTAAACAATCTAACGCGACAGGCAAGGAAATGTATTCTCATGCAAACTGCATTTTGTGTTCGTTTTTTCACAAAATATTAAACGTAAAACTACCTAAACCACCGACAAGCATTTTAAATGACTTCTATACGAACATAAATTACTTTTAATAATAAAGTAATTAAATTAATAAATAACCGTAATTAGGTAATGCAAGTTGATGTCAGATACTTCTAAAATCTGTATCAGTATAAAACAGTATGAGTGGGAATTATACTGAATTTTGACGAAGATACAATACAACTATATAGTCCCATCGAAAGGAGGTTACTGTCATTGTCGCTCACCAGGCGGCGCCACTCATGCGTGGGTCTAGTGTCAATATTTAACATCCATGCATACGTTTCACTAACGCCCCTAGTGACGAATTCACTCATGGTAATCCCCAATGATATGATGGTGGAGACAGTATACGAATACCGAAATGAAAGTTTATATATCGTTCTTACTAAATTATATAAAAGAATGAACCACGAAGTTACAGGCTAAGAGGTTGATAGATGAATTGAGAAGATTTGTTTAGACCAGTACATTTCTTTAGGAGCATGATGCATAGCCAAACTAATTAGCTTAAGTACTTTATATCATCATTCACATTTTTTAGAATTATGTTCTTTAAACTGGATACCCGACAAACAAACAAGATGAGCAGACTAGCACAAATGCCAAAGTTTAATAAATAATAACGATACTCGACTAGCGCTAGACACAGAAGGATTGAGTTTAAAGGTATTGGTTTTGAATTTAAAAACAAAAGATATATTTGTTGAAGATATAAGCAATGCAAGAAAACATTACAATACAGATAGAAGTAGCATGAACAAAGATCAACATGACTCTGTATATAACACTACGGCTTCTAACCTGACTGCAAAAGGTTTAAAATGACAAGTTATTAACAAAACAGAAGCCACACCAGTGAAACCAGCCACAGAAGAATCTGTTCTTGAAATTGCAGTTGTAGACACAGACAATATTGATAAAAATAAAGAGCAAGAAACTCCGTCTGCGCTCTTAAGCACAGATGCTTCTAATTCTTCAGCATCCATAACGTCACCACGAGGAGGATTAAAGGATCTTCTTTGTCTAAAAGTACATGAAGCTCTAAATTACTTTGACTATAAATTTAAAGAAAGTTAACTATTTGAAATTCTATAATGTTTAAATATCTCGAATTATGTTTTGAAATTTTTAATAAATATATTTTAAGTTGTTCTGAATAGGTACTCTTATTGTTTAGCTTGCCCCGCCAGTATTAATTATAAGCAATAATGTTTAATAATAAAAATGCATATGAAATATATTGTGTTCTTTTAATTATTAAAAACTAATATGTCACTGTACAGTATGCAGCAAAAGAAGCTGAGCAGCGTGCGTAGCCAAGATGCCAATCGCTCACGCTTAATAACGTATCGCAGCTACCTCTCTCTATCACTCTTCCTTATTAGTGTGACAATGACAGTTGCGTTTCGTTCGCAACTGAGCGTGAGCGATTGGCATCTTGGCTACGCACCCTGGTTGTTCAAAATGGTCTTGACATGTTATTTGCGACAAATCAATAAAGTCTTCCAAAGGTATACTTAAAGACCTTACCCGCTAAGCTTCTTCTGGTGCGCGTTGGTAGAGCAAAACAAAAGCAAAACCGTACTTTTTCTCGTAGCAGTTTGCTATTTTCACCTTCCTAAAATTTCGCGTCCTTTTCTCTAAGCAATTTAGGCCACAACTTATGTCAAAGTTCCGTTGTTTGATCACTGACTCACTCACCCATCATCAAAAGTCTAAGGTACTTCTAGCAGTTCTGGAAGCTCCAAATTTTAAACTCAAGTAGTTTATAGCCTACCAAGTTAGAGAAAATTCAAAAAATGGAAAAACATACCAACTGCATAAGTAATATTATTACAGATAGGTACTATACAGTGTGTATTGAAAACACAACAGTGTCAGTATAAATATGGGATGGATGTAAAAAAGAAGAACTGTCTACAAGAAAGAGATGAGATCCCATAAAAATATTACATGTAAAAAATACAGTCTCATTCCATAGTTCTTATGATCAAAAAAGTTTTAAGAGACGAGTTCAAATATAAATAGGAAAGTCGGAGGAAGTCGCGTTGTATGGAGACTCCCCGGTACCGACTGAAATAACCGACTGGTTTTAACTCTTTTAACATTACATTTCAAAACTTTTTTTCAGCAGTAAGAACTACGGAGCGAGACTTGTAATGATGGGATTGATATTTGCAAATGCTTTGCCTGTTACCATAAACACAGTTGGTATACCTTCCACCTATCTTATCGCCAATCAATTCTGGTACCTAGATGACGGGACCCTAGGAGGCAACGTAAATACTGTGCTCTCTGACTTGTCTCTCATTAAGAGTAGTTTCAAAAATATTGGTTTAGAACTGAATTTTGCAAAATGCGAACTCTTCATTCAAAATTCATCTTGTATTTTTGCCGATTTAAAACACAAATTTGACGATCTGGCTCCTAATATCAAGTTAGTAGACAAACGTTCTCTTTGCCTCTTAGGCTCCCCTATATTTGAAGAATCTTTTCCCGACTATATTTCTAACTCGATATCAAAATTCAAAAGTCACACGAATCGTTTACTCGAAATTAGCCCTCATTATGCTCTTGTGATTCTTAAATTCTGTCTTTTTGTCCCTAAATTTACATATGTGCTCCGATGCTGTCCTTTTTGGAAATATCTAAATTTACTATCACCCATAGATGATTTGATCAAAATTAGTTTAGAGTTGATTCTAAACATTCAGCTCAATGAGCCTTCCTGGTCTCAGGCGTCCCTCCCTATTCGGTTCGGGGGTTTAGGAATTCGCAAAATTTCCAGTGTGGCATCCCCAGCCTTTTTAGCATCCACTCATAGCACAGCCGGTCTCATAGGAAATATTTTAAGGGCTTTGCCCACAAACTATGAGATCGCAAGCTTTGAGGATGCTAAAAATGCTTTTAAAATTGCCTGCCCGGGCAAAGACTTTCCAGACAACCCAAAATCACAAAGGAGTTGGGATAATGTTTACTGCGATTTAACTTACAATACTCTTTTAAATAACTCTACAGGTCCAGATCGCGCGAGGCTTTTGGCGGTCGGATCCCGGGAAGCTGGTTACTGGCTTCATGCCCATCCTTCGCCCAATACTGGTACTTTCTTGGATCCGGCCTCCCTTAGACTGGCGACTGGTTTGCGACTGGGGGTTTCGGTGTGTGCGCCACACTCATGTCCTTGTGGCACAGACGTGGACCGACTGGGACACCATGGATTGTGTTGTAAAAAAAGTGCAGGCCGTTTTTCGAGACATGCATCTCTTAATGACATAATCCGTCGGTCTCTTGCCACCATCAACGTGCCTGCTCTCCTTGAGCCGACTGGCATTTTCAGGGATGATGGCAAGAGACCTGATGGGGTGTCCTTGGTTCCTTGGAGTTTGGGACGGATGCTAGTGTGGGATGCTACCTGTGTAGACACGCTGGCGCCGTCCCATCTCCAACGAACTAATGTAAAAGCGGGCGGAGCGGCTGAATGCGCCGAAATTTTAAAACGTAATAAATATAAGAGCCTGGGCAGAGAGTACCTTTTTGTACCATTCGGGGTCGAAACTCTTGGTCCATGGGGTCCCAGCGCACGCAAATTTTTCGTAGAAATCGCGAAACGTCTGGTTGATGTTACTGGTGACCGAAGAGCTGGTGGCTTCCTCGCACAACGTATCAGCATTGCGATACAACGAGGAAATGCCGCCAGCATCCTAGGTACAATGCCTCAAGGACCTACTTTAGATTTAAGGTAGGTAGAGGTAGGTAGTTAGGTAATTTACACTTACTGTATATATTTCGAGAATAAATTATTTAAAAAATTCCCATCATAGAGCTGGAGCCTTAAGGATGACTTATACTAGCACGGGACGGGACGGGAAAAATCTGTCAATTTCTATAGAAAGAATCACATGATAGCTCGGAGCCCTCCGACGTCACGGGACGCTTTCTATGGAAATTGACAGATTTTACCGTTCCAACCCGTCCCGTCCCGTCCCGTTCTGTTCTAGTGTTAGTCATCCTTTACCATGACGTGGTAACGCGATTCAGTTGACGAAATCGCGAAACGTCTGGTTGATGTTACTGGTGACCGAAGAGCTGGTGACTTGCTCGCACAACGTATCAGCATTGCGATACAACGAGGAAATGCCGCCAGCATCCTAGGTACAATGCCTCAAGGTAGGTAGTTAGGTAAGTTACACTTACTGTATATATTTTGAAAATAAATGTATTGATTTATTGGTTGACGAACTAAACTCAGTTGCTACAAGCGGCGGGCGCGTGGTGCGCACCACGCTGTATTCCGGGCGGTAAAATGTATGAAAATCCATTACGCCCATGGGCGTAATACAGCTCATAAAGTCTAAGAATGCTTCCATTCCATTCCATTTACGAGCAAGTATAATGAAAAGTCCATTTTTATTTCGTATTACAACTCTAACATGGCAACTAGTACTTCTACAATCGCAGCGCCTTTTTTTCTATACCACCTCGGTGGCACACCAGCGTACAGCTCGCCTGATGGAAAACGGTCGCCGTATCCTGTGGATGCCTGCAACGTCAGGGATGTCATCAGCGCGTACGGGAACGGGATAACTAGGTATAGTATTGGTAGTCATAAGTCTGAAATATTGATGATGAATGGTTCTGTCGGCTGTTTACGCATTTCCGTATAAAGTATGAATTGAATGAATATATTAGAATTTGAAATAAAAAATAAAAGAGCGCTCAAGGTGCTCACAAATATCTAATCACGACTTTATTGCCAGGAGTCTAACCATGACGTCTGAACGCGATTCAGTTTAGTACCTAAACCGAGCCGCTGCCATACAACTGAGCACAATTAAGAACCTAAACTGAATCGCTTTAAGACGTCATGATTAAGGGCCTAGGGGCCTTACCATGACGTCTTAAAGAGATTCAATTTAGAACCTAAACTGAGTCGCTGCTATACAACAGGGGCCTTACCATGACGTCTTAACGCGATTCAGTTTAAGTTCTGTTTAGGCTCAATTGTATGGAAGCGACTCAGTTTAGGTCGTCAACTGAATCGCGTTAAGACGTCATGGTGAGGCCCCAGAGCACAGTTAAGAACCTAAACTGAATCGCGTTAAGACGTCATCGTAAGTCCTCAGGGCGTTACAGTGCCTGTTCAGATATTTTTGCGCAACTTGGCCGCTCTTATAGACTGTAGGTACAATTTTTTGTTAAACCACACTAAAGCTATATTGGCTTCGGTAAAACGAACCACTAGCTTGCTTTTTAGAGAAGGAAAACATTGTGAAGAAATGCATACAGTACGACTGTATTAAGGTGCTATTTTAGGGGTTCTTTATCCTACAGGCTTCCGCAACACCATTTCGGATTCCGTTTCAAAACGATTGCGTTGTTTGGTAAAGTCCGTTTATAAAACAAGAATGTAAAGGCTTGGAACAGTAAGTATCTTTATATTCGTGAAATGCTCCCTACAACTTTTCAATGGCGGAATCCTAACTATAGCACGTAGGTATAGTATCTTTTTGGTCCACGAAAGCGTGATTAGCTGGCCATTTATGATCCGGCAGATATGTCCGAACGTATATGCCCAGCTGTTGATGTTATATTTATAACTGTTGCCACAGAATTTTATGCTGTAGCGAAGTTTGGATTCTACAAGAGCAAAATAGACATTCTTAAGGCTGCGTTTGCTGCGAATAGCATTGCAGGCAGAACTAAATTTATTTATTTTATTTGTTTATTCCTTAAAATTAACACTAACACCCAGGCTAAACATGTTTATTATACGGGATGTGAATTAATTAATACTAAGATACTTAGGTTAGATACAATGGTTTACAAAATCAGAGTTCTATGGAACTTGAAGGATCGGCAGCTAATATCCAGAAATTGAGACAGGGCTATGAAGCATATCCAATTTGCTGTCGGTGTCCAGTATATTGTTGAGAAGAGTAATTAAACTAATTAATTGATTTTTCAATAATACTTATTTGATCCTTCTAGTGAAATTAAACACTTTAGAACGGATTAATCGCGTTAATTATGTTACTTTGTTGATTGACGGGGAAAATTCTCATTCGCTCAGTCATCATTTTTACCCTGTGTTAATAAAAACGATTAATCCGTTCTAAAGTGTTTAATTTTAATTAATAACAATCGCGGTAACAGAAGAAAATATTATCATCCTTCTAGCTGGCTAAATATACGTTCGGGCATATTTGCCGGATCTGCAGATAAATGGATGGGAATTTGTCTGGAGGATGTCCGGACGTATGTGGCTGGCAAATCACCAGCGAAACATGTTTCTTACGACATGTCACGCCATGGCTGTTGTGAGAACAGGGTCTAACACAAAATGTTCACATGTAATTTAACTATTGACCACAGGAAAGAAATAGTGCGTGTTCAGCTGAACTGTAGAGCCAATCTTTACTGTGGCTGTTAACAGCTTGTGTACTTACATGTAGTCATGATTTTTATCATACAATTCAACACAAAAGCAGTACTCGTAAATGTGGATAATGGTTCAATAAGAAAATCAACCTTCATAGCCCTTAACCTTTGAGAAGTACATCGGAAATATTCCGAACATCGTTTTGTGTTTGACCCAACAATACCTTCGTGAGTTTTTACTGTCGTTTTAGTATAAGTAAACAACGACATTATCTCTAACTATAGATACGTAATACGATGATCAAGTAACCTGTTTAAGAATAGTCTATTATAAGTATTTAACAATGCCATTTAATGTATTTGTACATCTAGAGAGTGTATCCGAAAATATAATAGAGTTCTAGAACCGGTAAAAATTGTAAAGGATTTACCGGTTAATTGGTAAATTACCGGAGCTAGCCACATAACCTGAAGTTAAGCGTTTTTTGTATGGAAGCCTTAGGTTAACCGACTTTAGGCGTCAGCCACAGTTAGACCACTAAGCCGGAGTTAAACATGTATGAATATAGAGCTCTACAGCTAACTCTGGGTTAGTTCTTTAACCCCGGTTAATGCAAATGGTATACATTAAATATTTTAAATTCCTATACATTGTTATACCCGTTTGCTTTCCTTACATATGGTATAAACCAACGTTTTCTATAGAAACTGACAGATCGTCCCATCCTGCTCCGTCCCGTCCCGTTCTAATGTGAGTCATCGGGGCGTCAACCATACATCTAGACCTTTACCCCGATGGGTCTTTACCACCATTAAGTTTCAAAAGGAGATTCCTTCGTCTTACCTAAATATAAATCCTATCCTCCTTATGGACTGACATGTCTTTTACTTTGTACTAACGAATAGACATAAGCTGGCCACATACGTTCAGGCATATCTGCCAGATCTGCCGATAAATGTACGAGTTTGTCTGGTGGACGCTAGGGGGACATACCCTCTATGAAAAAAAAAATATATATATATATATATATATATAAAAAACTGATGGATTACCCGAACGTATATACATTGCGTATTATTTTGTATTTATCGCAAAATGTATGAAATGAAATAACAGATTATCATGCCATTTATAATATATACAAACAAACGTGTCACATATAAATATCGGAGATGAATCGGGTATACCCTTCGAAGAGGAGCAATGGATAGTGCCAGTCTCGTTTTTGAGTGGAAGCCTCAAGAAAGCGAGCTCGTGGACGCCCTGTACACACGTGGAGAGCGAGTTGCGAGCCGTAGGAATGAGCTGGAGCGAAGCCAAGAAGGTTGCTCAAGATAGAAAGGCGTGGAAGGATCTTATGGAGGCCGGGTCTCCCTCTGGGCGCATACAAACTATTGTCATGTTTTTGATTGTCATAACACTTTTCGCACATATTCGTTTGTCATAATTATTTTTTGTCATAATTATTTTTGAGCATACCTCGTTTTTTGTCATAAATGATCTTAAGCATATTTTTTTATAATTATACTTTTATTTGGCATCATATTTTTAATCATATGTTTAATGACCATAATTATCTTTAGTTATAAGTATTGCAACGCATCTTATTAATATTTCATAAAAATTTTACGTCATATATTTAAGGCTCATAACATATTTTATTCATAAAAAATACAAAGCTGTATTCAGACAAGTGGGTTAGGTTAGGTTAGAACTGCAACCCCCACAGACACAAACTGTTACCAGGAAAGTGAGTCAGGTTAGGTTGGAACCGCGACCCTCACAGACATGAACTGTTACCAGAAAAGTGGGTTAGGTTAGGTTAGAACTGTGACCCACACAGATACAAACTGTTACCAGAAAAGTGGGTTAGGTTAGAACTGCGACCCCCACAGATGCGAACTGTAACCAGAAAAGTGGGTTAGGTTAGGTTTGAACTGCGATCCCCACAGACATGAACTGTTACCAGAAAAGTGGATTAGGTTAAGTTAGAACTGCAACGCTCTCAGACATGAACTGTTACCAGAAAAGTGGGTTAGGTTAGGTTAGAACTGTGACCCCTAAACATATGTACTATTAGCAGGAAAGTAGGTTATGTTAGAAAGGTGATCCCTTAAAAAAAATCACGATATTGCCAGCAGTCTCAAGCGATATAATTTCAGGCGACTTCTGGCGATGCGAAATATTTTATACCGTTTTCTAGTTACATTATCTGAGTTGTATATCAATGGATAATTATACCATATAATGGTTATTAGAAATAAAGTGTTATATGAAATGATAAATATACGAAATAATAGTAGATATTTTGTTGTTATCCCAAATGTTCATTATGTATTATGAGTGATTATATCCATTAAATATATACCAAAAGTTGTTATATCAAATGTTATTATACCAAAAAAAGTTATACCGATCATTACACACGGCTTCAACGTTTATCGAGGTTTGCCATTATTTACTTAGTTTTTACTTCATAAAACATCGTCCTGTATGTGTTTCTAAAAGTTGTGTTAATCGCTTTCTTACATCATGAAAATGCAGTTCGAAAAAATGCAGTAGCTATTGACACTTCAACACAGACATGTGACAGGTTAACGTGAACAAGTGCCAAAACCCATTAGTAACCTATTGGTGTTACTTAAAAAACTCACCGCAATAAAATGAACATGATAATTCTATTTTTGGTGGCCTTACTGATGGTATTAGGGGAAGAAAGTGATAAAAAATCGAAACAAGTTGGGAAAGTGATAAACCATGATGTGCCAATTAAAAGTGATCAGAATACACAAAGTGTAAAAAAAATAGTAAAACGAAGCTATGATGATGATTATGATGATCATGCTCCAAAGCCAGTTAGGGAACTCATTTTTAATTCAAACTGCTTTATTTGTGGGTTTTTAAACAAAATATTAAACATAAAAATTCCAAAAATATTACCAAGTGCCATTTTAAAAGAAATCCTAATATGGGCACTTCTCAAGAGCCGTATTTTAACGTGTCCTTCCAAAAAAAGTGATTTTCATTTACAAAAACATGTCAAAAAGAATTTGTTTATGAACCTCATTGAGTAAAAACAGATTTACAATGTGTCCCGGGATAGTGGTTGATATCGGCGGAATTAGTTAAATCTCGATACACTGACAAGAACTGTACCAGGAACCCGGTGGCATAAGCACCCAAAGTGTTACTCTTATCCGAGCTGTCGGACAGAGTGGACGTGTGCTCATAGTTTACTGAGAGAGATTTTTTGAAGGTTTGTTCATTCAGTGGGTTTGGTCACGTATTTTTTTGAAATCGGTGGAGGAATTTATGAAATTACTGCTATGCATTTGTGGTTGTGTGCATAATGAATCCTCACAAATACGGAAATCCGTTATGATCATACACCGGGTTGATGGGTGCAAAACTGTAAAGACGTTTCATAGTGCGAGGACACAAATAAACTAATTTTAATAGTTGATATCGATAAAAATGATGTACAACCGTTGTGTAATTTTAAGAATTTTAATTAAGAAAAAAACTACCGTCGCAAATATAAACTTTTTTAAGAATTAACATATTTAATATTATATATGATTTTCCTCATATAAGATCAACATTTTATTTCACTTTCAGACCTTAATCTTCGTTGCCTGGGCGACAATATCCATTTTGGCGAACTAAATAAACTTCTAGGTCAAATGTAGTACTTGGAACAAATTTGAACAATTTAAAGTATTGATGAATTTAATAATTATGTACGATTCAGCTCTATAGTCTGACAAGACAAGGCTGCAGTAGATTTTTTTAACTTATATGCCTCCTTATTCTTTCATACCGAAAAAAATGGATGCACATAATTAAAAGCAGCTTTGGCTTGTCAGCCAATATATAATTTCTGGATTCTAAATGATTTAATGTTTTTAAAGTTGAAATGAAAAATTTACCCATTAGTTACGACAATGATTACACCCCGTTATCTTGTCGTACTGACATTGCTTTTCAGTAGAAGGTGACTGTTTTTTTATCGACTATCTAAATGTCGATAGTGTGTAGTGTAGTGTAGAGGTCACTAGGTACTATTACTTTATTACTACTAAACACGAAGAAATAAAAGTCTCCGGTATTCGTTAAGACTTATAATAGTTTGTCTAAAATAAATACAAAAAACTGTATACAACTCTACACCGTCAGTGTAACTAAGGGTAACATGATAGGGTTTGGTGATCAAAAGTTTCACATTGGACGGCAACTGTAATTGCATTACCTAAATATCGATATCGAGATGATCGATAAAAAAACGAATAACAGGGTCTAATAATGATGGTTAAAAATTGCTTTTTGTCGATGTTGATAAACATAGTCGATTTTTAATTAATCACTAGCGGGTACATTTTTGCCCCCGTCCGTCCGGATTTTGGTTATGCTTGTCGTTCTTCTGTATCATCATGACTTTCTTCTTATTGGTTCCGGTGCAATTTTGACCACCGATGTCAAAAAAATGGCCACCGAATTTAATTTCACGGCGTTTTCTAGGGGTTTCTAGGGGGTTAAAAATGTATCTTATTGGCTACCGTTTCTCAGGATAATTGCTACCGTATGTAAATCTATCTTAAAACTGCTATTCCAAAAAAAAACTTGAATATTTCAAAGTTGCATTGCCTAGCGTGGAGGTCAGGATAATCGGCATTAGCAAAGTAAAAGCTACGTCCTTAATCAAACTATTGCTTAATATATATAAAAAAATAATGCTAATTTAGAATAAGTCCAAAGGTAATGAGAAACATATTTAAATATTGAGGAATTTTGGTGTTTTTTTAGACTTCAATAACTTTCAAAATACGAGGTACCAATGGAGGCTAATATTTTTTAAAATTTAGCCAGTATTTTATTGAGTACCGTCACATACCCAGAAAAAGGCATCGGGAGTCACGCAAAATAGCTTAGCTCGGAGAATCGTCCTATACCAACATGAACAAATCTTAACTCATTTAAATTACCTTCTCTTGTAAAGTAGTAAAATTAATAAATAATCGTAATTATGTAACGCAAGTTGAATGCTATATAAAATGTTATGAGTAGGTAATACTTAATTTTGACGTTTAATATAATTATTTAGTGTCATCGAATGGGAGCTACCGTATTTACTCACCAGGCGGCGCCACTCATGCGTGGAGTCTTGGGAAAAATAAATACAAAGTGAAGTTAGAAAGTTTCCAGCCAGACATAAACTTGCCTTACTTATAAACAATGTAAACAAAAGCTAAGAGTATATTATATTTTCACACTACCTCATCAAACACCACTGAAGACGTTCACTACTGATATGGTCGTGTTATTGTAACATACAAAACGGAAGATATATAACTTAATCATGGAGATTTCATTAAAACATAAAAGTTAGGTTATTACGGTCAACATGGCGGTTCGCTTAGATTATTAGGAAGTTGGATGGGCGGCGATTTTACGTTCAGTCGCCATCAGGTATATCGTAGCGGGCGAGGTCCTCAAATACTTCTGCAGCGTTAAATTTTAATAAATTCTTTACACTGTATGCGCCAATAACATTTGAGCACCTGAATTTTGCATAAATATATAAGTAGAGATTTTCTCAGTAACGTAAAGCACAAATCGTCAAAGCAAGAGAAGTCACACATATCTAAACATTGGAAGAAAATATATCTTAGCCCACCTACTACCACCTTAAGTTCAAACTTAATGCCATTGCATTTCGTTTCCATTCAATACATAAAACGCTTTGAATACTTTGCGCCAGGGTCCGTATAAAATGAACCCCATGCCAAAGAACTCTCCATGAAGCTGAATGTCAAGCATTCTGGTCGACAATAAAGAAAATTCGAACTTTAAAATTTGTCCACGAGAAGAGTACAGTAAAGTCAAATGATCAGTCCGTCCCTATTCAAAGGTCCTGTCATCCGCTGCGTTTAGAAAATTGGAGTGAATAGACCGAACGTCAGCTGTTCGCAACGCTTAGTTTTTCACCGAGCGCACCGTCTCATGGTGGTGGATCCCTACATTACGTACGATTGCGAGGAAACTCGGGAACAAGTTGAATTAGTTGTAGGTAGTCGCGAAAAAGATGTGCTGTTATTTACCTACAAAGTCACGAGCCCCGCCAGCTCCATTACGGTCACAGAGCACTATTTACCCTGTTGTCCATATTGCCCATGAGTGACGATACCCCACTTCTTATGCGACGCGGCACGGTTTGGAGGTTAATACTTTGATTATTTTCTTATTCTCTAGCTTTATTAAAGATGAGCGTTTCAAAGATTTTCGGGCCATATACGTTCGGGCAATAGACCTCCATAGTGGCACTGGCACATCCCTTTGGCACACAATTTTGTCTTATTTAGTAGTATAAAGTAAGAAGATCTTCTGTTTGTTTCGAATTCCTGTATTCGTACACGATTGGACAAAATAATTCTACTTAAAGTTTTCACTAGTCTTCACGAAAAGCGACTGCAGTCTGACTTCCCAACACCTAAATTCAGTTTTCCAAATAAAGTTACATATTTGCAGCGACTATTTTAAAAGTATTTAAAAAAATCTGAATTATATAAAGCAATAGCTAAAATAGTATTACTGGTAGTCCTAACGAATAACAAGTGAACAATTTAATTATTTGTTTAATTGACCACGATTTGTAGACTATCGTACTTAACGTATCTGTCACAAAAATACTTTACGATCTAAGACGGTAAATGAAATTTTCACCAATTTGAAAATATTAAAAAAATCTACAATAGTAATTCATCGTTTTAAATGTGTAATGCAATAATAGAATCATCTTGGTAGTATGATAACCGTGGACACTTTCCCAATAGAAAACTATGAGAACAATTGTTTAACATGTATATTATTCCGTGACACAGAATCTGTTTGGCAAAGTCCGTAGCTAAACACCGAAAGTCAAGGAAATTTAATCAACATTAAAATGAATAAATTAATAATAGTTATGACCTTAATCTTCTTTGTCAAATTAAAGGCAACTGAGAGCAAACCATTAACTAAAACAGTGACGCAAAAAGTCAGAAAACCCTTAATAGTTTTGGTAAGGGATGGAAACAGCTGGAAAATCCACACACGACAGAAATCAAATCAGAATACGCCGAAAAACAACTGGAAGATGAGCAGACTAGCACAGATATCACCGTCTAGCGTACAAGATCCAGTGCCATCTAAAAAACTTTTAATAAACAGGAAAAAAATAAAGTTAACGCATGGGCAAACTTTAAAAAAACCAAATTCTACTCAGAAAACGAAGAAATTGAAACGAGCACAGAAATCAACAATTTTAAAGACAAATAAACATGATATTACAAAGTCATCCAAACGGCTGACTAAGTCAATAAAAACATCCGCTCGGAATGAGCCTGAATTAACTCATCGGACGACGATAGAACCCCCGACAACGCAGCCTGGTCTTCCTCTTCTTAAAAACAGCTCATTAGCGAAACTGCTGGTTTCACTTGTCAATTTACCACCAGTAAACCGAACAGAAACATTAAATTATGAACGCTCAAAAAAATCTGCCCAATCTATGCTGCTTGAATCCTATTTATCCAATATTATAAATGATGAGTGGGTTGATGTAACCGATTCAAACCTACAAACAGTTCCCGCGCAAAACACAGAAGAAGAAAATTTTATTGAAATTTATGAGGAAGCCTCAAGCGTTAATAATGCTAAATTTGATATGAAAAAAAATAATACAACCACCGAAATCAACGAAATGAGAACTACTCGTAATTATCCATGGATTTATGTAACAGATTTAAACCTACGAGATGATAAATATGAACCCGCGCCTGACACAGAAGTAGCTCTTATTGATTTTCAACTCGAAGACACAAAGGACATAACTGATGAAACTATAAACAATGCAAGAAGACGTTACGATAGAGATAGAAGTAGCATGAACAAAGATATCAAACACGAAGATCAACAAGATTCTGTCTATACTACGGCTAACAAGACTATAACTAAAGGCTTAAAATTAAGGGGAAATAACAAAACAAAAGCCACACCAGTCAATCCAGCCACAGATGAATCTGTCGTTGAAATTGCGGTTGTAGCCACAGGCGACATTATTGATAAAAGAATGAGACAAGACGAAGACGAAGGAAGATACCCTAACCCTAACTATGAATATGAGCCTTCAAGCAGCACCATTGCTTCTAATATTACATTATTCAAAAGGCCACAATTTACAGAATTAAGGAACTATGTTTGTCTAAAAATACATGAAGCTCTAAATTACTTTGAAAATAAATTAAAAGAAGGTTAACCATTTGAAATTCTATAATGTTTAATTATCTCCATATATTAACATATAACTCTAATGATGTTTTGATATTTTTAATAAGTATTTTATGTCATATGAATACTCTAATTGTTAAGCTTGCCCACCAGTATTAATTATAAGTAACAAATGATTAATAATAAAAATGAATGTGAAATATATTGTGTTCTTTTAAATATTTAAGTAGTAGATTGTGTTACAAGGGATCAAAACGATATATTTCCGGCGAGGGCGTTAATTGAATTCCGAGTGAAGCGATGGATTCTACAATAGAATCCCAAACGTAGTGAGGGATTCCAAAGTAGAATACCAACACCACAAAGCCACTTATTAATGCCCGAAAACGTAAAAATGTGTAGTCCTCGAACAGAAAAGTGCCACTTTGATCCCTCCTACTCGTAGGTTGAAGGGAAAAAACATTTTTATGAATAGGTGGTGTGATAAATAGTTAGTCACTGTACAGTCAGCAACAAAAGAAGCTGAGCAGGTAGGGTGTTCAAAATGATCTTGACATGTTATTTGTATCAATGAAGCGGTCACCGTAGCCTATGGACGCCAGCAACTCCAGGGGCGCGTCTGCACGTACTAATGGAACAGGGCAAGTATAGTCAATATCTGAAATATTGAAGATTGTGATTAAATGAAACACTCCTTTCCGAATAAATCGAATAAGTACGAATTGAACAATGTTTTTAAAATTTGATATAAGAAATAATGAGCACCCGATGTGCTCACAAATATCTCAGAACGCCTTTATTGCCAGGGGCCTTACCATGACGTCATAACGCGATTCAGTTTAGGACCTAAACTGAGCCGCTGCCATATCACTGAGCACAGTTAAGAACCTAAACTGAGCCGCTGCCATACAACTGAGCAAAGTTAAGAACCTAAACTGAGCAGCTGCCATACAACTGAGCAAAGTTAAGAACCTAAACTGAGCCGCTGCCATATCACTGAGCACAGTTAAGAACCTAAACTGAGCCGCTGCCATACAACTGAGCAAAGTTAAGAACCTAAACTGAGCAGCTGCCATACAACTGAGCAAAGTTAAGAACCTAAACTGAGCCGCTGCCATATCACTGAGCACAGTTAAGAACCTAAACTGAGCCGCTGCCATATAACTGAGCAAAGTTAAGAACCTAAACTGAGCAGCTGCCATACAACTGAGCAAAGTTAAGTACCTAAACTGAGCCGCTGCCATACAACTGAGCAAAGTTAAGAACCTAAACTGAGCAGCTGCCATACAACTGAGCAAAGTTAAGAACCTAAACTGAGCCGCTGCCATACAACTGAGCACAGTTAAGAACCTAAACTGAGCCGCTGCCATACAACTGAGCAAAGTTAAGAACCTAAACTGAGCCGCTGCCATATAACTGAGCACAGTTAAGAACCTAAACTGAGCAGCTGCCATACAACTGAGCAAAGTTAAGAACCTAAACTGAGCAGCTGCCATATAACTGAGCACAGTTAAGAACCTAAACTGAATCGCGTTAAGACGTCATGGTAAGCTCGTTCGCTTTTTCGACAAACGACGGATTGTTAAAGTAGACGGATACAGCGGCCTTACCATGACGTCTTAAGGGGCTACCCGGCATATTTCACTGTTTTTAAAGTGAATAGGCTTTGTTCAGCTCCAAGCACAACGCTTGAAAAAAAAATATAATGTAGCTAGGTATTTGGTCTACATTTGGTTTTACTAAATTGTCGAAAAACATACAATACAATACAATGACTCTTTATTGCACCTCAAAACAACAAAAATAACACAAACTGGTATAGCTTACACATGAAAAAGAGGCAAACAACAGGCGGTCTTATCGCTAAAGAGCGACACATACACATCAAAACAACACAACACATCACACATCAACAACAACAACAACAACAAAACATAACACATCAAGAGAAAAAAAATAACCGTAAATCCTTTTTTCTACCTTAAATCTGTATCTACTCCCTTATTATGCGTCGTAAGTACAAGAAACTAAGACAAGCAGTATATATTTATGTTTACTTTAAACGCATCTACTGATTTTTGGATAGGTTTTGTACTTTTCGAGAAAAAAGCTATTACACGCATTTTTCCGGCTCGAGAAGCCTGCGCGGGCGACGGGGACCAGTCGTGTAAGATGGCACTAGCAGTTTATAGGGTTGCGTTCTAGTACAAGTACTCTTCCTAGGTGACGACTTATGCTTATTGACGTATTGTATAACCGGTGAGGAAAGGAAGCGGGAGGGGAAGAAAGCTTAAATCGCCGAGGTCATTGGGATAGGGGACGGCCTTAACGCAATTCAGTTTAGGGTCAATTGTACGGATAATTGAGTTTAGGTCGCCAACTGTATCGTGTTAAGACGTCATGGTAAGGCTCCAGGGTGCGTAGCCAAGATGCCAATCGCTCACGCTCAGTCGCTAACGAAACGCAACTGTCATTGTCACACTAATAAGGAAGAGCGATAGAGAGAGGTAGCTGCGATACGTTATTAAGCGTGAGCGATTGGCATCCTGGCTACGCACCCAGGGCAGTCTAGTGCGTGTTCAGATATTTTACAGCAACTTAGCCGCTCTTTTATATCTGATAGCGACTATACTTTAGTGTTGTTAAACAACACTTAAGTACTTGTTGTGTGTGCCTGCTATCAGAATATCTTTGACCCCTCACCCTTTCGCATGGTAGCTCCTTATGACTTATAATAATATATATATATCGATTTGGTAAAGGGATCCACACGATATTTTGACATAAATTTTACCCTTCTGAAAGAATATGACACAAAGGTCTTAGTTTTATTTATATCATTTCGGGCGTTAAGTAATTGTATGTCAATCCCCATAAGTCAATTGTATTTCAAAATTGCGTGTGGAAACTAAAGCATGGAAGTAAAGGATGACTCACTCTAGCACGGTACGGGACGAGACGGGACGGGAAAATCTGTCAATTTCTATAGAAACAATCACGTCATAGCTCGGCGCCCTCAGATGTCACGTGACTATAGAAATTGACCGATTTTCCCGTCCCGCCCCGTCCCGTCCCGTTTTAGTGTGAGTCATCCCGAATATAACTGTCAAATGTCACTTGGCTTTGAAATTGGCAGTAGATGTTTCCAATATCGTAAGTCTAACCTTTCAACATGCCTCTTACGACATTTGAAAAATCCACTGTCTAAATATGCGACTCAATGGGAGCTACCGTATTGTCGCTCACCAGGCGGCACCACTCATGCGTGATGGGCTGGTGTGTCCTGTGTCAGTATGAGAGAATTGTTCAGTAGCGATCCTGGCGGACTTGCGGTAATCCTAATTAATTAAGACGTTGGGATTGGGACCATAGCCCAATCTTTTTGGCGCATGAAGAGGTCTGTCGGGAGTGAAGCGCATTTAGTGACATTTTTACGAGAGGAGATCGAGTCAACTTATTTTTCTGAAATAGGTTTATTTAACGTTTTTCCTAGTGAGAGCCACGAGCTCTTTCGACCCTACTAAATGAAAAAAGCGTCCTAAAATTCACTTCTCCAATCCGTTACCATTTTTTAAATACTTTATACGATCCGGTAACAAAATGGACGGAACGAAACATTTTGAATATTTTGAGATTTTTTTTCTCTTAGATCGAAAGAGCTCGTTAAGGATGACTCACACTAGCACGGGACGGGACGGGACGGGACGGGACGGGACGGGACGGGGCTTCCGATCTTTCTAAGCTGTCACCGATTACCCACCGACACGGGACGGGCCTATCCGAGGTGTCCGGGCTATCCGGGCTAGACGATTTTTTCAAATGTCACTTTTGTCAAGCCTCGCGCTCTTGCGCGCGCATCGATGTTATGCAGGTTTGCTAGCTGTCATCGACTTTAAATGTCAATGTTTTTTGCTTCACCGTTTTAATAATATTTAATCTTAGCGATTGCTATTTAACTATTAATACATAATAATACATTATATTTTTATGTTCCTGCATCGTGTGTAATAGTAATATGCGTCGGAATATACTTGTGGAGTTTGTCTTATGTACATTATCGCTCGGCGCTTCATTCCAAGAAAAATAGTCAGTCTGTTTGCTGCTTCAGGTAAAATATAGATATTAGGTATCATCATAAGCAATATTTAAATACAAAACACTATATAATTATTAATTATGTGGGTTTGTTGTGTAGTGTATTCTACTGCAACATCATAGATACATACAAAACTATACTGAGCCGATTAGCTTTTGTGACGAGGGTGAAATGATGATGAGGATACATTTGATGAGTATTTGTGATGAGGGTACATTATTGGCGAGGCGAGAAAGTAAGGGATTGACTGACGAGGTAGTTGCTGGGGCGAGGCAACCCTTGTTTCCGCCACGGCACCTTATCTAGTGCTTTTTTCGAACATTTACGTCCAGGCGCGGCCTGCGGGGCGGGGCCCCCGGGGCCAGGAGGTTTTTTTTTCCACTAGGAGTGGAATTAACCCTACAAAATCCATTATTATCCGCTGCGTCCGCGCCCTGCTAGAGGTGGTTAAATGATTACTTAGATACTTTACGTATTTTATTTGGGAATGAAATGAGACTGACTTTCTGAGCATGTTTGTGAAATATTTATTTAGGTACCTACTTACAACTGACTTTAAAAGTGGAGGAAGGATTAATCCTTCGTCTACCATGCCCGGTAATTCGCGGGCTATCATGTACTTTGATACATAATAAATAAGTACCTCCTTCCCTCACCCTGCCTACATTAGAGCCCGCGAATTAAGGGGCTTGGTAACGAAGTGTTACAATTTTTCTGACGAGGGAGTAGCAAGAGCGTACCTAAGCAATATTTCCCGAAAGTATAATTTTAAAGATAAGTAATTATTAAAAAAAAGTATTATTCGCAGGTTTTTGACTACTGAAGATTCGTTCAAAACCAGCTCCCTCTATTTTAGGATGGAGAGCTCGGGCATTTTGGTATCGTCAAAAAAGATATTTGGTCATTGTAATCAATACAAGTAAACGAAGATAGTTAATGTCACAGTTCGACTAGGATACGTGGAAGTTTAAGAGGCTATGGCTCTTTCCATATTGTATTGAAGATTTGGACAGCAAACACTTTTTTGCAAGTGCTTCTTAAAAAAGGTTTGGTATGGTTATATCTCTTCTATGGACATCGCAATTTTTACGCGGCACCCTTACAGGCGGGTAACACCTTAATGTTCAGGCAATAAAGTCCTGTATACATATTTCTGGCACTATGGCTGTATTCATATGTTAGTAGTTGACTGTACAATTAATAGATCAATATATTATTTTTGGTTTGTGTCTAAGAATTCATTGTCAATGTTTATGATCGTGTACCAAAGACAAGTTTCTGTTTGACTGGTAGAGAGTGCCTCAAGATATTAAGTCCGTCATTTGCACTTTTTGAAATTAAGTACACATAATTATGGGTTGATAAATATTATAGTAAAATTGTGCAAGCAAAAAGGCGTAATTGCCTTCAAAATATCTCGTGTTACGGGTACTCAGACAACGATATATATAATATACAAATACATAGAAGACATCCATGACTCAGAAACAAATATCTGTGTTCATCACACAAATAAATGCCCTTTTTTATGCTATAGGTGGCAAACGAGCAAACGAATCGCCTGATGGTAAGCGATTAACCACCACCAGAGGTATCGCAAGTGCGTTGCCGGCCTTTAAGGTGGGAGTACGCTCTTTTCTTGAAGGTTTTAAGGTCGTATCGGTCCGGAAACACCGCTGGCGACGGTTCGTTCCACAGTTTAGCTGTGCGAGGCAGGAAGTTCCGGGAAAAGCGCACAGTTGAGGACTGCCAACCATCTAAATGGTGAGAGTGGAAATATTGTCGCGTAGGGCGATGGCGGAAAGAAGCGGCAGGGATTAATCCGAACAATTCCTCGGAACCCCCTTACCGAGATTCGAACCCAGGACCATCGGCATAGCAGGCAGGATCACCACCAACTACGCCAACCGGTGGTCTAATCATCTATAGAACGATTCGACACAGTTCACAATTTTCCCATACATTAGAATCTCCCTAGTTAGATTAGCCGGTTAAGTTAAGTTAAGTTCATTTATTTCACGAAGAAAATGATATATACAATTTAGTGGTTTTCACAATCTTACTGTGACGTATACATACATATATAGAAAAAAACAAGACAAGTAATATCAGGGTTTAAGGAAACGGTTGAAAGATTGTATTGTAAGTGCGTAGTGAAAGTTTTGTTTTTAGGGTTCCCACTAAAGGAAAATAAAACAGGACCCTTATAGAATCACTTTGTAGTTCGTTCGTCCATTTGTCTGTCTGTCTGTCAAGGCCTTTTATAGTAAGAGTCTGCCTTACTAAGTAATAACGTAACACGCTTAGTGACAGCTCCTGCCTATGAGGGAGAGATTTACAATGGTGTCCATGTATATATAGACTTCTTACTAAAACCGAGAAAGTTTTATTGTAAGTATGTGTGTAATGGAGGTTTTTTAGGGTTCCGTTAAAAGAAAATAACAGAACGCTTGTTTCCGGATATTTGAAGAACAAAGCTTGTCAGAAAACTAAAGTTGATTACGAAGTACGTTTTATAATAGTAGTAGAAATCCTACTCACATCTTATGAATCAGCCTGTATAAACGCTGATTTGGACTCCCTTTCGTGAAACTATTATTTTCAAAAATGGGCTGCGTTCTAAGTTTACAAGGATGGGCAACTGACCACCTAGTAAGAAGTTTAATTTTCTTGTATTTTAATAAGTAGGTACCTAAGTTTATTAAAATGCAAAAAAGTATTTTAAGTAGTCAGGGTTTTCGAACTCTACATCTAAAAATATAAAACAGGGATATTTAACTTATATGTTTTTTTAATGAAGTACAATAAGTTCATAATAGTAGTACTCATTCTTGGGCGACATCTAATACTGAAACAGGTTCTCAAGTCAACGGAATACCTTATAAACCAAGTGACTTTATTTCTAAATATTCTACGATTTATTATTATTATTATTGAAAAACAGAACCCTTATAGAATCACTTTGTTGTCCGTCCGTCCGTCGGTCTGTCCGTCTGTCTGTCCGTCTGTTCGCCTGTCAATCCGTCCGTCCGTCTGTCTGTTCGTTGACCATCTGTTCACCTGTGTGTCTGTCTATCTGTCTTTCTATCTGTCTGCAGGCTGGGCGGATTTGCACATTCTTAAACAAATTTTTCAGCAGATCAGTGGCATAGCTAATCCTTATACTTATTTACTCCTACTCCACAACATACCACTCAGTCAATGTTCTTGATAACATACTTATTTAAATGATGTAGTATTATTTTAAAAACTTTTAGTCCTTCGCTAAACCTAGTTTTATATAATAAATCGTAATATATAGATGTGTGTCAAAATTGCGTTGTCATGCAAAAATAGTTTTTAACTTGTATAGTCATTGTTAGGGCTTCGTAGCCAAAATGGGTAAAACGGAACCCTTTTAGTTTCGTCCAGTCCGTCTGTCCGTCCGTCCGTTTGTCACAGCTATTTGACTCAGTAGTTATAAAGCATATGATACATAATATATTATAGCTATAAGTGTATTTTGTATGCCGCTACTTAGTTTTACCTATAAATTGCGAACAGAAATATGCTTAGGGGGGCTTTTGGCACATCATCGGATAGGCCTTTGAAAATAATTTAGATGTTTTTATAACTATTATTAATCTAATATTTTCTGAAAAAGTGTGTCCCCCTCTTACTTTTTTTTGAACGCGAGCTCAAAAAATTTTTGAATAAATCTGGAAGATAGGATATAAAACGTTATTACAAAAGGACATAAGTGCCTTAATATTATAAAGACACTTACGCCTTTTTGCTTGCACAACTTTTTCATTGTGTGACGGTACGGAACCCTTAATAATACGTGGCCCGATACACACTAGGCCGGTTTTTCTTTAACATATCACTGTCGCATTATACATTTGGATAATTAATTCTCTATCAGTTGGTAGTGAGAGAAAGTGCACACATTTTATGACATTTCTTAAATTATCGTGCGTTTTCTAGCTGCCTCAAATTCAATAGAAATTCTTCCGTTTGACAACAAGAAAAAAAAGTGTGTGTTCAGCTGAACTGTACAGCCAATCTTTCCCGTGGCCAACAGTTACCAGCTTTTAGATATATATACATGATTTTTATTATACAGTTCAAAAAAAAGGAGTACTTTTTTATGTGGCTATATAGGTTCAATAAGAAAATCAAACTTTCGAAAAGTGCACCGGAAAGACTCCGAACATCGTTTTGTGTTTGACCCTGTTGCAGGATACCTGGAGCCAAAGGAATTCAGAGCACTACCCCTGAGCTCCATATTCCCTCACATGGAGATGGAGCTCAGGGGTGGATGTGGATGGATCCCAATGGGTCGAAGTATATTCGTTAGGGCCTCTTGACTTTAAATAAGATAAGAAAACGGTTGAAAGTATGTATTGTACTGAAGGTCTTGTTTTTATGGTTCCGTAAAAAGGAAAAAAACGGAACCCTTATACTTTGCTGTACGTCTGTCCGTCTGTCTATCTATCCGACCGTCCATCCGTCCGTCTTTCCGCCTAGCCCCGTTATAGTTAGGGCTGCCTTAGTACTAGTAAGGCACTACCTATTGGTGGTACCGTAGAACGCTTAGTGACACCCCGCTGCCTCTACATCATCGCAATCAGAGAATACATCGATACATTCCCATGCATCGATACATTCCCATACATTTGTTTAGAGAATCAAAATGTACGTATAGGATACCTCCCGTTGACCTATAATCATGATTTTAGTCGGGTCATTCTGTCACAAAGGTTTTTACAGTTAAAATATGAATAGGCAGCGATTTAACCTTCTTTTTATTATTGTATTTTAATTTCATATACCATGGACAATACGGGACACCAAGCTACAGTTCTGCATCAAGAACTTGGCATGCGGCAATCGGAAGATGATTGTATCTGAAGATTTTGTACCTATACTCTTGTTAAATACGTATTCAACCTTTTACTAAGAATTTTTAGCACCTAAGTCTTAGAAGTATTTATTCCTACCAATAAATTGAAATTAGTTGTTGTTTGATTTCCAAATACAAGTGATGTATAGGTACCGGAAAACTCAGGTTACTTGAAATGGTGCGTTCATCGATTGTTAATCCAAAAACTAGTAATTTATCGTGCAATAGCATGAGCATTAGAAATATAATAGTATGATGAATCCATGAAGCTATTCATTAATTTATCATGTTTTTCTGTTAAAATTATAAAACTCTAAAACCTGTGCTCAAAAATCCGGTTCTTTTGTACATTATATACCTAAGTGAATTGTTGACCACAAAAGTCAAAGTAGTCCTACTTTACGGTACCTATAAAAATACGACTATTTCACCTATCCCTACATTTCGTGCCTCACACGCCATGACTTCATATCAAATATACGTTTAGCTATGATTATTTTGTTACTTGGTGATGGTGGCACTTTATAATGTCATGATCCCCGGCTGGATCACCTCGTCTTTAATGAAAATAAATGCATCAGAATGTATCTATAGTATATATATATATATATATATTTCTAACATTTGTAAGCAATTTACCATCTTTCTTACCACATATACTTCTTACACTTCACATATACATCAGTTCTACATTATACATGTTAAATTGATGTAAAGTTATTTGATTGCATTTATGTGTAAATAGTATGTGTGGTATGAAATAAATTATGGTGGTTTTCTTCAAGACTCAAGACTTCTTTACAACAAGGTTTACAAGAACCCCAGGCATGTAGATTTGTTACAGATGGTCAAAGAATTATGTAGATACTTGTATACTTTATATACATTCTGATGCTTCTATTTTCATTAATAACGAGGTGGTTCTGCCGGGAGCATGACGTACTTTATTATCTATTTACCGTGGCAGCGTAAAGGTTAACCCTTTAAACGCCAAAAACCTAAAAATGGCGTGTGCTGTCGTGCCTACAGAACTAATATGTAATAGCGTTAGCGCGCAATCATACCTCTATGGTCTTGCCTACCACGCCAGCAACATATTTAGGTTTTATGACGTTTTCTGTCAAAATTAGTTCGCACGCTGTATATATTATGTTACTTCAATAGAAGCTTTACGTACTTCCATACCTTGAAGAACATTTGATGAATTCGTCATATTTTGCGATCAAACTGATGTGATCAAACTATACCGCAAAAAGTCAAAAAGTTACTTACCTACATTAGGGCAAAATAACTGCTATCAGGCAAGCATGTAGGTATTCTTTTGTGCATAAATGTAATTTTCTATTAGAAATAAATAAATTTGATGAAACACCACACTTTTTGTATTATTACAAGGGCGCTTGTCGAATCGCACCATACTTCGAAATACCTACTTGCGACTAGTGAACGCTTATATATGTTGCTATTTTTTGCTCGCGACTACGTTTCCGTAGAAGTTGACCAAAACTGCCCTATGTCCTTTTCTAGGAGTAAAACTATCCCCATACCTACTAATTCCATCTTGATCCGTTCAGCGATATTAGCGTGAAGAGGTAACAGACAGACAGAGAGTTACTTTAGCATTTATTATATTAGTATGGAGTACAGTGGCAGTACACAAATGGCACGATAGCTTTTATACTTACATATACATATACAGTTAAAGCGGTTTTTGGCATGTATGAAATTACAAAAAACTTTTTTCTTCCTACCTAAGCGATTAAAAAAAACGTAATTGTTAATAGTATGTACCATGTGCAAATACCAGCACTTGATTTTAAAAACCCGTGCTCATTTTATCTATTATTAATTATTTTTTTATAGCAGCAATACCACGTGCTTGATTAACCCGACTAAATAAAATATTATCTTTACGCCCGTATTTCACGCAGCAATTTATGACATTTAGCAATATACCTCTTTTTGACGTATATTCTGAGACACTCGAGCCGTCTGTGGTAACAAGTTCCAATCAGTAGCAGAATAGTAAATAATGAAGACTGTTAACCGTAATATTTAAGACGTTCTTCGGGAAACCGTTAATACCAGTATACGTATAAATTAATTTGTATGTTTTGTTTGTATTTGTTAATACATAATCCAATATTGTATAATACTCTGATAAACCAACCGGCCGTACAGATCTTGAGTTTATTTTCTACTTTAATATCACCTTGATATTTTGTATGGTGACTTAGCCTCACACTGTGTAGCATAGGCGTATAGTTAGTTAGTTTATCTGGGCCCTTTTCCGCAACTCGACATCCATCGTGCCTTTTTTGCGTGCTACGAGGTAGCCCTATTCCAACCACCCCAGCTCCTCAACGAAACCAAGCATCGGTTTTAGGTTGCTAAATGCCTCCTTGAGTGTTATTGGAGTCCCCAGTGAGTGTTATAGGCGTATAATTATCTACAATAAATATTTTTAACACTTCCTGACTTTCTCTAAACGGGTGCTGGCTGTGCTGCGAAGGTGACATCACCCTATCCGATGTCCTATCCTAAACATGTCACGCCAATTGTGATTAAAATACGAGAGATTCAACCGTTTTTTTTCCATATTCATGTCAGTATGGGTCACGGAAGATTAAATTGTACTATGTAAATGCGTGAAAATTTGTCAGTGAATCAAATATAAGAATCATTTGGTATTACAAGTTATAAATATATTATTGCATTCAATTAGATCACGTTGCCTTGGATATCGTAGGTAAAAGTTATTTATAATATTTTACATACGATCAAAATCAACTCTTTCTTAAGAATAATTTATCTATAGCATTTCCATGCTGTAAATATATTTTAATTTAATTGATTTATAACGCTTTAAATAATTTCATTCCGGCAATCATCACGGGAAAGGCGACTTTATTTAGAAATTGACAGTCTTTGTAAGTAACTCCTCCTTGTCCCAAGTAATATAAACCGACTAAGCAGAAAGCAGCTGCGCCCTCATATTTCACATACAAGTTTATGACATTTGGTAACTTACTTATTTTAGCTTATTGTTTCCGTGCTCTCCGATCCGATCAAATTTCATACCAAAAAAGCGTGGCCGGCGCTGGACGGGGCCTTCCGATGCTTCCGATCTGTCAGAGTTTTGGGCTCTGTGAACACGTGACGCCTTCCATACTAAAAAAAGCCCCGTCCCGTCCCGTCCCGTCCCGTCCCGTCCTAGTGTGAGTCATCCTTTCTCTGAGTAGGAGTATATTAGATTTACCTCATCATGCGCCAATGGGTTCCTGCAACCGCTGCCAGATCATCAGTCCATCTTGTGGGGGCCTTCAATTTACCTGCCTTCGCGCTGTTTTTGGCCCCTGAAATCATATAAAAGATCTATACGGTGAGAATAGTGTGCTGTGTTCAGTATAACCTACATAACTCAATGATATCATACATAATAAACCATGTCCATGATTGATAACAATGGGCTTAGAGGAATAACTCGAGATACAGGGTGTGACCTGCGTATAAACCTATCTAATGTTATGTTTGCAATCAAAATATTTTCTTAATTGGATAATGTTCACCAGGATGAATATACCCTATGACCTTTTTTTATATTTAATCCTAAGCAGAATCATTAGGCCTATTGAGCGCCGAGGATGATTAAGCTCACGACCATCCCTTTTTTGCCAAACTAAGGGTAAATGTAAAAAAAAATTGAAAATGTTTTTGATATCTTTGTTTCTTTTCCGTAGAAGTAAAATAAATTAATATTCTGGGAAAATCTTACACAAATCGACCTGGTCCCACGGTAACTTCAATAAGGCTTGTGTTGTGGGTACTAGACGACGATATATATAATAGATAGATACATATAAATACTTAAATACACAGAAGCAAATATTCGTGATAAACACACAAAGAAATGCCCGGACCAGAATTCGAACCCGGGACCTCCTGCTTCGTAAGCAGGGTCACTATCACTACCAACTAAGCTAGGAGGTCGGTAATAAACACAATATAAAATGCGTAGCCACCGACAATCGGGCAGAGAAACCTCAGGATTATGCGCCCCGTGTTCATGACTACCATCTTCAGTAGCTGGCACGATCCAAATTAAAATAGCTATCTAATTAGCTAGGTAACGTCAGATTTTAATTATTACACGGTAAAAAATGGAATTACGCTGAACCGGGGCCAGACGTACTGACACACTCTATAAAAAAATACACATCGATCCACCCGACTTCTTAGGCATCCCTAAATCAAAAAGTGTTTGAATTGACCCAGCGTTTATGTTTTGCTGATCTTCGCACTGAACTTCTCATGGCAAATTATAAAATCCACAAATATTTACATCTACAAACTGAAATCAGACATTTTTCTGTAGTATATGACATTTCTTTAAATTTTTATGTTATAATACTTAACACATTGAGTGTGAGCGAGTGCTTCGCGCTACGCTCGTAGCAGATTCCGTTGATTTTCCGCTTTGTAGCAGAAAGCGGCCTGAAAAGTCCCGTTACGGGTTCCCGGCACTCAATGTGCTTTGAGTTAGACTTGCGTCGGTCAGGCACTAAGAACTAAAAGGAATAAAATCCCATCACGGACCGAAAGGAACTAGTTCCTCGCCAAAAAGTGAAATCGGTTCTCGGTCTTTAGTTCAGTTCAGTTCAGACGGAGCAAAAACCATTAAAACGTTCATACGAATCATTAGTTCCGCGCTCTGGGCTAGTACCACGAAAATCGAACGATTGCGGATTTGTATCCCCATCTCTGTCACACTTGCATATTAGAGTGACAAATAGGTTTTTCCGTCAATGCCAATTTTCGATGTTCGTGGTGGGCCCGCTGTATAGACCTAAACCGGTTACTCATTCCCAGACGTCAAATCTCGCACTGAACTAAACGAATTAAAGACCCAAAAGATCGAACTAGTTTCTTTGACCGATTGAACGAAATTGGAGTGCTCCCTTCAAAGACCGAGCGGGCCCAACTGTATTTTAGCCTTAAACTAATATCCGTAACCTTCGTTATACTTACTTAGTGACAGATATGCGTCATATATGTTAACTGTTAGAGAGCACCTCTGCGCATACCAGAGGTTAGAGACAATTGAATCCCTGAGAACCTATTACATCTAAACATACAATTTAATAATATTGTTAACAATAGAATCACTCTGTATAAATGATAACAGTGCACACTTTCCCATCCTAGTCTACAAAATTATCTACCCATCCACACCATGCTACACAGTATCTGTTCAGCCGTATCCTAACCTAGTCAACGAAAGGTAAAGGAAATCCAAGAACAATGAATAAAGTATTCATAGCTATAGCTTTGATCTTCATCATCGAATTGAGATCAACTGATAGCAAACCAGCGAAAACTAAGGCAACAAAAGCACTATTAGTGCTGGTAAGAGATGGAGCCAGCTGGAAAGTCAGCAAACCCACAAGAAAGTCATCACAGGATGTACCCAGTTGGAAGTTGAGCAAATCGGTGCCAGAACCATTATCTAATGAACACGATCGACCTATCTTTGATACCAAACAAGCAGCGTCATCCATAAAATATTTAACAAGCAGAAAAAATAACAAATTGGCACAAAGGAAATTTTTGATTAAACAAAAACCACTTTATCTGACAAAAAACGAATTGGCACTAACACGACAATCAGCAATAAGCGAAAAACAGACAAAGGAAGCTAGTAAAGCAGCATCCCGCAGAAAAAATAAGCTAACTCAAGTTACTAGAACAACCATCAAACAGCAAATCACGCCAAAACAGGTACTCACTCGGCAACAACTTAATCTAAGTAATAGAAAAATCAAATATTTACATCTATTACCAACGATGGGTGGTCTTAATTTTCTCCAAAACAACGCCACTATTGAAAATAACTCTATAGCCAAACTTCCTAATTTATCAAACTTCAAACATTCTAAAAAATCATTGAGACATAATTTAATAAAAAATGTAAACCAACATAATTATAACGAAACACGTTCAGCGCTAGAAACAGAAGTAGATATAATCGAATCTAATCTTGAAAACTTATCTGATAAAGAACAAATTGACCCTAACGCCGAAATCTACTACCGACTAGACAACAATGTGCCACGTTCAGATGCACCGAGTACTATGATAGGTTTAAACCGCCAGGAAAATAACAGTGTGTTGACAAACACGAAAAAGGAAGACAAACAAAGTCCAGAAGTATCGAATGGCATAATAGATTCAAATCAACAAGAAGACTATAATGTGATTAATTTAGGAAATTCAAATGCTATGATGAATTCAAACCTACAAGAAAACAACTTTGTAACAATTAAAGAAGTATCAAATGCTGTACAAGAATACAACAATGTGCAAGGGACAGAGACGCCACTGATTATTGAATTTAACCTTAAAGACATTGGTGAAATTATTGATAAAAATGTCAATAATACAGTGAGAGAGAGATATAATTATATGACAACGGTGTCTAATATAGTATCTAATATCCCACTACCTGAAAATAAAGACGATATTATTGATAAAAATATAAACAACACATTGAGAGGGAGACACAATAATAGAACAACAATCAGTAAAACAGTGTCTAACATTAAATTTAAACCTGGAAACACAGATGAAAGTATAAATAAAAAAGAAAAAAATACACTCGTGTTTTACACAAGGAACCAGAATATCACATTTGAACAAGATAACGAAAACAATAAGAACACATGGAAAATAAAAATGTATAATGATACGACGGCATCTGCGGGTAATACATTATCTTATGGTACTACAGTTACTAATGACACAACATTCCCGAATAGTACTACTAAGTTAGTATTTATTTATAATATCAAACGTAAACCTGAAATCATAGATGCCAAAAACGATAAAATAAACGATCCAGGAATAGGGAGACACGGCTGGAGGAGACAGTATTATGACGAATACGATACTTCTTCAGAGCATGACGAATTTAGTTCTACAGAAACTAGTGCTACAGAATATATTCCTACTACTGATACTGAAGAAATAAGTACTACAAAACCTAGCGCTACAGAACGTATTACTACTAGTTATACTGAAGAATCTTCTAGTGCTGAGTGGGAGTCTTCTAAACAAACGGAACCTAATCAGTGGGAGATTACTCGTACTAGACCTACGGATCCTAATCAGTGGGAGTTTACTAGACCTACGGAAGATAATCGGTGGAAGAATCCTAGACCTACGGAAGATTATCACTGGGAGATTGCTAGACCTACGGAAGATGATCGGGGGGAGCCTATTGGCATTACTTCTAGTACTACTTCTCAAACTACGGTATCTGTCGTCACGGAACCAAGCGTGACATGCAAACCATTTCTCAAGGACCTTGTGAATTCGTTATGTAAAAAAATACATTACGCTGTGAATTTCTTTAATTAAGTATTTATAGAAATACTTAATCTAACAGGTAATTTGCAGGATAAACTTAAGGGGCTGATAACAGCCAACTTAGCGCGCACTGTCTATTTGGGTCAACACAAAACGATGTTCGGAATCTTTTTGGAGGTTTTTTCAATAGTTAAGGGCTATACGGTTCATTTCTTTATTGAACCCTTATCCACATTAAAAAGTATTCATTTTGTATGATAAAAATCATGACCGTTACCTATTGCCCACAGGAAAGATCAGCTCTACAGCTCAACACGCATATTTTATTTCCTGTGGTCAATAGCTAACGGCCTGTGGACATGTAGTAATTATTTTTATGTAATAGAAAGGCTTAAATGCAGATAAGGCTTAAATAAGAAAATCAAGCTTTATAGCCCGTAACTTTTGAATAGTCCACTGGTAAGACTAATTTATTTACGTCAAGCCGATTTCGTTAAATCAAAAATTAAAAGTTAAATTTCTATGAAATTTACTAAAGACTTTCAAATTCAGTGCTATCAACATAAATGCAAACAATCTTAGTATAACTTTATCTTTAAGTTAAATAATGACAATATTCTTAACCGACAGAAGTTTAAACGTTCATTGTTCTGTTCCAAGTTGTATGGATATTTTAACCGTATTATTTTTAAATGTATTTCAGTACTTTCTCGTAAGTAGCTATCTTTTAATCAAACAAATGAAAAAAAATGTCGATCAGTAACTAACTGTGAATTTGTAATTATAGTTTTTGTGAAATTACTAATGGCGTTATTCATAAACGCACTTCAACAACTGTTTAGCTAAATGATTGTTTGTCCTTCTGTCTGTCACTTTGACAATCGCCTTTGTCAGAATGGGAGAATACATAATGTAACTAAAGCTTCTGTTAACTCTTTTATGAATAAGGCGGTTAGTGTTTAATTTGTTTTTACTAACACTTAGAACTATCTTTATTTGTAGACAGGTGAACGTGCTAGTTTTAAGTAAAATATACCTTATTGTTGGTTGTTGGTAAAGTGCACATAAAAAGCTCATTATCGCACCAGTGCGGTAATGTAGCACCATGTATACTGTAATAGTACATTACCTAACTAGTGCGGTAAAAGAAAGAAAGGCCGATATCGCAGATGATTGCGACCCGAGCTGCAAGCGAGGGACGCAATATGCGACGAATAAATATGCAATCAAGGGCTTTATTTATTTATTTTATTTATTATTTTATTTATTGATTTGTGTAAAATTGTCCCACAATATTTATTTATTTATTTATTATTTATTACCTCACGCACGTGTTAGGTACATCATTTTATGCCTACATTTGGGCAGAAATTGGCTTTTCCGTACGCGTAGCATGCGGAAAAAGGCACTTTATGGTCAGGTGTGGCATAAAAGTATTTTATGCACGCAACGCGTACGGAAAAAGCCGATTTCTGCCCAAGTGTATGCATTAAATGATGTACCTGACACGTGAGGTAATAAATAAAGCCCTTGATCGCATATTTACGTCGCTCGCTTGCAGCTCGGGTCGCAAACATTTGCGATATCGGCCTTTCTTTGGTTTACCGCACTAGTTAGGTAATGTACTATTTCAACACATCTGCTCGTAAATGAACAGTATTAAGCCCATAGTCTCAATGGATTCTCATACTACTTTACCGCCCGCCCTGAGCTCCCGGAGGACTACCGCTAATCATTATTGTTCATTTATCTGCCTAGCAATTTTCTTTATTTCCTCGCAAATGTGATGAAAAACATTGTATGCATCACGGGTGGGACAGGAATTACGAACTCGTGTTTACCGCCCTTAATACACAGCGTACTATTTCACCTCGCTAGCTATTGTGTGGGGGGAACGGAACCCTCAGTGCGCGCGTCCGACTTGCACTTGACCGGGTTTTGTAATATATTACATCCAACCTGTACTAACCCAGCTTTTACATGGTTTGTATATACCTATAAATATTGACTGGTAGAGAGACAACATGATAGGACATATTTTTGATATATTTTCGGTATATTTTTGATATATTTTGGATATATCTTGGATATATTATTGATATATTTTGGATATATTTTTGATAGGTATATTTTGGATATATTTTTTATATATCTTTGATATATTTTTCCACATCTTCCCGGTTTCCCTGCTTCCTCGGTTTAGAGACTGGGGTCCACTTTGACAATTAATCCGTTATAATTTGGCGTAGCCGCTACTTTTACATACGCAACAGCTAAATACCTTTAATAATGACCTTCTTGGGGTCAAGATTCACCGAGAAGCGATTGGTAAATAATAAATTCTAAAAGATTTATTGTAAAAAACTAAACTAAAACATATTATAACACAAATTTAAATCTATAAATATAACTAAACAAAAATAAAACTAGATAAAAACTAAAATACTTAAATCTAAAACAGGCCCCTGCGGCATGGTACCGAGGACGCTGGCAACATTTACTCGCTGGATTGCTAGACTGATCCGTTGAGCGAGGAAGCTTTCAGCTCTTGGGTCTCCTGTGGCGTATTTCGTATAAGTACCGTATTGTCGCTCACCAGGCGGCGCCTCATGCGTGGGTCCTGTGTCAGTATGAGAGAATTGTCAAAGTGACGTTTGAAATGTTCCCGCAGGACCCACGTTCCACTAGCGCCCCTAGCGGAAAATCGACTCGCGGTAATCCTCATTAAACAAACTACATTGTTATTGCAAATATTAAAGGACGACCTACTCTTCCGTGAGTGAATTTATCTCATAATATGTATACAAATTCAAGCTCGCATTAAATTTCAAAACATACATTTAAATTTACAAAATACGATTAATTGTATAGTATACAGGTTGTTCGGTTTTACGGTCGTTATAAATATTGGATTCGTTCGTACTTGTCTCTTAACGCAGTGTATTTTAACGGCCTCCTACCTTGCCTACGAAGCAGGAGGTCCCGGGTTCGAATCCTGGTCAGGGCATTTATTCGTGTGTTTATCACGAATATATTTGTTCCTGCGTTATGGATGTTTTTTTTATGTAAGTATATAGAAATATAAACAGATATAATTTATTCTTTGACACACAAAATAAACAGTACCATTATAAAAAAAATTAGACACAATAAAAAAAAGTGCCACGAAATGGAGTCATCTCAGCATAATGCTGGCGACTTCAAGCGCTGATCTTCCGATGAGCCTAGCCTATCTTTTATATATATCGTCGTCTAGTACCCACAACACAAGCCTTATTAAGCTTACCGTGGGACTAGGTCTATTCGTGTTAGATTATAGAATATTTATTTATTATTTATTTATTATTACGTCGGCGAACAAATGCTATAATAATTATTAATCATCATCATCATCTTCCTGGACCTATGTCCCTATTTGGGGTCGGCCTTCCTCGTCCATAACCGCCAGGTAGCACGATTCCTGGTGAGGTTATTGTCAATTTGATGGTCTTTAAGGTCTTTTTGAACCGTCGTCATCCAAGTGGCGGTGGGTCTTCCGCGTCCACGCGTCGTCGTCGGCAAGTTTAAGGCTGTTTTGACGATATGGTCTTCGGGTCGTCTTTGTACATGGCCGTACCATCTAAGGCGTTTTTCGGTAACTTTCTCGTTTATAGGAGCGACTTTATAGCTGCCTCTGACATATACGTACTATATACTATATATACTATAATAATTATTAATATGCTATATTATCTAATAATTATCGACAGCATTTCATATTGAACTTTTATTTAGCTTGGTCATTACATTTTACCGCTTAGCCTTTAAATGTCATAATTGTCAAGAAATAAACCGTTGATACGCATCAAAGTGTCCTAGGTCAGCGTCGCCGCGCCGATTCGCGTTCGCGTAACGATTGCGCATGCAGGACACTTCCATAGTTGTCTGTTTTTTACGCACCGCTTCGCACCGCGTTGCCATCGCTTGAGATCGCTTACGTAGTGTACGCTAAGTATGTACCTATAATGTAAACTTTCAGGGCACAACATTTTCATAATATTAGCCAGTCTAAACTGCCAGATATCTCGCTCCCAGGCGGCGCGTTAATGCCAACGTCGTTCGATATTTGATACTTCAAAAAAAATTTGTTTGAAAAAACACACGCTGTATAATTTTACATAAACACTGCGGTGTAATCAGTAGGTAATTCAATTAAATGATTCATTAAGAGTCGTAATTTGAAAAGGTAAACCCATATTAAGTGGTAAAGCAATGCAGTGCACATCCCAACAGTGAACAATTACGAAAATGAATACTAAATTACTAGCAATTTTTATATTCTTGGTTATTTTGAGCTTATGTGTAGAGCTAAGGGATACATATGAAGAGCAAAACGCGGCAAATAAAGTTTCAAAAGCCAGAAAAGTGCAGTCTAGAAACGGAACCTCTGTTGGAAACGCAAGAAAATTATCAAAAGTAAAGTTATCTAGGGCACAAATTTTAAGAAGACGGGCCAGACGAAAAAAACTCTTAGAGAAACGACGTAATAAGAACTCCACTAAAAAAACAAAGCCACCAAAACCTGCAAATAAACATAAGCATTACTCATATTTAATAAACTTAAATATACCAAGAAATAAAATAAAAATTGGCATTGACTTTACGACAGTTGCGTCTAAGCAAGGAGAGGAACCAGAATTCCAATCTGAACATGACGACGAGGGGAATGAAGACGAACGTAGAAGTAACACTAATGAGCAAGGAAAGAGGCAAGGAGCTGATCAGGATTACAATTACGGTGAAACTGGAGGGGGTGATCCCCCACCAGCTGGGGGAGATGAGGCAGGTGAAGTTTTGCCCCAAGAAGGCGAAAAAGGTACGAGTCAAGGAGATAAAGGGGGTGAAGGCGGTGACGCAAAAGGAGATGCCACAGGTGGAGGTGGGGGTCAAGGTAAAGGAGAAAGTAATGCAGGCGGCGGTAGCGCATCAGGTCCATCTGCTGCCCAAGCTGGTGGCGACAGCAGCTACAAAGACTACGAAGATGATAGACAACGTGAATCAGTTCCACAAGGCGGGGGTGGCAAAGACTACGGAGGGGGTGGTAAAGATTACGGAGGTGGTAAAGACTACGGAGGGGGTGGAAAAGATTACGGAGGGGGTGATTACGGTGATTCATACTACGGGAAATCAACAAGGAGACCGGGGAAGTACTCCACTAAGAGGGGCTTAAGGGAAATAGTATGTGAGTGGACGCGCAATTTCACAATGTATAAGGTTGTAAATATACCTGGATTCTCAGACATTATTTAAAAGGAACCTGTGTTTCGGGTTTCGCAGCCGAAACGGAATCCTTATAGTTTCGTCTGTCCGTGGGTCGCAGCGGTTTTACTCAGTTACTAAATATAAAGCAATAATGGTAATGATACTAATGATATTACAGTTAGAGGTGTATTTTGTGTGCCGCTAAGTTTTTGGAGGGCACCCTATACATGCAGCAAAATGTCAAATATCTACTTGTGGCACCATCATCTCATAGGTCTTTAGAAATAACTTGAAGGTTCCTTAAACAACAATTTGATGAATCGAATACTTTCTGAAATAATCGCTCTGGAAGTCTGAGAAAGTTCCCCCTCCCCCCTAACTTTTGAATGGGAGGTCCTAAAATTGTGAGAAAATTCAGAAAGATGATATAAGACAAACTTACCACGAAAATAAATTTGAATAAATTTGGCCTAACCTTTTTTTAGTTCTTGCCAAAAACGATCTATAGAAAACATGTATTATTAAGACTATAGTATTTCATAAATATCTTCATATTCAAAGTACCAAGGAGTAATAAAAATATAACAAATTAGAACAGAAACAATGACAGAAAATCAAATCACAAGTATATAACAACTTCATAATAATGTCAACCAGTAACTTTACACCACTTATTCATCTACCGAATATAATGGCGTTTTCAATGGGAGCCACCGTATATCGCTCACCAGGCGGCGCCACTCATGCGTGGGTCCTGTGTCGGTAACAATTTTGTCATAACAGACTTGGCATCAGTTTACTCCGTGAACATGACGCTTGCAACAGTGTCGAAATATCGGGTGCTCAATAAAACAAACATACATGGTATTTATCCCGTTTCAAATATTGGTTATATACTCGTACATCTACTGCCCTATGGGTTTTAAACATCGATATTATAGTTTTAACCAAAAGAGATTCAAAGATGTCCCAACGATTGAGCCACGTGGTCTTAGAGTTTAAGGTCTATCTTTATATACAGTCGCCATCAGATACATCGGAGCGTCCGAGGCGCTCACAAATATCTGAACACGCCTCTATTGTCAAGACGTTAGAGTGCTTGTTCAGATATTTTGAACGCCTCGGACGCTCCTATATATCTGATGACGACTGTACTTTCTGAGATGCAATAGTTTAATGCAAATAGGTACTATATTATAATAGTAACCTTATTCGTTGTTAATTTTATTTACCTACTAAAGGGATTGTTCCTCTTTTTCATCGAGAACGAACGATGTTTTTATAAATTTTTAGCTATCTATAAAATTAAAGCGAGGAGGAAATGTACAAAAGAGTACGGGTAATGAGTTTGAATTACACCATTTAATTGTTATTTTCATGTCGGTAACGTATTTTTTCTACTCCAGCACTTCTATCTGTCAATTAGATGACTGACAGCATTCTGTAGGGTATGCAAACCGGTTAACCGGTTAACCGAAAACCGGTTAACCGAGTCTTTTTGGGCTAGTTTGAAAACCGATTATTGAATCAAATAACCGCTTAATAACCGAAATCATATTTATTTCCTGAAATGGCTTATCTAGGCATATAATAGAAAAGTCAAATTCTGTTGAATTGAATATAATATTATCATAAAGTATTATTTCTTTTATATAAACCATTATGCAGCGTATTTGTCATGTTACTATATTCAATCTTTTTCGATCCTTTGACACCGATGAACTTGATCGATCGCATCTGATGAAGAACTTAAAATGTATTAACCTTAAAATGTAATATATTTACAAAAAATAATGTACATTTCGGTAACATGGGTTACTCTCGCTTTTGAATTGCGCGATTTTAAGGTATAAACATCTCGCTCGTTCTTAAATGTGTGCTTACTATGAGTTGTAAGTCACCGATGTCGATAGCGTCTCGCTCCTACCACTACTTTGGCAAGTACGTACCAATACTGTTCGGAACGAGCTAAAGATACTTTCAAATCATGCAGTCGCTATCGACTCGTAATTAAGTAAAACTCACAGATAGCAAACTTGTTATTGAATTCCGTTGTGATAATATCTCACAAAATGTAAAACGCTTTTACTAAAAATCATAAGAAAATTAATCTTATAAAGAGTTATACATACGTCCATTCTATAATTTGAGGTAAACAATATTTTGTTAGTTTTTATTATTCTTTATGAAATACTATGACATGAAAACCTCTTAGATATTATTGTTAACAATCAAGGTCTTCGGTGTCAGTTGGAAAGAAATAAGATATGGAAGTTAACTAATAAGGCATCTTTATTGATCTTACTGGTTGTCTTATCTAGACGATAGGACTGTAAAGGCAATATAGTTTCAATAATTAAAAAATAAACGCTTTCCTTATGGTATTCTTTTTGAAGTGCGAAGTGCTTTAGACGACTCATTTTCCAACACATATGTATAACTTACATACCAACTAACAGAATTCTTGTTAGTTGCTCCAAAATTGAGCAAAATCGTAAAAAAGTATACCGGTCACTTCAAGGGCTAGTTGGCCGGCCCACAATACTCAAAAAGTAATAGTTCAGGTGAAATTATCTGTGACGAAACTAGATAAATGAACTAATATTTTTAGAGCTATTAGTTCAATTATAATTATAATATTTAAAAGTCTTAAAATATAAGTTTAAGAAATAATTTATATCACGCGTGCAAATATTAAACCACGATAACATTGCTAAGAATAACTTATTCTTAAATTAAAAAAGCCAAATTCATAAAAACCGGTGAAAACCAGGTAACCCGTTTTGGACATGTCGAGGCGGTTAAACCCCGGTTTTCTATTTTCACCGGTTCTTGCACACCCTTTCTGCCACATTTCGAGATTCAGCTTTTCTCGAAATGAGGCAGAATGTAGAACACGTCGTATGCCCACTATAGAAATAAAAAAAATCAACGGTGCTAATATATTGGATGAAAATCTATAGGAGCAGTGTTCTTATGAATACCATACCATAGACAACGTTATAATTTACTTTTTTAATATCGCTATCAGTCATCTAATTGACAGATAGAAGTGCTGGAGTAGAAAAACCCACTACTTGAAATTAGAATTCTGTTCGCTTGGAATTTTATTGCATTTCTTTTGTTTCTTTCTATTCTAAAACAATGAGGATTACCGCGAGTCGATTTTCCGCTAGAGGCGCTAGTGGAACGTGGGTCCTGCGGGAATATTTCAAACGTCACTTTGACAATTCTCTCATACTAACACAGGACCCACGCATGAGTGGCGCCGTCTGGTGAGTGACAATACGGTAGCTCCCATTGAAATCGAATTCTGTTTCCTCAGCATGCAGCAATAGATTCTTAATTCTGTTTATTTCTTTTCCGCGTGCTGCCTTTGCTGTCAACAAACTGTCTTGTAGTAAGGCAGATATGAAAATATTGTAATAAGTATTGGATTTATTTTCTTGAATAAACTACTTCTTTATTTTATGCTATTACTCGTATTTATGTTTTGTTGTTCGAGGAGCAATAAAGAGTTATTATTATTTATTGCATTTTTCGATTTACGTTGTGACGGTGTCCTGAGTAAAGTTTTTAGGTAATTTCACATTCAGTCGCCGGGAAAGTGTTAAACACTTGTACGGCATCGATGTTAAAAGACATCTTAGAAATCATCAACATCAATGCGCTACCTCATACTAAATTAATTTTGTACTAGGCAGAGACGTCGTCGGCAAATAAAATATACAATTTTATAATTGAAAGGAAAATGGAAAAATTCTCGGCGTCAAGCAGCATTTTTCTTACAAGATTTTTCCCCATACACATGCCTACATATAGGACTTTGCAAATGTTATGATTTAAAAAGTAATTGACCATTTCTTCTTATAACAACACTATTTATTCATGCTTAAATGTATACTCAAATGAATTACAAAGTTCCGTAAAATGCTTTATCTATACATATAAAAGGAAAAGTCCTGACTGACTGACTCACTGATCAACGCACAGCCGAAACTACTAAACGTATGATCCTGAAAATTTCACATTACGTTAGGTGTTTAACTAAGGTAACGAATAAGAAAGGGTTTTGAAAAAATCATCTTCTAAGGGGGTTAAATCGGGGTTGAAAGTTTGTATGGAAGAAAGTTTTTTTTTTTAGATAGAGACTCAAAAGTTGGTGTAGAGGTTTGTTATTAAAATACAAAAAAAGTAATTTTAGCGTTTTGGAAAAATCAACCCCAAAGGGGGTGAAAAGTGTGTTAAAAGTTTGTATGGCGGAAGCGTTTCCCTTTTAGTTATAGACTACAAACTTTGTGAAAAGAATCCTCATTAGAGTTTAAAAAAAGTAATTTCTGGGATTTTGAAAATTCGTCCCTTATAAGGGTGAAAAGGGTGTTAAAAGTTTGTATGGCGGAAGGTTTTCTGTTTAGCTAGAGACTTTATTTTATGTGAAAAGGTTTCTCATCGTCATCAAAATACAAAAAAAAGTATTTTTATCATTTTGGGGGTAAAAGAGTGTTTAACATTTCGTTCAATATCGTACACCATAAATGTGGATAGGAAGATTTAGGAAGAGATCGTGGACTATGTCGTACGAAATTGGGAGGGAATATAAAGGGGGTTGAAAGTTTAGAGGTATATTAACGTTCTAGAGAGGTAGTGTTACATATAATGAGGAGTTGTTGACAGCTGAACAGCAGGACGTTTGCCAGTTAATTCTGGAGAACATTGATAAAGGTAGGTACTGGTCAAATATTTTTCTTAGATGCTCCTGGTGGCACTGGAAAGACCTTTCTCATTAACCAACTGCTTGCAAAAGTGAGGAGTAAACATGCCATCGCATTGGCGGTCGCGTCATCGGGAATCGCAGCGACATTACTGGAAGGAGGAAAAACAGCTCACAGCGCGTTCAAGCTGCCTTTAAACTCAATTCGTGTCCAAACTCCATTGTGCAATATTTCCAATCAAAGTAACGTGGCACAGGTGTTGCGCGATTGCAAGCTCATAGTTTGGGATGAAAGTACTATGGCGCATAAAGGAGGTTTCGAAGCACTAGATAGAACACTAAAATACATCAGAGGGTGCGAAGATATGATGGGTGGCGTCACTGTATTGTTTGCCGGAGACTTCCGTCAAACGCTACCCGTAGTGCCGAGAGGAACTCGGGCATACGAAGTCAAAGCGTAATAAACTCCACCTCAAATAAAATACGATCTTCTTCTTCAAATTGGCAATGGAGAGTATCCGGAAATCGAGGGTTGATTTTCCACCCAATCTCGCCTTAGTTGTACAAACCGTCGAAGATCTTATAGCCCGGATTTACCTTGATGTCCGCAAACTACTCAGTAAGTCAGTGGAGTGGTTATGTGAGCGCGCGATTCTCGCACCTAAGAACGATCAGGTATCAACAATCAATAATATGTTATTAAAATCGTTCGAAGGTGCAGAACCCGTATACAAATCTGTGGACTCTGTAGTAAATACGGACGACGCAACAAATTACCCTGTGGAATTTTTAAATTCCCTTAGTCCACCTGGCCTCCCTTCACATGTTCTGGTTCTGAAAGTGGGTGTTCCAGTAATGTTGCTACGAAACCTTAATCCGCCTAAATTGTGCAACGGTACAAGGTTGCAGGTTAAACTCTTGCATAAGAACTTGGTGGAGGCTATCATCATTACTGGTTGCGCTCGCGGAGAATCGGTATATATTCCACGGATACCACTCATACCTTCCAAATACCCGTTTGAATTTAAAAGGCTGCAGTTCCCCCTTAAGGTCTGTTTCGCGATGACAATAAAAAAATCTCAAGGCCAGTCACTGAAAACGGCAGGATTTGATCTTAGGGGATACTGCTTCTCGCACGGACAACTTTACGTGGCCTGCTCGAGAGTAAGCTCACCACGCACTTTAGTCATCTTATCACCTCAAGGTAAAACCGTAAACGTTGTGTACGAGTACAAAGAAGTACTACGCTGAGTTTTTTCACAAAAAAATAATACTTGCCACCTTTGAAAAGTGCATAGGGCATATTTAAATATAAATTACTACCTAAATAAGTGCGTGTAATTTTTGAAGGTGTTATTGTGGTTTTTTTTTTAAGTTTTCCATTTCCCATTTCTACTATTTTCAGTTGATTTCCTAAACAAAGTCCAAAATATTCTTAGTTAAAAATATTAATTTATTTTGGCCAACTCTGAATCTACCAAAGAAAGAGAATCATCAAAATCGATTTATAACTGGCGGAATTATCGCGTAACATACACGTACATACCTACAATCTCCTCCTTTTTTTAATTCGGTTCAAAATGTTGTTAGAAGTACGAAATCTGCGCGTGCGAAGCCGCGGGTAAAAGCTAGTTTAAAATAAATGAATGATCCTTCTTCAACTTAATTAGGAACAAATGTATGAATTTGTTCCTAATTAAGTTGAAGTATTTAGTGCACCATCCATAGTAGCTTGTAATTAGCTACTTGCAGGCCGAAGGGCAGGGTTAGGCTAGACGACTAAAAATATATATATATATATTTTTTTTATGCTATAGGGGGCAAACGAGCAAACGAATCACCTGATGGTAAGCGATTAACGTCGTCCATGGACACCCGCAACACCAGAGGTGTCGCAAGTGCGTTGCCGGCCTTTAAGGTGGGAGTACGCTCTTTTCTTTTTAGTCCGTCTTTCAGATTATTAAAAATATAGTACACGTATTTTTTCTTTTGTTTTGTTGTGTTTGTTTTTGTTGTTTTCGTCAAATCAAAAATGACGAAAATACGGTGCGTGCAAGATTCGCGTAACGTCACTATTAGGTACAATTCTTACCAAGTTTGAAGAACTTTGATGCTCTTTATCTTCGTCAATTTTAGTTAAATTGAAAAAGGAAAAAATACGTGTCTAATAATTTTAGATAATCTAACAGACGAACTAATTAGAATGATACTTTTTCAACCTAGTCGTCATCCCTATAGTACCTAACTACATTGTGTTTGAAGGGCAGTAAACAAGAAATTACGAACTCATGTGAATTTAACACGAGTTCGTAATTATTGTAACGCCCGTGATACATACAATGTTTTTCATCACATTTGCGAGGAAATAAATAAACTTACTAGGCAGATACATAAACAATAATGATTAGCGGTAGTGTAGTAGTAGTAGCACAGTCCACAGTACTCCGCGGTGAGCGGCGGCCACAACGGTGAGCGCGTGGCGCGCCCCACGCGGTTCTCCGGGAGCTCCAGACGGGCGGTAAAATGTATGAAATTCATTACGCCCATGGGCGTAATACAGATCATTAAACCTAAGAAATCTTGCATACAATATCACCAATTACGAGCAAGTGTGATGAAAACATTTTAATTATATAATGACAGGTATCAGTACCGCCCTAAGGCCTATAAAAGGGTATATCCTCCACTTCAATGAATTTTAAACTCTGTTCAATGGGATATTGGCTACCGTTTGGTCGCTTACCAGGCGGCACCACTCATGCGTGGGTCCTGTGTCCAATATGAGAGAATTGTCAAAGTGACGTTTGAAATGTTTCCGCAGGACCCACGTTCCACTAGCGCCCCTAGCGGAAAAACGACTCGCGGTAATCCTCATTGGAATATAATTGCATTGCGTTTTTTCGGTTGGATTTTAAAACAGGAATCACTGGCATTTTTGTATGGTCAACGGCCGGAGGCTATTGTTAAGCAAATAGAACATAACGACACAAAATCAGTATCTTTAAGCTTCAGACAGATAAAATACATGTGTAAAAATTCTAGGTAGTATTTAAATCTGTGTAGTTATACTTTTCCGGGCTTAATGCATGCAAAAACGAACTTTAGATGGTTTACCTAAAGTCGATATTTTGATGGAGAAGCAACGGAAGAGAGAACCCGAATCGATATCTGCACCCGGGGTCATTAAACTTTACCTGAGGGTTAATCTATTTAAAATTATACATTTTTATAGTTTTCTTATGTAATTTCTATTTAATATAGATAGCTCTTATATTTGTCTTAAGCATTCTTGGGCTGATTTTGTATTTGATGGTTGCAGTGCTTTGGTTTTTACTGTTATGCTGTAAACGGTTTTCTTTAAGTAAATAAATAAATCATTTGAAACTTAATTAAAAGTTGTAATATTTTTTACAAAACACATCCATTAAAAAAAGTAATGTAGGATTAGTTAAAATTCAAAACAGAGTACCTGAACGTAAATTATTAAGTCTTATTTTTTTTTTATTAAATCCAATACATGACAAGTCTTGCTAAAGTAACACAATTAAATACAATAAAAATAACTTCTAAATTACAAAAATCTACTAAATACCTACTTTTACTAAAATTCAAAAGTACATTGCCATTTTTTTCATTCAATTTATTTTATACAATTAATTCCACTGTGTTACCCGATACTGCCCATTCAAACACATGGGAAATCAAAGTGAGACAAGAGAAAAACAGTACCGTAACACATTGGAATCAAGCTTTTTGTTGTATCACAATTTTATTATACTAACCATTGCTCCATTTATTGTCAGTTATACTGTCATATCTCATTTCCGTACCGCCAAAATGTCAGTCGCCACCAGCCTTGCTAACCTCCCTCCATACCCATAGTCGGTGAAAGGTAGCCAGACCGGATCCACACTTGGTGGCGACCGAACGCGCACGCGCGACGACATTGCAAACGTTTGAAAAGTTTTAAAAAATATCGTTTTTTTTCTGTGTGTGCCAGTGAGTGAAATGTGTTAATATGTTGGTGTTTTTCGTTGTTTGGTGCTTGTTGGCGCCGGTTTTTACGCAAGGTGAGCTCGCTTTTGTTTTTAAAGTAGAGATATGAAAGTTGGTATTTCGCTACTTGTGTTGGGGTAAAGATTGTACAATTTGTGAATTCTATTGTTTAAATGGCCGAGCATTGATAGTATTTTATTCAATTTTATATTTAACGTCCTAAACAACATTGACATTTAAGTTGTGTAAGTATGATAAAATATGCTTCTGAAACCGGAAATACCGCCAAAAAATATCTCTAACCGGATATACTGGGAAACTACTTTTTGAATAAAATCATGATTAATGTACGTATAGTCTAGTGATTCCTCGCCTTATTAGGTAAGATACTTGCAAGATACCTACCTATGTAATATGAATGTGAGCGCTTTATAGAAGTTACTTTAATGGCTGGCAACACAGTCGACCGTCTTAATTTTTTTAAATTAATTTTTTCCAACAGATAACGCATTTTTTTAGCAGTCGTGACTTGAGTGTGCCCAACTTAAAATAATTTGTGTAGGTTTCGGTACAGTCATAAATATGTATACGTCGACAAAGGGATATGCATATCTAAGTGCCAATGTTATGCGCCGAGTTGGCAATCAAAATAGCATTGTTTTTTTTGTTACAACGTCCGATCGATACTTTAGACCTTGCACAGTCCAGTGCTACAATATCCATTGGGAAAATCGTCTCTTAATTATGATATACTTGTATTTTATTACACCGGGTTAAGATGCTATGGGGCATATTTTTGAGTAAGATGTGTGTATATTGGAGCGGGCGAGGTGCTTATAAATATCTGAACACCTAGGATGCTTCAATATATCTGATGGAAACTGTACATATGTCGGTGCCTGCTATGAAATATATCATACCTAAATTAATAAATAGAAATCAAAGTCTTTATTTAGAAATGTTAATTATAAGAATAAGTAATGCTTTTTTTCTGTAAGCAATTTTTGTTTTACTTTTGTGTTTTTGTGTTACTTTTTGTGTTACTTTTATGTATTCGTATGCTCAAACTAACATAGTTATTAAGTCTAGAGTATAAGTACTAACATACTATGGATCACTGATCTGAAATATATATAATGATATTTATTTATTTAATTCGGATTTTTTTCTCAAAAAATAGTATTTTTTTGCAAATTTACTTAATTGGTAGATTTTAAATCTTAATATTTATATTTATTATCTTTGTTTTTCAACTTTTTTTTACCACTACATTAATTAATAATTATGCCACTAGAGTTATTCTATGCTTTCATTTGCGGGAAAGAGATAACGACTAACGAGGTTTGATTCTACTTATAAAAAAAACCACCTATTTCATTAAGACAATATTGAGACACTGAAATCGCTACCTTTACGATCACATATAAATAAATATGTATTCGTAATTCATGACGTAAATATATAATATGTAATATTACAACTAATATTTAAAACGGGATAGTTATCACGTTATGTTAAAATCGTATGCAATTTTTTTAATGAAACGAATTAAATGCACACCGTACGGGGTGGAGAATCGATCTAGGCTTACCAGGACCTATACCACGAAAATCGAACGATTGGGGATTTGTATCTCCATCTCTGTCACACTTGCATATTGGAGTGCCAAAGAGGTTTTCCCGTCAATACTAATTTTCGATGTACGTAGGCGTGCTGGGGTTCTCTGTCCGACCGTTTGTGAGTCCTATTACACGCGGCATAAGGTCGTATGTTGGTCAGCTAAAGCTGTTGATACCTTCGCTACCACTGATTACTGATTATTTGTGATCTGATCTCTATTGCCACAGCTTAAGAGTCAACATGCTCGAGCAAAATAGAGCGGGATAGATCTACCTCTAATTGCAAGAGCACGCGAAATAATAAAAGGCAGTAAGCTGACGCGACAAAATAAACCGCGTACCTCATCAGTTATACTGTTTACAGCTAAACTATTTTTTTTTGTAGATAAAAGCTTTTACCAGATTTAAGAACTAGTTATTACTCAACTAAGAATCGTGTTTAAAAATTCATGGGTGTTTCGGTGTTCAGACCAAAGACATGTAAAAAAGGACAATTGAAAAATAAACGGATTTAGGCTTTTGTTAAAAATCAATTCACGTTTACCAGTATAAAGGAAATATGTTGAAGTTTTATGTATATTAATATTGAGATGTAGACGTCTGATTGATAACAATTTGACCACTGTGGCCTCTTAAGGTCTACAGTTTTTTTTTTAATGTATGGGTTATTTATGAGGCTCGACATAACGCGATTATTTGCTATAATTAGAATAAAATAGAATATAATATTAACATTATAAATTAAAAGGGATGTCATATTGATTGAGCAGGGCTGGGATCGAACCAGCGACCTCCTGCTTTCGCGGCAGACGCCCTTCGCGTTCGCGTTCGCGAAAGCAGGAGGTCGCTGGTTCGATCCCAGCCCTGCTCAACGGGGGCCTTGGTCACTTTTTCTGTAGTATATGACATCTCTTTCAATTTATAATTTATATATAGTAGTGTGACTACTTAAAAAACAAAAAACACGAATCAAAACATTTATTACATTTAATAGGTGATTTGATTCGTGCTTTACAATTGTATAATATTAATTTTTTTCCAAACTATAGCGCCAGAATGACTACGAAAAATGAGGTATTTGGATTTTTTAGATACATGCATATAACTAGTTTATTTTTTTACATTTTTTATACTTTTATTGTGGGTTTTTTATACTTTAGAGGACGGAAACGTGTTGATTTGATTTATTATTGTGTACAGTCAAGTGCAAAAATATGGTTCGACATAATCGACTCATAAATATGGTACTACGCTCTTATTACACCGGCATAAGGTGCCATGGGACATATTTTTGAGTAAGATGTGTACCACCAAATTTTTACACTTGACTGTACATATTTATATTATATGAACTACATTGCGAATGTACGTATTTATTGCAATTGCGAATTTAATTTAATTTTAGTATAAATAAATTATTTATTAAGATAAAATATGTATTGATAGAAAGTCAACATAATTGCACTATGCTACATTGCATTTTACGGTATAATATTAAGGTGTGATTTTAAATTTACTTTAGTTCATTAAAAGTTTTAGTTAATATTTCCTTTAATAATTTAAGTAAGTACATAAATGGGCGTTTTTATTTTTTGTTGTAGAAAAATCTATTTTGCTAAATTAGAAATTTTTATTTGATTTCTATTCAGAATCGCGAGCTTTTTCAATCCTAGTAGGGGGAAAAAAGTGTCCCAAGATTTTTTTTCTATTTCGCCACCATTAATTCCTAGCGCTATGGCGGTAGCGCAACCGAAAGTTTGAAAAATGTATGGAAATTTTAGGACACTTTTTTTCTCCTACTAGGATTGAAAGAGCTTGCGATTCAGAGTAGAATAGATATAAAAACGCCCTGATATTATTCATATTACCTTTATATTATAAGTATTTTCTTTAAGTTTTCTAAACTTATTAGTTTGCTGTGATATTACTTCTGAATAGTTTATTTAAATAAAAGACTTACAAAAACTGTAATGCTTAGGTATAAATAATCCTATTAAAACACAAAAATAAAGTAACAGTAATAGGGGATGCAATGGTTGATCGATTATGTACGAAAAACAGAGTTTATGCAAACAAAATAGTTGATTAAATTCCCTAAACAGCAAACTTATGCTAAACTTAATATATAAAGTAACAATAAAAAAGATCCTACATAACAATAATAAACGCCCTCATCGCTGCTAATACGTAGCGTGCCCAAAAGACCAGGCGACCGATTTTTGAGTTTCGAACGCTCGAATACAAAAACAAGTGATCGAAAATAATCGCACGTGAACATTTGTCACGATTATATTCGCATGATACCATAGTTCCTATTTTCGAAAGTCACTGGAATTATCACTCGAAATTCAAATGAAATATTCGATTTTATTTTATTGAATTGTATTTGACATTTACTTCTCGATCTCGTTAGCGTATCGAGAGTACAACTTATGTTTGCCGTTTATATACATCATCCGGCTACTTTCATATTTTGACCTCTCGATACGCGTAAGTAAATGTCAAATATGACAACTAAAACTGTATACTAGGCCTTATGAAGGCTGGCCGCATTGCCACGTTGTATTTGTATTTTTATACGCTTAGAAAAAAACAGCCAGCCCTCTTAAACTAAAATAGTACATTACGATACAAAGGCGAAAAAAAAGAAAATTCGCAACGAGTGGCGATAAAGAGTGGGAGTGTTTTAAATCGCCACTCGTTGCGTTGCGAATGACTTCTTCGCACGTTTTACAGTACATAAATGGCCCTTTGAATATTCGACGCAGGCACGTAAAGTGCTCATTATCGATTATCGCCCTAGGGCGGTAAAGAAGCACCATGTGTACTGTAAAAAATATATATTAATTCAGAGCTATCACGTGATGCTGTCTGTAACCGTTTTCGATAGCGACTGCGGCATTCGAAAGTATGTCCGTCTCGCTCCTGCCAAAGACGATTTCTCACGGATATTACGGATACGAAAGTTAACGGTTTACATTTATATCTCTTGCTTTAAAGATAAAAGGTGGTAACCATAGCTGCTTTCTTTTACGTAATTATCTGTTTTTGTTTCAAGCCTTGTTTGTCTGAATCGAAATTAACTTTATCAATTAGATTTCAACTCGCTGGTGACCTAATCGGATGGATACTAAGCGCATTTACAACCGACTTCACAATTTCAAAAGGAGGAGGTTCTCGATTCGTGTTTTTTTATTATTATTAGTAAGTAGAAGAGATCGAGTAAATGTCTTTTCTCAATTTAATATTTTTCTTACTCTGACTAACTCTTTCAATCTATGAGGAAAACTAAGAGAAAAGTTTGTCCCAAAATTTGCAGGATTTTACCTACTATCGCTTTAAGAATAGGCGAGACGACAAAAAAAAAGTCCGTCTGTTAGATTATTAAAAAATATTTGACACGAATTTTTTTTTTGTTCGTCAAATGAATAACAACGGATACACAGTGCATTAAAGTTTCGCGTAACGTCACAATCGGGTACGATTCTTACCTCTAAGTGACATGTATTAGTTAACTTGAAACAGGAAGAAACACGCGTCTAATCATTTTGGATAATCTTACTGACGGATTAAATAGAATAATAGTTTTTCAACCTAGTCGTCATCCCTATTGCATGAATAAATTGATTTATTTATAAATTGCCTATGCACTTTTGTACGCGTGTGTAATCTCTCGTGATTCTGTGAAAGAAAAACCTTTTAATTATAGAATAAAACGATCTCTTCTTAATTCATAATTCGAATTTATTAAAGTAAAGATTTATTAAAATAAATACAATTTCAATGCGACCACACATAAGACCACTAACTAAACATAATTGTATGTACAGCTACTGAAAATTAAAGAGAATCATGTTATTATATATTTATAATTATTACACCATAATACTCTTTGTAATGGGTTCGGTGTCACCGGTTGTGGTTGGAAGCAAACGCACTTCATGTATAGATTCAGTTGAGAAATAAAATGCAACATAAATCAATACTTTTCTCTGCGAGTCCGTTATTTCGTTAGGTAAATGGCGAAGTGCATCGCGCAGGCGCGCGGACCAGCGGGTCGAGAAGGCATATAAGCCTTTATGTACTGAATATTTGTACATAACAGCAGTAGTGATAGCATGGTTGCCATTTTATCGCTTATCACGCTATGCGTCACTTTCCCACATACATACTTGTTAGAACATGACAGCAACGTCGGTAAACGATAAAAACCCGACCATCATAGACTAGCTGGTGTATAGGAGGAAATATGTCGGTAATAGAGGCGTGTTCAGATTTTTGTTATTACGCTACGCTACGATTGCTGATGAATGATGAAGACTGTAAGTTAATGTCAACAGAACTTAACAATTGTAAAGCATTCGTGTTCGGGGCGATCCTCTAAGCATATCAGGGCATTTCGAAAAAAAGCGTACCATTGTTTTTTTTTTAATTTAGGAAGTTTTGGTTTTTTATAACCAAAACCACGAGTAGGGGAAACTGTTGAACCTTGGACATAGTTTTACTTCGGACAATTGGCAATATTTCTACCTTGCCAGGGTAATTAAAATATTTTATTTACTTTATTTGTAACGTTATTTGATAACTAATAAAATCAACTATCAACAAAACTTGAGGGCCGGTAGTATCTCGAGAAAAATAATTAAATATGAATCGTGTCATGAAAAGTTGGAATTTACAACTTTACATCAAGGCTGATCATTTCATGTTTTGCTACCAGACAAAAAACTTTTATATAATGGGTTAATGTCAAGATAATTAGCTACTCGATGGTAGGATAGGCTCAGCCTAATCTTAATTGGAAGTGCTAATACGAAGCTTACTTGTCCAAAAAGTTATTTTGTTGTACCTCGGACACCAATAATATGTTGTACCTTGGCCCCTACCTAACTGCTACTGCATATTTTTTTTTAACTAAATGTTTTATATTTACTCTATATCTAATTCTTGGTTACCTGCGTTTTAAGTTATCAAGTAATCAATCTTAAAAAAAACTTCGAAAATTGTTTTAGGCAAAAATAAAATATGACAATTGCCGATTAATTTTTCTAAGATAATTTGTACTAGAAAACTTTATTAAATGGCATAAATAGGCTAAAAATAGATATAATTTTATAAATAATATCTGATAATATTATAAATATAATATTGTTGATAAAAAAATATCATGTCCGAGGTACAACGGGATATGTCCAAGGAACATCAGGGTAGTTGTTCCCTGGACACTTTTCCCTTTTTTTTTCGTCGACGTAGCCTATCAAAATAGACATACCTATCCTTTTATTTCGTATTATATTCGATAGTTTATTAATCTATCTTATGGTATTCGGATAAATAACAATTTTGCGGTAATTCATTAATTTTCTAAAAATCATAAAAGAAAAAACTGACCGAGGTAGAACAGGTTCCCCTACTATTGATTTAAAAAAAGAAAAAGAGTGTTATTTTTTATGGTCAGTTTCTTAACGCATCATTTCATACATTTTGTATGGGCCGTTACGAAACTGTTTTTTTATATGGAAAATCGATGACCCATGGTGCACCCATAAATGGTGCACTTTTTTTTTAAAATACCCAACGACTTAAATACTCACCAAAATACCACCATCTAAACTGTCACCGGGAAGCCCGACCGTTCATTTAATTCTATATAACCTCTATTAAATCAATATAATAAAACCTCTGTCAACAGAAACAAATAGGACAGCCGCTATCAATTATATAAACGGCGAACGTACTCAAAATCATGTAAACAACCATTAATGTCTTGACAATAGAGGCGTGCTCAAATATTTGTTAGCACCTCGGCCGCCCAGATATATCTGAAGGCATTTTGTTAATTGTCATGCGTAATAGGATCGTTAGAGTTCATTATTTGGGTCGTTTGGTTAGTTGGGAAATTCGTTAGAACCTGATTTGTATCGCTAATATCTCTATCCGAATGAGAGCGAAGAGAATAAGTGAGCTTACCATGTACGTGCCCGAATTCAATAGCGCCTGCGACGTTCGGGGGTATGTCCATCTCGCTCCTGAGTAATGGTAGGAGCGAGATGGACATACTTTCGAGCGCCGCAGTCGCTATAGAATATACTTGCGTGCAACTCATGAAAACGAACGACGATAAGTCGAGTATCGTTGATTGGAGCGTCGTGAAACTTGGCAGGTGGTTAGATGAGATAAATATAATTGTTAAGTTCGAATATGAGCTGAATCGGTCGAGGGGTTGCCGGGATATAGAGGTCGCGAGTTCTAGTTCGGAATGAACCACAATTCTTTTTTAATTGACTTATTTGCTGAAGTGAAAACGGTCTCGGGCCCTACCACGACGCCGTAACGCGATTCAGTTTAGGTTATTAACAGAAAGCCCAGTATAAAATTGTATGACATTAACTTCTCGATCGCGTTAGCGTATCGAGAGTTCAAATTATGTTTGCCGTTTATTTAAATCATTCGGCAACTTTCATATTTTGACCCCTCGATACGCTAACGCAGTCGAGAAGTTAATGTCGTACAATTTTTATACTAGGCCTTCGTACTCAGTATTGTATGGCATCGCTTCAGTTTACCTATAGCCCAGGAAAGATACGGTTTTGACAGACATTAAATTATAATAACCTGATTGTCTCAAATTACGTTCGAATGGGATATTTATGGATAAAAAAAATCCTACAAACTTTTTTCCGGAAGTAGATAAATACTAAAAAAAAATCTAACTAGTAAGTCGATTTTTTTCATTTATACTAATAGATATTAGATATTATTCTTGTTTGTGATCATGAGGACATATTTGTCTTCTGTCTGTTAAAAGCAAAACTGAAGAAAACTTATTCACGGAAAACTGTTAAATCTACAAAATGTACGGCGCGGGTGATATGTGTTATTTCGCTACAAACAAATGGTAATCGGTAGAAATTGGTCCTGATCCATTTCAAATGACAAAAAAAACATGCATAAACATTCATAATCATCTTACAAGAAAAACGTTTGTTTCTAGTACATATTTGTGACGATTAACATGTAACGATATTTTATTGGATTTTGTTGCCTACCTAATACTAGACTCAAGATATTCAATTACTGGATTATAAAGTCTTAAACTGAATCGCGATAACACGTCATGGTAAGGCCTCAGACCTTTTTTACTTCAGCGAATAAGTCAAGTACCTAATAATTATATCTAACAAAATTGTAGCTGCTCGTTTCTTATCTCTATTGACGATCTACGTGACGAGGTAGGCACATGATCCTGATAAGGACATACTCGATTTCACCGCCCACTATCAAAACGGTCCAAACTGGCTCGAGACACTTAACCACAATTATTCTACACCAAAATAATTTTGTTCTTGTAACGTTATTCGTCAATTTTTAATATAAATTTAGTATTCAATATTTAAATTATTGAGGGTTGACTTGGGGCGGGTTTTTTTTATATACTACGACGGTGACAAACAAGCATAAGGCCCGCCTGATGGTAAGCGGTCACCGCAGCCTATGGACGCCGGCAACTCCAGGGGTGTTACAGGCGCGTTGCCGACGGACCCTTTAAAAAAAGGAGCAAAGGGCAAGCTTTGCTCCTTGGGTCCCCAGCTGTCAACACAGTGCATCCTCTTGGAGCTCTGGCGACCTTACTCACCAAAAGAAACACAACACTATGAGTAGGGTCTAGTGTTACCAAATTTCAACTTCAAATGTTTGTTAAGTTATTGTGTTAATTGTAGTTTATGCAACAGTGATATAATAAGGGCTCTTAAGACTTGTTGTCTTGTCTATCAGTCTCCATACAATCTGCAAATCGACATGCCTTTTTTGTGTGAACAGACCTATACCTATTAGTTTTTTTTTTTTTTTTAATACTACGACGGTGACAAACAAGCATACGGCCCGCCTGATGGTAAGCGGTCACCGTAGCCTATGGACGCCTGCAACTCCAGGGGAGCTACACGCGCGTTGTCGACCCTTTAAAAAAGGAGGATTCGCTGTGTTGACAGCTAAAGGGGCAAGCTTAGCTCCGTGGGTACACCCCACTCCCCAGCTGTCAACACAGCGAATCCTCTTGGAGCTCTGGTAACCTTACTCACCGACAGAAACACAACACTATGAGTAGGGTCTAGTGTTATTTAACTGCGGTTTTCTGTAAGGTGGAGGTACTTCCCCAGATGGGCTCTGCTCCAGATTTAAGCGAAACGACATTCGTTGTGCTGTGCCCTACCACACTAAACGATATGCATCCGCTGTGCCCATACCTCTCTTAGTTAAATTACGTTTCCATCTTTTCTAAAAAAAGCAAATGTGCCATTGAATGTGCCATTTATCACGCATATTTTTTCATGAGTTATGGATGTTTTCTATGTATTTAAGTATTTATATGTATCTGTCTATTATATATATTGTCACCTGGTACCCACAACACAAGCCTTATTGGGCTTACCGTGGGACTAGGTCGACTTGTGTAAGATTGTCCCAATAAAATAAAATAAATAACATTATATTCATTAGCGCCGAGGATTGATTTACGCTAATTAGTCAATGAGATTAATTAAATATAGGTAAGGAAAATGATTCATTCTCAAGGAATTCCACCTATTACGATTTTGCGCTATTTAAAAAAAAACTTAATGAGCGAAAGAGAAGTCATCTTTATATGAATATTCCACGAGTGCGAAGGAGAACAATTGAAAAACGTGACTATTTCTATATTATCTATATAAGGTTATCGATTATTTTAAGCACAAATGTCTCGAATGATACCAAATTTCTCAGAGAAAGGAATAGTGATATAAATTGATAACCTCGGGCGGTACTCTGGGATACCAGACCACAGCTCTGCCGACTTATAACCCAGGAAATATACGGTTTTGACAGACATTAAATTATAATGACTTTTCTATCTTCCTGTATGCTTCTGAGACCTGGACACTTAAAGCACGGATTTTGAAAAAGATAGACGCGCTGGTCAATAGAGTCCCAACCCATATTAGTCACGTCCCTCAGACATGAGGTATCGACCAGGAAGAAGGAAGAAATTATAATACCCCCCAAATGGTACAAAATAGTACTCTCTAGTTTTAAAAAAAATTACAGTTGACATGTTAAGGTTTTAGGCCACGTTTTGAATGTTCAAGCATTCTTATTATATTAATTCTGTGGTATCTCTTATCCCCTTTCTTATCACATTATCCCTCGTTTCATAACAATAACATTTTTTACTTTCGATTACATATCGAACGATCTTCGCGCCGAGATCGCGTGCGCAGGCGCCGGTCCCAACGCGACGCGCAAGCGCGAGTGTTCGCCTCAGAGAACCAAATGCTCTCTGACATGTTATTGAGCAATTGCTTTAAATTCAAGGGTGCATTCTTTAGTTTAAATTAAGCTAATTTCTCAAAGACACCGGTATTCTAATTAGCTCCATTTAGAAAATAACTTCTAATTGAATTTTATCTCATGGTATTTGCAAGTGTGTAAACGGAGTATGAGTGTTTGACATGACATTGATGTGTCATGGTTGTCAATTACTTGGTAAAGTTAATTCTAATGCCCGTTTTACATTAATAGCGGTTGATGCAACATGTAATTATTTTGCATGAGAAAAATATATTAACGAATGTAACAAAACTAACTATGCCATTCTGTTTCCTTAATTATACCTAGCTAAATGACGAAGTAAAAGCAAATGCTAATGAACATCCTGTACATGGTTGAGTTGCACTCGCTTTAGAATTACTATCGACTGCGCGATTCGAAAGTAAATAAGTAAAATAAATATTGTGGGACAATCTTACACAAATCGACCTAAGTACTCCCACGGTAAGCTCAATAAGGCTTGTATTGTAGGAACTAGACGCCGATATATAATAAATAAATAAATAAATATTATGGGACAATCTTACACAAATGGACCTAGTCCCACGGTAAGCTCAATAAGGCTTGTGTTGTATAATAAAAAGATACATATAAATACTAAAATACACAGAATCATCCCTAACTCAGGAACATTCGTGATAAACACACAAATAAATGCCCTGACCAGGATTCGAACCTGGGACCTCCTGCTAGGCTAGGAGGCCGTTAAACGTATGCATCTTTCTCATTCTTAACTGTGGTTATGTATACGAGAAAACGACCATTTTGGTTGCAAGGTGTGTGGATTTCCTGCGCTCGCGTCACCCATGGGAATACTCGGCCTGCTTTCACTTGCGCCGGCGCAAGTCTGTCTTAGTGTGCGTGCGTGTGTGTGTGCGTACGCGCGGCACACTGGCCCACTTCGTACCGGTCTCATGGGATACTAGTTGAATGAAAGAAAGCCTCTAACGTGTTTCTTTGGAAGGAAACACGGTATATAGTTAAACTAGCCACCGCCCGCGATTCGGATCGCGTTGAAAACTTAAAACTTTAGCGTGCAGTCATATGTGAATGTTTTAGTAAAAATTATCAATCTATTGCCGATAAGGAGTTTTACTAGAAACAGGTACATAAATGACTTCAAAATAGAAGGAGGGTCTCCATCGAAATCTCAGACCATGACGTCTTAACGCGATTCAGTTTAGGACCTAAACTGAGTCGCTGCCATACAACTGAGCACAGTTAAGAACTTAAACTGATTCGCGTTAAGACGTCCTGATAAGGGAGGGCCCTGTCCTGTGTTAGTGAATTCGTTGCCTCCATTCGTTCAAGACTAAAAAAAAACTTAACAAATTATTTTAGAAATGGCGGCCATTTTGTTTACGTTTAGCCGAGGTTGTCTATCTCGTCTATGATTTCTCATTTATGGATTTCAATGTCAAAGAACCATGGGCAAATTGTATGGAGGCTTGCCCCAAAACAAACATAGATGAGACTTATGTCTATAAACAGGTTTTATTGTCTGCTTAATTTCGTTATATGGGCAACAAGTTGAATTCTATTGCAGATCTGAGATATTCGTATTGAAACGCGAGTATTATGTGAGTAAAAATATTCACAACCGCTCGGCGATGATGGCGGATTCAACAGCCTATTGTTTTGTTATGGAGGGATGCGTTACGCGTTACGCATACCACTCAGGTGCATTTATGTACCAATGGTTGACTGACAAAAGTCTAAATATCTCAGTTCTGCAATGGAATTGAACTTGGTGTCCATATAAAGAAAATATGTAAATAAAAATACCTATCAATAATAAATAGCTCTGTTGGATTTGGGGCCAATTTACACATGGTCCTTTCTCCGTATTATGTTGTTTGCTAAATGCTGTTTAATGTATAATATTGATAGCTAATTGTGCAGTAAACTGACAACGTATTTTGATAATGAAGAATTAATCCTGAAGCGAGTTCAATCACTCCTTTAGTCATCAAGCGGCAGCCCCGGGATCTCGGCCCCCTGAGAAACTATATGTTAAGTCTTATAGCTATAAACTTAACATACTCGTATAGCAAGGTCAATTACCGAACAACGTCGCCCAAGTGGCAATATACTATTCTATTAATATATATAATATACTAAGATTTAGATAATATTTGACATTGGCAAAATTGACCAACTCCAGAAGGCATTATTTAAAAGAAGAATTTCATTTTTATTTCGCCGAGGCTGACACTGACTTCTAATTTTTCTGCTTAATTTAATGACCTGTCCTTCTGTTACCGATTACGTTGATTTCACTCAGTACATTCGCTCTCAAATGCTGTAAGTAATAAATAAAACCTCTAAATTGCATAAATGGTTCCATTGGAGGTGCATTAGTATCCAATTTTGGCTTTTAGGCAAGGCGGTCAATCAGCCGTTTACTATGTTGCAAATGTCAAAAGCGTTTTGTAAGAGCCTACGCCAATTTGATCGTAGGTCTATGACCTATACACGGGGCCTTTACAAAATGCAACTATTGAACATTTTAATTATTTTCATTCATGTTTTGTAATTACAATATTATATCAACGGCCTCCTAGCCTAGTCGGTAGTAACCCTGCCTACGAAGCAGGTGGTCCCAGGTTCGATTCCTGGTCAGGGCATTTATTTGTGTTTGTTCCTGAGTTATGAATGTTTTCTATGTATTTAAGTATTTATATGTATCTATCTATTATTTGTACCATCGTCTAGTACCCACAACACAAGCCTTATTGAGCTTACCGTGGGACTAGGTCGATTTGTGTATGGGTCGATCATTGAAATTAAACACTTTAGAACGGATTAATCGCGTTTATTAACACCATGATCCTACGTTTCGAGCCCTTTACAGCACTCGTTTTCAAAGGGTTAAGATGATGACTGAGAGAATGCGAATTCTCCCCGTCAATCAAAAAAAAAAACTGAAATAAACTGTTAATTATGTTTACATATGGTGCTATATTACAGCACTAGTGTGATAACGAGCACTTTATGTGCCTATGGCAAAAATTCAAAGGGCCATTATGTACTGTAAAACGTCGTACGATACATGTGCGAAAAGGTAATTCGCAACTCGTGTCGATTTATAACACTCCCTTTGTGTTTTATTCTATCGATACTCATTGTGAATATCATCCTATTCGCACTTGTGTCGTAATGTACTATTACGACTCATTCGAAAATGAGTGAGTTCGATGTTTACTAGGAAAAGCGCCTGACACGATATTAAAATAGCAGTAGTTAAGAGTCCACATATGCGAGCAAAAAAGAGCGGGATAGACCTAATGGCAAGAGCACGCGGAACATGAAAAGGCGATAGTAGGCGGGCGCGACAAAATACACTGCATAATCAGATAATTGCTGTTTACACGTAAACTACAATTTCTAGAGATAAAAGCTTTTACCAGATTTAAGAACTAGTTATTACTTAACTATTTAACTAAGAATCAAGTTTATAAATTCAAGGGCTTCGACGTTCTAACCAAAAACATGTAAAAAAGGACCTATGTTTGAAAAATAAAAGTATCGAGGTTTTTGTTAAAAATCATGTTTTCACGTTTACCAGTTTGAAGGAAATATGTTGAAGTTTTATGTGTATGAATATCAGATACCTAGTTGTTATCAATATTGAGATCTAGACGTCTGAATGATAGCAATTTGGCCATTGTGGCCTATTAAAGTACGACAGAGGACAGACTAAAGTAGCGCAGAGAGAGTCTAGCTCTGAATGCAACCCACACTGACTTCAAAAATATATACATTTGTCTTATTACGGAGGAATAAAGTTCAAAACTGTGTATCCAAACGGCGACACAAATAACTGACTTGCCCTACTGAGGACACCCAGACACCAACTACGAAAAATAGTAGGGCTAATTACAGGACACAACACACTAAACAAACACCATACAACATGGGTAAAACGGACAGTCCTATGGAAGAAGAGGAAACTACAAAACATATTCTACTTAGACTGTAAACAGGTAGAAGTATACTGGAGTAGGTTTTTAGGGACTATAAACACACTAAAGGCAGTTAGCAACCTAAAACCAATGTTGGCTTTCATGGAGGAGCTGGGATGGTTGGAATAGGGCTAGCGTTACCACGCAAAAAAGGCGCAATGGATGTCGAGTTGCGGAAAAAGTCCAGGAAAACTAACTAACTGACTTGCATTTGCCTCTGTCGCGGGTGGTCGCTCCTGATGACGAATTTCGTAAAGATCGCAACATGTCGAGCGAAAATCGGTTTCAATACGGGAGTGACCCGTTTTAAATATTATTTAATATACTCGAGAGTTTTATAGTTAAAAACCGGTAAAGCGCGAGTTGGAATCGCCCTTCGAGCGTTGCGCACAAAGGAGGTCCCGGACATTCATGGCCTTAGGTACTTAAAATACTGGAGGCACGGAACTCTCAATAGTCTCAATGTGCTACAATTATACGGTTTTCTCTCTACGTTACTTCTTTAGGTAAAAATCTTATCGTCATCTTCGGTTTCCATCAAAAAACCAGAATAGCGTTACCTTCACATGGCAAAGTATGAAGATTCCGGAGAAAATCCAGTATAAAATGGTTTTAATATATTATCTAAAGTAGTATACAAAATATGCCTTAAAGTATAACAATCTAGGGTCATTATAAAACTCGCGAAAGCATACAAACAGACATACGCATATCATCCAGTAAGCCTGTTGTACTAACTTTCACAGCAAAATAACGCCTGAGGTGCCCTCTCAAATAATCCTTTATAACTCGAAAACTATCTTATAGGCCAATTTTATAAATATGTCGCCCTTATACGTCTTGAGTCACCCCATCAAATGATCGTAAAATCAAATCCATCGGGCATCTGTGACCCGAGATATCCCATGGTAAAAAACACTTACTACCATTTGGACTCGCGGCGTTCAAAGTTCCGTTTCAAGTTAATTACTAACAAAATTGAATATAAAACATCACAAAGCGATATGGCACATCACGCATTAAGCAATCCTAGGCCTGATTTTTTCTTAAACAAAGCCCCAAATGTGTAGAGTCAGTCTAAGCTAAGTTTTTTAGATCTTGATAGCAGAGACTGTAAACGTAAAGAAAGTGTAAACGTCATAAATTCAGAAGTTTGACGTTTGAAATAACACTTTCAAGTTTGACAGCTCATTTGCTGAGAAAAGATAACGTGGTTTGACTCTACAGTTTTTATGGCATCGTCAATTTCTCTTCAATGTTGCCGAAAATAAAATGGCGTTACTTGGAAGGATTTTGCAGATGTTGGTAAGTGGTAACATGTGTTAAAACAATTGACTGTCGCCCCGTCCGCTTGTAATTATTGTAGCTAACGCAATACAATGCGTAGCCATTGGGTGCCAGACGGACTACACACACTCTACAGATATATCGACATGACAAATCTGTTGAAACTGTTTTAAAAGAAAGGTGGAAGTTGTCATTACGATTCTATGCATTTATAACAAACAGAAATCACTCCGTCAGTTATTAATTGAACTTGTGGTTGTTACTAATTGAAACACAAGTGGATTTTGGATCTGATAAGTCCCGTTGAGTCATGACGGTGATAATCTTCTCGGGCTGTGGTGTAGGCTTCGAACCGGTAGTACCTTTTTTGACGGTCATTGGTGAAGATCAATAAAGATATTTGGATTTGAATCTGATATAACGATGGATTCCCATAAAATGGTTTAAGTGTTTTAAAAGTACTTTCGTTTCCCTTTTTTTCTTAATAAATACTGTCTGTGACTATACATTATGATATTGTAGTTTATTTTGTATTTAAAACTCATAAATTTAAATCAACTGTACGAAAAAATCACATAGTAAAGTTTGTATCTGGTCCTGAATTCATATCTAGATATAGTTGCATAACCCGTTTTTGTTAGAATTAGATACGTGTCTTTTTAAGCAGTTTTCGGTTTAAGCAGATAAAAATCTTGCCTGTTTTGCGACCCGGGGTATTAAATTGAATGGATTGTGCTCTGAGGAATTGTTTGATATGATGCCAACGGCTGCATTCTACCACCGCACCGCTCGCCGTCGGCGGGGTGTTCACCCACATACCCTGGAGCCTAAAAGGTCTCGTACCGTGCGGTTTATGAGGAACTTCCTCCCGCGGACGCTCCGGCTGTGGAATGAGCTCCCTGCCACTGTTTTCCCAAAGGACTACAATATGGGGTTCTTCAAAAAAGGAGTGTTAAAGTTTTTAAAGTTTTTAAATGGCAACGCGCATGTAACACCCCTGGAGTTGCAGGCGTCCATAGGCTACGGTGACCGCTTACCATCAGGCGGGCCGTATGCTTGTTTGTCACCATCGTAGTATTAAAAAAAAAAAACTTGGCACCCTGTATAAACCACCCTGACACCCTGTGTCTACCTTTTTGTCGCACTGTTTTTCTTGTCACCTTGCTTGCTTGGTATAAATAAAGCGAACAACAGCAAAGTCCATGCATTTCTATTTGTAGTACCTACATTCATAATCATTAGCGAAATAACTAAATTATAACTTGCATTTTAAATGATTAACATGCGATTCTTGAAATTATGTGGATCTTTTTTCGTGGAAATTTATTTAAATACATAAATACAATTAATTATTATTATTATTTTTTAAGGTATTTTTTTAAGGTAGTTTTTTATTTTATTCTTAAGGTAGGTTTTTCATTTTTAGGTAAGTACCGTAATTGTTATTTATTTATTATAATAAAGATTTTCTCCTATTAAAAAATACCTTAAGAATAAAAAAACTACCTTTAAAAATACCTTAATAAAATCAGAAATATAAACAATTGATCATTATGTCAAGCAGTATTAAGGAAAGCAAAAATACGATAAGAAACTTTAGGGATTCCGATATCGATCCGTTCCCAACTTTTGAAAGGAGACTAAAACCCAGGAAAGGTGCAATGGAGTTGAAGTCCTCGTCAAAGCGCTCGTTGTTCTCATTTCTGCTGCATGTACTCCAGTCAATGGGGCTTGTGTAACTTGGATCGGTAGGTTGATGGCACCAATAGGCTAGACGACACTTTTTTTTTACATCTCCAGGCTTTATTTTAACACTTGGGGAGCCTTTACATCTCCAAATTTTATTCGTATATTATTTTGACGTTGGGGGACCTTTTACATCTCCAAACTTAATTTATTATTAACTATAGAGATTATTTACTAATACATCTCTTGCCATATTACACATTTATTTTAATATTGTTTACCCAGGATTTGGCTGTTGTATTATCAGTATTTAGATTATACTTTTACTTCTCACTATATATTGTAAATGTTTGTACATGCAAATGCTTTATTGTAATACTTATTGACTTGTGAAAGTGCCCTTGAGGCTTACTTGCAGAATAAATTTTGGAATACTGAATTTTGAATCTAATTAGTCCGTCTGTTTGATTATTAAAAAATATTCGACACGTATTTTTTTCTTTTGTTCGTCAAATGAAAAACGACGGAAATACAGTGCATTCAAGTTTCGCGTAACGTCACAATTAGGTATGATTCTTACCTCTAAGTGACTTCACTAGCCACCCCGGAACTTTGATGCTCCATATCGTCGCCAATTTTAGTTAACTTGAAAATGAACTTGAAATAACTTGAAACAAAATGAATGCATGCTTATTTCCTCAATACAGTCAATTGGAACCTTAGGCCACTGTAGGACTATGTTATAGTGACGCTATAAATCAGATTGTAAGAAATCTCTTCCTGCTTGTCATTTTGACATGGTTCTAGATGGGCCTGGGGTCCAATTGGTTGACTGTACATTGCAAGTTATATAGAAGATTGTAATAATAAAACGGGAATTTTATTTTTTCCGTAGGCAGCGTTAAGAACGACTCCGATCCGGGACGATAATAATACGATTCTATAGAAATAATCAAGTGATAGCTCGGAGCCCTCGGAGGTCAAGTGACGTTTAAACTTACAGATATCCCGGATCGCATCGGTTTGGTGTGAGCCTTCCTATAGGGCATAGGCAGCTGACTTACCCGGCTGACGGCAGTTCTCGACGGTACAGTCAACTGCAATGATATGAATATAACCAAAGCGCCAAGAATATGTATACAGGACTTTATTGCCTGAAGGTCTTGTATGTTGTATGTATACATATTTTTGGCACTTTGGCTGTATTCATATTTGTAGTTGAAATCAATGAAAAATTAGCTGCATAACAACATTTTAATACACGGTCAAACGTAAGTCGGATTTATGGAATAAAAACATTAAAAACACAACGCCTCAAATTAGACCGGTTCCTACGTTTACCTCAAATTTAATTCGGCGCCGACATTTGTGTCCGTTCTTTGTAAAACCAGTTGTCTAATGGCATACAAACGATGACCGCTTAATAGACTGACATTAAAACATAAATGTATTAGTAGCACAATACACATTTATAAAGAGAAGTAGTGTCTACTCCAGCACTTCTATCTGTCAAAGCTACAGTATTGTCGCTCACCAGACGGCGCCACTCATGCGTGGGTCCTGTGTCAGTGTGAGAGAAATGTCAAAGTGACGTTTGAAATGTTCCCGCAGCACCCACGTTCCACTAGCGCCCCGAGAATCGATTCGCGGTAATCCTCATTAGATGGCTGACAGCGATATTAAAAAAAGTATACCTACATTATAACGTTGTCTGCACTAACACTGCTCCTATGGATTTTCATATAATATATTGGGTTAAGATGATTACTCATCGTCATCATCTTAATCCTGTGAAAACGAGTACTGTAAAGGGCTCGAAATGTAGGGTAATCGTGTTTATAAACGCGATCCGTTTTAAAGTGTTTAACCCGACTTTTGTCAGAAAAGTAGGTACTTCCCGGTCCTATATACTTTAGTCATACTTAATATTCTTTACGATAAATAAAAAATGAATATATTCTCTACATATATAAAACCACAAAAAGAACAACACGAAATCATCATCATTTGGATTTATCTTCAAAAGTCTGAAATGTCTTAGTATTCAGATTGGCCTCCATCGGTTTTGGTCTTAGTCTTTAGTATATGACACCTATTTGAATGTATAACATATAGATCATCGTAAAGCATTATACTATAACAAAAAAAACACATAAAACTAAAATAAAATAAATGTTAAAGTAAATATTCCCCCGCCTCAGCATGGTACCGTAGACGCTGGCAGCGTTTCCTCGCTGTATTGCATTACTAATGCGTTGAGGAAGCTGCCAGCTCTACGGTCGCCGGTAGCGCCCACAAGCCTCTTTGAAATATCCTTAAATATCCTTTGAGATATCCTACTTATGCTTACATTAGCATTATACTTACAATGTATTACAAACATAACCCAATCATACTCTCAAAGGCGGGGTACGCCATTCATATCACGCTCTTACCAATTTTGGCCACATTGTATCATTTTCCAAACCCACCGTCCAAAGTAATCCAATGCAAATCCGATGCAATACTGCAATGCTCTTACCCTAGAGCCGTCCCGTGAATTGATAACTTGCATATCTACAATGCGACTAATCTGATTGCCTTGACGCATTGATTCATTTACATACTATCTGGGCCCTTCCCTCATGGTAAGGGCCTCGTTTTAGCATTAGCACTTTACACAATACGAGTAACTCGCGAAAATACAACATTTACACGTTATCTTATTTAAAAAGACATACCAAATATTTTAATTTATTTTACTCAATAGTTTTGTGTGAAAATGTTCATAATAATATGCGTTTCATTTATTTCGTAGAAGACTAAAATAATCACAACAAGAGAAAACATGTTAAGTATATTAAGATTCAATAGCAATAAGATCGAATACCAGATAGATGTTTCAAGCTCGCTCATCACAAAATGGTAAAACAGCTGTTAGAAAACGTTGTATTTTTCAAAAACTGACAACAATTTTGAAAATTGTGGGTCAGAATGTCATTAGCGGACTTGCATTGATGATGATACAAAACCATAAATGTTTCGTACGAAAAAGAGCTTACTGACGTAAGCATTATGTGTCAAATTCATACACACAATTACGAAACCTGTTAAGTATGTAGGCTGTTGGCACTTACGGAACGTCACACAAACAAGACTATATATAGAAAAGTGTCGCAACTGCTGCACTTTTATGGCGTTTTCTTTTTCGGCGGATTGTGTATTCAGTTCTTTTATCCTATATCTATGTATCTATCAGTTAATCTACACAGACGCTACCGCCATTGTTAGCTATTATGACAAACCGGCCTACACAAATTCCTGTACAAAATCCAAGTTCAAGAACCAAAACTTTCGACTCTAAAACCAACCTTATTCCTTTGTGACAAGGATGCTGACATTGAAACATCAAGCGTGGGTTAGCAGATGAGTGAAGGCAATTAATGTTGTGTTTGCACTGATGTGAGTGATGTGTTTCGATTCAACGCATTCTATGAGCTAGCTACAGAAATACGTACAGTCAACCAATGGGAGCTACCCTATTGTCGCTCACCAGGCGGCGCCACTCATGCGGGTCCTGTGTCAGTATGAGAGAATTGTCAAAGTGACGTTTGAAATGTTCCCGCAGGACCCACGTTCCACTAGCGCCGCTAGCGGAAAATCGACTCACGGTAATCCTCATTGGGATTAGACTATTGTAGGATTATGTCATAGTAATGCCACAGAATAAGTAGTAGTACTAAATTACATAAGCTTCTCTTTCCTCCATTTGCTGTTAAGCTTTAAGCATGCAAACGTTAGGATGATATTAACATTAGGATTGTCACCATGATGTCACGTGCCACTCACGACCACCGCTAAACAGCTGCCAGGCACCCGTGGCTCTATAAATTGCATACCTATTTCCGTAGCTAGCTCTCCGTCGTGTTTGTAGGTATATCGCACACGATGCATTTAACCCAAAAGGTAATACCGTGTGTATTAAGGGTGGTAAATAAGCATTGACCTACGCAGGAGATTACAAGCCGTAGGCGAGGGCTTAATTAACACGAGCTCGTGATTGTGCCGGGGTGCACACAATGTTTTTCATTAAGTTCATGCTTTGATTTGGACCTAACATTTAAACGGTTTCGAATTAACCGAGTGCTAAATAACGCATTATGTTAGTAGCACCGGCCAATGTGCGGCTTACATTGCCTATTTACTGCCATAAATAAATATTATGGGACAATCTTACACAAATCGGCCTAGTCCCATGGTAAGCTCAATAAGGTTTGTGTTGTGGGTACTAGGCGACGATATATGTAATAGATAGATACATACAGGGTGTTCTTCAGCATTTGCGTGCTGTCCGAATTGTCAACGATCCCAAACTCACGAGCGATATAGAACCTTTAAGTCTAAGGAGAGACTTCGCCTCCTTATGTGTATTCTATCGCTTGTACAATGGATTGTGCTCTGAGGAATTGTTTGATATGATGCCAACGGCTGCATTCTACCACCGCACCGCTCGCCGTCGGCAGGGTGTTCACCCGCATACCCTGGAGCCTAAATGGTCTCGTACCGTGCGGTTTATGAGGAACTTCCTCCCGCGGACGCTCCGGCTGTGGAATGAGCTCCCTGCCACTGTTTTCCCAAAGGACTACAATATGGGGTTCTTCAAAAAAGGAGTGTTAAAGTTTTTAAAGGGTCGGCAACGCGCATGTAACACCCCTGGAGTTGCAGGCGTCCATAGGCTACGGTGACCGCTTACCATCAGGCGGGCCGTATGCTTGTTTGTCACCGTCGTAGTATAAAAAAAAAAAAATTGCTTTAACTTCGTCATGTGGCTTGGTACAATTAAGGAAACAGAATGGCATAGTTAGTTTTATTAAATTCGTTAATTTTTATTATTTTTATTTCTCATACAAAATAATTACATGTTGCATCAACCGCTAATGTAAAACGGGCGTTAGAATTGACTTTACTAAGTAAGTGACAACTATGACATATCAATGACATGTCGAATACTCATACTCCGTTTACACACATGCAAATCCCATATGAGATAAAATAAATTAGTAGTTATTTTCTAAATGGAGCTGGAGAGTATCGGTGTCTTTGAGAAATTAACTTAATTGAAGCTAAAGAATGAACCCTTGAATTTAAAGCAATTGCTCAAAAACACGTTGTATAAATACTAACATCCATGACTCGTGATAAACACTCAGATAAATGCCCTGACCAGGATTCGAACGCGGGACCTCCTGCTTCGTAGGCAGGGACACGACCGACTATGCTAAACGTAATTATTAAGTATGAAAAAAAATCAAGTATAAATTTTAGACAGTAGGAAAATATAACTATGCGACTCTATTTCCATGCATGTCGGTTCCTTCAATTTCCTTGAACCCACATGCCGATAAATCCTCTCTCAATATGTCTGGGTAAACCTTTTTTATAGCTAAATCTAATTTTCAAATCGGTAGCTTAACAGTCCACATATGCGAGCAAGAAAACCTGATAGAGAGCGGGATAGCCCTAATTGCAAGAGCACGCGAAACATGGAAAGGCGATAGTAGGCGGGCGCGTCAAAATACACTGCATAATCAGATAATTGCTGTTTACACGTTAACTACAATTTCTGTAGATAGAAGCTTTTACCAGATTTAAGAACTAGTTATTACTTAACTATTTAACTTAGAATCATGTGTATAAATTCAAGGGTTTCGACGTTCTAACCAAAAACATGTAAAAAAGGACCTATGTTTGAAAAATAAAAGTATCGAGGCTTTTGTTAAAAATCATGTTGTCACGTTTACCAGTTTGAAGGAAATATGTTGAAGTTTTATGTGTATGGATATCAGATACCTAGTGGTTATTTTATGTGTATCGATATCAGATATATCAGAGATATTATCAATATTGAGATCTAGACGTCTGAATGGTAACAATTTGGCCACTGTGGCCTCTTAAGTAGTTCTTGAGATATTTAATTTTAAGGACGCGACGTGACAAACAGACAGACTGAGTCGCAAGGGTTCCTTAATTACAATTCTGTTACAGAACCATATAAAGGTGTTAATATTAAAATTGCAACGTATTTTTATCACAGTAGCTTAGCGTGACATGTCCGACCGTGGACGCTGATGTGGTGTGGATGCCTGTCCGACAATGACTGCCCGATGCAGTCGAAACATGTCACGCCTATTGTGATAATAGTAGTTAATGCAACAGTGATATAATAAGGGTTGCCGTTGTAATAATAGACGCGAGAGTTTTAAGAACCAACTATAAGCTAGTATTCCTACGACAGCTAAAATAGGTAGCGAAATAAACAAAATCTCGAAAGGTGGCAGAATGTGGAACACGTAGTTTGCCCACTATAGAAATTTAAAAAAATTGACATTGTTCATATATTGTATGAAAATCCATATGAGCAGTGTTCTTATGGAATACCATAGACAACGTTATAATGTATACTTTTTTAATATCGCTGTCAATCATCTAATTGACAGATTGAGGTGCTGGAGTAGAAAAAAAACAATGTCAGTATGACTCACGATAGTTTAAACCTATAAAGGTGTAATAACTAAGAAAATCTCGACTGATCTCCGAGATATCGGTACAGGCTGACGCGCGACGGACAGAGGCTGCGAACGGTACTGTGCCCTACATACGGGAACACTTTTACTGCAGACTACGCTACTGTACAGACCGATAGCAAACCTTATAGTAATAGCATTCTAAGTGGGTCAGATAAAAAAAATCGTAAGATACACTTTGGTTATAATATAAAGCGATGTAGCCACCCGTTAAGCAAAAAAAAGTAAGCAAGTGTGAACTCGCCCACCGAGGGTTTCGCACAAAGGATGCTTGGACATTTATCACCTATTACCTACTTAAAATACTGGTGGCACGGAACACTGCACATATACGGATTTCGGATTTGTCCCTGTACTTGTGCTACAAGCTCTTGCTTTTCGCCAATTTTCGTGATTCTAGGCCAACGGGTAGTATCCTATACATTTTGATTCCCATTGCAAATGTATGGGAAATGCGACATAGATAAACGGCCGTATCTTTTGATTGCGTTGACGTAGAGGTTTGGTTTTTTCACACCTTCAAGGTACTGCAGACTTGTGTATGTAGTATCAATTTCAACTTGCTCCCTTTACGCGTTCCGGAGATAAAGGGACTTGTTTGAACATCAAACAAGCCCCCCGTCAAAACTCATACACCAGTCCAAAAGAGATGTATATATGTTTGTTATTTCTCCGATTCCGTAGATTATCACAGTTTTTGCTAACCTCTCTCTCCCTCAATTCATTCAAGCAGCCAAATTAAATTCATCATTGTAATTCGATAGTCGGTATCAATGCATTACAACTTCGCATATTTTGACAGCGGATTTTTCAAATGTCGTAGGAGGCGCTCCAAACTAGGGACAGTTGACAGTTGTACCACTTCCATGCTTTAGTTCTTCGGACTGTCGTTTGATACTCAAGACGGCGAACGCGTCTCTTGAATACTTTTTGTGTGCTAAATGTTGTTTAATGTGTAATATTTATAGCTTATTGTGCAGTGAACTAAAGGCGAAGCGTGCAGTTAATGAAGACTAAATCCTGAAACCCGTCAAACCATTTTCAGCCATTACTCGGTAGTCCCGGGATCTCCGTAAGAAGCTAGTGTAACATTACCTGTAAATAGCGAGCCACCGAACAACGTCGCCCAAGTGGCAATACACTTTAAATACCTACGATATATTATACTGTTATTTGACATTGGCAAAATTGTCCAACTCTCGGACGGAAGCCATTATTTAAAAGAAGAAGCATAGTAGGACTCTATTCAGCTTAGGCTGCGTTTTACCAAATTTTTATTCCGAGAATGCTTACTCTCAGATAGTAACGTCAAATTACTATGAGATTTTGACATTAGTATCAGAGTAAGCGTTACTCTTGGTTAAAAAGTTTGGTCAAATCCAGCCTTAATGTCTTAAAGGTTGTTCTAACACCGGTCAGTATAAACGATAATGAACGTATGGAATGAAAGCGTCACGGTCTGCATAAGTTGGCATGGCAGTTGACCTTGCGCGGACTCAAGGCGGGCCGGTCTCTGGCAAACGCTCTCTTTACAATACTTTACTCTGGATACTTCACTAGAGTGCATTTGTTAATGTATCAATACGGTAATGTGCATTGTGCGCCAACTTTGCCACCTTCAGTTCAGTTTTTAAGGCTCCGTACCAAAATGGTAAAAAAGAACCCTTATCTTATGGTGTCTCAGTCTGTCTGCCACATCGTTAAATATCTCGAGAACTGCTTAGGCTACCGATTTGAAATTTGGAATAGTTATATACAAAGTTAACCCAGACACATTGAGAGAAGATTTATCATATAGGTATTAATTTTTTTAATGAAAAATGTCCGGTTGAAGAGGGCAAAAATCAAAAGTTTAGTGACAGGGTCAAATGGGGTATCATTTGAAAGGGCTAGATTTGCACATTCTAAAACAGTTTTTTATTATTATTTTACAGCATAACATTTATGAGCTATAAACCAAAATGTAATAAAATTCCATTCCCCCCTTTATCTCCGAAGTTTATGATTATACCCCGCAACCCAACTAGCAAATCGGTAGCAGATTGACGTCAGGGTTGTCACTGTGTATTAACTACCTAAGAACAAATAAAAAGGCATTATTCAAATAATAATCTTTTTTAAATATATTTATTTCATTTACCTAGGCATAGTTTTGAAACAAATTATATTCTTTTATATTTTCGTCCTTATCCATAGATGTAATTAATGAAAGGTAACATCGTTAATTGTATACAAGCTGTGATCTATCTGAACCTTCTTCTCTATTGTAAGTAATGTGTTATGTGTAGTAAATATTGTATCTTTCACGCATAAATCTGGTTGACCTTTTAAATTAAAATCTAAATGTGAAGAGAAACCTTCTTCCTTTTCTTGGTGGCTTCTACTACCTAAATGTAGGTATGACCACATTGTATGTCTTCGATTTTATGTTCAATACAGTACAATCAATAGGTATTTTCTTCGTTTTTTTCAAGTACTCCAATATTTTTAAGCAATAATGCTTGTATTAAAATATTTGAATGAAATACGCAAACTACGTGACTTCATAAACAAAAGGCAATAAACAATGATGACATTGACATATTAATATTTTTTCTTCGATAGAACATTAAACAAGGTTATACCTATCAAGAGGGTCAATATGGTTATCAACTTATCATTAAATTGTATAAATCATACATACAATAAATAAGTAAATGATTCATCGTTATCGCCAACCCTGACATAAAACTGTCAAATGCCACCGATTTGCTAGTTGATTGCGAGTAGGGAATGCAAACCGGTATAAAATTGTATACAAATTACCGGTTAACCGGTAAATTTCCGGTAATTCTCATACAAAATATTTACCGGTTGCATTCCCTAATTGCAAGGTATGTTTATGAAGGAAAAAAAATGTTTTTTTACAAAATGTGTATAACTATCATTATAACTCTAACAGAACAAAAATATGACATTGATCCTAACTTCATAATTATTTTTAAATAAAAAAACTATATTTGAACTAAATTTGAAAGGCCATAGTCGGATTTTCATAGTAAGTCAGCCTTTAAATCAATCAGACTCTGGTTTTTTCTGTGAGTACTTCTTATAGTGAAGAATATTTATGCTGAGTTTTAACGTCCGTCGTGACAGTTTTTGACTTATGATTTATTGCAGTTTTTTCTTTAATGTGTTGTATTTTGGAATGAATTCAAACGATTTGCTTCAAATTTTGAAATAATGCTTTTTATTTAGATATGCATCGATATTAAAAAAACGAATACCAGTTGTTGTATAAAAAAAAAGAAAAATAGACCAAAAAAACTTTTTTTTAATGTAGTTATGAAGTAGTGACACCTCTAATTTTTTTTCTAGTTATAGAACATACATTGGCCTACTACTTGCCTAAATATCAAAATTTTCCAAGCGGTACTTCCTAACAGAAATTTGCAATATGTGTGGTCAAGTTCTGCATTCAAACGGTGTTTTTCAATGTAGTATACAAACCTTTCGACTAGTTATCTTTGTGTTTTCTTATCAGGTTATCTTATTTTTCTTTTTTTTATACAACAACTTGTATTACACGTTGGCACACGCCCGCCTACTATCGCCTTTTAATTTTAGTCGATCAATCCCACTCTCTTTTGCTGGAGCATGTGGACTTTTTATCCCTGTACAGTATGTTGCACCAATAAGTTAATGAGCAAAATGATAGTAATTGAATATGTGAGGAATTATGATATGCAGATGTGATAGACTAGTCACGGTGAAAAAATCACCGTGACTTCGTCTAAAGCAGTACGTGGGCGAACAAATCCTATGGCGCGAAAAAAAAGGTTATACCTTGTACTTTACTTTAAGGTATTACAGAAAATGTTAACAGACAAAACTAAGTGACCTATTAATTTTGCCAATGAGGTAACAAAATTTCGTCACAGTCATCATATGGAATTATGTCATTAGCCAAATTATCAAGTCCCTTGGTTTTGTTGTTACGCGACCATGAAGCGTCGCGGCGCGTGCGCTCACATAAGACAGGCGCCATATTATCAACGGTTTGGTTAGTGACATTTTGAGAGCGAAGCGCGATACCGCGAGGCTTCGCGTCGAAATGGCACCCTAATTCGCCTAACAGCGAATAGTATTACCGTCACGGTGATACTAAATGTCCCGACATCCACTCACGATGAAACTATTCGCTCCCCGTAACGACGTTACAATATCACGGTGGTTGTTCATTCGTTCCTACAGCTATCTTATTTAATACTTCGCCACTCGCCGTACCAAGTACAAGATGCGAGTGAGAAAAAGCGACCCACGTACCTACTCACCATGATGCAAGTGAATTACTGGTGACCGAAGAGCTGGAGGCTTACAATACAACGAGGAAATGCCGCCAGAATCCTAGGTACAATGCCTCAAAGGCCTATTTTAGGTTTAAGGTAGGTAGAGATAGGTAGTTAGGTAAGTTACACTTACTGTATATATTTATAAAATAAATGTTATTGGTCCTTATGGTCATAAAATATTGAATGTTCGACTTCGACAGCTTGAATCCCTAGTTCCGTGTATTTGTATTTGTATTTGTATTTGTATTTGTTTCGCAATCCCATTGTCGAAAATGCCTTTGACATGAAATGATTTCACAACGAAAATTTATCATGAAAATGAATTTTCCTGAAACAATAATTTTAGCTTTAACTTCACTTCGCATTGGGAATTTTTAGGGTTCCGTTGCTAAAGTGACAAAGCCCTTATAGTTTTATTTAAAGTTTTTCCCACAAATTCTTTTTATTTGGTTTTTATTCAGAATCGCGAGCTCTTTCGATCTTAGTAGAAGAAAAACAGTGTCCCATTCGATTTGCCTTTTCGTTACATTTTTTTCATAGATTTTATATGGCGGTGAGGAAATGGACTTAAGGTTCAAAATAGCTCGCATTTTGAGTAGAAAACAGAGATACATTTAATAAAAAAGTTGGGGATAACTTTAAATTTAAAGGCTCAATACACTTTCATTGGTGGTTTCACTTGGATTGGTACTTTAATTAGAAATAAAAGACGATCTTTTATTTATAAAAGAAGAAAAAAAAAACGATTTCAATACAAAATCGTGTCTCCAGTTATATGGATCGTTTTGAATATTTTGATCCTTACTTTGTTTGCGCGATGTATAAGGATTATGAGAGCAAGGTTAAAAACAAAAAACAAGTTAATTTAAAAAGTAAAAAGACTACGGTCAACCGCAAAACGCTATGAATATTTCCTCTGTCGCACCTACATTAAAAAAGTGAGAAAGAGGCTCTTTGTTCAGTCACCCAATAACACATACACACACACACACACACACAAACACACAACACTTACACTCACGCACTCATAAAAATAGCATCAATACTCATTTTAATTATTTCTTTCTTTTCTCATGTTCCATTGTAAATTCATTCCGAGCTCCAAGATACAGGCTTAGCCTAGTTTGGAGCTCGCCGGACATCTATGGTGTACTTTGTTTGTGTATATTATTGATAATAAATTTATTCTTAGATATTCTTATTCTAAATATCTTGCTAATGGTCTCGCGTCACGCTCGCGTCCTTAAGATTGTTTCAGATATTTTTGCGTGCATGGGTGTGTAACATATTATGCCAGTGACGGTAGACATTGGCTACTTAAACAAAAGCATGTGCCATGTGCAATGTGGGCACTGGGCATCCGTTTAGGAGTGACGTCACCGGACCGGTCCAACCGTGTCACCCAAAAGATCTGCGAATGGACACCAGCTCATTCATTCGATATTGAACTTTAGACAGTTACTGTTAAAGTTGATTTTAGCTTGAAATTGATGTTTTTTTTAAGCTGCGTCAAGCATGACCTTGGTAACAAAGTTGTTTTCAAGGTGCATTAAGTTTATATACTTACAGTTTCTTGTCAACTGCGCTTTCTGCTAGGATACTGTTGACTCTAGTTCAGTAGCATACATTTTTGTATGTAAACCTAAGAGGTTAAGGTTTAATTACACCGCTTGCGAATGATGTACCTAGCTCCTACAGAACCGATACAAGCGGGCTTCACTCCCGTCTCGAGGAATATGGGGATTAACGCGAGCCGATTCGCCGCTGGGGGCGCTAGTGGAACGTTGGTTTGACGGGAACATTTAAACGTCACTTTGACAGCTTTCAAATAACGCAAGACCCACGCATGGCGCCGCCTGGTGGGCAATAAAATGGTAGCCCGCATCGCACCTGGTTTGATCTTATCATTATACTTGCTTGGGGATTCTCATGAATATGGATTATCAATATTTTATACTACGGCGGTGACAAACAAGCATACAGCCCGCCTGATGGTAAGCGGTCACCGCGGCCTATAGATGCCTGCAACTCCAGGGGTGTAAGATGGGCGTTGCCGAGTATTTAAAAAAAAGGAGGATTATCTGGGTTGACAGCTAAAGGGGCAAGCTTTGCTCCGTGGGTCCCCAGCTGCCAACACAGTGAATACTCTTTGAGCTCTGGCGGCCTTACTCACCAACAGAAACACAACACTATGAGTAGGGTCTAGTGTTATTAAACTGCGTTTTCTGTAAGGTGGAGGTACTTCCCCAGATGGGCTCTGTTCCAGATGTGAGGGAGACGACATTCGTTGTGCTGTGCCCTACCACACTAAACGATGTGCATCCGCTGTCCTCATACCTCTCTTTTGTGTGATTATTAAATAAAACCAAGGTATCAAGAATATTCAGTGAACGGAAATAAACATGGAAGAGTACCTTCAAACAAATCGTCTACATAAAGTCATAAAGCCAGACAAAAATTCGATATGCATGTACGCTATGGGAGCGTTCAAGTATTACGTAACGCAATTTTTGGACATTTTTGACCCCCCCTCCCCCCTATGTAACGCGCCGTAACGTTTTTCTGTACCCCCCCTCCCCCCAGTAAAACGTCACGTAACCACCAAGTGACCATTTTTTTACCTAAAGGCCACAATTGTGTGGCGTAAAGTACCGGAAAGTCGCTAAAATACCTTTGTTGTTGTTTTAATCTCGTTAATATTATTAATAACATTTGAAATGTCTTGTCTTTAAAAACAAGAGATTTCTAATTATTTTTTTCTTTTTTTGTTCTATAAAATTTTTACTACTAATCATACATTTAATTACGTCGTTTTCCTGACTTGGCCCTGTCCTTGCACAGATTTTTGCTTTATCCGCCATTGTTCTTCCCATGCATTCTCCTTTTTTAACGTTTTACTAAAATAAAATAACAAATTTAATTCTTGATAATTTATTTTTATCATTAGCAATCCAATTACAAACATAAACCTAACTGAAATAGAATATACTCGTATTTCTCAAAATATAATCGTATTAAAGAATCGAACAAAAACGAAAACATTTAAAATAAAATCAGCCATAATTAAAATAAGTAAGTAGATAGTTAAAAAAAAAACAAGTGGAGTTACTGCTCCTCTGTCCACGGATTTGCCAGCCATTCAGATTCTTTCATTATTAGAGCAGACGAAGAGGGTTCCGGAATTGTTAACCTGCTTGCATCAACCTCGTCTTCGTCGAGCCAATCAGCATCCTCAGATGATGTTTCACAGCGGCGCACTATGCAGAGAAGCTCATTTGCCCTTCTTGCAGCAAGTTGCTGTGGCCGTACTCGATGTTCACGGCGGTCTTGGGCAGTCTTGCCATGCATGCAACGATTGTCCACTCGCACAGTCTTGTGGGATGTGAAATAAATCCCACAGGTTGCACATATTCGGTTCTTTAGGTCGGATTGTATTAATGGGCAAAAAATCGTAAGGCATCTGCTTAAACCCTTCTAGAGGAGGCGACAGATCAATAGACAACCTCACAAGAAGTGGCCAAAACTTGCATGATCCTTTGTCTATCAGACTAGGTACCACGAGCTTGTTTGCGGTTTGAAGTATTGGGCAGCGTGGCGGTAGGAAACTTTTTGGAAAGACATATTTTAATGCACTCCTCAAGCGGGAACAGCAGGATTCTTGCAACTGGATAACTTGCAAGAAATACGTACTATTTAATCGGGAATCTCCCGTAAAAAATAAACGAAAATGGTTGCCAACTTGGGGCATTTTAATTCCCTAGTTTTTTAACCCTTTTAACCCTTCAGACTGTGTGATGTGTGACTGTTGTGATGAGAGTAAATCACACAAATAGAAAATATAACACAATACAACAGTGTATTTTGAATATAAAAATATATAAATAAATATTAGGGTACAATCTTACACAAATCGAACTAGCCCCACAGTAAGCTCAATAAAGGCTTGTGTTATGGGTACTAGACGACGATATATGTAATAGTTATAAATTATAAATACTTAAATACATTGAAAACATCCATACCTCAGGAACAAAATATTCGTACTCATCACATAAATTAAGGTCCCGGGTTCGAATCCTGGTAAGGTACCAGGATTCGAACCCGGGACCTCTAGCTTCTGAAGGATTAAAAACAATGTTACGTAACGCGTAGTCCAAACCCCCCCTCCCGCCCCTGTAACGCATCGTAACGTTTTAGAAGACCCCCCCTCCCCCCCAAATTCGTTACGTAATACTTGAACGCTCCCTATGCTGCCAATGAAATTAGTCAAAATATCAGTCGGTTTACTATTATAAAATAGTCTAAAACATAATTCGGCAGCATCAATATTGCATTTTAAGTAGAATACTTAGGTAGGTATGTGACATATAAAACATCCATAACATGGTAATAAAATATATGATAAAGTCACTTACGAGTATTTATACCCACCTACCGAAGTTCGATTCCAGAGTCTGTAGCTTCGTTCATATTTTGTATAGTAAAAAAACGTTCGTTCATAGATTATATTAAATAGCGTAAAAAGCAAAATCTAGAAACGTGGCAGACCGCAGAATAGGGAAGATGTTGTGCCTACTATAGAAATTAAAAAAAAAAACAACAACATAGGAGCAGTGTTCTTATGGAATACCACAGACAACGTTATAATGTATACTTTTTAAATATCGCTGTCAGTCATCTAATTGACAGATAGAAGTGCTGGAGTGGAAAATAGTACATTATTGGCGAGGGACGGAAAGTAAGGGATTGACTGACGAGGTGGTTGCCGGGGCGAGGCTTGCCAAGGCCCGGCAAGCCCTGTTTCTGCCGAGGCAGATATAGTGCTTTTCTCAAACATGCGCGGCCACCGGCGACCGGCGGCGTGTGCAGCGAGGTCCCCGGGGCCAGTCGACCATTTTTTCTTAGGAGTAAATATACCAAGTACATACCAAGGCCGTTTAAGTGGGAAATGCCTCGGGTTCCATGTAATTGTCGGCCGAGGCGAAGCCGAGGTCGACTAACATGTGATCCGAGGCTTTCCCATTTACCGGCCGAGGTTTGTATACTATTTTTCAGCCCGACGGAGCCGGCAGGCGGCAGTTTAGTTTTGCGTAAAGTGGCGCTTACCGGCCGGAGGACTGAAAATTCCATTATTGTCCGCTGCGTCCGCGCTCCAGCAGCCTGCGCAGCGGTTACAGAATTGGATACAAATTATCCAATATATATATATTATATATATATATATATTATATTATATATATTATATAATTAATTATTATCTATTTGCAAACAAAATGCGACCATTTCTGAGAAAAACAATTAATCGAACGGAATCTGCAAGTATCGTGGTAGGGGTTCGTACGGACGGGATCGATCGATCGTTAAGGGAATGCAATGAATGTTGTTACAATGATTGCAATTCGGTAATGTAGGTCGGCGAAATGTGGCGTTTGTGGGACTATAGATTTCGTCTTCCATTGAGCAAACTTCCTTTGCTGCCAGTGGTTCCCAGGTTCCCAGGTTCCCATTTGATCACGCTGACGATTCCTTAACTTACTGAATTGCTGGCGTTTCATGGACGGCTACGTAACGCTCACCATTGCGCTTTATGTGTGCTTGTTTATTTCGATAACTTAAATAAAGTCGTAATGTATCGTACGATAGATTTGCTTAACATCAAACTCGGGTAAATCCCTCTGTTAGATTATGCGATTTTGGTATTAAGAAAAGGTAATAAAGTAGATATTAGCTGAGAGTTTGAAGTTAAGCGACACAATTGTAAAGCATGAATTAAATCATTTAATTACTAGCTTTTGCCCGCGGCTGCACTCGCGTTAAAAAGATACAAAAAGTAGCCTATGTCACTCTCCATGTCTTCAACTATCTCCACTTAAAAAATCACGTCAATTCGTCGCTCCCTTTTGCCGTGAAAGACGGACAAACAAACAGACACACACACTTTTCCATTTATAATATTAGTATGAATAATAAATTGTATAGATCGTTCTCGTTACCCTGCATCTTCCAGAAAGTAAGTACTAAAAACATGAGTGTTATTTAAGGAATCAGGAATTTTACAATTTTGAACTTTCTATATAAAACCTTACAAACGATGTAAACAAAAGTGTAACATGTTTTGTCACACTACCTCATCAAACACCACTGAATACGTTCACTACTGATATGATCGTATTATTGTAACATACAAAACGTAAGTTAAACAACTTGATCTTAAAGATTTCATTAAAAACATAAAATCAATATGGCGGTTTGATTTTGACATTGTTAGGAAGATTGATTGACGGCGACTTTAGTTCTTCACAAAGGCCGTGGTTTCATTCAAATATTAGTTACTAGTACTACTTATCGCAACGATTTTGAGTGAGATAACGCTACGCGTGTGTATATCGCTGTCCCCCTTACCCCCTTGCAGTGTGACATCCGCCTTACTAAATTTAATGTCGGCTCGCCACGGCAGTCAGCTTTGAGTAAATGCCAGTAAATACTCATTGACAAAAATGTCTTAATCCCATACATAATTCACGTCGCTTACGTCATTTTCGCAAAGCGTCGTTGCCCACGCGCATTGCTAACGAGGGCAGGCAAAATAGCGCAAATGGAATTCCAATTTCAAACGGTTACTGCGCGCAATTATTCCTAAATCCGTTAATTTTATTCATAAAATACTTTTTCTACTCCAGCACTTCTATCTGTCAATTAGATGACTGACAGCGATATTAAAAAAGTATACATTATAACGTTGTCTATGGTATTCCATCAGAACACTGGTCCTATGGATTTTCATACAATATATTAGAACTGTTGTTTTTTTTTCTATAGTTTTCCACATTCTGCCACCTTTCGAAATTTTGCTTTTTTCGCTATTTTAGCTGTCGTAGAAAAAGTAGGGTATGCAACAGCTCATAATTGGTTCTTAAAACTCTCGGGTCTATTATTACAAAACCCTCAAGCTTTAAGAACCCTTATTATATCACTGTTGCATAAACTACTATTGTATGTCTACAGGTCGCATTTCTTACAAACTAAAATGCGCAAAATCGATATTTACCGCAAAATTGCGCGTTAAACTAAGTCTATTACTTCTATCGATATTTCTGCCAATGATTGTTGTCATGACTATATATTTTTTTAAATTATAAACTAAACTAAACATCAACAGGACAGCTGAGACGTATTAGGCAATAGTGTCGACGTCGAGAACTGGCAAGTGGTCTAATATAAAGTCAAGGCGGCGGGTGCAACGCACTGGTTCGCCCACAATGTTTAGCGGCGCCGCTTAATTGTTGTACATGATTCTAGGACATAGAATATACAGGATGTTTGGTAGATGGGTTGATATACGTATACAGGGGATAAGTCGGCCATCTACTAAACGTTCCATTAAAAAAATCCTTGGAGTATTTTTTTTAAGTTATACGTTTCGAGCCCTTTACAGCACGCGATTTTCGAAAAACGAATGCTGTAAAGGGCTCGAAACGTAGGATCATGGTGTTAATAAACGCGATTATTCCGTTCTATAGTGTTTAATTTCAATTTATAAAGACATAAAATCCTACTAAAAGCAATACGGCAAAAGCAATACAAATACGGGCTTTACCCAACGGTGGTACCTAACTATCCTTTCAATAAAATGAGAACAAACACTTATACGGTTTGTTCAAATAGAGGCAATAGAGGTCTGTTCAGATACTTCTGAGCGTGAGCACCTGAGTGCGTAGCCAAGATGCCAATCGCTCACGCTTAATAAAGTATCGTAGCTACCTCTCTCTCTCACTCTTCCTTATTAGTGTGACAATGACAGTTGCGTTTCGTTAGCGACTGAGCGTGAGCGATTGGCATCTTGACTACGCACCCCGGGCAGTTTCAATGTATCTAATGGCACCTGAACCTACCCCTGTCAAATATGTCATGTCACTAAACATTTGTGTAAGCACGCAAAATGTAACCAGTTACAGGAATGCATTTATTCCACGTCTCTCTGTCCAGATGGACAGAGAGAAGGCAGATGCCTTCCGGTTGAAAACCCCAAACCTAAGACAATCTACACTTGCGGGTATCAAAGCACATGCACGTGGCTTCGAGCAAACACGGGCAATGACGTTAAGTCGCCCGACTCCGGGCAAGATGCCAATCAGCGTAATTCGATTCCGGGCCACCCCGCCCGGCTCTCCCCTTAGGGTGGATCAAAATCACAGTATACGTCATATATGTACACATTGCATGAGATATTGAATTATAATAACTAATAAGACAGGTACAGTCGCCATCAGATATATCGGAGCGTCCGAGGCGCTCACAGATATCTGAACACGCCTCTATTGCCAACACGTTAGAGTGCTTGTTCAGATATTTTGAACGCCTCGGACGCTCCTATATATCTGATGGCGATTGTACTACTGTAAGTCTCTTGCTTAGATTATTGTGACGATTTGTGCTTTCAGATAATGCTTGAATTAAAAATTAAATATAATTTAAATACATAGACAACATCCATAACTCAGGAACAAATATTTGTGATAAGAACACAAATAAATGCCCTGACCGGGATTTGAACCCGGGATTCTATGTATTCAAGCATTTATCTATTATATATATTGTCGTCTATTACCCATAACACAAGCCTTATTGAGCTTACTCTGGGACTATGTCAATTTGTGTAGGATTGTCCCATAATTATTATTTATTTAAAAATATAATTATTTATTTATTACGGTACCAATTTGCTAGCCAAATCATTAAAACAATCAGACATAAAACTGCTTCGCTAACGTTTTCAAGTATTAGGAATATCGCATTTTGTTTTATACTACGACGGCGACAAATAAGCATATGGCCCACCTGATGGTAAGCGGTCACCGTAGCCTATGGACGCCTGCAACTCCAGGGGTATTACACGCGCGTTGCCGACCCTTTAAAAAAAGGAGGATTCGCTGTGTGCATTTCATAAAGGACATTTTTGTGGATCCCCCGCGCTCCTTTTGTGTTTATAATTAAGGGGCTACCCGGCATATTTCACTGTTTTTAAAGTGAATAGGCTTTGTTCAGCTCCAAGCACAACGCTTGAAAAAATATATAATGTAGCTAGGTATTTGGTCTACATTTGGTTCTACTAAATTGTCGAAAAACATAACACATCAAGAGAAAAAAAAACCGTAAACCCTTTTTTCTACCTTAAATCTGTATCTACTCCCTTATTATGCGTCGTAGGTACAAGAAACTAAGACAAGCAGTATATATTTATACAATTTCAAACCCTGCCCCACCCCTGCCCAGCCTGTGCCAGCCCTGCTCACCGGGGACCTTGGTCACTTTTTCTGTGGTATATGACATCTCTTTCAATTTATAATAGTATATATTTATGTTTACTTTAAACGCATCTACTGATTTTTGGATAGGTTTTGTACTTTTCGAGAAAAAGTTATTACACCTGTTGCTGCTGTTACGCCTGTTGTTTGCCTCTTTTTCATGTGTAATCTATACCAGTTTGTGTTATTTTTGTTGTTTTGAGGTGCAATAAAGAGTTATTGTATTGTATTGTATTGTATTGTTGTATTGTACACGCATTTTTCCGAAAACGCCGGCTCGTGATGCCTGCGCGGGCGACGGGGCCAGTCGTGTAAGATGGCACTAGTAGTTTATAGGGTTGCGTCCTAGTACAAGCAGCTATTCCTAGGTGGCGACTTATGCTTATTGACGTATTGTATAATCGGTGAGGAAAGGAAGCGGGAGGGGAAGAAAGCTCAAATCGCCGAGGTCATTGGGATAGGGGATGGCCTTAATACTATACTGTGGCAATGGCGAAAGACTAATAAACATTCGCCATACAAATACTTCATTCATAAAAAAAACGGAGTCATCAAACGTATCCCTAAGACAAAGGCCCATTGTAGAGTAAGTCATAAAAAAAGGTTGTAAAAATTACCATAGATCACAAGGGCTGTAAATCTATCGACGACATCTGGGAAGCAGGCCCGTCTGTTTTTGTAAGCTTTCATTTCGTCTTGCAATGCTCTTGAGTTGACCGTCATTTCTTAGCATTTTTAAACCGATTCCTTGCATCTTAGAATAATACATTGTGTATTAAGACCGGTAAACAAGAAATCACCAAGTCATTCTTGTACCGCCCGTGATACATAATCACCATGTTTTTCATCACATTTGCGAGGAAATAAATAAACTTTCTAGGCAGATAAAGAAACAATGATTATTAGCGGTAGTGTAGTAGCACAATCCACAATATTCCGAAATGAGTAGTATGAGAATCCTTTAAGACCATGGGCTTAATACAGCTCATTAAGTCTAAGTATGCTTGCATATAATATCACCATTTACGAGCAGGTGTGATGAAATAGTAGATTAGGGAACTACCGAGGTCTGTAAAGTAAGAAATGTCTCAGATCTTGTGTAATTATCGTCCGAAGCGAAGCTGAGTACACATTTTTTCATATAGAACATATAGATGATCATTTCACCTAAATTGTGGTAGATTTAGGTACTAAAATATCACAGTTTAGTATTATAACTGTCAATTGAATAATTCTAAGTCCTCTAGATTTATTTTTACGTTATGTTTGAATAGCGACTATACATATATACAGCAGAAATATATCTCTCAAGGCCTGGGGCCGTACCATGCTACCATGACGTCTTAACGCGATTCTTGACGACCTAAATTGAGTCGCTTCCATACAACGGAGCGTAAACTGAACCTAAACTAAATCGTGTTAGACGTCATGGTAAGGCCCCAGGCCTTGAGTGATATATTTCTGCTGTATATGTGTATATGTATAGTCGCTGGTCAGCCATAACGTAAAATAAATCTAAAGACCTGCTACCCTTCTGGTAGCGGGCAAACAAAACTCCCCCGCTCTGGCCCCATGGGCCAGACCGGCGTCATTCCTTGGGCTGACAGAGGCTATTCTCTAAAGCTCACAAATACAAAAAAAAGAGGACTTATGTATGAGAATTATTTTACGTTTACGTTTGTTACTAAAAAAGAGTAGTAAATGAATGGATGAAATCCCATTTGTCTCTTATCAAATGCCGGTCATATAAGTTCGGGCGATTGGTCGAATTTGCATAGCGGGTATGTCCGCCGGGCATCCGCCGGGTATCCACCGGACAAGTCTACCAACATTTGGCAGATCCGGCGGATATGCACGAACGTATATAGGAATTTTCAGAAAAAAGTGCACCCCTTTAATGAATATGGGTCCTCAATTTTCCATACAATTTTTTTTTGTCAGTTTTGTAACGGCCCATACGAAATGTATGAATTACAAAGCTGACCAAAAAAAACGGGACACTCTTTTTCTTTTCTAAATCAATATTACTCGTGATTCTGGTTATAAAAAACCCAAAACTTCCTAAATAAAAAAAAAACGCAAATGGTACCCTATCTTTGAAAATGCCAATATGGCCGGCTAAGTCGTCTAAGCTACTTTCAAGAGAATCATTCAGCAGAAAGAGACGGCAATTACAAAGTTCGTTTTAAACTGGGTTTAGTTTAACATAGAAGTGATAGAAGTCGCTGCTACTACAATATGGATCAGTACTCAGTAGATCTGAAATAAATTCAAAGTTTTACTATTATAAATCTAACCTTAGGGTCCGTCTATGCTACTCGTACTATGTTTACGAGATGTTGATGTCATAGAAGTTTAACGTTTAAAATAACACTTTAAACTATGACAGTTAATTTGCTTGTAATATAACGTGGTTTGACTCTTATCATTATTTTTTGTTGCAGGTAATTCCTCAACCCTTGTGGGCTCCATGGTATTGAGATCAGGAAAAAAAGTTAAGTAAACCTGGAGCTGCGTAAGAAAATTTTCACGGCATCTTTTTCTTATTATTATTGACGTGACGAATATTGTTCGTGCTCAATCATTTGTCATACGAGAATCGTAAATACAAAAACATGTTTCTTGTATATTTTCGCATTTTTATTTCGTATATGGAAATCTAAAAACACACAAGCATTACCTAATCACGATGTTTTAACAAAATTCGTTCACTTTGCGCAAACAACTTTATGTGATCCGTTAAATTAAATCTACTCGTAGCTACGTATAACTCATGGGTCCGTAATTTTCATGCCGTGTTCATCATAATGACGTATATAAACACATAGGACGTTTTAATACGAAATAAGTTAATGACAGACAAAGTCTATCAACGTTCGATTCTAACGTCGAACGTAATAGTTTGGACACTTCAATGACAGCATTATTCTTTCAAACGTATAACCTAAAACATGATGAATTAAGTCATTTGTCTGTCATCGGCATTAAAATTACGGGGCCAATCACAAAGTTTATTTACGAGTCACTGGCTCGGTGTGAACGCGCCCCTAGCCTGCACATGCAAATGAGCTAATAACTAAATATCAGATTTCTGATGCACCGTCGCCTACTGCAACTTGTTATGCTTCCCCGGGCAAAATAACAAGCGAACTTCGACTGATATTCCTTCATGAAGAAATTTTAGTTTTGTTCTAATTGTCTAGGAGTTTAGGTACCTACGTGTTTAATCTTGCAATAATTTTCCTGGCATTATTTTAAACGGATTACGCACTCGAAATATACAAGTCTAACGTGTAGGTGGGCATTTACGGAAAAAAGTGCATAATTTTAAAGAATATAGTCCTCGATTTACCATACAAAAAAAAGTAAACTTTTTCTTTTCTGAAATCAATAGTACTCGTGATTCTGGTTAAAAAAAGAAGAAAAGATTGCATATTGCAGGTACTTAAGAAAATTCAGACTTGTAGCCGTGATCAGGCGGCCTAGTGGTTAGGGCGTTTGCCGCAAATCCAGGAGATCGCTGGCGGCCTTGGGCACTGGGGTTCCTGGTCACTTTTTCGGTAGTATATAACATATCTTTCAACATATAATTTGTATATAGTGTGACTATTATAAATAATAAAGGATTTGATTCGTGCCTTATAAAATTGTACACAACGTGTAATTTTGACAACTCAAACAGGAATAGAGCGGGCTAGGCTATGCTCGAGGTTTTCCTGCGAATCAAAAATGGGGAGATCCGCAGACGAACCAAGGTTGTCGACATAGCTCAGAGAATTGCCAAAAGTGATACAAGCCCGGGACTGCCGGGTGATGACTAAAGAGTGGTTAAACGCGCTTCAGGATTCATTCTTCATTAGCTGCACACAAGTGGGTCTAACGAAGCTAAATTTTAACGAGTTCTCATGTCTCCGGGGCGTGGCCAGACTCAGGCCAGAGACGCATTGTGATTGGCTAAAGCGCGCGGTAAGCGATCGTGTGACGCGGCGCTAGAGAGGAGTATAAGTCGATAAACTGTTATCCATTGATATTTGATGCGCTCTGAATATTAATAAATACAGTAAAATCCCAGGACAACCAAATCAGTCGTGGTTAAAAATATTGCAGAAAACGATGTGTAACAATAGTTATAATCATGACCATATTAAGTATATTGACGTTAAACCCGTGTGTATGCGTTACGTATACGCATACGCATTGCCTTTCGCAGGGGCGCAAGGCACTGATAAAGTAACCACAAGATGATATTGTATTGCAGGTTCCAAACGTGGTGTGTAGTATGGGCCATTTTTGATTAATCAATTACCTCAAACCACGTTATATCTTCCAAGTAAATGAACTTTCAAACTTTAGAGTGTTATTTTAAAGTCAAAATTCTATGAAATAATGACATTTACTTAACACTTTCATAGTTCGTGCTATCAAAATCTAGGAAACTCAGGATAGACAGACCCTAATACTTTATAGATCTAGTTTCATTGAATGCAAACAACTATTTATGATTCAAGATCATTGCATAATGAGCCATCCTCCAGCTAACGTTAATAACACGTTGAAGAATATCCAAGCATCAAATTATCCAAGCGTTCTGAGCAGGTGTGAGGTGAAACAGAGAAGACCCGAAAGTATTTTAATTTCCGACATGTGTACAGAATGAGCCCTGTTATTTACTGTTAAGTACACACTTAACAGTAGCAGGACTCATCTGTATAAAGGTCGGAAATTATAAAAGACCCTGGAGGGAAAGTGCCTTAAAACCTTAAGTTAGCTCGTTTTACTCAAGGGGAACATAAAAAACTGCTTTCAAAGTATTTTTTGATTTTCGCTTGTCTCGCCTAGGAGTCGAATTAAAATAAAAACGTTATTTTATTACACTTGTCGATACAGTTAATGTCAATGGTAAATTTTCTCCCAGAAACATTTTAGTCTTACACTCGTCGGACAAAAAACCTTAAAATTGAATAGATAAAACATAAGTCGTTTGTATTTTTACGCCTACTATGTACTTTAAAAACATTTTTCAATTTGTTTTAATGACATTATTTAGATTGTTACCTGGAATCAGATAAATACAAATATTCAAAGATAAACCATAAATAAAGACGTCTCATCAAATATACCCATAAAAACAAAAAATACGTGTGGCACTCGGGGACTGCCGCGGTAAAGCTATTGCATATCATTTTGTATCAACTTATGCAATTATAATTATTTATTTATTTTATTCATGCAGTATTTCTTTTTCTTTGATATTAATTCAAGTTACACTTTTTGAGCGTGGTGACCTGGTGACCGATAAGAAAACAAATTTTTCTATTATTTAACAAATAAAAAGTTAATATTGTTTAAAATGTTTTTATTATTTTACAATACATGTGGGTTTTATTATCTTACAGTAGCTGTTGGTTATTCAGGAATATTTATCATTGAAACTTATGATAACTGACATAAGAAACATAAGTTTGCGACTTAATATCCTCTAAATACCTAGAAAATACCGCGTCAATGGTGGTCCCATATTTTGTTGTAGACTCTTGTGGATCATTATTCATTTTCAAATTCAATGTTTTTGATAGAAAAGTTGTCAACATTATTTTACAATATATGTGGGTTTTATTATCTTACAGTAGCTGTTGGTTATTCAGGAATATTTATCATTGAAACTATAGGTTTATGATAACTGAAATAAGAAACATAAGTTTGCGACTAACATATTTGATTTTGGCGGGACTATAATAATAGTGTTTATTTTGACGTTTGACATCGCCGTATCTCTGGTAATAAGAGCTACTGTCCTCAATATTTTGTATAGAATATGACACTTAGCGACATTCGTTTGGAGATATATCCTTTCCTCGATAAAGAACTTTGTAACAAAGTGAATAAAGTCGGTTTCGGTCCGTCGGAGTGGGGAGCGTCAGGTTTTTTTTCGTTACGGAATTTCTGGATTCGGTCCCCGCGCTCAAGGCCCGCGATAGAAGCTATGCAATAGCTTAAAAATTTTGGACATAAAACTTTAAAAAGTTTGGGTTTTAACATACTCGATGTTACCCTTGATTTTCTTTAAATGGATAACAAACACTACAATAATAAATAGATACAGATACAAAATAAATTTGTGTATTACACAAACCTACCGTAAACCGAAAATGTAATTTCTTATTTGAGTAAAATCAAGCCAATCATTTATCGACACACATCGGCACGGGTGCACCGCATCTCTAGTTCCCGGCAAGGCACAAGCGGCCGTACCAAGTAATAATCATGTGGTTGTGGATATCGCTAGCAATTCGATACATTGCGCGGCTGCTTAACAAATTGCATCGCGACACAACTTGTTTGCTATTCTAAGCCGTCAATGTAAAACGCCTGTACAATTTGTTACAGATCAGTTCAACCAATTAGTCCGGCAGAGTAAAATCATACGGTCCTGGATATATTTGTAAAATGCATGATATTATCAAGTAAAAACTAATGAAATGAATACAATACATGTGGTACGTGACTCCTTAGTCCTTGAAGTTTTTGTTTTCATTCATATTTTTGCTCGTAACAACGTAGCAGCTCGGCATTTTATGAAAATATCGGAGCACATTTTACGATTGCGGCTAAGATGCAACTGGCTCGCGTCGAACAGTAATATGGCCATCTGGCCTCATCGCTGCGACGCGCGACACACCTCCGTTAGCTATCTATTCCTTTTTCTTTTATCTATGGCTGCACACTACTTCGTTAGTTCACTACATAATCAATCACACATTAAACAACGTTTAGCGGACAGAACACTTTCCCAGAAACATCTTCGCCATCTTGAGTATTAACCGGTCCCGCGAGCGTAGCAAGAACTGAATGTTAGATTGGCATAAAATAATCTTGAATAACAAAGATTCTTTGCCAATATCCAACTTTGAACATTTCCCAATCTAACAATCAGACAAAAAATCGCTTCAATGCGCTAAAAACCATGTCGTATTTGCGGTTACATCGATGAGGCTTTGCGTTTGATGTCTGTCTGTCAGGCGTTTGACATGTAGCGGATACTAGCTTAAATATAAATTCTGAAATACCTGCGGTTTTGAAGGCTGCAAAAATAGAGTAAAGCCAGTATTCCATTGGTAAAAACAGGAACAACTTTTGTTGTTAAAAATTTGCAGATGTGCGCCATTTTGTCTTTATTTATTAGCGCAAATTTTATTATGATTACCTAACTTATTGTTTATCTAATCAAAAGACTAGACTATATATACAGGGCATCTCAAGACTGAGACATAAAGAGCTACTATAAATATCGTATAGGATATTTTGCTGAAAGAAGACTTTATGTAATTTTTTAAAGTTAGTAAATACTGCATTCAAAGATGCTCTAAAAATTACTTGCTTCGTCTGGGAATCGAACCGAGTTTTTAAATGTTGAAAAAAAAACCCCAATTTTTATGATGCCAATCGAAAGAAAGGGCAAATAAAATGTTCTTTAGTAACATAGTATTTTAAAATAAATAAACAAAGTGAAATTAATAATTTTAACAAAAACATACATAAAACTGCCGCAGTCAACATTTTTTTTTTTGAGAATATCTTTGAATGCAGTATTACGAACTTTTAAAAATAACATAAAGTCTTCTTTCAGCAAAATATCCTATCTAGTTTATCCTATGTACTTTCCCTTTATGTCCCAGTCTCGAGACGACCTGTATATTATGTACTTGAATAAATCCAAAGAGGCCAAATTTCCACCAAATGGATCCCGCTAAAAAAGCGTGGATGGGTCAGGCCTAGACGGAGATGGCGAGACGATATGGACGCCTTTTGTAAGAACGGTCCAGGGGAAGCACAAAATCGCAAGCGGTGGAGATCAAGGGGTGAGGCCTTTGCCCAGCTGTGGGATATACAATAATATTTGAGGGACTCCCATACAACGAGTCCAACTCGCTCTTGGCCGTTTTAAGGGTTCCGTACCTCAAAAGGAAAAAAACCCTTATAGGATCACTTTGTTGTCCGTCCGTCCGTCCGTCTGTATGTCTGGCAAGGCCCTTCATTTCGGGATCGCATAGAGGTACCAAATCGAAATTAATACCACAAACACAAGTCTGCGGTTCCTTGAAGGTGTGAAAGAACCAAACCTCTCCGTCAATGCAATCAAAAGATAAAGCAGTTTAATGTCGCATTTTCCATACATTTGTAACGAGAATCAAAATGTATAGGGTACTTCCCGTTGACCTAGAATCACGTCATCTGGCAAATAGCAAGAGCTTATAGCACAAATATAGGAAAAATCCGAAAACGGTATAATTGTCGCACACTGAGAGTTCCGTGCCACCAGTATTTTTAAGTACATGTCATAAATGATGAACCCTCGGTGGGCGAGTCCGTCTCGGCCGGTTTTTTTTAAATATTAGACAACTTAACTGTACCTTACCGTATGGAAGCATACACAAGAACAGCGCGTCAACGGTGTGCCGTTTTCGTCATCTTAATTGCGCAGGCGCATACTTGAGACTTGTTACTGACAGTATCCATTTGCCCTCAACAGCTGTCAATATGTTTACAACACAAATTAGTTTAATGGACGAGATTGAACTTAAGAATAGGATCTTGATTTGTCAAGCTAGTGGTCTGACAAAAATGCTCCAGAAATCCATACTTCCAATAGGTACGAGTACCAGGTGTTGCCTGTAACAGGAGCACTACTTAAAATCGTAGGTAGTACTCAAACCTAACAACTTTTGTTCCACAGCTTTTAAAAATGATGCACTCTGTAGGTTTTCACATTTTCATACAAACTAAATAGTATTTTCAATGTACGTTAACATCAGTCTAACGTCTCTTGTACAAAAAAAATCGCATTACATTGCATCTTCGAACAAACTAAGTCGAATAAAAATCAAAACACACGGTATTTTTAAAAGTTGTTCAGTTTGGATAAATTACCATAAACAATGAATCTTTACTGCCATTTAAACAAAAACAATAAGTTCCCATTACAATTTAAGTGTTTATATTTTACTCCGTATATTATATTATCAATAGTTACTAAAAATAAAAATTCACAATTGAGGTACAAACAAAGCGGTTATTGCAATTTTTATTGCAAGTAAAAACATGCTAAAGTAAACGTAACAAAAACTCCCCTCGGCTGGCCCCACGAACCCATCAAACTGTGACTCCTGGACACGCATTCCGATTTCAAAAAGAATACACTGACATGATAATTTATTAATATAGGTATTTTATTATTTACTTCTAACTCTTTTTTTCTTTACTAAACTAAATTGCCAATTATAAATTTTACATGTCAAAGGGGCCAGTCTCAATACGTTAAAAATACTACTTAACAAATCTAAAACATGGTTATGAACATAATACAACAATAAAATAGTAATTTATGCAACAGTGATATATGATATAATAAGAGTTTTAAGAACTACCTTTTTCTACGACAGCTAAAAAAGCGTAAAAACCAAAATCTAGAAACGTGGCAGAATAGGGAATATGTTGTGCCCACTATAGAAATTAAAAGAAAAACAACAACAGTGCTCATATATTGTATGAAAATCCATAGGAGCAGTGTTCTTATGGAATACCGTGGACAACGTTATAATGAATGAATAGGTACTAATATTTGAAACGGGATAAATACTTAGCATGTTTGTTTTATTAAGCACCCGATTTTCGATACTGTTGCAAGCGTCATGTTCACGGAGTAAACTGATGAGCTGCCAGTTTTTAGTTGTGATCTACCCACACTCCATAGCGATCTACCCTCTTACGCTTTCGCTTATTTTGTGTGTCATCAGTTTACTCCGTGAACATGACGCTTGCAACAGTGTCGAAATATCGGGTGCTCAATAAAACAAACATACATGGTAATTATCCCGTTTCAAATATTAGTTATAATGCAAATGACCATGTTAGCTTAAAATCGTATATAATGAATACTTATAAAATGTCGCTGTCAGTCATCTAATTGACAGATAGAAGTGCTGGAGTAGAAAAAGTTACGTTAATACAATCACAAATAAGAATAAAAAATACCACGCATGCATAAAAAAGAAGGCGAAGTTATGATTTCTTACATTATCAACTCTTTGCAATGTAAATCATGAAAGAGTTCATGTGTCGTCCTAATTTGTGAATGTTTTAATTACTAAATTGACGTTATAATTGAAATTAAACACTTTAGACCGGATTAATCGCGTTTATTAACACCATTTCAAGCTCTTTATGGCACTCGACACTGTCATCGTCTTAACTCTGTAAAAACGAGTCTATTCACGATCCATTTACCCACTGATCCATTTTGGACGACCGGTTGGCGTAGTTGGTAGTGACCCTGCCTGCTATGCCGATGGTGCTGGGTTCGAATCCCGGTAAGGGCATTTATTTGTGTGATGAACACAGATATTTGTTCGTGAGTCATGGGTGTGTTCTATGTATATGTATTTGTATATTATATATATCGTTCTCTGAGTACCCGTAACACAACACAAGCCTTCTTGAGCTTACTGCGGGGCTTAGTCAATTCGTGTAAGAATGTCCTATAATATTTATTTATTTATCTATATTTCAAGATCCGTTTAGTTACTAGTTAAGGCGATCTGGAATATGACAGTAAGTCTGGCTGAATCAACTATTTCTTGTTGTTATTCTGTGCCGTCAGCCTGGGGAACAATGCTGCATAGATTGTTAGAATAATCATTGTTCTACTGACATGCATGGTAGATGGCCTATCATGGAAAGGGAATATAACTACCAAAAGAACATGTTATGTGAATTTAAACGCCATAAAACCGTGATTTTAAAAGTGACCCAGGACACCGTAGCCGTGGCAACTAGGGACAATAAATAGTTGATTGAGGGCCACTTGTACCACCCGGGGTTAGCCACATAACCCGGAGTTAAGCGTTTTCTGTATGGAATTTGACAACCCTAGTACATCCCTACCCCTCTTGCATCAGTACAAGTGAGAGGGAGATACAAAGAGGTCAGTAACTAACCAATATCAAATCGATATCATATTTTAAATAAATGAATACGCCTCCAGACTTTCAAACAGGTGGTCTGTGTGCTTATTACTAACAGTCTGATTATAGGAATCAGTAGCGCTTGGAAAGGGTTAAAAGGTGTAGCTGTCAGTGAAGGCTGACGAAGCCGGAGGTCCCGCGTTCGATCCCGATTAAGGTTATTTTGCGTTGTCATTCCTGAGTTGTGGATGTTTTCTATACGCGAGTATTCTAAGCAACGTTGCGTCTTCTAAGTAACGGTATATATATGCACACCGCCGTCAGTATTATATAATATTTGTAATCGGAGCGTTTTGTGGGGGAGAGGGGCCCGAGCGTCAATTGTTTTTTTTTTGTTGTTGTTTTTTTTGCATTGTTCAATACTGTTTGTTTTCGCTTTTTCTATGAGATAAACATCTCTTAAGAACTATTAAATAATGTGTGGTTTCACTAAAAACATAAACAATATAATTGCAAGCCTTCTCTTCAAGTTCATATAGGGTAAACTCACATAATTTGGTGGTACTCCTAAGTCAGTTATACTACACAGAAAAATATGTTTTAAAACGTCGCATCAAGGTCGATTTTCTCAATTTCAATATAATATTATAGATTTCAACCTTTTAGCAACGTATTTAAGTATTTTTTGTGTGTAGTAAAGGGCCCAGTGGATGACACTAAAAGGAGGGAATTCACACATTTTTACAAATAACTCCTGACCTATAAAACATACCGACTGCATGCTTGTGCAAATATGTAAACTTTTTCTTTTGCATGCTATGCGGACCATAAAATGTATTATTTGTATGTCTTTCCCATCACGGAACAATGGTGTTCCGGACCTTTGGGAGGCGTACGCGGAGCCGAAGCCAACACGCAGAGGACCTTTCGACAATTTAATGAAATGTAAGGGGTACACCGAGTAGTGATGGGAAATTGCAGAGAATATTTCCGACTGCGAGAATATTCTCGGAAAGATTACGGTAATATTACCAAAAGTAGCAATTTACTTTGTAAACTTTTTTTTTGATATGAAAATCCAACTTTTTGTAATAACGAAATATTTGCATATTTTCATGTGCTTCATGCTCGCAGTCAGATACATTACTTAAAACTTGTTAGAATGGTATATTACCGTAAGTTCTCTTAAATTTCATGGAAATTTCTTAGGAAATATATTTTTTGTTAACGAAATATAGTGGTTACTAAATTAAAGAACATTGCATTATTACTTCATTGCATTTTGTTGCATTTCAAATAAGAATAATTATTAATCACTACATAGTATAAAACAAAGTCGCTTTCTCTGTCCCTATATCCCTATGTATGCTCAAATCTTTAAAACTACGCAACGGATTTGGACGCAGTTTTTTTTAATAGATAGTGTGATTTAAGAGGAAGGTTTATATATATATAATAATAACCCGTGCAAAGCCGGGGCGGGTGCCAGTTAAAAATAATCAAGAAATACTTTCCAAGTTTGCGTTGTTCTCTTGTTCTCGGCGTACCCATATTCTATACTATTATTATTTTATTTAAATATATGTATAGTCACGTCAAGGGACTTTCAAATTGTAGTAGTTAAAAAAGTAAACAAAATGTTTCTTTAGTTCAGTTTTTAATATAAGTATATATTTTAATGGCAAAGATAGAGCGGCACAATATGGAATGATATGAATCACTTAATTATTTTATCCTATAGCATGAAAAGTGCCTGTAATTCTTTATAAATTTTTTTGCATAGTCTATAACCCTGCATATAAATTTTGTAGTAATACAACAATTTCGTGAGATATTGAATACTTGTAAAGTCGATGTCAAATATATATTCACACTTTTGAGCCTAGCTTAATGAAATAAGGTTGTAAAGTGACTAAATTTACACTCGCTGACATCTTATATCTCATATTTTTTTTTCGGAAATAGTCATGAACTTAACAACTTTGGCTTCATGGCAAACCATTCGTTTTTCACTAACACAAATCACAAATTTACGACTCCGAATCCGCATAAAACGACCAACCGGTTTTAGCGACGTAGGTATAGGCAGATGGTTGGTTTTCATACAAGTCACTATTTGTGCATCCGTTTAGTACGACTGCTTATATCGACATACCGCTTTTAACGACGGGATTTCACACGCATATGTTCGGTTACAACGGTGACGGTGCATTATAACCAAACAATACATACAAGATAGAATCTTTGTTCGAAGCGAATGTTCTGAAACTTAAGCGCGTAAGGGTTTCATCTCGTGTAAAAAAAATCTCCGCAATTTACAATGGCTTAAATTGCAATGTAGTCAGGAAGTACGAGTAAATAGGTCAATGGTTCAACAGTTTCTTTCACTAAAGAGCAAAATATTCTTAATTTCAATTATTCTGTGAGTAACATTGAACCATTGTGAATTATAATGCATGTGTGACTATTAAAATCGAGAAACAACTTTAAAATTGACAGTTTGTTTAGTACGACTTCCGGTTAGTACGACGTAATATTGTCGGTCCCTTCGGCGTCGTTATAACCGGATTCTACTGTAGATGGTTTTGCCACGACTGTTAAAACAGTACAAAATTACAATTAAGTCGACTACTACTGTCTTTTCCGCGTAGGCAGTGTGCACTGTGCATGGTAGTTTTTTACTACATACTTGGCCTGAGCGTTCGCTCGACCCGAGCGTGGCCTAATTGATGCGAGTTTTACACTCAATTGTATTTTTGTATCACTTTCATTAAATTTGAGCTAGTAATTTTATTAAATCCCTCGTATTTGTAATAAATTTCTAGGTTTCGTTTAAAATTGCACGGTAATTTTTCACGGTAACTTACGGTAACTTACGAGAATTTATGGAAATTTACCGTAATTTACATGTAACTTTTTATTTTGCTCAGTAACGATATTATCCTTTTGCAATACAATTAACGACGTCTTTGTGCCTCTATTTTACCTAAATGACATGACATTAGACCGCAATAAAATATAAATTTCTCTATCTTTCACATCACGAGAATATTACGGTAATATTCTCTGTAAATTTCATTACGGAAAGTTTCCCAAATAGGAAACTTTCCGCTTGCCCATCACTAACACCGAGCGGATGTTGCACCTGCCCGAGTCATGGGACGCACGCAGAGGCAGCACCCGCCAGGATGTATAGGCTATTGAGATTTAATGGAATCTAAAATATACTGGCCTATAAGGATGAAACTGGTGGACTAAATACTGGGTTATGGAGAATAAGATCGGACGTCTGCCTAACAAAATGGTAATCAAATGTATTATATTATTACCATTGTCAAATTATTTCAGTTTTCTACTGCCTCTGAAATTGTACCAGTGAATGACAGGCAAACTCCGTCTACCCACCGTCCGGCGTCCAAAATAATAATTTAATTATAATAATTAGATACAAACACGCAATATCGATAGTTTAATAAACCATAAAACAGTTTTAATAATCAATTACTAAAACACGCATAATTGTGGTTATGATCTTGACTTTCACGGTACAACTTCTTAACAGATTCGCTAAAAAACCTAGTTACGGAAACTGTCTCGCAAATAGTAAATTATTTATTGAATCAACGGAAGTTTTTGAACACAATTCGCTAATATCACAAGCCGTCTATTTTTGGTTACATTAATAGCGATACCTTTATTTTTTTAAATAAACTGCAAAAAGTCACCCACTGGGTCAGTGTCATCCAATCCACAGGGCCGTTTATATGGGCATTTTCAAACATAGGAAACCGTTTTCTTTTTTTTGAAAATATAGGGTTTTCTATAACCAGAATCACGAGTCTCATTTCATTTTTTTTCATTGATTTCAAAAAAAGAAAAAGAGTGTCCCGTTTTTTTGGTCAGTCGTAACGCATTTTTTCATACATTTTTTCATACATTTTATATGGGCCGTTGACAATTTTTTTTTTGTATGTATGGAAAATCGAGCACCCACTTTCAATAAAATAGTGCACTTTTTCTGGAAATGCCCATATTACCGAATTAGAAGTATCGCCAAATATTACAAGTTTGCCCTAGGTATGGCGTCGCCCCGTTGCAAAACATACGAGCATCACGCATGACTCATCTAAACTCAGTAACTAGCTGAACTTTATAAAGTATTGGCATTATGCAGGTGTGACGCGACGCATCCACGAAACTAGGCAAAGTTACAACTTTGCCCACAAGTTGTAACTTTGCCAGTTGCGGGAAGCTTTGAGGTTGTTGAATCGGTATGTTTGGTACGCGGGAACGGCATACTTCGAGGGGTTTCTCGCGATAATGCCAGTCGACTAGGTCTTATTTACTAAATTACTAGCGACCCGAACTTCGCACGGGTTATTATTATACATATTAACCTTCATCTTGAATCACTCTATCTGTTAAAAACGGCATCATTGTTTTAAAGATTTAAGCATACATACATATACACAGCGGGAAGCTACTTTGTTTTATACTATGTAGTCTAGTCAATCTTTTCTAGGCCAAAGACACCACACCACATATATTTGGCTTATGCCTGATGCTGGCACTTTGAAGGTAGTAATATACATAACGTATCTGATAACTGTTAGAATTTAGCATAGAAACGGTTTTTAATATTTTTATTCATCATTTCATTTATTCATGTTTCTGCATTCATTTTGTGTCAATAGATTGACAACCATATGCTATTTGAATTAAAAATGAAGCGTCCATCACTGATGTCTGTCAGCTTAAAGTGTTCATACGAGTAATAGGGATGACAACTAGGTTGAAAAATTATTATTCTATTTAATCCGTTCAGATTATCCAAATTTATTCGACAACTGTTTTTTCCTGTTTCAAGTTAACTAAAATTAACGACGATACAGAGCATCAAAGTTCCGGGGTGGCTAGTGACGTCACTTAGAGGTAAGAATCGTACCGAATTGTGACGTCACGCGAAACTTTAATGCACTGTATTTCCGTCGTTTTTCATTTGACGAAGAAAAGAAAAAATACGTGTCGAATATTTTTTAATAATCTAACAGACGGACTAGTTACATTTTATTTGTGGTCTAGCCGTTTTTAAGAGAGCGAGAGGTATGGGCACAGCGGATGCATATGCAGCGGATATTTAGTGTGGTAGGGCACAGCACAACGAATGTCGTCTCGCTCAAATTTGGAGCAGAGCCCATCTGGGGAAGTACCTCCACCTTACAAAAAACCGCAGTTTAATAACATTAGACCCTACTCATAGTGTTGTGTTTCTGTTGGTGAGTAAGGTCGCCAGAGCTCCAAGAGGATTCGCTGTGTTGACAGCTGAGGACCCACGGAGCAAAGCCCTTGGCCCGTTTGGCTGGCAACACAGCGAATCCTACTTTTTTTTAAAGGGTCGGCTACGCGCATGTAACACCCCTGGTGTTGCAGGCGTCCATAGGCTACGGTGACCGCTTACCATCAGGCGGGCCGTATGCTTGTTTGTCACCGTCGTAGTATAAAAAAAGCCTATTGGTGCCGTCATCCTACCAAGTTACACTAGCCCCATTGACTGGAGTACCTACATGCAGCGGATGTGAGAACACCGAGGAGTTCAGTCAGCAACGCCTTGACGAGGACTTGGAGGAATTCAGCTCCATTGCACCTTTCCTGGGTTTTAGTCATCCTTTAAAAGTTGGGAACGCATCTATTTAGGAATCCCTAAAGTTGTTTATCTTATTTTTGTTTTCCCTAATACTGTTTGACATAATGATCAATTGAGCATTTATTTTTATTTCTGTTTTTAAGGTAGGTATTTTTGAATTGTATTTATGTTAATAAATCTCCATGAAAAAAGATCCTTATAATTTCAAGAACCGCATGTTAATCATTTAAAATGCAAGTTATTATTTAGTTATTTCGCTAATTATTATGAATGTACTCTACTCTAACAAATAGAAATGCATGGACTTTGCTGTTGTTCGCTTTATACCAAGCAAGCAAGGTGACTAGAAATACAGGATGCCAAGTAATCGATTTAATGCCCCGGTCGCAAAACAGGCAAGATTTTTATCTGCTTAAACCGAAAACTGCTTAAAAAGACACGTGTCTAATTCTAACAAAAACGGGTTATCGTCGGGGATAGTGCAATACCGCGTAACTAACAAATGCAATAGGGTACAATAATCTTGTCAGTTGTTTGAATATTGAACTCTATGGACTTTGTTAGTTACGCGGTATTGCACTATCTCCGACGTTATGCAACTATATCTAGATATGAATTCAGGACCAAATACAAACTTTACTATGCGACTTTATTGTACAGTTGATTTTATTTATGAGTTTTAAATAGAAAATAAACTACATTATCATAATGTTTAAACACAGACATTAAGAAAAAAGGGAAACGAATATGCTTTTAAAACACTAAAACCATTTTATGGAAATCCATCGTTATATCAGATTAAAATCCAAATTTCTTTATTGATCTTCACCAATGATCGTCAAATAAAAGGTACTTACTACCGATTCTAAGCCTACACCACAGCCCGAGAAGATTATCACCGTCATGACTCAACGGGACTTATCAGATCCAAAATCCACTTGTGTTTCAATTAGTAACAAGCACAAATTAAATTAATAACTGACGAAGTGATTTCTGTGCGTAAAACATACGAAAAAAGAGTTTCAACAGATTTTAGAATGCATGTGCTCGAAAAGTGCGCTTTCTATGAAGCCAAATCGTGCGGAAAGTTGGACTTTTCCGCACGATTTGGCCGCAGTGCGTTTACGTTTCAATTTTTTTTTAATTTTGGACTCCGCTATCAGCCCGATACAAAAAGTATTTTCTATGTAAGAAAACTATAAAATAACATCATTTTTATTTTAATAATTAAATTATTGCCATGTAACAATTAAATTGTTTTGTCTTGATATGATTTTTTATTTACTCGCACAATGCATAGTAAAACATTGTATGAAACACATGCGTAAAGATGATTTCCTACTTGTTGCATAAATAGTTATTGTCGTATCGACATATCTGTAGTGTATATAGTCCGTCTGGCACCCAATGGCTACGCATTGTATTGTATACGCTACAATAATTACAAGCGGACGCGGCGACAGTCAATTGTTTTAACACATGTTGCCAACATCTGCGGAATCCTTCCAAGTATCGCCACTTTTAGGCAACATTGAAGAGAAATTCGACGATGCCATAAAAACTATACACATTGGGCGCTTTGTTTAAGAAAAAATCAGGCGTAGGATTATTTAATGCGTGTGATGTTATAAATTCAATTTTGTTAGTAATTAACAGCAGCGAATATCGTCTCGCTCAAATCTGGAGCAGAGCCCATCTGGGGAAGTACACCTTACATAAAACCGCAGTTTAATAACAATAACACTAAAAGCTACTCATAGTGTTGTGTTTCTGTTGGTGAGTAAGGTCGCGAGAGCTCCAAGAGGATTCACTGTGTTGACAGCTGGGGACACACGGAGCAAAGCTTGCCTCTTTAGCTGTCAACACAGCTCATCCTCCTTTTTTTTAAAGTTTCGACAACGCGCATGTGACACCCCTGGAATTGCAGGCGTCCATAGGCTAAGGTGACCGTTTATCACCAGGCAAGCCGTATGTTTCTTTGTCACCTGCGTAGTATTTAAAAAAAAAACTTGAAACGGAACTTTGAACGCCGCGAGTCCAAATGGTAGTAAGTGTTTTTTACCATGGGATATCTCGGGTCACAGATGCCCGATGGATTTGATTTTACGATCATTTGATGGGGTGACTCAAGACGTATAAGAGCGACATATTTATAAAATTGGCCTATAAGATATTTTTCGAGTTATAAAGGATTATTTGAGAGGGCACCTCAGGCGTTATTTTGCGGTGAAAGTTAGTACAACAGGCTTACTGGATGATATTTGTATGCTTTCGCGAGTTTTATAATGACCCTAGGTTGTTATACTTTAAGGCATATTTTGTATACTACTTTAGATAATATCTTAAAACCGTTTTAAACTGTTTTTTTTTCCAAGAACTTCATACTTTGCCATGTAAAAGTAACGCTATGCTGGTTTTTTGATGGAAACGGAAGATGACCATAAGATTTTTACCTAACGAAATAAAGTGCGCGGTTGTTTTATGCGATAAACGCTACGTTAGACGCAATGCGTTAGACGCAGATCATTTCAAATCAGGTGATATAATTATAGACTATTGTTTTACGCGGTTAACGCAGGAGGCAACATACGGGGCAAACGCATTCCGTTAATCGCATGCGTCTAAACGCTGCGATTGCCGCACAAAACAACCGCGCTTGACGTAGAGAGATATGGGCACAGCGGATTGAGCGGATGCATATCGTTTAGTGCGGTAGGGCACAGCGCAACGAATGTCGTCTCGCTCAAATCTGGAGCAGAGCCCATCTGGGGAAGTACCTCCACCTTACAGAAAACCGCAGTTTAATAACACTAGACCCTACTCATGGTGTTGTAACGTGGTTCTGTTGGTTATAAAGGTCGCCAAAGCTCCAAGAGGATTCACTGTATTGACGCATGTAACACTCCTGAAGTTGCAGGCGTCCATAGGTTACGGTGACCGCTTACCATCAGGCGGGCCGTAAGCTTGTTTGTCACCGTTGTAGTATAAAAAACGTCATTTTATATTAAAGGAAATCTGGTTTTAACTGCGTAAATAAAATCGATAACCTCCTAAATTTTAAAAGCGACTAAACCAAAACTAAGTGGCTTGGAAAACTAATCCAGAAACAGTTGAAGACAACTTTATCCAGTCTTTCTTCGTGTTGCTTTAAAGTATCGGAAGTTTCGTGAATAACAATGTGTAAAAACCGTGATAGCCAGTATAATATGAATTGAAAGAGATGTTGATGATGATCACTTATTCTCTAGTCTACCTATGGACTAGAGAATAAGTGATCACAGCCCCCAGTGACCAGTGATCGAACCAGCGACCTCCCGGATTCGCGGCATACAATTGTACCGCACAGTATAACCATAAGCAATGCTAGTTTGTGCTTGTTCAAATCGTCTTGATAATTATATTCCTTTTTTCAAGAACGGACATAAAAGATTACATTGAATTATAAAATGATTCTCAAATAAATAGAATCCCAATTTCGAGTAAATACAAATATTTCAGGGAAGTTGTTTTTCTTGTTTTAAAAGGTGAGTATTTTTGTGACGGGTGCCTAATTACTGAATAACCTAATTTACATGAGTTTAGTGAGAAAAACACTGTCCATAAATTCCATTTGTTTTTGTTATTGTTTTAAAAGGGGACTTTCTTGTGAAATAAATTCCATTTGTTTTTGTTATTGTTTTTAAAGGTGAGTTTCTTGTGCCTAATTATTAGGTATTTATTTATTTACGTAGGGTTAGTGAGGAAAAAACAGTCCATTATTCCTTTATTTTACAGATAACCCGATTATTTTATTTATAATTGAGAGAAATTTTTTGTTGTTGTTGTTGACTCCTAAGCCGACAATAAAACATGATTTGTCGATTTTTCGGATTTTTGAATATATATGTTTGAAGTAGACTATTTGATAGTTCTTGTCATGTCCGTAAGGTATTTTTCTTTTCAGTGGTTTTCTAGAAAACACAGTGACACGGTGTCCCTTAAGATAAATTAAGACAAGAATCCTACGCCTGATCAGACGACGCAACGGAGCCACGTAGTTACGTCGCCTAAATCACTTCACTACAGTATAGTATAAAACAAAGTCGCTTTCTCTGTCCCTTTATCCCTATGTATGCTTAAATCTTGAAAACTACGCAACGGACTTTCATGCGGTTTTTTTAAATAGATAAAGTGATTCAAGAGGAAGATTTATATGTATGATAATAACCCGTGCGAAGCCGGGGCGGGTCGCTAGTTAAATTATAAGTAGAAATTAAACACTTTAGAACGGATTAATCGCGTTTATTAACACCATGATCCTACGTTTCGAGCCCTTTACAGCACTCGTTTTACAGGGCTCGAAACGTAGGATCATGGTGTTAATAAACGCGATTAATCCGTTCTAAAGTGTTTAATTTCAATGAATAACAATCGCGGTAACAGAAGACAATAATATAAGTAGAAGTTTTATATGTTATGGTTTTTTATTAGATGGTTGCAGTGCTTTGGTTTTTGTTTTTACTGTTATGCTGTAAACTGTTCTTTTGACATTTAAGTTTTGATATTTATATTTATAAAATTCATAGACAGACTAGAGTTGGCCCCCATTTTCATATCGTTCGATATCAAAATGTATTTTTTTGTCGATTCAGTTTTTGAAAATTTCCAAAATCGCGGGCGTTGGTACAAGGGTCCTAAGCGCCACGTAGGTAGTATAAAAAATAGCTTTAGAAAAACTTTTTAAAACATGAATTAGTTAACCGCCATTATAGCCTATGAAGTCATATTATGAAGTATAAGAACACGACAAGGACAGTGTTGCAACTAGCCATTGTATAATGTTCTCACAGCGTACATAATTGCAATATATACCCGTTTAAACTGTTTACACCAGATGTAGGCCAATTAATATAGTTATGAAATTCCTGATCCGTATTGAGAGACTGGGAGTCTTGAGATTTGTTATATCTGACCTTTATATCTGGCATTTATTTGTGCGATGAACACAGTTTGTTCCTTCGTCATAGATGTTTTCTATGTATTGGTATATTATATACAGCGTGGGTATTTGATACGGGCGTATATTTTAATGACGATTACTATTGGACCTAGAGAACCTATTTACATTATTATTATTATTTTAATCTTTATTGCACAAAAGGAAATACAAACGTACAACAGGCGGACTTAATGCTACAAGTGTATACCGTGTTCTGAGTAGGTAGTGTAGTAGGTAGTGATACATTCATTTCTTTAGGAAATTAAGATGGTTTTTTTTTCATACATAAAAATTCAGCAAGCAATGTATGGCATCCACATAAAGTAACGTATAGCTAGGTTAACTAAACGTCATACGAGTATCATGTCAGTGTCATTTATCATGTCAAACAAAGTTGGACGACATACATTGCAGCTCTGTCGCGCCTTAGAAAAATCATTACACCTAATTAATAACACAATTTAACGAAATTATTATCCCATACGATTCATATGAACAGGTACTATAGCTTGATTAATTATTTGTCCGTATCAAATACCCACGCTGTATATCGTTGTCTGAGTACCCGTAACACAAGCCCTGAGCTTACTGCGGGACTTAGTAAATTTCTGTAAGAATATCCTATGTTATTCATTTATTTTCCTACTCAGAACACGGTATACACTTTAACTGTATACCAATTCATTTCTTACACCATTAGACGAACACCGTTTACTTACCGCTAATTTTACCGCACTACCAAATTATTTGACCAGTGAATCGATGAGAAACAACTATAGACGTGTAACGGTGTACCCGCGTCAGATAGGTCAGTGACCCCGTCTATCTCGTCATCGTGATGAATGTGTGATGTGCTATACCTGTGAGATTCAAATCGCTGTTTGAGAGATCGCGAAGCCTATAAGAGCTCAAGACTAAACTATTTTACATTTTTCAAAATAGACTCTTTATGTACATTGAGCTGCAAATATATGAACAGCCAAAGTGCCAAAAATATGTATAGGGTAAGTTGTTCAACATTGAAACAAATGGACACAGTGAAACTTTGCGATATCACGGAAACGCGGCTTTATCCGCTAGTGCCTTCTACCAAGTTCCTGAGTTTTGAGTGTTATCTATACCCTATAGTGGACCCTATAACACGCTTTACTTGTTTTTATAAATAATGTAAACAAGCAGTGACAAAATGGCTACTAGACAAAAATTATACCGAAACTGAAAACCTTCTACTATCTCATAGCTTCATCGAAATTAAATAACTTTTACACTGACTCATCGACATACACACATACACACGTACACACACACACACACACACACACACACACCTATACACTAATTACTATTACACTATAAAATAAATTAAACTTACGTTTCATTTTTCATTTTTCTTTTTACGTTATGTATCATATACAATATTAAATAGCTTTTGTCTAAACTTGTTCTAAATAAGAGACATGTCGCATGGAAGGTAGCTGGTACTTATAGCACAGGTTATTCCTATTTTAAGTCTCAGCGAATTAATTCTAGACACTAACACACTGTATTTTAGTCTTAAAAATTATCTTATCTTATACAGTATATAGTAGTGTGACTACTTAAAAACAAATCAAAATATTTATTATAGACCTCGCAAGATGGTACTGGTATCAGCACAAAGTTCGTAAGCGCCTTTGAGGTATATGGCGCTTAGGACCTTTGTACCAATTCCTGCCATCTTGAAAATTTCCAAAAACTGGATCGACAAAAAAAATGTAATCAAAAAACTTGTTTACAAAATTTCACAAGAATTGGTCGATAAATGCGTAGAGGAGAACAAATGGACAGACACACGAAAGAATTTCTGCTCAACCTTAAATGGAGAGGCTTCGCTCGCTTTGCTCACTCGGTCAATAAATAATAAATGATTTAATGCATGCTTTACAATTATACTCACTAACCGCTTGAGACTTCTTATGAAGCCATATGAGTTAAGTGTTAATTCTCATTAAGTTTGATCGGTAAAGGAACGTGCAGTGTCATCAATTTCCACTGAAAGCATTTATGTAAAAACATTTTTGCTACGAAAATTGATTTGGCATTCCTAGTTTTTGATATTGGAGTTATATTTCCAATAGTTTTTCTCGCTTATAACAAGTTTTTGTGTTGCAACCAATATATTTGGTAGTTTGCTTTTGCTTTGTGCGATTTGTACATTTATTTTCTGGGAATGGGTCACTGAAATCAAATGACTTTTTTAAACCGATATCAAAGGATAGGCTTTAATACCACATATTTTGAAGACGAAAGTCTTCGATCAGTGTGTGTTGCCAGTGATGACATACGGTACTGAAACGTGGTCGCTTACAATGGGCCTCATAAGAAGGCTCAAAGTCACCCAAAGGGCAATGGAGAGAGCTATGCTAGGAGTCTCTCTGCGAGATCGTATCAGAAATGAGACCATCCGCAGCAGAACCAAAGTAACCGATATAGCTCTCCGAATCGCTAAACTTAAGTGGCAGTGGGCGGGGCACATTGCACGTAGAACCGATGGCCGTTGGGGCGGAAAGGTTCTCGAGTGGCGACCGCGTACCGGAAGGCGCAGCGTGGGTAGGCCCCCCGCAAGGTGGACTGATGACCTGGTGAAGGTCGCAGGAGTCCGCTGGATGCGGGTGGCGCAGGACCGGTCATTGTGGAAATCTTTGGGGGAGGCCTATGTCCAGCAGTGGACGTCTTTCGGCTGAAATGATGATGATGATGATGATTTCGCATGTGACAATATTTGGAATATTCTGAAAGAGTTAAAATTATTGTGAAAAAATGTAACATAACATTCAATTCAAATAATTTAATATTTGAAGTTGCTTTCAGTTTTTAGTCAATTTAAATTGTGATTTTTTTGTAAGCATAGCCTGTTACACTGGCGTCAGATATGGAGTGACTAAGGTGCTCAAAAATATATTTAAAGTAGCGAAAAGGGATTAGGCTGTTAATCAGTACAGTAGTGTTAGAAAGATGCCAAGCGGATAACGTGATACTGGCCGATAAGACAAGTTCATCAGCATTTTGTAAGTTTTTTTTTGTAATTGATTTTTTTGTGTTTTTTTTTTATCACCGACGCTATCCGTGAAACTTGTCTATTTATCAACTTATAGCATTATCAGATGAGATGACTCATTGAGGCCTGTTCGAATTGTAGCATTAAAAAAGTAAAATTATAGAACTAGCCGCGCGGGCGTGTTTTTATTTCATTATATCGGAAAATATTCGGTTAATCATACTTTTGTTCAACAAACATTAACATTATATCCAAAGGCCTATCCAATGATGAATTTGTTTCATTCAGTTACATGTATGGTCCTCTAAATATATTATTTTTCCCAACTTATATGCAAAACTAAGTAGCGGCATACAAAATACACCTAGCTGTAATATCATAACCATATGCTATAATATAGTTACTGAATACAACAACTGTGACATACGGACTGGACGAAACTATAAGGGTTCCTTTCGCCATTTTGGCTACGGAACCCTAAAAAAGGCGCTCTTTGTCAACGTTCTCTTATAACTACATTGTCCATATTACGTATTTATCACTCTAATACGAAAGGTCAAAATTGAATACAGATGCATTTATGAAGCTGACCGTATCTACAGATCGGTTCACGCCAGCTTTCACGAATTAATCTGTATGTAGCATCTAGTTAATATAGAACCTACAAGTATTAATATTTTGAACAAACCTTCGTTTATTTCACTATATGCGGTCCTATCAATATTGTCCATATTCCGGTGACAAGGCAAAATAACAGAGCGTCGATCATTCCTTGAATTATAAAAGATATTACACCACGTATTTGTGTTATTAAATAAATAAGTAATATAATACTGTTAAAAAAATACTACTGGGTATCAACCATTCAATATTTGACAAGTATGTCAATGTCAAACTTAAGAGAGGTATGGGCACAGCGGATGCATATCGTTTAGTGTGGTAGGGCACAGTACAATGAATGTCGTCTCGCTCAAATCTGAAGCAGAGCCCATCTGGGGAAGTACCTTACAGAAAACCGCAGTTTAATAACACTAGACCCTACTCATAGTGTTGTGTTTATTGAGAGCTGGGGACCCACGGAGCAAAGCTTACCCCTTTAGCTGTCAACACAGCGAATCATCCTTTTTTTTTAAAGGATCGGCAACGCGCATGTAACACCCCTGGAGTTGCAGGCGTTCATAGGCTACGGTGACCGCTTACCAGGCGGGCTGTATGTTTGTCACCGTCATAGTATTAAAAAAAACTAAAACAAAAATGTGCAAAATGTGTATAAAGACGCAAAGTAAATATTAAACTTTTTGGCCCAAAACGGTGTAAGCTTTTAGTTAAAATGCACTTCATGAAATGTCTGATTGAATAAAGCTATTTAATTAGCTATGCGAGCAAATCAACTGTCAAAGTGATATTTCAAACGCCAATCTATGACATTATGACTATATATACGTTTGTACATATAGTTTAGGTCCCAATAGTTTTTAAGGTAGGTTTAGATTGTTTTATTTATTATTATTTTTTTTTGAGCAAATATTTTAGTCTTAAGAAAATTATTTGTTTGAAGTGTATACCTTTTGAGCTAAATAAACTTACAATGACGTATATAAGTGAGAGGAAAGGGCGTCGTCTCGTGACACGACATTACACCGCTCGTGACTCGTGAGGCGACATGCGTCATCCCGAGAGACGACACTTTCAGTCTGTATCATATAACCTAGGAAACTTAGCATAGACAAACTAGCACCCGACGCAAACTATGAAACCGCTGCATAGCTATGCGAATTCTATAGGATAAAACAAAATTACGCACCGGTCCGTATTTCGCTTCGGTCTATCCGACACTTTCGACAACAGAATTGCTAAATAGTTTGCAATACATAATCATTTTTCATGATATCCTGGTGTCAGAAACACGATTTTCAAAATAGTAGTTCCTTATTCTACGCTAGATAGAAAACAAAATCCTAATGTGCGAGAAACATTTTGCACGTGTCCCACTGAATTACGAAAATCCCATACGATTTCGTAATTTGAAAAAAATTTGCGGGACATACAGGGAAACTGGGTCTATCTTGAAGAGAATAAAGAGCTCTTTCTACCCACCCATTCAAATCTGACGCGAAAAACACAACATCAAAATAAAAATTCTCCCCTTTCCCAAATAAGAAACGTAGGAGTATTAGTCTCGCATTTATAATGAACTAGCTTTTGTCCGCGGCTTCGCTCGCTTTAGAAACACAAAAAGTAGCCTATGTCACTCTCCATCCCTTCAACTATCTCCACTTAAAAAATCACGTCAATTCGTCGCTCCGTTTTGCCGTGAAAGACGGACAAACAGACACACTCACTTTCCCATTTATTTATAATATTAGTATGGATATATCGATCTAAAGTAGGTATAGTCACGTCTATAAATATGTATACACTTTGGAACTTATTATAAGGGAAGAAGGTTCAAAATTGAATGCACATGCATATATATTTATGAAGCCGTACAGGAATTTGTAATAAAATGGAGATGTCACTTTTTTGGCATCCATAAACACTGTGCGGCGTAAGCAAAGAAATAAATAAAATAATTTCTTCATTAACGATTGGAGAATCGAGAACAATAAAGGATGACTCACAATAGAACGGGACGGGACGGGGCGGGACGGGAAAATCTGTCGAAGTCTATAGAAAGCGTCACGTGACATCCGAGAGCTCCGAGCTATCACGTGATTCTTTCTATAGAAATTGACAGATTTTCCCGTCCCGCCCCGTCCCGTCCCGTGCTAGTGTCAGTCATCCTTAATGCAGGTCCTCATTTCATTCTCTTCAGTGTATGATTGTACAACTATTAGCGCATATTTTCTTTGTTCAAGTGACCATTGCTAATCTATATTTAAGTAAGTTACAATACAAGCACCCCGTCAAAACTCATTCATCATCAAAGCTATACACCCGTCCTATACTTCATTACCAAGAAAAGAGAGTGTCCAAAATAGATGTTTATAAGTTTGTTATATGTAACTCCAATTCTGTAGGTTGTCAGTTTTGCTGATCTCTCCTCTGACTCACTAAAATTCATCCCAGCAGCCAAATTAAATACATCGTTATAATTCGGTAGTCGGTATCAATTCATTACATATTTTGACAGTGGATTTTTCAAATGTCGTTAAAGGCATGTTAGGAAGACTTACGACAATGAAACATCTACTGCCATTTTCAAGACCGAGTGACATTTGACAGTTGTGGTACTTCCATGGTTTAGTTATTCTTCCATGGTAAATTATTACACGATGACCAAGCCAGAGAGCTTCTCTCTGTATATAAATACTCTATTGTCAACTAATCATAGATCAATAAAGTGAAATAAGTTATAATAAAAATGACAACCTACAACTTCACAAATCAAAATGTCAATTAATACACAACAAAAAAAACCTGAAATAAACTAAAATACAACCCAAAAATGCAAACAAATCATGAATAACGCTAGCAGAAGTAGCGAAACATAATTGCTCCTCGGAAATAATTGAAATAAACATGAACCAGGTGAAAAGTAAAGTTTACCAAGCATCAGAAATGATGTTTTGCTTAAAACCACCCAACAGAGCTCTCTCATCATTACCAAATAAAGGGAAATTGGAAAATAACAAGCTACCCATTAAAAATAAGGAGGTAAAAACTCCACTCCCCTTCTCTCGTGACAACAAAGTTAAACTGGCTAAAGAATTAATAGCCTTAATATTAACCACGTGCCGATGTGTTTTTAAGGCTGTTAAATTTTATCCCGCAAAAGCAAGGAATGTGATAAAAGAACTAAAGGAAAAGAAGCTGGTCGATCTTGTCAAGCCAAGTGTAAGTACTGAAGTCAATAAGCAATTAACAACGAAAATTACACCGGAATCGATAGACCTTATTGAAACCATAAGAGAAAAGAGAGAAGTGGAGAATGAGCAGCCTCAATCAGAAGCAGTCGTCAGATCGGATAAAAATAGCAGTGCAGAGCCAAATACTACAATTGCTGAATATATGATGGCAGATTCTAATGGAAAAACTGATCAACCTATAACCAAAACTAAATCTGAATGCAATGAAACCAATACACAAAACAATCTGCTAACTTCCTTAACGAACACAAGCGGTACAGGACTTTTGGAAGAAAGTATTTGTGGTAATAATAACGTATCTGGTTCCGACAGTAAATCTGAAAGGAATGAAAGTTCCGATATAAAGAAAAAACAACGGGTACTATTACCAAGATCATTTTTCACTATGATTTTCAAAAGAAGACCAGATACACATAAAAAACATCCAGATAATGCGACAAACTTGTCCAGTCATGAAGACAGTGTTGATGCACAAAACGATATTAAAATCACAATAGTAAAGCCTTCTATGATTCAATTTAAAGAAACTGATACTAATGCAAAAAGTGAACAGCCAAAATTAGAAAATATGTACACTAATAAACTGGATGAAGGAAAGATTGGAAATATAGTTCGCGATTTGCCAGATACTGAAACCGATCTTTATAAACAGCGAATTAGATTTAGTGCTAAAAATAATCTGAATTATACTTTAGCCAAGCCACACATAACTGAGCTAAAAGTAGAACTATTGCCTAAATCTGGGACAAACTGTAAGAGTAATGATAACACAGAGTTACGCCTCACTAAGGTTGACAAAAAAAATGTTAATGAGAATATGGATGGAACTACTGTGCAGCATAAAATAAGGGAAAGTGTGCATATGCGTCCAACATTAACCAACATGTACTTGGCGGAGCTCAACAAAGAAAAGAGACGTGCCAGGGTTGCAAACAGATCAGGTGGCAAACCCAGCTGTTTGAGGCATCAGACAAGTGATGATACCCAGCAGAATAATCTGACGATGACACACATTACAGAGCTCGACAAAGAAGTGACTAAAGATGTGCCTCTAGGCTACTATTCTGAAAATAAAGAGAGCCAGATTGAGCATCAAGAATTAAAAGAGTCATCTGAGTTCCGCAAACAGATTCTTGCATCGGGCAAAAACGCGGATGTTACTCCTAGAAACAATTCTTAAGGTTCTTTTGTAATGGAAGTTACCGCTATAAAACGCCTGTTCCATCCACCAGAATAATCGGCAATGTTTTCTCACCTCTGTCTCATTTCATAACACTTTATACTAAATTAGGCATGTCTTTGACGATCGATATGTTAAAGTATTTTGAATAGATTCACCTAAATAATTTGACAAGAGTCCTTCGTGATTTTTAACACGAAAGTCTCCCCTCGTTACGACTTACGTCGTCCACAAATAATCTTTAAATTCTTCGAGAGAAAGTAGTGCTTATTTTTCAAAAATGCTTTGTTTCACGAGCAAATTATTCTTAAATAAGTTTGCTTTTGGAAAGATTTCTGTGGATGTTTCTAAAATTGGTACTGTTACACGGAATAATTATAGATATAAGCAAGTATAAACGAAGTAAAACATATTGAAACTAAAACTTTACGAAAGTAAAACACTATTACTAAAGCAATGTGCTATATTCTTTAAAGATAAAACTTTTTTCCATAAAGTGTAAGTATCCAGCGAATTTATTTCAAATATTTTGATCTCTAAATAACATTTCTGTAGTGTTTTGAGAAGGAAATTATTTCACCTCAAAGCAAAGGCATTCGAGCCTTCAAGTCTCCAAAGTATGAACATAAAGGTTTAGTCGTTTTGATAAATTTAATAAAATAACCGATGTAACCTTCATAATTGAAATGTTATTTTACTAACATTTATGAACCCGTTTTGCTAAATGCATTTAAATGCGAATTGCCTGTAGATTGGTTCAGAAATCTTAGTGATTTAATTTTGCAAATCAGTCCTTCGGGAACGCAGAACTCTGGTACAAAGTGAAAATAGTATATTTTCGCATAACTGGAATGATATCAAATCGTGGTGCCTTATTTAATAGCGAAGTTAATTACAGTGTATATTATAATATAAACACGGAAGCATTGAATCCATGGAGCTATATCGAGATAGAACCAAAAAGTATAAGTCCCTCGCGTGGCAAAATAAGTCAAAACGGCTCTGCCAACGTTAAGCCGCTCTGTACCGCGGACTGCGCCCGACGTAAGTTTTAAAACAGAAAATGACTCGTTGTTCTACAATTAACTCCCCCAACACAGCCAATAAAGTTGAACATGACTGACGAGGTATTTCATTCCATTTTTATTTTATTTTTATCCTAAACTAATGTATGCAAAGCATAACACACTCGGTTTCCTTATTTTTAGGGTACCCAAAAGAAAAACACGGAACCCTTATAAGATCACTTTGTTGTCCGTCCGTCCGTCTGTCTGTCAAGACACTTTATCTCGGGAATGCGTTAGTGCACAAGTCTGCGGTCCCTTGAAGCTGTCAAAAAACCAAACCTCTACGTCAACGCAATCAAAAGATACGGCCGTTTGTCGCATTCCCCATATATTTGAAATGGGAATCAAAATGTATAAGTTACTGCCCGTTGACTTCGAATCACGAAATTTGGTAAAAAGCAAAAGCTTGTAGCACAAGCACAGAAAACAATCCGAAAACCGTGCCGCACGCTGAGAGTTCCGTGGCACCAGTATTTTTAAGTACATGCTCATAAATGGAGGAAGCATCATTTGTGCGGGGCCCTCGGTGGGCGAGTGCGGCTCGCACTTAACCGGTTTTTTTAGTTCTGCGATTGAATTTGTCATTTCAAATAAACAGTTACCCAACGTAGTATACATAACTTTGGTCCCTATTGTATATTCTGTAAACTGTTCGGCTTATAAAACATTTTCACAGTGTTAAAATATAAACAAAATGAAAGAACATATATATTACAACAGACGCACAAGGCCGGCTTAAGAAAAAGCTCGCCAACTTAAAGATACCTTACAAAGTAAACACAATAGGCAACTCATTGGTCTCAAGAAACGGGGCTTTGTTGTTTACACACTTTTATTTGCTGTTGACTTGTAAATAGCATTTCATATACTAAGGAACTTTCCTAAGAAAAAAACTTCCGCACAAAGAATGCGTGGCATTTATGACCTTAAAAATACTGGTGGCACGGAAGTCTCAGTGTGCGGTAGTTAAACGGCTTTCGGGTTGTTTTCTGTACTTGCGCTACAAGCCTGCTTCTTGCCAAATTTCGTGATTCCAGGTCAACAGGAAGTACCCTATACATTTTGATTCCCATTGCAAATGTATAGGAACTGCGACATAAGAGGCCGTAGATTTTGATTGGGTTGACGTAGAGGTTTGGTTTTTACACCTTCAAGGGACCGCAGACTTGTTTATATGTAGTATAAATTTCAACTTGCTACCTCTACGCGTTCTCGAGATAAAGGGTCTTGACAGACAGACGGACGGACAGACGACAAAGTGATCCTATAAGGGTTCCGTTTTTTCCTTTTGAAGCATGGAACCCTAAAAACAGTGAGAAGGTAGTTACGTAACTGAATAATAAGTTTTATGTTAATTAAAATTCGCATTGTTTTTATGCTGACACAAAATGGATGCCACTTAATCATAGACAAAGGAATAAGGAACCGCGCATTGCAAAATGTGGCTGCGAAATTGTAAGAATAATAGAATAACGTCAACAAAGCCAGAATACCAGTGTCTTTGAGAGATTAACTTAATTTAAGCTAAAGAATGCACCCTTGAATTTAAAGCAATTGCTCAAAAACACGTTGTAACATATCTTTAAAGAAAGATGCAAAACAAATAATATATGTAAATGATATACCAATTCGTCGCTGGCCTTCGAAATGACCATCTTACGGTACTAGTAAGTGTGTCTTCATTCCCATGCACGCGATGCTTTTAACCTACAAACTCCAGGATTCCCTCTCTACCGCACCCGTGTTAGACAATATAAGTGCGAAGAGATAAACTTATGGTCTTAACCCGTAACTAAAGCAATCTTCTTATGCCGTGTCGAGACCGTTCGTGGCCTTCTCGACCGAAATTGCGTCACGAGCGAGACCTGATACGATCTAGTTACAAAAAAGGCTTGTTCACTTTTGTTTTGCCCGATTTCTGTGGTAATAATTTGATATCTAATACGCTACTTTGACCTCGCTGTTTTTTTTATACAAGCATACGGCCCGCCTGATGGTAAGCGGTCACCGTATGGACGGACGCCTGCAACTCAAGGGGTGTAATGCGCGTGGCCGACCCTTTAAAAAAAGGAGGATTCGCTGTGTTGACAGCTAAAGGGGCAAGCTTTGCCCAATGGGCTGCTGTCAACACAATGAATCCTCTTGGAGCTCTGGCGACTACTCGCCAACAGAAACACAACACTAAGTAGGGTCTAGTGTTATTAAACTGCAGTTTTCTGTAAGGTGGAGGTACTTCCCCAGATGGGCTCTGCTCCAGGTTTGAGCGAGACGACATTCATTGTGCTGTGCCCTACCACACTAAACGATATGCATCCGCTGTGCCCATACCTCTCTTAACCCCTGGGGCAACATTTTAAGACCACATTTAGGGCGAAAATCAAAAAGCTTATATACCTCCCAGGGAAGTCGGCATACCTACCGTATCCCCTCTACTGAAGTACAAAGATGTATGAGAGAATTGTCAAAGTGACGTTTGAAATGTTCCCGCAGGACCCACGTTCCACTAGCGCCCCTAGCGGGAAATCGACTCACAGTAATACTCACTCAAAGCTAATCGGTTGTCTAGATATCAGTTCTTTTTGCTCGATACCTCAACCGAGTTGGCAAATCTGACCTTGTTTTTTTTTACGCCGCAGACTGTCAATAACTGTAACATTGTCTTGATGTTTTGACGTGGAGTTATTTATATTTTATTGCCTATATATGCCTAAGCTAACCAGTTGAAACCTGCAAGTTTTTGATCCACTGCCTGGTTGCTAATTTAGGTTTTATAGCCTTAAAGGTGGACAAAGCATTTATAATACCAAGTAACAATACCAAAACACCGCTGTGATGTTTACCGAGATTATTGAAGGTGTCCGAAAGCAGATAAAAAAGGTATAACCGTCCTGACCAAGGGTTACCAATGACGTCTTAACGCGATTCAGTTGACGACCTAAACTGAGTCGCTTCCATACAACTGTGCCTAAACTGAATCGCGTTAAGACGTCATGGTAAGGGCTTGGAAACGGTACTTTTTAAACACCTCGTAATATGTGCCTACTACCTACCTACTAGAAAAAGGGACCAAAGCCTCCAGTGTCTAGGGCAAGGTCACTGGGGGCCTTGGTCACTTTTTCTGTAGTAGGCACTTATATGCTTTATGGTTTAAGAATTTATTTCTCGAAAAAGAATAAAACAATTCACTAATATAGAGAAATACAAACAATCCTCATATTCAAAGTGTACAAATATCATAAATCATAAAATATAATTCAAAATTAAAATTAGTATTGATAGAAATCAATACTACATGCCCTGCCCACCAGCTGTTAAATATTGTCTACAGGAAGAAAAACTGTACAGATTTAGTTTATTTTTATTTGCTAATAAAGACAAAAGTCATGCAAATATAATATTCAGCGGAACACGCAATACTTCTCTCCTGTGGGCTTTAAATGACGCCATTTTGAACGGTCTCGCGCGACAGTTTCATGCAATTTCTACTTAAACTTAAATATCTCATAACTGAATTTGGCAATGACAAGTAAAAGGCGATTAACCCAGTTCACAGCAAAACCACTTTTTGCTGTCACACTAAAATGAAGTATCTTTAACAGAGTCACGTAATTTAACATTGCTAGCGTGCTTACCATGAATCGCTGTTAGATGCACTGAATCATTTTTTTTTATTTATGAGGGAATGTACGAGTATGTGCTTTCTACTTATTATAATTTTATTCGTTTTAATTATTTATTTTTTATCTACGACGGCGACCAACAAGCATACGGCCCGCCTGATGGTAAGCGGTCACCGTAGACTATAGACGCCTGCAACTCCAGGTGTGTCACATATGCGCGTGACGACCCTTAAAAAAAGGAGGATTCGCTGTGTTGATAGCTAAAGGGGTAAGCTTTGCTCCGTGGGTCCCCAGCTGTCAACACAGTGAATCCTCTTGCAGTTCTGGTGACCTTACTCACCAACAGAAACACAACACTATGAGTAGGGGTAGGGGAATTATGATTGTAAGCTGTTTTTTGTTATTAACTTTATATGGAATTATTCTGGAATAAAAACCTCATTCAATTATTCTTAAATTTTCCGTTTTACTCAGAATCGCGGGTTATTTCATTCCTAATAGGAGAAAAAAGTGTTCCATGATTTTTTTCCTATTCCGTTACCATTTTTTGGAACGGAACGGAAAGTTTGAAAAATTTATTGAAATTTTGGGACATTCTTACTCGTATTAGGATCGAAAGTTCGCGATTCTAACTATAAATTAGATAAAAAATACCTATGTCAAAAAGAGACATCTTTGAAAATTTCCCATTGAAAGTGGGTAGACGCTAGCGAGTATAGATTTCTACAGTAAATTTCAGATTTGGAAAAACAATAGCTATTCATGAGGTAACGCCGAATTGTTCGTCGTCGCGCCAGCAAATGTGCTGCCGGTGCCAAACATGAGCGGCAACGATTTTACAAGGTCGTCTATTTTAAAACGCTTTAGGCTAGATTTGACCAAACTTTTTAACCAAGAATAACGCTTACTCTTGGATACTAATGTCAAAATCCCATAGTAATTTGGCGTTACAATCTGAGAGTAAGCGTTATTCTCGGAATAAAAATTTGGTAAAACGCAGCCTTAGTAAAGGTTCAGAGTGTATTTTACCCGAGTATAAAATCGTAACAATTTATAAATTGAAATAGATGTCATATACTACAGGAAAAGTGACCAAGGCCCCCAGTACCCAGGGCTGGGATCGAACCAGCGACCTCCTGTTTTCGCGGCAGACGCCCTAACCACTAGTGGTAATCTTGGAGATTTCATTAAAAACTTAAAGTTTATTACGATCAATATGGTGGTTTGTACATTGTCAATAAGTTCAGTTGGCAGCGATTTTAGCTACCTATTTGGAAACTAAATCAATAAGCGAGGATTTAAAAACACCATTAAACGCGTGCGGAAACAGCCACCTCCATTCGCTTGGACCAAATCACGCACGTATCTATTGTCTTGCCATACTTAATACCCACACATGTGTGAGTGTCACGCAGAAATTATTTAATTATACTTATGAACAGTTGGAATTTGTATACTTCTAGTAATTTTGACGAGAATAAACCACAAACAAGTATCTGAAATATTTTTAAATAAATGGTTCGCCCCGAACTCGCGTCCCCTTTATCTCAGCAACCCCTCGACCGATTCGGCTCATATTTGAGTTTAAAAATATATTTATCTCATATAACCACTTGCCAAGTTTCACGATGAACCGACCAACGATACTCGAGTTATCGTCGAACAAACAAACATAGAAATATTCAAACGTCGGATTGTCCAACTAGAGTACGCTCTATGAGAATTCGCTCAACTTGCTCGCTCGCTAACTATGAAAGTCTACTAACATCGTAGCATTCGCTTACAGACCCATGTTTAGATTCTGACAGCTAATTATTCATTTATTAGCTTTTTCATCATACTTGCTCGTAAATGGTGATAATATGCAAGCATACATCGAGCTGATCGGATGGAGATCAGTGCCCAAACTCTGATAAAACGTTTGGGTTTCTTAGAATAAGGATGACGACTAGGTTCAAAAACTATCATTTTAATTAGTCCGTCAGTTTGATTGTCTAAAATGATTGGACACGTATTTTTCCTTTTTCAATTTAACTAAAATTGACGAAGGTATTTTCGTCAATTTGTGTAGAGGATCAAAGTTCCGGGGTGGGGGCTTGTGACGTCACTACTAGGTATAATAGTGACGTTACGCGAAACTTGAACACACTGTATTTTCGTCATTTTTGATTTGACGAACAAAACCAAAAATACGTGTACAATATTTTTAATATACCAAAAGACGGACTAAATAGATTTTTTAGTCTAGCCTATTGTCTCGTTGAGTATAAGTTGGAAGGAGAGTACAGTCAGCGATAGAGGCTTGTATCAGATTATAAGTGTGATAAGTGCGTCTGTGTGCATTTCCCCGCAAAAAGTGACTGATTAATTTGTCGCTTTATCATCTCTTCCAAAGTGTTAGAAGTTAGAAGGTATTGCTAGAAGATCAGAGTACACACCGTGTGTGGTGTCAACATGTCGAGGTTCTTGACTGTGATAAGACAGTGTTATATTACTCCCATTTATATAAAATGTTGATTTCAATGCCGTGTGAATTTTTTGTTTGTGTTTAACAAAGACTGGCCTTAAGGGCCGAGGTGACATAGTATTATTATACTAGTTAAGATATGAAACTACTATATGTTTTAAATAATATACTAGTCAAGGCTTTGAGTTTTTTTTTCGACAATTTTGCTTCCATAAATTGAAACATTTTATTCGACATACCTGGTCAGATTTATTAAAGACATGTATGGGATAATATCGAAAATCACATTAAAACACTTTTAAAACTCTCGTTTCGAAATTGTGTTGCGTTTTTATGTCATTCGCCCAAATAAGCTCATAAGTAAGTACTTATGAGCGTTTTATATTAAACACTTTAGAACGGTTTATTCGTGTTTTATTAACACCGTGACCCTACGTTTCGAGCCCTTTACAGCGCTCGTTTTCACAGGGTTAATATGATGAGTGGGAGGATGCGAATTCTCCCCGTCAATCAAAAAAGTTACGTGTGCAAACTACCTACATACAAAAATATAAAATTTAAAATTAAAACTTATTGAGTCTTCTAAAATGTGTTTATTCTCTTTGTCCAAAAAAATCCCCTCCTTTCTGTCTTCTTCCAAAGTTCTCCCTCACCGCCACCCGTGGCGCTGCTTAGGCTGCGTTTTACCAAATTTTTATTCCGATAATAACGCTTACTCTCAGATAGTAACGTCAAATTACTATGGGATTTTTACATTAGTATCCAAGAGTAAGCGTTACTCTTGGTTAAAAAGTTTGGTCAAATCCAACCTTCCGATCGAGTAGTGTGGTTTTGCTTCGCCTGGCGCTGTAATAGTAATACGTTTTTTTAAATTCATTTCACCTGATTTTCTGAATTATGTCAAAGCGAATAGAAATCTTATTAACTGGAATAGAGCCGATCAAAAAATCGAACTAGTCGATCGCGCGATTCATGTAAATTAGTTTCTGAAAACTATTACCATTTCCCTATAATTTAAAATTGCAGGGAAGTCTCGGTAATGCACATTTGTGAAGCGTTATCAAGGGTTCACTGCTAATTGAAACTTCGCTTTTTTAAGGTCAAGAAAATTAGACCAATAAAATGCATTTTTAGAAATGAATTCCCAGCAAGTTTAATATCGTTTTAATATCTTAATTAGGTCCTAAAGTTGAGTAAACCGAGTTTACACAATTCCAGGAGTTTAGCTTCATTTTTGATAGCTAAGTAACTGTTATATTTTCAGTAATTTTTCAGTTATTCGCGTTTAGCTCGAAAATGGTACGTCGGGCGGAAAAGTCACTTAAGTAGGTATTAAAGAAAGTTAAATTCTACGTCGAATGAGTTTTTTCAACTTTCAATTCTGTTTAATGGTACAGCCAAAATAAAACAAAACATCGTCACACTTTTTTAGATTTTTATAGCGATTATTTTTGAAAAAAATCGACTCATCAAATTCTTGTCTAAGAAACCTCAAAGTTATTTTTAAAGACCTATTAGAGGATGTGCCACAAGTACATATAATATGCAATAAATAAAATAGCATACCTATAAGTTACATGTTTGGGGTGCCACCCCAAAAGATATTGTCCTTCGCAATCTGTTTGTAAAAGTAGCGGCATACAAAACACACCTCTAGCTGCAATATCATCCAAATATGCTTTACAGTTACTGAGTAAAACCACTGTGATATGACTTTAAGGATCTCAGCTGCAGCTGAAAGTTAGAAATCCGTCTCCATTTTGTTCAACCGCTCGCACTTCGCCGCTTTACAAGGCAATGTAATTGTGAATGCTTACATGAAACTTCCTGATACATTATCAATATTAGCAAACACTCTGTAACATTGTTATGCTATCCTGATTTCATAACGTACGTGAATACGGTCACTTGATGCGTGAACCTTTTGCGATGGGCATAAAGCTCACATTCGCTTGGCACAGACGTGATCGCAATGTTGTATGAGACGTAAACGTACATATATGGGTACTTGTAATTAATATGTATACATCGAAGAACGTATGGCCGAGACATAAGGGTTAATATCGTTTACATGTTTTTGACCGTGCGTCTGAGGGAAAGTTTTTGTTTATTTGCATGTCGAAAGATTTACGCGTTTGGGCTTGATAAAATGTGCAGTAAATGTATTATCGAGTCTGTATATGCTCACAAGTATGAATCATCCAATTAAATATACATTTATATATGTAAATAAAAACCATTCACCAAAATGTGTGTGATCCTGATCGCATAACTTTGATAGACTGAATCGATTTCGCATTGTACCTAGGATGCTGGTGTTTCCTCGTTGTATCGCAGTGCTGATACGTTGTGCGAAGAAGCCGCCAGCTCGACAACCAGACATTTAGCGATTTCTACAAAAAACTTGCATGCGCTGAGACCTAGAGAGACCTAGAGAAATGGTACTCTCTGCCCAGGCTCTTATATTAATTACGTTTTAAAATTTCGGCGGTTTCAGCCGCTCCGCCCGCTTTTACATTAGTTCGTTGGAGGTGGGACGGTGCCTGCGTGTCTACGCAGGTAGCATCCCACACTAGCATCCGTCCAAAACTCCAAGGAACCAATCATATTATCATATAAAGGCAAGTCGGTGGAAGTCGAGTGCCACATCGTACGGTTGTACGATGTGGCAATCTCTGGGGGAGGCCCATGGAACAGTGGACGTCACTACGCTGATAATGATAGTGATGATGACAATTTTTTTTCATTACACTTGCTCGGTAATGGTGTTATAACGCGCAGGCGTATAGTGCGGTTAGAGCCGATTTAGTCTCCTCGGGAGTTATGGATTTTAGTACAATAAAACTTCCGAGGGAGTTATGAGTTTAGTTTTAAAATATCGTACGTCATTTCACTTCAGACTAAGGAGGTTTTGCATCAGCTAAGGCTTCAAATCTTCAAACTTGGCTAACGTATGCGGAGTGAAATTTGGACAAAGTTCAATATTGTTTTAAATAAAAAAACACCATTATTTTTTTAAATAATTGTGTTTTTATAATAATGTATATATATATATCAATGCTTAATTTAAAAAATAGTTTACTCTCATGCGAGACGCTTTACGGCAGTTCTGTGGTACTTTGTCCATCGCTGTCGAAAACACAGATGTCGGCATTTTATTCAACTCTAATTTTATTTTTCGAATCAAACTCTGTACATTTTTGGGACGAAAATGATTGCAATATACTCGCCTCTTTAGATTACCCCAAAAATCTTCAATAGGGCGAAGTTGCGGAACATTAGGTGGATTTGATGTCTTCGGTACGTATACGATGTTTAAATCCGCCATTTTGTTAAGGGTTTTTTTTTAATAATGGCTTGAGGCTAAGTCTGGCCAAAACACTACATTTTCTCTTCTATGACTCGTATTTATGAAATCCCACACTAATGGCAAACAACGCTCCATGTAGCGATCGGCGGTCACAGCTAAACCTGACTCAAAGAATACAGGCTTAGACATTCCGCGTCGACTGATGGCAAGCCACAGCAAAACTTTTTTAGGAAATTTTGTATACACCAATGATCCAACCGATGAGAAAGTGAAATATGTTGACATATTTCACTTTCTCATCGGTTGGATCATTGGTGTTCCAAAAATAGTAATTGCCTTGCCACTCATTTCCATCTAACGTGAAATATGACTCGTCATCCATAACGCAAGTGACATTGCTTTTAGCTAAAAATATTTCTTTGATCAATTTACGCAGCCGTACTTTCTGAGTGATTTCTTGGTTTTCAGAGACGGTGGGCTTAACTTTTCTATACCGCCCACGTCTTTTAAGATATTTTTTAACAGTTTGGCCGTCACACTTAAATTTTCTTCCGAGGTCTCTATTAGATTTAGCGACACGGCCGGCAGTAATTTTCTTCAATCGAGCTCTCTCAGAAAACTTGCTTAAGCTGGAATAGTTTCCAGAACCAGGCTTTCTACCAGTGGTTTTCTTCAAGGCAAAGGACGCCAAAATATTTTAAATGGTGCTCCGACTCTCACCCATTTGCACAAAATGTTCCACTACCATTGATTTCGGCCATAGGGGATGTTTACTGTAGAAATTACATACTGTTTAACGACGGCGTTCTTGTTGATTTACCATAATTAAAAAATCAAACACCCAATATTTGTGAAACTTACCAAACTGATTGACAGATATATTGACTTTAAATAAACAGACCTATATTTTTGATCCAGATTTTTGTTTTTTATATTTTATATGTACAAACTTTGTCCAAATTTCACTCCGCATACGTTATAAACCAACTTTACTGTGTATTATTCAACTTTAATAAATATCATTTGTATATTTGTTTTTTCCCTTACAAATGTGATGAAAAATAGTGTATGCATCACGGTCGGTAAGAGGATTACAAACTCGAGTCATTAAAAGCCCTCCGCCTGCTGCGTTCGGGCTGTCCTGTACTTACCTCCCTAGATGCACAATGTACTATATTGTTACTTCCTGTAACGTAAGGTACATAAAGATAAGTACTTAATAGGATAACCATCTAAGCTTGTTACTGAACCCGATTTAAAACGTCATTTAGCATTTAAGTGTTTAATAATCAATACAAAAGCATTTCTAATCAGAACCTTATTGCCTAAGACATAAGAGCTATATTTAAATCGTGACCGTATAACAATGCCTACAGATATTTATCAGCAGTTGTGTAATTAGCTTCTCCTCCGTCTTCTGGTACAGACGCAATCAGATATATGGGCATTTTCAAAAATAGGGTACCATTTCCTTTTTTTTTGAGAATATAGGAAGTTTTGGGTTTTTTATAACCAGAATCACGAGTACTATTGATTTAAAAAAAGAAAAAGAGTGTCCCGTTTTTTTTGGTCAGTTTCGTAACGCATTTTGTCATACATTTTATATGGGCCGTTACAAAACTGTCAATCCATCATTATTTCCATCATTATTTTCAATTCTTATGTTTATTTTTGACTTGTACGTATTTTAAACAATAGCCTGTTAGCATGTAAGGTATAACTGTAAGTGCTAATGTTAATGGTAAATAAATAATAAATAGTTTTTGTATGGAAAATCGATGAAAATGGGTTCATTAAAATGGTGCACTTTTTTCTGAAGATGGCCGTAAGGGAGCGACCATGGTGGTCAAAAACAATCTAGAGCCTTGTCAATAGAGGCGTGTTCAGATATTTTTGATCACCGTCGCCGCTCAGATCTATCTAATGCGACTGGGCGTCCTACGCAAAACCTGCTCGTATTCACAACCGACTTCAAAATTTCAAAGCCGGAGGCTCTTTATCCGTGATATTTTAGAGTTAAGTATAGGTACCGATGAAAATTCCGCAAAAAAAGATAGTTTAGGTTTGAGTAGTCAACTGGGACTAACGTTGAAAATTCCGGAAAATATCGAATGTTTTTTCATGATATGAAACTATTGTCATTTTTCGAAAATTTCGGGTTTTTTAAGAAATAAATAATGTCACTATCAATATCACTGTAACTCTTTTAATTTGTTTCAATTGATTCTTCGTCGATGTCATCGATGTAGCCTTATTGTACATGTAAATTAGATCTAATACACATTGTTTTTATTTGTACAACTATACATATTTAAAATATATACAGTAAGTGTAACTTACCTACCTACCTCTACCTACCTTAAATCTAAAATACGCCCTTGAGGCATTGTACCTAGGATGCTGGCGGCATTCCCTCGTATCGCAATGCTGAAACGGTGTGCGAGGAAGCCACCAGCTCTTCGGTCACCAGTTACATCAACCAGATGTTTCGCGATTTCTACACGTAACTTGCCTTCGGTCCCCTTTGGTTTAGAGTTGAAAATTGGAGCGGAAACTTTCATTGATTTTTTCCGATAGAAAAAACTAGAAAAAAAGATTTTCCTAAACTTTTTAAACTCTTACTAGCACCCCTTATGGTTTCGCTATTGTACGAGTAAATTGGTAATTTTTATGAATGTTTTTTTTATGTACCTAGGATGACATCTCATTCAATTTATAATTTACATACAGTAGTGTGACTACTTAAAAAAATTATCAAACATAGTAAATGATTTGATTATTGCTTTGCAATTGTGAATAACTGGTTATCTAGAAAAAATATGGTTTTAGTGGCAGTGAAACGTATTTTTGTTCGACATTATAAATTTATTTACTAATTCTATGTGCTCTTGGTACATACTACATAGATACATAATGGTTCTGCCGTTTTAATTAACAGTAATGTTTACATTGCAGTTCCAAACATCATTAAAGCTAGCAAAGCTGTCATTGCGTGCAACTTTGCCGGCAATTACCCACAAATGACTTCATTGCCGCGTAATGAAAATATGCGGAATGGTTTAGCAACATGGCGGCTTATGCTTTGTCGGCACGATGACATGACCTAACCTAGCCTAGTCGGTACTATGACCAGATGGAAGCTGTATTTTTAAAGACCGTTCACCACAGCAACAAGCGGAACCATAGGCTAGTAATAGATTCATATCAAAGACACAATAAATGATTATTTTAAATAAGAGTATTTGACATAAGAACCCAATATTGGTTTAACACTAATAAAATTACCTAACTTTACTAACTTATTACTACCAGTAGGTACGTCCTAGATGCATATACACATTATATAGAACTAAATAGGTACAGTCAAGTGCAAAAATATTGTTCGACGTAATCGACTCATAAATATGGTACTACGCTCTTATTACACCGGCATAAGGTGCTATGGGACATATTTTTGATTAAGGTGTGCACCACCATATTTTTGCACTTGACTGATGTAAACACGCTTTCTAAAGTGCATGGGCATTTTATAATTGAATTCATTCATACACTAAATAACGAGTATAGGTACTGATAAGGTTATTCAAAATTTGGCCAGTTACCTCTTACCAAAAATATAATAATTAAATTCTAAAACAGACTGTTTTCAGCGAGAAACAGCTTATTGTCGCTAAACAAGTAGAACGGTCCTGTTGCAGTTAATTGTGTGAACTATTTACGAGTAATTAACCACTACATGTTATTTGAATGTACTCTCGTTCCATTAAACTTTCAGTTTTCCCTCACCTTGGTGGTTTTCTCTCTTCCTCTTTTACCGTCCAAGCTATCCGTCTCTAGAATGCGCTCCCTCTGAGGATTAGACAAGCCCCAAGCAAATTAGTTTTCAAACGTTTCCATTTCAAGCACCTGTTTGATCAGGTTTAGTAGGATTAGTTAGGATCCCTTAACGCACATGCAATTTTATGTATACATATTATAGATTAATATATTTAATACTAGTATTCCTATGTAATTATATTAAGTTGTATATTATGTGTATGTATTATGTACCTATTGGTAGTATTTAATAGTGATCTTAGGTAATTTGTCTTTTTATCCTTAGTTGTGTAATTTAATTATTTTCACTGCACCCACCTTAATTATTTCTGTTTAGCCCTATGATTGACTGGTAGAGAATGCCCAAAGGCATTAAGTCCGCCTTTTGTACACTTTTTTACGTGCAATAAAGGTAAAATAGAATAATAATAAAAATACCATATTGCAAGCGTTGTATTCGGCTGCTTAAACGCGCCGCAGGCTCCTAAAACGTATGCGCGCGAAATGAGCGATGACAGGAGCAGAGAAAAATGGCGACAGGCTGAGTCTGTGTGTACGACGGAATTTTGATGATATAATAAAGCAAAAGTTAATGAACACAATAGTTTGTGTGCTGGACCCCTTTTCCTGAGAACCCAACTTAGTGTTTATAATTGTAGTTGCAACTAATCCGGTACTATTAATTATAATTTACTAATCGAACGGCAGTACATTAATTACAGATCAATGGTTCAGTATTAACGTTAGACCATCAAAGGACCACTCAATCCACATGTAATTATAATCACAGGATTTGATTTCTACGCCACCTGCTACCTGGTCACTGTGAGATTAATACGGCAACTGATACGAAGATGTTTAATATGATTATCACACCGTGAAATGGTACGTGGTACATAATTGACTCCACATTTGTATGTGTGGTTTTGTAATATATGTATTGACACAAAGCAGAACAAAAATGTCAAAAAATGTGGGTCAGAATGACAGCGAATTTGCTAATGATTATACAAAACAATAAATGTTTCGTACGTAAAAGAGCTTAGTGACGTAGTCACGTAAGCATTAAGTGTCAAATTCATACACAGAACTACCAACACTGTTAAAAGTATTATAGGCTGTTGGTAGTTATGGAACGTCACGGTTCAAACAAGACTATATGAAAAAGAGTTGCAACTGCTGCACTTTTATGGCGTCATTTTTTTTTTCCAAAATTTAATAACTTTAAGTTTAATGCATATAATTGTTATTGAATAAACTAACAACAATCCTCATATCTCGGTTTAGACCAAATATTTTTAGAAATAGGTTTTAGAGGTGGTTTGGTTACGTTACCTACACAGATCGACGTAGCCCCAAACTAAGCAAAGTTGGTGCTATGGGTACTATACTAGGCGACGATATACATACTTACGAGTATATAGGTATATAAATACATAGAAAACGTCCATAACTCAGGAACAAGTATTCGTGACAAACAAACAAATGAATGCCCTTACCACGATTCGAACCTCCAGCTTCGTAGGCAGGGTCACTACCGACTAGGGAGGCCGTTAAATGGACTTGATGACCTTGGTAGAGCGCAAGAATCCATTGGATACGGGCAGCGCACGAGCGATCGATGCTTCATTGTCTGGGGAAGCCTATGTAAAGCAGTGGACGTATTTTCGCTGACAATGATGATGATACCGTTACAAACCAATATCCAAACGACTGCTCAAGAACGCAGTTTTCTTCCAATCCATTAAAATGTATGTCCTTGTTCCAGGAGAACGCCGCTGTGGCCACCCAGCGGTGCCGCCAAACGCTCGCGTCACGCTAGCTAGTGACACTGACATCGCCCCGGGCGCGGTCGCCAGCTACGAGTGTGATGAGGGGTACGAGCTCTTCGGAGCGCGGCAGAGGGAGTGCACGCTGAGGGGCGACTGGACTGCCGAGCCTCCGTTCTGTGGTGAGTCATAAAACCCTGGTATACAGGCTAGACAAAACCCCGGGCGCGATCGCCAGCTAATAGTGTTATAAAGGCTACGAGCTCTTCGGAGTGCGGCAGAGCTGGGCTACCGAGCCTCCATTCTGTGGTGAGTCATACGACCCTGGTACACAGGCTAGACAAAACTCCGGGCGCGGTCGCCAGCTAAGAGTGTTATAAAGGCTACGAACTCTTCGGAGTGCGGCAGAGGGAGTGCTGGACTGCCGAGCCTCCATTCTGTGGTGAGTCATACAACCCTGGTATACAGGCTATAGATAACCCCGGGCGCGGTCGCCACGTACGAGTGTGAAGAGGGGTACGAACTCTTCGGAGCATGGCAGAGGGAGTGCACACAGAGGAGCGACTGGACTGCCGAACCTCCGTTCTGTGGTAAGTCATACAACTTTTACAACCCTGGTATCCGGTGACAAAACCGATATTGAAATCTAGCCAGACTGGAGCAAAGAGTTGCTGAGGGACGCCTGGTCTGCGGAGCATCATTTATTTTTTGTTTAAATATTTTTATACCAATTTTCTGTTTGTTATTTATTGCATAATTTTGTATTGTTCTGTTATTTTTTACCAATGTTATGTTATTTTCTTTATTTTTATTTTTCTTTCCCTTATTTCCTCCTCCAGGAACGAATGTGGCGTTCAGAAAGCCCGCGAACCAGTCGACCACGGTCCGTGGTGGTGGGGCAGCCAACGGTAACGATGGTGAGAAGACCACGGAGCACGATGGGAAGAGGTGCACAGAGACCCAAAGGGAAGCCAGCCCTTGGTGGCAGGTGGATCTGCTGAGGCACTACGCTGTGAAAGTCGTCAGGGTTACAACCAGAGGATGTTGTGGTGAGTACCCTATCTTTGTCTGTAATCAACGGGGAGAGGACCACAAAGTATGATAGGAAAAGGTGCACAGACACCCATAGGGAAGCCAGCCCTTGGTTGCAGGTGGATTTGCTGAGACACTATGCTGTGAAAGTCGGCAGGGTTACAACCAGAGGACCAAATATAAAATACGCTCTGTCCTCCAAACCTGCGAGGAATCGAATCCCTCCCCCCCTCCCCACCTGCTTATGCACATTGCAAACATTACTGTTAACCATGCAAAGTATTGAACAAAAAAACCCTCCCAACATATCGTTTTCCAGGCTTATAGCACGACTTAGATATCCTGGGGTCCGCTATGGCAATTAATCCCAAGATCTGGCGTAGTAGATTTAGCGACTGCCATCTGACCTTCTAACCCAAAGGGTAAACCAGGCCTTATCGGGATTAGTCCAGTTTCCTCACATTTTTTCTTCGCCGAAAAGGGATTGGTAAATATCGAATGATATTTCGTACAAAAGTTCCGAAAAACGCATTGGGACGAGCTGGTGTTTGGATTGAAAGTACATATATGTATAGGCAACCAATTGGAACCCTAGGCTAGTGTATGACTAGTGCCTCTGTAAGCTGTATACCTCGCGGGATGGTTATAGTATTGGTACAAAGGTCGTAAGCGCCTTTTAGGTCTATGGCGCTTAGGACCTTTGTATCAATTCCCGCAATTTGAAAATTTTCCAAAAACTGAATCGACAAAAAAGCTTTATGGAATCAACAAACTTGTTTACAAAATTTCACAAGAATTGGTTGATAAATGCAACCTGTACAGGAACAAATGGACAGACAAGAAAAGGAGACGCTTCGCTCGCTTTGCTCACTCGGTCAACTATGTCATAGTGACGAAATCAGATTATAAATTGAAATAGATGTCATATACCAAAGAAAAACACCAACACCGACAGAGGCCAATCCGAGGATAAAACTCGGATCTTCAGCTTACGCGGCAACCACTAGGCCAATTGGTCTCACCGAATGCCGGCGAAATTCTCGAGTATATGCAATCATTATGGCGTTAGCCGCGTAAGCTGAAGACCCGAGTTCGATCCTCGGATTGGCCTCCGTCGGTGTTGGTCTTTTTCTTTGGTATTGAAATCTAAGGTAAAGGCCCCTAATACCGTGGTAAATAGCAACATTTCAAATGACTCCAAAAAATTATGGGTGTCGAAGCTCTTTTGCGACCGAACATATTTTTTTTATTAAAGAGGGTTTACTTATTCTTCAGCGTAGTATATTTTTGGACTCGTTTTCGTGTATTTTATTTGTTAAAATAATTAATGAAACCAAAATGCCCAAATCTTCTATTACCGTGGTAGTGTGCAGGTTTTGATTCTATTACCGCGAAATGAGCTTTTATTACCGATGGTAAAGAAAACAGCAATTTTCTACCATCGGTATTGGAAACCCGACTCGGGGGCATTGACCTTACATCCGAAACATAATACCGAGGGTTAAAAAACTTAGGGTCATTGACCTTACCACCTGATAACTAATTGTAAGTCGTTCGTAATCGTAATATGCGTCATTCTAAGATTCCAAATTTTATAAAAGTAAAATTAAATTACTTTTTCCGCTGTTATACTAATTCATTTCTCTTTGCAACTACGAAATTAAGAAATACCTATACTAATATATCACTCGGTAAAAGATACTTCTTTGAGAACCCATCACCGACTCAAAAAATATAGAATGGGTCGGAAATAGATTCCCATACATTCTATTACCGAGGGTAATGTAATCGTACAATCGGTAATAGGTTTACTTTAGAGTATTGTAAAACCTAATTCCGACTGATAAAAACATTAGTACACCGTGTTTTTTAAATTAGAAATCAATAATACATATTACAATCTTTGTATAGAACCAAAATTACATAACTGGTAGGTAAATTTCGCTAAATATCTCAATATTTAAACAACGAGACGAATTAAGGGTGTCTATAGAAACTAGAAAATCAGTCTTGAAGTTATTGCTAAAAATTAACGGTTTGCCGGATACTTTCCATACAACGGAAATAGATATTTATTAGCGTGAATAGATCAAGTTTGGATTAAATGTAAGAAAGTACATATTAGATGACATATAAAATAAATAAAGCATAAAAAGCAAAACTACCTTTTTAACTATTTCCGTGGTATACCACGGAATTAAAAACCACACTAAAAACAGCGCCTATCACCGCTGTATTTTGTTTTTAATTTTAAACGTATTTCGAGGCTAAAAATATTTAAACAGTACTAAGAGGTTGTTTATAAAACTATGTTTGACCGTATAAAAACTACAACATTACTAAAATTGCTTTAGTTATAATGTAAATGCTTTATAAAGTTCAACTACACATACTTGTGTCGTCACGCGTTTGTATGGCAAGTCCTCGTCCAGTGCTGCCGTCGCGGTAACTGACGAATTGCACGCTCTTTGTTTCACTTACACAGACTAGCACTATCAGGTCCGTTAGCTAATTATATAAGCTTCGTCCATATAAAATATATTTAAAAGGGAGTTGATTGGTTTGCTTTTAAAATGCGTATTTCGGAATGCCACGGTAATAGGTGCCAAATTTGGCACCCTCGGTATTAGGCACCTTTACCTTATTTCAATTTATAATTTATATATAGTAGTGTTACTACTTTAATAACAATAACAAATCAATAAAATAATTTGATTTGTTTCAAACAATAAGTTATAAATCAGATTGTAAGAAATATCTTAATGCTTGTCATTTTGACATGGTTCTAGCGTGGCCTAGGGTTCCAATTGTTTGACTGTACGCTCGAAATACATAATCCTCTTCCGGCAGTCGGGAAAAACCTTCTCTGTTGACCTCTGAGGGCACCTCCAGGTGTCACCTTCTCGTCCAATAACCATCTCCGGGAAACCGTCCTCACGTATCATTAACAAGGTTCAATTGACTTTAATAAAGGCGGGTGCATACTGGTCACGCCGCGTTCCTTACAAAAAGTATTAGGCGAATGCGCAACGCGAATGTGCTCACGCCCTAATAAAAAAAAAATTCATTAACAACTAGTACAATCTGATGATGGCAAGTGTCTCCTATAAAGTTATTAAGACTTAAGATATTATAAGATAAGATAAGATATTAATACTTGAGTATTGTATTGTATGTGCGTGGATGTGTGTTTGTGTGCGTGTGTGTGTGTGTGTGTGTGTGTGTGTGTGCGTGTGTGTGTGTGTGTGTGTGTGTGTGTGTGTGTGTGTGTGTGTGTAATAGAGTCCTACTATGCTAAGTTGCCTAGATTTTGATAGTACAGGATTTTCTTCTTTTAAATAATGGGATCTGTCCGAGAGTTTGACAATTTTGCTAAAATGTCAAGTATTCAAATCTCAGTATCACTACATATAGTTGCCGATTTCTAAGTCTGAACTTTTGACACTTGAGTATTGACGTACTTAGTGATGAGGCTAAGACAAATCGTTTGTCAAATTCAGCGATTATTGATTTTAGCGATGAATTGTTTGATTCGATTTTACTACTACGGATTTTTTGGTATTTAATAAGACCGAGAAACTTCGACAAACTGCGCATTTGTCATACGATTTTTTCCAAAGTCATCTTAGTTTCGTTTAGAAATCAATACTGTTGAATTCTTACAATGTAAGATAAAAACCTTCATAGTTAATTTGTCTTATTTTAAATAACATTTTTTTCCACATCGTACTTAGTTTTATTTTCGTTTAAATCGTTTTGTTTTGATTTTTTACTGTATTGCCTATTGATAACAAGATCGATTTTTATCGATTAACAGACAGTTGTATGAATTGGAACAGCAGACATGGTCACAACACTAATATAAAAAAAAAAACGACGTATAACGTAACTGGAGGCGTGCTAAATTGTTCTCGTAAAATATTCAATAACTAATGTATGAAAAAATGTAACATTCATCACATTATGTTTATGAAAAGTGAAATATTGTGTTTATGTACATGACTAGCTGTAATATGTTTATGGGATTTTGTTTATAATTTCAAAGTGTCTTGCGCGTTTACGTTCTACGGGTATTTCGATGTGTCAAAAGTTCAGACTTAGAAATCGGCAACTATAGTATAAAACAAAGTCGCTTCCCGCTGTCTGTATGTATGTATGCTTAAATCTTTAAAACTACGCAACGGATTTTGATGCGGATTTTTTTAATATGATTCTCGTGTGATGTGAGTATCAAACTCAGGTGCCGCCTCGTTTCATAAACCCATATCGAGTTTTAATAGTATAAGAGAGTTATAAGTATAATATAATATATATATATAATAATATATATATATATAATATAATAGAGTTATAAATGTGCGTTCGGCGGGACGGCTAAGAACAGTACCACGCCGTATGGCCTTAGCTCAAAAAAACCCTCGTGTCATAGGGCCTACGTATTATGAACGACTTCCGGTCGCTATAAGAAGTGAACTGTGTGATCAAACATTCAAACGCCGATTAAGAGATTTTTTGTTGGATAATCCATTATATTCTATGAGTGACTATATAAATGATGCATAGATTTTGACGATCCACTACAGGAGATACTATTGTGACATTGTATGAAATTTTATATCTTGTAATGATTTGATTTAATTTTTTGATTTAATTGATTTAATTTTTTGAAATGATTACTCTATTGATTATCTCTTATACCTATTCTGACGATCATAATATGAATACTTGTAGATTGACATGCCTGCAATTTATAATGTAATCTGTATTATGAAATAAATAAATCTGAATCTGAATCTAATACCTTTCATTATATACAATCACATAAATTACTAATTCAATATGTTTAAATGGCGATAACATATTAAACAGTATAATGTAGGTACCACGATACCCAAGCATTACATCAGTCACTACAGCGATAACAATAAACAAATTAAAGCTTAAGCCCCGTTTGACAAACTCCACAATCACCTTTCGCAAAACCCACAACGCGTTTCCTTGATTACAAGGAAATTGGCAAACGTATACCATCGCTGTTGACTGAGTCTAACCTCTATTCCAATGGTATTAAGGCCTACCAATGGTCATGGTGTTGTTTTGCACACCGCAACCGGCAACCCTTAACCACATGTCACTAGTCACAGCCTGGTGCCGACTCTTGCGAATGGGCGCTGAACCGCTGGTACGTGTCGAGTTTATGAGGTAAATTTATTAGACTGTGGCAGATGCCGCGGAGAGAACCGACGTATGTACAATTTGGAGATTCGATGGAATTTGTGGCTTGTGGTATGGGAATAAAGTGTGAAATTGAATGGTTGTTTCAGTCAAAAGGGGAGCACAGTGCAGTTTGACATTGGGTGGTTTTTTGTAGTTTTTTTAATCCGGTGGCTTCCTGGTTTTCGGGCAGAAAGTATCGTTTTTTATAAATATGGAACAAATATTTTGAGAAACTAAATTAGATGGTATCAGAGTTTTATCTGAGATTTATTGGTACAATTGTACCTATCCCTGCCCAGCCCTGGGTACTGGGGACATTCGTCATTTTTAGGGTTTCGTACCTCAAAATGAAAAAATGGAAGCCTTATATGTAAGTATTTCGGCATTGTTGACTACACGCCTAACTAACTTAACAAAAATCGAAAATATAACGATCTGGGTCCTTACCATGACTTATGAAGCGACTCAGTTTGGGTCGTCAACTGAATCGCGTTAAGACGTCATGGTAAGGCCCCTGAGCAGTTAAGAACCTAAACTGAATTGCCTTGAATTAAGACGTCATGGTATGGCTCCAGTTTTTCTGCCGAAATAACATTAATGGGACCTAAATTACTGTAGAGGCCGCAAAGTCAGGGATTGCTGGACGAGTTTGGGGACGTGTCATTTAGAAAGAAACCATATATTATTAGAAAAAACAGAAATATATGAAAAAAGTAAAAAACTAACTACTTAATCCGACCCTTGCGGAAAGGTTCCCATGATGCTAGCTGCGTTCCCCCTTTGAATGGCTATACTTATCCGTTGTGCGAGGAACGAGCCAGCTTTACGGTCCCCGGTGACCTCAAACAATTTTTTTTGACAAATCGCCCACCAATTTACGGGCGCCTTAGCACCAGGGTCCCATGGTCTCGACAGCGAAAGCCACAAATTGTTTCGTAAGAGCGATATATTTGCGGCGTTTCGCATACTCTGCCACTGAAAGAAAGAAAATGTTTATTCAAACCGCTTCAATGTACAAAAAATTAGCACTTTTAAACAATACGGTTAGAACAATAGTCACCGAAAAGGTTTCCACACAGCTTAATGTCAAGGTACCGTTTTGTTACCTTGACGCTGGTCTTCGGAAATACCTTTTCAATAAAACGTGACAAAAATGTAAAGTACCTAAGTACGCGCTTATTTTTAAGTTAAAACCTACAATCTACATGTATTTACTTTTATACAAGTCTGAGATGATTACCGGTTAGCCACATTGCAACACAATTATAAAAGGGCGACTTACACCACCCGGGTTAGCCACATAAACCGGACTTAAGCGTGTTTTGTATGGAATTTCATGTGGTTTATCGGTAGTTAAATTTACTAACCCTTTGTATGCTGTATCATAGAAATTACGTCACTCGTAAATAAAAATACTAATAAAAAATACGTATTGTTAAAATATATATTTACAGACATCGAAATAATTGAAAAAACCGTGAAACTAAAATAAAATAAAAACTTTTTCTGCCGCCGGCCGCTACGCTAAACAAATTCGCCGCTTGCCGCCTGCTTCGAGCAGACAAATAGTGTACAGACCTTGGCCAGTAAATAAGAAAGCCTCAGATCACATGTTTGTCGACGAGCTTCGCTTCGGATGACAATTACACGAGATCTGAGACATTTCTTTGCAATAGGGATGACGACTAGGTTGAAAAACTATTATTCTATTTAGTCCGTCAGTTAGATTATTTTAAATTATCAAACACGTATTTTTTCCTTTTTCAAAATAACTAAAATTAACGAAGATGACGAGCGTTAAAGGTTCGGTGGTGCTGGTGACGTCACTTTTAGGTAAGAATTTTACCTAATTGTGACGTCACGCGAAACTTGAATGCACTGTGTTTCCGTCATTATTCATTTGGCGAACAAAAGAAAAAATACGTGTCGAATATTTTTTAATGATCTACTAAAGACGGACTAATTTGTTTTATTTTTCGTCTAACCTAATAGTCAGTCAACATCATGGCAACTTTTTTCCTTTGAATGCGTTTCTATCTACTTTTATCTCGATGATGTAAATGTGTAGTGTTCCATTATGTACGACACGATAATGGAATAATTGTCGAATGAAGTGCGATTAAACCTATTCAATTAATTACTAAACAACGTTATTAACACGGATGCTCAATTGAGCGTGTCCGTTTGTTTGAACGCTCATTTCCATCGCCCATCAGGTGATTCAGGTGGCAAATTAAGTGCCAATATGACTTAGACCATTTAACCAAAAAAAGTTTACCGATTTTTGCGGGGGAGACACCTCAAATACCTGTTATCGATAAGTACATACTTACTAAATATTGTATTTAGTCTGTCATCGTCAGTTAGATTATCGAAAATTAGACACGTAGTTTTTCCTTTCTTAAATTAGACGAAGGTGAAGACCATCAAAGTTCCAGGGTTGGTCTGGTGACGTCACTATTAGGTAAGAACTGTACCTAATTATGACTTTATGCGAAACTTCCACTGTATTTCCGTAATTTTTCATTTGACGAACAAAGGAAAAAACACCTGTCGATTATTTTTTAATAATCTAACAGGCGGACTAAGCAGAAAGGCAACCTTTCTTTGTTTTCTTGTCCTGCGCGACGGGAGATTTTTCAATTTGCTTTTCAGTTATAAAATTCTAGATTTTTTTGTTGTCTAGCTTATCTCTAGTAATCATTGCATAGTATAAAACAAAGTCGCTTCCCGCTGTCTATGTGTATGTATTGATTTAATCTTTAAAACTACCGTAAAACGGTCCAACTTTGCTCCCCACTGGGTAACAATTCTCCAAGTTTTTTTCGTCTCATTCTCTTGTCAGTAGGTAAAATAGAAAATATTGCAATTGATTACCTAGTTAAAAAATAATCGGGAGTAGCTACAGAGCCGGATATTTTGTTCTAATATCATTAGTGGTGTAATTATACCCACGTACAATTTGTAGGGAGCAAAATTATAGATAAAGAGGTGAAATTGCTCCAACTAACAAATATCATTTAGGGGCAAAATTACACAAAGACTAGCTTAAGTTTGCTCCTATGTTCAAGTTCATATATTCCTCTCAAAACAGAATGATTTTATACTGCAAGTGCCGCATAATGCCAGAATCGTTGTTCTACTAACCACTATACTTATCAATATGTTGTTTTACATCAAATTTTAAAATAGTTAAGTGATTTCAAAAATGTATAGCAAATTTTGGAGCAAAGTAGGACCGTTTTACGGTACGCAAAGGTTTTGATGCGGTTTTTTTAAATACATAAAGTGGTTGAAGAGGAATATTTATATTTATATGTATAATATAATACATGCAATATATTAGTGAAACACTGATAGTTTTAGAGGTTTCTAAGTGAAGTCGTAAATAACCACATTTTTTTGCGCTCAAATTGCAAATGCTGGCTGGTAGATCAAAATAGTATACTACAGTATTGTACACCTTAAAAAGGTCTACAAAAATGTCCGCGATGATATATATCTATCTCTTAGGGATAACCCACAATAACAATTTTTTTCCTTATCTTTTTTCGAGAGATTATGGCTTATATACGAAGCGATTTTGAGCAATACAGCATTCAGCCTTGCCCAAGTAACTTTTTTAATTCACTGTGCATTAAATATAGATCAATATTGCCCTTCACAGCATGTAATTGAAGTGAATACTTTCGAAGATATTTCAGATTTAAAATGCAGGGATGTAGCGGCCGTGGGGCCGACGGCTGACGCGCGACGGCGCGTGCGTTAGCGCGTAGATATTATAGATACGGTTTTGACAGACATTAAATTACAATAGCCTGATGTTCTCCAATTTCGTTCGAATTGGATATTTATAGATAATTTATGCAAAAATCCTACATACTTTTCTTCCGGAAGTAGGTAATAAATAAAATAAAAGAACTCAACTAAGTTGTTTTATTTTATTTACGGTAATACATTTTTTACTTGTTTGTGAACATGACGACATATTCGTCTTCTATCAGTTAAAAGCGAATCCGAAGAAAACTTATTCACGCGAAACCGTTGAATCTACAAAATGTACGGCACGGGTGATAATGTGATATTTCGCTAGAAAAAATGGTAGTAGGGTGAAACAGGTCCTGACCAAAACATATAAATCTGACAAGAAAACCGTTTGTAACATGTGTAACGATATTTTGTTGCCTACATAATACTAGACTCACGATACATCCGTTACATTAAAAAAATCAGCCATTATAAATTATTTCCCAAATAATCAAAATTTCCATACAAGCTGTCAGTTCAATGACTAGATTAATTATTGCATCCGTGCGAAGCCGGGACGGGTCGATAGTTGTATATAAAACTGAGCGGTTTCTGTGCCACTGCCTATTAGCAATGAAAGGGTATAAAGATAATGAAATTGCGGTATTTCAGTGACAGTTTGCTAGCCCAGCCATCGCTCACAACACATTTAAACCCATATTCCAGTTCAGTTCTTGGACACCCACGGAACCGGACTAATCCCAATAAGGCCTAGTTTACCCTCTGGGTTAGGTCTGATGGCAGTCGCTTCAGTAAAACTAGCGCCTATGCGGAATCTTGGGATTAGTTGCCAAAGCGAACCCCAGGGTCCCAGAGCAGTAGGTAGCATGCCGGGAAAACGATTCTTCTTAGATCTTTCTAGAATATAGGATATTTAGTTAATCCTGTTTTTCTGTGCAGGCCACCAACCGCTGCAAGACCTGGAGATTAGAGTGGGCAACAGCAGCTCGGACTTGCAGAGGAATCCTCTCTGCGCCTGGTTTCCTGGTACCATCGGTAAGTTTTTATAATAAATATCTGGAAAGAAAATAAATCCCATTTAGCAGCGTATTGGGAGCTACGGAGTTGTTGCTCCAGGCGGCGCCACTCATGCGTGGGTCCTGTGTCAGTATGAGAGAATTGTCAAAGTGACGTTTGAAATGTTCCCGCAGGACCCGCGTTCCACTAGCGCCCCTAGCGGAAAATCGACTCGCGCTAATCCTCATGTTCACGGAGCAAATGGAGTTGATGTTACGGGTAAAATGTTATGAAAGTGTCGTCGGCATTTTCTTAAACGTATGGGTGCAAAAAAACTAGTTCATGGGTTTCTTTATATTCTAATGGCTTCTCATACTATAAGACAACGGCGTAATATAGTATTTTTATAACCATGACGTTTTATCGCGATTCAGTTGAACCTAAACTGAGCCTAAATTGTGTGTTTAAATTGTGGTAATGATGGGTAAATAATGGCACGGTAAGGGCCCTGAAGGCCTAGTATAAAAGTTGTACGACATTAACTCCTCGACCGCGTTAGCGTATCGAGGGGTCAAAATATGAAAGTTGCCGGATGATTTAAATAAACGGCAAACATAATTTGAACTCCCGATACGCTAACGCGGTCGAGGAGTTAATGTCGTCAAATTTTTATACTAGGCCTTCAGTTGTATGGCAGCGACTCAGTTTAAGTCCTAAACTGAATCGCGTTAAGACGTCTTGGTAAGGCCCCTATTCTTATTATTTTATTATAAAATCAATAAATCTTCGTGTGGTAAACAAAGTCTGTCGCGACGTATTATAGTATCAGGTATCCGTTAAAAGGGTTGAATAAAAGTTGACAAAAGCACTAATGGGTGTATGATTAGCTGTCAGTTTGTGAAAGGCTTATAGAATTATGGAAAGCATTATACATAATAATAAAAGGTATCGGTTGACCATCTTTTATACCTGAATGTTTTTATTTTTGTTGTATAATAGTAGTTTATGTGATTGTATATAATGAAAGGCATTAAAACTCGAGTGTGGGTTTATAAAACGAGGCATCAGCCGAGTTTCATTATACCATCACACGAGTTTTTTAATGTCTAATTATTTACAATTACATACACTGCTTTATACTCGTATACACACATATCATGACTTCATGAGCTCTCTCTGAGATTTTATATAGATAATATTTTACGGCCACATTTTATATGGACATTTTTATATGATGAAAAAAAGTGTCACAACTTTTTTAATTTTTTTTTATTCATTTTGAATATGGGGATGGAAAGTTCCAAGAAAGTATGGAAATTTTATGTATTTTTTTTTGTCTTACTAGTATTGAGAGAGTTCGCGCTTCTGAGCAGCAATCATATAAAAAATACTAAGTAAAAAAAGTTAGGGGGGTAAACTTTGAAAATGACTTTGTAATTAGAGTGTTTAAACCGGTTTTTTATTTGTATAGAATTTCGGTTAATAACTGGTTCTAACCGGTTTACACACCCTAATTGTAATCGGCATACCTTTTATGATGATTGTTGAAGCAAAAAAGAGCCAGCACATATTCAACCGACCAAGTTGGACCGTAACGCGAAAGTGACTCGCTTTCTAAACCATTTCTGCGATTGTCAATCGATTCACTTCCCACAGCCGACGAAAGTGGTAATGTCGCTGGAAATCGACCGCGGCTTGCTTGTGACGCCATTGCGATATAATGTGATAGTTAAAATGCTGCCCTTGTAAGCCAATCAGCGGTCAAAACAAAATAAAATTCTTTTTCTCAAACATGATCGTAAATGTATGCATTTATGTCACGAAATGAAGACATGAAGTTTCTTGTTTACGGCTCCCCCCATTTACTTCTTGGCCGGCGGCCGTGAAGTAATGTATGGCGTAAGTATGAACGAAACATTATTGTCCGCAGCTCTAACTTTTTTAATTTGCGTACGAACACTAAACTGACAAAGGAAAAATTACATACAGCCAACGACCACTAGATACTTGCGACATTAAAAAAAACAAATTCTATGTTTCTATGTATATTAATGTGCGGTTAAACATGGTGCTCGAATAGCTCATTCAAATGGCATCTTTAAAAAATAATAAGGTGGCAAATTAAACAATGTTTTCCTTATTACCTAGTAGTTATTTTAATTTTAATATTTCTTCACAATGCTTGAGAAAAGCACTATACAAGCCTCGGCCGGAAGAGAGATTGCAATATTTGTTTAATCCGTCTACCACAAACTCGTCCCGCAATCTCTTACTTCACGGCCTCTGCAGTAATGTACTATAAATACCCCTAAATAGGCTAGACGATTAAAACAATTTATTTAGTCCGTCTTTTACATCAACATCATTAAAAAATATTGTACACGTATTTTTCTTTTGTCCGTCAAATCAAAATTGACGTGCAACAGTGCGTTCATGTTTCGCGTAACGTCACTATTAGGTACAATTCTTGCCTAGTAGTGACGTCACCAGGAACCACGGAACGTTGGTGCTCCTTATCTTCGTCAATTTTAGCTAAATTGAAAAAGGAAAAAATACGTGTCTAATCATTTTCAATAATTTAACTGACGGACTAATTAGAATGATAGTTTTTCAACCTAGTCGTTATCCCTATTCTTTATCTGACAATTCCATTTTCAAAAAGCAAACTAATAAAGTAAACTGAATATTATAACACTTCAAATCTAGAAGTATAACTAATCTACAACTAAAAAAATCCTAAATAAAAACTAAAATAAATCTAAAACAGGCCCCTGCGGCATTGTACCTAGGACGCTGGCAACATTTCCTCGCTGGATTGCTAGACTGATGCGTTGAGCGACGAAGCTGCCAGCTCTGGGGTCTCCTGTGGCGTCTCTGAGTCTGTTCGATAAGGTTTTGAAAAAAATCTTGACGAGCTAGAATAAGCAGTATTTCAGAATCAAAAATATTAGGGAGTAGGTACCTAAGCCAATTTGTACGTGGGAAGAATATACATACAGTCAGCTACAAAAAGGGTTACCAACCGTCCCGCTTTACGCGGGACGTCCCGTTTCTGGGATCTTGACGACGCGTCCCGCAAAGGGGCAACTCACTATGGCGATCTAACGGGTTCCCCGAACGTATATGGCTGGCAATTGTAGTTGACTGTACTGCGAATTTTCTTATTTTGTCTATGACAAGAGACGTCAATTAGGCTAATGGTAAAATACAATCTCGAACTGGGCCACTTAACTATATTTCTAAGCCGGGTAATGCAAATCGGTATGGCAAATATCAACTGTTATTTATTGATAAAATCAGTCATTATATATAAAGAACTAGGTGGTGCCCGCGACTTCGTCTGCGCAATATCTTTATAAATTGTAGCCTATGTTATTCTGATGTATAAGCTATAAATATTATTTTAAAGTTTAATTAGAATCCATTTAGTAGTTCTTACGTGAAAGAGTAACAAATATATAGAATATTTTCGTATAGAAGATGGCAGACAAGCGTACTCCCGATCTCCCGAAGTCTATGCTTAAGGACTTCTTCTCTAAAAATGAACTCTAAATTGTTGGACCATGAAATTCCGGAAATACAATTTTCAAATTTACTTCGAGCGGGATGACGAGCGGTGCGCCCGGTGCGGTATCCATCTTAAAAATGCAATCATACGCGGACGGCCTCATTGCATGGCAGCACAAATTCGTTACGCTACAGACAACCGCTGGACGCTGGCTACAGACGCCCACAATTCTTCTCCTACAATTGTAAAGCACGAACAAATAATTTGTTAAATGTAATAAATGTTTTGATTCATGTTTTTTTTTTGTTTTTAAGTAGTCACACTACTATATATAAATTATAAATTGAAAGAGATGTCATGTGCTATAGAAAAAGTGACCAAGGTCCCCGCTGAGCAGGGCTGGGATCGAACCAGCGACCTCCTGCTTTCGCGACGGTCTTCTTCTTTCAAATTATGGCGTCAGTCCTACAGTTGGACAATTTTGCTCATGCCAAGTATTATAAAAATGTCATATATTATACAGTGTGTAAATCTAATACGGGCGAACCTCTTAACGGTGGTTAGTATAGGACATAAGAAATGTAATTAGGTAACTTTTAAATGGAATTGCAATTAAAATTTTATCCATACAAAATAATTCGGCCCGCAATATAATGCAAACACACTCGCCTTCAACATCCGTTGACAACTGTCAGCGTCAAATAGTTTATAGTACATTGCTGCTGAAAATTTTATAAAAAAAATAATTATGGGGTCATAATTAAGTGTAACTTAAAAATATGTTTTAATTATTGATAACAATAATGAATTCTATGTTTGGTTAAATTTATCGCCCGTATTAGACTTACACACTGTATAAATAGAATAGTACCTACATATAATATTGCCACTTGGGCGACGTTGTTCGGTGATTGGCCTCGCTATTTGTTAAGTTTATAGCTATAATACGTAACATATAGCTTCTCAGGGGGCCGAGATCCCGGGATTGCCGCTTGATGACTAAAGGAGTGGTTGAACTTGAACGCGTTTCAGGATTAATTCTTCATTACCTGCTTACTACTCCGTTAGTTTACTGCACAATTAGCTATCAATATTACAAATAAAAAACAAAAAACTATTCCAGAGACGCCGTCGCCATCTTGAGTATCACCCGGAAACCCCGATTGAGGGCCCATAATTGAAAACGACAACTAAATTGACACCTGTCATGTGATTACATCCTGCGAAGTGTAGTGATGCCTATTACGGGGTTTGTTATGCGGTATTTCGCAAGAGCTCTTGGACTATTTAACCAGCGCCTGTAACGCGTAGTTGTCGCAGGTAAACTATTCGAACCAGTTTGTTGACGCGTTAAAAACGCTGAGGATATTGAATCTAATCGTAAAATCTAAAGTACGTAGGGTAGGAATAGGATTTCTATTGGTGAGTTATTCCTAATAGATAGACATATATCATCGCGAGATTGAAGCCCTTTTTAAGGTATACAATACTGTATTTAGTACTTCGATCCATCTCGTAGGGTTCAGCCAGCGTATGCAATGTAAGCGCAAAAAAATGTGTTTATTTACGACTTCACTTACAAACCTCTAAAATTATCAGTGTTTTACTACTATATTATGCATTTATTATGCATATAAACCTTCCTCTTGAATCACTCTATCCATTAAAAACCGCATCAAAATCCGTTGCGTAGTTTTAAAGATTTAAGCATACATCTATACATACATACAGACCGCGGGAAGCGACTTCATTTTATACTATGAAGTTATGTTAAGTTATAATACTGTGTATTTTGACTACACAGTACAAATTATGTAAAATGTTTTGCTTTGTGGGCAATGGTTATACAATTTATGCATTATTACCGGCGGTTTTTTAATGCGGCGATTATTATAAACCGGTTGAAAACGTATGCCAAGAATTTACATTAAATTGCAATTTGACTGATTTATTGAGTGGGATGTTAGACTTTTTGAGGTCTAACACTAAATTTAATAAATAAAAATACATTTAGGTACCTCTAAAAATGTATACAGAGAGTTGTAACTTACCTAACTATCTACCTCTACCTACTTTAAATCTAAAATAGTTCCATGAGGCATTGTACCTAGGATGCTGGCGGCATTTCCTCGTTGTATCGCAATGCTTTTACGTTGTGCGAGGAAGCCACTAGCTCTTCGGTGACCAGTAATCTCAAACAGACGTTTCGCGATTTCTACGAAAAACTTGCGTGCGTTGGGACCTCATGTTATTTTTTGCAACTGTGAATGCTTAGATAAGCAATTATTTAACTGTTTTAATTCAGATCATAGTGGTCAAAGTGCATCCTTCATGAACCAAACTCAGGAAACTCCACGAACAATAACATACAGACCCATTACTGGTTATCGTTTGGAGTTATTCAAAAATGAAATTAAAAATAATCTTAGTACTTTACCTTACTCTCATTATTATGACTCAAATAGTTTGTATGAAGATTTGTTTGGTGTTATTCTTAAGCAATTTAATAAAAACTTCAAAACGAGAACTATGAATGTGTCAAAAACTAAAACAAAGTTTAGTGAGTGGGCTACTGTAGGCATTCATAAAAGTAGAAAGAGGCTTTATGAACTTTATAAAGAGAGAGAGCTCAACAAAAGTGAGGATTTCCTGGACTATGTGAAAAACTACTCAAAAACTTTCAAGAAAGTGTGTTTAGCTGCTAAGGCAAACTTTATTAGTTGTAAACTCAAAGTGTCAGACAATAAAGTGAAAACTGTGTGGACTATAATAAATAGGGAATCTGGCAAATGTAAATCACGCGATTGTCAAGTCAATATTGTCTCGGATAAACAACATATTATGTCCAATAACGATGTTGCCTCGGCATTCGAAGATTACTTTTCTAATATAGCGATAAAAACCACAGAATGTCTACAGTCATCTTCGACTCGAGCTCATTCTTTACTTAGCGATAATATTAAGAAATGTAATATTAACTTTAATTTTTGTCAAGTAGACTCAGAAAACATTGTAAAGACATTCAAATCACTCAATTTAAAAAAAACAGAAGATTTATGGGGAACGTCAGTTAGAGTCATCTGTCATGTCATAGATGTAATAGCACCGTACTTAGCCGTAATTTATAATAATGCCATTTTACAAGGAGTCTTTCCAGATCTTATGAAATATAGTAAAGTCATACCTCTTTTTAAATCGGGTGATTCGAGTGATATGACTAATTTCCGTCCTATATCGATACTCCCTGTACTAAGTAAAGTTTTTGAAAAGTTAATGTTAAATGATTTACAAGGGCACTTCAACAGACATAGATTGCTTACAAGCCATCAGTTTGGTTTCACAAGGGGACGTTCCACGACAGATGCTGCTTCAATACTCATAAAATATATTTACAATATTTGGGAAAGTTCATGTGATGCAATTGGTATATTTTGTGATCTTTCTAAAGCTTTTGATTGCGTAGATCATGGAACGCTCATTTTGAAATTAGAACATTATGGTCTGTCAGAGAATGCTTTAAACTTAATGTCCTCATATCTTAGCAATAGAACACAAACTGTTGTTGTAAATAAATCACAGTCTAGCGGCGCCGTAGTTAAACTAGGAGTGCCACAGGGTTCTATTTTGGGCCCGTTCCTGTTTTTAGTTTATATAAATGATTTACCAAGTGTCGTAGAGAACCGTTGTGATATAGTGCTTTTTGCAGACGATACATCATTAATATTTAAGGTTGACCGGAAATCTACCGATTATAGTGTAATTAATAGCACACTAGTTGATGTACTTAACTGGTTTACTATTAATAATCTGCTACTTAATGCTAAGAAAACTAAATGTATTAGATTTGCTTTGCCGAATGTTAAACCAGTGGATACTAGAATACTTTTAAATGGTGAATGTTTAGAGATAGTTGATAAAGCATTGTTCCTAGGTTTAACGTTGGACAAAAATCTACAATGGAGTCCGCATATAACAACACTCGCAAATAGATTAAGTTCGGCTGCTTACGCCGTTAGGAAAATCAGACAACTAACTAATGTTGAGACAGCTCGCCTAGTTTATCATAGTTATTTTCATAGTGTAATGTCATACGGTATTCTGGTTTGGGGCAAGGCAGCTGACATACAGACTATATTTGTTTTACAAAAGAGAGCCATTCGTTTTATATATAAGTTAGGTAAACGTGCATCAGTTAGGGAGCTATTTAAAGAAATTAATATTTTAACTGTAGCATCCCAATATATCTATGATAATATAATTCATGTTATTAGAAACTTAGATTCATTCAATAGAATTTCTGATATCTCTAGCTATAACACTAGAAACAAAAATAAGCTAGCTATCAGAAAGTGTCGTGTCCGTAAAGTATATAAGTCATTTTATGGACAATGTATTCATTTCTATAACAAGTTACCGGATGAAGCATTGCAATTGCCCCTTCCCGCTCTTAAGAATTATTTGAAAAAATCTTTGATGTCGAAGGCTTATTACACAGTAGAGGACTATTTAACAGACAAACATGCATGGCCCATACCAGAAACTAAGGAAATCAACAAAAAATTAAATTGAATGTACTGCTTATAGAGTGAAGGACACAGTTCACGAAAGAAATCATATCAAATGTTGTGTATATCGTGTAAAACCGTTTAATTTTGTTTTATTTTGTTTATTCTTTTTTTTGTCTTTCTGTTTCACTATTTTCTTTTGATATGGTTTCTTGTAGAACCACATATTGTAAATAGTTTTACTACTTTTGTAATTTCTTTTGAAAAAATAAGTCCCGCCGAGTTTCTTGCCGGTAATAATCTTCTCGGGCTGTGGTGTAGGGATAGAACCGGTAGTAGCTTTTTTTTTTGACGTTCATAAGTGCATTGTAATGTGCCTAAATTGAAAAATAAAGATATTTATCATTTATCATTTATCATTTATCATGGACCAAACATTTTGACCCCGAAGTACAAAAAGGTAGTCCTGCTCAGCCTGCTTGTTTGTCACCGCAGGTATGCTTGTTTGTCATATTATTAAAAAAAGTTTATATGTATAAAGTTATAAAAGATATTTTGGCAGTTTTACCGGCGGAGGGATGTTATTCCAGCATTCGGTTGCGAGATATCGGAAACAGCCAGTAAAATTAACCATCCTATGAGGATGCACCAGAATGCAACGCCGAGCCGGCCTTGTATTGTAGCCTAGCAATGTCCTATTCCTGTAAACATGAAACAGTAACCGACATTTTCATTTACCAAAGGTTCCTATAGTCTCCGTACCATAATTACCTCGGTTTGGTTCCGTGAAATCCATGCACCACTCTGGAGCCGACCATAAAGTAAGCTACAATTTCGGTATGCTTTGATTCTAAATACTACCCGGCTTTTGTTAACTATACGCAAATGGTGGTTCAAATATTAGGTCGATGTCGAAATTATTGGAACAAGTAACACGAGTTGCTGTAAGTGAATGATGTCTCGTTTTCTAGTGGGATCTCGCTCCAATCAGTAACAGCAGTGTTTTAAATAGAAAACTCCCGTGAGTATTAGACATATTAATATACTTAGATCGGGTTAAGTCGAAAATAGCTCGACATGTTTCGGAACGGTCCGCGTCCCATAATCATGAGTGAGAAGCGCTTGCGGCGCAGAGCAATCGCCGCAAGCGATTCTTACTAATGATTATGAGATTATGACTCACTCGTGAGTAACCCGATATAACCCGCATACCCGGTAAATTAGGGCATTTTAATTTTATGTTATAGAAAAATTATTTTTTGCTAAATTGGAAATTTTTATCTCTATTCTACTCAGAATCGCTAGCTCTTTCAATCCTAGTAGGAGAAGAAAAGTGTCTTAAATTTTCCGTTCATTTTTCAAAATTTCCATTGCTCTATACCGCCATTAGGGTTTCTGCTCGAGTTTTCTCGAACTCGAGACAACTCGAGAATTTTGGTTTCATTCGAGACGAGAAAAAAATGTCCACGACTCGAGAATTCTCGAGTCATGCGGATGTGCGGATTTATTATTTTGTTTTTATAAGTAAGTAATACTTCTTCATTACAGTAGGCCCAGTAGTAAGGGTAAGTTGGTTCTGTGTTAAAGACGTGACAAGGGCTTCTAATCACGATTTTTTGAATTCAAGATAACTAGCTACACTTTTAAGCTACATTTTAGATTAGAGTCTTCTGATGGACCGAACATCAAAGTTAATTTCGGACTTGACAGCCATAACTCGTGGTTTTACAATGACTTTTCCAGCTGTCTATTTATCAATTTTTCTTACAAAAATTATACTTATTATGGTTGAACTACCGCGAAATGTCAACTATTCAAGACTCGGATGAAGTCAGCGGTGACGATGATAATTCTATCAGAAATTGGAATCTGAAACTGCAAACAACGTGCAATATCTACAGAATATTATATATTTTTATAACAAATATATCAGAATCAAGAAGGCAAAAGCTGCGTTTGCTCAACTCAAGCCTGTTTGGGATTCAAACGTACTCACACGGCGCATTAAACTCTCCCTCTTCGAATCCATTGTCAAGTCCGTGCTGCTCTTCGGCTGCGAAACGTGGAGAGTGACAAAAGGGCTGACACAGAAACTACAAGTGTTTGTCAATAAGTCCCTTCGGTCGATCCTCCGCATCTTCTGGCCGAAGACAATAAGGAACGAGGATTTGTGGAGTATTTGCCGTCAGTCTCCAATCGCCCAAGAAGTAGCGCTGCGGAAGTGGAGATGGATCGGGCGTACCCTTCGAAGAGGAGCAACAAACAGTGCCAGTCTCGCTTTTGAGTGGAAGCCTCAAGGCGGAAAGCGAGATCGTGGTCGCCCTGTACACACGTGGCGGCGGAGCGTGGAGAGCGAGTTGCGAGCCGTAGGACTGAGCTGGAGCGAAGCCAAGAAGGTTGCTCAAGATAGAAAGGCGTGGAAGGATCTTGTGGAGGCCCTATGCACCTCCGGGGTGCCCTAGGACCTACAACAACAACATATGAATATATAAATATATTTTTATGATATCTGTTAGAAGTTCAAAATAGCCCAAAAATATCTTACAAAAGCATGTATGTAGGTACCTAACAGAAGATTTTGTTGATGCTGAAAGAAGAATATACGTATATGCAGCAAGACCCCATGTAATTATGCTTTAGGTCCTAAATAAACGAGTTGGTATATATTTCTGCCTGTCGATTTATGTACTTTAAAATGTCTACCTTTGCAAATTAATGAAAAAAAAAACTGTGCCTGCGGGGCCCTTTGTTAATTGTAAGTTTACAGACTAAATGTATTTCATGGAGCCTCTTATTTTTACCTTCCAAATAACTTTTCACTACACCCTAAATATAAATAGTTTTTGAGAAATACGCGTTCGAAGATTTTGTCCTTCTATACCAACCACCATACCATACCATATACCATACCTTCTATACCATATATATATATATATACCAACTCGATTATTTAGGACCTAAACCATAATTACATGGGGTCCCGCTGCATATATGAAAGAAGCTACACTGAAACTCATTCCGTATTTTTCCTTTTATATTTTATTTATTCTGAGACAATCGACGTAACAATCTTCCAGCCCTGTACTTAACTTGATCCTCGTGTTAAATCGTAATAATGTACATGATCCCAAGCTGGTGATACGGGAAAGCTTCCTACTAATTGAAATTAGGAACCTTTTGATTTGAATAGCTACGCGTAAGAACCTAGAGAAGTATCGCTTTACCTGGCGAGAATGAGGATTTTAAAACTTTATTCAATGGCTTATATTAATTCGATGGAGGCAGACTGCGATGTTTTTTGGCTGTGCTGGACATCGGCTATGTCATGTGTAAGGAATACGTGGAATAGGTACTCCGTTTTGTTAGACCATCGAATGGGAGATCACGTTCTGCCCAGTGACATTAAGTGATTTAAAGGATAACTGTCTTAACTCTTTATTGGTTAAGAATGGATAAACTGCTTAATTCAAACCTCATCGCCAATTTATAGTTATAAAAAAGTTATATATAAGGAAAACATATAAAATGATGTCGTTATATTATAGGTCGGTTTATTTTAAGAGGTTTGCCTTTAAAGGGTAACAATATTTTAACAATGAATACTTACGGTGGTATCCGAAAAACATTAAAATTACTATCCTCCAAAAAAAGACTCGAGACTCGAGAAGACTCGAGAAATTGGGCTCGAGATTTCTCGAAACTCGAGAATACAAATGGGCCGAGAAATCAGAAACCCTAACCGCCATACTAAATCTATGAAATGATGGTGGCGAAAAGGAAAACAAATCTTGGGACACTTTTTTTCTCCTACTAGGATTGAAAGAGCTCGCGATTCTGAATAGAAAACAATTAAAAATTTACAAATATTCAAAAATGATTTTACTACAACAAAAAATAAAAACGCCCATTTAATATGACAGCAGTGAGTTACCAGTTGCACGCGACTGTATTCGATACCGAGACGGACATACCCCGAACACCGCAGTCGGTATCGAATACGGCCACGTACAGTCAACCAATTGGAACCCTAGGCCACTCTAGAAACATGTCAAATCTCCTATTAAGTATAGCAATACTTGTGTAAGGAGCCCCACTATTCCAGCAACAATCTAAGGTTACAAAACCAATAAAGCAGTAAGACATTTCTTACAATCTGATTTATACCGCCACTATGACATAGTCCTACAGTGGCCTAGGGTTCCAATTTGTTGACTGTACTGTAGAATACTATACTCGTTAGCGTCTACATCAACTCACTGTCAACACAGATTACATAATAATTCTTAAGAACATATATTAAAATTTACGTCTCATAGAAAAAGCGAGTTTTTTAACACTACGCTAAAGTGAATAGGTGCCGTATTGTCGCTCACCAGGCGGCGCCACTCATGCGTGGGTCCTGTGTCAGCATGAGAGAATTGTCAAAGTGACGTTTGAAATGTTCCCGCAGGACTCACGTTCCACTAAGCAGTAAGAGATATCATACAATCTGATTTATAGCGTCACTTTGACACAGTCCTTCAGCCTAGGGTTCCTATTGGTTGACTATACATTTCGAACTCATGGTAAGCTACGCACATAGCACACAGAGCCCGGGTATTTCCACTGCATTTTCTATTATGATTTCGAGTTTCCATTTACATCGTCGAATATCCGGATTTCTGACTATAAACACTGTTATACGTTATAGGGTACGCTGTGCATTTCTGTTCCTCGTTTAGAAGCTTTTCATACTTGGGGCCATGACGACTTAACGTGATTCAGTTTATGCTCAATTGTATGGAAGCGATTTGAAAAAACCAAATCTCTACCTCAAAAGAGTCCGACTCAGACTTGGCCGGTTCTTTCTAGATATGTAGATAATACCTATGTGAATTAATGATAATATGATAACACTAGACCCTACTCATAGTGTTGCGTTTCTGTTGGTGAGTAAGGTCGCCAGAGCTCCAAGAGGATTCGCTGTGTTAACAGCTGACCACGGAGCAAAGCTTGCCCCTTTAGCTGTCAACACAGCGAATCCACCTTTTTTTAAAGGGTCGGCAACGCGCATACACCGCTGAAGTTGCAGGCGTCCATGGACTACGGTGACCGCTAACCATCAGGCGGGCAGTATGCTTGGTTGAAAAATGATAAAATTACTAACAAAGCTATTGTGGTTTTGGTACCTAAATAGCACATTGATTGGTCTAACAGCACCGACTATAAACCTAAATTAAACTAGGTCTGACACAGTATTCCCATGGGAAAAGACGGGGCACGGATCGCTCGCCACTAGATCGAGCATAATTAGCGGAGCTGTGTAGCCAAGATGCCAATCGCTAACGTTCAGTCGCGAACGAAATGCAACTGTCATTGTCACACTGTTATATACTCGTATAGTAGTGATAGAGAGAGATATCTAAAAACATTTATTATAAATAATAAATGATTTAATTCATGATTTCCAATTCTATAAAAATATATGCTATAAAAAAATGAATGACTCTCTTTAGTAGTTGCTTGCGAAATAAAAGTAGTTATCTAATAACGAACTCCAACCGTAGGTTACTCTTTTCAACGTGATTGTTCGTAAGCGTTGGTTTTAGATTATTTTGACATTTTTTTTAAATTAATTAGCTTAGGTTATAGAAATGTGTAGTATATTGTTTAATGCTTAGTTTTAAATGTAATTATACTTCATACACAATCATGTATTGTTTCTGAATAAATCAATCAATCAAGCGTTTCAGAACGCAGAGTCTATTGGAGATGATCCACGACACACGATGATTAAAGCTCCTATTTATAGCCATAAGACATATTGCAAAATGAATTACATACCTAGTATTTTTGCAGTCTTTAGCAACAACGTATTTTATTCACATCTAGTAATAGTAAGACCAGAAGGCCTAGTATAAAAATTGTACGACACTAACTCCTCGACCGCGTTAGCGTATCGGGAGTTCAAATTATGTTTGCCGTTTATTTAAATCATCCGGCAACTTTCATATTTTGACCCCTCGATACGCTAACGCGGTCGAGGGGTAAATGTCGTACAACTTTTTTTATTTTTTATTTACAAGTATAAGAACATTTATTCTCGAAATATATACAGTATATAAATAAATATATACAACTTTTGTACTAGGCCTTCTGTTGTTGCCCTGCAGTAATAAACACTCTAAGCTATGTACAGTTACGTCTAAAAATGTCTGTACACTTCGGAACTTATTACAGGGGAAGAAGGGTACAAATTGAATACAGATGCATATATATTCATAGTAGTTTATTTATATACAATTTACATTGTGTTTGAACTTAACAATTTTAACTAAAAACAATTGCTATGCACATACCTATACCTAATTGTAATAACAATAATTAAAATTCATATACTTAGCCTAAAAACCTACAAAATTAAAAAAAATATATATAATAAAAAAAAACTTAACTATAAGGTGGTGTGATGCCCGAGCCGCGAAGGTGACAACACCGCTCTGTCTGTCCGACGATGTCTGCCCGATGCAGTCGAAACATGTCACGCCTATTGTGATAAAAATACGTGAATGTTAACCGTTGCAAATTTAATGAAACTATAAGGGTTCCGTTTTTGCCATTATGGCGAAGGAACCCTAAAAAAGACCCACTTATAACATTAGAAGGCGAAGCAACATACCGCGCGGCGTCGCGATTAAATTTTTTTGACATTTTTTTTGACACGGTTCTACAGTGGTCCAGGGTACGCATTGGTTGACTGTACAGGCGGTGTACAAGCCTAATTTAAAAAAAGTTTCCGCCATTGTCAGAGAGAGCATGAGAACCCGTGTGACACAATCGTCCCTCTCACACCTGAGCTTACCAGTATAAGTGTGAGCGAGCGGCACGAAGATTTGCTACTAACTCAGAGGCCATATTATACTAGTTATCTTAACTTTCGATCCGATTGACTGATTGGTATCAGAGTTGAGTAAGAGCTAAAGAAAACTGTGTAACTGGGGCTTGATAGGCCAAGAGCTAGCCTCGGGACATTTCCCGAGGCTAGCTCCATAGCCATAGGCCATAGTTCGACCATTGTCGACGATTTGTCGACATCCTAGTCTAGTCGATAATCCTGCTTTCGAAGCAAGAGGTCGCAGGTTCGAATCCTGGTCAGGGCATTTATTTGTGTGCTTACGAATATTTTTTCCTGTATAATGGATATTTTCTATGTATTTAAGTACTAACCTTAGCCCGCGGCTTCGCTCGCGTTAGAAAGAGACAAAAGGTAGCCTAGGTCACTTTCCATCCCTTCAACTATCTCCACTTAAAAAATCACGTCTATTCGTCGCTCCGTTTTGCCGTGAAAGTCGGACAAACAAACAGTCACACACTTTCCTTTAGTATATATCTATTATCACCCTGTTTTATTGATTTGCGTTAACTTTAAGGGGTTCAGGTTAAATCAAGTTAATTTCTCTAAGAAACTATTATCTTAACTATTACAGTTTTTGAGATATTAAAAAAATAAATTTATTATTTGAACCTGTGAAGGGTTACTAAGCTATCTACTACTAAGCTATGTTTTGGCATGTGCTGTCATGTCTAACATTTTAGCTTTGTCATATACGACACTTACTTTCGTGTAACTCTTAAGGGCATTTTACAATGTAATATTCATTTATTTTGTATGAAATACGAAAAAAAAATTTTTTTACCAATTCGACAAAAAGATATACATCAAGCAGCTTCTATTAACGTACAGCAAAGTCTCGAATGTAACGGGAAAAAGCAAGGTGTATTTATCGTCGTAAAATCCATATTTGTCTCATCTAACCACACGTCAAAATACACGGCGATCCGATCGATGATACTTGAGTTATCGTCCGTCAAACATACACACGTCTCTCACTCGCTTCGCTGGCTTGTTCCAATATCACAGAATAAATAATAGTACACCAATATTCCGGCACTAGCTCTGTGTTTATTATTATTAGCTTGACGTTCATGGCATTCCATGCCGTGTGTACAATCAATAATAGTAGTTTATGCAACAGTGATATAAAAGAACGAATTATGGGCTGTTGCATACGCTAGTTTTTCTACGACACTTAAAATAGCGAAAAAAGCAAAATCTCGAAAGGTGACAGAATGTGGAAAATGCACTTAGGAAATTAAAAAAAAATACAACAGTGCTCATATATTGTATATAGGAGCATCGTTTAGCAGTGTTCTTATGGAATACCATAGACAACGTTGTAATGTATACTTTTTTAATATCGCTGTCAGTCACCTAATTGACAGATAGAAGTGCTAGAGTAGAAAAAAGGTATGTGACGTCCGTATTATATTAAATTTTGTAGTATACCAACGTCACGAATAACGATTATGGGATTGAAAGCGAAAGGTTTGTGTCTCTTTTATGTTCTGATTAACAGATAACGGTTCTCTACAAGTACCTATCATTATAATCAAAATGATAAAGTATACACATTTAAACTAATGACTGTATGATACAGGCGATTCAGCTCACGCAGCCTCCAACTCATACAGAAAAAAAACATGGTTTATTAGGTAATGTGTTCGTTACCCCTTCCTCCCTTCAGGCCGATGACGTATTAACCCGATTCATTTTAGGACCTGAACTGAGTCGTTGCCATTGCCATACAACTGGGGTCTTACCATGACGTCTTAATGGGATTCAGTGTAGGTTTAGTTTAGGCTCCGTTGTATGGAAGTGACTCAGTAAACGCCGTCAAATAAATCGCGTTCAGACGTCATGGTAAGGCAACGGTGTATTTTCAGCCTAAATATATCAAAGTAAATCAATTCACGTCGAGGCGTTCCGCGGCAAAATACTGCGCTTTTTTGACAAATAATATTAAATTACAATTTATATTTAATTGCTTTAACTTTAAGGGCGCATTCTTTAGCTTAAATTAAAATAAAAAAATCTAAGCGGTTAAAAGATTAATTATACCAAGTTACATGCCAAAGTTTCAACGGCCTCCTAGCCTAGTCGGTAGTGACTCTGCCTACGAAGCAGGAGGTCCCGGGTTCGAATCCTGGTCAGGGCATTTATTTGTGTGTTTATCACGAATATTTGTTCCTGAGTTATGGATGTTTTCTATGTTTTTAAGTATTTATGTGTATCTATCTATTATATATATCGTCGTATAGTACCCACAACACAAGCCTTATTGAGCTTACCGTCGGACTCGGTCGATTTGTGTAAGATTGTCCTATAATATTTATTTATTTAAAGTTGAAGCGATTCAAGAAAAACTCGAGTATAAGTTTGCCACAAATGATTTGTTCACTTCACCATACTCTATAGCCATCTTTCTAACAGTTTCACCACAATTTTAGGAGCACGTATTACCCTCCTTCGGTAAAAATAGCTCGATGAAATGTTTTGTTTACATTTTATTCAGGTGCTCCGTTTTAGGTGCGCTTTATGAAATAGGTGCGAATTGCGATAGTTCGATGTTAAGTGCTGAATTAACCTAATTTTTAATACTATAGTAACGCGTGCTATTATATGGAGGGTACATACAGGGTTGAAATAGATTTTGGGTCAGTGAGGGCAGCTATCAGATCCCGTGTTGCTAGGCGAAAATGGTCAAATAAAGCAATTTTTTTCTTGTTCAGTATATAGTCTTCTACAGAATAAATGAAACACTTTTGAACATTTTCACACAAAATTATTGAGTATAAAATGTTTAATATTGGTCATTTTTGGTAGAAATACACGAACATTAGTCAAATTTTCTGGCTAAACAGTAACTTTTTTCAAATAAATGAATATGCAATTATAAAGTTTAGGTCATACTCTATCCAAAAACTATAAATACTGTATACCTATCTCTAGTGCTTTTTTTCTTAAGTAGCACTTCAAATTGCTCTGTATAACGCTATAAAATATACGACGTAACAAATGTAGCATTGTAGCGGCAATTCAGCTCGAGAGCTCGCAGAGAGAGGTCTTGTCGCTCCGCGTTCTGACAATATTTACAAATATGAGAGACTGAGAGTACAGAGGAACGTGTTTAAGTAGTGGTTATCGAGATATTGATAATTTCGCTGAGTAGTTGTATAGTTGGGATCCTTTGGTATGCTTATTTATTAGGATAACGTGTAAATGTATTTTCGCTCGTTATTGTGCAAAAGTCGTATCTCGCGTGAAATTGAACAATTATACTCTTAAAAATTATATTTATTTCATCTAACCACCTGCCAAATTTCACAAAGATCTTATCAGTTATCGTTAAAGAACTTACACACAAATGACGAAGTATCCAAGTAGATTTGGAGACACTCGCTTCGCTCGCTCCATTATGGTGTTTTATAGTTTTGTGAACTTGGAATATTCTAGTATGAAATGGTGTAAGTTGGTCGTCGGTTATATTTATAGAAATTTAGAAATAAAACTGTGCATATGTGCGACCTCGTCCTGTTTGTAAGTAAACCTTTAATTATGCGGTGACCCTGTAGTATATGGAATAGGAATTTATTTATTTATTTATTTAACCTTTATTGCACAAAAGAAACCTTAACGTACAAAAGGCGGACTTAATGCCAGAAGGCATTCTCTACCAGTCAACCTTAAGGCAAAACAGAAAATTTGTGGGCGGTGCTACTAATAGTCAAAACCGAAATAGTAAGAACAAGTCAATCTATAAATATTAATTACATATACAGTAAATACATTATGTAAACATAAATACATTACATATATATAGTTACATATGCATAAAATACACATTAATACATATGAATATAGTTTACATATGCATAAAAGTAATTTTAATTAAACTGCATAGATATAGGATAAATATTAAATACCCAATCGGCCGCAAAAAAATGACGGCATAAAAGCAGTTGCGACTCTTTTTCCTATAAGTAGTCTTGCTTGCAACGTGACGTGACGTTCCGTAAGTGCCCCTATATACTTTTAAGTGTTGGTAGTTCTGTGTATGAATTTGACATTTAATACTTACGGCAGTAAGCTCTTTTTCGTACGAAACATTTATGGATTTGTATCATCGTCAATGCAAGTTCGATAATGTCATTCTGCCCACATTTTTTGACGTTTTTTTCTTCTGCTTTGTGTATCTATTTCTAAAGTCAAAGAACCACTGTTAATGTCAGTGGTTCTTAAGTTGGATCTGCCCAAACTTTCCATAGTAGAATATTCAGTAAACTTTTACAATTATTATCGACGAATGTAACCAATCAAGCTACTTAATTTGTACATAACAAAAACTGTTTAATAACATAAATAATATGTAACTTTCAATTAGTAAATGAATCTGTATATAGATCTGTTAAACCGAAGGTCCAGATGGTGGCATTTCAATTATTTCTCACAGTGAACGTTTTGATTAATAAAATACTATTTGAAATTAAATTTAACAGTCGATTTCCGTTAATACATTACATACCTTAAAATGTGTTTCGTTTGGAACACGAAACCGCAACCCCTCGACTGATGGATCATATTCGAACTTATAAATTATATTTTCACACCACCTATTCATAAAAGGCTTTCTTCTGTTCAAGCTAGTCAAAGTGGCACTTTTCTTCCCTGCTGGGAGGGATCAAAGTGGCACTTTTCTGTTCAAGGACTACACATTTTTACGTTTTCGGGCATTAACTAGTGGCATCCCGCTGTTGACATAATGCTGTTTTTGGCTTTAATTCCTCTTAGTTGGTGTGAAAAGCAGTGTGTCACACGGTATCAAAATTATTTTCGTCTTGGTCGTTAACGCTCGAATCCCTCATTACGCTCAGGGTTGTACAATCCATCGCTTCATTCGGAATTCAATGTACGCCCTCGCCGGAAATATATCATTTTGATCCCTTGTAATACATACTACTATTATCTCATCTAAACACCTGCCAAATTTCATAACGATCCGATCACATAAACGCTCCAAACTGGTGACATTTGACAGTTTTTGTACTTCTTCCATGTCGCAAGTGCGAGGCAAGATACAGTGAGAGTGCGTGTCACGCAGTGTGTATTCGACATTCGACGGTATGTTCGTCTCGCTCCTGCCAGAGTAGTGGTAGGAGCGAGACGAACATACTGTCGAATGCCGCAGTCGCAATCGAATGCCACTCATGATGCACACGGGTAAGACAAATAAACGAACTAGCCGGTGCGAGCTGCAACTGACGATGCGTACTGACGTTTTCTATCGCACGCAGCTGTCCGGTACATCTCGGATTTTCATTTACTATTTTAACCTAGCATTTGCTAGGCTTATAAATGAATATTAAGGGACAATCTTACACAAATCGATCTAGTACCACGGTATTGAGCAATAAGGCTCGTCTTGTAGGCGAAGATATACATATATAATAGATAGATATATATAAATACTTACATACATAGAAATCAACGTTCAATTCTAACGTCGAACGTAATAGTTTTGACACTATTCAATGACAGCATTATTCTTTCAAACGTAAACCCTAAAACGTCATGAGCTTGACGTCATTTGTCTGTCATCGGCATGAAAATTACGAGCCTTGATTATTACGTTTATACTAAGGTGAGGATTTATATTATGATATTATATATTTATATTCTATGTCCTTGTTTCAGACGAGGGAGTGACAAAGACCTTCACTTGCGCTCGTCCGCTGGTGGGACAACATGTCTTCCTGCAACTGGTGGGAGTGGAGGGGTCCCTGTCGCTCTGTGAGGTCGAAGTTTTCACTACGGAAGGTCAGTCACATAGTCAGTTGTCCTCTAGCGTTCAGAGAGACGGAAGCGTACAGATGACAATATAATACCGCGGCCGCTACAGGACACCATCGCGAGCGCAGACTTCTGGCCGAAGGGCGTCGTGTTTCGGCGGTTCCGGGGCAACCTGCCGAATCCCATGCCGCTGGTTCAGACGACGCAACGGAGCCACGCTATTGCGTCGCCTAGAACTAAGTGATTTTTGTTTGTTATTGTTTCTCTTTTGTGCTCTATATATATATATTTTATGTATAATTTATGATTTTCACAGTGCATTGGTATTAACTGTAATGCTGTGTTAAATTTTTGAAATAAAATAAAATAAATAAATAAATAAAATACGGAAGAAAATAAAGGAGAAATAATCTTAAAATTGTTCGTGAGTTATACTCACATTAAACTTAAACGGTTACAACTCGCGTATTTTTATCACAAAAGGCGTGATATGTTCCAACTGCATCGGTGTTGTCACGTCCGCGGCTCGGACATCACTGCCTGAGTTCGGCGTAGGTAACACTCTGTCTGTCCGATGATGACTACCCGATGCACTCGAAACATATCGCGCCTACTATGGTAAACTACGTGAGTTTTAACTGTTTAAGTTTAATGTAAATAAATAATCTTACCCGTTTATATCAACTGAATTGATTTTTTTTATTACTACAGTTACCGTAACGTAAAGATACTGCATAATGATTTTCCTTCGTAATTACACGAAAACGCCCGAATATGTCATGCCATTTCAGTCAGTATCAGTACTAAGTACCGAGGTCACTTAAAGTAGCAGGGCCCGTAATTGCCATGCCGGTTTCGTCATAATCACGTATAAAAACACAGAATGTTTTAATACGAAATGAGCTAATAACAGATAGTCTAACAACGTTCGATTCTAACGTCGAACGTAATAGTTTAGACACTATCAATGACCGCATTATTCTTTCAAACGCAAAACCTAAAACATGATGGATGAAGCTTGACGTCATTTGTCTGTCATCGGCATGAAAATTACGGACCATGAGCATGACAAATACGAATGTTTCCGTCTGAATACGGGGGCAATATTATGCACTACATATCTGTGAGAGGACGTGCAGCCACCCAATTCAAAAAGTGGCAAATGTACCCAGGGGCAAGAGTTTTCGACCATGGACATTCTTGCCGAAGTTTGATCGGAAGGTCAATAAGTCGCTTTCGTAAAAGAAAGCTTACGCTAAATCTCGTGATTAACTCACTAAATGGACCCCATATATATTTACGGCTCAATTAAGTATGACTCACACTAGAACGGGACGGGACGAGAAAATCTGTCAATTTCTATAGAAAGCGTCACGTGACATCCTAGGGCTCAGAGCTATGACGTGTGATTCTCTCTATGGAAATTGACAGCCTCCCAATCAATCAATCCTGCCCTGTCCCGTGCTACTGTGAGTCACCCTTAATTCCGAGACCAAATGAACCCCACATCATGCAGTTTTTTTTTCTTCTTCTATATCAATACATTTATTTTCAAAATATTTACAGTAAGCGTAACTTACCTAACTACCTACCTCTACCTACCTTAAATCTAAAATAGGTCCTTGAGGCATTGTACTTAGGATGCTGGCAGCATTTCCTCGTTGTATCGCAATGCTGATACGTTATGCGAGGAAGCCACCAGCGTTTCGGTCACCAGTAACATCAACCAGACGTTTCGCGATTTCGCTGATTTTTTAATTTTATTTGTAGAATTCTCCAACGACCGCTGCGCACCCGTCGGAGTGTCAGACGACGTGGAACTGGCTGCGTTCTCCAGGAACTGCTATGAGTTCAACGTGGCTAGGGGCGGCAGCTTCGACGAGGCCAGGCGGCAGTGCCAGACGCACGGAGGGGATCTCATCCACGGCTTCCAGGTTACCATGAACTTACCGTCACTGTACATTCTTGTAGCCTCCATTTTTAGGGTCGTACCAAAATGGTAAAAAAGGAACCCTTATGGTGTGACTCAGTCTGTCTGTCTGTCGCATCGTTAAATATCTCGAGAACTACTTAAGCTATCGATTTGAAATTTGGAATAGTTATAAATAAAGTTAACGCCAACACATTGAGAGAAGATTCTTTACATATTTTAATTTATGTTCACCGGATAAAAGAGGGGTCAAAAATTAAAAGTTTAGTTACTGAATGATTTGCACATTCTAAAACATTTTTTTAACGGGTTTTCTTTATTGATAAACGAAAATGTTAAATAAATACGTTACGGACCAATAAATAGCATTGTTTATAATGGGTTTCTGTATGCCCTTGAAATACAATCTACTTTTGTATAGTTCTTTTTACTCATACGGAAAAAATGGCCTCCTGACCTCCCTGGGGCCAGGAGCAGCGCATCTTTGTGAAAAGCCTAGTTATAACACTCTTTTGTACTCTTTTTCCATGTTCCAATTTGGCAGAGAGATTTCGAGATGTCGCAAGCTTCAATTTACTCTCTAACCTAACTCTCTATCTTGTCCAGGGAGCCACGTCCAGCTTCCTCATACAGGAGTTGGAGCGTCGCAAGGGGCAGCTGAAGACCCAGCTAGTGTGGATCGGCGCTCAGAAGGAACCTGGTCTCACCGCGAGGACCTGGAAATGGGTCGATGGTGAGTTGCCATCTCTTAACCAGGGTGCAGCGTCCAGCCCCATAAACTATATTGTGTTGGAGGAAGAGAACAGGCCTGAACAATATGGTGGCACAAGCATATTTTCATACTAAGGTTATTTTAGGATATTTTGGCGTTTTTATTTTTTGTTGTAGAAAAATCATTTTGTGCCTAATTCGAAATGTTTATATGTTTTCTACTCAGAATTGCGAGCTGTTTTAATCCTAGAGAAAAAATACGCCCCCGTAATACATTTAGGTTACTTTATGCCCTTGAAATGCAATCTACTATTGTATAGTTCATTTTACTCATACGGGAAAAATGGCCTCCTGACCCGGGAAGCCCCCGGGGCCAGGAGCCGCCCATGTTTGTGAAAAGCCTAGTTATAATATGAAAGCTCGTCAGGCAATTCCCTTCTTGCCGACCCTTGCCAATAATGTACTATTAAATTCCATTTCCCACCCCATTGCGTAAACACCGGTGAATAACTCGTTTGACGTTTACAGTCACTGCAAAAACCTGTACCTAATGTACCTATACATATTTCGCCTTATCGCAATTGCGTAAGGTTCAAAACTGTTCACATGCCGTTGACCACATGCATTGGCAAGCACAAAATTAATTAGCTTGTACATACCTCGTACGCTTTTGAATGGGAATCGCAAAAATGCAATTTAATTTGGGTAATCCTGATATTTCGATTTGTGGCTTTAGTTTCAATATAAAGGATGACTCACACTAGAACGGGACGGGACGGGACGGGACGGGACGGGACGATACGTCAGTTTCTATAGAAAAAGTCACGTGACATCCGAGGGCTCCGAGCTATCACGTGATTCTTTCTATAGAAATTGACAGACTGTCCCGTCCCTTCGTGTGACTCATCAACACAACAAATGTAGGTACCTCACCTGTAATTAGTGATGTGAGTTCGGATAAACCTTTCTTAGTCAGCGAACTTAAAAAACATGGAAGAGGAGCTTCAAACAAATTGTCAACATAAAACGGGGTAAACACTCGATATGCGCATGCACGCTACGCTGCCAATCAAACTCGTCAAAATTTTCAGTCGGTTTTAATAACTCAAATATCCCAAAATATCATTGGTCAACGTCAATATGGTGCGGTGGGATTGGTCTGAGCGCTGACACTTATAGATGACACAACAACTGTGACATTGGAAACGTATTGTTAGTAGACGGGTGTAATGCATTAAAGAGCAAGTTTAACATGATATATTTTTGTTGTGATAAATTTTAATCAAATTTTCAGTAAACAAAGATAACTTACTTTATTGATCTCGTTGGTTTGCTGTAGGATTATTAATATATGTAATTAATATGAATTAATAACAAATAATAATAATTATTAATTATTATATAATATTGTAACGTCCATAATACCGCAACCGTGCTAATTATTCGCGATCTCATTTTCATAACCTGGTATATGGTCAAACGTACTCTTAAATTCATAGGTTAAGTCACATAAATATATCAGATAAAAAAAGAGATTTTTTTTGTCTATGAAGTTACAGGCAATTATAAGAACCCTTAGACACGTATTTTAGGAATATGGTAATGCCCCTTGCTGTCGTTAAATATGTTAAGCCTTGAACAGCATAATTCAATTGACATAAGCAATCATCAATCAATCAATCAGCCTATTGCAGTCCACTGCTGGACGTAGGCCTCCCCAAGGGTGCGCCACAAAGTACGGTCATTCGTGACTACGTTTGCCGAGGTGTGCCCATTCGAGAACCCTTTTGCTCCAACGCTCATCGGTTCTGCGACAGACGTGGCCGGCCCACTGCCACTTCAGCTTGCAACACCTATGGACTATGTCCATTACTTTGGTATTGTGCCGGATAGTCTCGTTCCGGACTCTGTCTCTTAACGAGATACCCAGCATTGCTCTTTCCATTGCACGCTGAGCGACATGTAGTTGGTGAGCCAGCCCGACCGTCATGTTCCACGTCTCGGCTCCGTATGTCATCACAGGTAGGACGCACTGGTTGAAAACCCTGCTTTTTAGGCACTGCGGTAGTGGCGACGAGAAGATATGACGCAGCTTCCCGAACGCTGCCCAGCCCAGCTGCACTCGCCTAGAGATTTCTCGCTTGAAGTTGTCTCTACCCAGCTGCAAGGTTTGCCCTAGGTAGACATATTCTTGGACAACTTCAAGCGTCTCGCCGCTGATCGATATCGGCTCCGGAATTATCCGTTCATTGAACATGACCTTGGTCTTGTCCAAGTTCATCCGGAGACCGACCGAAAGTGAGGCAGCGTTAAGACTGTGCAGCATTCTCTGCAGATCCTGCAGCGATTCTGTCATTATGACTATGTCGTCAGCAAAGCGAAGGTGTGTGAGGTATTTGCCGTTGACGTTGATGCCCATCCCAGTCCAATCCAGGGTCTTAAAGACGTCCTCCAGTGCGTTCGTGAACAGTTTCGGAGAAATTACATCTCCCTGTCTCACTCCTCTTAGCAGCTGTATAGGGTTTGTCTTACGGTTTTGGACTTGAACAGACATCGTTGCCATGCTATACAGGCTCCTCAACACCTGCACATACCGCCAATCGACTTGGCATCGCTGCAAAGATTCCAGAACAGCCCAGATTTCAATGGAGTCGAAGGCTTTCTCGTAGCCCACAAATGCTAGACACAGCGGCTGATTATACTCGTGAGACTTCTGTATAACCTGTCGCACTGTGTGGATGTGGTCTACTGTACTGTAGCCTTTTCGAAATCCGGCCTGTTCCGGATCCTGATTTGGTCGGTTGCCATGTTCGATCATGCCTTTCTAATCTAACGGCATTGGTCCACATTTTCCTTATATAAGGGTTGGTTGGAAATCTGGAAAAATACCTATGTTAATATTTAATCATAAAAATATAAATTCTGATTACACTGATACACTATTTATTTCAGTTGTTTGATACGTCGGGATTGTAACTAATCCAATTATAATAAAATATATATCCCTGTATTATAATTTCAATGGTGGTCCAAAAGTTGGCATAACACCATCCCCATATAAAATTGTCCCGGATCAAAGAAATTTAAAATAATATGTAAAATAACTACTTACATATGAAAAGTAATACCATCTTTTTTGTGGTGTTTATCCGTGCGACTTCGACACCATTTCACAGCGCAACAGGGTATTTTTATTATATATTAGTAAATTTTACGCTATCTGTCAAACTGACCACATCGCTGACGGCCATTTGTATACCAAACAGCACGCTGGCGTGGCTGTGTAAGACCCGCCTCGCGTGGCGTGCGTTTTGTGGGGTCATTATTTAGAGCTTATTAGTCTTCCATGTTTTTTAAGTTCGCTGTTCTTAGTATTCTACCTAAAAACGAATAATGAAATGGAGTAATGGTTGGGTTAAATCAATATTAAACATGTATTTGAGTGATTCAACTTTTTCTTGTTGTTCAGCGGCCAAGAAACGTCTGCGTATGTTCTACTGACATGCTTGGTAGATGGCCCATCATGGAAATGTTAACTACCACAAAATTATGTTTATCAATTTTAATAACTTCAAACCGTAGACCGCGTAACCGTAACCTTGGACTTCCGTTTACTCAAGATGGCGATGGCGTCTCTGGAATTGTTCTTTGTTTGCTAAATGCTGTTTAATGTGTAATATTGATAGCTAATTGTGCAGTAAACTAACGAAGTAGTATGCAGCTAATGAATAATTAATCCTGAAGCGATTTCAATCACTCCTTTAGTCATCAATCGGTACTATCGGTAGTCCCGGGATCCCGGCCCACTGAGTCTTATAGCTGCAAACTTAACATATAGCAAGGCCAATTACTGAAAAACGTCCCCCAAGTGGCAATACACTATTCTATTTACATAATATACTGAGATTTTGATAATACTTGACATTGGCAAAATTGTCCAACTCTCTGACAGAATCTATTATTTAAAAGAAGACACCGTAACCATGGCAACCCATTTTCACTTCGGCTGGTCTAGTATGGTCAGTTTATCACTGTCGCTGTCACGTTCTAACAAATATGTAAGTGCGAAAGTGACGCATAGCCGATCAAATGGGCATCCATACCTCCTTCTGGTTAAATATTTAATATGAATATACTCCTTGGAAATTTCCCGTTGACCTCAACGTTAATTTGAACATACGGTCGGCTTCATAAACATATATGCACCTGTATTCAATTTTGAGCCTTCTACCCCTATAATAATTTCTGAAGTGTATACTTCATAGACATGACTGTACGAGCGAAGTTAATATAATTAGCAGTCTATTATTTTTAAAAGACTGACTAACGAATTAATTGCTTTCTCGCTTCGTAGAACCCCTCACGCTATGCTTGCGAGGGGTTTAACAGAATGCAAGTTATTTTCACCTTGAGCTGTTATAACTTTATAATTTGAACTAGTTATGGTACTGTTACGGGTGCGATGATGACGATGCTTAAAATTGCCGTCAATACAACTTACAAACGGTGTCAAAAGGTATCACATGTTTTGTCGCTGTTTCTCCTTATATTTTCACACTACCTAATCAAACACCACTGAAACCATTCACCACTGAAACGGTCGTATTATCGCAACATATTACATTAATTTTGGAGATTTAATTAAAAACTTAAAAATTAGGTTATTAAGATCAATATGGCGGTTTGTTTACACCTGTTAGGAAGTTCCATTTTGTTTGTTTACATTGTTTGCAAGTTGGATTAACGGTGATTTTAAATGCCTCTCGCATATATATGTCACCGTAAAATTGTGAGCACCGTTAGTGTATAAACTAACTGAGATTGTAAACAAACGGATACGTTAGGTTACTTTATAATATCCCGACAACCCGATGTCACAGACACATGTCGATAAAGTAGTAGCAAATATAGCTGGGAACTGGACCACACTCAACGCGATGTTACAGGAAGATAAGTAATATTTCGGCAAGCATATAATAGGTTAAATTCAAAGTATGTAAAAACCTATTTTTAAAATATCCCTAGCGTGGGCAGCTACTGATGATTAGTATTACGTATAAAGTTATAATCAGATATTTAATTAAAATTATCCGACGTATTTCAAATATCACTGATTGCTGTCAATAACTTACCTTAATCAAATTATAATAATCTATCGGGAGTTCAAAACTTAACGGTGACATATATGAATGAACTACCGTACTTATCCAGATCATAACCATGACAATGGAGATTTTAAAATCAGAACATGGTGCTGTTTGTTTGCACGTTAAATTTCCACGTAAACAAGCAGGCTTATTCAGGTGGAAACTTTACGTGTTAATTGTGAGTGAAGTTGTTATTTTGTTCATAACGTATTACATTGACATATTCATGTTCATTTGTATAATGGAATCATCTTTTAACTAAATGGATGGGTCGTTTTCTATGTATTTATGTAAAGTTTAGTCAGGTATGGGCATAAAACCAAACATGTCAACATTATAATAATTATGATTCAGGGCGCGTAATTTTCATGCCGAGGACAGACAAATGACGTCAAGCTTCATACATCGTGTTATAGGTTTTACGTTTGAAAGAATAATGCTGTCATTGAATAGTGTCAAAACTATTACGTTCGACGTTAGAATCGAACGTTGATAGACTTTATCTGTCATTAACTCATTTCGTATCAAAATATCCTTTGTGGTTTTACTCGTATACGTCATAATGACGAAACGGGCATGAAAATGACGGGACCTGTAATTATGAACATCAAAAGTCACATGTCATGTGATACTTTTTAGGGCCGATTGCACCAACTAGTGAACTAACCCGTAGTTAAATGACAGATTTTAAAAAACGCTTAACTCCGGGTTATTTGGATAACCCTGTCTTTTTGCTAACCATAAAAAAGTTAACTTGTCATAATGCGGGAAAGGGTAAGAAACCGACAAAACTCACAATCTTGTCATTTCCCCAGGTGAGCTGGTCTCCAAGCCAGCATGGGGCAAGGACCAGCCGAACAACTACAACGGCGAGCAGAACTGCGTGGTCCTGGACGGCGGACGCGCCTGGTTGTGGAACGACGTGGGCTGCAATCTGGACTACTTACACTGGATCTGCCAGTACAGTGAGTGTCTCTCTAGGTACATATCGACGTTTTATGCGTTTGCGACGCGAATGTACCGGTACCGTTTTCGTCTGTATGTTATCGTTCCTCACTAAGTGTATCAGTTTGTGGTTATTTTCGTGTCCACGCGAAACTTGTTTTTTTGCCGAAACCGTTTGATTCTAGTTTCGGCTGAAACCGAGCCTTTGTTAAATGTGATTAAAAAGTTGAATAAAACATCAGTGAGCCGTTTTTTTCAGATATATGAATAATTAAACATCCATGGACCAATTTTAACTTTTTCGGATTGACATTTTAGCATTGTCATGTCAGAGATGTCATATTGCCAGCCGCCGAGCTCACCTGACCTCAGTCGAACGCGACCCGAAAGGGATTGTGATTTGTCACTCAATATAAACTATAGCGTCTCTGGCATAGTTTTTTGTTTTTGTTTGCAAAATGTTGTTTAATGTGTAATATTGATAGCTAATTGTGCAGTAAACCAACGAAGCAGTAAACGGCTAATATAGAATTAATCCTGGAACGAGTTTAGTCACTCCTTTACTCATCAAGCGGCAATCCCGGGATCTTGGCCTCCTGAGAAACTATGAGTCTTATAGCTATAAACTGAACATATAGCGAGGCCAATTACCGAACAACGTCGCCCAAGTGGCATTATACTATTCTATTTATACAGGGTGTAATCTTTTACGTGATAAAAAATTATATATTCTGATTCGACTCATGATTGCTAACAACTTTTTCTATGGGACCAACTTCGAAAACAAAAATTCGAAATCGACATCTCCATACAACTATCGGACACTTTTACTATGGGAGATCGATTATTCTTCTGCCAAAAAGAATAATAGACCCCCATAGTAAAAGCGTCCGATAGTTTGACACAATTTGTATGGAGATGTCGATTTCGAATTTTTGTTTTCGAAGTTGGTCCCTTAGAAAAAGTTGTTAGCAATCATAAGTAGAATCAGAATATATAATTTTGTATCACGTAAAAGATTACACCCTGTATAATATACTCAAATATTTATAATACGTGACACTGGCAAAATTGTCCAATATTCGGACTGAAGCCATTATTTAAAATAAGAAGAAAAAGAAGCGACCCGAAAGTACGATATTGTAAGTTTCGGGCGGTGGAAAGGTTCAGCTGGTTTTTGGCCAAAACGGAACCTTTGGCCGAAAGTGATTTTTAGGCCGAAACCGAAACTTCGGTCCGACGCTAGTTTATTTGATTAATAGCTTTAGTCTGGGTGGATCATAGCTGCAGCACTAGCATACGAGTGTCCGGAAAGACACCTGTCATCTTCGAAGAGATTATTAGACAATGGCAGTTATCTTTGTCGAGAGATACGAGTAATCGAGCTTGCTGGGTTTACAGTCATCTATTACTTTTCGAGACGGATGTAGGTATTATTTATATTAATTCAGTCATTAAACTGACAGTTTCTCTGGAAATTTTGATTATTTGGGAAATAATTAATAATATATATTTTTTTTAGCGTAACGGATATATCGAGATTAGTATTATGTCAACAAAATCCAACAAAATATCGTTACACATGTTTCAGTCGATTTTTTGTAAGATTTTTGTCTATACATATATGTTTTTTTTTGTCGTTTATAATGGGTTAGGACCAGTTTATACCTATTACCATTTATTTCTAGCGAAAGAAATAACACAATTATCACCCGCGCCGTACATTGTGTAGATTTAACGGTTTTACATGAATAAGTTTTCGGTTTCGCTTTTAACACATAGAACACAAACATGTCGTCATGTTCACAACCAAGAAAAATAAATAATACCGTAAATTTAATAAAATCGACTTAGTTAAGTTTTATTTACTTTATTAGTTTCGGAAGAAAAGTTTGTAGGATTTTTGCATATATATATATATCCCACTCGAAAGTAATTTGAGAAAATCAGGCTATTATAATTTTATGTCTGTATTCATAAATTGACTTTAAATAGGCACTATTTTATTTGTACAGCCGTAAAAATGTGTCACATTTTTTGCTGCCTTTATACAGGGCAGCTGTACAGTACTTGTACTGCTCCCAACATTTCCAATGTGCCTCGTAACATTCGCAACACGATCCAAAAGTTCTAAGCCTACTTGATTAAATGACATTTGGCTTTGACTTTGAACACTTCATGCTACAACGCCAGACATTCGTACGAAGGTTTTAGAAAAAAAAAGTGGACGAAAACCCGTTGCAATCTGCATTTTTGTCCATGTCGCATCATTCCTGGCAGCATGTCCAACTCGATTTGACTTTTCTAATAAACTAACGAGTCCTACGTATCCCGTAAAGGGTATTTGTCAACTCGGATTCCCAAAACTCGTTACACAGTTGCATTGTACGATTTTTCGTTTGCAGGCAAAACGTGAATTCTAGGTATTCAAATGTTGCTACATTTGGCAACAAAACTTTCAGTTCGTTTTCTAAAAGGTACGGGAAATATGTTTCACAAATACGAAATGGTGTATTTCTCCGTAAAATGTATTTACACCCTACACAGTCTGCACCTAATCCTCTCCGGGGTGTTAGTTTTTTATTTTTGCTTCCATATTCACGCGTTCTAAGTCAAACACGGGTTATTATTGACACTGCTAGCCAATGTTTGAGCTTTCCTTTAACACACTGAGCGCCGGGAACCCGCCAGGGGAGTTCTCTGTGGGTGGTCGCTTTCCGCGACAAAGCGGGAAAACCACGGAATCGGCTACGAGCGTAGCGCGTAGCACTCACTTGTACTTTATCCTATGCAATGCGAGAAGGCTTCAGCGAAATTTAAGTTAGAAATAAGTAATTTATAAAAATCTGGAGAACCAGCCATTGGCAATAGAAGTTTTCAAACTAAGTATCTTTTTCCTTCCAAGCGTTTTAGAGGCTTATGTGTCACGGCTCATGTATCTGGGGTCCGCAAATAATCCCAAGATTTGGCGTTGGCACTTTACGAAATCGACTGCCAGACCCGGGCTGGAACCAGTGGGTAAACTAGGCCTTATTGGTATTAGTCTAGTTTCCTCACAATGTTTTCCTTCACCGAAAAGCAATTGGTAAATATCAAATGATATTTCGTACGGTAAGATGGGAGAATGGCGGTCACTAAAGCAGTAACTCATTTTTTATTTTATTTCTGGGATTTACGGCATAGGTAACTGACTTTTTACATAGCTTATATAACGGGCTACAGATATATATGAGGCACATTATCAATCTATTACGGGTTTCTTATTTTTTTATCATTTTGTAAAACTCTTCGTTGACCGCTATTATCCGCAGATGTGGGTAATAGCGGTCTACTGTTGGGACATTACCGGTTTCTTAGGTTACTCACGTAAAAATGTAAATACTTTCTTAAAATCCAACAAGCACATGGGATACACTTGTAAACGTGTAGTAATTTACTTTAAGAAAGATATTGATTGGTATAAATCACTTTAAGCTTGCCTTTCACCGAATTTTCGATTTTATTACAACAAAACACGTCCAAACCTGTACACAGCTGTCAAACTCATTGCGTGCGAAGGAAAATGGCGCCGCTTGGTAAATGTGTTTACTCGGCCGCATACTAGATGGCAACACTAGTAGCGATTGCATAATGTTTTTGGAAGTTTTAGAATTTGACGTGACCGGCATTTCCCGCTGACTGCCATTCCCCCATCTTACCCTAAGTTCCGAAAAACTCATTCGGGTAATCCGTCAGATCACCATAGTGAGTATGTCCGCTGGACAACCGCCAGACAACTTTCCCATACATTTATCGGCAGATCAGAGTCTGTGCTATCACCATAAAATATGCAAACTTAGCTACTTATATCGGTCTTGAAAATAGTTATAACAAGTTATGTATGCAATATAATTAATATTTGTAACGGGATAATAGGCTAGATGACAAAAAAAACTAATTAGTCCATCTGTTAGATTATTAAAACATATATTTTTATTTTGTTCGTTAAATGAAAAACGACGGAAATACAGTGCTTTAAAGTTTCGCGTGAAGTCACAATTGAGTACGATTCTTACTCTAAGGTGACGTCACCAGCCCCCACCACGGAACTTTGACGCTCTTCATGTTCGTCAATTTTAGTTATCTTCAAAAAGGAAAAAATACGTGTCTAATAATTTTTGATAATCTTTCTGACGGACTAATTATAATAATAGTTTTTCAACCTAGTCATCATCCCTATTACCATGTACCTAGGTTTGTTTTATTGAGCACCCGATATTTCGACACTGTTGTTTACTCCGTGAACATGACGCTTGCAACAGTGTCGAAATATCGGGTGCTCAATAAAACAAACAAACATGGTAATTACCCCATTTCAAATATTAATTATAATGCAAATGACCATGTTAGCTTAAAATCGTTTATGTAGGCAATAAAGAAATTAATGTATGAATGAATGAATGTTTAGGAGATGTGGCCCGTGAATGGTTACGTTATCATGATGCTATAAAAGTAAATATGTATTTCACATAAATTGCAATTTGCTCAATGTGTCTGAAAATTTTGTAGTTGTCAATTATTTTGTCAAAGCAGTATTTCAGAGCTTACGTTCGAAGAATTATTTTAAATGCATGTAATCGCTTTTCAGTAAAAGTAACCTACATACAAAACTGCATAGGAATTATATTTTATTAAATCGCGTATACGACACATCTTGACAAGCTTAGTTAAATATCTGCATTTGGTAGAAACAACAGAGCAAAGAGACAGTCGGTTGGCTTCAAGACGTTTGGACTTACCTCTGACTGCCACTAGCAGGCTCAAAGTGGTCGAACACTCTGCGAGTTATCAGGCTGTCGCGCTGTTTAACAAGTTGCCGGTTGAGCTTAGGTCAATTACGAATAGTCACATTTTTAACAGGAAGTTGAAAGCTTTCTTGCTGGAGAAGTGCTACTATTCTGTCGATGAATTTGGAAGGGATAATCGTGGTAATTTATAGTAGTAATTTATTTTGGGTCAGACATGAATTTTTAGTTTTGATATTTAATTTAATTTAATTTTATAAAGTTACGCGTTGACATACTACAAGTTTTATCAATAGTTGCGACATTTATTTTGAGATTTTTGGCTTTGATTATGTTTTTGTTGTTTGTTGTATTAATGGAATTATTTGTTTTGCCTAGATTTTAAGTCTTTTATTTCAAACACAATGTAATATTGTTACTGAATTAAATAAATGAATGAAATGAAATATATGCATGTTTTTGGACTGTTTGTGGCAGCGGTATGACGCCACATTTTCAATCCGAAGGTATCGGGTTCAAATTCTGCCGGCTTGTTCCAATTACTTCATATATTATGCCAAAATGTTTATTTGATATTGACCAATCGCTTTTCGGTGAAGGAAAACATCGTGAGGGTACTGGACTCATCCCAATAAGGCCTAGTTTACCCTCTGGGGAAGTTCAGATGGCAGTCGCTTTCGTGAGACTAGCGCCTACGCCAAATGTTGGGATTAGTTGTCAAAGTCGGGAAACGAGGGGGATTAAGGAAGATATATGCATGTTTTAAAAGGTACCACTATCAGTGCTGATAAGGTTTATTTTAAAACGATTCTTTAAGGCATAAGTTTGGTGGGCCCTTTTCTTTCTTCAGCGACAATAATCCGTCCGCGCTGAAAATTGGCTGATTTAGTATCTAATTAATATGATTTTATGGAAGATAAATGCCCCAAATGTTAGTTTCCCATATCAGTACAGTATAATTGTTACTCTTATGGTCAGTGACTGTAAACTTACCAGCGTGCGTAGCCAAGATGCCAATCTCTCACGCTCAGTCGCTAACGAATCACAACTGTCACTGTCACACTAATAAGGAAGAGTGATAGAGAGAGGTAGCTACGATACGTTATTAAGCGTGAGCGATTGGCATCTTGGCTACGCACGCTGCATTATTTATAATGTAAAATGCGAAGTTCCCGCTTTGAAAGTATGTTTGTAAAGTTACTTATAACATAGGCATATTTAAACTAGTATATTTTTTGGAAATTCTCCTGCGTAACGGAATTGACAAAGGAAAAATTCCCCTAGGGGCGAGTAGTTATATACACTCATAAGATAATGCAATGCGAATGTAATTAAGGCACTGCGATTAACAATAATGCCAACTATCTTTGCGATATATTTGAAATTCTTTATTTTACTGCAATATATATATTCAACGCGAAATTGATCTCATCTCATCTCAGAGTTATATTTCTGCGAGCGTAGAAAAAGCTATCTTAATTCCTGTTCAGTCAATTTTATTTATTTATTTATTAATGCTAATATTGGTTTTACGCCGCACAAAATAAGACTTCAAATCTGACACTTGGCGTGACTTCACAGTTGAGTGGCGCCGCCTGGAGAGCATAAAAATTACGTAAATTTATTGTACCTATAAGAATTATGTTTTTTTTATTTTTATAATTGTGCTATGCGTGCTACCGATTCATCTGATTTTTTAACTATGAAGTACCTTGAGAACTAGTATGAAACGCTCATTTGTTTAATAAAAAATAAATGGTGTATCACTTTACATTTAAAAAAACAGATTACATCGAGAACATTCTAAATTTTAATCATAACTGTATTTTCAGTGCCTCCATCATGTGGCAGCCCCGACAAACTGCTGAACACCACGATAGAGGGAGACAGCTATAAGGTGGGCGCCTCCATCGCCTATCGCTGCCCCGAGGGCCATATGTTGGTGGGAGACAAGAATAGAGAGTGCAAGAAGGACGGATTCTGGTCGGGAGCTGCGCCGAATTGTAAATGTAAGTAGTAGTTTTAGAATATATCTGTTTCAGCCGTTTTTCAGGAGAAAGACTCTGCTATTCCGTTGTGTGAGCGACACAACTATATACATGCAGTGTTTCGCCGATGCCGGTTTAGGGGGTGATATTTATTTTTTATATTTTTACCATTATTCCTGGAAAACGTAGGTAAATAATTATTCTTTGTTACGCGAATAGATTTAGCACTCTGAAAAGATTACGACCCCGAGCCCAGCCAGGGATTTCTAGGAAAAATTCATCCATTATGGTTCATCGAAAGCCCGACGGGTTTTTAATTTGCAAACATCAAGCTAGCATCGAAGTGTTGTTTTTATTTTAAGACCAGTTAGTTATTTACTTAGTTTTCCTGGGATTTTTCCGCAAATCGACATCCGTTGTGCCTTTTTGCGTGTTAATGTTTTTCTTTTTTTTAATGACCAACATATTTATATATCAAAGCATAACAAGCAATCTATTAACGTCTGCCAAAAAGTCATTGTGCCTAATTAATTAAGAATTTGACCTGAAGGCCTAGTATAAAATTGTACGACATTAACTTCTCGATCGCGTTAGCGTATCGAGAGTTCAAATTATGTTTGCCGTTATTTAAATCATCCGGCAACTTTCATATTTTGACCCCTCGATACGCTAACGCGGTCGAGAAGTTAATGTCGTACAATTTCATACTAGGCCTTCAGCGTGCGTAGCCAAGATGCCAAACGCTCACGCTTACTAACGTATCGTAGCTACCTCTCTCTATCACTCTTCCTTATTAGTGTGACAATGACAGTTGCGTTTCGTTAGCGACTGAGCGTGAGCGATTGGCAGCTCTCCAGGATTCGCGTCAGACGCCGTATCGTAGCGCCGCGATCGAGGTATGTCTTCTTAGACAGACAGAGAAAATCTTTATTTGACATCACATAAGTAGGTAGTAGGTACCATAACCTTGACCTTCGAGCAACACAGGCTTCTAACGCGTTGGAAGGGAGACGGAAAAGCAGCTTACCGTACAAATTATTCTGTCAACTTTTGCGGGGCAAACGTGCACATAGGAGCACTTCTCACAAACTACATACAAAAAATCGGTTGTCTGTAAAGTCGGTTAACTGACGATAGTTGAACGTACGTCATAAGAAAATACTGACCTTTATCGCCGCAATTATCGTTGCTATAAACAATTGACACCACATTCACTTTTCACTGCACTTCATACTTGACGAAAACATCAACTCCGCGTTCGGCAGCGTTCGACATCTGTCTCTCTCCTACTTGAGTGAGCGATGCGTCCGCGCGGACAGCTGCTATACAATTATACATTTACATAATATAATAATAAATAAATAAATAAATATTGTGGGGCAATCTTACACAGATCGACCTAATTCCCACGGTAAGCCCAATAAGGCTTGTGTTGTGGGTACTAGACGACGATATATATAATAGATAGATACTTAAATACTTAAATACATAGAAAACAACCATAACTCAGAAACGAATATTCCTGAAAAACACAAATAAATGCCCTTCACAGGATTCGACCCCGAGATCTCCAGCTTCGTAGGCAGGGTCGCTACCAACTAAGCTAAGGAGGCCGTTGAATTGTTTTGTTTTGTTTTATTTTGTTGGTAAAAAAATATATTTACAAGTCATAAAACATCCTAAATTCAATTACATATCTATCAAAAATTAAATAGATTCTTACATTATTTATTAATTACATTATTCAATATAAATTTAATTTAAAATTATTACATTATTTTTAATTAATACACAATATTAATAACCTACAATAGAATAAAATAATAATAATAAATAAAATAAAAAGAATAAAATACAATAGAAACGCAAATAATAATTAATCATCCAAACCCTATAAACGGGGTATCAAAATAAAGCATTTTGCATGCTGATTATAAATATATACACATCATAATCGTGGGTATTTGATACGGGCGAATATTTTAATTACTATTGGACCTAGGGAACCTATTTACATTAATTTCTTTAGGAAATTGAGATGTTTTTTTTTCATACATAAAAATTCAGCACGCAATGTATTGCATCCATATAAATTAACGTAGCTATCTAAACGTCATACAAGTATCATGTCAGTGTCATTTATCATGTCAAACAAAGTTGGACGACATGCATTGCAGCTCTGTCGCACCTTAGAAAAATCATTACACCTAATTAATAACACAATTTAACGAAATTATTATCCCATACAATTCATATGAACAGGTACTATAGCTGGATTAATTATTCGCCCGTATCAAATACCCACGCTGTATGTTTTAAAAAGAAAACACGAACTGTTCTACATCGCGCTATTAAAAGTTTTGTTGGGAAACAAGCGAAGTTTTCCTTTCTTGCTGCACAAGTTGGACCGGGAATTGAGGGCCCTTTCGATCAAACTACATTACTTATCAAAAGAAAGTCGTGTTAGTTACACTATTTATAACTCAAGAACGGCTGAACTGATTTGCCTGAAAATTGGTGGGAAGGTAGTTTAGAACCAGGAGAAGGACATAGGATACTTTTTATCACGTTTCCGTGGGACGTGACATGACAAAACGTGGTATAACAAAACGCAACTGATATGGAATAACAAAACGCATCTGAAAGCAATTTATCAGTAAAAAAACAGTCTAGCCGTTCATCTGCTGAAGATTTCTCAGAGCAATTACTGACTATCGGTAATGGTCGAGTACCTAACGTTGATTTAATTTGCTTAGAATTTCTGTAACTCTGTCTCATCAAAAGACTAACTCATCAATAAAGTATTCCCAAACATCATTACTAACCACAAAAGAATGAATGGTTTAGTGAGCGAGAAATTTTGGCGGCTAAGAATAAAGATGTAGATGACTTAAACGTCATAATTCAGAATGATATCATTGGTACAATGCATTATTTCAAATCAATTGACTGTGTAACAAATGAAGATGAAGCCATAACTATCCAATTGAATGTTTAAACTCCTTGGATGTGCCGGGCTTACCACCGCACAACTTACGATTAACGGTTGGCTCCGTAGTAATCATGCTTCGAAACATAAACCAACCAAAACTGTGCAACGGAACGCGTTTGGTGGTACGGAAATTGATGAACAATGTGATTTACGCGACGATACTCAAAGGAAAATTCTAAGGTGAGGAAGTTCTCATTCCAAGGATCCCGATGATCCCAACCGACATGCCGTTTGAGTTTAAACGACTTCAATTTCCGATCCGTCTTGCATTCGCTATGACCATCAACAAATAACAAGGCCAATCCTTAAAAGTTTGTGGTCTGAATCTAGAAAATCCATGTTTTTCCCAAGGTCAATTATATGTGGCATGTTCATGGGTCGGAAGACCATCTGCGTTATTTGTTCTTGCACCTGATAATAAAACGAAAAATGTCGTGTATCACAAGCTGCTTCACTAAACAGTGGAACCTATGCACTAAAATACATGGCCAATAAAAAATCATTAAAATACTTTAATTATCTACATTAATATCTACATTAATTATCCAAATAAAAAATTGACCTTGATAAAATCAAAAGTCTACTCATTTATTGCCTCTAAGGCGGAACAAAGTTCGCCGGGTCAGCTAGTAATATTATATAATAACTCAGGAAATATACGGTTTTGACAGGCATTTAATTATAATAGCCTGATTTTCTCAAATTACGTTAAAATGTGATATTTATAGATAATATATGCTTGACTAAGTCGATTTTTTTTAATATACGGTAACCAATATTTTTCTTGTCTGTGAACATGACGACATATTTGTCTTCTATCTTTTAAAAGCGAAACCAAAAAAGACTTATTCACGTAAAACCGTTAAATCCACAAAATGTACGGCACGGGTGATAGATGTGTTATTTCGCTAGAAACAAATGGTTAGGTATAAACTGGTCTTGACCCATTTTAAACGACAATAAAACATATATATATTAAAATCTATTTGTGACGATTAGCATATAACGATACTTCGTTGGATTTTGTTGCCTACATAATACTAGACACATGACTATACTAACATGACTATGATGTAAATTATTTCCCAAATCAAAATTTTCATACAAGTTGTCTAGTTGTCTATTGTCAATAGGTAGATAATTTTCAATAACCTTACCTCAAAATACTCAGTCAATTCTCCTTCTGACAATGCACTCTCACGGGCTCAAAATGTTTGTAAAGGGTTTTGACGTGAAATTGACGTAATTCTCAGATTTCAGTAGTAGTTTAGAATTGGATGCGCAGTGCATCTTAGTTCCTTTGTTTGGTCCGCTATTGTGTGTATTTTCCAATATGCTTAGCCTGCTGTGGAGTAACTATCTCTCATCTTTGTAAATATTGACAGCACGGAGCGGCATGACCTCTCTCTACGAGCTCTCGAGCTGGACTGTCGCATATTTTATAGCGATATTCAGCGCAATTTGAAATTCTGGTAAGAAAAAAACACTAGAGATAGGTATACACTATTTACAATTTTTGGATAGAGTATGACCTAAACTTTATAATTGCATATTCATTTATGTAAAAAAACTTACTGCTTACCCTAAAAAACTTGGCTAATGTTCGTGTATTTCTACCAAAAAATACCTTATGTTTCAATGGCAAAAAGGTCGAAAACCAGATAGATGTTTGAAGCTCGATCATCATGGTAAAACAGTTGTTAGAAAATGTAGATTTTTCAATAACTGGTAAAAAATTTGAAAAAGTTTTTCATTTGTGCGTTTTAGTAGATTGATATTATCTTTAAATTTTTGTAGTAAAATATGTACAAATGTTTTTGTAACTATGAAAACTCATGGCAAAAAGTTGAGCTGAATCGGAGAAATTGATATACAGGCCTTTTAAAAGAAAAACATACACAAAGCAGATCAAAAACGTCAGAATGGGTCAGAATGATATTAACGAACAATTATGCATTGATAATGATACAAAAGATAAATGTTTCGTACGAAAAATAGCTACTTAATCATTAAGTTCTGTTTTGTGCAATAGGCAAATATTTATTACTTACTAAATATAGCTTCAATTAAAATATTAATTGTGCCAAACCGAAGTACATTAATTAGCCATGCCATACATGTGTGATTCGAGTACCCAGCTGAATTTCTAGGAAATAAACCACATTCACCAATTTACAGGAATTCAAAAACCTTGAGCGAGAAATATGAATTGACGCCAACAAATATTTCATATTTTTATACAATCGTCATCAATCATCGATGCACCGAACTTTATTAAAAACATTACGATTCGGAACAGTCCAATCACGGTGGCATATCATTTTTGCACCTTATTGTCTGACGCAAACAATGAAAACCAGATCAAAATAAAGAAAAGTCCCTTTTAAAACGTACCAACTGAATAAGCTGCATTCTTGGGACCCAATAAACTGACAAAGTGCATTCGTTCGAAAGCATTGTTCAAACACACAAAGCAATAGGGCGTACAGTCAAGATCATAAATATATGAGCATACCCAAGGCTTCACAAATATCTGTACACCCTTAGGACATTGACAATAAGGTCTAAGTGTTTACATATTATGCATTCAGCTGCACAGATATTAATGAGCTCGACGGTACCTAATAAAAATCTTATGAATGTCATGGAATAACTGTTTGCTTGAAACGCATTTAATTAAAAGCGGGTAAACAAAGAATGCGTTCTGTGAAGACTTGAAAGAAATACCAAAAGGAAAAATGGTATTAAATAAGTTGTTCGCCTCGGTAAGTATTACTTTACATTTTAATTAATGACTAACAGAATAAAATTCGTCGTCAAAAGTCAAATTCTTATCAGGGTTGATTAACTATTTCTTGTTACCAGTTGCCATGGTTGCTGTCTCCTGGGCCGCTTTTAACAACACATTTTTATGGCATTAAAATTAATTTTGGTAGTTATATTCCCTTTCCATGACGGGCGATCTACCGAGCATGTCAGTAGAACATACTACTACGTTTCTTCTAACAATCAGTGCTGCATTTGTCCTTTGGCTGACGGGGCAGAATAACAACAAGAAATAGGTGATCAACCCTGCAAACATTCAAATACGAGTAAGACTAAGTAAGACGACGATATGCTTTCGAGAAGAGGTAGATAGGCACTACCTACGATAAAAAAATTGCTCCTGTCATGGGCTCTTAAACCTAACAAGTTTAGTTCAACAACTTTTAAAAATTATGTACCTACTCTGTATGTTTTCACTTTTTCATATAAACTAAATAGTATTTTCAATGTACGTGAACATCAGCCTAATTTACGTCTCTTGTCGTACAAAAATGACAAAATTCGCAGTACATTGCATCTTCAAGCCAACTTTAAAGTGTAATAAAAATCAAAACACGTTATTTTTAGTTGTTCAGTTTGGGGAGTACTGCCTACGATTACATTTTTTATTTGTGTTATAGGGCCCACCCGATAAACACACGAAACTGCCAGTGTCATTTTGAATTTGGAATTCATAAACACTAGTTTTACCGGTAAATCCGTTCGACCCTCAGCAAATAAATACCTTATTAGCTTTTGCTTAGGTATCAAAATCGCATAATCTGACAGATAGATTTACCCGAGTTGGAAGTTAGCGACTCAAATCAAAGCGTTCATTTCATTCACCGCTTTGTCTATCTGTGTGAACAGGTACATATTTGGTATACACTCGCGAGCAAAAGTTCCGGGTCACTAGGATTTACTTGTTTATAATATTAACGTTTAGCGTATTACATCTATAAAACATTATTGGTTGACGTGAAGTAATGGCATGAAAAAATAAAACCGGCCAAGTGAGAGTTGGACTCGCCCACCGAGGGCCACAAAGGATGCTGGGCCAAAACTACTGGTGGCACGGAACTCTCGGTGTGCGGCAATTATACGGTTTTCGGATTTTTCCCGTACTTGTGCTACAAGCTCTTGCTTTTTGCCAAATTTCGTGATTCTAGGTCAACGGGAAGTACGCTATACATTTTGATTACCATTGTAAATGTATGGGACATGCGACATAAAAGGCCGTATATTTTGATTGCGTTGACGTAGAGGTTTGGTTTTTTTACACCTATAAGGGACCGTAGTCTTGTGTATGTGGTATTAATTTCAACTGGCTATCTTTACGCGTTCCAGAGATAATGGATCTTGACAGACAGACGGACGGACGGACGGACAAGAAAATTATCCTATAATGGTTCCGTATTTCCTTTTGAGGTACGGAACCCTCAAAAGAAAATTCTTATAATTTTCTTTGTTTTATAATTTAGAATTTCTAAGTTTTGCAACTGTCTTTGCTTTTGTTTTTGTCGCGTCATAAAACAAGAAGTGTCGCGAATATTCACTATGTTTAAAAAAAAGTTTACTAGCAATAGGACGTCGTTTTTACCTTATCGTTTTATACAAAATAAATAAAGTATCAGTAGTACATTTAATGTATTTTATTTGAGTAATATAAATCTAACTATCTTCTACATATACATATACAATGAGGCAGAATAGGGTCAAAAATCTGTACATTAAAGATATTTGAATTAAATTTGCTAGAAGCTCTTAAAACTGAGAACGTCACATTTCAATGATTTTTAGAATGTTTGTCTGTTTGTCTGTCTGCCTGTTTATTTGATCGAGCATTACGTGGAAACGGTTAAATGTATTATGCAAAAATGCAACCTTCACTGGCACATTAAGGGGATCTCCTGTCAGGTTACCTATAGGCTATAAAATAACTATTATTCGCGGACGAAGTCGCGGGCGCTAGCTAGTTGTCTTTAAACTTCACTGTTTGAATACGCTAGCTCGTTTCCAAGCTATTCAAAATAATGTTAGTGGCCCGAAACTTTTGCTCTCGAGTGTAGTTTACAGCTTTTATATGTTCGCTTCGAAACTTCGCGTTACCTCGCGTTTGGACATAAAGCATTTCGGTTTTCACGAGATTTGAATATTGTTAGTCTATTTAATAATCCAATATTGGACGGACTAGCTCGCTGTCAGATTCTAAACAAAGAACTATCAAAGTATGCCCTTGATACCGGTTTTCACTTGGTATAAGGGATGACGGACGGGGTTTCTATAGAAAACGTCACGTGACAACCAAGGGCTCCGAGCTATCACGTGATTCTTTCTACAGCGTGTTTTTGAGCAATTGCTTTAAATTCAAGGGTGCATTCTTTAGCTTAAATTAAGTTAATTTCTTAAAGACTCCGGTATTCTAATTAGCTCCGTTTAGAAAATAACTTACTAATTCATTTTTTTCTCATATGGGATTTGCATGTGTGTAAACGGAGTATGAGTATTCGACATGACATTGATATGTCATAATTGTCACTTACTTAGTAAAGTCAATTGTAATGCCCGTTTTACATTAGCGGTTGATGCAACATGTAATTATTTTGTACGAGAAATTTAAAAAAAAATTTGCAAATTTAATAAAACTAACTATGCCATTCTGTTTTCTTAATTATACCAAGCCGCATGACGAAGTTAAAGCAAATGCTCAAGAACACCCTGTATATAAATTGACAGATTGTCCCGTCCCACCTCGTCCCGTCCCTTAGTGGAATCCTTAACTTCAGAATTGACCGAAAGTAATGTCACTTGTCACTCAGTGACAGTGTGACTGTGAGTGCTGATCTTATAAAGGGCCTCCTATTTTGTTAACATGTACCTACCTAATACGTTTTCGTTATTCAAGAAAAAAACAATGACATAATTATAATCAGGGCCCGTAATTTTCATGCCGGTTTCGGCATAATGATGTAAACAACACACATGATGTTTTAATACGAAATGAGTTAATGACAGATAAAGTATGTCGACGTTCGATTCTAACGTCGAACGTAATAGTTTTGACACTCAATGACAGCATTATTCTTTCAAACGTAAAACCTAAAACATGATGAAGCTTGACGTCATTTGTCTGTCATCGGCATGAAAATTACGGGCCCTGATAATAATCTACACAAAATATCATGGTAATTATCATTGAAGTATTTTATCAACAAAACGTATTTTTCTGACTTGTTTTAATTGTTGACGGCCTCCTAGCCTAGTTGGTAGTGACCCTGCCTACGAAGCAGGAGGTCCCGGGTTCGAATCCTGGTCAGGGCAATTATTTGTGTGTTTATCACGAATATTTGTTCCTGAGTTATGAATGTTTTCTATGTATTTAAGTATTTATATGTATCTGTCTATTATATATATCGTCGCCTAGTACCCACAACACAAGCCTTATTGAGCTTACCGTGAGACTAGGTCGATTTGTGTAAGATTGTCCCATAATATTTATTTATTATTTATATTATTTATTATTTATAATTGTAAGAAACGAATGCGATAACTTGTTTGAATCCTCAACAAAGCTTTTAATGTATTTATATCCTGTTTTCACATTAACGTATTAATCTACAAAATGACGCCGAATAGATTCAGTAATTTTTGCTTTTCACATAATTTTTTTACGTGTCGTCACAGAATAAATAATAGTGGTGTCGTCATAGATTAATTATTTAGTCATGATCCTAGTACACGATAGCTGAGATATCTTCAGGGATTGTTGTCATGGTGGACACGGCAGTACATATACTTTAGGTTTTCTTGGCGTCCAAAGGTTCGCGAGTATGCTAGATTCTCTTAAAACACAATTACCATAATCACTGTTTGCATCAACCAGCAGGCCTAATATGGTAATCCACGAATGTCATTAGCTAATGAATGACATAAGTTGATAAACTGACAAGTTGCACGTATAGCGTGACGGAGACAGCTGCCAAATATAAAGACATTTGACAGAACTGTTTAAAATTATCAGAAATTGTCAGAAAGTGCCGTCAATCTGTCGTCTTATCAGGCTATCCGCTTGGCATCTTAGCCCCCCTGTATTTAATAATTATGTGATGTCCACATAGACATTAACATTCACTCGTTCAATTCATTTCGTGAAACAATCTGTACACGATTACATGTCTACCCATGGTGTTTCTAAATCATCTCCTTCCTAACGTTATCTCAGGGAGCCTGGGGTCCGATTTGGCAACTAATCCCATGATTTGACGTAAGCGCTTGTTTTACGAAAGCTGGCAGTCCATCTAAACTTTCAACCCAGAGGGTAAACTAGCCCTTAATAGGTTTGTAAATGATCAAAGTCTTTGTCATAACAAAGTCGTCATCGGAAATAAATTGGTCACCGTATGTTGAAGAATGCAGGATATATTACAGCGCCTGCTAAAAGCGTCATTGCAAACGCATGGAAGCTCCCCGCACCCGTCACTTAGGTTAAGGCATTTTAGTTTATAAGCACTTACTTCTAAGCTTTAGTAACGACTGCAATAAAATATTGTCATGTCTCGAGTAAATTACATTTTTTCAATTATTCTCTTCTAAGACCTAAACACCATATTAGTCAGTCATCTGAAGATACAATGAAATGAACTCCCCTCCCCGCATACAAACTTAAGATATGGTTTAGAAACTTTATCCTCAATATGAATTTACAAAATGAAAAAAACTGAAAACTAGAGTGCGACCATGAATACAAGGAAACTCTAGGTCTTATGTTACCATCAAGTATTTATGTACTATTTTTTGTATGTGACCGTTTGTTTCTCAAATATAGTAAATAAAATATATAAACATATAAACTTGAAGTGGGTAAAAATGCGTTATAAATTGAAATACATGTCATTTAATGCGGAAAAAGTGAGCTAGGTGGAGCAGGGCTGGAATCGAACCAGCGACCTCCTGCTTTCGCGGCAGACGCTATAACCACTGGACTACCCGATTACAAATAATAAATGATTTCATCCGAGGAAATGCGTTATTTACCGGATCGGATTACTTAAAGTACAGCTGTCCATAATATAGTCAATTCCATTGTTTATATTTAAAATATATTTAATATTTAATTATAAAGCTAAATATAAACAAAACATAAACATCGAAATTTATTACAGACGTCAACTGCGGCGGGCTGACTCAAATCCAAGATGGCGATGTGACTCTAACCGACGGGCGCACGACGCACGGCGCGCGCGCCGCCTACTCCTGCCGGGAGAACCACACACTGGTTGGGGACGTGGACCGGTTCTGTGGCGACGAGGGTGTTTGGACCGGGTCGTCGCCCAAGTGCTTGTTTGACTGGTGCCCAGAGCCCCCGCCGGTGGCTGGTGCTACTGTGGCGGTCGGCGGGCATAAGGCCGGCTCGCTGGCAACTTACACGTGCCAGAATGGATTCATACTGTTTGGGCAGCCGGTGAGTAAAAGTTACAGTACAATTTATAGTCAAAAGATCAAAGACCATTTATTACAGAAGGATATCCATTGATGCTGGCATCAAGCATTTCGAATTATTTGGTCAATATTAGCCTAAGCACTAAATATAATGCCATTGACGCTATGGACACGCGTTAAAAACATCTTAGGACTCAAATCGCGTGAGGTTTTTTCCGGCAATTTTTCGACACCCGAGCAGTAAAAAAAATCAAGTTACGAACGCTTCGCTAACTGTCTTATGGCACAGAAAGTAGCGACAAGAAAACTTTTTGCCTCTTTTATCCGTTTTCAATATTTTGAAACAAAGTAATCACAATAAGGTCTTCTAGTCTTGTGTCGTGCTTGATCCTTAGTGAGATGTAATACAGAATCCCAAGCTGGTGGTACCGAAAAGCCATCCTCTTTATTGAAATTAGGAACCTTCTTGATTTCAGTCTGTGTCAGTTTTCGAAAAATACACCATTTTCTAACAGCTGCTTTACCATTTTTTGATGAGCGAGCTTCAAACATCTATCTGGTATTAGACCTTATTGCTATTGAATCTTAATGTAACATTTTTTTTCTTGTTCAGTATATAGTCTATTACGGAATAAATGAAACAGTTATGATTATGAACATTTTCACACAAAATTATTGAGTATAAAAACTTTAAATTTGGTAAGTTTTGGTAGAAATACACGAACATTGGCCAAGTTTTCTGGCTAAACTGTAACTTTTTTACATAAATGAATATGCAGTTATAAAGTTTAGGTCATACTCTAAGTATCTAAAAATTATAAATAGTGTAAATCTATCTGTAGTGCTTTTTTTTCTTAAACAGCACTTCAATACGCTCTGAATAGCGCTATAAAATATGCGACGTTAAGACATGTCTTAATATGCCCTCGGGGGCTCGCAGAGAGGTCATGTTGTCGCTCCGCGCTCTGACAATATTTACAGAGATAAGACACTGAGAGTATAGAAAAACTTGTAAGTAGTGGATATCGAGAAATTGGGTGGCTGAGTAGCCCCTTGTATAGTTGTAATCCTTTGGTATGCCTATTTATGAAGATAACGTGTAAAATGTTGTATTTTCGCGCGTTATTGTGTAAAAGTCGTATCTCGCGCGTATTTGAACATACACCGGACTCTTAAACATAACAAATGAGCAGGTACCTTATGAATCTTATGATAAACAGATTTTTTTTTCTTTGCTAGTGTTTGACTAAGCTATGTTTGCATCGATTTTGATACCACAGACTGTGTAAGTGTTAAGAAAACGTCATAATTCCATAGAAATTTTCCGTTGTTTTCCTCTAATCTAAAAAAACTTAGCTTGATCTGAACCTCTCTGAGCTTCAGATTTATTTAACATTATTCGCCGTAGGCGTAATCCACAAAGGGCTACGAGTTTACACCAAAAATCGTACGAGTGAGTCGTATCATCGAAATAGGCCTTAAATCTGCACAATCGTAGCCGAATTTGAGTTCAGTCAGAATGTAACAGGCGTCAGATTCAAACGAATTCTGCAGGGATTGAGTATGCGTCAGATATATTCCATGTTATTTTATTTTTGCTTCGTGGCACTGCCTTTGAGGGGTGTTATTGTATTAATAACTTGATTAAACTGTCGATGATTTCGTTTTTGCGACTGACAGGATATCAACAGTCAGGCGTTCAGAAAATAAGTTTAAAAATATGAAGTTTAAGCCAGATTTAAATGTCAGTCATGTGTTATTTTACATTGTGGTTTGTAAGTAAAAAGCTACCTAACTAGACTTCCGGTTGTTGTGGGTAGTGGTAATGTAATGGGCAAACAGTGATAGCTATAGGTATATACACACAGTAGGTAGCTCTAGCACAAGTGTCGTGACAGTATCTCGCCACCTAGACACCTGTCTCCTTCTAACTGTTCAGATAAGACAATGACAACTATGACAAGCATCTACCTCCGTCTAGCTTCCGTTTGATACTCAAGATGGCGATGGCGTCTCTGGAATTGTTTTTTGTTTGCTAAATGTTGTTTAATGTGCAATTTTGATAGCTAATTGTGCTGTAAACTAACGAATTAGTATGCAGCTAATGAAGAATTAATCCTGAAGCGAGTTCAATCACTCCTTTAGTTAAGCGGCAGTCCCGGGATCTCGGCTCCTGAGAAACTATATGTTAAGAGACAGTGTGTTGACGTGGACAGTAAGCTCGTGGTAAACACACGCTAATCTGCGGTTTCGTACATTAGTAACGCATATTAGTTGGTATCCGGACCAGACGGTAATTGGTCTGTCAGTCTCAGATGCGGTGTGCAACCGGACGGCTGGAAAAGATGTCAGTAATAATTTACAGCCCGTTGATGGCTTGCCGGACCGTGGTCTGGTATAATTGTACGAATGTACGGGCACATGACATGCAGTGATGGGTTTTCAATTGGGCGTTAAGAGGACAATTGGGTGGCCGTTTCGCTAAATTTGGCATTTATTTAAATTACAGTATTAATTGAAATACACAGAAGCTTTTCTTTTATAAACTTCATGCCTTGATGAAAACTCGAAGTACATTTGAAAAACAATAAATTTTTTATAGTTTGTAGGTATGGCTAAAATTGGTGCAAGCCATAGGTATGTATAGTATTTCCCTTTCAAACTGAGCCTCTGCCAAATCGCCTTTGTTCATTGTTAGCAAACCGCAAGTGCCTGCATAAAAAAAAGGTTTAACGTTTTTAAAATTACGACTCTTTGGCTATGGTACTAAGATTCAATATGAACGAATAACACGGTGGTCCCTAGAATTTACCTGAGAGAAATATGGCACGTGCGTAAAAAATAATGTATTTTGAATATTTTTTCTTAAGAGTAGATAATGGCAAAACAGCTAAGCGTAGTTCCATTTTTTTGCATATTCGGCGCCGGCGCCTGATACACAGATAATGTCATTGTTGAATACAATTGCTTTGTTGTAGGTACGCTAATCCGTAAGGGCTCAGCTGAAAAGAGACTAACTATACTGGGAAAATCATTATTAGTTCTCCTAAATTCTTCCTAAAAAACGATATTTCCGCTTGTCTGTTAGAATATTAAAATGTAAAGCCCGTTGGTCAGTAAGCGGGACGTCTCACTGGATACTTTTTGCACCGCACTCCAGCGTGTGAGTGAGACAACGCTATGCGAGTGTATAGCCGTCCGAATCGCATTCAGTGTCACATCCACCTTATGTGTCCAATTTAATTATCAGGGCCCGTAATTTTCATGCCGGTTTTGTCATAATGACGTATATACTTAAACACAAAATGTTTTAATACGAAATGAGTTAATGACAGATAAAGTCTATCAACGTTCAATTCTAACGTCGAATACGTAATAGTTTTGACACTATTCAATGACAGCATTATCCCACTAATATTATAAGCGAAGAAATTATAGAGGGTTTTTGAAAGTTGCAATAGAGTATTAATTTTTGTACGTTGGAAGTTGTATTTATGCAATATGATTTTAAAACTTCGATATCGTGATGTAGAATATTTGTAATTAATGCAAACTCTATATGCTTCAAATACTTTAAACGAGTACTTCTACGTGGATTTCCCTTTTAACAACCATATTACGGTAAATTTAATTTGACTATTTCCAACAGTAATTAATAATGTTCAAAAATCCAAGTAATATTTTAAAACACACACTACACACTATACTGGCGCCATCTATTTGCTTAGATATGAAGTAAGTAAATATGCCACGACAAATCCATGGTTTTATGGCAATATTTTGCTAATCAGCGAACCCTATTTTAAATAAAATTGTGCCAAATTTAATACGTTAATCGGAAGAAATGGGCACAGAGGCATGAAAAGTACATTTTCCCGTTCATATTATGTTTATTACACTGCCATCTATATATTACATGTAGAACTACTAAAGAGCTGTAGGTATCTAACTATTTCGTTCTAGGAAAAGGGGCGAAGTCTTCTAGATTTGGTTGATGGCGCTGTTAACAGTTTAGTAGGTTTTGTCAAACAAAATGTATGAAATTAAATGGGAATGGGAATCAATGATATAAATTGAATATTCTGAAAAATTAATCACAAGTTCACAACCAGTTACTTAAAAACTGAATCCCACTAATATTATAAGGGTAGAAATTTTTGAGGGATTTTGAAAGTTGCAATAGAGTATTAAATTTAGTAAGTTGGAAGTTGTATTTATACAATGTGATTTAAAAATTTCGATATCGTGATGTAGAACATTTATAATTAATCCAAACTCTATATGCTTCAAATACTTTTAACGTGTACATGGACTTCCCTATTAAGAAGTATATTACGGTAATTTTAATTTGATTATTTCCAACAGTAATTAATAATGTTAAAAAATCCAAGTAATAATTTAAAACACACTGTACACTGGCTCCATCTATTTGCTTAGATATGAAGTGAGTAAATATTTTGTATAAACAGTTTGTATTTAAATAAAACCTATTTAAAAATTCCATAGATATTTAAAACAGCACCCAGAAGTGAAATTATTATAAAGAAATGTTGGTCTTTGTAGATAATTATAAGTACAAAAAGTAAACAATCAACTGCAATATTGATATTTCAATCAGCTTTTATGTAAAATAATCTTACCATTTGCGCCTCTTTACGAACTTTCGGAGACATCAATTGAATATCACTATTTAATTTCACTACGATATTAAAACTCCAAGCCAAATTATCCAAAATCAAAACGAAATAATTTTAACAAATTTATACCTATGTAAAAAGAAACTACCAATAAACTAACCATTGCGTGCCCAAACAGTCTTTCGCTCGGTCCGAATTGAGCATTCGGGTTACACGTATGTATACAAAATGAAATTATTTACTAGGACTTAAGAAAACAAAAAATTTATTTATTAATTACAGAGACCAACATTTTATTATAATAATTACACTTTTAGGTGTTTTTAATGTTTATGAAAATTTTAACTAACAAAAAGTTTTTCAATCGAGTTATAATACTTATAATGTCTTGTCTGGTAAAATACGGACCTTTCATTATGAAAAAAACTAGCGTAGTAGAATAAACCAATGAGAGCGCTGCATAAGGCATGCTCACCGTTTGCAAATTTTGGGTCTGAGATGAAGAAAAATTAAAATATGAATAGTACATTACATACCAAGGCCGTTTAAGTGGGAAATGCCTCGGATTGCATGTAATTGTCGGCCGAGGCGAAGCCGAGGTCGACTAACATGTGATCCGAGGCTTTCCCATTTACCGGCCGAGGTTTGTATACTATTTTTCAGCCCGACGGAGCCGGCAGGCGGCTATTTAGTTTTGCGTAAAGTGGCGCTTACCGGCCGGAGGACTGAAAAGATATTTTCTTTTGAAAACATAAAAAAGTAAATATGTTACTATACTTAAATATAATATAATTTAATTTTTTGTTTCGTAATTTACACTTTTAATGGATTGTATATATTTAATAAACTTGAATATTGTATCAAAAAGACAAAAATGTATGTCTGATTAATGTTATTCAAATAATGCCTTGGTTTGGACAATGCAAAAGTATTTAGTTATTTACAGTTTTTTTTTAATTAAAAAGCTACTTTCTCGCACGTGTGCGGAAAAAAGACACTTTTTATGCATAAGTTTACCCTTGAAAATAGCACTTTCCGAGCTAATGCATTGTAAAAATATGTTTGAATTATTGATAACACTAATGAATTCTATGTTTGGTTAAATTTATCGCCCGTATTAGACTTACTCACTGTAAAACTTTGAAATTAAATTGCAAGCAAAATGTCAATATTCGAGTCCTTTTTCTTTATATTTTACATAATCATGAAATAAACAGTTAAGTATAATAATAAATCAAGTGCACTGGGATTATCTTACCGTGGCAAAATCCGGTTAGTTAATGGAACTTTGATTTTAGAGACAGTTTTGCGCGACCATTATAAGACGCATTTACCTGCCAACTGCCATATTTTTTTACAAAATAGTGTTTACCATTGATTAAAAATGTTGCTTTTATTCAAAATTTTGATGCATTAGTATGATATTTTGCTGCCAAGTCTTAAAAAAGGCGGTGTCGTTAAGCGGAAATTCCGCCCGACGCTGATTCGCGGGACAGGATAATATCTTTCTTTGTTATATAGATTTCTTCTAAACTACCCTTGTTTTAAAGTTTGAAATCACAGTTCGATTAATAACTTAACACCGATATACCCGCCATTTCTAAATAATCAAATGTAGTATTTATTTTTTAAGACCAAACTTTACTAAATGGGTATGGGATGGGACACGTCGAAATATGACTTCCCTTTTAACATATTTTGATTTTGTTTAAAAATTTACATACCTAATTGCATATATTTCATGTGAATATAAAGTTAATAAGCTATAATTGATAAAAAGATTATAATTTAATATAAAACTTAAGTGTATTAGGAGTAATTCACTATGAAAGTGACGGGACAATGGTTTTTTCAACATACTATAATTAAAATAATTAATAATAGCTCATTTTTTTATTTTCAAGGGACCATGAGCACCATCTTTTCCATGCCGGTTCGTATGTTTTTCGCGAGGAGTCTCGCCAACTGGAAAGTAAAAGATCCTTTTGATCCTTGGACCAACCCTTTACGCTCTCCGTCCACCCCCACATTTCCATACTTCTAATGTCATTTTTTGGACTTGAGGTAGAGGCTGGCCTGTGCTCGTATCTATCAAGACTTGCTCTAGTGCAAATATTGTGAAAGGTGGGGCTAGGGCTCGATTTTTGAGGTCGGGCCTCCAAAATGCTTTTGGCCACCGTGGGGCTACAATTATATACACCCCTACGGCTGTGTTCAGGTGCGATAGTACCTGAGGTACTAGAAATGGGGGCGAGAATAGCCAGGCTAGTTGATAGTGCCAGACTTGGCTGAACGCGTTGTGTAATTGGGCATGTGGATCTGTCACATCGATCGATGCATATTTGGGGACTACATGTGCCGTCGCTGAGGCAAACAAGTCTATTATCGGAGTGCCCCACTTTGCAAATATCTTCTCTGTTATTGTTGGGAGAAGATGCCATTCGGGAGAGGCAGACAGGCGAGAGAGACGATCTGCCTCGCAATTGAACCGCCCTGGGAGATAATGAATTCGAAATTGGATGTTCCACTGATCTACCAATTGGAATATTTTGAGACAAATGTTCATCAGGGCTACTAATCGAGTCCCCCCTTCGTTCTTCAGAAATGCAACTACCGATTTGTTGTCGCTTTGTATCATTAGGGACGAACTCGCTAAGTAGTGGCGACAATATTTTAGAGCATAATAGACTGCGAGCATCTCTTTTAAATTCGGATGAAGGGCAGTTTCGGTTGGAGTCCATCGCCCCCCTAATTTCATGTGGTCTACTTGGGCCCCCCATGCTAGCAACGATGCATCGGTTACTAGGTAGTGACTTATTGGTTGTTGATGTATCAGGGACGCTTCGTTGAGATTGTTCAGCCACCAGGTTAATTCGCGAAGCGCATTCTGTGGGATTGGGAACCGTTGATTGGTGGGCTGATTTAGGAGGCTGTGACAATATTTTAGCAGCGCTCTGTGGTTTAAGCGGCCTCGAAATATTGAAAAACTGGCAAAGTTTAGAGAACCTATTAAGCTCTGAATCTCGCTTAAGCATGCAGAGTTGCGTTTTAGCAATATTTCTATACTTTCTCTTAAGGCAGAGCTTTTGTTTGTTGGTAACCATTTTCTGTTGGTATGAGGATCCCAACTTACTCCTAAGTATTCTAAGACTTTCTGAGGGGTCAGAATGGACTTGGCCCGGTTTATTTGCCAGCCTAATTGTTCTAGAACTTGGACCATTTCCAGAGCTTGGCTTGCCAAGGTTCGTGGGCTCTGATTTGCTAAAAGGAAGTCGTTTAAGTATACCAAAATTCGAAATCCTCTTTCCCTTAAGATTTGAGCAACCCAATTCGTTAGAGAAGCGAACATTTTTGGGGCACAGGCCAGGCCCATTGGTAAACAGGTCATTTGCATTATTTGGCCATTGAAAATTAGTCTGAGAAAACGTTTGTGACTTGCCGCCACCGGCAGATGGAAGTAAGCCTCCGATAGATCTATTTTTACAAGCCAATCTAGGGGCTGTAGAAAGGAGGGAATTCGATGCATATTCACCAATTTGAACTTTTGGACCGGCAAGAATACATTCAATCTTCTCAGATTGAAAATTGGTCTGAACGACCCGTCGGCTTTGGGATTTAGGAACATGGGGGACACAAAACTGGGACCATGGTCCGCGGGTTCTAGTACTCCCATCTTTAATAACTTTCGAATGGACTTCTACATTTCGAAGGAATATGGGGTTTGTGACTTTAAGTTTGGTATCGAGAGCGGAGGTTTGATGTAAAATGGGATTCGAAACCCTTGAATTAACTTTATTAAGGTTGGAGGGGCATTTAGCGCCTTCCATTGGTCTACAAAGTTCCGTAATTGTCCGGCTCGAAAACTGTTCGAGTCAGAACCGCCTTTTTCTATCATAATCCATGCGCGGGACGTTATGGCCAGTTTGACGGCCCTGTGCTCGCGTATTGGCCTGATGGGTATAGGAACCTCTATTTCTTGGTAGTGCGTTCCTCTGGCGAGGGAGTTAGTTTGGGAACTTGGCATTGGTTTTGTTGGGTGAAACGAGTTCCCCAGCCTTTTGGTAAGAAGCTGTAGTTTCCTTGCACAGGTAAAGGTAGGTAGGGTCTAGGCCCGTTCGCAAAATAGCCAGATGGGTCATAAGCACCTTGCGCAGGCACTTTAGGAGCAAAAATCGATTGATTTAACCCTGCTTGCGCAGCAGGTTTGTTTGGTGGCGGTCGGACCGGCCAAAATGATTTTGTAACACCCCCATGCTTTTCAATATTTGTCGTTAAGGCCTCTTTTTGAAAAAGGAATTGAGGGCTTGGGGGAATCTTTCTTAGAGATTCTTTGAAGAACTTGTCCTTCACAGAGCGGAGGATGCTATCGCGTCTTTGCTGAATAATATCAGCCCGATGACCACACGTTAGTTGTAAAATATCGTTAGATATTTTTTGAAAATCACCCTCTAAGAACAGTTCTTTAAGTTTAGTTGGCAAAGTCTGAGGGTTTAAGTCTGAAGTGGTCCGGGCCCACATTACTAGTTCATCAAAACAGGTCTGAGCTGCTTCACCCTGTTTTATAATTGGATGTGTAATATAGCTGCAAAGCCCCGTTCAATAATGCTAAGGTTTGTGAATTTATCAAATGGTTTAAGTTCCTCATTCGTTTCGAGGTCTGTAAATGCCGGTTGAGAGCAGTAAAGTTTTTGCACTTCGGAATATCTGACATTTGACCAATCATCCGAATCAAAATGTTGAACAGTGGATAGCAGGTCCACGTGAGCGGGTAAGGATTTGGGAACCGACAGTGTGTTGAATGCAAATTTGAGCGATGTGACACTATCATCGGCAGGCTGAACTTCACCCTCGTTTTCCTCATACAACTCCCCGCTCACGTTACCCTCTATTTCCTCTTCAAAGTAACCCGTTGGAAACCTGGGCTGTCCTTGGCACATATTACTAAAACACTGTTGTATTTGGCTAACCTGGTTGGCTAAATGTTGAATAGCCTCGTCTGTCCGCTGCCGCTTGCGTTTACCTCCCGATTTCCTACCTTTTCTTTTCAACTCCGCGCGTTCGGGCGGTTGCGGCTGCTGCGGCGGGCCCACAGGTAGCGGCGGTTGTAACGATGGGCCTGGAGTTGGTTCCCATGACGGTCCGGCCCGAGTGGGTGTGACATCTTCCGAATCAGAAGAACTAGTACTAGATGTACTTGTGTCTGACATGTTTCCTCTAATCTGTAAACAAACTCGGAATTAACATATAATTTTTAAACTGTTCGAACGGTAAAACCGTTATATTTTTGAAAATTATTTAAAGCAGCTTAACTCACAAATTCCTTGAATTTGTTGAAACCGTACGCCTCGACAAACAAGACGCTAAAACGGCGGGTCGCACGCTTACCAGCGCCTTCCATAGCTACGACCCCTGGTGGCAAAAGCTGGAACTAAAGGAGTGGGGTATTGACCAATCAGCAACCGTCTCGTCACGACAGGGCAAACAATGTTGCCACTCTCAAATATTTCAGACTTCAAATAAGGGACAGAAGCTTAATAAAACTACCTACCTTAAAAATCTAGTCCAGGATTGCTGGGCATGGTGCCCAACACGCAGGCGGCATTCCCGCGCTGAATTGCTATTGTAATACTTTGCGCAAGAAAACCGCCTGCGCGAGGATCACCCGTTGCCTCTCTAAGGCGTTTACTGAGTGCTCTGTGTAGCCCCCGTGCCTCCTTGCCCCACGGTCCGAGCGTCTCAACGCCGAATGGTACAAATTCGTACTGGGCGGTGAGACAGCTATATTTATTGGTTGAATCGCTCTCGGGCGTCCGCGGCCGCTCCCGCCTGCTTTGAGGTGGCCGAGAGGTAGGACGCCGCCAGCGTATCAACGCAGGTGGCGTCCCACACCAGCGCACGACCCATCCTCCAAAGTATTAGCGACATCCCGTCGGGGCGCTTGCCATCGTCCCGTGAGATCTGGGGCTCCAGAGCTACGGGGACGCCGGCGCTGACGAGCGCCCGTCTCAGGATGTCGTTTAGGGCAGACCGTGGTGACCAAGGCGATTCACTGAAGCCCCGCAAGAGGCGCAGTTGTGTTCTGCACATACGTCCGCCCCTACTCGGAGACCAACAGCATTACTTATTTATTTATTTCAATAGAAACTTAGGTGGTAGGTATACAAAATATATCGCCAAACTGAGGGCAGTTTGTTGGCAAATAGTGTGGTCATATCATTTAAATCCTAACTCACAACGGCCATTTACCAATATTTTTATAATATTATGCTGTTCATGTGTTGGGCGTAAGTTGCCATGAGATGAGATAAACACCGTACGCACCTACATATATGTAAATGTAACATTTATTTATCTAAGTATCACTAGTACCTATATTATATCTTCTTCTTAATCTTATTTTGAAAACCTGTTTTCTACATTTTTCAATTGATGGGCTTAGCTGGTTAGATATCCTAGGTACCATGTGTTTACGGGTTCTTTTTTCATAATAATTATAATTGGCGATTTATTATTTGCGTAATGATATTTATTATTTTCGTTAGTTAACGCGTTTATTGTCAGTTCTTTATTGCTGTTCGAGTATTAAGCAACAGCAAATATTTCCGATATTCCTAAAATACGTAGATATCTTTGGGTTCTTATAATTAATATATGCCTATCTATGCTATACCTATAACTTCTAGGACAAACAAAATCTTTTATTTTTATCCTGATACATTTGACCACATACCAGGTTAGAAAGATACAATAAAGATATGGACGTTACAATATTATTAATATTAATTCCATATATTAATAATCTTCGGCGAACGTACGAGATAATAAAGTAAGTATTAATTGTTTACTTAAAATTTTATTATACCACAAAAATATTTCATGTAAAAATTGCTCTTTATTGCTTTACACCGTCTACTAACAATACGTTGCCAATGTTACATTTGTCATACAATTTTCAAGTGTCAGCGCTCAGACCAATCCTATCGCACCATGTTGACGTTGACCAAAAATATTTTGGGATTTTTGGGTGATTAAAAACCGACTGAAAATTTTGACCAGTTTGATTGGCAGCGTAGCGTGCATGCGCATATCGAGTGTTTACCCCGTTTTATGTTGCCAATTTGTTTGAAGCTCCTCTTCCATGTTTTATAAGTTCGCTGCAAATAGTCTTCTCAGTACTTTAAACACATTTTTTGCCGTTATAATTTTACACATAATTTTAAATTTCGTTTCAATATTGTCTGCCCAGGTATATTAAAACTTATTTAGGAAATACGGAATACGGAAAAGTAACAAGCAAATGTTCACGGTGAAGTTTTTAAGCTATTGCATAGCTTCTATCGCGGGCCTTGAGCGCGGGGACCGAATCCAGAAATTCCGTAACGAAAAAAAACCTGACGCTCCCCACTCCGACGGACCGAAACCGACTTTATTCACTTTGTTACAAAGTTCTTTATCGGGGAAAGGATATATCTCCATACGAATGTCGCTAAGTGTCATATTCTATACAAAATATTGAGGACAGTAGCCCTTATTACCAGAGATACGGCGATGTCAAACGTCAAAATAAACACTATTATTTTTTCCCGCCAGAATCAAATATGTTAAATCGATTTTGTAATCGATGCATAATATACTGGCTGGATCGAATTAAAGGCAAAAGGCGCCTAATTTTTTATTTAGACTGCGAATCGTTTTGTTTTTTTAATCGATATCTTAGTGCAAATGCAAAGTCGTACTAAGTACCATTTTAAATTTGTGAATTTAGCACGTTAGTGCACAGCGGAATAAAGTGGAAATTTCATTGGCATAAGAAATATTAGTACCTACAAAGAAGTAGAGTATCGAAATATGCCTTTGTCTTGTTTATCAAATATTTTCTATTGGTATATTAGATTTGTTCCTTATTGTGATAATCACAAAGGTGACATTGCTGCGTGCTGTAAATATTGTTCGAAGACGATGATCACCGTATGTTGTTCGCCTATAAAAAAGCTCTCTTTCACTGCAGACGAAAACGTACCCAAATTTATTTTAAGTTTGTATTGTTCAGTAGTGTCATAAACAAACAGAAATTAAACTTAAGTACATATTTGTCACTACTGACGAAAGTGCACAAAAAATACATAACTGTGTTTTTAGGAAATTAGTTGAAAAGTGACCAATGTGCCGGGATCCATTAAATCTATGTAAATATGATATGTTTAATGCTGTCATAAATTTGATAATAAATAAAATCCCACTAATATTATAAGCGAAAAAAATTTAGAGGGTTTTTGAAAGTTGCAATAGAGTATTAAATTTAGTAAATTGGAAGTTGTATTTATGCAATGTGATTTAAAAATGTCGATAGCGTGATGTAAAACATTTGCAATTAATGCAAACTTCATACGTTTCAAATACTTTAAACGTGTACTACTACGTGATTTCCCGTTTAAGATGCATATTACGGTAAATTTAAGTTGATTAATTCCAACAGTTATTAATAATGTTCAAAAATCCAAAAAATATTTTAATTCAGGTACACTGGCGCCATCTATTTGCTTAGATATGAAGTAAGTGAATATGCCACGACAAATTCATGGTTTTATGGCAATATTTTGCTAATCAGCAGAACTTATTTTAAATAAAATTGTGCCACATTTAATACGTTTATCGGAAGAAATGGGCACAAAGGCATAAAAGGTACATTTTCCCGTTCATATTATGTTTATTACACTGCCATCTATATATTACACGTAGAACTACTTAAGAGCTGTAGGTATCTAACTGTTTCGTTCTAAGGAAACATACTAAGCCGCGAAGTCTTCTAGATTTGTTTGATGGCGCTGTTAACAGTTTAGTAGGTTTTGTCAAACAAAATCTATGAAATGAAATGGGTAACCTAATGGTATAAATTGAATATACTGAAAAATTAATCACAGCCAGTTACTTAAAAACTGAATTACATATAAAAAAAACCCAAACACAAGTCTTATTATAATAACCCGTATTTCGCCATTCTTGGTGCAAAAGAGCCCAGAACACTAGCGGCATTTCCATGCTGGATGGCTACGGACAACCTTGGATCGGGCTCCTCTCCCTTTTGTCTGAGTCGACGGCTTATGTCATGCAGAACAATTTGGGTTCCCCCAAAGCAGCCCGCAGTCTCCACTACCAAAGGTATGAACATGTATTGTATCCATGTCCTACAGACCTAAGTTGGTTATCCACGAATGTCATCTGATAATGATAATGCTATAAGTTCATGAAAAGACAAGTTGCATGGATAGCGCGACGGTGATTGCTGTCAAATGTGAGTAACTGTATAGAATTATCAGAAATTTACACACAAATGTAACAATGTGTTGGCCTATTACGTAAGTATCCCGCTATCCGTTTGGGATCTTATCTTAGAAGGGAGCGCACACTAATGCCGCTTCGCCGCCGCTAAAGTTTCGGCAGAGGGCTCCTGCCACGTGGGAAGTGCGAGTAATATGGGTAGTCGAAAATGTGCTGACGCATGTAGCATCCCACACCAAACACCGCCCCGTCTCCCATAGCACCAGCGTCACTCCATCTTGCTATCACTGCGCCTAAACTCAGTGGCTCCAGAACGGAATGAACAGCCGCTGACTGACAGACCTCAGGACAATATCATTGAGGCTATAGTGACAGATACGCGGAATCCAACCACTACAAAGAAGGCAACTCAATGTATAATATGGCTAAGCTTAGATTTTTTCGTATGATTACTATACTTAAAAGGCTAAAAATTACTGAATATGCACAACTTGATGGATTAGGATGGCGCTTATTACAGTTCTATCTATATGCCACTAATCGAACTAGGTATCGCCTATATCCTCCTTAAATTGATTTGATTAAAATTATTTTAACTTTGCGCAAAAACATTCTTAGATCATGTCGTTAGATTTAGATACATTTTACTTGGCATCTATTTTATTTTTGTTGTCAAGCAAACTGATGTTGCGTTAGTGAAGCAGTCACAAAACCAGAGCACGGTTTCTTCAATTAAATTTTGGACAAATTTCCATGCTATGCTAAATTGTAAAGATGAACTCTTATCTGTTACCATTTCAAAGTAAATTAAAAACGCTGAACGGATTAAGGTGAAATTTGGTATAGGGATGTTTTGACTCCTAGGAAAGGACAGGATAGTTTTTGTTACGGAAATCATCCTATATAGAGGTGCAAAGCGGAAAGAAAGCAAGTGAAATAGTCAATTCAATACTGTGCATTGCACTTTTTTACAGTAGTTTTGTTTTTATCTTATGTTGAGTAGGTACATGCGAATAAAGGCCTATGCCGAACCTATCATAGGATCGTCCTTGGATAAGACATATATACTTACCTACTACCTAATGAAAGTTTATATGCGCGACGTAATTATTTTGGTATCCTCGCAATGTTTTTCTTCACTGGGAAGTAAGTTGTAATCAGGTATCGAATGGCATTCCATGGGTTAAATTCAGTGAGCTTAAGACATTGTTTTAAACTGTGATCAAAAACACTCGGCCTTGATTACTTATTTAATTAAAAGATACGAGTAATTTATGTAAACTTGGACGTACTTTTTACCATATCTACAAAGTATTCCAACCACTGAAAGATTAATATGTGGTAGATACAAAGAGACATACAGCTGTACAAAAATGCTGCTGATTCGATTAAATGCGTAATCGGTATCGTATTGTGATAAGCAGAAAAAATTAACAAAAAATGTTTGTCAAAAAAACATTCAGTCCTATTTTTTCTAAATCAGATTACAATATTGATCACTAGCATTTTTGGTATATCCTGAATTATTAACGAGAAAAAATAATAACAGGTTACTGTAGTTGCAAGTTAGTTATTTGTTTTTCATCACACCTGCTCGTAAATGGTGATATTATATGCAAGCATACTTACACTTAAAGAGCTGTATTATTCCCATGGTTTTAAAGGATTCTCATACTACTTTACCGCCCGCCTGGAGCTCGCGGAGGACCCGCCCCGCACGCGCTCGCAGCACGCAGTCACTCCGGAGTACTGTGGACTGTGCAACTACACTACCGCTTATCATCATTGTTTCTTTACCTGTATAGAGTTTATTTATTTCCTCGCAAATGTGATGAAAAACATTGTGTGTACCACGGGCAGTAAGGGGATTACTAACTCGGGTCATTTAAAGCCCTCCGCCTACGGCGTCGGGCTTCAATAGACCCTCGTAAGTAATGCCCTTCTTACCGCCCTAGATGCACAATGTACTATTATACGGCCCCGGAATTTAATTAGCAATTTACAGTTCAAGTCAATTTGGTCTTTAATACTTATGCTAATAAAAATACACTACCAAACATTATAATACTACGCAGACGAAGTCGCGGGTAACAGCTAGTCACTAATAATGGTAACTTTGTAACTTTACTGTTAGAAATAAAACTGAAAAGGACCAATTCCCTTAAAAATACAAATAGCTCTTAAATGCTACAATTAACTTTTTTTTTACTAGTATAAATCTATCTTTCGCTCGACTAATATTTTGTGTAGCCGCCATCAGCTGCTTTTACGGCTGCTAAGCGAGTTTTCATTGAACTCACGAGGTTTTAAGAATAGTTCCCCCTAGCCTCCGTAGTATTAGTGTAGTAGTATTTGTTGATGAATATGTCCGCGTAAACTATTATTGCTTTTTCAACCGACTTCAATATTTCTAAAGGAGGAGGTTCTCAAATCGTCTGTTAAGTTATTGCATAGCTTCTATGGCGGGCCTTGAGCGCGGGGACCGAATCCAGAAATTCTGTAACGAAAAAACCTCACGCTCCCCACTCCGACGGACACGGAGGTGTGGCTTGAAGGCCGTGCATCGTCTAACGTCGTTTCAGTTCGGCAGTCTTCGACACGGCGTTGTCGACACCGCGTTGTGTGCTTGTTTATTTATTTAATAATAGAAAAAATTGTTTTCTTATCGGTCACCACGCTCAAAAAGTGTAACTTGAATTAATATCAAAGAAAAAGAAATACTGCATGAATAAAATAAATAAATAATTATAATTGCATAAGTTGATACAAAATGATATGCAATAGCTTTACCGTGGCAGTCCCCGAGTGCCACACGTATTTTTTTCATTATCTTTTAGTGTCCATTTACGGCTTATACAGGTCTTTTTTAAGTCCATTAGTTGCATAAAAGGTAATTGGTTTATAGTGACTATGTTTCTGCGAAAATTTGATGCTCAAGCTAATGTAGATTCTATTGAAGGACCTATCTTTTGTTTCGGTTCGTCTCGTTAGACTTTTCCTATCTTTTTATTGTGATTTTATAACATGCATGTATAATCTAATATCGATCAAAGAATACTATACTAAGAGAAGAACGACAACTCCATACAAAAATAATCGGCCAAGTGCGTGTCGGACCACGCACAATGAAGGGTTCCGTAGCTGTAAGTACTTATAGTAGTAGTAATTATAGGGTGCTAATATATATTAGACAACTATTTAGAACACTAACTACCATTAGGTTTACCCCGATACCAGCAGATTTAAATTACACTATCTGCTGTCACAAACCTACTTTAAAAAAAATACATGTCCAGTGCCCTACCTTACTTAAGTTTTCAACGTCACCATCGAAGATGATTTGTAAATGTGACTCATCTCTCGGGACAGGTTCTATCAGCTCTGGGTACTTAAACAACCCCACCTCGCGCGGCCGGAAACTTATATGTTGTGCTGACTTATCATGGAATAAGCGCACAACATCATCCTCGAGCACATTGGCAGGGTTCAAAATATAGGCTAAGTTATTCATTATTGTTTTCGACATTTTTAATTCACTTAGAGGAGATGTATAGTATAGTATACCTGACGACAGAGTTCAGTTCAGCAACACAGCAACTATGACTTAAAAGCTGGATAGGCTGAAATCGGACTCAATTTATTAAACACTTGATAAAATATATGTTTCTTATACAGCGTCAATCTGCGAGAAATCTTTCGAATACAGAATTAGGTAAAATAATAGATATACCTAATACAATAAGTTTTAAGGTCTTGTTGTGATCGTTTTTGTAATGACTTAACTCATCGTAAAGTATTGAATAGCTTGAATACTGACATTGTTACTATATTGCAAACTGCCTCTAGAACTAGTAAAACGGTGGGAAGGTCTAGGCGCGGGCAGGTGGTAGGATGGAGGAATAAGCATGTTAAAGAGGCACATGCGCGTGCCAGATAAATGTTTCAGCGGTGGGTCTCGTTCGGCAAACCGTCGTCGGGGCCTATTTTTCAGGACATGTGTGCTTCTCGGAAAATGTTTAAGGACAAGCTTAAGTGGTGTCAAAATAATGAAGCTCAAATTAGAATGGATATCTTAGCAACTCACCATAAAGCCAAAAACTTCAGCAAATTCTGGAAGTGCACTAATAAGATTGGTCCTAAAGCTTCCTGTAAGTGTAGATGGAGTCAGCGAGCCAACTCAGATTGCAAATTTGTTTAAAGAGCGTTTTAAAGTTGACAGCCCTCTAGGAAATGTCTCGCGGGTGGCCGATGCTGAGGCCCTTATGGATGAGATCCCTACCCGGTTTACTTTCAAAGAGGTAAAGAGCATTATTCAGTCAATGACTCGAGGAAAGTCACCGGGACATGATGGTCTCAGCATCGAACACTTGCAGCACGCGGGCGATCACCTGCCTCGAGTACTCAAGATGTTTTTTAACCTGTGCTTAAGTCATAGTTATCTTCCAGAGATCTCATGCGAACTACTGTGGTTCCTATTGCCAAAAATAAAACTGGTGATGTCTCTGACGGGTCCAACTATAGGCCAATATCCCTAGCGACAGTGTCTGCTAAGGTGTTGGACGGGCTGCTTGATAATCTGCTGTCTAAGCATGTTAAATCTCAGGATGCACAGTTTGGTTTTAAACCTAATGTATCAACTGAGAGTGCGATACTGTGTTTCAAGCAGACCGTCCAGTACTATAAGCAAGGTAGAACACCTGTTTTTGCCTGTTTTCTGGACCTGTCAAAGACATTTGACATGGTTTCGTACAGCATACTGTGGGATAAGCTGGAGGATGCCACTAGTACTCCGAGGGGGGTGGTTAATCTGTTCCGCTATTGGTACGGCAACCAGACGAATCAGGTGAGGTGGGCTGGAGCGCTTTCAGACGTGTACAGGGTTACGTGCGGTGTGAGACAGGGGGGGCTCAGCTCACCGAGGCTGTTTAACCTGTACATGTATGATTTGATCGCTGGGCTCAGCAGCACGGGTATCGGATGCTCGATTGGTGGCACTACAATTAACAATATTAGCTATGCGGATGATATGGTGCTGCTGTGCCCCGCGATAAGCGCTCTGGTCAAGCTGATACGGATTTGTGAGGAGTACGCGGTGACACATGGCCTAAGATACAATACAAAGAAGAGCGAACTGTTGATCTTCAAGGCAGACAAAAGAGAGTACGCGTCAGTGCCTCCCGTGTGTCTGTGCAGAGTTCCCCTCAACAGAGTGTCTCGGTTTAAGTATCTTGGGCATTGGGTCACCGAGGATCTCCAGGATGACGTTGATATGGAACGGGAGCGCAGGGCGTTGTCGGTGAGATGTAACATGGTGTCACGCAGGTTCGCGCGTTGTAACGGGGATGTCAAAAAGACCCTCTTTAGGGCTTTTTGCCAATCTTTTTACTCGTGCAACCTGTGGATGAACTACACTAAAAAACCTTCAATGCACTGCGCGTCCAGTATAACAACGGCTTCCGCATGTTGATGGGACTGCCACGGTACTGTAGCGCGTCGGGGATGTTTGTGGGTGCCCGGATAGACGGTTTTCAAGCGATACTTCGTAATCGCACCGCGTCAATCATGCGCCGGGTTCGTGACAGTTCCAACAGCTTGCTGCGTCTCATCTGGGAGTATCCTGCCTGTGCTTTGTGGAAACACTGCAATGATTTGCATATGGGTTCTAGAGGCATCGTTTATGATCTTATGTAAGTGACATAGTTAATTCGTTGACATATTTTATAGTTTATCTTCATTTAATTTAATTTTCAACTTATTTAAATTGACTTTTTAATGTGTAATTTAATTTTTATTTGTAATTTAATTCTTATTTGTAATTTTATTTTCTATTTGTAATTTTATTTTTATTTGTAGTTTTATTTTTTATTTGTAATTTAATATAGTATACTACTTGAAAAGTGATCAGTGACACTTTTCAAGTAGTTAACCTGAAAAGTAAATGGAAATTACCTATGTTTGTTTTCAATATAATAAAATATGAAAATACCCATATAATGCCGTTGTTTTGTTAAATATTCTACACTTTTGTAATGCTTCCTTCGCGATTTCCTTTAAAAAGTTACACGAGTAGTTTTAGCTTTATAGTTGTTTTTTTTTTACTTTCCTCGCATTCGAAATGAAAAATAGTGTTTAACTCGGGTAAAAGGCATCCATTTCCGACTCGCACTATTGGCGCTCGAACGAACTCGTCTTTGCCATTGTCCGTTTTTGCCATTTTGGCTACGGGACCCTAAAACCCTAAAAAGGTGATTCGAACTTGCAGGTCAGGTGTACCTACTTTCGTAATTATTTACATCTGTGATGTACACATTTTCCTTGTCTGAGACATGAAGGAGAAATGACTTTGTCTATCCAATTCCGCCACATAAAATCAAATTTTCAAAGAAATTCGCTTATGTTCTTGGCCCAACCTTGTACAATAAAATTAGCAAAAAAATTAAGTTGCGAACACTAAATTCATACGCGTTAAAAAAATCACTTAAAGAGTATTTGCAAAAATTGACTTATAATAACACTGAAAAGCTGCTGGAAATCTTAGTGTAATACATATCCTACAAAATAATACATATAATACACACAAACACACACCCTCTCACACATACACTCATTCATACACACGTTTTCTTTTATCTACCATATGTATTAAAAATGTAATACATATTATATACATACATACATAACACATTATACCTACATAAAACATAAATCAAAAATATAAAACGTTACTAATTAATTGAAATAATTGTGCCTTAAAAATAATCTTAAGTTTTTGCGTATACTACATGTTTACTTCTAAACCGGCCTAGCGACGATGCGCGACAGCCACATTCCAGAGAATCTTTTGTTAAGTTACCCTTATAATTTTTGTGATACAGATAATATACCTACATTTTATCGTTGTCAAATACTTAGTAAAGTGTTAGTATAAGTTAAGTACTAAGTTATCCATACAAATATAACGAAATGTAGAAACAAGTGTTAAGTTCGGTGAATACTGACCCACCGTGATACAGTTTACACTAGTACGGGGGTCAGAGGACACTTACCTTATCTTTGGTTTTTACCATAATAAAAGTGTTACAACAATCCAAATGTAAGTAGGTTAAGCACTTTTTCTGCTAAATAAATTTATTTATTTATTTTATTTATTTATATTTCGCACAACAAATGCTCGAAGGTGTGAGCTGGAATGGCTTGTCGAATGTGATGCATTAATTTAACTAAATGGGCGGATTTTTATTTTGTTTTCGTTATTTTTTTCGCGTCTGATTCACATGAAATTTGGTAGGTAGAAAGAGTTCCACAATTTTTTCGAAATCGTATGGGATTTTCGTAACTCAGTGGGAAATTTAGTACAAAATTGTTGTCGCACATTGGGACTTCGTATCTATCTAACGTAGAATAAGGAACTCTACCTGCCAGAATCTCGATTGATCTTATTATCCCTCCGCAGAGCGTGACGTGCACCCTGGGCGGCGTGTGGTCGGGCACCCCGCCGTCCTGCAAGTATGTAGACTGCGGCACGCCGGCGCAACTGCACAAGGGCTCCTTCCGACTGCTGAACGGCACCACCACCTACGGCAGCGTGGCTCAGTTCGCCTGCGAACCTGACTACTGGCTCGCGGGCGCTGAGACCCTCACGTGCAACCGGGACGGCAAGTGGAGCCACGACATACCATCCTGCGAACGTAAGTTGAAAACTCTTTTTGTACGGCGGTGGTCGAGTGCCCCGTCTAGGATGCACCGACTGAAAGCTGTTCTAGCTGTTGAATGGCACCATCTCAGCAGCGTGGCACAGTTTGCCTGTCAACCCGGCTACTGACGTACTCGTATAACCCGAACGGCAAGTGGAGCTAAGACATACCAACGTGGTGGTCGGGCGCCCCTACTAATACGTCAACTGCACGAGCTGTTCAAGCTGCTGGATGGAACCAGCTCCTACGGCAATGTGGAGCAGTTCGCCTGTTAGCCAGGCTACTGGCTCGCGAGCACCGAGACCCTTACAACCGGGACGGCAAGTGAAGCAACGACATATCTTCGTTTGTTTATAACTAGATGATGCTTAGAAGACTAAAGCGCCTGTTGTTTGCCTGTTTTTGTTTGCTGTATTTTCTGTACCGATTTCTATTGAGGTGTGCAATAAACAGTATTTGTATTGTAACCGCCTAGCACAAAGCGGCAATTAACATTCAACAGTTGAAACTATATCATCCTATGAACATTAGTCGAGGGATGAATGCCGTTTAGCTCTTTTGCAGATATATTACAATCTATTCTAAACTTTAGGAAATTGACATATCATTTTATTCCCCAGTGATAACATGCGCGGACCCCGAAGTCCCGGCCGGCGGCTACATGGAGGCCTACGACTATAACGTGCACTCCACCATCGACTTCCACTGCGAGCCGGGACACCTGCTCGTCGGCGAGCGCAGCCTCTCCTGCCAGTCGGACGGCGAGTGGTCCGGCAACTCCCCCAAGTGCGAGTGTAAGTTATTTGACAATGCATGTTACTGAGCAACAAGTAATTTTGGTTCATATTTCATAAGATATACGAATATATTCTTGATAATTAATCTAATTTTTTAAAATAATATATATGACCGTTCATTACATTATATATTTTCAAAGAAAATGATGAGATAGTTTTGAATTTTTGATACGACGCTGGCAGTCTCATGTCTGTACATGGTTCTTGTCATGTGATACATCTCTAGATATAGAGAGAAGTGTACTAAATAGTAGCCTACTAGCTCAATATAACCCGTGCCTGACTCGTGTTGGATATATGCAATCCATGCAAATAGTCGCGTTTTTGTTTCCCATTCCATTAGCGCCCCTTGCAGCCAATTGACTCGCAGTAATCCCCTTCATATCTGTTCTGTACATGAGTGCATGTAGTGCCGAACTGGAAAGAAGAGGACATGATATTATTACGTGAAAGGGGACTTCACCGTTTGGGTTTAAGTTAAAAGGCGTGTATTTTCAAAAAAAAATTGTATACGACCTTAAGTAATACAAATACAAATCGTTTATTTCATTGAACAAAACAATGAACATAGAATACAGAAAGAGTAATGAAAATTACTTAAGGTTGAAGAAAATATCGGTCCATCCAATATCCAGGCATGACAATATGCACTAAGTACATCTGTAAGCGGATAATTGAAAGATGTTAAATTGTATGGAAATATTTCTGTGAGTGGCCCTTAACTAGCCATTAAAAAAATCCGTAGTCAGGTTATAGTAAATGCAACTTGTTTCGACAGACGTGGACTGTGGCAAGCTTCCTCCGCTGACATACGGAGCTGCTGAACTGCTGAACGGCACAACCCATCTCGGCAGCATCATCCAGTACTCCTGCACCACCAACTACCGGCTGGCAGGGCCGGTGCGGCGCGAGTGTCTGCTCGACCACCAGTGGAGTGACGTGTCGCCAAGATGTGAAGGTAGACCATTGCTAGACAGATCTGCAGCCAGCTGCTAGGAATTAAGTGTTCAGAATTCGCTAAGCTAAATGTTTCAACAGAGAAAGCAGTTTTTAGCCTATAACCACAAAGTGACTGACGACCGAGCATCATCATTAGTTTTAAGAAGACCCAAAGCAGTGCACGAAATACCGGAAGCTACCGAAATGTTGATTAGCATAAGAGAAGCAGAAAGAGAGATCATTTTATTATTAATCAATCAATCAATCAGCCTATTGCAGTCCACTGCTGGACGTAGGCCTCCCCAAGGGTGTGCTACAAAGTACGGTCATTCGTGACCCTCATCCAACCACTACCTGCCAGGAGGGCATCCCACACTACGTTTGCAGAGGCGTGCCCATTCGAGAACCCTTTTGCTTCCACGCTCATCGGTTTTGCGACAGACCACGTGGCATTTTATTATCATTAGTTATAAATTCTAAATATTGTCCACAGAAATCCGCTGTCCCGAGCCGGTTGTAGCCGAGAACAGCATCGTGTCAGTGACCGGCAATGACCGCATGCATGGCCGCACCATGATCCGGACGTCCACCTCAGTGAGCGCTGGCAACGGGAACACGTACCGCATAGGCGCGCTGGTTAAATACCGCTGCGAGCGAGGATACAAGGTGGTTGGGGAGAGTCTGTCCACGTGTGAGGATAGTGGACTGTGGAGCGGCAGCACACCAAGGTGCCAATGTAAGTAGACTACAATTATGAGCCATATCAGATCGGGATCGCTAATCCTAGGAATGATTCTCTGAACGCTGGTCTCCAGTGTATCCAGTGTAATGTAGCGGTACACTTACCGCTTAATTAAATACCGCTGCTAGCCCAATGTGGTTGGAGAGAGTCTGTCCACGTGTGAGGATAGTGGATAGTGAAGCGGCAGCACGCAAAGATGCCAATGTAAGGAGACAAGCTATGTCATATAGTTTTCAGGTAGTCTAAAGAATGGGTCGCTGACTACTGGTATCAAGGGTGTCCATCCTAGTTTAAAGGCCTGTTGGTGAAAGTACTGTGAGAAGGGCTACAAGGTCGGAGAGAGTATCCATTTGTGAGGATAGAGGGCAGTGGAGTGGCAGCGAGCCTATTAGACTACATTTTCGAAGAAAATTTGCGGCTTACCTATGTCAAGTGGGAATGGTTTATGGACCACACCTATACCATATCGGACAAAACACATTCTTAATCGAAAAATGATACATTCTTTAAATCTAATTCTCAGCATCTTTCGACACCTTAGTCACAAATAGCAACCCTTGAAAGTATTTTTAACGTCTATTTTTCCATCAGACGTGGACTGCGGCAACCCTGGTCGCCTGGAGAACGGCAAGGTGACCCTCGCAACCAACGCGACGTACTACGGCGCGACGGCCCTGTACGAGTGTGACGCGCACTGGCAGCTGGACGGCGTGTCGCGACGGCTGTGCCAGGACAATGGAACTTGGAGCTCGGAGGCGCCCGTCTGCAAGGGTGAGGATACAGTCACGAGAAATTATTTTAGGCAGACCATAGCTAGACGACCGTTTTACTGAAAATCTCAGTTTTGAAGCTGCGTGGTGGCTCTATAAGCCAGCGTGGAGATTTGGCACTAGTGGTATCTTTGCCCAAATAAACATTTTTTTTACAGTGGGCAAAGTAACACTAGTAATGTACCCTAAATGCCAACATTGCTCACATAGTCACTTTCCGTTGATTGTCTAGAAAATATTTGGGCAAAGATACCACTAGTAACAAAGTTGGCACGTGAACAGCGCCTTCTGAACAGTTAGCTGACCCTTCCAATGGATTCAAAACCACGACCTAAGAAATCTCTTCTTTGCTATGTGTTGATTAGAATCTGTCCCAGTCTGTCGTTGTGTGGGGCATGTTTTGGTTCTTGGTTGTTCTGCCGTATTTATTTTAACGAAACGTTTGTCCACAGAAATTACGTGCGCTGACCCTGCAGAACAGATCCAGAGTAGCGTTGGCTTGCGCGTGGTGACTTCGACTCGCAGTATCGATGGCGAGGCCCACTACCGCTGTGAACGAGGGTACAGCCTCAAAGGAAACCAGACCAGGACATGTCTACCGAAGGGAACTTGGAGTGGAACGCCACCTGTCTGCTTGCGTGAGTACCACCTCCTATTGGCTTGCATGTGACTTTAACCCTAGGTGAGGCCCACTACCGATGCCAGCGAGGGTACGTCCTCGAAGGGAACTAACAGGCGTCGTATACGAAGGCAATAATGAAATTCCCTGGGCTAACCCACTGAAAGATCTTGCAGTATAAAAAACCATTATTTTCTGAGTATACAACTCTGTAGCTATTATAAGTGGTATAACTTTTTCGGTTACCACCTGTCTTTTGGGATTACTGCCTATTTGAAAATTGTATGTCATTAATCATGTAATGACTTTTATATAAGTTTCGACAACAGTTTCAGTTTGTCAACAAAAAATCACGAGCCATGATATCATAATAAAGCCCACTTCTTGTCAGGCTGCTTGTATATACTTCCTTACCGCAGCCATTGAACCTAACTTTTTTCCAGCCATCGACTGCCGCCCGCCAGGGTCCATCGACAACGGCCGAGTCATCATTGCCAACAGCTCCACGCTCTTTGGCAGCTCCATCGAGTACCACTGCCTGCCGCAGTTCCAGCGCGTGGGACCGTTCCTCCGCAAGTGCATGGACGACGGGCGCTGGTCGGGCGAGGAGCCCAGCTGCGAGATCGCCAGCAACGAGGCGGCGGAGAACAGCACGCTGCCGCTCAGGGTCGGGATTGGGTGCGGCGTGGTGCTGTTCCTACTGGTGATGCTGGGTGCTATCTATTTAATACTGTAAGTCTTGTTGCCCTCCGTAGTCGGAAGCCAATGGGCATTTTCAGAAACAAGTGCACCATTTTATTGAAAATTAGTCCTCGATTTTCCATACAAAAAATAATTGTCAGTTATGTAACGACCCATACAAAATGTATGAAAAAAAGCGTTACGAAACTGACCAAAAAAACGGGACACTCTTTTATTAAAACAATAGTACTCGTGATTCTGGTTATAAAAAAACCCAAGACTTCCTATATTAAAAAAAAAAGGAAATTGTACCCTATTTTTGAAAATGCCCCGATACGTAATGCAATAGGTTATTTTTTGTCGAGAAAAACTCAGGTTTCCAGCTATCGCTGATACAGTTAATTGTTGCATTCCCTAGTAGCCGAGCTGTGAGATATCATTCATTGAACTGATGTGAATACGTAAATATTATGAAAGGACCATGGCAAACACTGTCACAAAATTCACTTTAAGGTATCATTCTGAAGAAAAAATTATTCAAGCCAACGGCTAGTATTACAATGGACAAATGTGTCCTATTCGCATAGGGGCATGTACAAAAAAAAAGTGCACCATTTTAAAGAATATGGGTACTTGATTTTCAATACAAAAAAAATATCAGTATCGTAACGGCCCATACAAAATTTATGAAAAAATTCGTTACGAAACTTACCAAAAAAGAGACACTTTTTCTTTATTATAATCAATAGTACTCGTGATGTTGGTTATAAAAAATCCAAAACACTCTATACAAAAAAAGGAAATAGAACACTTTTTTTGAAAATGCCCATAATATCCCCCAGATGAACCCAAGAGACTCAATGTCCTACTGAATCTATCTGCATACTAAAGTATTATGGAGAATTCTGGTAGACTGGTATTTCCTCTTCAATCGCGGCTAAGTGTTTGAATGGTCCTGATTAGTATAGTGGACGATGTGCCACCATCAATAGATTATGACCTAAAATGATTAAATTAATTCACCTTGTCTAAATATATGGGATAATTATTAGTTCGCTATTCGAACACGATTGGTACTCCAGTAATATACCGTCCCCCTTAACAAGGCAAAAGTCACACCTGAATTTCATTGATTTTTACACCTTTCAGTGAGAGATAAGTTTCAAAATAAACTGGTAAATATACCCTTGGCCTTAAGTTACAAAAAAACATTGATAAATTGAAATTAAACAGTCTCATTCGTAAACCCTCTTCCAGTCGTAAATCAACACCAGTGAAGAACACCGAAAACATAGAGGGCGCAGAACGCAAGGAAGACCAGAACGCGGCCGTCATGAGCTACGCGACGCTCCATGACACGAACGGTCGCCATATCTACGACCATGTCACCGACAACGTGTACGACTCGCCATACAGCGAGCACCTGGCCGACAACGTGGCCTACGGCCGACGAAGCGACACCGACTCTGCCTATGAACCCGAACCGACGGGGCCCAATGCCGTTGTCACTATCAACGGCGTTGCTGTGCGTTAAAATCGCTCGTCGGTTAACAGTGCAGTGTCAGTTTGAGTTTCGCACATACGCCCTTACGGTAAATATGAACTTATAATTGGATCTAGGTTCACGACGCCACAGCGAGCAATTGACCGACTACGTGGCGTACGGCTGAAGCGACATCGTCGCTATAAACGGTGTTGCTGTTTACAGCCAACGTTTTAATGTAAGTTTCGAACTTTCATAAGCTCTTTTAGTAAAAGTGAACCTATAACTGAACCTAGGTTCAAGTGTGTTAAAGAGAATTGACTAATAGAGGAAAAGCGTAAGATATAATCATGCTTGATTTCGACATGATCCCTAGATGGCGTTGTACGACCCTTCGTACTTCGTTTGACAATTACTTCTGTATTTACTTAACGCCTCTAATAATCTATTCTCGTGGATGATGTATGTTTGCTGTGCACCAGTTGCACCACTTTGAACTAGAATCATCGAAGTCGAGCTGAATTCATCTGTATATTCAATTCAACACATTTCTAGATGTTTAATCTGAATGTAGAACCATAAGGCAAGTTATTATGTGCTATACTTTCACGAAATTAGGTAACCAAATAGGCATTTCGATTGCTTGGTTAAACTATAATTGACTCGGTTTTGTGTCATAATAAAATTCGTAGTTGCTTTTTTTATTTAAGAATAAGGGTAGGTATTGGCAAATTGTTTGATTTTTTATATGTAACGTATGAAGTGATAAGAGCTGTACCTATTATTTTTACATGTTTTTTTTTATGTTCATACAAAATCATTGTAATTGTTACCATTTTCTGTAGACTTGGTTGGAACCAATTATAATTTATATTAACCCGGCTGCGTCACCAAAATGTTAAAATTAAAATAGGTTCTGAAATACCTGCTCATCTATAGAAATGGTAATTTAAGGTATACTTTGGGATATCAACTTACCGACCTATCCGAAAGCTGATAGCTATTGATATGAAACTTTGAAGATATAGGCACTCTTTTACGCAGTGTAGGTACTAAATCGGCAAACGCTATACCAAAGCGGTGCGGCGCGCGCGGCAATACCAAATCATTCGTACCAAATGGAAGCGTCATGGCGCGGCGCGGCGTGACGCTTACCTAGGACACTCTGATGGGTATCAACCATTTGTTTCTCGATGTTTATGACACTTGAAGACGAAGCGGCATATCGCACAGCGTCGCGTTGAACAGTCATCGCCCGCACCGCGTCGCCATCGCGTTTAGCTCACGTAGTAGGTAAGTAACCTACGCCTTAGCGGAGTAAGTAGGTATATTCCCATAAAGGACCACGGGCTTTGTATGGAGTCTGGAAAAACCAACAGGGATGAAAGTTACGTCATTACATAAGTAGGTCTTGTCGTCTGCTTCATTTTGAAGCAGGCACTAAGTTGTATTCCTTTGCAGATCTGAGATATTATGTAAGTAAAATATTCACAACCGCTCGGCGATGACCCTTTCGCCGCACACATCAAGCGGGTTAAATGACAGCCTGCTTGCATTTATTTACCAATTATTACGACTGAAAAAAATCTAAATATCTCAGCTCTGCAATGGAATTTAACTTTGTGTCCATAGAACAAAAATAACTGGATAAAAATACCTATCCAATGAGATAACTCTCATCTCTGTTGGTTCAAGGTCCATCTTTGACCCTGGTCTTTTAAACAATTTTGTTTATTTAGGTTGTCTATAATTTTAAATGCAGCAGTCGGGTGTGTAAATAGCTTAATGTTAATTTAAATCGTGACGAAATCATCGACGTGGTCACCAACCCTTACTAGGTACGAACCAAAGATGTAAAAGTGTTGGAATTGTATGAATTATCCATGTTTATAATAATATTAATTAGTCTATTGTACATTGCATTTTAATATAAGATAAGGGAGCTTACTAAAATTGACTATTAATATCGAATCAGTGACGAAAAATGCGTGCTTACTGAAAAATTAGGTACCTAAATTAGCAATTACCTAATGATTAAGCGGCCAAAATGTCTAGGTATGTATTGTAGGTCTTTCTAATATAAAATTATTGACGTTGTTGTATTGTAATAAGAATAAGTACCGATGGGCCTTACCATGACGTCTTAACGCGATTCAGTTTAGGCTCCGTTGTATGGAAACGATTCAGTTTTGGTCGTCAACTGAATCGGTTTAGGACGTCACGGTAAGACCTCAGAAATAACAATCGATATTTTTTCTATTTTAATTGTAGTATATCTCGTGTTTACTTTTTACTTTTCTATTTTTTTTCTCTTGAATCCTTACAATTATTTACAGGCTGCGTTTTAATAATTATTTCATTAACTATTGATTGTTTCAAGTTAATAGACGTTTTTATGAAATTCAAAATGGCGGCTGCCCTATAATTTTATGTAAGTTATTTTTTTTCATTTCGTAGTAGGTAATTAAAATCTATGCAACTTTTATATTAAATACTTTTGTAACTGCCATTTCCACATATTTACTAGTAATTTCAATTCTGTACAATGTTTTTGGCCGGTTTGTATTTTAGTCTTTTACATTATACTTTCAGCTCACATTCTTGTGTCCATAGTTTTATGTGAACGGAAAGTATTAACAATATAAAATTTATTATTTAGTATGTAAGTTGTAAGGCATTTGATGGTAATTCGACAAAACATATGTTTTTCATATCATAGTGTTATCTTTTATACCAATAAATCATTTCATTTCATTTTCATTTTTTGACGTGACAACGTCTTATAATTCGATGGAGCCGGCTGCACGCACGAAAAAACATGACTCACGCGGCGTCACCGAGGGTTACATCGGTCGGCGTTAGCCGCATGAGGCGTTCCATTTCAGTCAGTATTTTGTTATGACGCTGTCACGTTCAACTATCGTCAGTAAACCGACTTTATTTTCATATAACGTTCACTTGACTTTGCTAAATCGGGAAAATAATGAATAATTCAGAAAATAAATTTCATAATTGTCATGAACGAAAACTTGTCGAATTATCCAGAAAATGTTTATAGATACTAAGGAGACAGTTATTTATTTTGTTTTATATACAATTTGCTGAGTGATATTCATATTGATGCCAAAACAATACCGATATTTCTTATTTTTAACAATGTACTCGTACAGTCAACCAATTGGAACCCTAGGCCACTCTAGAACCATGTCAAAATGACAAGAAGTAAGAGATTTCTTACAATCTGATTTATATCGTCACTGTGACATAGTCCTACTGGCCTAGGGTTCCAATTGGTTGACTGTGACTTGTGCCTAAATAGCTATATGTTCCTTAATCATTTGATTAATAAATTGAATTAGGTTAAAACTAAGTGATCTTACACAGTGTAAATATAGAATGAATATCGTATATGATGTTGGCGGGGCCTTTTTTGACATGCAAAGTAAATACACTTTTTGGTTATATCTCGATATAATTCTGTCTCCATATAGTTATTCGTATGTATTCATAAAAGTACTATTCCTCGCAACACCAATGCTTTTAGTCAGACATGAAAGTAAACACTTGCTGTAAGTAAATGTTTTTTAATCAATCAATTATAAATGACATGTTAGTGGTATGACTGGTCGGCTTAATGATGATGAATACGGAGAGTAGTGGGTTCCATCTAGGATGGCCGTGTCATCCATAATTGACTGAGTGAGTGAAGCAACCCAAGCGTCTCTGTTTCAACTTGGGCAAAAATGTTTCGTGTGTCTGTCGTGAGTTTTCTTAAAAGGTACAATTACCTTATTCTGAAACCATATCTATAGGTTCTATCGCGTAATTGCATGAGGAGTTTATGAATGAATTTATCGATAAATTGCCCCATGCACTTATCAACGCGTGTGTCTGCCTTCTGCTGATATAAAGTACTTTTATGTAATTATTTGAATACTTCTGTAAGATAATATGTAAGCCATCGATATAGTAGATTAAATTTGAAAGTTGTGGGCGGATGTATTGTGTAAATGTCAGTGAATTATGGAATACTATTAAACGAAGATAAATAAAAATATTTATTTTTTCCTCTTTCCATGTGTTTTAATAGTTTTAATTTGGAAAACTTCTATTGGGCAAAGACAGAGAAAGTGATCTAAAAGTGACCTGTATTTTTTATACTGCTAGACAAAACTGTGTTGCCAGTGCCACTGCCAGGTTATAAAAGATAACCCACTCTTTTCCCTGGCCCAAACTATAGTTTAACAAGGATCTGTTCTCATACGTGTATAACCAGAAAGGGTCATACTGTCTATTTCTTACACGTGTATTTTCACATCGAAAAATAGGGAGGGATATAGTTTTTTTAATCTACTGCGCCATACGCGCCATATTGTTTGTCGGACTATACCTATATAATTATGTAGTAGACGATGCGTATAGGTATGACCATTTTGGACCGCTTGAAAACGTATTTAAGCAGGTCAGATATTTTATTTAGGTATAAGTATTTAGCTATAAGGCTAACTAAAGAAATAAATTGCATTGTTAATTTGTTCCCATTTGTGTTCGTTAGGAATAAATTGTAAAAAGCATACCTACCTAATCGAATATTGTTATTTTTTGTAGAATTATTTGAAATAATGCATAATAGATTGATATGTTGAATATATGTCTTCAATGTGAACCTTTGTTTTTATATCCTACTAAACGTAGGGATGACGAAAGTAAAGTATTTTTACTTCTCTTGCTCGAAAAGTTCGCCTTTAAGTCGTGGCTAGGCGACACAAAATCGCTTTTCATGCTCTAGGGCATAAAGTGAAGAGGGTGTCGCGCGCTCGGCGCGGCTTCGCGCCCGCGCTCCCGGCCGCCTGCGAGCGGGACGCGGGAGAACCAAAGCGCCCGAGTATGGATGTTACATTCGATTTAAAGTGAATTAAAACCTAATATTTTCCTTACAATTGAAGTGAAAAGCAGAGTTGCATAAATACCCATTATATCCTCGACTACTATATTGTTCCTCGTTGCACTAGGCCTCGTCTAGAGTTTTAGGCTTGGCCTCCGGAGAGGACGGACGCGCCCTTGTGCGTCTTTCTGAGTATCCAAAATCAATAGCCAAAAAAAAAGGGCGCAGCGTGCACTTGCATCGTTTTTTGTTGAACTTGTCGCATGTGCCGATATCTCGCCGCGAGTGACTATGTGCCCTACTGCGTTGGGTTGAGGTTAATGTTTGCCGTACCAGCCGCCGATTATTCCGGACACACGCGGATCACCACGTCAACTGTTCTGCAGCCCTGCAGCTCCTGGTCGACATGCTGAGAACCTGGTGAGCGCGTTCCAATTACATCCTCACGAGGAGCTTCTCATTCTTAGGAAGAGATACTTGGTACCAGTATCAAAAAAAAACATAAGTAAACTGCCTAGTATTCAGAGTTTCATAGAAAACAAGCTGGTTCATGGCCTGGTATGTTGTAAATGTTGTAATACTTGTAATGTTAACAAATAAGTGATTGTGAACGAATATCTGTTATATTTATGTGTAGGTAACAAAAAAAAACTGTTTCGTTTACATGTAAGGTAACCGTTATAGTAAGTTAGTCAAATCCTAAGTTCATATACCAACACTTATGTACCTAGTACATAGGTACTAGGTACACACCAAATGCGGCATTAAAAATCTGCGGTGCAAAATAAAAATCTAATTACTGGATATAGGCCAGTAGATAGGCTCGTATAATTTCTACAATTATAATTGTATTATTGGATTCGTAAGTATTTTGGTTTATTTCAGCATCTAGTTTAGCCCTGGATAACGAAGCGTTTCTTTGTGACTTTTTTGATGCCTAAGTTTGGCGCGTAAAATTAGCGAACGCGGCTGATGCGGGTGCGCCGTCCGCTTGGGCGCTACACGTGCGTTACAAACAAGAGTCAAGTGTCACAAAAAAAAAGACCAAACGCATGTTTGACGCAACAAAAAAAAAGGGCAGCAAAAAAGTAATTATGAGCCTTTGCACCCAAATAAAGATAACGGAAAGAAAACTGGCTGGTTATGGCTGCAAAAGAAACTAGATATACGGTGCCTCCTAGCTATAGCATGCAAACCGCAGGTTTGTGAAGTTTGGAAAGTTATGATTTCCCAGGGCCTTAACTGAAGGTCAGGCATAGGTAGTACCTATGCTAGTAGGTACTTTCGTGTTCGGAAGTACAGGGGTACAATTTATGAATGAAGCCATGCAATTTTGAACGCGTGTGTACTGAGTGTGACTCACAACAGGAACAACAAAACGGCAAACGGTAAAAACTGGTTACTTAGTTGTGATAATTTGATTTTGGTGACAAGTGTGTTTGCTGAGTTAAAATGATGAAATAGCTACGGAGTTGCCTTGTGTATTTTTGTGTGCGTGTGCGTGTTTGCGAAAATGGTATATAAGTGACGTGTGAGCTCCTGAGTGTAAGTTGTATACATTGGAGGTCGTCTATCATAGGGAACGCAATAGTGCCATCATCGATAATATAACTTCGAGAAACATCTCTAGACAAATGTCCTCGTGGAAGATCATCTTTACAACCAGTTTTTACCCTACACTTCACCACCAGTCTAGACACGTGTATAGGTAAGCTGAAAGACACTCCACTATGAAATAAGGTTACTAAAATTTAAATGGAACCTCACCCTTCATCGACTCTGCTGGCACAAGGTCGTCAACCACGAGCCCAAGCATCGACTATTACCTACTCATACATGTACGTATCTGATTTTATATGGAAAGAACAGTGGACATTCGGAATTCAAACATTCCAAATCACTGCCAACAGTGCCGCCAACAAACGGATAGTCGACAATCAGATCTCAAGGATTTTTAGTTTACGACGCACAAGAGAATCAAAAAGCAACTATTATGACCCCACGGAACGATCAATCATAATACCACTGAAGGATGGATAACAATTAAAGACAACAAGGCACCACGGACAAAAATAACTATGATGTCTCTTGAAAAGAGAGGAAAAGTGGAAAAATTCATGACCTCGATTGGGACTCGAACCTGCGACTCAATGATACACGCCCATCGCTCTAATAGTTTATGACACATATCACCATCGACGACCGTGTCAACTAGAATACCTACTTAGATCAGGGCATAGAAGGCACTCGGAGCAACCGCATCGCAATCGCAGTCATCATCCTTCGCGTACATATTTACACATTTATATATCTATCTTTCCTTAATACTGGGCACGATGCAAGTATTCGGTCTGGTTCTCTCTCCCGTCAACTCCCCTCCTCGACTGCACAAGCCCTACACTCCCAACCTGTACTTTTGGCCCACTGGTGTCTCGGGCAGGAGGGCCAGCTGAGCAGGCCAAGGCGGCAGACGGTGTAGAGAATATGCAGGAAGGCCCGAATACTCGTCCCATCTCGGACTGGATAGGTCCGGACGGAGGCAGTTAAACCGCCAAATTATACGCCTCTGACCGACCGTCCTGGACCGTACTGGTAAGTACATTCGAGCAATCTCGATTAGGCTCTCCGTCCCTTCCTCCTTGGTGTGACCAGCGCCTCCGCGTCCTTGCAGCTGAACGGCTGGCTGGTGGCGTCAGTTAACGATTAACGATCGTTGCACTAGGCCTCGTCTAAAATGGGTTACTTTATGCCTTTTGATATACAATCTACTATATTGTATTTAGTCCGTCATCGTCAGTTAGATTATCGAAAATTATTAGAGAAGTGTTTTTCCTTTCTCAAGATAAGTAATATATTGACGAAGATGAAGAGCATTAAAGTTCCGGGTTGGAGGCTGGGTGGATTTCAAAAAAAGTGTACATTTCAAAAAGAAAAATGTCCTCATCATTAAAACATCTGTATAAAAATAAATATTGCAGTCACACGCATTCCAAGTAATTCATAATATAGCACACCTTATATTCTAATAGGATTTTTATACCGTTAAAGAATATAATCAGTAAAAGTATGTTAAAAAAAATAAAAACTTAAATATTATTTTTTTCTCCCATACAAAATTCATATGTCCTCACGACACCCCGCGGTAAACAAAAATCAGAGCTGGGCACCGTTAATCAAACAGTTAACTTCGTTAATCGCTAATCCGTTACAAAAAAAGTTAACTTCGTTAATCGTTAAAGCGCTACTTTTCGAAAGACTTAACGGAAGTTAACGTTAATCGTTAATCCGTTAACACGTGGTAAAAGGGCATCTTTGAGTTAGTGATCTACAACTTATAGTTAATCAGTTTCCTTCAAAAATATCCAATTTACTATCCGACTACCTTTGGAAATTCAGGAGTTTTCTTAATGTCTCATGGCTTCCATCATTTGATCTGTAGTAAAATCAAATGCAACTCTTGTAGACCTCACCGAGGTCACAGACAAAATAACAATGTCTCAAGTTGGAGGACAGAGCTAGAAATTATCGAGCAGTTTCAATATGCCATCCCTGGTGTTCAAAATCAGGTCCACTGCAGCAAATTGATGGCTTGATTAAGAAAATACCCCAACTAATTATGAAAACCCTCCAATCACGTTGGACGTGCCGTTCAAATTTGAAGGTTGTCTGAATTTCTCAAGAACTCCATCATCAGAATATAAATCAAATCAAAAAGATGAATGTCTGTGTTTACCGACCAATTCCACTTTGCCATCCCTGGTCTTCATCATCAGGTACATTCCACCAAAATGTTGGTAACCCTCAAAAAAATGTTTCAAGTTTATGGGCGGACAACAAAATAAAAATATGCCCTTATAAGGAAACCCTCAAATCATATATGTGCCGTTAAAATTTGAGGAGTTCTTTAATTTCTTCATGAATTACATGAATTCAAAATATGAATGTCTCATAGGATGGGAATTAACAGACAGTTCCACTTTGCCATCCCTGGGCTCCATCATCAGCTCCACTCCACCAAATTGATAGTTTTTCGTAAAAAAAATGATTAAGTTTCTTAATATAATCTTAAAATGTAAAGATTAACACTAAGTTTAATTGTATTGCCTATGTTGTTTTTTTATGCAATAAACAGTCCCAAATCATCATGTATAAGCCTATTAAAATTGAAGAGTTCCCTCAACTTCTCATGGATCCCATTATCAGAAATGAATTTTGAAAAAAATGTGACCAATCTGCAACCACCATGGATAATTTAAAATCGGTTCAGTATCGACGGAGTTCTGACGTAAATAACATAAAAATAAAATAAAAATAAAGAGTAATAATAAAAAAATCAAATGGCGTAGGGATGTCAAATGGCGTAGGGATGTGACGACCCCATCGCCCACTGGTTTCCACCGGTGCAATCAGTCAACGCAGGGCAGCTTGTGGCGAGCTGTTGGGGAGTAGCGACCCCACGTACCTGAGCGCTCCTGGGGGACTCCGTCGTCCGACCAAGTCCCCCGCCTCTAGCTTGCCTTGACCGGCCGTCCAGAGTGGGGTCGCGAGAGCTGTGTTCTCGAGGGTAGATGTGGAAACCTAAGTGGCGAGTTGGCTATATGTTTAAAGTCCAGTGACACCTCTCTACCCCCAGCCCTCATACCGGTGTTGCCCTCGAGCCATCTTAGATGTCGCTTTTTGTGGGGGCCCATCTTATGTGGGCAAGTCACCGTCTGCCGGAAATAAAATTGATTACCGTTTTGTTAGGCAGACGTCCGATTTTATTCTCCATAACCCAGTATTTAGTCCACCGCTTTCACCTAATAGTCCAGCATATTTTAGATTCCATTAAATCTCAATAGTCTATACACCCTGGCGGGTGCTGCCTCTGCGTGCGTCCCATGACTCGGGCAGGTGCAACATCCGCTCGGTGTACCCCTTACATTTCATTAAATTGTCGAAAGGGCCTCTGCGTGTTGGCTTCGGCTCCGCGCACGCCTCCCAAAGGTCCGGAACACCATTGTTCCGTGATGGGAAAGACAAAAAAATCACATGAATTGAGAAATTCTTCATTTTTGAAAATTTGTAGTCGGGTGGAAACAGGTTTTTTGCCGCGTGGCGCGGTATGTGCGGTATCTTTTTGGTAAGTATTTTCAAACTGGATTAACGATTAACGGACTTGGGAAAACTTAACGGAAGTTAATGAGTCCGTTAACAAATTCTAAAGTTAACTTAAAAGTTAATCCGTTAATGAAAATGTTAACTTCGTTAATTAACGATTAACGGATTAGCGAGTTAATGCCCAGCTATGACAAAAATTCATAACTTTAGCATTGAAATTAATCGTGTGGTGATTTTTTAAGGAGTTCTTTAATATACACGATTGTTTGTAGAAAATCATTTTTAGACGATTTCTGTATTATATGTTTAACAAAATCCTATGTTGAAGTTCGGGGACAAATTTCGTTCCATTGTGTTACACAGCTGTGTTACGCCGTACCTAACGGTTAAATGCGAAATATGAACACACTAGTGATATAGTACGTCTGGCAACAATCCTAGGTTGCCCGACGCCAGCGCACATGTCGCTACCTATATTGGTTTTCACGCAGTGGTGAGGTAAAGTGTGTTTTTGTATTTTGTCGAAAAAATTACCAAATTTGGATCTAAGTTTAAAGCAGGAAGCTTATTGTTTTTTCTCAGTATTTTTACATAATTCGGTAGATAAATTAGTTGACTATAGGTACACATATGATTCACAAATCCAGAAATCATTTGTCTTCTTTTGTCTACATGAGGTGAAACACGTGGTGATACCCATTTTTGCTTCCATTGTGTGATTTTTGTGTTACGTAACTAAACTTAAGGATCGTTCACATTGCAATTTTCAACCAACTTCCAAAAAGGAGGAGGTTCGCAATTCGTCGCGTTTGAATGTTTCAGTGTTATTTTTTTAATAAACATTGTTTTATTTCCATATATTTGCCAAATTTACAAATAAAAACAATAATTTCCAAGTTCTATGAAAATCAATTATAGTTATTCACATAAAACAAACTTTTTTTGTACTTGTGAAGTAGTCCTTATAATTTCCATTGTGATATTTTCTGCATTTTGTGTCACATTTTTGTGCATATTCCTTTGTGTTTTTACGTACACTTTTTGTGAAATCCACCCGGCTGGTGACGTCACTATTAGGTAAGAATTGTACCTAATCGTGACGTCACGCGAAACTTAAATGCACTGTATTTAAATTCAAACGAACTTTGAAAAAAAATAGGCCAAATAAGAAAAAAATTCAAATATTAATAAAAGACGCAGAATAACCCAATTATTTTATTGTATAAAATTGACAAGACATCGAGAGAACGATAGCTTTAACATGCGATGTAAATGTTTATAATTGTCGTCTACCTACAAACTTAAAGTAATCCTACAATATATATACATTATTATCATATTCACAGTACGGTACAGTCAGCGATATAGTGAGTGGTAATAATTTCTTTTTGATGTATTTACACACGCGTCAAAAGTGCATTGCCGATTTATCAATGATTTCATTCATAAACTGCCCATGCAATTTTGAACACGATAGTACCTAACGTGCCTAAATTCCCAAGATGATACTTAACTCCAAACAAACATTACAGTCGCTAGTTTTATCGCTGATTATACGCATTAATAAGTACTAATTAATTACTTAGTAAACAGTTCTGTTATAAACAATACAGATATAGATCTAATTCGATCAAAAACCTATCCTTTTTGCTTATCGACCTGCTTGCAAATTAGTAAAAACGGTATCGGGAAAATAATCACTATTAAATAATATTTAAAACGGGTCACTTACGTAATTTAGTCGATTTTCGCTCGATATGTTTCGTTCTTTACGAAGAACGTCATCAGGAGCGACCGCCCGCGACAGAGGCAAGTCGACTAAATTACGTGAGTGACCCGTTTTAAATATTAATATGTTCGAGTTTTACGAGAGTTTTATAGTTAAAGAATCACTATTGTTAAGATATTAGAATTCATACTGAGAAAATTTTGAGATGATACTATCAACAAATATTTTTGAACGCAACAGTGTATTTGAACAAACTATATACAGTCGGACAGAAAAGGGTAGAACTTAAAAGTGAAATTAAACGCAAACCACAGTTGGCAACACCAGGCCCCAATGTCCCCACTCTGACACGTGTGACAATTCGTATAATGACTGAAATATGTACTTGCGTTTCAGGCGTCCATATGTTACCGAAACAGCTCACCATCGCGCGGGATGTGTGCTTGATTGCACCATTTCGATAATTGTAATAAAAACGTAATGTATCGTCAAAAAATAGATAATTTCTTAGTGAAGACTTTTTGACAACTGTAACGAGATCTAATATTTGAGAATTTTTCAGATTTTGTTTGACATGAGAATGATCCTGTGTCGGAATTTCGTGACATATGTCGTGTATCTTGTGACAAGTGTCAAGAGCTCTTCACAAAAGTGTTCGTTCTTAATGGTAATGATGCTTTTATTTATAAAAAACATGTTGACGGCAAACGAGCATACAGCCCTCACAGACGCCTGTAATATCAGTAATAATGATCTTGACAATTGTCACACCTTTGGCCGTGGCGAAATAGGAGTATGCTCTCTTGTCAAATATGTCATTATTTTAGTAAACAAACATCTGTCAAACAGTATGTTTACTACTGTTCACACTTATGCGAGAGAATGAGATGCACAATATACCATGATGCCCGCTAAGCTAAGTGGCGCCCTCTAGGCTTGTGTCGGTCAGGAACTAAGAACTAAAAGGAATGAAATCCCATCACGGACTGAAAGGAACTAGTTCCTCGCCAAAAAGTTGAATCGGTCCTCGGTCTTTACTTCAGTTCAGTTCAGACGGAGCGTTCATACGAATAGATAGCCTAACACATTGGGTTTTTTAACGCCGATTGTACAAGAAATACGGCAGATATTCGTAATTTGAGACAATTATATTTCCAATTAATAACATTGCCTGTAAATAGGTAGCTAATAGCTTATAGAGTATACAATAATATGTATTATATGTCTATTAACATATCTTGATATGACGTATAATTTCTACTTCGTTTGGTTTAGGTACAAGTTAAACATTTATTATGAAAGTCTATCTGAAGATAATGTGGAGTTTCATATGAACATTATTTTACATTATTTTCCAAAAGACATGTACCTATGTGTATATTGTATGAAAAACACTAGAACGTAACTTTGTTGCATAAATAGCTTCCGCAATGCGCCCATCAGTAGGCCACGGTCTATACACTATTTTTCTGCTCAAAGCAGTCGGCAAGCGGCGAATTTGTTTAGCGTAGCGGCCTGCAATTGTCCGCTTGCCGGCCGGACGCCAGAAACAATTATTTTGTTACGACGCCCAACTTTTCGGACCTTGCCTATTTTTTATTTGTGTTCCGATATAATATTAAAAACGGAATGGTTGAGGAGGGATATGGTGGTGAAATTCGGGGCCACGGGTGTGATCTCGGTAGCTCAGTTGGAAGAGCCATGAGTTGGTATCTCAGTCGTGGGTTTGAGTCTCGCCCGACGAATTTTTCCACTTTTCCTATCTTTCTTAGAAGGCTTTGTTATTTCAGTTCCTGTCTATCCCTGTGTTGGAGACTTCATAATACAAAAGTGACTATAAGGTAGAATAAATCACAGATTATATCGGGATAGAACCAAAAAGTGATGTACTATCGCGTCCAAAATTGCATGGAAAGTTTATGAATGAATTCATTCATAAATTGCCCATGCACTTTTGAACGCGTATACCTCGCTTGGAAATAGACCAAAACGGCACACTTCAGGGGCCTTAACGTGACGTCTTAACGCGATTCAGTTTAGGTTCAGTTTAGGTTCAGTTTAGGTTCAGTTTAGTCTCAGTTTAGGCTCAGTTGTATGGAAGCGACTGAGTTTAGCCCCTGGCTGCTCCCAAACGTAATATATAACCGTATATTTTATAAACGTACCTATAGTCAAAATTGTGTATGCAAAATATGACACGCTGTCTCCTTACAGACTGATAAACATGTTCTATCTCGATATATCGTGAATCTGTGAAGTAAACCAACCATGAATCTAGCTTTCAGTTATCGAGACGGCTGAACCGCTAAAAGATATCTCAACACACTTCTATTTTACCTGCCAGATATATTTAACTGAAACGGAGAATCGAACTGTGGAAGACCACTTAAATAAGATGAAATATAAAGGCACTATAGTTAGGTCATACTGAGAGCAACTTTACATTTGACTCTCGCAATATGCTACTTGGCCCATTTTAATTTGGCCCTATATTATTAACGACCAATTAAGAGAAAATAAAATTAAACTTTACTTTTACGTAATCCGGCTAAAACGATGTCAGATCACATGATTTAACAAAACTTTCGGATTTTTTTCCAAAATTTTCGGGTGTTTAAGGAAATAAATAATGCCACTATCACTGTCCCCCCTTCATCTGTTTCTTCCTCAATGTAATCGATGTAGCCCTGTTGTAGGTGTAAATTAGACCTAATATGCATTTAGAGTTGAAACTTTCATTGATTTTTTCCTAAAGAATCGGAAAAAACGACTCGTCTGAGAAAAAATCGGATTTCTTCAAGACTTTTTCAACGCTATATAAGATTCAACATGAAGTTAGCTGAGACGAGTATAATGACGTCACAACATGGCCGACAGCGGTTACGTTTCGATATACAATTTTTTTAATAAAAATTAGCCGTCGTACATTTTTAATCCCCGATATCAACCAATATTGGGTTGTTAAGTCAAATACTATAGAAAATAATCATTTATTGTGCCATTTTTGATATGATTATAGGTAGCCTATCCATCATAACGTCCCTCACAAAATGTGACTCCTCTAAAAAGCGATTGTATCTGATAATATTTCATAACTTGACACTTAAACACTACAAGGTAGTATATTCTGGAGCTTAACCCTTTGACCGCTTCCATATTTGAATGAAGTGATCAGTCAGACGCCAAGCACGTTACGGGAACCAAAAATGAATCTCGTAGAGCTTTGCAAAACGATTCTAAATAGATATTTATTCATGATCGAAGTACACCTTAACTGAGACAACTTTAGGCGTTGCTGGCGTCGTGGGTACGACAGCACACGACGCCTTTAGGCGTTATTGGCGGTCAAAGGGTTAAAGAATTTCATTGAAGTAACTACCCAATAAGGCGAATGCATTTCGTTTAGGAACATTCTCGAAGAATGCGATCATCTGTTCAGGTGCCAGATGTCAAATTTGACTTACTAAATCGACCGTTTGCCGGCATTCAGGCACTCCAAGGGTCATACTAATACGAAATATTTGCTAAGTCATGCACAAAAAGACTATACTAACTGTAACTTAATATTAATAAAAATCAGGGCAAAACAAGCAAACAGAAATAAACAAAACAAATAAATAAATTAATCAAGATATTTATTTCATTTAACTCTTATCTCTGGAAATAAATAAAAAACTTCAATGAACAAAAATCAGAATCGCTAAGTTAAAAAATGCTACGAATTTATACAGTACATTATACCAAGTTGACGGCATTGTAAACATTTATATTATTTTATTTATTACATTCTTTGCTTTAAAACATACGCACGAGCGACATTAGTTACTTATAAAAGCATGCTTTCTATGTCTAGGATGTCGGGTAGCAAGAACGAAACCAGTTTTTTTTTGTATGAAATTTCTGATAATAACCGGTTATTAACCGGTTTTTCTATACACTTCAAAACCGGTTTGCACACCCTAGCTGGACCACACCGCGCGACTAGCCGGGCTAAGCCGAGTGTCGCAGTGTCGAGCCTAATCTATCAATAAGTCATTCAAAATTACACCTAATTGCTTCTAAAAGGGTCTGTCATATAATACTATCATGCAAATATATGTTGAAAATTACATGCAGTTGCTACTCGAAACACAAATCCCCAAGGTCGCTCTACATTATTGCCACAATTGCGTGAATATCAAGCTATTGGCATAGGGGTAGGGTCTTAAATACCCCACGAGTAGTTTTTTAAAACGGAGTAACGTAATAGAAATCTAAGAAACATTTGCGTACCGAGTTCTGGCAATCACATGGCGATCCCTGCCGGTAGTGTCCGAACGAAACATGTTTTATTGCTGAAACCGAATTTCGGCCAAAACCGAAACCGAACCTTTGATGTAACGAAAATGTTAGCGCCACTTGCACAACCCGGGGTTAGCCACATAACCCGGAGTTACGCGTTTTTCTGTATGTGATTTAACAGATTAACTCCGGGTTTTCGGTTAACCCTGGCTGGTGCAAATGGGCCTTAGTGAGCCGTTTTTTTTTTAATATATGAATATCAAACGCCATGGTCCGATTTCACTATTCTCGGATTGAAATTTTAGCATTATAATATGTCATATTGCCCGCCGTGCCCAGCTCACCTGAGGTCAGTCTAACGCGACCAGAAAGTACAACGTAGGTTTCGGCGGATTTTTGACCGAAACATGATTTTTCGAAACTGGCCGCAACCGAATTTCGGTCGGTCACTACCTGCCGGCTTTCCTTGCGTGAGGCAATCTAGCATATCAAAGGAAAATCAGGACGACGGTTTTTTTTTTAGTTCTGGCTTTTACTCCTTCGACAGTTTCAGTCAGACGCTCCGCTTTTACATATTTTGTATAACTGTATTGTCAATATTATAATTATAAATTTTGCCACCGATTAACATAGGGGGCGGTACAGCGCCATCTAACGGCCGAAGAATATATGATATTCAACTTCTCCTTTTAAATAATGCCATCTGACCGAGAGTTGGACAATTTTGCCAATGTCAAGTATCATATAAATAGTATACTGCCATTTAAAGGAAGTTGTTCGGTAATTGGCCCCGCTAGTTTATAGCTATAATACGTAACAAATAGTTTCTCAGGGGACCGATATCCCGGGACAACCGGGTAATGACTTAATAAATGCTTCATTATCTGCACACTTACTCGTTAATTTACTGCACAATAAGCTATAAATATTACACATTCAACTTTTAGCAGACAAAAAAAGTATTCCAGAGACGCCTTCGCCATTTAGAGTATCAATCGGTAGTCCGAATACATAAAGAAATGCAAAACGGAACTGACAATAATATGACAGTGATTAAAATTATTGCCAGTGTAATAAATTATTTCCAACGACAACCCGCAACAAGGCGCAAATTCATATATTCCTGGCCGATCTTTCGGTGCACAAGTTTTCTTAGACTTACTTAGAAATTTTAAATATGGCCCCTCAACGTACGAAGTCCGATGCTCACATTAAAATACACAAGAAAACAATTAAAATCCATATAACATGCTTATAGATGCACAAAATCAACATATCACATTTTCCAATTCTCAACTATTGCTTAAAACACTACGCGTATATAAATATATATTAGTAATTCGAGATATATATAACTACACGAAAATATTAGGCGCGGCAGCGCAGTAACCAGGGAATCCAAACCGGTTTCTCTCAAACCCGGTTATTAACCGAAATTTCAAATTAACCGGTTCGCATTACCCAGTAACATATAACTATTCTACTTTACACCTTCCTATCAACTAGGAATACATAGGGCCACTGACGGAAAGGACGGCGTATTATCATTCGTACGTCACTTCACAAAGGCGTCAAAACAGTATAAAAAGTGTATAAAGTCCATGTCAAGTATAATTAAGTTTAGCCGGAGATGTTTGTCGGATGATTCAGTGGATTTTATAAGAAGCTGTCACACTTATCCGACAGCGATTTCCTTTTATCCACCCGAAGGAAGCTGGTTTCAGAGGAAGTTTAAACTCTTATACAGTCAAATATCGCTTAGTAATCTAAAGCTGTATCCACACTTGTGTCATTCTGCCGTATCGTATCATGATACACGACGACTTAGCGTAACGATACGGCAAAATTGTAAGTGTGGACCCGACATAACAGGAATTTACAAATTGTGAGATATACTAGATTTATTTACGCTGGGTACGCAACAGTCAAATTCAATATAAACTATCATTATAAGAGTATAAAATTGCACATGAGCGATGTTCTGTATAAATTACATTATGTCATTTCATTGAGACACTATATTCTCATAATATAATACAGTTAAAACAAATGTACAGTCACCTGCAAAAGTGTCTTCCGCTATAAAGACCGTAAATATATGTGACACGCTCTTATTGCTCTTTGTACCTGTTTCTTTGGGTATAAAAAGATTGTCCCTAGGTACGTCTGAGAGAATAAATATAATAATACTTCATTTAGTCAAAGGAAGAATCAATTGAGGCACATTTGATTTCAATTTATGAAACTATCAAATTACATTATAACTGATCCTAAATCAACATAAATACATTTCGCCTTAAAAAATAAACATGACGAATTAATTTCATTTGAGTAATTTTCTGATAAAATTTCTTTAATAAAACATTCGATTATAAGTTAATCGACGATTTGTTACAAATAAAATTTTAAAATTCGATGGTAAAAAAATCGTTTTCACACGATCGTCGTAATACATTATTATTAATAAAAATTCAGTTCAATCTGGCAAGACCTCGTCGAAACATCGGCCGCTTGTAAATATATCTAGAGTTACAACAGAAATTAAAACGGACTTAGCTTCACACCGTAGTAAAGAACAAGCCTTTGCGAATATCCCAACTATTTGTATAAATATGGGAGCTACCGACGTGCTTTCAAATATCTAAAAATGCAGTCTAACTCTGACAATATAGGCGTGTTTATATGTTTGTGAACACCTCGCCTGCTCAGATGTATATGGCGACTCACCCGTGACTGACTAGGGATTAAATCCTTTAAAAAGATTATGTTAAAAAAGTAAAAAAAAATTGTTTCTACCCCGCCAACTAGAACACAGGCGGGTACACTACTCCGCCAACTAGAACACAGGCGGGTACACTACATAATTCCAAAAAAAACTATTCATATGCCGATTTTTAAATTTCAAATTTTATTCACGACCTATCAAAACTCCGTAGCACGAATATTTAAAATACCGAATTAGAAGAAAACCGATTTTTATTTTAAATTTCGAATAACATAATAACGAATCAGTATTTGATTCGGAATTATGTTATATTTTAAATGTTCGTGCTCTCAAGAGTTGCAATTTTGATGATAGAAGTTTCGATAGGACGGGATTGTGATAAAAAGTATTTATAAAAATCGGGATTATGAAAATCGGTAAACAATATTTCGAAATACTTGGGTGATCCCAACACAGGCCCCAGTATTATCTCTCTCTTACTTACCTAAAAAATTTAAAGTTAGACAGAGATACAATAACGTGTACGCAGTAAGCGATAGGCCTTTGGATATCTGGTGTCGTGTGTTGTTTAAAATCTAAAATATCAGCTCAAGCCGGTTTTGCGTCGATAAGAGCTGTACGAGTAATACCACAAATTAGATTTTTTGTTTTGAAGTCTTAACGGTGACCTTATGTTAAGTAGGATGAACCAATAAAAAACTTTAAATTGAAAAAAAACCTAGTCTTTCTCAACCTTCAGAACGAACTTACTCGTTAAAATACTTATATCGGGTTACTCAAGTCAATAAAATCGAAAACACCATGTCTGGCCGCGGCGACTGCTCTATTTTCGACTTCATTGACGCGAGTAATAAGTATTTCAATACGTCCGACACGGGAGTTTTCTAATTAAAATCTTACTCGTTCTTAATTCAGAATTTTTGTGACGCATATAACAAAACGAATACTTATGGAGGATTCTATTTAAACATGATATTTCTAAACACTTATTTGCTTAACATGAAAACGGTATATAAAAATGAATCAAAGGTATCATTCTATACGAAGATTATAGTACCACCGCTGTATTATGACACACTCTCAAACGGACCTTTCTGTCTCGCTAATAAGGTGCCATTTACTTTAGCAAAACAAATCCCGGTGTGAAGCTAGACTAGACACTTGACATGAGCAAAGGATCAAATACTGTTCACATGCGTTGCGCGCGGGTGCCTGGCAGCGGCTCAGTTGGACGGCTGCCTGGCAGCGGCTCACTTGGACAGCTTGCTGATCACTCGGATGAGGGCTCCGTTCTCGTCCTTTAGCCGCTGGTTTTCGGCTTGAAGCGCTTGTTGGTACTGGAAACGTTAAAAATAAATGTTAGTACTCAAACTCCGTGTAATAGAGACGGGGAAATAAAAAAGACCCGTTGTAACTACGCAGCGATATTTAAGTATATTTAATTTGTTGACGTACAGAGGGATTTCATTTATGTTTACCATTGTCACTGTTACCTTGTCACTGTCACAGTGACAATGGAAGGATTTTTTTGGTATTTTTTTTATTATCATCAGGATTGTATCTGCTCGTGATTTGGATTCGAATCAGTCGACGCAAGTCCAGATCTGGAAGAATCAGGTTTTCTGCTTTTATTTTGAATAACGCTCCACTGTGATTTGCGTTTAGTTCAAATTTATTTAATTCCGCCGCACTGTAGGGACTTCATAGTTTTGCATAGGCAATGATTGGAAGACAATCACTCAGGGTTTTTTGGTCAAGAAGCAGGAGTAAACAGGGTATTGGAGAGGGTCACACTGAGCAGCTTTCCTTATGGGGACAACCACGAAACCGCGAAAGAAAACTTCGAATTAGGAGCAGTTACGTATCAATGAGGATTACCGCGAGTGGATGTTCCGCTAGGGGCGCTAGTGGAACGTGGGTCCTGCGGGAACATTTCTGACAATTCTCTCATACTGACACAGGACCCACACATGAGTGGCGCCGCCTGGTGAGCTACAATACGTTAGCTCTCAACTTATGAATAGGATTTTTTACTAATATACATTGTTCCCATAGCGAAAGTTGCTAAGTGTGACCAGTACAGTCAACCAATTGGAACCCTAGGCCACTCTAGAACCACGTCAAAACGACAGCAGTAAGAGATTTCTTACAATCGTATTTATAGCGTCACTATGACATAGTCCTACAACGTCCTAGGGTTCCAATTGGTTGACTATACCTACCCTTCACTCCAACCAACCTGCATACGCGAAATTAACACAGTTATAAAAAAATACAAGTCTTTTTTATTTACCCGTTTCTCTTGGTAACTTATCAATAAAATGACACAAAATGCGATCGATTTGTTAACACAGAACTCATGTTATTAGGACGTGACCTTACACCAAAAAATACCAATTAACTCGGGACTCTTCAATCAAAAGTGAAACACTATATCTAATAATTTTTATGTGCTGGCTACCAATTTTAGTGTTATTTAGTATAAGAAAAACCCTGTCGGTAAGGCTATTAATGCCATGGAGGCTCATTGAGAAATGAACCTTATCAACAGGCGACAAAGTGGTTTAACTGAAAACAATCAGATACGTGTACGATTCAGTGTTATTTACTCAATGTAAGGCTATTAAAGCTGATATGATCCTAAGCTAACTAATACAATACGATTATTACATACATAACCTCGATTATCCGAACGCTCAATTATCCGAACGCTATAATGGTTTTACCAAACGATCAATTATCCGAACGCTACATTGGTTTATCCGAACGCTACATTGGTTTATCCGAACGCTACATTGGTTTATCCGAACGCTACATTGGATTAATCCCCGAAAAAACGCCATAAATGTACTGCAGTTGCAGCTCTTTTTCATATAGTCTTGCTTGGAACGTGACGATTCGTTATGTGCCAATAGCCCATAAAGTTCCAACAGTGTTGGTAGTTCTGTGTATGAATTTGACACTCAAAACTTATGTCAGTAAGCTCTTTTTATAAGTAATATTAATCGTTTGTATCATAATCAATGAAAAATTGTTCGCAAATGTAATTTTGACCCACATTCTTTGACGTTTTCATTCTGCTTTAAATTTTTAAATTTTTTTTTAAATTTTTTTTTTATTAAGTCAATGGGCATCAAACTTCCGGGGCGGGGGCTTGTGACGTCACAAATAGATTACTAGTCTGTTACAGTATTAAAAAATAACGTCCACGTGTTTTTTTGTTCATCAAATAAAATATACGAAAATACAGTGCATTGAAGTTTCACGTGACGTCACTATTAGGTACAATTCTTACCTAGCAGTGACGTCACAAGCCCCCACCACGAAACTTTGATGCTCTTTGTCTTCGTCAATTTTAGTTGATAATTGACAAAGGAAAAAACACGTGTCATTTTGGATAATCTAACTGACAGACTAAATAGAATTCTAACATTTCAACCTCATCGTCATCCCTATAAGATCGGCGATACAAGATCGCCCAAGACTGTGAATGCCAGTTTTCCTATACTTCTAAGATCTATCATTCGCAGACGTATCTGCTTAGAAAAACCATTGCGTATCGTTTCGTACATTAGTAACAAATCATTCAGAACCGTATTGGATGGGCACAAGGTGTGTATTCGTACGAGCCTAGCTACGGATGGGCGCGAGACACGTACATAACCACATGCAGCACACCAGCGAACAGCCACACTGTGTTTCATACAGACTATTTTTAAAATAATTCTTTAGACTGCATACCAATATATCCGTCAGCTAAAAATTGTGTCAGTAAAAGTTGAATTCAACCTAAACTTTGCTGACAATTTTTTTTTTCCCCAAGTGCTTTATCTCAAAAAAATCTTGCTTTGCCTTCGATGCCGGTTAATTAACGAGAGATATTAGGGTGGTTTTTTATTTTGTTGTCTTTTTTTTTCGCGTCAGATTTGAATGAAATTTGGTTGGTAGGAAGAGTTCCTAATTCTCTTCAATACTGACCGAATTTCCTAGTATGCCCCACATATTTTTCGTAACTCAGTTGAAAATTTAGTACCAATTTTTTGTCGTACATTGAGATTTCGTATCTATCTAGCGTAGAATAAGCAACTCTAACCACCCACCAAATTTCATACAAATCTGAAGCGAAAAAAAGCGACTGCAAAACAAAAAAATGCCTATTAATAAGAATCCTTAATGACATTTTTAATAAAATACAATTTTCGATATATACATAATCTGATAAAACACAGTGCACACCGAAAAGTCTACGTCATACGAAATAAACTATAATATTTTATATTCAAATGTACGCCCTTTGGTTCTCTTGAAAGCGACACTCAAAACAGCGATCAACGATTCTCCCCATACAAATATGGTCAACCAGTAACTTGATCAGTATATCCAAGTAATTGTTAATACAATAATTAATTCACTATTTCATACTTGTGCATGTACAGTCAACTACAAAGATATGAATCCTGCCAAAGTGCCAAAAATATGTTAACACGACCTTATTGTTCAAACAATAAAGTCCAGCATACATATTTTTGGCTGGCTGTATTCATATAGATTGTAGTTGACTGTACAACAAAATAAATAATCTATTTCACTACAGTAGGACCATCATTTAATTTCGAAAAATTTTCAATGTCTCAATAAAATTAGAGTAATAAAAATGATAAAATCCTTCGCATATTCGTACGGGTGCGTAGACAGTTCGGGCGCATGTTAGGAACGTATCAAAAGCATGCTTGCCAACACACAGTTATTAATTGCATTAAGTCGGGGGGCGCGCGACACAGAGCGGCGTCGATGCCCGACGGCCGAACATAGACAACACTTGTTTCGTCCAACAGACTTACGGTCAGCACTAGTTGTTTCATTTTTAGTTTCAAGTACGACTTTGCACATTATGCAGTTAAGATTACATTCATAATTAACAAAAATACGTATTATTAATAAAGAAAAGCAAAAAAAAAGTAGTAATTACTATTTTTCAAAGGAATTTTGGTCGCTTTCAGTTATTAAGCTCTTATATTCTGCTTGATCACTTAATAAAAGTTACATTTCAAGCGTCACTCTAGGTTCTGACTTGACTAACGTAAAGTATATAAAACTACAACATTTTCATACAGAAATATGAAACTAACATATTCAAAATAAAAATGCTTTTGGCTGACCTTCGAGACATCAAGTAATCCATCTACCAATTTAGGCTTACAATTTAGTTACAGAAAATCCAACTAGATTTTATACAAAGTAAGTTATTAAAAAAAAACTCAATAGTTCACAAGTCGTGAATGTAGCAACACCAGTAACCAAAGTACAAGTCGCGACAGTATCTCGCTGGTAGACACTGTCACTTTCTAACTGTTCGCATTAGACAATGACAGGTGTTTATCTCGAGCGCGTGATACACTTGTGTTGGGGCTGCAACGAAAAAAATTCTGCGCTGCCAGAATTTGCTGCAAAACTAACAAATGTGTACAGATGAAGTGCATAATGTTATACCCTAGTATTTATACGGAAACCCACGAACGCGTCGTGCCATTTCAGTATAATTTCCAAGGAAATACAAGGGCCGTAACTGTAGCGGTCAAAGCTGCTAGCGTCAGCACCAAGCTGATTCGCCAGCAGCACAAAAATGTGCTTTAAAAGTGGACGTACGCCGTTGAACGATACAAGCACTTGTCGCCAACGCGCCGCCGACACAGACTCCGCGCTTCAACACAATTTACCTATTTGGCGGCCGAGTTGGTAAGCTTGCTGACGACCCGCGTCAGCGCCCTGTTCTCGGCCCGCAGCCGTTCGTTCTCGGCTTTAAGCTTTTGCAATTGCTACAAAACGAACATCAACTGTTTACTCGGGACTTTGGGCTTACAGTGTTGTGCGTGTGTGTCAATGTTGACGATCCTTGCTTGTTAAAATTGCTGACGAACGAGGCGCAACTTTCACACTGTCAGCAAAAGTGAGGTTACTGAAGTTTTTCAATATATTGACGTGTGTATTTAGCTGGAGAGGTGTCAACTAATAATATAATAAATACCGACTAATTACCAATTCAGTGAATATGCTTGGTATTCAGCAAAATCAATATTATAGGTTTTTTTAAAAGACTTTTTAAAGTACATACTAGTAACTATACAATTCTCAATGAGGATTACCGCGAGTGGATGTTCCGCTAGGGGCGCTAGTGGAACGTGGGTCCTGCGGGAACATTTCAAACGTCACTTTGACAATTCTCCCATACTGACACAGGACCCACGCATGAGTGGCGCCGCCTGGTGAGCGACAATACGGTAGCTCCCATTAACGTCGAAATACGTGATTGTAACAAGCAAGGACCGTGTTCTCCGTTTTCTTATAATATAAACATCAAAGATGTACCTTTAACTCTTCCTCCATCTCAGATAGTTTCCTCTCCATGGCTCGCTTCTCACGCTTCTCAATGTCAGACAACGAATTTTGATTCTGTAAAAGGCAAATCAAATCATGAGACTATTAATTAGCTCTTTTTTATAAGTAGATTAGACAGAGATTCGCAGCGCTGGTTCTGAGGGAAATAGTATCTGGCAGCTCATAATGTATAAGGCTGGTTACGGGCAGAAAAAACTGTGAAAAGTAGCATAAGGCAGATTTCGCAAAGACCTTTAAGTAAAAAAAGCGTGGCCATTTAATTCGCTTTGCTTGAGTTATAATTCAATGATCTTGAGTAATATTAGTAAAGTAAAACGCCGCCTTAAAAAAAATCTGCATATATGATTGAGACAGTACAAATATAATTCAGAGTAACTTAGTACCATGACGTCTTAACGCGATTCAGTTGACGACCTAAACTGAGTCGCTTCCATACAACTGTGCCTAAACCGAATCGCGTTGAGACGTCATGGTAAGGACCCTGTTATACTTGTTGATATATAACTCTGTGACAGATAGACGGACGACAGGATTAGTTCTAGAGCGTTTTCTAAAAAATATCCCGTTTTTTCCAGATCTGGACTTGCTTAGGATCATTTAAATCAAAGTTGTTCCAAAAATATCCTTCCAATGAGGATTACCGCGAATCGATTTTCCGCTAGGGGCGCTAGTGGAACGTGAGAAACATTTCCAACGTCACTTTGACAGTTCTCTCATACTGACACAGGACCCACGCATGAGTGGCGCCGCCTGGTGAGCGACAATACGGTAGCTCCCATTACGTCACGTTTTTGTATGAACTTACTATGAGCGACGTAATGGAAACTTAATTTACAGCCGACTTCAATATTTCTATAGGAGGAGGTTCTCAATTCGTCTGATTTTTTTAATATGAAAACACATAAACACAACATGAAAGTCCAGATCTGTAAGAATTATGTTTTTGGGTGTTTTTTGGAAAAACTTTATAGCGTTCCGATATTTTACACACAAATTGAAAAAGGTTGTAACAAACATTATACGACTACTTTCCAATAGTAGTTTATGCAACAGTGATATAATAGGGGTGTTTAAAACTTCAGGGTCGTTAATTATAGACCCGAGAGTTTTAAGAACCAATTACGAGCTGTCGCATACGCTAGTTTTTCTACGACAGCTAAAATAGCGAACAAAGCAAAATCTCGAAAGGTGGCAGAATGTGTAAGACTTATGCCAGCTACAAAAAAAAAACATTAGAGCATCGCTTTACAGTGATTTTATGGACCACAGACAACGTTATAATGTATACTTTTTAATTCGCTGTCAATCATCTAATCGACAGATATGAGTGCTTGAGTATCAATACTATAACTAAACCATGAATTTGTTTCTAAATCTTACGGCATTATTACCTTATCGGTAACCGACAAAGTGTTACCTTTCACATAAAATTGTCACATAAATTACATTCCCAAAAAGACGTGGGTGTAACACGTGTACCGCGTGAGTGACTTAGAATATTAGCACCGGTGTACTAATGAGTGTTTGGCATTGCACTTACATTATAACAGAGGTCGCAAAGCGTAATTTGTCACTAAATAAATTAATCATTCTATAAATGTAACACATTGCAAGCTGGAAATTCCAGTGTACATTCAAGGAATGTGATATCTGCGTCACTGTTTAGGTAGTCAAGTGTTGGCATCGTAGTATCGTCCCGTTTTCTTACATATATAGATTTGAAAGGGACGAAACAACGATGTTGGCAACTTTTTAATTTCTGCCTTTTTCTGTCGGACTGTATAAATAAAATGTATTTATTTATATTACACTGACTGACGATTTATTTAGTGACCGTCAGAGTGACCTAATATTTAGCAAAACATCCTAATACCTATAACAATAAACGCGGTACACAAAAAAACATCCCGCTGGTGAAAACAAGTGAATTGCCTTAGTAGCCATTTTTTTAAAGCACAAAAATCTTAATAAAACTAAAATAAAATAAATATTCCCCCCTCGGCATGGTACCGTAGACGCTGGCAGCGTTTCCTCGCTCTATTGCAATACTAATGCGTTGGGCGAGGAAGCTGCCAGCTCTACGGTCGCCGGTAGCGTCCACGAGCCTCTTTTCCTTAAAGAAAGCTTGAGCGCTCGAACCCCATGGGCCAAGGATCGAGTCACCTTACCACTTGAACGTTGCGTGCTACCACAGCGTAGGGATGTATTCCATACAGTGAGGTAACTTCATACACGGCCAGCGGCTCGGCTCGGTGCTCGTGCTGAGGCTCAGGGGTGTCAAAAACTATGCGAACGATATTACAGTCTGATTGGCAAACTAATTTCAATTTTACACCCCTTCAAATACGCCGCCGAATTTTCATAGAAATTCGGCGGCGTCTCCTCCCCGCCTCATTCCCCGCGCGCCCCCCATCGATGACCCAGAAATCGGCGGAGTTAACCCACTGTATGGAGTACATCCTTACGCTGTGGTGCTACGGTGGCTCAGAGGTCGCGTAGCTCTTGCACGGAAGTGGCCGGCGGATCTCGCGCGATGTCACGGTCGCTAGTTGTCTCACCATTTGGGTGAAGCGCGTCATGCAGTTGTTGCTTGGAGGTGATCAGTAGACCTCATCCGTGGAACAACCTCTTTGTCACTCTTATATGCAAGCGTGACAGAGATGGAGATACAAGTCCGCAATCGTTCGATTTTCGTGCTACCTGTCCTGGTTGCCTTACCACTTGTGTGGTGCGTGCTATGGTGGCGCGCGCGTCGCGCAGCTGTTGCTCGGAGGTGGCCAGCAGGGCGCGCAGGCGTCGGACCTCGCTCGAGGACGCGATGTACAGCGCCTTGTAGTCGATATCCTCGCCGTCCTCTGTGCGCTCGCTGCCCGACTGGAAATATTGACATATATGTTTAGTTACAACCATTTTAAGTGAATAATTTATAGCTAATTTTATCTATATCCCTCTCCATCGCCTGAAACACAGGAATTCCTTGTTCAGGCAATTGTAAATCACCTGATCTAATTATAATTATTTAGTATTTAAGAGACTACCCTGTACAATGCTTATTACATTAAAATATTTGATTTGATTTGATTTGAAGTAAACAAGTATTCATAAAGAAAAACCGACAACAAAGTAATAGACAAAGCTAATATCTATTGGCCCCCATGACTAGCTGGTTCCTGTTTGATCTGTTGTGCGCACCGAACAATGTTTAGGTAAGTTCACCAAATTATGTTCACGCCAAAATGGGAGACTTGGAGCCAATTGCCAACAGACGGAATTTTGAATTGGAATATAACTTTAATATAACACATATGGACAAAACGATTCTATCTTTGTCTTTTTTAAAACTTAATTTCATCCACGAAAAGTTGCCATGGCATGACAAACCTATTAACCGCTAAATTTGGTATACACCAAATCTGCCAGAAACGTGGGCAACTACTTTGGCTTGTTAACTTCATTATATGGGGTCCCAGCGCACGCAAGTTATCGTAGAAATCGCGAAACGTCTGGTTGATGTTACTGGTGACCGAAGAGAGTGGCTTCCTCGCACAACGTATCAGCATTGCGATACAATGAGGACATGCCGCCAGCATCCTAGGTACAATGCCTCAAGGACCTATCCTCCTGGATCCTGGAGGTATCGATTCTGGCAAAGCTGTTCTTTTTAATCGATTACGACTTCTGTCTTAGCCGCACTGATCGCTGATTGGCCATCTGAGATTCGATGTTTATTTTATTAAGTTGACAGTTTCGTTCGGAAACGATCTATGTGTGCAAACTTGTTAAGCTGCTTTGACATTCCACATGGTATTCAAAAAATCTAAGTCCTCAAGCGAGGACGGGGGATCTAGGAGGCTATTTTTGATTTAAGGTAGGTAGTCTGGTAAGTTACACTTACTGTATATATTTAGAAAATAAATGTTATTATTATAAAAAAAAACATCATTATGTATATCTAAAAGTTTGAAATAGAGAGACCTTGTCAAAAACCCATTTAGTGGTGATCGCGAAAGTTAACGCTGGTGACGCAACGATGTTGAAATGGAACTCTTTTGATTGGTCTGGATTTAGATACGGGGACCGCGAACGAGCCGATTATTGAAACACCGATGTTGTTAAATGTTGAAGTGTATCAAAAGTGTAGTCAGCTTTATGAATGGTCAGCACTTCGCCCAGCTTATAAATTGCATTATGGCTGACTAATCTGTAGTTCTGTAGGGTGAGAAAACTATAATATAATCTAATCCGTAATAAATATAAGCGATTTTAAAAGTATCTAACGGCAGTAATTATTGTAGTTAAGATATAAGAGAGGTATGGGGCACAGCGGATGCATATCGTTTAGTGTGGTAGGGCACAGCACAATGACGTCGTCTCGCTCAAATCTGGAGCAGAGCCCATCTGGGGAAGTATCTCCACCTTACAGAAAACCGCAGTTTAATAACACTAGACCCTACTCATAGTGTTGTGTTTCTGTTGGTGAGTAAGGTCGCCAGAGCTCCAAGAGGATTCACTGTGTTGACAGCTGGGGACCCACGGAGCAAAGCTTGCCCCTTTAGCTGTCAACACAGTGAGTCTTCCCTTTTTTTGTCGGCAACGCGCGCTTCCACACCTGGAGTTGCAGGCGTCCATAAGCTACGGTGACCGCTAACCATCAGACGGTCATCATGCTCGTTTGTCACCGTCATAGTATTACACAATCTTTTTACTTAGGTATAGAAGTAAACTTTTGCGCTTTTTTTCTGAAACATGGTAAGTTTCCGCCAAACCACGTAAATATGAAAAAATGTTCCAATCCACATGAATCAGCCATTTTAATTCCTGTCTTTTACTTGTCATTGTATGATATTAATTACAATGAAAAAATCATGTGGGTTGGAACGTTTTTGCGTATCCACGTCCATTCCGTATCGGCAATAAAATTAATAACCTACTACAAATATCGCGAGTCGTTTAACCCGGTCGATGCGACAGGAAAAACTGTTCACATATATTTTTGGTTACGCCCAAATGATCTATCATAGTCAACGAAAGATTAAAAGCGAATAATTAAAATGTGGGTTGATCCACAAATGTTTGGCAGGCCACCAATTATCAAAAAAAGATTATGCACTGGTTTTATCGCCGGAACAAACGTGTCGAATATACAGCTTACTAGCTTTTGCTCGCGGCTCCGCTCGAGTTAGAAAGAGACAAAAAGTAGCCTCTTTCACTCTCCATCCCTTCAACTATCTCCACTTAAAATATCACGTCGATTCGTCGCTCCGTTTTGCCGTGAAAGACGGACAAACCGACACACACACTATCCCATTTATAATATTAGTATGGATTGACTGCATAATGTTTGAATTAATTACAAATAAAATACGTTATTCCAGAAATGCACCAGTCATTTACAAGTGTGTGACGGTACAAATACTGCCAGTTATTTTCAACTTCGCTCCAGTGTCTTTATTACCCACTTGCGTGTCGTTACCAACTCATCAACAGTATAATATATTTACAACGAACGTTATTGACCATCTCCGTTCAGACTGACGCTAACTAACACAACCAAGTTATTCTAAGATGGGAATATATTATTTATAATCAAAAACAGCATCCGCCCGATTCGTCCGTTTAAAATTATATCCGATTTGTATCCCCTTTTAGGGCTGTATTGCCAAAACTCTCACTTTTGAAATACCTACATATATGTCCCAGTACTAAATGCCAAAGTACTCGTAATGTAGTTAAATAATAACACTAGAATTATATATAATAATAATAATAATAATTCGATAACTTGTTTTAAACATTGTTATGGCAGGTGTCCGGAACTCTTTGCAATAGTCCATTTCTGATCCACCCAAACCTCAACGCCATAGCCTGGTATTCTTTCCACTTTCTTTACAATAGCTCCAACGCCTGCTGGGACCGGTTCACGGGTATCTATTGATGCACCCGTGAATGGGTTCTAGCAGGTGCACTACACAGCAAAATTCTCCAAAAGGCCTCTACGTGTTGGATCTGTATCCCCACGCAAGCCTACCAAAAGACCGGGATGTACAGGCCCGTGATCCGCAAAGGAGAAACAAATAATAATAACGGCGTAGGGATGTGACGACCCCATCGCCCACTGGTTTCCACCGGTGCAATCAGTCAACGCAGGGCAGCTTGTGGCTTGTGTTGGGGAGTAGCGACCCCACGTACCTGAGCGCTCCTGGGGGACTCCGTCGTCCGACCAAGTCCTCCGCCTCTGGCTTGCCTTAACCGGCCGTCCAGAGTGGGGTCGCGAGAGCTGTGTTCTCGAGGGTAGATGTGGAAACCTAAGTGGCGAGTTGGCTATATGTTTAAAGTCCAGTGACACCTCTCTACCCCCAGCCCTCATACCGGTGTTGCCCTCGAGCCATCTTAGATGTCGCTTTTTGTGGGGGCCCATCTTATGTGGGCGAGTCACCGTCTGCCGGAAATAAAATTGATTACCGTTTTGTTAGGCAGACGTCCGATTTTATTCTCCATAACCCAGTATTTAGTCCACCGCTTTCACCTAATAGTCCAGCATATTTTAGATTCCATTAAATCTCAATAGTCTATACACCCTGGCGGGTGCTGCCTCTGCGTGCGTCCCATGACTCGGGCAGGTGCAGCATCCGCTCGGTGTACCCCTTACATTTCATTAAATTGTCGAAAGGGCCTCTGCGTGTTGGCTTCGGCTCCGCGCACGCCTCCCAAAGGTCCGGAACACCATTGTTCCGTGATGGGAAAGACATACAAATAATAATAATAATAATAGACCTTACTCATAGTGTTGTGTTTCTGTTGGTGAGTAAGGTCGCCAGAGCTCCAAGAGGATTCACTGTGTTGACAGCTGGGGACCCACGGAGTAAAGCTTGCCCCTTTAGCTGACAACACAGCGACTCCTCCGTTTTTTTTAAAGGAGTAGGAGTTTAGGAGGAGAGGAGGAGAGGAGGAGGAGTCTGGAGTTGCAGGCGTCCGGCTACGGTGACCGCTTACCATCAGGCGAGCCGTATAATTGTTTGTCACCGTCGTAGTATTTAAAAAACTACCCTAAACTGTTTAGGCATTTTGCCTGTCAGTATACTCGTAAATACAACGCACTGTTTTATATAGTTTTGGCAAACATTATTCTAATTTATAATACGTTAACATGGTTCGAGCAATAAACTCAGTAATTGTTAGATATGTGACAGGTTGTAAACAAGCAACTATTATATCTATCCAAAACGGGATATTTACCATGTGAGTTTGTTTTAATGCGTCCCCCATATTTCGGCACTGTTGCAAGCGCCATATTATTAAAACATACGGTAAAAATCCCGTTTTAGATTGTAGGTAAATAAACTATAGTTTTAGATCGAATTGTTTAAATATCATGAAAGATTCAGCGTTTAAAAAAACGTCTGTAAAAATCTGAAAGGGCGTACAAATCGTTAAATATTCTCTGTATATCAGTCATTTGTCTTTATTAGATAAAGTGTAACAGACGTCAATCCTTAATACAATTACATACGAAAGTAAATGAATTACAAACACGTTTCCAGAAAGTTTGAATAATTCTAGAAAATTACTCGAAAATTACACAGAAATTTAAGAAATTTCCATTTTACGTTTCGGAAAGTTTCAATCCCCGAACAAAAATGTGAGAAGTTTCTGAAAATTACCTATGCGAAATATTTCGCAATATTGGAAAGTTTCCGTCGGCACATCAGTAATTATAACTGTTAGCATGTGTACACATTTGGAACCGGAACAGTTGAAAACACTAAATTACTATATCGCCCTTTGCTCCGAGTCATATTCATGAGCGGAACATTTGAAGGGATGTTTACAAAAACAACATAATTAACTAGCATTTTTTTCAGATTTGTGTATTTGATGTCGTCTTGTTCGGGTCCAAAAGGTTTACGAAAGGCGAAAAAATGTTAGTCCAAAAACTATTATGTTTGTCAAAATATGCAATTAAAATATCCTCCATACTACTATGTACTTAAAAACTGACAATAAAAACACTGAATTAAGAGCAACAGTAAAATAAATGATTTATTTAAAAAAATATTTTAGGAAAAAAAGTTACTCATCTTTGCACAAAAGCAACGTACCTAACCTAAATTTTACAAAAACAGCATAAGCGACTAAGTATATTTCATATATTTTCCGCAAAATAGAAAGTCTCAAAACAAAGAGATATTTCTAACATTGTGACCATATATCTATAACCTCCCTGAAAATCAAGCTTCAATCGTTATTATTCAAAGAGAAAATTAGTTTTATCGTTCTCCTGTCAAATTATGCTCAGTGTAGTTATGTTCTTTTTGTAAACATCCCTTCATATTTGGAAATAAAAATTACCACTTCTATACGTAACCACGAGTTTCATATAAAAATTAGCAATGTACATACACAATATCCGTCAGAGGCGAGAGAGTTGAGGCTAAGTGTGCGCGCGTTCAGTTGCCCCCCAGGCTCGATAGCCGTGAGGGATCTCGACCGTTCTTTATTCAGATTACTCCTGCTAGCTGACCGCGATTTCCTCTCCGGTCGTACCGGAGGGACATCCGCTTCCTCCTGAGGTCCCGGCACTTTCGCCGGCGGTACGGCTTTGAGTTTAAAGTTCGTTTTACTATCCTTGAGTTTCTTGTCTAACTTTTTCAACATGGGCGTCATTATGTTGAGGGAGCCGAGCAGGGCGCCGCTGAGGTATACGCCGCCATAACCGGAGCTGGTGCCACCGTATATGGCGGGGTTGGAACGTTGGAAGCCAGGACTATACGGGTTGTAGTTTCTATATGTGTTTGATCCGTAGTTTGAGTAGTTCGAGTATGGGTTGTACTGGGAAGGGCTTGAGAACATGGATCCGAGAACGCTTGGAGACGAGCCGTAGTGTGTGGTGAGGGACCTAGGGCGGGAAGAGTATCTGTCTTGTTTGCGAGACATGACGGCGCGGACGCGCGCTCGCGGCGGCGTCTGGGGCGGTACTGCGTGCTGCGCCCGCGCCGGTGATGCGCGATACCATCACCTGTATTTACGTAGCCCTATGAAGCTTTGCCTAATGATCGTTAGGCGGATTTTCAATGTCAGTTCTGTTGCGATCTTTATTTTGCTAATGTTTCACCGCAGCCGCCCAGGTGAGAGCTTTTTTGAGCTTTTATACGTAGGTACAGAACGATTAAAATCAGTTAACGGTTCGGTAATTGTCGTGTCCCTCGTCTCTCACATAGAGTTAACAATTTACAGATACGACCTCTAATTATGTTACTCGTTCTCTTATTGAATACAATACAAGAACAATATGAGCAACAAAACCTCCTTTGTAGCTCAAAACTAACACAACCTTTATATTGAAATAAGAAAAATAATTGACTATTTTGGCAGTCTGCCTTCTTAATGTCAATAAAAACAGTTTGGCGTATATGATACATTTTATGCTTATGAACGCTAATTTCATTCGTGAAAATATTCAATTCTATCAAAATTAACTTACAATACTACTTATGTATCATGGGATGGGGCAAAGGCGCGATAAAAAACTACCCCATAAAGCCTCTTGTGATGTGTGGTGGTTTTTTTTACATTTATTTTATGGTGTTAATAAACGCGATTAATCCGTTCTAAAGTGTTTAATTTTAATTTCATTGGTCGATTGGTGCCTATGCTATACATATTTGGTCTACGATCTGCTAATCGGCTCCCGCACCCCGCACGCGGGCCTCAATGAAACTGAGCTTTAACTCTCATAAAACATCACTAGACGTGTTTTCCAATAAATTACTCGTGACAACTGACGTGTGTGTGTATAAATAACCTCATAGGTACTTGGAAATAAGCGTGTTTACTCGAAAGCACATACTCGTAGGTAAAGCTACATAAAGGAGTTTGTTTCGGGTTATAGAATAAAAGTACTAGATAGGTACCCAATCAGCCGAAAAAAATTACACCGCGACATTACATTACATTGTTTGGAACGTTAAGTTTCGTTAACAGCCTATAAACTTTTTGCAGCTGGTAGTTATGTGTATGAATTTGTCTGGGTAAGCTCTTTCGTACGAATCATCATGTATCACCATCAAAATTATACGCTAATGTCATTCTGACCCAAATTTTTGGACGTTTCTGTTCTGCTTTGTCTTATTTTAATAAGTCAATGGCCACACATAAATAATAAGACAAGAATGTGTGTCAAACATTGAAAACGTATCCACATGTGTCAACCGTCATTGAGAACATTGAAATCGAAATTAATATATAATACGTGAATTATTGTCTTTTGTAACAATAATTTAAGACACCACATCTCCTAAGCATAATTTTACATATTTTCATAACCGATACGAGTAACCTTTGGTACAGTCACGTCTATAAATATCCATACACTTCGGAACTTATTACAGGGGAAGAAGGTTCAAAATTGAATACAGATACATATATATTTATGAAGCCGACCGATATTCTCGTATAAACAATCAGGCACAAAAAACGGTCATATAGTTTAAATATCACCTTGACATATTGACGTTTTCGTGAATAAGTCTGAAACAAAAGACGATCGAAGGCTGATACTACGCATACAGTCTTAGGCCTTGCCACTACTGCACCCCAAATTACAACCAAATCCCTTGCGGGGTCGACTCTTGTTATCTTAGCCTTCAAGACTGTTTAGCCTAGACTCTCGTAAATCGTCAATGGCTGTGTTTTCAATTACAGTATATAATATACTCATGACACGTTGTGACGTGTGTAGGGTATTAATAACTAGCACTCACGCATACGTGTTCCCACTCAAAGGAACATAATAATAGTTATACTCGTACATAAAGAGGTTTGTTTCGAAGTATATTTCACATATTGCGTTAGTAAACAACTTGGGTAGGGGAGAGTGGGTAACAGTGGATTATTCGCTATATCTCTTACGTGTGATGCTTTACGCACACAACAAAAACGCGTTACTACTCATCTATACCCCTCCTACGCATTAGACGACGCCGCGCTGTCAGAGCTTTATCACATGCTATAAATAAATAAATAATAAATAAATATTATAGGACGTTTTTACACAAATTGACTAAGTCCCGCAGTAAGCTCAAGAAGGCTTGTGTTACGGGTACTCAGACAACGATATATATATAATATACAAGTACATAAATACATAGAAAACATCCATGACTCAGGAACAAATATCTGTGTTAATCATACAAATAAATGCCCTTACCGGGATTCGAACCCAGGACCATCGGCATAGCAGGCAGGGGCACTACCAACTACGCCAACCGGTCGGTCGGTCGGTCGGCTATCACACTCAAGTCAGTTGGTAAGTGGGCATTTTCACAAAAAAAGTGCATAATTTTAAAGAAAATGGGTCCTCTATTTACCACACAAAAAAAATTGTCAGTTTCGGCTCGGACGTACAATTTTTTTTTATAATAGTGATGTGATTATTGCTAGTAAGTTGTTTTATTATGTCATAATAGGCTGTCTCATAGTACAAATAATTGAGTAATAATATGGAAATGTTGTCTTTTATTAAACATAACCAAGGTGATTCACTGTCACCCATGTGATGATCCAAAGTAACCCAAGATCACAGTGGATCATTTCCCATTATTAATTTTAAAAGTTGCTATAACTTGTAAGTTTATGCAGTATTCGCTGATAATTGCATTTGTTTTTGTAGATTAGGTACGTATCTTAAGATTATTTATCATACATTAATTATTTAGTCATAAACTTTGGATTTACGGTGAGAAAAAAAAAAGTGATCCACTGTTACCCACTCTCCCCTACCTATTTCCGGATCGATATGACCTCGAAAGCTACAAGAAATGAGCATCCCATCTTAAAAGCCAGAAACACACTCTCCTCTGGTGCTCTGCGTGTCCGTGGACTATAATCGCTTACTACAGGCGATACATCTGTTTGTTTCTTGAATAAATTAAAAAAAAAATTACTCATGTGCATCTTGTTGAATGTACAGTCATGTGCGAGAGTATTTTCCACTATAAAGACCGCAAAAATTACTGACACAATGTGTAGTGTACTCGGTAGCTCAGTTGGCAAAGATATGGGCGTCTATGCCAGAGTCACGGGTTCAAGTTTCGCCCGAGGACATCGTTTTTTCAACATTTTCTTTCTTTCTAAAAAAAATGGTATCGTTCACAAGACAGATGGGCATTAGGCGATTATCGTTTCCGCTTAAAATAATCTATACAATTGTAAAGCACGAATCAAAGAATTTATTAAATGTAATAAATGTTTCGTGATCGGGTAGCCCTGTGGTTAGGGCGTCTGCCGCGAAAGCAGGAGGTCGCTGGTTCGATCCCAGCGCTGCTCAACGGGGGCCTTGGTCACTTTTTCCGTAGTACATGACATCTCGTTCAATTTATAATAATAATCTAATTAACTTTTTACACAAACAAACTTCACAATCAGTACGATATTCATTTGTCATATTCGCGCACGCACGGGAGAGGCAGTCAAGGCCGGACGGAAATAAGGATTACACGACAGTTTTGTTGGAATGGTCGTCAATCACTTGGCAGTTCCCTTCGTATTGGCAAGGGTAGTGAAGGCCGGTTATGAGATACTTTTTTAATTATTATTATTACGGTATAGAAAAAACTGGCGAAAAAAAAATGACACCAAAGTGCTGCAGTTGCGACTCTTATTAGTCTTGTTTGGGACGTCTTCAACGTGCCAACAGCCTATAAACTTTTAACAGTGTTGGTAGTTCTGTGTATGAATTTTACACTTAATGCTCATATCAACAAGCTCTTTTTCGTACGAAACATTTATGGTATTGTATCATCATCAATGCAAGTTCGCTAATGTCATTCTGACCCACCTTCTTTGTCGTTTTTGTTCTGTTTTGTGTGTCTATTCCTTTTAATAACGGTGTGTTCCTACTGTGACAAAAGTAACGCGACTGACAAAGACAACTGTCACTGTCTAATCCGACCAGTTAGATAGTGATAGGTATAGGTCTTACTGCGCCGCAAGATACGAATACTGTCACAGCACTATTGTGCAACGGCTTCAGTGGTCCAAATTCGAACATTTTATAATTGTCGTTCTAAATTCAAAATTTTCTCATTTGGTGACCGTTCGCTCCTTAGCAAAGATCGTCACTTGTTTTTACCCGAGGACCGCTCATATTTTTTCAGAACAACAGAGGAATCGGTGTCATCATCATCATCATCATCATTTCAGCCGAAAGACGTCCACTGCTGGACATAGGCCTCCCCCAAAGATTTCCACAATGACCGGTCCTGCGCCACCCGCATCCAGCGGACTCCTGCGACCTTCACCAGGTCATCAGTCCACCTTGCGGGGGGCCTATCCACGCTGCGCCTTCCGGTACGCGGTCGCCACTCGAGAACCTTTCCGCCCCAACGGCCATCGGTTCTACGTGCAATGTGCCCACTGCCACTTAAGTTTAGCGATTCGGAGAGCTATATCGGTTACTTTGGTTCTGCTGCGGATGGTCTCATTTCTGATACGATCTCGCAGAGAGACTCCTAGCATAGCTCTCTCCATTGCCCTTTGGGTGACTTTGAGCCTTCTTATGAGGCCCATTGTAAGCGACCACGTTTCAGTACCGTATGTCATCACTGGCAACACACACTGATCGAAGACTTTCGTCTTCAGGCACTGCGGAATATTGGACGAAAAGATGTGTCGCAGCTTCCCAAACGCTGCCCAACCGAGTCGGATTCGACGATTAACCTCTTTCTCGAAATTGGACCTACCTAACTGGACAGTTTGTCCTAGGTATATATAATCGTCTACAACTTCGAGTGTAAAGTCTCCGATTGTCACTGGAGTTGGTGCTACATGGATATTCGACATGATTTTCGTCTTATCCATGTTCATCTTAAGACCAACTCGCCCGGAGGCTCTACTGAGGCTAACAAGCATCGTACTTAAATCCTCCATGGTCTCAGCCAAGACTACTATATCGTCAGCAAATCGAAGGTGAGTGAGGTACTCGCCGTTAAAACGGCGGAATCGGTGTACAGTGAACCAATGAGGATTACCGCTAGTCGATTTTCCGCTAGGGTCGCTAGTGGAACGCGGGCCCTGCGGGAACATTTCAAACGTCACTTTGACAGTTCTCTCATACTAACACAGGACCCACGCATGAGTGGCGCCGCCTGGTGAGCGACAATGCGGTAGCTCCCATTGGAACCCTAGGCCACTCTAGAACCATGTCAAAATGATAACGAGTTAGAGATTTCTTACAATCTGATTTATAACGTCACTATGCCATAGTCCTACACCGACATAGGGTTCCAATTGGTTGACAGTACACTAATTGCGATGTGTTTCACTAGGGTAAGCCGGGGTCACGTTTATAAAGTATGGGACTCGACAGTTAACACCGGGTTAGGCACAAGCGCTCAGACGCCGGTGTTCCATGAAACCCATTAAGAGATCCAAATAAAACCCATTAAGAAACATTCTAACACAAACATTCCAAGCTCGCGCTATGCCGATTTCAAAACTGTGAACTCCATCAACTCAAAACACGCGTATTTGGGTCACACCTCCCAACAAACGTGTGGCGTGTAAACTTGAAAATAGAATTTATATTTAGAGCAACACACGGACAGAAAAAGCGCGCGGTTTATACGAACTCTTCGATTGTTTCTGAATGCTGGTTAATGAAACGGCCAGTGTTTTAACTGCAATGCGAGTGAGTATAGCTTTAGAGATGCCACGCATGCGCCTGAGAGGGATAGAACATACTTCTTATTAGCGTTGTCTGGCCTGGGCCTGGGACCACGAAAATCGAACGGATTTGTATCTGTATCGGTCTGTCTGCCACGGTTGCGTATTGAAGTGACAAAGAGGTTTTCCCCTCACTAGCTCGGAAAGCGCTGATTTGTGCTTTAAAACTAGCGTTGAAAAACGCATTTTATCCACATGTGGGGAAAGTAATTTGACCTTGCTCTAATTCCTGTCACTTACTACCTGGTAGTTAAGCTGTTGGCAATATCTAATTACCAGGAGCGTACGCTATGACAAATTTTGAAATTGAATTTTGCGCCATTTTCGCTACAAAGCGGAAAAGTCATGTCACCGTTCTCTAGTGATAAGACCGCTTGGCCTCTACCGATTTTCTGTCTATTGCCATGTGTTATTTCAATGAGGAGTGCTATAAAGAATATTTGTATTGTACTGTATTTTACTGTATTGTTATTGACTACGGCGTAGCGCTACAATAGATCCTTATCGGTGAATGAGATACACTGTGTACTTTTCTTCATTTCCAAATCCACGGTTTCCAGTTGAAATTGAGACTTCAGAGATTCAGAAATAGGGATGACAGTTAGATTATCGAAAATGATTAGACATGTATTTTTTCCTTAAATTATTATTATATTTAGTCCGTCAGTTAGATTATCCAGAATTATTGGACACGTATTTTTTCCTCTTTCAAGATAACTAAAATTGACGAAGATAAAGAGCATCAAAGGCTGGTCAGTCCGCTACTAGGTAAGAATTGTACCTAATAGTGACGTTACGCGAAACGTGAACGCACTGTGATTTCGTCTTTTTTGATTTCACGAACATAAGAAAAAATACGTGTACAATATCTGTTAATGATCTAAAAGACGGACTAAATAGATTTTTTTCAGTCGACTAGCCGTTCGAACAATTTTTTTAACTAAATTAAACCCAATGAACGCAAAAAAGTCAGTCATGATAGACATATAATAAATATCACCATTAAATAGCAGATCGTTGGAGTGATGAAAGTAAAGAACGATCTTAATAACATTAAAACCAACGTCAGCTGCAAAACGGCATAACTTTGAAAACATAAAATGAAACTTTAACTAGCAACGTAAAATATTATGCGTAGTCAAATTCTTTGTGATTTATATTCAACGTAGCGACGTCAATAACATATTTTGATTTCCTCGACGTCACATGCTTGACAGTTTTAAAACTTTTCAACAATAATACATGGACGATGTGGGCAACTTCAAGTAATACAGAGAGAGTAGTCGGCATACGTCCCGTTTCACGTTTTACTTCCAAACGGGCATACATGGGCCTGCGTTGTGACTAGTCTGTAGCATAACCAGATCGAAGTATGCAAGTTTTGTTAGTGTAGTTGTATTATTTTCTATGTATTAGTGTCGTAATCCCTTACGATCTATTGTCTTAACGATTATTTGCCATAATCGAATTATTACCAGAAAACTAATTCACTCATAACCGAATCGCTGCTAGAAAAGTATGTTAAAATGATGAAAAGAACATTACATATATGAATTTAGGACAAATGATCATTAAATAATCAGTATAAGGGAAAGTAAAAATAGGATAAAAAACTTGAGGGATTCCGATACAGATGCAAAAAAATAACGTTAAACAATTTCTCGCGATACGTCGATCAGCTTCCGCTTCTTTGGATTAACATTTAGCAACGGAACCCCAAAACGAAATGAAAAACATTGTGCGCACCCGCTATTTTCCCACACTTGATTAACGGTTTACGGCGTGACATATATGTATATTGACGTGTGCGTTATAACGAACATAATGTGACAGATACGACGCTGTTTGTCACCGGAAAACCGCAAATAACAATTTCTGTACTCGACGCTGGTGGTGACGTAAGTATTGCATTTGACGTACAGTCAACCAATTGGAACCCTAGGCCACTGTAGGACTATGTCATAGTGACGCTATCAGTCACGTTGTAAGAAATCTCTTACTGCTTGTCATTTTGACATGGTTCTAGAGTGGCCTAGGGTTCCAATTGGTTGACTGTACGTGATTTCGTTAATCGTTAACGTTTTAGCGCATTGACAGGATAATGAAACTGGAGATTCACGCCTAACTAATAGGGCAAAGCCCACGGCTTCGCTCGCGTTAGAAAAAGACAAAAAGTATCATATGTCACTCTCCGTCCTTTCAACTATCTCCAATTAAAAAATCACGTCAATTCGTCGCTCCGTTATACCGTGAAAGACAAACAAACAGACATACACACTTTCCCATTTATAATATTAGTATAGATACACCAATAACCGTAATCAAAGATCAGCTCTATTTGTTTTAAGCTGGCATCATTATTTTTTAGTTTGACATTTGAGCTTTTCATTTTAGTATCCGGAATGAAAAAATAGGCTTTAACTCGGATTAGACAATGACAGTTGTCTTTCTCGACCAAGAGATACTGTCGCGATTGTCGTTTGTTACTCAAGATGGCGATCGCGTCTCTGGAATAATTTTTTGTTTTTTATTTGCAAAATGTTGTTTAGTGTGTAATATTGATAGTAAAATTGTGCAGTAAACTAACGAAGCAGTATACAGCTAATGAAGAATTAATCCTGAATAGCGTTGAAAAAGTCTAGAAAAAATCCGATTTTTTCCTAAGAGACATATTAGGTCTAATTTACACCTACAACAGGGCTACATCGATTACATTGAGGAAGAAACAATTGAAATAGATGAAAGGAGTGACAGTGATAGTGACATTATTTATTTCTAAAAAACCCGAAAACTTCGGGAAAAAGTTTAATTAAATCATGAAAAAAACATTCGATTTTTCCCGACATTTTCAACGCTAATCCTGAAACGAGTTCAGTCACTCCTTTAGTCATCAAGCGGCAAGCGGATATTAGCCCCCTGAGATACTATATTTTAAGTGTTATACCTATAAACTTAACATATAGCGAGGCCAATTACCGAACAACGTCGCCCAAGTGGCAATATACTATTCTATTTATATAATATACTGAAATATTGATAATACGTGACACTGGCAAAATTGTCCAACACTCGGACAGAAGCCATTATTTGAAAGAAGAAGATACTGTTGCGTTACTCTTGTCTTGTGCTATGCTACTGGCAACAGAAACTAAAAACACATTTACGCCGTGAAGATGACTGAAAACGTATTCTATTTACGACCGCCATCAGAGCCGGAAGTTCGTAAAAAGTAAATTTCCGCAAGTCAAATGAAATGACGCAGGACGGGTGATAATCATAACGTAATTTCCTTAAGAGGGGGCAGAGTGTTTTCAACGTAAACGACAGTTACGGTTAAGACTGTGGCGTCCTCAATTATTTGCAAAGACATACAAGATGCATGTAATTATTATCTCAAAGAGTGTGTCTACCATATTCGTGTATTTACAATCTACAATAATGTACAGTTTAGTAAATATGTCTACGCAAAGACGCAGCAAAATTGAGAAAAACGCGTGTCAGCGTTTATGCCAAAGTGAATGAAAAATCATTTGCTTTATTTTTAAAAACTAACTCTATCCAATCTCAAATATACAAGCTACTGAATTCGTATAGTCTTATTACATAATACTGGTTCATTAATTAATTATGATTTTTTTAAAACGTCCTAAAAATCCGCCATACAAAATTACTATGGAATCTGATCGTTGAAATATAACAAGTGAGCAACACCCGAAATAGTCAGTCGGCCCCGAATGTTCGAAGCGACACCACGTCTCTCTGCGGAGCGTCTACATCTTGAAATAAATCGATGTTCATTGTGTACGTATACTGCGTTATAGGTAGCAAAACGGTATAAGAATTTTTTTACCATTTTTTGTGTTTTCAAAGGAAATAGGCAATAGCAACCAGTTCAAAATGAATGACATACAGAGTTAGTTTCGTTTATACCTCATTGTATATAGTGTCACTTGGACCGTAGAAGATGTCCAAGGTCTGATGACGGAGTAGAAAGGTGGCCACCGGAACTCAGGAAGTAGTTGATGTAATACCCCCGTGTTTGGACTCATTTGTATTGTTTTGGCGGGCACTTGGACCGTGACTGGTGTCCAATGTCTGATGATGAAGCAGAAAGATGACCACCGGAACTCAGGAAGTAGTTGATGTAATACCCCCGTGTTTGGGCTCGTTAGGTTTGTTCTGGTGAGCACTTGGACCGTGAGTGGTGTCCAAGGTCTGATGATGGAGCAGAAAGATGACCACCGGAACTCAGGAAGTAGTTGATGTAATACCCCTGTGTTTGGGCTCGTTAGGTTTGGTTAGGCGAGCACTTGGGCCGTAGGTGGTGTCCAAGGTCTGATGATGGAGCAGAAATATGACCACCGGAACTCAGGAAGTAGTTGATGTAATACCCCCGTGTTTGGACTCATTTGTATTGTTTTGGCGGGCACTTGGACCGTGACTGGTGTCCAAGGTCTGATGATGGAGCAGAAAGATGACCAGCGGAACTCAGGAAGTAGTTGATGTAATACCCCTGTGTTTGGGCTCGTTAGGTTTGGTTAGGCGAGCACTTGGGCCGTAGGTGGTGTCCAAGGTCTGATGATGGAGCAGAAAGGCGGCCACCGGAACTCAGGCAGTATTTGATGTAATACCCCCGTGTTTGGAGTCATTTGTATTGTTTTGACGAGCACTTGGATCGTGAGTGGTGTCCAAGGTCTGATGATGGAGCAGATATTTACAAATATATTGAAAAATTATAAATTATATTTATTACATTAATATTTATAAATTTTGTAAGGTTGACTCCGATTTGGATAAAAATCGATATCTGAGGATCCGGCGGGGTGATTAACATGAATCATGACTCAAATTTGTTAAATATTGTTTAAACCGACGCCATCTTGGATTTTGTAAGATAAACTCCGATTTGGATAAAAATCGATATATGACGATCCGGCGGGGTCCTTACCATGAATCCAGAATCAAAATCGTAAAATACTGTAAAAAGCAGAAAGGTGTCAACCGGTACTCAGGAACCAGTGGGTGGAATACCTTCGTGTTCAGACTCGTAGATTTTGTTTTGACGAGCACTTGGGCTATACATGGTGTCCAAGGTCTGATGGTGGAGCAGTAAAGTGTCAACTGGTACTCAGGAACCAGTTGATAGAATACCTTCGTGTTTAGACTCGTTAGTTTTGATTCGACGAGCACTTGGGCCATGCATGGTTTCCAAGGTCTGATGATGGAGCAGATATTTACAAATATATTGAAAAATTATAAATTATATTTATTACATTAATATTTATAAATTTTGTAAGGTTGACTCCGATTTGGATAAAAATCGATATCTGAGGATCCGGCGGGGTGATTAACATGAATCATGACTCAAATTTGTTAAATATTGTTTAAACCGACGCCATCTTGGATTTTGTAAGATAAACTCCGATTTGGATAAAAATCGATATATGACGATCCGGCGGGGTCCTTACCATGAATCCAGAATCAAAATCGTAAAATACTGTAAAAAGCGACGCCATCTTGGATTTTGTGCGATAAACTCCGATTTGGATAAAAATTGATATCTGAGGATCCAGTGGGGACCATGACATGAATCTAGGATCAATATTGTAAAATATTGTAAAAACCGACGCCATCTTGGATTTTGTAAAATCAACTCCGATTTGGATAAAAATCGATATCTGACTATCCGGCGGGGTCCTTAACATGAATCCAGAATCAAAATCGTCAAATATTGTAAAAAGCGACGCCATCTTGGATTTTGTGAGATTAGCTCCGATTTGGATAAAAATCGATATCTGAAAATCCAGCGGGGTGATTAACATGAATCTTGAGTCAAAATTGTAAAATATTGTTAAAACCGACGCCATCTTGGATTTTGTAAGATCAACTCCGATTTGGATAAAAATTGATATCTGACGATCCGGCGGGGTCCTTAACATGAATCCAGAATCAAAATCGTAAAATATTGTAAAAAGTGACGCCATCTTGGATTTTGTGAGCTTAACTCCGATTTGGATAAAAATCGATATCTACGGATCCGACGGAGTGATTAACATGAATCCAGAGTCAAAATTGTAAAATATTTTAAAAACCGACGCCATCTTGGATTTTGTAAAATCAACTCCGATTTGGATAAAAATCGATATTTGACTATCCGGCGGGGTCCTTAACATGAATCCAGAGTCAAAATTGTAAAATATTGTTAAAACGGACGCCATCTTGGATTTTGTAAGATCAACTCCGATTTGGATAAAAATCGATATCTGAGGATCCGGCGGGATCCTTAACATGAATCCAGAATCAAAATCGTTAAATATTGTAAAAAGCGACGCCATCTTGGACTTTGTGAGATTAGCTCCGATTTGGATAAAAATCGATATCTGAGGATCCGGCGGGGTGATTAACATGAATCCAGAATCAAAATCGTAAAATATTGTAAAAAGCGACGCCATCTTGGATTTTGTGAGATCAACTCCGATTTGGATAAAAATTGGTATCTGACGATCCGGCGGGGTCCTTAACATGAATCCAGAATCAAAATCGTAAAATATTGTAAAAAGCGACGCCATCTTGGATTTTGTAAAATCAACTCCGATTTGGATAACAATCGATATCTGACTATCCGGCGGGGTCCTTAACATGAATCCAGAATCAAAATCGTAAAATATTGCAAAAAGCGACGCCATCTTGGATTTTGTAAAATTAACTCCGATTTGGATAAAAATCGATATCTGAGGATCCAGTGGGGACCATAATATGAATCTAGGATCAATATTGTAAAATATTGTAAAAACCGACGCCATCTTGGATTTTGTAAAATCAACTCCGATTTGGATAAAAATCGATATCTGACTATCCGGCGGGGTCCTTAACATGAATCCAGAATCAAAATCGTCAAATATTGTAAAAAGCGACGCCATCTTGGATTTTGTGAGATAAGCTCCGATTTGGATAAAAATCGATATCTGAGGATCCGGCGGGGTGATTAACATGAATCTTGAGTCAAAATTGTAAAATATTGTTAAAACCGACGCCATCTTGGATTTTGTGAGATTAACTCCGATTTGGATAAAAATCGATATCTGACGATCCGGCGGGGTCCTTACCATGAATCCAGAATCACAATCGTAAAATATTGTAAAAAGCGACGCCATCTTGGATTTTGTAAAATTAACTCCGATTTGGATAACAATCGATATCTGACTATCCGGCGGGGTCCTTAACATGAATCCAGAATCAAAATCGTAAAATATTGCAAAAAGCGACGCCATCTTGGATTTTGTGCGATAAACTCCGATTTGGATAAAAATCGATATCTGACTATCCGGCGGGGTCCTTAACATGAATCCAGAATCAAAATCGTCAAATATTGTAAAAAGCGACGCCATCTTGGATTTTGTGAGATTAGCTCAGATTTGGATAAAAATCGATATCTGAGGATCCGGCGGGGTGATTGACATGAATCTTGAGTCAAAATTGTAAAATATTGTTAAAACCGACGCCATCTTGGATTTTGTAAGATCAACTCTGATTTGAATAAAAATCGATATATGACGATCCGGCGGGGTCCTTAACATGAATCCAGAATCAAAATCGTAAAATATTGTCAAAAGCGACGCCATCTTGGATTTTGTGATATCAACTCCGATTTGGATACCATCGATTCTTACCATATTTTCCAGTTTTGACTCAAGATTCATGTTAATCACCCCGCCGGCTTCTCAGATATCGATTTTTATCCAAATCGCAGTTAATCTCACAAAATCCAAGATGGCGTCGCTTTTTACAATTTTTTACGATTTTAATTCTGGATTCATGTTAAGGATCCCGCCGGATCGTCAGATATCAATTTTTATCCAAATCGGAGTTGATCGTACAAAATCCAAGATGGCGTCGGATTTAACAATATTTTACAATTTTTACTCAAGATTTATGTTAATCACCCCGCCGGATCCTCAGATATCGATTTTTATCCAAATCGGAGTTAATCTCACAAAATCCAAGATGGCGTCGCTTTTTACAATATTTAACGATTTTGATTCTGGATTCATGTTAAGGACCCCGCCGGATCGTCAGATATCAATTTTTATCCAAATCGCAGTTAATCTCACAAAATCCAAGATGGCGTCGCTTTTTACAATATTTAACGATTTTGATTCTGGATTCATGTTAAGGACCCCGCCGGATCGTCAGATATCGATTTTTATCCAAATCGGAGTTAATCTCACAAAGTCCAAGATGGCGTCGCTTTTTACAATATTTAACGATTTTGATTCTGGATTCATGTTAAGGACCCCGCCGGATCGTCAGATATAATTTTTTATCCAAATCGGAGTTGATCTTACAAAATCCAAGATGGCGTCGGTTTTTACATTATTTTACAATTTTGACTCTGGATTCATGTTAATCACTCCGTCGGATCCTCGGATATCGATTTTTATCCAAATCGGAGTTAAGCTCACAAAATCCAAGATGGCGTCGCTTTTTACAATATTTTACGATTTTGATTCTAGATTCATGTTAAGGACCCCGCCGGATCGTCAGATATCAATTTTTATCCAAATCGGAGTTGATCTTACAAAATCCAAGATGGCGTCGGTTTTAACAATATTTTACAATTTTGACTCAAGATTCGTGTTAATCACCCCGCCGGATCCTCAGATATCGATTTTTATCCAAATCGCAGTTAATCTCACAAAATCCAAGATGGCGTCGGTTTTAACAATATTTTACAATTTTGACTCAAGATTCATGTTAATCACCCCGCCGGATCCTCAGATATCGATTTTTATCCAAATCGGAGCTAATCTCACAAACTCCAAGATGGCGTCGCTTTTTACAATATTTAACGATTTTGATTCTGGATTCATGTTAAGGACCCCGCCGGATCGTCAGATATCAATTTTTATCCAAATCGGAGTTGATCTTACAAAATCCAAGATGGCGTCGGTTTTAACAATATTTTACAATTTTGACTCAAGATTCATGTTAATCAACCCGCCGTATTCTCAGATATCGATTTTTATCCAAATCAGAGTTAATCTCACAAAATCCAAGATGGCGTCGCTTTTTACAATATTTAACGATTTTGATTCTGGATTCATGTTAATCACCCCGCCGGATCCTCAGATATCGATTTTTATCCAAATCGGAGCTTATCTCACAAAATCCAAGATGGCGTCGCTTTTTACAATATTTGACGATTTTGATTCTGGATTCATGTTAAGGACCCCGCCGGATAGTCAGATATCGATTTTTATCCAAATCGGAGTTGATTTTACAAAATCCAAGATGGCGTCGGTTTTAACAATATTTTACAATTTTGACTCAAGATTCATGTTAATCACCCCGCCGGATCCTCAGATATCGATTTTTATCCAAATCGGAGCTAATCTCACAAACTCCAAGATGGCGTCGCTTTTTACAATATTTAACGATTTTGATTCTGGATTCATGTTAAGGACCCCGCCGGATCGTCAGATATCAATTTTTATCCAAATCGGAGTTGATCTTACAAAATCCAAGATGGCGTCGGTTTTAACAATATTTTACAATTTTGACTCAAGATTCATGTTAATCAACCCGCCGTATTCTCAGATATCGATTTTTATCCAAATCAGAGTTAATCTCACAAAATCCAAGATGGCGTCGCTTTTTACAATATTTAACGATTTTGATTCTGGATTCATGTTAAAGACCCCGCCGGATAGTCAGATATCGATTTTTATCCAAATCGGAGTTGATTTTACAAAATCCAAGATGGCGTCGGTTTTTACAATATTTTACCATTTTGACTCTGGATTCATGTTAATCACTTCGTCGGATCCTCGGATATCGATTTTTATCCAAATCGGAGTCAACCTTACAAAATTTATAAATATTGATATAATCAATATTATAAAAGTGACGTTTTCTGGGTAAAGAAAGATACCACATTGTCGCTTATTGATAAGAATGATAAGGCGCTTCTGTCATAAAGAATCTCTTGGAAAACCTTATCAACAGGCGACAATGTGGTACTTTTACCAAGAAAACGACACAATTTTTTAACGATTTCATAATATGTGACGTTTTGCGGTGAAAGGTACCTTATGGACGATCGGCGCTTACGCTGTTAACAAAGACGCTGATAATAATGCGCTGCAACGCGACGTAAGCGCCGACCGTCCATAAGGTACCTTTAGCCGTAAATAGCCACATATGAAATCATAAAAAATGTGCTTTTATTTAGAAAAAGGCACTTTGCCATTCTGCCGGTTGTCGATAAGGCGCGAATGTCATAAATATTAGTTTAGAAATTAACCTTATCAACAACCGACAGAATGGTACCTTTCTTTAGTACTAAATAAAAACACAAATAATAAAATCATTTGGAAAAACCGAACAAATATTAGGTGAATTAATACAATATCTGTATCAAAGGATTATAAAAATGAGGAATTCTAAGATTTCTAAGTTATAACCTTTTAACGCCCGAATAATGACGCGCCGGTGTAGTAGTGTGCGTGCGCGCACGCACACAGATAGCGAGCAGTGCGGGGCCGCTAAATGCCTATTTCGTGTCCGCGGCAAACACTCTGCCCCCTCTTAAATATATTCCTACGTAGAAAAATCTACGTAGGTACATGTGTATTACAATACAAGTGCAAAACGCACATGTATCGTACGACGTTTTACAGTACATATGGCCCTTTGAATTTTTGACATAGGCACATAAAGTGCTCATTATCGCACTAGTGCGGTAATGTACACCACGTGTACTGTAATAGTACATTACCTAACTAGTGCGGTAAAACAAAGAAAGGCCGAGATCGCAGATGTTTGCGACCCGAGCTGCAAGCGAGGGACGTAAATACGCGATCAAGGGCTTTATTTATTACCTCACGTGTTAGGTACATCATTTTATGCCTACACTTGGGCAGAAATCGGCTTTTTCCGTACGCGTAGCGTGCGGAAAAAGGCACTTTATGACCAGGTGTGTCATAATAGTACATTACCTAACTAGTGCGGTAAAACAAAGAAAGGCCGAGATCGCAGATGTTTGCGACCCGAGCTGCAAGCGAGGGACGTAAATACGCGATCAAGGGCTTTATTTATTACCTCACGTGTTAGGTACATCATTTTATGCCTACACTTGGGCAGAAATCGGCTTTTTCCGTACGCGTAGCGTACGGAAAAAGGCACTTTATGACCCGGTGTGTCATAATAGTACATTACCTAACTAGTGCGGTAAAACAAAGAAAGGCCGAGATCGCAGATGTTTGCGACCCGAGCTGCAAGCGAGGGACGTAAATACGCGATCAAGGGCTTTATTTATTACCTCACGTGTTAGGTACATCATTTTATGCCTACACTTGGGCAGAAATCGGCTTTTTCCGTACGCGTAGCGTGCGGAAAAAGGCACTTTATGACCAGGTGTGTCATAATAGTACATTACCTAACTAGTGCGGTAAAACAAAGAAAGGCCGAGATCGCAGATGTTTGCGACCCGAGCTGCAAGCGAGGGACGTAAATACGCGATCAAGGGCTTTATTTATTACCTCACGTGTTAGGTACATCATTTTATGCCTACACTTGGGCAGAAATCGGCTTTTTCCGTACGCGTAGCGTGCGGAAAAAGACACTTTATGACCAGGTGTGTCATAATAGTACATTACCTAACTAGTGCGGTAAAACAAATAAACGCCGAGATCGCAGATGTTTGCGACCCGAGCTGCAAGCGAGGGACGTAAACATGCGATCAAGGGCTTTATTTATTACCTCACGTGTTAGGTACATCATTTTATGCCTACACTTGGGCAGAAATCCGCTTTTTCGTGCGTGCGGAAAAAGGCACTTTATGGCCAGGTGTGTCATAAAAATATTATTAACTGGTCTACAAACGATTCCAAATTTCTCACACAGACACGATAAGTCGAAAAAACAATGACCTCGAGCGGGACTCGAACCCGCGACCCCGGGATACACACCCAGCGTTCTCCCAACTGAGCTACCGAGATCACACCCGTGACCCCGAATTTCTCCGCCACATCCCTAGTACGCGTCTTAGTCAAGCATAGTGACTTAAACGTGAGTGTACTCCGTAATTTTATTATAATAATTAATATGTCTTATAATAGTTTAAATTCGGAGACAATAATTTAACTAAAGTTTATGAATAACGCCAATCTTCGTTATTCGTAATATATCGTTTATATTCGATATTGTGAAAGGAATAAACTACACCATTAGCTTATGTTCTGGTGCTAGACGTCTTGCACATTTTTTTTTAAATATATTACAGGACATCCTTACACAAATTGACTAAGTCCCGCAGTAAGCTCAAGACGGCATGTGTTATGGGTACTCAGACAACGATATATTTAATATAAAAATACATAAATACATAGAAAGCATCCAAGACTCAGGAACAAGTATCTATGTTCATCACACAAATTAATGCCTTACCGGGATTCGAACCCAGGACCATCGGCTTAGCAGGCAGGGTCACTACCAACTTCGGCCGGTCAGAGTAGGATGCAACTTTTTTTATGGAGCGAGGGCAATGGAGCCCATGCTCCCATTACCCCGCTCACGGGTACGCCGTCTCCGTCTTTGACCATGACAACCGCGTCAAACGGAATAGAGCGGTTCAAATATAATAAATGGAGTAGGGTTACTACGCCGCTGGCCGCCAGCCAGCGTCGTGTGCCGTGGCCATCTCGCCATCCGTCACCAGAGACGTCCATAGGCCTTACCATGAAGTCTAAACGCGATTCAGTTTAGGCACAGTTGGAAAGCGATTCAGTTTAGGTCGTCAACTGAATCGGGTTAAGACGTCATGGTAAGGGCTCAGGTTACTGTTAGTTTATGTCTGTATTTTATATTATTTTTGACATAGAGATCAATACTAGAGAGGCCCATTACCCGTAATTTTCATGCCCATGACAGAAAAATGACGTCAAGTTTCATATTCATATTCATTTATTTCGTAAATGCACACATACAATACACGTCAAAGAAAGTAAAAATAAGATTAAATAACAATTTTCAAAAAAAATTCATGCGTCATGTTTTAGGTTATACGTTTGAAAGAATAATGCTGTCATTGAATAGTGTCAAAACTATTACGTTCGGCGTTAGAATCGAACGTTGATAGACTTTATCTGTCATCAACTCATTTCGTATTAAAACATCCTGTGTGTTTATATACGTCATTATGACGAATCCGGCATGAAAATTACGGGCCCCGCCCATTACATACTTTGACCGCGCGGAAATGTGTCCTGAAATACGCGCTCAAAGAACAAATCGTCCTTACGGTGTCCAAACATTGACTTGTTAAAAAAAATAGACACAAATCAGAACAAAAACATCAAAAAATGTGGGTCAAAATGACATTAGCGAACTTGCATTGATGATGATACAAAACCATAAACGCGGTGGGTGGATTTAGTATGGCGCACCCGCTCCGTGGGCCCGCTTCACTTAGCGCTGTTCATACAATTTCTTATTAGAAGGGCGTCCCCACAAAAACCTTACTTAGGACACCCAGACACCAACTACGAAAAATAGTAGGGCTACTTACAGGACACAACACACTAAACAAACACCTATACAACATGGGTATAACAGATAGTCATATGTGCAGAGCCTGCATGGGAGAAGAGGAAACAACGAAATATATTGATTGTACTGGACTGTAGACAGGTGGAAGTATACAGGAGTAGGTATTTAGGGACTATAAACACACTAAAGGAGGCATTTAGCAACCTAAAACAAATGTTGGCCTTCATAGAAGAGCTGGGATGGTTGGAGTAGGGCTACCTCGTTACCACGCAAAAAAGGCACATTGGATGTCGAGTTGCGGAAAAAGCCCAGAAAAACGAACTAACTAACTAAGGGCGTCCGTTCCGGATAATCCGCGTCAGCTAGCGTAGGCCCTTAGATTTGAAGATCTAATAGCAGTCATTTTCGTACATAAGTAGTACAATTTACTAAGCTTACGAGCAGAAAACCTTTGGCATACAATAGGGATGACGACTAGGTTGAAAAACTATTATTCTATTCAGCCCGTCAGTTAGATTATCCAAAATTATAAGACAAGATTTTTTTCCTTTTTCAAAATAACTAAAATTGACGAAGATGAAGAGCATCAAAGCTCCGGGGGGCTGGTGACGTCACTATTAAGTAAGAATTGTACCTAATTGTGACGTCACGCGAAACTTGAATGCACCGTATTTCCGTCATTTTTCATTTGACGAGCAAAAGAATAATTTTTAAGAAAAAAAAACCGACTTCATTTGGTTCCCGGTAAAAGTGAAATTAAGAATTTGTTTGAGTTAGCCAGTTTACTTCACAAATATCCAATACACCGCACGTGTACGATTGAAAATTGAGGAGCTTTCTTAATGTCCTAGGGCTTCCATCATTACATTTGAAGTATAATCAAACGGAACTCCCTTGTAGACCTTTAAACAAACAAAATAACAATGTGTTAAATTGGATGACAGACTGTAAATTAACGAGCATATTCATTATGCCATCCATGATTATCAACATCAGGTCCACTCCAGCAAAATGATGGCCACAGTAAGAAAATGCCTAAGCTAATTATGAACACCCTCTAATCACAATTAACCTGCCGTTCAAATTTGAAGAGTTCTCTGAATTCTTCTAGAACTCCATCATCAGAATATAAATCAAATCAAAAAGATGAATGTCACAACTAGGATAATAAGTAGAGCTAGGTTTATTAACCAGTTCCACTTTGCGATCCCTGGTCTTCATCATCAGATCAAGTTCATCAAAATTTTGGCTCCGCCAAAACACTGTTTTAGTTACTTAAGGAAACCCTCAAATCAGAATGCATGTGCCGTTAAAATTTGAGGAGTTCTCTCAATCCCTCATGAAGCCCATCATCAAAATAGAACTATAATCAAATAGGACTATCTTGAAGGTATTTCTTTACAAAGAAAAGATGAATGTCTCAAATCGGATGATAGAGCTGGGAATTAACAAGCAGTTCCACTTTGCCATCCCTGGTCTTCATCATCAGGTCCACTCCACCAAATTGATGATGTTCGTAAAGAAATGCTCGAGTGTCTTAAGAAACTACCCAAATCATCATGCATGTGCCTTTCAAATTTGAGGAGTTCCCTCAGTTCCTCATGGATCCCATCATCAGAAATTGATTTTGAAAAAACGGAACAAATCTGGAACCATCTATTTTCAGAAAAAAAAATATTTTTTAAAATCGGACGATAGTCCTGGGAATTACCAAGCAGTTCCACTTTGACATCCCTGGTCTTCATCATCAGGTCCACTCCACCAAATTGATGATGTTCGTCAAGAAATGCTCAAGTGTCTTAAGAAACTACCCAAATCATCATGCATGTGCCTTTCAAATTTGAGGAGTTCCCTCAGATCCTCATGGATCCGATCATCAGAAATTGATTTTGAAAAAAACGGGACAATCCTGAAACCATCTATATACAGACAAAAAAATATTTTTTAAAATCGGATCATAGTCCTGAGAATTACGAAGCAGTTCCACTTTGCCATCCCTGGTCTTCATCATCAGGTCCACTCCACCAAATTGATGATTTTCGTAAAGAAATGCTCGAGTTTCTTAAGAAATCACCCAAATCAGCATGCATGTGCCTTTCAAATTTGAGGAGTTCCCTCAGTTCCTCATGGATCCCATCATCAGAAATGGATTTTGAAAAAAACGGGACCAACCAGGAACCGTCTACTTTTAGAAAACAAAAAAAAAATTCAAATCGGTTCAGTAATGACGGAGTTATGAGTGAACATCCATTAAAAAAAAAAATAAAAAAAAAAATTCAGTCGAATTGAGAACCTCCTCCTTTTGAAATATTGAAGTCGGTTGAAAAATACGTGTCAATAGTAGTTTATGCAACAGTGATATAATAAGGGTTTTAAGAACCAATTATGAGCTGTTGCATACGCTAGTTTTTCTACGACAGTTGAAATAGCGTAAAAAGCAAAATCTAGAAACGTGGCAGAATAGGGAACATGTTGTGGCCACTATAGAAAAAAACAACAACAGTGCTCATATATTGTATAAAAATCCATAGGAGCAGTGGTTCTTATGGAATACCATAGACAACGTTATAATGTATACTTTTTAAATATCGCTGTCAGTCATCTAACTGACAGATAGAAGTGCTGGAGTAGAAAAATATTTTTTAATAATCTAACATTTTTTTTTTGTCGTCTAACCTGTTGTCAACGATAACGTAACTGCATAGAAATCGCCACCTCGCAGATTAGTTTATCAGAATAAGCTCCCAGTGAGATGAGTGATTAGATCTGTTGGTTAACAGATGAAACTGACAAATCGCGACACGGTCCGCTCAGGTCTTTGTTAGCCAACTATCGCTCCATTAGGATGATCGAGTCATGTAGAAATTGAACGTCACCGTGATGCATACCTATAATTAATAATCTCCAACCTATAAACGTATATACGGCCTATTTAACGGCCTCCTAGCCTAGTTGGTAGTGGCCCTGCCTCCGAATCCTGCGGGCATTTATTTGTGTGTTTATCACGAATATTTGTGCCTGAGTTATGGATGTCTTCTATGTATTTAAGTATTTATATGTATCTGTCTATTATATATATCGTCTAGTACCCACAAGACAAGCCTTATTGAGCTTACCGTGAGACTAGGTCGATTGGTGTAAGATTGTCCCATAAAATTTATTCATTATCATTTATTTTCACACTACCTCATCAAACACCACTGAAACGATTCACTACTGAAAAAGTCGTATACCAAACATAAGATGACGGGTTGGACGACCGGTTGGCATAGTTGGTAGTGACCCTGCCTGCTAAGCCGATGGTTCTGGGTTCGAATCCCGGTAAGGGCATTTATTTGTGTGATGAACACAGATATTTGTTCCTGAGTCATGAATGTTTTCTGTGTAGGTATTTATGTATTAGTATATTATATATATCGTGGTCTAAGTACCCGTAACACAAGCTCTCTTGAGCTTACTGCGGGACTTAGTCAATTTGTGTATGAATGTCCAATAATATAAAAAAAAGATAAATAAGTTAATCTTGGAGATTGAATGAAAAACTTAAAAGTGAGGTTATTACAATCAATATTGCGGTTTGTTTACATTATTCGCAAGTTGTATTGACGGCTATTTTACGTATAGACAACGTTAGCGGTGCGTCACGGCCATGTGCGGACAGAAATACTCGAGCACTGGAGAATCGAGACTGGAGCTGTGAATGTTGAGAGCGAAGCGGAAGAATTCGATTGAATGTGATGTGATGTGATGTGATTTTAGTAAAACTAGCGATCCGCCCCGGCTTCTCACAGGTTACTATTATACATAGAAGGGCATTTTCTGAAAAAAATGCACAATTTTAATAAAATGAACACTTTAGAACGGATTAATCGCGTTTATTAACACCATGATCCTACGTTTCGAGCCCTTTACAGCACTCGTTTTCACAGGGTTAAGATGATGAATTGATGACTGACTGTCATCATCTTAACCCTGTGAAAACGAGTGCTGTAAAGGGCTCGAAACGTAGGATCATGGTGTTAATAAACGCGATTAATCCGTTCTAAAGTGTTTAATATCAATGAATAACAATCGCGGTAACAGAAGACAATATTTAATAAAATGGTTCTTCGATTTAATTAACAAAAAAAATGACAGTTTTGTAACGACCCATACAAAATGTATGAAAAAATGTGATACGAAACTGAACAAAAACACGGAACACTCTTTTCTTTTTTTAAATCAATAGGACTCGTGATTGTGGTTATAAAAAATCCAAAACTTTCTATAAAAAAAAAGGAAATGATACCCTATTTTTGGAAATACCCATAAAACTTCCTCTTGAATAACTCTATCTATTAAAAAACCGCATCATATTCCGTTGCGTAGTTTTAAAGATTTAAGCATACATACATACACACAGACAGCGGGAAGCGACTTTGTTTTATACTATGTAGTAGTAATGCACCACTTTGTGGCTTGCCAATAATGCGCTATAGCTATAAGGGCGAATTTTTATTTTGTTGTCGATTATTATTCGCGTCAGATTTAAATAAAATTTTGTGGGTAGGAAGAGTTCCTTAGTCTCTTCAAGATAGACCCAATTTCCCAGTGTGTCCCACAATTATTTCCACTGAGTTACGAAATCGTATGGGATTTTCGTAACTCAGTGGGAAATTCAGTACTATTTTTGTCGCACATTGGGTATTTATTTATATTTAGCGTAGAATAAGGAACTCTACGCACCGACCAAATAAAACTGATAACATATCTGATACTCGCGAAGTTATATTTTTAAAATTGATCTCCAAAATGTTCCACTGTATATACAATCGAGAAAATTATTATCCAGACCGCACTCGGTGGCCAAAAATAGAAATTTTCTTGGAAATACGTAATGACGAAATACCATGTAAAGCACTGCCAACGAGCACACAAAGATATCCCAAAGAGATTCTGCCTACACACGATTACGTGCAAAATTATGTGCCAACATTGACATACATATAACATGAAAACATTTTTCTGCTCGAAAAATATGTAACGTCACAAGTGACAAAAGTTCTTTGTCTACTCCAGCACTTCATTTCAGCCAAAAGACGTCCACAAGATTTCCACAATGACCGGTCCTGCGCCACCCGCATCCAGCGGACTCCTGCGACCTTCACCAGGTCATCAGTCCACCTTGCGGGGGGCCTACCCACGCTGCGCCTTCCGGTACACGGTCGCCAATCGAGAACCTTTCCGCCCCAACGGCCATCGGTTCTACGTGCAATGTGCATACAGCACTTATCAATTAGATGACTGACAGCGATATTAAAAAAGTATACGTTATAACGTTGTCTATGGTATTCCATAAGAACACTGCTCATATGGATTTTCATACAATATACTCGTATACTATAGTCTGACAACCCAGCGAGCGCAGTAACAGTAGGATAGAGAGCATTATACTGTCTTTTTCTTACGCTAGTATTACCACCATGAAAAAAGGGATGGATATAGTTATTTTGTCCTACTGTTACTGCGCTCGCTCGCTTGTCAAACTATAGCACTGTTGATATATATTTTTTTCGTTTCTATAGTGGGCAAACGACGTGTTCCACATTCTGCCACCCTTCGAGATTTTGCTTTTTTCGCTATTTTAGCTGTCGTAGAAAAACTAACGTATGCAACAGCTCATAATTGGTTCTTAAAACTCCCGGGTCTATTATTACAAAATAACGGCGGCGCCCCCAAGGTTTGTAAACCATATTATATCACTGTTGCATTAGCTACTATTATTGTTAAAACTATCGCATAAAATGCACGAATAAAGTTTTTTATTTACATATTTTAAGTAAACCATTTAGATGGTTGGCAGTCCTCAACTGTGCGCTTTTCCCGAAACTTCCTGCCTCGCACAGCTAAACTGTGGAACGAACTGTCGCCAGCGGTGTTTCCGGACCGATACGACCTTCAAACCTTCAAGAAAAGAGCGTACTCCCACCTTAAAGGCCGGCAACGCACTTGCGACACCTCTGGTGTTGCGGGTGTCCATGGACGACGTTAATCGCTTACCATCAGGTGATTCGTTTGCTCGTTTGCCCCCTATAGCAAAAAAAAAAAAACAAAGAAAATATCAATTCGACGTCTGTTCATTAAGCATGACAAGACTACAAGTAAGATAGTAACAAAATCGTTTTTAAAAATGCGTTTATCATTAAGTTATGGTATAAAACGGACATATCTTCGCGATCTGCCGATATGTATGGGGAATCTGTCTGATGGACATACCCAATATGGAAATCGGACGGATTGTCCGAAAGTATACAGGGTGTCCCACGGCGATGCCACATGGAGGGAAACTATCTTAAATATCATAGATAGGATATTTTACTGAAAGAAGACTTTATTTTATTTTTCAGACTTAGTATAACTGCATTTAAAGTATTTTTTTTAATTTAGCTTGTCTCGCCCGAAAATCCAACCAGATAAATACTAAAAAAATTAACTTTTTTTCCTTTTCCGCTAATCGATACTGTTAATGCCTGTTTACATATACATACATTTCGTCATACAATTCGGCTACGCAGACGATCTTGCGCTTGTTACTCAGCACCGCGAAATGGAAGCCTCTGAACCAATACTGGAGAAGGACCTGGCTTGTCTTGACGATTTCTTCACACGTTGGCGTCTATGTCCAAACCCTTCAAAGACGGAAGTATGTTGTTTCCACCTATGTAATAGGCTTGCACGCAAAACCCTACGTGTTCGGTTCCGTGATACTATTCTACAACACAACAACTTCCCCAAGTACCTCGGCGTCACATTGGACAGAAGCCTAACATACAGCCAACACACCCAAAGGCTAAAATGCAAAATCAAGACCAGAAATAACCTAGTCCAAAAACTTACAGGAAGCCTCCTGTCTACGAACTACGGCACTGGCCTTAGTCTATTCAACAGCCGAATATTGCGCTCCAGTTTGGATGCATAGCGCCGGTGCCTCCCAGGTGGACGTGCAGCTGAACGAGACCATGCGACTTATTACTGGCTGTCTTAAGCCTACCCCGACCTTTTGGCTACCGGCACTCAGCGCCATAGAACCACCTAACCTGCGCCGGAAAAAGTGTCTATTCCGAGAGGCAATTAAGACTAAATGCCAACCCACGTTACCTATTTTTAAAGACCTCAGCAATTTTGGAAAGAAACGCCTGAAGTCCCGCAACCCACCAGCCCTCAGTATGATGGAAATGGACATGCATTGGAAGTCTCATGAATCGTGGATAGACGAGTGGAATGCACACGGACACACCGGCGAACAATTTTTCACCTTTGACCCAAAGAAGCGCCCTCCTGGCTTCGACCAACCGCGCAGATTATGGTGTCAACTAAATCGCTTAAGAACAGGTTTTGGAAATTGCGCGCACCACTGGCATAAATGGGGCTGGTGCGACTCTCCTAAGTGCGTGTGTGGTGAACCCAAGCAGACGGTTGAGCACATGGTTCTAGAATGCCCGGTTACTAGATTTACGGGACGAACGGAGGATCTCGCAAGCCTTAAAGAGAACGCCATCGAGTACCTGAGAAGGAATAACCTGAATCTATGACTTTTATTTTTTATATATGATTGTATTTTTACTGTGTACCTATCTAAATATCCAGTGACTGTAATGCCATACGATAAATAAAAAATAATGCCTGTTTTAAAAATTCTCAAAGAAACAGTAGGTCTTACACTCGTATATCCGACAAATAATCCATAAAATTGAATAAGTATTTAGAATGCAAATAAATTCTGACCCTATACATTTTAATTTTTTTATTTTTATTACTTAATGCAGTTTTACTAAATTTTAAAAATAAAATAAAGTCTTCTTTCAGCATAATATCCTATCTTTGATATTTAACGTACTTTCCCTCCATGTGGCATCGCCGTGGGAAACCCTATATAACCGGCATATGTCATACCCATTTGGCAGAGGGTAGGCCTGTCTATTGCTACTGTAAAGGTTTTACCTTTACAGCCGCCATGGTTAGTTGGAAGGACTGGCTTTATGTGTATTTCAAATTGAAACTCTAGCCAGTGCTGCCACACCAAGGCGGCGATTGTTGATTGTTCATTCGATCCGTGGCAGCCTTCACGTAAGATTGTGTTCGATAATGTATTAATAAAAAGATATTTAACTATCCATATCGCGTGGATTGCTCCTCGCCACTAGGCCGAACCCTTTACACTACTCCGTCTGGATTAAAAACCGTCCCGTCCGTTCCGTCTGGATTGGTTTTTAACGGCCTCCTAGCCTAGTTGGTAGTGACCCTGCTTACGAAGCAGGAGGTCCCGGGTTCGAATCCTGGTCAGGGCATTTATTTGTGTGTTTATCACGAATGGATGTTTAATGTGTATTTAAGTATTTATATGTATCTGTCTATTATATATATATCGTCGTCTAGTACCCACAACACAAGCCTATTGAACTTACCGTGGGACTAGGTATATTTGTGTAAGATTGTCCCATAATATTTATTTATTTTATTTTTAAAAGCGTAATCGAAGATGATCACAAGCTGGTATCATTAATTATACGTTTGACATACAGTACAGTCGTGGCCGATAATTAAAAACAAGATTGTTTTCCCCATACAAATGCCTACAAATAGGACTTTACAAAATCGATAATAATTTCAAAAATTACCAACCAATTTTTTAAATAACAATACAATGTATCCGAATGTATTGCAAAGTTACGTAATATATCTAATTTTAAAAATAATGAATGTGTTTATCATTTTAGTGTGTTTAGGGAACCCCATTTTGTGCTACGCATTAATGAGAATTCAGTGAGTGCCAACCTCGCTCCATTACTTGACACGTTTCCGAAACAATGAGTAGTTATGTAATTTTAGACGTGAATCATAAACAAAAAACAACACTTGCTACTCACCAGAAGTAATGCAAACTAACGAGTTGCCAATTTTTTGAAGAGCTGTTTAAAACTATAGACAACGTTTAAGTACAGGACTGATCATTAATATTATTAAACACTGGACTGGAGAGCACAAGTTTAGGGTCACTTTTTTTTAATAGCTCTGTAACGATTAGAACTAGCTTGCATACTTGTCCCACATTCTGCCACCTTTCAAGATTTTGCACGAAAACGTAAAAATGTGTAGTCCTTGAACTGGAATCTGCCACTTTGATCCCTCCTAGATTGAACAGGGAAAACCTTTTTAGGAATACGTGGAGTGAAAAGTTCTTTTTTTCAATGTATAAATGCAAAATGCTAACTTACAGGGTGTAACAAGCATGCTGGTGATCCATCTAAGGGCACAATCAGTATCACGCGTTTAATGTCACTTTCCGCCGGGTGCGTGAACATTTCTAGCAAGATCGCCGTTGACACTTCGCTGACTCATCAGTCAAGCCGCGACCATGACACAGGAAACTGTGTCCAAACGTCGGTATATTAAGGTAAATTAACTACATTCGCGATAGACCCGTTTGATGTGAATAAAACGCGAAAGTTAAAAGTGTCAAAAAAAAAAGAAAGTGTAAAAAATTGGCTTATTTATTTTGTATGACAGGTCGCTTTAGTAGCCCAAACCCTACATACCTAAAAACAGAAATGTCTGCACACGACCTTATGGATATGAGTGAAACTATTTCCTGTGTCTAATAACAGGGAATAGTTTATTTAACCCAGAGTCAAACTTAAAAGTGCTAGTTTTTTTTTTAATTATTATTGTGGGACAATCTTACACAAATCGACCAAGTCCCACGCTAAGCTCAATAAGGCTTTTGTTGTGGGTACTAGACGATATATATAATAGATGGATACATATAAATACTTAAATACATAGAAAACATCCATAACTCATAAACAAATATTCGTGATAAACACACAAATAAATGCCCAGACCAGGATTCGAACCCGGGGCCTCCTGAAGGCCTAGTATAAAAATTGTACGACATTAACTCCTCGACCGCGTTAGCGTATCGGGAGTTCAAATTATGTTTGCCGTTTATTTAAATCATCCGGCAACTTTCATATTTTGACCCCTCGATACGCTAACGCGGTCGAGGAGTTAATGTCGTACAACTTTTATACTAGGCCTTCTGCTTCGTAGGCAGGGTCACTACCGACCGACTCGGCTAACACAGTCACATTATGTACTATCAAAAGGAAACGGACTCTAATCTAGACTAACTTATAAAAAGCTAATGATTTGCAACGCCAGACTGCTTGTAACCAGTACAGATTCAGAAGTAAAAGGTAATATCTACCAAAAACTCCGTAAATACTTTGAGCATTATTGTATTATAAGAAAGTTCTTTATCTTTACGGGCGTTTAAATCATTTCATTCTACTTTATTTCATTAGAATCGTGTGGGAAATCTACTAGTATAGATTGATCTCTATATCAATAATAATTATTACACCGGTTGCTACCATGCTTATGATGGTTTGATAAACGCATAACGCGCACTACTTTGGGGTAACAGCCTTGTACGCTAGCCAAGTTTTCCTTTGATATTATTTAAAAAAAAATACTTGTTATTTTATGATTTATCTGTGTTTACAGCTTTATTTCAATTCTTGAATTCACCGAAAGAGGGAAAATAAAAATACATGTTTTAATCACTACTCACATAGTATAAAACAAAGTCGCTTCCCGCGGTCTCTATGTTTGTATGCATAAATGTTTGAAAATACGCAACGGATTTAGATGTGGTTTTTTTTTACATAGATGGAGTGTAAATTGAATGAGATGTCATATACATACTACAGAAAAAAGTGACCTAGGCCCCCGGCGAGCAGGCCTGGGATCGAACCAGCGACCTCCTGCCGCGAATACGGTCACTTTTTTCTGTAGTATATGATATCTCTTTCAATTTATAATTTATATTTAGTAGTGTGACTACTTAAAAAACAAAAAAAAACATGAATAAAAACATTAATTTCATTTAATAAATGATTTGATATAATATTAAAATATTGTATACAATATACGTGTACAATATTTTATTTTATAATAAAATATTGTACACGTATTTTTTCTTTTGTTCGTTAAATCAAAAATGACAAAAATACAGTGTGTTCAAGTTTCGCGTAATGTCACTCCTAGGTACAATTCTTACCTAGGAGTGACGTCACAAGCCCCCACCCCGGAACTTTGATGCTCTTTATCTTCGTCAAATTTTAGTTAAATTTAAAAAGGAAAAAATACGTGTCTAATAATTTTAGATAATCTAACTGACGGACTAATTAGAATAATAGTTTTTCAACGTAGTCGTCATCTTTTTTTTTTCTTTTTTTTCGTTTATTAATAAAAAAAATATTTTTTACATGTACGTAATAGGTAACTACAACTAACATAAGTTAAACACATTATTTCAATGGGTTGACCAACCAGCAGCTGGAATGGGTATAGGTACATGACATTAATAATAAAGTCTGTTACTTTGCATAGTCTGGCACTCAAGAAAGGCGTCTAGCGAGTAGTAGGCTTTGTCTAATAATTTATTTTTAAGTTTGTTGTGACATTTTTTATTTCATGGGGCAATGCGTTGTATATCTTGGGTCCTATGGTGTGCATACATTTTTTTGACTTTGATTAATGATTGATGCGTGATTGTTAATGGCATTTTAGATAGAAAGATTTTTTTATAGGCGTATTTGATTATATGTGGCAGGTTAATCAAAATAGACTCGCGTGAGAATTTTCTTGCCTTAATTTACTATAACTTTTGGCGATGGTTGTCTCAAGATGGCTGTCTCGAAACGCGAAGTTTCGAGGTCCTGGGTCACAGAATCAATCTAACCAAAAAAAAAAATGGGTCTAATCGATTGTCTTTTGCCTTGTGTCTCCGAAGACGTATAAATAACGGGCTGTCCCACAACCCGTGCGTGCGCGCGCCAGTATATCATAACATTTATAATCGTAGACAACCCCAGCATTTGCCGTTGACAACCTGTAATATTCTTTCTCTCTCACACACTTACCTGGAGAGTTTCTGTTTCGCCGTCTCCCTCTCCGCCCCCGCCGCGGTCGTTCACGATGTCCTGCAACATTAAATGTATTATAACAGCTGTTTATGCAACCAGTGCGGAAAGTGACTTCTGACGAGTGGCACTGTTGTTCTCGATCGAGCGACGCTAGCGAGCGTATAAGGCGACACGCGTCGGAAATCATCTTCACGCCTATGTTTCATACAATGTTTTATTAAAAGTGTTATTTTGTTCTTTTTATTTTTTAATCCTTTTATTCTTAAATTTAAGCTACCGCTTCGACCAAGACAGGCTTCCAACACTTTGGAAGGGAGACGGTAAACCGACATCTTACCGTACAAATTATTCTGCGACTTTTTGCGGGGGGAAACGTGCACACAGACCACCATATTATATCATCATTTCAGCCGAAACACGTCCACTGCTGGACATAGGCTTCCCCCAAAGATTTCCACAATGACCGGTCCTGCGCCACCCGCATCCAGCGGACTCCTGCGACCTTCACTAGGTCATCAGTCCACCTTGTGGGGGGGCTACCCACGGTGGGCCTTCCGTTACGCGGTCGCCACTCGAGAACCTACTATATGGTAGGTATTTAACGTCAACTAGGAAGAGAAAAGGGCCTAAAATCGATCCCTGTGGCACCCAGCTCTACTATTCCATCTGACGAGGGCGCCATTGACTGTTACTTTTTGGCTTGTCTGCGTGCTCGCGGGGGACGCGTGCGACGATAGCTCGCTCTCTCGCTCCCTCCAGCCTGTACCTGCGGGGTGTAGGACAGCACACGTGGGTACTCACGTCCATGTCAACATGGCCGACGCCGGTGGAGCGCCGCTTCGGCCTGCGCCGGCGCTGGATCACGTTCATGGCGGCCTGCGTGCTCGCGGGGGACGCGTTGGAAGACTTGCTCTCCGAACTGCTTTCGCGCTCTTTCTCATCCTCACCTGCGGATTAAAAAAGTTGAATAACTCAAAACACATCATTAAAGACATCGACATGTTTCGGGTCGAACCGTGATCCTTATTCATGAGCTCGCGGCGGTATATGCACACGCAGTTAAGAGTTACTTAATTTTCTCAGAAACTGTGTTGGTTCAGCATTATATCTATATAGATTATTTCGTTTTTGCTGTGAAAAAATATATTGAATAGTGCCAAAAAATATTGTGAAATTAAAAACGGTTAAAACGCACTGATCATCGAGTGTGACGTCAAAGTCTAAGGCCGGCTGCACATTCTACACCAAACATTCGAGAAGTCGAGAACGCGAATGAACAGGAAGCTACACTCACGTCTCGGGTTCTCGAATGTTTGGTGTAGAATGTGTAGTTGCCTTAGACTATGACGTCACAGCCAAGCTTGTGAGAATGGCAGGTGTCTAGAAAGCCCGAATCTGTTTGTAGTTTATAAAAGTAGATTTATATACATCATTGAAATTTATTTTACCGTATTATAATGCTATCAATTATCATACAACAACATAAAACCAATAAGTGCATATTGACTGTTACTTGGTCTAGGTTGCAGTTGGAAAGTACGGCCTTCTTCATACCGCCCTTCCCCTAAAACAAAATTTTACTCATTTTTTCAACCGACTTCAATATTTCTAAAGGAGGAGGTTTTCAATTCGTCTGATATTTTTTTATATTTTTTTTTTAATGTATATTACCTCAGAACTCCGTCATTGCTGAACCGATTTGAATATTTTTTTTTTTGGTTCTTTAAGTAGATGGTTCCAGGTTGGTCCCGTTTTTTTTCAAAATCCATTTCTGATGATGGGATCCATGAGGAACTGAGGGAACTCCTCAAATTTGAAAGGCACATGCATAGTAATTTGGGTATTTTCATGAGAAACTCGAGCATTTCTTTACAAAACCCACCAGTTTGGTGGAGCAGACCTGATGATGACGACCAGGGATGTCAAAGAGGAACTGCTCTATAATTCGCGGGCCCCAGCTGTATCTTCTGATTTGAGACATTCATCTTTTGTTTGTTACGAAATGCCTTCGAGGTAGTCCTATTTGATTTTAATTAAATTGTGATGATGGATATCATGAGGAATTAATGGAGCTGATGCTGAACCCTGGAACCCAGGGACCTTACCTGTACCTTATGGAACTCAGGTTTGGTAAGACTTACGAGAGTTCTGTTTTCGTTATTCAACTCGTGTTAACGAGCAATTAGAGGAACAGTTCTCAAGATGGAGCTGATGCTGAACTCTGGCAGTAACTAGTGGAACTCAAGTTTGGTCCAACATACGCGACTTCTGTTTACGTCGTTCGACTCGTGTTAACGAGCAATTAGGAGAGAAATTCACAAGATCGAGCTGGTGCTGAACCCTGGCAGTACCTAGTGGAACTCAGGTTTGGTGAAACATACGCGTGTGCTGTTTTCGTTAATCGACTCATGTTAACGAGTAATTAGGAGAGCAGTTCACAAGATGGAGCTGATGCTGAACCCTGGTAGTAATATGTATGTACCTAAGTTTTAAATACGATGTAAGGAAAATTAACGAAATAAAAACATAAATTAGCAATAATTCGCTCCCTTTAACTTATACCGGAAAGTCCAATTGAAGTCGGTTTTTTTTTCTTTTAAATTATACTGTGTACAAATGAACTGTGTAACACAAGACTTACCAGCGCGACTCTCCTCTTTAGAAGGCGGGGACGCAGTGTTGGCGGTGCTGGCGGCGGGCGGGCGCCGCAGCGGCAGCGTGACGGTCGCCTCCGACGTCGGCACGCGCGGCCGACCCGCGTCTTCCAACTCAAACTGTATGACATACATAACGTGATACTTACTTCCGAACCTAGAGTAGTCACGAAACTTGACACTTAAACAGAAGTCGGTTTCATTTGTTTTGAGCTAGAGTTTTAGAGCCTCCTCGCATGTAGTTTCAATCCACAACAGAAGTCGGTTTCATTTGTTTTGAGCTAGAGTTTTAGAGCCTCCTCGCATGTAGTTTCAATCCACGGCAAGAGTATACGTATCACCATTTTATTGCATGTTCTCTTTATTCACGATGCAAATTAAAGCGATAATTGATTTATAAATAAGTGTTAATTTCACTAGATATATATTGAATCAAACATTTGCATCTGTAATTCATCGTGAATTACGTTACTCTTACGTGAATTGACCCTGTCGCGTACCCTGAGCAACTACATATGTCTAAAAATATCAACGTGAGACCCTAAAAGGAAGCCGACGTCTGATTTAAAAGTAACATGGCTATCCAGTGTCATATAACTTTATGTTCAAAAGCTGGTGACTATTACAATGTGGTGCCATGACCAGGATTATTACTCCATGGCTCAATGTTACTGCAAACATTTTGAGGTTAGTTTTTGTCACGAGCTATTGTTGATAAAGTCGTAGTGTGAATTGCTTTCTAAATCATTTATTACACAGATGTGCACACAAGATGATGGTACAACACAATGTGAGGATTTATTCAGTAGCGGAGTGGGAGAATCCGAGAATTCTCCCAATATCACTACGGGGCAAACACAACAGAACCAAATAGACGTATTCACGTAAGACATTTCATTTTCACTATAAAGTCAACCAATTGGAATCCTAGGCCACTGTAGGACTATGTCACAGTGACGCTATAAATCAGATTGTAAGACATCTCTTACTGCTTGTCATTTTTAATGTTTCTAGAGTGGCCTAGGGTTCCAATTGGTTGACTGTACCTAAACGATCAGGAACATCGAATGTACTTAGCTGCAAAAATTGCATGTCCAATTTGTGAATGAAGTCTAATCATACGCGCGACAAAACGTGTCTTCAGCTATTTTATCTATCGCACTTACAGCTGCGACAAGTCGCAGTATCAGTTTGACAATTGCCTAGACACGAAATACAAATTGCTTTCACTTGAGTATATAGCTGCCTATATACGTTCGAGCATATCCGGGCATTTTCAAAAATAGGGTACCATTTTCTTTTTTTTTTTAATATAGGAAGTTTTGGATTTTTTATAACCAGAATCACGAGTACTATTGATTAAAAAAAAGAAAAAGAGTGACCAGTTTTCTTGGTCAGTTTCGTAACGCATTTTTTCATACATTTTGTGTGGGCCGTTACAAAACTGTCAATTTTTTTGTATGGAAAATTGACGCCCCGTTTTCATTCAAATTGTGCACTGTTTTCTGAAAATTCCCATCCGCCAGATCTGCCAACAGTATGGGAAATTTGTCTGGGAGACATGTCCGCTATGGAGATCCGACAGATTGCCGGAGCGTATATGGTCGGCATATAAACCAAGAATTGTTTATCCAATGAACTCATTACAAAATCAGTTAAAATTGGTTTTAAACATGATGTCCTGGGAATACGTTTCACTGGCTCGTAGATATATTCAAGATGAGTTGATACTCGTACGAACTTACCTTTGTGTAATCATAGACGAGACAATACGTAATAAGAATCGTAAATAGATCAAATCGGAAAAGATTCTATCCACAATTGTAAAAGTCATTAATTTCAAAAAACTTTTAGAAGAAATAAGAGTATTATTTGCTAAACTTTTTGACAGTTGAAGTATACTGTATGCGTATTGTTTGATCTATGTTGCAACGAAGAAATACTTGGGGCCATTTTATACAACGTATAATATAAACAACTTAAGCTACGTTTTATCAAATTATGATTCCGAGAATAACGCTTACTCTCAGATAGTAACGTCAAATTACTTTGGGATTTTGACATTAGTATCCAAGAGTAAGCGTTACTCTTGGTTAAAAAGTTTGGTCAAATCCAGCCTTAAGTAGGTAACTTGTGTTACCATCTAGATTAGGTTTGTATATCTTTACAAAATGGCCTCTTTCGGTAAAGGATGAGAAATGTGTCTTTAGGAAAAGGGACGTACTGCGAAAAGTAACATTACACACAATTGCAACAAATTCGACGCTTCTCGAAGTACCAGCCACATAGTAATCCTTTTTCCTAAAGACATTTTACAATAACACAAACATGCTAAAGCCTCAATATTAGTATAAATGTGTTAGTAGTGCTAAGCATTGATTTCAAATATAATAACCAGGGCCCGTCATTTTCATGCCGATGACAGACAAATTACGTCAAGCTTCATACATCATGATCATGATTTAGGTTTTACGTTCGAAAAAAGAATGCTGTCATTGAATAGTGTCAAAACTATTACGTTCGATATTAGAATCGAACGTTTATATACTTTATCTGTCATTAGCTCATTTCGTATTATAACACCCTGTTTATATACGTCATTATGACGAATCTGGCATGAAAATTACGGGCCACGATAATCACTATTTAAAATTTTACATTTATACGAAATTGAGGTTTTTTAAAGACAATTACTTGTTAATATTTTAGCACAGTTATAAACATATATATCTCATGCATGTTTGATATGGCAAATTAGCGATATAGAAGCATCCTAATATCGTCGCTGAGGATTGAAAAAAAAACATGCTGGAGATACTTCCGGATTATCGAGACTTGAGCAAACGTGACACGAAAGAGTGAAAGCTGTAGTCGCTACCAGTTTTTTGACAATCTAACCTCCCTTGAAGCAAAACTGTAAAATTGGCCCAGTCACTAACAAACAGTAATTTCCTCCGATATCGGGCCTCAAAGCCATTGGACCCAATAACGTATGGGTTACAAAGATACAGAATAAGAGATTGATCGGATAATTGGTACACGTTAGCAGATTCGGTAAAGTGAGTCATGTGTTTTGTGTTTTTACTGTCCATGTACGGTGAGGGAAAGTGAAAAACGTACTTTTTTTTAAATCGCTGTCAATGGAACTTGCCAATAATGTAAACAGAAGGCGTCACATGTTTTGTCGCTGTTTCTCCTTGTATTCACACTACCTCATCAAACACCACTGAAACCATTCACTACTCAAACGGTCGTATTATCGTAACATACAAAACAAGATAAATAAGTTAATCTTGGAGATTTCATTAAATCTTTAAGGTTAGATTATTACGATCAATATGGCGGTTTGTTTACATTGTTAGGAAGTTCAATTGACAGAGATCTCAAGTTTTTTTGTTATAATTAGATTATTAACCCTTTATAAGGCATAAGCATCTACGGGTGATATAATAAAACTATTTATGTCTCTAGGTTGGTTTTTTTATTGTTTTTCACAAAATCATAGAGTTAAGTCATAGATAAAAAATGTTAATAACGTATTCACCAACAACGTTGTCATAGGAAATAATCAGATTGCTTACTTCGTTTTCAAAAACATAACGATAATGTATGGTGGGAAAAATATTCCCGCTGCCTTATAAAGGGTTAAAAAATATTCGACACGTTTTTTTTATTTCGTTCGGCATAAGAAAAATGACGGATGTGCATTAAAGTTTCACGTGACGTCACAATTATGTACAATTCTTACCAAATAGTGACGTCACCAGCCCCCACCACGGAACTTTGATGATCTACCACTTCGTCAATTTTAGTTATCTTAAAAAAGGAAAAAATACGTGTCCAATAATTCTGGATAATCTAACAGACGGACTAAATAGAGTAATAGTTTCAACCTAGTCATCATCCCTATTACACGCCTCGCGTAGCGACATCTATCGTAAGCGGTCAACACTTCTACAACAGAGCGCTAACCCTACTACTTAATAGAAACCTAAGAAAATACATGAACCCCTCGTATGCTTAGACACGTATCCGTGCGCAGGAATTTGAGTCCATTAAGTGTCAAGGTCACTTTTTCAATGATCTAATTTGACAGGACGCATACGAGGGGTGTGAGAGGGAGAGGTGAAGTGTGTCTCGTTTGCTCTCGTCCCGCTAGCCACCTTATTGGTCGGGTCGAGCCTGAGGCGCCACGAAGGGCGACGCTCGTGCGGCGCGATGGTGGCTGTTGCGGTGGCTGTTGCACACGCCAGTGCCACTGTGACGGCCACGTCCCGACTCTGCCCACATCACATACACACGTAATGTATTCGCGGAGTATTTCGACGGAGCGTATGTGTGAGTTGTCCCAACCGAATACAGTACGACAGCAAAAAGGTAGACATTCAAAAGTGGCAACATCGCAGTTTTTTTATACTACGACAGTGACATACAAGCAAGCTTCGACGCTTGCAACTCCAGGGGTGTTACATGCGCTTTAAAGAAAGGAGGATTCGCTGTGTTGACAGCTAAAGGGGCAAGTCCCCAGCTGTCAACACAGTGAATCCTCTTGGAGCTCTGGCGACGTTACTCACCAACAGAAACACAACACTATGAGTAGGGTCTAGTGTTATTAAACTGCGGTTTTCTGTAAGGTTCCCTTTGAAAACAATAAACGCCACTTTTTAATTTCTACCCTTTTCTGTCGCTCAGTAAATGATTCTTCCAGATTTGGACGTGTTTGAGCTCTTTGAGTCTTGATCATCAGGGCTCGTAATTGTCATGCCGATGCCAGACAAATGACGTCAAGCTTCGAACAACATGTTTTAGAGTTTACGTTTGAAAGAATAATGCTGTCATTGAATAGTGTCAAAACTATTACGTTCGACGTTACAATCGAACTTTATCTGTCATTAACTCATTTCCTTTTTAAACATCCTGTGTATAAATACGTCATTATCACGAAACCGGCATGAAAATGACTGCCCCTGGTGTTAATAAAAACAATGTCCCCAGAAATACATTTGCATTACGTCATGTTTTGTATTAACTTACTATGAGCGTGACGTAATGGAACCTTAAATTTGTATGGAAATTCTGCGACTGTTTTTTATCATCAGGATCGAACCAGCTCGCGATTCTGATACAAATGAGCCCAAATAGACACATCTGTTTTTTTTTGTAAAAAATCAATTAATTTTTGATTTATATTATTGGTAAATCTGGTGCCAGGTGACCTGAATGGTGCAATTTGGAAGCACGCGGATGGAGATGTATGTAAGAGTTGTACTTTCTCCGTTTTGTATGGGGAATGATATCGAGCGGCAAGACCCTAGACGTATACGAAATATTTTAAATGCCCAAGTATAATATTACTGTAAAGATATTCGTCGGGTGTAAAGTTTTTCCATACATTACTTTCATTAAAATTAACAACTTTAGATCAGTCGCTATATAGGAGCATTTTTAGAAAAAAGTGCACATTTTAATAAAAATGGGTAGTCGATTTTTAACAAAAACGGCCCTACGAAATGTATGAAAAAATTCGTTACGAAACTGACCAAAAAAACGGAAAACACTTTTTCTTTTTTAAATCAGTAATACTTATAAAAAACCCAAAACTTCCTACATTAAAAAAAAGAAAAAAAGGTACCTACGATTCAATTTATTGCTCCTATATGGGGCATACCCGGTAACTCAAACTTCCAAATTCGAGGCACATTTTTATATAAAACTATAAATATTTATAATCGGCATACGTATAGACATTTAAATAAAAGTACCATTTCCTTTTTTTATATATATAGGAAGTTTTGGGTTTTAAAAACCAGAATCACGAGTACTATTGATTTAAGAAAACGAGTGTCCCTTTTCTGGTCACTTTCGTAACGCAGATTTGTATACATTTTGTATGGGCCGTTACGAAACAGACAATTATTTTTTGTAAAGAAAATCGAGGACCCATTTTCTTCAAAATGGTGCACTTTTTTCTAAAAAATGCCCGTATACGGTACTGATAATCATTTTAAATATAACTGCATATTTATATTAATTATTGAAATGTGAAAAAAATAAGAACAATCTACTGTTGGCGACAATGTACGAGTACTGTTGGTGACGAAATAGATATTTTAATAACAACTGCGGTATTAATTACTTCAAGTTAATCAATTAATAATACAAACGGGGTTCGGTGAACAGTGACCAAACTTGAGTGAAACACAACATTATTGAAAAATCAAACTCAAAAGTATTTACAGTAAAAAAATATATTTTTTTGTCAATATTCTAATAAATACGCTTAAAAGCTTGTTACCCCACAACCTTAATATAGTTAAGTTACTTATATATTCCCATATAGCCCCCATATATAAATCGTAATAGATTAGTATAAGAAAATGACATACCGTGTTATTTTCGACGGGGACAGGTGACGGTGGTTCTTCTTTCTTGGGACTAGCTGGAGCTGGCGACTAAAAAAAAACAAGAATTTAATAACAAAATAACCCGATTGCCGATCCACAATTGTTTTTGAGACAGAACTACACTATCGCTCCACCGTAAAAAAGAAACTACAGCACTATGGCTAGATTCACAGTTAAGGTCACATTAATAAGAGCCATGGAGCTCGGGGGGCGAAGCCCCCTCATAAAGAAAAATCACACCACTATCGCATGATCCACCACTAGGGGCATTTTAACAGGATAGAGGGGGGCTCAGGGGTTAAAGCCCCCGCATAAAGAAAAATCACACTACTATCGCTTGATCCACCACTAGGGGCATTTTAAGAGGATAGAGGGGGGCTCAGGGGGTAAAGTCCCCGCATAAAGAAAAATCACACCACTATCGCTTGATCCACCACTAGGGGCATTTTAAGAGGATAGAGGGGGGCTCAGGGGGTAAAGTCCCCGCATAAAGAAAAATCACACCACTATCGCTTGATCCACCACTAGGGGAATTTTAACAGGATAGAGGGGGGCTCAGGGGGTAAAGCCCCCGCATAAAGAAAAATCACACCACTATCGCTTGATTCACCACTAGGTGCATTTTAAAAGGGCAAAGGGGGGCTCGCGGGGCAAAGCCCCCGCATAAAGTATAATCACACCACTATCGCTTGATCCACCACTAGGGGCAAATGGGAGCTAGGGGGGCGAACCCTCCCGGCGAAGCACACAAAAGAAACTAGAGCACTATTTATGATTGTTTTTAGTAAAAGTTATCACGTTGGTCGCTTGCCGATTGAAATTTTCCCAAGAGGTGAAATTAGTCGTGATAATCCAGATTGGGATGTCCAAACACCGGATTGACGCTGCAAATCTGTACTGACGTTTAATAATGCGAGGACATTTAAAGTAATTCTATTAATGGGTATCGAATTATCGATACAAATCTCGTACCTGCACCGGTGGTGTGGTTTTAAAAATTTGAAAAACGACATACACAAAAGTAAAGTTATTGTGGACTTCTTAAATATTTTATATAATTTTCATAATATACGGTCAATAAGTTTTTCACATTTTCAATATTCTTCGCTGCCTGAGCGCATTGGCGCTCCATTTTATCCTACTTAATGACCTTTCTAGATCAACTGTAGTGATTGAATCAAATCCAAACAAAGTATAGTGTTGATTTTCTTCTGTACGATTCAGCACGCCTAACACGAACATCGAAAATTGGCATTGACGGGAAACCTCTGTCACTCCAATATACAAGTGTGACAGAGATGGAGATACAAATCCGCAATCGTTCGATTTTCGTCGTATAGGCCCAGTTCTATTTCTTATCCGGATACCAAATTATTTAATATTTTCAAAGTTAAAATGAAAAACTTAGCCATTATTCTTATGACGGTTACAAATTACTTTATATCGATGTCGATACACTTAATCGATTTTAATTAATCACTAACACTGGCACATTTTTGCCTCAAATTTAAAAATGACTGGATTCTTTTTTCGAATTTTCAAAATGAGAGCAAATTCGGAGGTATTCCCAGTAACCGTATGAGTGAAACTATAACCATCCCGTTTTTTCGATGTGGTAATACTGAAGTAAGAAAAGGACGGTACGATTCTCTCAGACTAAGCTCGGTTGAGAACAGATGCATACAATATAAAACTGCTACCTCTGTGGTGCCATTGCCAGTCTTCTTCTTAACCAGCTGCTCGGCCGACTTGATTTCGTCGAGTGTGACGCCCTGCGTCGATCGCCTCGTCTCCCTCACTCGCTTGGCGTGGGCCTTTCGTTGCGTCTCGCTCTCCTCGTCGCGTACCGGCGGCACGAACGACCTACAATATTGGGACTTATTAGTATGCGGGTAAGGTCGTAGTTTGTGTGCAAACTTTTCTGAACTGAGCGTGTGTACTGAAAATGTTTATAGTGAATATTGGCGTTATACATAAACGTACTAAGACATTTAATTCCGGTTTCGTCATGACGTATAAATAAATAAAATACTTTTCCCCTCACTAGCTCGGAAAGCGCTGTTTTGTCCTTTAAAACTAGCGTGGAAAAACGCATTTTATCCACATGTGGGACAAAGCTAATTCCTATCACTTACCACTTGTCCAGTATAAGTGAGTCCTATATGCCCATAGTAAATATGCGCAATCGGAGTTCACACCTTAAATTGGTCATGTGATCATGTCTTATCCCGCACTTGGTAAGCTGTTGGCAATATCTAAGTACCAGGAGCGTACCTACTCTATGACAAATTTTGAAATTGATTTTCGATGGTTTCTTCAAGATAACTTATATGTGGATAAGATTTATAATCGTATTTAGTCTGTATTTTCCTCGCAATAGTGAGGGGGAAAATGTTGTATTACACTCGGCGGCAAAGTTTGTTCAACCCTCGTGCCTATTGAGACCCTCGTAAAGCTCAAGATTCCAGTTATTGAACCACTCGCTACGCTCGTGGCTCAATATTGGAATCTTTCGCTTGCTCGGGTCTCAATATAACCCCGAGAGTTAAACAACAACTTTGCCCCCTTGTATAATAAATAACTATAAATAAATACTATGGGACAATCTTACACAAATCGACCTAGTCCCACGGTAAGCTCAATAACGCTTGTGTTGTGGGTACTAGGCGACGATATATATAATAGACAGATACATATAAATACTTAAATACATAGAAACCATTCATAACTCAGGAACGAATATTCGTGATAAACACACAAATAAATGCCCTGACCAGGATTCGAACCCGGGACCTCCTGCTTCGTAGGCAGGGTCATTACCAACTAGGCTAGGAGGCCACTAACTAACTAGGCTAGGGTAGGACACTATTCAATGAAAGCACTATGCATTCAACAATGGTTTGAAAAAAATAGACACTTAACGCAGAACAAAAACGTAAAAAAATGTGGGTTAGAATGACAGTTACGAACAATTTTGCACTGATGATGATACAGACGATAAATGTTTCGTACGTAAAAGTTAAGTGTCAAATTACTTACTAACTAAACCGAAACGTCACGTTCGTAACAGTGAAAAGTGCTGTAATTGCAGCACTTTTCCATCTAGTCCTAGCAGCAAAAAATTGGGAGAGCCAAATATTTTTTCGCAATTTTCGCACTGGGGCCATGGTAAAAGTATGACCTATAACATTCACTACTTAAAAACTTAAAATATCATACAACACACCTTCATTAAAACCGTCGGAGGCCAAACCGAGGATCGAACTCGGGTCTTCAGCTTACGCGGCTAACGCCATATTTACTCATATATATGTTACTACTTCAATAAAAAATCAAAATATTTAATTAAATAATCTGTGTTGTTTTAAAAAGTTGCGCTCAGTTCAGATAAATTTGATTATAATTTCATATTACAGCAATTTAAATTAAAACTCATGCGCATGCATTTCTAGATTAATCTAAAACTAAGGATGTAAATTAAAAAACACACTATTATTAGCTCTTAACGCGCAAAAACAAACAATATAAAACTAAAAAACAGTTTAAAAAAAAACAACTCAATAAAAACCTAGCCTACGGACATACATCTCTCTCTGTTTCGCACAGTGTAAGAAAGGTGACAGCTATATTATTGCAAATGCAACAAGTGTAGATTTATTTTCTTAATATAATAACATTAATAACGGTGGGTAAGTAGTCACTCATAGAGCCTTTGCGACAATATAACTATAAAATAAATCAATTTATGGGCATTTTCAGAAAAAACGTGCACCATTTTAATGAAAAAGGGTCATCGATGTTCCATCAGGCGATTCGTTTGCTCGTTTGCCACCTATAGCATAAAAAAAAAATACAAAAAAAAAATACACTTTTGTAACGGCCTATACAACATGTATAAAAAAATGCGTTACGAAACTGACCAAATAAATGGGACACTCTTTTTCTTCCTCTAAAACAATTTAAGTATAAAAAATCCAAAATTCCTATATTAAAAAAAAAGGAAATGGTACCCTGTTTTCGAAAATGCCCTTATACTGGTTGTATCAAAACTTCTGGTGATCCATTTAAGAAAGTATCGTCTTCGGTTTGCGAAAAACTTTTTTGTTACCCAACCATCCATAAAAAAATTGTCGTGTGATTTATTTTCTTCCGTTTTTTCCAATCAATGCCTTAAACGGATCACCTGTTTTGTTACAATCTGCATTCTTAAATATGTTGCCTTTTGGATTTAGCAGAAGATTGGTACCAAATTAATGGTAACAGAATAACAAAAATAATACGAAGCGCTTCGCAGAAGAACGCAATAATTATTTTTCGTTTTTTATCAAATCACCACTATTTATTTGAGAAAACAATACGAACTCCTAATAACAATAAAATTACTTATGTGTGTGTGATATATGATAACAAAAGCAGTGATTCGACAAAACAGAAACGCCGCAAGCAAAACACACCAAGCAACATTTCAACAGTACTTGAAGAAGTTCTTGAAAATGTTCCCCGGCGACAGTTTGGTCGGCGTCGCAGAGCTTGAAGTCGAGTTGCTACTATTCTCAGCGTCAGACGAGCTACGGTACATTACTATACTATAGGACAGTCGCCATTATACACGGTGCTCGTTAGCATTGCAAGACATTTTAACTACGAATTCCTGAGGCTATAGGGAGTAATAAATTTGATATATTATTAATCTTATTCTCAGAAAAAAGTACACCATTCTAATGAAAATGGGTCCTCGATTTTCCATACAAAAAAAATGTCAGTTATGTAACGGCCCATACAGAATGTATGAAAAAATGCGTTACGAAACTGACCGAAAAAAACGGGACACTCTTTTTCTTTTTTTAAATCAATAGTACTCGTGATTCTGGTTATAAAAAACCCAAAACTTCCTATATAAAAAAGAAAAGAAAATGGTAAGTACTTTATTTTTGAAAATGCCATTATATGGGGGTTAATCAATTATTTCTTGTCAATACTTCCCACGGTTACGATCCCCTTTGAAAATCACGTTTTCATGGCATTAAAATTCAGAAAACATGAAGTGTTTTGGTAGTTATATTCCCTTTCCATTACGGGCCATCCACCAAGCATGTCAGTAGAACATACTACTACGTTTCTTCTAACAATCTGTGCTGCAATTGTCCCCTGACCCAGAATAACAACAAGACATACTTGATTCTATGAACTTAGGTCGAAATACGAGTTTTATTTCATAATTTCATATATAATTGCTAATCTAGTAACGTGCCTTTAGAACTGGATTTGACGTTAACAGTCAAATTAAATGGTCAAGTCTCGCAACGTCGCAATCTTAAAGGTGTTTCATGCTGGAGATTTCATTACAACATTTTTACAGGAAAATGGAAATATCTCGAAAGCCGTAATTAGTAGCCTGAAGATTATAATATGGTCAGGAATATGCTGTTACAATCTCTCGCTATACTCACGAGCAACGTGAATATTATAATAAAACTACGTTGGGCCTTCCGCCATTTTTTAGCGACCATAAGCTGTCACCGCGCTTAAAACTGACTGTTTTTTTTTTGGTGGGAGGTAAACATCCAAAATTTTGAACTTATCGGTACAGTATACTTGTTATTTTCCTACTTAGTGACTGTAAACTTACCTACATTATTCAACTCACACCGTGACAGAGTGGTCAAACGGCTGCCTTCGCTGAAAAGGGCCACTCTGTCACGGTATTTTTCTAGATACCCACTGAAAACAATACCTTATCCACCAATATCTTCTTCAAACACATTGTTTTTTACCGTTATAATTTGAAACATGATCAAAAATCCGAATAATCCGAAAAATCGTATTGTATTGTCGATAAAAAGAAAACGGCCCTAAAACTAGTAACTTATTGTGCTTCTCGAATACAATACACTCATTCCTAGTAACATCTATAATACTCTATCAAAAACCATGTCGAATCTCCTTATGTTAGAATTAATAGTTTAAGCTATATTCCATTCCATTCGTATCTTAAAATAATGTAAACAAACAAAAATAAGTTCGACCAATGAACGTCTTTTTAACAGACTTAAAATTTTCAAAAGGAGCTTCTAAATTTGTGCATTTTTTTTTTAAATATTGTGGAATTATCAACTTTGAACGAATGTATCCAACCTCCGTAGAATCAACCCATGTTATTTCTTTCAATCAAATGAACACAGTATTATTTTACTCGTAAAACTTTTATACAGTGTGTGCTATTAAAATCAAGAAAACCTAGCACAGACAGACTCCAACTTGGTTTTTGTTTTAATTATTTATAAGTCCGAATGGAGTAGAATCTACATAACCCTCCAACATTTCTAAATTAAATCCTCCACCAAATTACATCTACATGTACAGTCGCCATCAGATATATCGGAGCGTCCGAGGCGTTCGTAAATATCAGAACACGCCTCTATTGTCAACACGTTAGAGTGCTTGTTCAGATATTTTGAACGCCTCGGACGCTCCGATATATCTGATGGCGACTGTACAGATCGTTTCAAGAAAACTGGCGCGGAATATCAATGATATTAATGACAGTTTCATACTTAATCGCCTAGTAACCATATAAAGAGTTTAACGATATATCAAATACTTAAATAAATATGGTTATTATATAATTGGCTACCAAAGAACCAGAATATAAGGAAGGTGTCCCTTAACCCTTAGCGTTAATAAAAAGCTTGTAACAACTGGAAATCCCTGTCAAATTAAAGTAATAAAACAGAGACTTCTGCTTGTTTTACATGTGACAAGCTTTTGGTAAACAGAGCCTATTGCATAATGGCCTGTAGCTTGTAATATTAGCGGAAGTCTCTTTTAAATCCCTATTATTAGAAAAAGACTTCCGCCAATATTACAAGATACTAATTATTATGTAATCAAACTTCGATCGTTATATAATTTCTGTTCGTAATTCAAATTTTTCTCCGTTGGACTACACGATGAATCTGCGTACAATCAACCAATGGGAGCTACCGTGTCGCTCACCAGGCGGCGCCACTCATGCGCGGGTCCTGTGTCAGTATGAGAGAACTGTCAAAGTGACGTTGGAAATGTTCCCGCAGGACCCACGTTCCGCTAGCGCCCCTAGCGGAAAATCGACTCGCGGTAATCCTCATTGCTTGAATGTACACCAATAAGGAAGACGACTAGGTTGAAAAACTATTATTCTAATTAGTCCGTCAGAAAGATTATCCAAAATTATTAGACACGTATTTTTTCCTTTTTCAAGATAACTAAAATTGGCGAATATGAAGAGAGTCAAAGTACCGTGGTGGGGGCTGGTGACGTCACCTGTGAGTAATAATCATACTCGATTGTGACGTCACGCGAAACTTTAAAGCGCTGTATTTCCATCATTTTTCATTTGACGAACAAAAGAAAAAATACGTATTGTATATTTTTTAATAATCTAACAGACGGACTAATTAGATTTTTTTTGTCGTCTAGCCTATTGTTAAAGTGACGTTTTTGAAATGTTCCCGCAGGACCCACGTTCCACTAGCGCCCCTAGCGGGAAATCGACTCGCGGTACATTGACTATACACCGATTCATCGTGTCTACAAAGAAATGCTGGCAATCCATCAGCCCTCCATAGTGGGTGTGTGACCAGATCTGGCGGATATGCCCGGACGTATACGGCCGGAAGGGGTAAGGTGTTACAAAACGGCACATACCTCCTGACGGTGGTCTGTGTTGTTGTGTTGGTACTGTTTGTGGTAGCGGCGGTGGAAGTGGGACTCCATGTGTTCGCCTCTCGCTCCTTCTTCTCAGGCGTCGAGTTTATTCTGTACGGGAATCAATGTGTTAGAATGAAAGAGAGAATATGTATACAATCTTGTAGGGGAGGGCACAGGAGAACTGTGATCTGACAAGCTAGCGAGCAAAGTAACAGTAGGATAGAGAGCATCACACTGTCTATTTCTTACGCTAGTATTACCACCCCGAAAAAAGAGATGGATATAGTTTTTTTTTGTCCTACTGTTTACTGCGCTCGCTGGCTTTTCAGACTATAGTATCTCGCACGATAGACTGTCAGTCTCTATATCATCACTTGTATATTACCCATACACATATACTGTACACATATTTAGACATAAGCAGGGCCCGTCATTTTCATGCCGGTTGACATAATGACATATATAAATAAACACACAGAATGTTTTAATACGAAATGAGTTAATGACAGTTAAGTCTATCAACGTGCGATTCAAACGTCGAACGTAATAGTTTTGACACTATTCAATGATAGCATTATTCTTTCAAACGTAAAACCTAAAACATGATGAAGCTTGACGTCATTTGTCTGTCATCGGCATGAAAATGACGAGCCCTGCACATAAGTAAGACGCTTTTAACATAAAAGGCAAAAGTATAGATTCATTCAAGATCAACATTTGTATTATTAGACATACATACCATGAATATTTACAGTGGGAAGGTACAAAATTTAAAAGGTGCACTTTTGTATTACCTAGAGACCGACTTCGCTAAGTTCGCATCGATTTTGATAGCCAAGTGTTAATCATAATTTCATAGAACGGCCTCCTAGCCTAGTTGGTAGTGACCCTGCCTACGAAGCAGGAGGTCCCGGGTTCGAATCCTGGTCAGGGCATTTATTTGTGTGTTTATCACGAATATTTGTTCCTGAGTTATGGATGTTTTCTATGTATTTAAGTATTTATATGTATCTATCTATTATATATATCGTCGTCTAGTACCCACAACACAAGCCTTAGAGCTTACCGTGGGACTAGGTCGATTTGTGTAAGATTGTCCCATAATATTGATTATTATTTATTATTTATTTATAAATAAATAAATAAATAAATACTGTATGTGTGTGTATTTATAGAAGGTTGACGTTTAAAATGACACTTTTAATCTCACGTATTTTTATCACAATAGGCGTGACATGCTTCGACTGCATCCGGCAGTCACCGTCGGACAGACAGAGCGGTGTTGTCACCTTAGCGGGTCGCGTATCTTACATAGCCCTTTTTTTCATAAGAAGAAAAAAGTGTCTCAAGATTTATTTAACATTACGCCACTATTCATTCATATATTAAGTAAGTTGGAAAAATGTATGCAAATTTTACGACTCTTTTTTTTCCTACTAGGATTGAAAGAGCTCGCAATTCTGAGTAGATATCATATACAAACACAACACAATAGAACATAGCTACACAATAGAAGACAATGGAAGTGGAAGAGACGGTAGTATCTCGCCTATACCGGTGCCGCATGCGCCTGCGCCGACCGCGCCCCCCGCGCCGGTCTGCCGGCGTGCTCAACGGGCTGTCGCGCGCAGTGTGCGCAGAGCAATCGCGGCTAGCGCGCGCTCACTCATGATTATGGGGCGCGGACCGTCCCGAAACATGTCGAGCTATCTTCGACTTTATAGACGTGAGTAACCCGGTCTAAGTATATTAATATGTCTAATACTCACGGGAGTTTTCTATTTAAAATCATATACAAAATTTCAATTTAGCGTTGGTACTTACAACAAAAAATTAAAGCGCCCTACTGCGCCTAACTCTACTCCTTCACAATCATTAATACGATAAGCCTGGTATAGTAAAAATAAAACAGTACAAGTTAGAAACGTCTGGGCTTATGCCCACTATAAAAAGGGCACCTTAAAAAATTGTACCTTCCCTATGAAGAGAATAAATTAAAAGTTAGTACACAAGATGACTCGGGTCGATTGATCTTAAACGAAGTTAATATGAAATGTTTAATATGAATGTAATAAATGAGTGTCGCTATCGGTTCTGGGTTCAAATTCTATCTACTAATCTACATGTATAGCCACCATAGTGTCTCGACAGTATAGACAGTATAGCTATATGTGTTCGGAGTATACCGGGTGTTTCCTGTAACAGGAGTAATAAATTTAATCGTAGGCAGTACGCCTCATACCTAATAACTTTAGTTCAACGACTTTTAAAAATTATGTATTCTGTAGGTTTTCACTTTTTCATACAAACTAAATAGTATTTTGAATGTACGTTGACATCGGCCTAATTGACGTCTCTGTCATAGTTCAAAATTAACAAAATCGCAGTACATTGCGTCTTCTAACAGTTGAGTTGAGGAGTTACTGCCTACGATTAAATGTATTGCTCCTGTTACAGGAAACACCCGGTATAACCCAATTTATTTTAAATTCCTATTCGCGTTATTCCCACTTTTTTATTTCCCTATGGAATAGTGTTACCCGGTTATTAATGTTATTTTTATAAGTTAGTAATACTGACAAAGACTTTCTAAAAAAAATACTTAATTAAATTCGGCAGTTTCATGTAAGTATGTTTTTAATTTGAATGAAATCGTTGTTCCTTTTCTTTTACATACTATGTTACTTAAGAAGAATGATTATGTTTAGTCCAATCTTTCGATTAGCGAAAGAAACAGGGATAAAAAAAATTATACTTATGTCGCCTGGATTCCCAGGCGAAGCAAGTAATTTTTAAAATATCTTTGAAAGCAATATAACTAACTTTTAAAAATAACAAAGTCTTCTTTCAGCAAAACACCCTATCTACTATATTTAAGGTACTTCACCTTCATGTCCCATAGTCTTGGTACATACATACTCATAGTACCATAATAAAAAATCCATTTGGAATGAACGCAAAAGGAACGCCTCTAACAAATGAACGCGTTTTTCGTAACGAATCTCGATTTGAACTAAACACCGCAGTAAGAGCGCGTTCTTTATTTAAAAATAGCCGTTTAAAAAGAAGCCAGAACCGTTAGCAACACATAATGCACCTTGTCTGCGCGTCGTCGTTAGTAACATTAGTCTCCTTGTCGGGCGGCGGTATGGACGGGCAGGAGGAAGCCTTTATGCGCGCCGTCACGTCGCGGTACCGCTGATAGAAACTGTCACAACACACAACCATGCAGGAGCGGCCATATTGGATAAACGCAGCGGTTACGCAGCGGTTACGCAGCGATTACGCAACGGTTACGCAGCGGTTACAGTTGTTAAAGGTTAACAAACAAATGACAGCTCGGAATGGTGGCGTTTGAATCTAGAACAGGCACCGAATCGAATTTGACAGCCGTTCCAAATTGAAACTCATTAACCACTGTTTTCAGTAGGTAATGTTAACATTACAGTTCCGTTAATTCCTGGTTGATTGTTTCTGAACGCATTTTAGGGCACTGATGATATATGCGAAGACAAAAAAAGGTTTTATATGAAAAATTACACCAAGTATCAATAGAATTTCATGGAAATGTCAAATATGTCATTGCTCTGTCGTTAATAAAATTATAACAGTAGTAGTAATACGCTGCGTAAAGTTGCGTCAGTACATATTAGAACAATATGGCCGTCCCTTAAAGCTACGCGCTTCGGCAATCTTCACATAATAATATATGTGAGTTATTAAAATACTTATATCGGGTTCCATATTTCGGTGCAATCCGTGTTCCTTAATCACGCGATGCGCTCGCGACGGTTGTCCTGCGTGACGTGACGTGAGTAACCCGATATAAGTATTTTTATGTCTAATAACTAAAGTTTTCTATTTAAAATATGTGTAACTGTGCTTAGTAAAAAAATACCACGTTGTCGCTATAAGGCGTTAATGACATGAAGATTAATCTATAAATTAATCTTATGAACCCAGTGGTATATTCACTAAATACATTTTTATGATATCATTTATTAATATCCATCCACAGTGAAATTGCCAGAGCGCTTAAGTTTAATCGGTAGTACTGTCACAGTCAACATTTAAAATATCAATGTGATTTTTCCGATTTCATTATGTGTACAATATCAATCAATATCAATATCACGTGACGTCCGAGGGCTCCGAGCTATCACGTGATTCTTTCTATAGAAACAGACACCGTCCCGGATCGGATCGGACTGGTGTGAGTCATCCTTTAATTTATTTCTCTAGCATCCTATAGCTTTAGATTATACTATAGATTTAGATTCACGTAAGCCGGGTGCGGAATGTCTATGAAATTATTGCCAGTTTCATACATTATATTGCGAGAGATTTTAACAGCGTATTCCTGAGGCTAAAAGAAACAAAAGATGTCATATGATTTTTCATAATTTCGACCAAAAAAAAACTTGTTTTTTCCTTTTTTTTTGCCTTGACAAATGGTAAGTAAATTTCATTTAGAAAAGGCCCACTTAAAATACAAAAAAAAATGTTTTTTTTTGGTAGAGCCGAGTTTTGCAAATACATCACAGTGTCACTTTGAAGTCTGTCAAAAATCATGTCTAGACTAGACCACATAGTAGCATTATCATTATCACATTCCAAACCGCGTTATTTACCGAGTGGCGGTAAAATTATGTTAAATAAAAATTGCAATTATCTCAGAAACTAGCCCTAATCCAATGCACTTAATATGACATTTCTTGTTCCTTTTATCCTCAGGAATACGCTGTTAAAATCTCTCGCAATGCTCACGGGCACCGTGTATAACTAATATTTGTAACGGGATAATTACCATCTATGCTTGTTTTATTGAGGCCTATATTTCGACACTGTTGCAAGCGCCATGTTTATTCCGTAACGCTTGCAACAGTATCGAAATATCGGGTGCCTAATAAAACAAACATACATGGTAGTTATCCCGTTTCAAATATTAGTTATAATGCAAATGACCATACCTTAAATTAGTTTCATACATTTTCCGTACCAGCTTCAGTGAATCGATCTGCGCAGTCACATACAAATTTGTTTAACAGAAAAAGCGTAGATATTTTAAATCTTGATTGTACAGTGTTATGGTCGTATGGTTAAGCATACGGGAGTAATGTTAGGGATGTATTATCGCCATAAAGGTCGTGCGTAATGAGATATACACAGTGTAACAAAAAACCCGGCAAAGTGTGAGTCGAATTCGCCCACGAAGGATTCCGTACCATCCATACTAATATTACAAATGGGAAAGTGTGTGTGTCTGTTTGTCCGTCTTTCACGGCAAAACGGAGCGACGACCGCGATTTTTAAGTGGAGATAGTTGAAGGGATGGAGACATAGGCTACTTTTTGTGTATTTCTAACGCGAGCGAAGCGGGCAAGTGCTAGTTATCTATAAAACCGGCAAAAAACAGGATTCCTGTTGTATGGGAGACACACTTGAAAATTATTTTATTTATTTATTTAAACTTTATTGCACTGTAGAAAAAGTTACAAAAGGCGGACTTAATGCCATAACTCATAAGGCATTATCTACCAGTCAACTCTCTCTACAGTAAAATTAGTTGTATTGTAATTCAATTGTTTATTTTTAAAGTAAATATACAATTAAATAATATTGTCTTCTGTTGCCGAGATTGTTATTCATTGAAATTAAACACTTTAGAACGGATTAATCGCGTTTATTGACACCATGACCCTACGTTTCGAGCCCTTTACATCACTCTTTTTTACAGGGTTAAGATGATGACTGAGAGTCCGATATGATGATGATGATGATGTCTCTCAGTCACCATCTTAACCCTGTGAAAAAGAGTGATGTAAAGGGCTCGAAACGTAGGGTCATGGTGTTAAAAGATGCGATTAATCCGATCTAAACTGTACAATTTCAATATACAATTAAATATTCTGTGAATATTTCAAGCGTCTAGCTGTTGCCGTTATCAATATCGAACAAAAACGAGCAAAAAATATCTTGTATGGGAGCCACATTAAATATTTATTTAATTTTGTACTTTAGTATTTGTTGTTATAGCGGAAACAGAAATACATCATCTGTGAAAATTTCAACTGTCTAACTATCCCTCTTGGGTACGGAACCTTAAAAACCCAAAATACTGCTGATTCGTTAAATTCGCCAAATCGCAAAAAAAAAACCCCGATTTTTTTTTGTGTGTGCAACATTGAGGGATATTAGGACATTCTGTCCACAAAAAATATCTGCGTTAAAAAATTACCTTTTTTTTTCAAGTATTTTTTTTTTATATTTTTTTACTCCAAAACGTGACTCACTGATCACCAGCATTTTCGTTACACCCTGTATATCCGCGAATCGATATTCTAGACCTTCAAAGTAAATGTATTCGTATGTTAATACAACCCAAACCATTTCCAGATATGCAAATGAACATGATGGACGAAGCAAGAACATGTTTACCGGACGTCACACTGCGTATTCCGTGCGAGTGAGACAACGCCATGGGCGTGTATAGCGCCGTCCCCCTTGCACGCGGTGTCAGAGTGACAGCCGGCTTATAGGTATCAACACCAGAGGTGAGATCACACACATCATTGTAATCAAAACTGCATGAACAGTTTTCTAATAAGGCCCACTTGTACCACCCAGGGTTAGCTGCTAACCCGGAGTTAAGCTGTAAAGTTCTATACAAAACAACGCTTAACTCCGGCTTATGTGGCTAACCCCGGGGTGGTACGAATGGGCCTAAGTGCATTTATAAATTTAGTTAACTACGATGTTTCTTCTAACAATCTGTGCTGCATTTGTCTGACGTGACAGATTAACAACAAGAAATAGTTGATTCATCTACTGGCCACTTACATATACACGGTGAAATTTAATCGGTAATCAGGTACCAATTTTCCATTGGCGATCACATTTATGTGGCACTTAAATGGAAATTTTTTTTCATACCTAAGTAGGGTAATAATGTCCGTACCAAAACAAAGGTCCGTACCAAAACAAAGGTCCGTACCAAAACAAGAAGTAAAAAAGGTAGTAAAGTGTGTTGTGAGTGTTTTGGTATGGTACTCGTGCGCGGTCGCGGGCGCGGGCGCGGGCGCGGGCGCGGGCGTGTGCGCGTGCGCGGGCGTGTGCGCGGTCGTTGGGGTGCGGTCGACGGCATGGTTGTGGAGTGGGTATGTATTTATGTGATAGTTAGTAGCAAAACAAGGTGTGTACCAAAACAAGATGTTAAAAATGGTAGTAAAGTGTGTTGGGAGTGTTTTAGTATGTAGGTAGGTATTTATGATAAGCCAATATGGCGAATGAGGAAAAATGTAGGTTGAAATTAATTATAATAAGAAGTTGTTGTTTTGTAAAGATTAATAATAGGAACAGTCAATCAATCGCTTTTGTGCTTGTAAAAATCAATAGAAACACATGCGTTAGTTCTTGGGTTGATGTGTTTTTACGTTAACTGGTCTTTAGCTGTGATAAGTAAGAACCACTGTGTCAAACTAATTAATAGGTAACTATGAGGAAAAAGGGTAATTATAACCTACATATTAGTGAGGTCATGAAGCTGTCAGTTGAGTACATTGGTGTATGGTAGAATCATAATTCGGGCATGTTTGCCGCGAGCCGGGTGGATGGCTTTTACGCTATAATGCGTAAGAGGTACTGGTATTTCGTCGGAAGAGTGAGTGAATCGGCAAATAGCATTGTTAAGGCGGTGTGCGCAGCATGCTACTTCTCAAGCAAGGTCTCTTCGATAGCATATTAATTAATTATAAGTTAGAATTTTTAAATTAGTTGTAAATTAGTTGTAACATAATTTTATGGGTTTATACCTAAATAAAGAAACATTTTATTTTTTATTTATTTTATTTTATAACCTACAAACCGTATGGGAGCAGGCTGAAACACCTAGTACCTACTTGTGACGCATTGCACATTGCATTGCACATTGCATCAACCTTACCTTGGTACATGAATCCCCAATCTTGTGTATTTATATTGCGTTTATCTAACATATGGTGTCAAATTATGTTTGAGGAAAAAGAGTCTTACTTTTCTCAATATTTTCTACACTTTTCGAATTTGCTGCTTGCTTGAGCTCTTTTTTAAGAGTTTAAGTCAATGTAGGGTTTGAGCCATGGTGCTATTTGTATTTATTTTCTAGTGTCAATGAAAGCTGTTTTATTTTTGAATTGGGTGGTGCTTTAGTTTCAGCACAGAACGGGTAGTCTCTGTGAGCATCGTGTAAATGTTTCGGATACTTCAAGTTAACTTCTAAAATGTATCCATGTGAGGCTTCACAGTCAATGGTGGAGATATTGAACTGCTCAATGTCATCTTGACTTGACCATTTAAAATCGTCAATGAGGAGGCATCAGCTCATAGCCCATCCGTAAAGGTTATTAACATCTAGATAGATAATGAATTTGTTTTCTTCGCTCGGATTATAGTGTCTCATGAATTTATTGTTGGCGGTAGAGTTTCTTTTCATAACTTGACTTACACCACCTCTTATTCCGCTTTTTATGAATTGAATCATCTCATAATCCGTTAAAAGATTGAGTTTTACACCTGTATATTTTAGCATGGCGTCCCATGAGAGACCTGGCGCTGTGTAATAATGACAGGGATCCAGTTTGTATGTTTTCAAACAAACTTTCTGAAAGTTTTCAAACACCTCTGCTAAAAGGCGTACGACAGTCTTGAGGTAAAAATCGCCATATTCACCTAGAGTTTTAATGTTAAATTTTTCCCAAACCGTTTGAGCGTGATGGTAGTCCTAGTCCTTTATATGTGAGCTAGTCAAACTACTATAAAAATCGGTCTGTTGCGGTAGCGTGTTGTCTTCAAGTTTATCCCAGCTAGTTAGATACTCATAGGGAAAAACACCTTTTCGTGATAGTAGTTTAATGAGCTTCGCTTTATCCTCATCAGAGTGGTATGTAAAATGATTTGGTAGTATTTGATATTGATCTAGTGAGAGGTTACTCACAAGTTTGTCGCGGCTGGTTCCCATAAATTTATAAGAGTCGATAAATCGCAGTGTAATGTTTTTATTCACAGTTTGCACTTCTGTAATATTAAACAGTTCCCCATAGTTTGGTTAGCAGTACCTATAGCCCTTGGAAATAGTTGCATTCATATCCCTTATCAGCTGAGTTCAGTTGTTTGAATCGTGTAAGCTAAATTGTTATCACAGCTAATGCTTTTAAGGTTCTAATTAGCCTCTCAACAATTGAAACCTTCATGATGCTAAAAATAGACTAATGATTACTTAATACTATTTTTCATCATCTGATTGAATGTTTTTTAAGCTTTCTAACACCCTCTAAAATACAACTCATCGCTTTCAAAACATTATTTGCGTACTAAGACTTTCATTGTTTTAATCATCCATATTTTGAAAAGGTATCAATACATATTAATATGTATGTGGAAGGAAAGTACCTTCTGAAATACTTCAACAGCTGATAAGGTCAATACCAGTAGCGGTGCATCCATATAACTCGATTCCTACTGGGTTGGCTAAAGTTTCTATCACATAATATACCAATGCCATTCGACATCTATAAAATTACAAAATATTCACTACCATGACTTAGTACTTTGTTTTTGATAATACGATCTACTATAGCTTGACGTCGCACGCATTAGGCAAAAAGCAGGCAGCCTGCCTATTCATTCATAAAAGTGTACGTACACTCTCAAAATGGGTGAATTAAGCCATCCGGTACCGGTTTACAAGAACATTTCATTATTTTAATTAGAACCTTAACGGTAAGCATATAAGGTTCATAGTGGAATGTGTTTGTTAGTATATAAGGTTCATATTGGAATGTGTTTGTTAGCAATTTTCAGTGAATTAAGCCGCCCAGTACTGGGTTACAAGAACATTTCATTATTTTAATTAGAAACTTAACGGTAAGCATATAAAGTTCATATTGGAATGTGTTTGTAAGCATAATAAGGTTCATATTGGAATGTGTTTAGAAACGAATATTTTCATTTCAAAACTTAAAATAAAATATTGAGCATACTATTGTTGTAAATTACGGCGTTATTATTATCAAATTAGTAAAATTCTTGAAATATAGAACCTATATGTAAAAATCCTATGTAATTTTAATTTAAGTAGTTAAATTATCTATGATTGTAGCGAGAAAATAGTTTGGTTTTTTGAATTCTCGGGGAAAATTAATATAATCATGGCAACTCCTTCCCGGTTCCTTCTTACAAAGTTGGATATTATATCAATTTTAAGTGAACCCACTTGATTTTTTGTATGAGTTAGGTTCAGTTTTAATAAGGAGTCCTCTAGTATGAAACATAAGTAAAAATAAACATGTTCATACTAATAGTAATCAATTAGCGATACACTAACTACACTGGTGTTTCGTCCAAGGTCATATCAGTGCATACTTAGACAGCTATCTAGCTTCTTAGTAGCTAATTAGGTACCTCTTAAATACTTCTTTTTAGGGTTCTGTAGTAGACTAGTTTCTTCTGAGTTACAGTCAGGTTAGGTTTTTCGTTCAGGGTTACCCAGCAAAACTTCTCACCTACCGCTACTGGTCAATATGAGTTTTTTTTTACTTATATCATGCTATTCGTGCTCGAGATCAGTGACCTTATCAGTTGTTATAGTATTATTCAGTACTTTTGTTACGTCCTATATACTTGAATCCGTTATTGTCTCTACTCTAGTACTTTCACATATCAATCAGATCAATTTAATTGAGCAGCCACAGTTTAATCGAACTAATGATACAACTGATGTGTTAACAGATCTGTTAAGAGATATTTTACCCCTTATCAGTTTTCAATCGGATCACTAAATTATACCCCTCCCTATCAATTCCATAACAATGATATTCATTTCATTCGTGTTGTTCAGTTCTTTTGTTTCGCCCTGTATACTTGAAACCGTTATTGTCTCTAGTGCTTCCACATATCAATCAGATCAATTGAATCGAACAGCCACAGTTTAATCGAACTGATGATGCAACTGATGTGTTAACAGATCTGTTAAGAGATATTTGACTTCTTATCAGTTTTCAATCGGATCACTAAATTATACCCCTCCCTATCAATTCCAAAACAATGACATTCATTTCATTAGTATTGTTCAGTACTTTTGTTACGCCCTGTATACTTGAAAACGTTATTGTCTCTAGTACTTTCACATATCAATCAGATCAATTTAATCGAACAGCCACAGTTTAATCGAACTGATGATGCAACTGATGTGTTAACAGATCTGTTAAGAGATATTTGACCTCTTATCAGTTTTCAATCGGATCACTAAATTATACCCCTCCCTATCAATTCCATAACAATGACATTCATTTCATTAGTATTGTCTCTAGTACCTTTTACTAAGTAAGGATGTTAGTCTGTAATTTTTTTTTCCAATATGCTATATGTAATAATGCTTTTTGAATATAATCTTTCTCTTTTATTAAGAAAATAATGCTATTTTAAAAGTAATTAATAAGCTATATGTAATCGTGTTATATATAAATAAACATAATAGAAGATGAAGAAAATGCGTTGTTTCAATCAATTTCCCTTTTATTTTCCAAATAAGTAGAAAACAAGTTGTTTATACCAAGTCTTTTCATTGAGTTTAACCCATTTAACATACACTTTGTTTCCTGTTCGCTTCAAAACTTTATCTATTAGGTAAATGTTAATAATGTTTAATTTCTTGAAGTTCCTTTTCATAGAGGCAACCTAAGATTGCCAGACTTTTCGAATCATAAAATTAATATGTTACCGGATTGACAGTTTACACTTCTGTAATATTAAACAGTTCCCCTAGTTCGGTTAGCAGTATAGCCCTTGGAAAATGCTGACTTATATTTGCTTATCCTCACATGATCACACACCTTGAACTTGACCTAAGGCGTCATATTAATATGATTTTAGACCATACATAACAGCTGTTTATAGTTGTATTCATTTACGCTTATCGGTGGTATTCCTATTGTCGATGTGTTGTTGTATTATAGCGGTGATACATATCCCCTATCAGCTGAGTACAGTTTTATGAATCGTGTAAGCTAAATTGTTGTCACAGCTAATGCTTTTAAGGTTCTAATTAGCGTCTCATCAATTTAAACCTTCATAACACTAAAAATAGACTAATGATTAATATTATTGTAAGACATGAGTGATTTAAACTTTACGTCAAAACATTATTTTCTATCATCTAGTTAAATGTCTTTTAAGCTTTCTAACACGCTCTAAAATACAACTCATCGCTTTCAAAACATTATTTGTGCTCTAAGACTTTCATGGTTTTAATCATGTATATTTTGAAAAGGTACCAATTCATATTAATATGCATGTGTAAGGAAAGTACTGAAATACTTCAACAATAATCGCTTACTACTCAAATAACAATTATGTAACAGTCTAAACATGGAGTCGAGTACCTTTATTTAACTCTGTTTAACAAATAGTTCCTCAGAAGCTAACTTTAGTTTCGGATATCAGTAGACTATTCAAGTACACAATAGGCTAAATCAGCAGCAAAAGGTAGTAACTACCACCAAAAACAATGCATCAATTTTGAAACCTACTTCTTTAGAATAAGATTTAAAGTTGTATAGAGCATTAAACTTAATCGTACAAAAGTATAGAACGATATGATACGTGCTGCGGCTGCCTTCATCACGACCATTATTCCTATAACACCGAGTCGAACACCACAATAAAGACCAGCATAACTGCGGTCTCACCAGTAATAATACTAATAATGAGTGATAGAGGCATTTAAACTGGCTTGTAATACGAGTTGAACTAGCTTAACTTGATTAGCGTTCGTAATAACGTTGACGTCTAAAATAACAGTTTTATTAATACTACGACAGTGACTAACAAGCATACGGCCCGCCTGATGATAAGCGGTCACCGTAGCCCATGGACGCCTATAACTCCAGGGGTGTTACATGCGCGTTGTAGGCGTCCATGGGCTACGGTGACCGCTTATCATCAGGCGGGCCGTATGCTTGTTAGTCACTGTCGTAGTATTAATAAAACTGTTATTTTAGACGTCAACGTTATTACGAACGCTAATCAAGTTAAGCTAGTTCAACTCGTATTACAAGCCAGTTTAAATGCCTCTATCACTCATTATTAGTATTATTACTGGCGAGACCGCAGTTATGCTGGTCTTTATTGTGGTGTTCGACTCGGTGTTATAGGAATAATGGTCGTGATGAAGGCAGCCGCAGCACGTATCATATCGTTCTATACTTTTGTACGATTAAGTTTAATGCTCTATACAACTTTAAATCTTATTCTAAAGAAGTAGGTTTCAAAATTGATGCATTGTTTTTGGTGGTAGTTACTACCTTTTGCTGCTGATTTAGCCTATTGTGTACTTGAATAGTCTACTGATATCCGAAACTAAAGTTAGCTTCTGAGGAACTATTTGTTAAACAGAGTTAAATAAAGGTACTCGACTCCATGTTTAGACTGTTACATAATTGTTATTTGAGTAGTAAGCGATTATTGTTGAAGTATTTCAGTACTTTCCTTACACATGCATATTAATATGAATTGGTACCTTTTCAAAATATACATGATTAAAACCATGAAAGTCTTAGAGCACAAATAATGTTTTGAAAGCGATGAGTTGTATTTTAGAGCGTGTTAGAAAGCTTAAAAGACATTTAACTAGATGATAGAAAATAATGTTTTGACGTAAAGTTTAAATCACTCATGTCTTACAATAATATTAATCATTAGTCTATTTTTAGTGTTATGAAGGTTTAAATTGATGAGACGCTAATTAGAACCTTAAAAGCATTAGCTGTGACAACAATTTAGCTTACACGATTCATAAAACTGTACTCAGCTGATAGGGGATATGTATCACCGCTATAATACAACAACACATCGACAATAGGAATACCACCGATAAGCGTAAATGAATACAACTATAAACAGCTGTTATGTATGGTCTAAAATCATATTAATATGACGCCTTAGGTCAAGTTCAAGGTGTGTGATCATGTGAGGATAAGCAAATATAAGTCAGCATTTTCCAAGGGCTATACTGCTAACCGAACTAGGGGAACTGTTTAATATTACAGAAGTGTAAACTGTCAATCCGGTAACATATTAATTTTATGATTCGAAAAGTCTGGCAATCTTAGGTTGCCTCTATGAAAAGGAACTTCAAGAAATTAAACATTATTAACATTTACCTAATAGATAAAGTTTTGAAGCGAACAGGAAACAAAGTGTATGTTAAATGGGTTAAACTCAATGAAAAGACTTGGTATAAACAACTTGTTTTCTACTTATTTGGAAAATAAAAGGGAAATTGATTGAAACAACGCATTTTCTTCATCTTCTATTATGTTTATTTATATATAACACGATTACATATAGCTTATTAATTACTTTTAAAATAGCATTATTTTCTTAATAAAAGAGAAAGATTATATTCAAAAAGCATTATTACATATAGCATATTGGAAAAAAAAATTACAGACTAACATCCTTACTTAGTAAAAGGTACTAGAGACAATACTAATGAAATGAATGTCATTGTTATGGAATTGATAGGGAGGGGTATAATTTAGTGATCCGATTGAAAACTGATAAGAGGTCAAATATCTCTTAACAGATCTGTTAACACATCAGTTGCATCATCAGTTCGATTAAACTGTGGCTGTTCGATTAAATTGATCTGATTGATATGTGAAAGTACTAGAGACAATAACGTTTTCAAGTATACAGGGCGTAACAAAAGTACTGAACAATACTAATGAAATGAATGTCATTGTTTTGGAATTGATAGGGAGGGGTATAATTTAGTGATCCGATTGAAAACTGATAAGAAGTCAAATATCTCTTAACAGATCTGTTAACACATCAGTTGCATCATCAGTTCGATTAAACTGTGGCTGTTCGATTCAATTGATCTGATTGATATGTGGAAGCACTAGAGACAATAACGGTTTCAAGTATACAGGGCGAAACAAAAGAACTGAACAACACGAATGAAATGAATATCATTGTTATGGAATTGATAGGGAGGGGTATAATTTAGTGATCCGATTGAAAACTGATAAGGGGTAAAATATCTCTTAACAGATCTGTTAACACATCAGTTGTATCATTAGTTCGATTAAACTGTGGCTGCTCAATTAAATTGATCTGATTGATATGTGAAAGTACTAGAGTAGAGACAATAACGGATTCAAGTATATAGGACGTAACAAAAGTACTGAATAATACTATAACAACTGATAAGGTCACTGATCTCGAGCACGAATAGCATGATATAAGTAAAAAAAAACTCATATTGACCAGTAGCGGTAGGTGAGAAGTTTTGCTGGGTAACCCTGAACGAAAAACCTAACCTGACTGTAACTCAGAAGAAACTAGTCTACTACAGAACCCTAAAAAGAAGTATTTAAGAGGTACCTAATTAGCTACTAAGAAGCTAGATAGCTGTCTAAGTATGCACTGATATGACCTTGGACGAAACACCAGTGTAGTTAGTGTATCGCTAATTGATTACTATTAGTATGAACATGTTTATTTTTACTTATGTTTCATACTAGAGGACTCCTTATTAAAACTGAACCTAACTCATACAAAAAATCAAGTGGGTTCACTTAAAATTGATATAATATCCAACTTTGTAAGAAGGAACCGGGAAGGAGTTGCCATGATTATATTAATTTTCCCCGAGAATTCAAAAAACCAAACTATTTTCTCGCTACAATCATAGATAATTTAACTACTTAAATTAAAATTACATAGGATTTTTACATATAGGTTCTATATTTCAAGAATTTTACTAATTTGATAATAATAACGCCGTAATTTACAACAATAGTATGCTCAATATTTTATTTTAAGTTTTGAAATGAAAATATTCGTTTCTAAACACATTCCAATATGAACCTTATTATGCTTACAAACACATTCCAATATGAACTTTATATGCTTACCGTTAAGTTTCTAATTAAAATAATGAAATGTTCTTGTAACCCAGTACTGGGCGGCTTAATTCACTGAAAATTGCTAACAAACACATTCCAATATGAACCTTATATACTAACAAACACATTCCACTATGAACCTTATATGCTTACCGTTAAGGTTCTAATTAAAATAATGAAATGTTCTTGTAAACCGGTACCGGATGGCTTAATTCACCCATTTTGAGAGTGTACGTACACTTTTATGAATGAATAGGCAGGCTGCCTGCTTTTTGCCTAATGCGTGCGACGTCAAGCTATAGTAGATCGTATTATCAAAAACAAAGTACTAAGTCATGGTAGTGAATATTTTGTAATTTTATAGATGTCGAATGGCATTGGTATATTATGTGATAGAAACTTTAGCCAACCCAGTAGGAATCGAGTTATATGGATGCACCGCTACTGGTATTGACCTTATCAGCTGTTGAAGTATTTCAGAAGGTACTTTCCTTCCACATACATATTAATATGTATTGATACCTTTTCAAAATATGGATGATTAAAACAATGAAAGTCTTAGTACGCAAATAATGTTTTGAAAGCGATGAGTTGTATTTTAGAGGGTGTTAGAAAGCTTAAAAAACATTCAATCAGATGATGAAAAATAGTATTAAGTAATCATTAGTCTATTTTTAGCATCATGAAGGTTTCAATTGTTGAGAGGCTAATTAGAACCTTAAAAGCATTAGCTGTGATAACAATTTAGCTTACACGATTCAAACAACTGAACTCAGCTGATAAGGGATATGAATGCAACTATTTCCAAGGGCTATAGGTACTGCTAACCAAACTATGGGGAACTGTTTAATATTACAGAAGTGCAAACTGTGAATAAAAACATTACACTGCGATTTATCGACTCTTATAAATTTATGGGAACCAGCCGCGACAAACTTGTGAGTAACCTCTCACTAGATCAATATCAAATACTACCAAATCATTTTACATACCACTCTGATGAGGATAAAGCGAAGCTCATTAAACTACTATCACGAAAAGGTGTTTTTCCCTATGAGTATCTAACTAGCTGGGATAAACTTGAAGACAACACGCTACCGCAACAGACCGATTTTTATAGTAGTTTGACTAGCTCACATATAAAGGACTAGGACTACCATCACGCTCAAACGGTTTGGGAAAAATTTAACATTAAAACTCTAGGTGAATATGGCGATTTTTACCTCAAGACTGTCGTACGCCTTTTAGCAGAGGTGTTTGAAAACTTTCAGAAAGTTTGTTTGAAAACATACAAACTGGATCCCTGTCATTATTACACAGCGCCAGGTCTCTCATGGGACGCCATGCTAAAATATACAGGTGTAAAACTCAATCTTTTAACGGATTATGAGATGATTCAATTCATAAAAAGCGGAATAAGAGGTGGTGTAAGTCAAGTTATGAAAAGAAACTCTACCGCCAACAATAAATTCATGAGACACTATAATCCGAGCGAAGAAAACAAATTCATTATCTATCTAGATGTTAATAACCTTTACGGATGGGCTATGAGCTGATGCCTCCTCATTGACGATTTTAAATGGTCAAGTCAAGATGACATTGAGCAGTTCAATATCTCCACCATTGACTGTGAAGCCTCACATGGATACATTTTAGAAGTTAACTTGAAGTATCCGAAACATTTACACGATGCTCACAGAGACTACCCGTTCTGTGCTGAAACTAAAGCACCACCCAATTCAAAAATAAAACAGCTTTCATTGACACTAGAAAATAAATACAAATAGCACCATGGCTCAAACCCTACATTGACTTAAACTCTTAAAAAAGAGCTCAAGCAAGCAGCAAATTCGAAAAGTGTAGAAAATATTGAGAAAAGTAAGACTCTTTTTCCTCAAACATAATTTGACACCATATGTTAGATAAACGCAATATAAATACACAAGATTGGGGATTCATGTACCAAGGTAAGGTTGATGCAATGTGCAATGCAATGTGCAATGCGTCACAAGTAGGTACTAGGTGTTTCAGCCTGCTCCCATACGGTTTGTAGGTTATAAAATAAAATAAATAAAAAATAAAATGTTTCTTTATTTAGGTATAAACCCATAAAATTATGTTACAACTAATTTACAACTAATTTAAAAATTCTAACTTATAATTAATTAATATGCTATCGAAGAGACCTTGCTTGAGAAGTAGCATGCTGCGCACACCGCCTTAACAATGCTATTTGCCGATTCACTCACTCTTCCGACGAAATACCAGTACCTCTTACGCATTATAGCGTAAAAGCCATCCACCCGGCTCGCGGCAAACATGCCCGAATTATGATTCTACCATACACCAATGTACTCAACTGACAGCTTCATGACCTCACTAATATGTAGGTTATAATTACCCTTTTTCCTCATAGTTACCTATTAATTAGTTTGACACAGTGGTTCTTACTTATCACAGCTAAAGACCAGTTAACGTAAAAACACATCAACCCAAGAACTAACGCATGTGTTTCTATTGATTTTTACAAGCACAAAAGCGATTGATTGACTGTTCCTATTATTAATCTTTACAAAACAACAACTTCTTATTATAATTAATTTCAACCTACATTTTTCCTCATTCGCCATATTGGCTTATCATAAATACCTACCTACATACTAAAACACTCCCAACACACTTTACTACCATTTTTAACATCTTGTTTTGGTACACACCTTGTTTTGCTACTAACTATCACATAAATACATACCCACTCCACAACCATGCCGTCGACCGCACCCCAACGACCGCGCACACGCCCGCGCACGCGCACACGCCCGCGCCCGCGCCCGCGCCCGCGCCCGCGACCGCGCACGAGTACCATACCAAAACACTCACAACACACTTTACTACCTTTTTTACTTCTTGTTTTGGTACGGACCTTTGTTTTGGTACGGACCTTTGTTTTGGTACGGACATTATTACCCTACTTACCTAATTTAAAAGGTAAAATAAAATATTAATTGAAATTTATTGTCACCCAGCGGTGTAGTTTCAAGAGTATAAAACCTCTTTCGCAGGAAGTCATAGCTAACAAAAAATACGGGAATAATTTATTGACGTGTGGTCTGTCAATTTCCCCGCCATCGCGATGGCACTTGACGTACACTAATTCCTTTTACTAAAAGTGGTTATTAATTGTAACTGTTATTAAAAATATCAACTGTAATGAGTATGACTGCGAAATCAACTGCCATACAGAGGCGTAACAATTTTTTTTTAATTTTTTTTTCTTCGTTAGGTCATTGACCTTATCAGCTGTCGAAGTATCGTTCTGGACTTATGTTACACCCTGTATAGACCACAAAGTTTTTCAAACAACTTTCTTTGAAATTAGTACGTCATGTAGCTGAGTGTTATTCGACTCAACTCTCCTGCTGATACCTATAAGTAAGTTATGGCGAAAAAAAAATCTCGCTTTGGAAAATTAAAACATTCACAAATGATTAAGATTACACAAAAATTATTCGCTCGAAACTCGAACAAGCGTTAAAAAAATCCGCTTTGCCTTTTTTTTTAATAATGTTCCTTAAAAAAAAACCTAAGTATTTCGCAACTACTCAAGTTATGACAATATCTTGCATCACTATCGTCCATGGATAGTGAGAGAAGCGATTACCATCAAAAAAGCATCCCAGATATTTCATTTACCAACCATATACGTCGGGAAATCCGTCACTAGGTCTAGTATATATTTTTACTTCTTGTATTTGACATTAACCTAGCAAACCTCTCTTTTTGGCCCAGTGGTTGACTGGTAGAGAATGCCTTAAGGCATTAAGTCCGCCATTTGTACTTTTATTTTTGTGCAATAAAGTTTTAAATAAATAAATAAATTAACTTCTCGATCGTGTTAGGGTATAGAGAGTTCAAAATATGTTGGCCGTTTATATAAATCCTGCAGCTACTTTCGTATTTTGACCTCTCGATACGCTAACGCGATCTGAGAGTAAATATCAAAGTAAAAATGTATACTAAGCCTTCTGATCTCCATTTTCCAGGCATTTTCGCGAGAAACGATCCAATTTTTTTTATATTCGAAAACGGGTGTGAATTTAATGTTTTTCCAACTCAGAATCACGAGCCCTCTCGATCCTACTAGGAGAACAAAAAGAGTCCCAATTATTTTTCCATTTCGTTACCATTTTACAAACACATTGTACGGCAGTTACAAAATGGAAAGTACGTAAAACGTTTCAAAGTTTAGAAACCTCTTTTCTCCTAGATTGAAATTGCTCTTTCAATCTAAGATCTCTTATAACGAGTAGGAAAATCATTTTTTTACTATCTTTTTTTATCTCTTCTCGCCAAAATACCCGGATATGTCTGTCAAACAAATTCCCCATACATTGGCGGATCCGGCACATATACCCGACCGTATACGGCCGGCAAATAGGTAAGACCACTAAAAAAATCTATTTAGACCGTCTGTTAGATTATTACAAAATAATATTGTCTCCTGTTGCCGCGATTGTTATTCATTGAAACTAAACACTTTACAACGGATTAATCGCGTTTATTCACACCATGACCATACGTTTCGAGCCCTACGACGAGTGCTGTGAAGGGCTCGAAATGTAGGGTCATGGTGTTAATAAACGCGATTAATCCGTTCTAAAGTGTTTAATTTCATATTAGAAAATATTTCACACGTATTTTTTCTTTTGCTTGTCAAATAAAAAATGAAGAGAATACAGTGCGTTCGAGTTACGCGTGACGTCACAATTAGATACAATTCCCTAATAGTGACGTCACAAGCCGATAAACCTTTTTATCTTGGTAAATTTAAATTACCTTTAAAAAGGAAAAAATACGTGTCTAATCATGTTGTATAATCTAACTGACGGACTAAATATAATGATACTTTTTCTATTGTGCTGATGGTTTTAATTTATAACCTATTTGTAGTATCAGTTAAAACCGTACTCTACGAAAAAGAAAAAACGTACTCTATCGCAAAGTTTATAAGGTCGAAATTAAAAAAACACGGTAAATTTGTATTTAAATCCTCGCATGCATTCGAACTCACGTCTTGTCGTTCTCAAAACTGTGCGTCCTTCTGAGTATGGTGTCGTTGTCCACTGCGTTGTTCGCCGGCTTGTTTGTGTCGCCTGGAATGAGGGAAAGATATAATGCTTCACTAGAGTGCAATAGTTATTTATTATACAAGGGGGCAAAGTTGTTGCTTAACTCTCGGGCTTATATTGAGACCCGAGCAAGCGAAAGATTCCAAAATTGAGCCACGAGCGTAGCGAGTGGTTCAATAACTGGAATCTTGAGCTTTACGAGGGTCTCAAGGCACGAGAGTTGAACAAACTTTGCCGCCGAGTTTAATACAACATTTTTCCCCTCACTATTGCGAGGAAAATACAGACTAAATACGATTATAAATCTTATCCACATGTAAGTTATCTTGAAGAAACCATCAAAAATCAATTTCAAAATTTGTCATAGAGTAGGTACGCTCCTGATACTTAGATATTGCCAACAGCTTACCAAGTGCGGGATAAGACATGATCACATGACCAATTTAAGGTGTGACCTGCGATTGCTCACATTTACTATGGGCATATAGGACTCACTTATACTGGACAGTGGTAAGTGATAGGATTTAGATTACTTTGCCCCACATGTGGATAAAATGCGTTTTTCCACGCTAGTTTTAAAGGACAAAACAGCGCTTTCCGAGCTAGTGAGGGGAAAATATGTTTACGGCGAGGTACACTGAATCTTTCATGAAGCGATTCATTGTTAAGTCACACTATTACCACAGCGTAGGGATGTATTCCATACAGTGAGGTAACTTCATACACGGCCAGCGGCTCGGCTCGGGGGAAATCGGCGGAGTTAACCCACTGTATGGAGTACATCCTTACGCTGTGCTATTACTAAGGATCCGCATACACTCAACCTACCAAACAAATATGAATGATAGGAATATGATGAGAAGCTTGCTACGGCGGGGCGATAAATGTTTAGCAAAATACATGCGTTTGTGGGCATTTTCAGAGAACAGTGCACCATTTTAATGAAAATAGGCCCTCGATTTTCCATACAATTTTTTTTGTCAGTTTTGTAACGGCCCATACTAAATGTATGAAAAAAATGCGTTACCAAACTGACCAAAAAAAGGGACACTCTTTTTCTTCATTTAAATCAATAGTACTCGTGATTCTGGTTATATAACCCCAAAACTTGCTATATTTTCAAAAAAAAACGAAATTGTACCCTATTTTTGAAAATTCCCTTGTACAACAGTGCATACTGAAACCATGATTTTATCAATTGAAAGAGATGTCATATACTACAGAAAAAGTGACCGAAGTAAGCAGGGCTGGGATCGAACCAGCGACTTCCTGCTTTCGCGGCAGACGCCCTAACCACCGGGCTACCTGATCACGGTATGACATCTATTTCAATTTATATATAATAAATGATTTAATTCATGCATTTACAAAAAGAAGCTACCGTATTGTCGCTCACCAGGCGGCGCCACTCATGCGTGGGTCTTGTGTCAGTATGAGAGAGTTGTCAAAGTGACGTTTTTTTTATTTCTTTTACTGGACTTACACAAATTGACTAAATCCCGCAGTGAGCTCAATAAGGCTTGTGTTACGGGTACTCAGACAACGATATATATAAAGAAGACATCCATGACTTAGGAACAAATATCTGTGTTCGTCAAATAAATGCCCTTACCGGGATTCGAACCCAGGACCAGGTCTAAAAAACGATTTGTAATGTTCCCGCAGGACCCACGTTCCACTAGCGCCCCTAGCGGGAAATCGACTCGCGGTAATCCCCATTACGACGGTCCCAAGTAACACTGTCGGATCTGCAAAATGACTACATTCCAGGAGAGGCAATCAAAGTTTTTTAAACAGGTTTTTACTCTATAAAATTGTTACATTAGAGCTATGCAATTTGGGAAAAGTTACAATTTGAAGATACTCTAATGTGCATAAGCATAAAAAAAGAAAATACCTGTGGAAATATCAGAAAACAGCACATCCGACATTTTTTATGTAAATATTGTCACATACTACTTTTTTGTATGGACCTGGTTTATCTAAAATAGTCGTATGTGCCACTTACGACTATAATTACTGGACAATCTATAATAATTTTGGTCGTATGTGTCATAAATGACAAAATTATTTAGATTGTTCGTTACGACTAGTGGTAAAATACGACAGTTGAATTGAATGTTATCTAAAATAACTTATTCGTACGGCGCTTATTCGTACAATATTGCGAGTACTGGCACAACTGACCATTGTTGCAACTTAACATCCAACATTGTTAACCGGACGCTGTGTAAGATATGACATTCTTGGGACAGAAAATTTCGGTAAATACAAAAAAAAAACTAAATTCTGAAAATGTCATATTATAAATTTACATATTTTAAGGCCATGAATGAATGAATGTTTTATTTGCGGAATATGGGTACAATTGGTTTCAATTCAATCTTAAATGTAACACATTTAAGATTACATACGTGTCCCACCATATCTTACTTAATTAAGCATGCAAATATTTATAGAATAGTCTTAATTTCGTGGATTAAAACTCACACAAAATAAAGATATCTTATTACTAACTAAATGTAAATGCGTAAATGTAAATAAATTAGACTATAACTAGCTACTTATCACTAAACTTAGTATTCAAAAATCCCTTTATAGAGTAAACACACAAATCACATAGCCACAAATGCAGTTTTATCTTAAATTGCCTCAAAGGAAGGTTTTTTATAATATTAGGGGTTTTATTAAAAATTTTGACACACATAAAATAAGGAGTTCGATGCGTTTGTTTCAGGCGTGCTTTAGGTACATTTAATAGATTTTTTTGCCTTGACATCCGGTTGTAGTATGTTATAACATCCACCTTTTTAAAGTATCCTTGGTTTGTATAAGACGATTTTGGAGATCCGACTGTTTTACTTGGGACCGTCGATTATCAGATACCTAGATATTTTTCTAGCACGAACGACATGTTGTCAGTGCTTGACAAAATAAAAACATCGACAAGTTATCGATAAGTTAACTTAACAGCTTTACACCCTAGATTTCGCATTACAGATCCAGTAAGTAGTATACTATTTTAACTTGCGATACTATTTTAATTATAGAGTGAACATGCGTTTCTTAAAAATTGTGAAATTGTTTGGTTTCACTGTTTAAGAACAAAAAGATTTAAAAAATTCTAAAACGTGGTACCTCACTCTATTATTAAAATAGTTTTGGCAGATATCGATAAGACTCCTTGCTTTGTCTGTGATGCGGGTGCTAGGTGTCTGTCAAATTAATTTGTCGATAACAGGACTGTCGATGTTTTTATTTTGTCAAGCACTGAAAACATGTCGTTCGTGCTAGAAAAATATCTAGGTATAAATTTATCACATGAATACATACGCGTCTCCTGTTTCCTGAAACTGGTGGATCGACGCCATATTGGCGCTTCCTCCTCTTCGGGTGACGGCGCGCGTCCTTTAGGCGGTTTGCTGTCCTGCTTTATTATCTCGGGCGCCGGCGGTTTCTCTGGTGTGCGAGGGAGATGGTATTAGGTTGATGAGCGTTAGGTGGAATGCGGAATATTTGTCTACTACGACTTTCAACTAAGTTACTTTAGTATCTCATAGGTTGGGTTTGTGAAGTATTTTTTTACAGTTTAATAGGCTAGACGACAAAAGAAATCTAATGAGTCCGTCAGTTAGATTATTAAAAAATATCCGACACGTATTTTTTCTTTTGTTCGTCAAATGAAAAACGACGGAAATACGGCGCTTTAAAGTTTCGCGTGACGTCACAATCGAGTACGATTCTTACTCTAAGGTGACATCACCAGCTCCCCACGGAACTTTGACGCTCTTCATAATCGTCAGTTTTAGTTGAATTGAAAAAGGAAAAAATACGTGTCTAATAATTTTTGATAATCTTTCTGACGGACTAATTAGAGTAATAGTTTTTCAACCTAGTCATCATCCCTATTAACCTATTTTAAAAAAAGAACCCGAATACTTGAATTTGTCAGATCTGGAAGTGTTTGGGCTAATTCTACTAAGAATCACGATCATATTCGATACCTATAATAAAAAAATATTTTTTTTCCTTTGACGTCTTTGTATGAACTAACTGTACAGTCAACCAATTGGAACCCTAGGCCACTCTAGAACCATGTCAAAATAACAAGCAGTAAGAGATTTCTTACAATCTGATTTATAGCGTCACTATGACATAGTCAGTGGCCTAGGGTTCCAATCGGTTGACCGTACATACTATGATCGTGGCGTATTGGAAATTTAAATATTGTTTAGAAATTATTCTTTTATTATCAGCATCGAATATGCTCGTGATTCTGAGCAGGACCCCAAACATGTACTATTTGACCGAATAAAGTTTTCAGAGTTTATTTATTTATTTGTAAAATAAAACATTATGGTCTACGACTGAGTACAAAAACGATTAAAAATACATACGCTCCTCCACATATTCCACATTCTATTATATGACATATGACATATGATCAGGGGATCATACTTATTAAAATAGGGCATACACAGACAACATCAAATAATGCGTTAAACACAGTCATGATATTAATGGCATTTTCAATGAAACTAGCAATGATATATTACAAGTCTAATGGTAATGTTCAAATTTAAAAAATAATGTGTAATTTTAAGAGGCGTTTTTTTTTGTAAGTTAGAAATTATCATGTGTTTTCTTTTTAGAATTGGGTAGAGTTGACTACAGAGATATGAATACGGTTAAAGTGGCAAAAGTATGTATACACGACCTTAATGTGTTTTAAGAGAGGTATGGGCACAGCGGATGCATATCGTTTAGTGTGGTAGGGCACAGCACAACGAATGTCGTCCCGCTCAAATCTGAAGCAGAGCCCATCTGTGGAAATACACACCTTACAGAAAACCGCAGTTTAATAACACTAGACCCTACTCGTAGTGTTGTGTTTCTGTTGGTGAGTAAGGTCGCCAGAGCTCCAAGAGGATTCACTGTGCTGGCAGCTGGGGACCCACGGAGCAAAGCTTGCCGCTTTAGCTGTCAACACAGCCTCCTCCTTTTTTTTAAGGGTCGACGCGCATGTAACACCCCTGGAGTTGCACGCGTCCATAGGCTACGGTGCCCGCTTACCATCAGGCGGGCCGTATAATTCTTTGTCATCGTCGTAGTATAAAAAAAGTATTCGAGCTATAAAATCCTGTATACATATTTTTCTCACTTCGGTCGTATTCATATATACAGGCTGGAAAGACACGACGATCCTTCTCGCAAAGGGGGGTTAGTTTAAGTGATGGAGAACCGATTCGTAATGTTTAGATTTTTGTTACGAAAAATCAGTAAAAATATTGAAATTAATTAACAAATTTTTTTCTTTTTTTTTATGTATACGTAGTTGTATGCGGGCGTTTTTATTTTTTGTTGCACAAATACCATTTTTGGAAAATTTATATTGTTTTAATTGTTTTCTATTCAGAATCGCGAGCGATCCTAGTAGGAGAAAAAAACAGTCCTAAATTTTCCATACAAACTTCAAACTTTCCATTGACGCCACCGCCATACTAAAATCAATGAAATGATGGTGGCGAAATGGAAAACAAATCTTGGGACACTTTTTTTCTCCTACTACGATTGAAAGAGCTCGCGATTCTGAATAGAAAACAATAAAAAAAAATATTTTTTTAAATGGTTTCTGTACAAAAAAAAATGAAAACGCCCATGTACTTGTCTCACCGTTGGTGACGTAAATTGGTGTAGAGGTTTGTTATAAAAATACAAAAAAAGTAATTTTAGCGTTTTGGAAAAATCAACCCCAAAAGGGGTGAAAAGTGTGTTAAAAGTTTGTATGGCGGAATCGTTTCCCTTTTAGTTATAGACTACAAACTTTGTGAAAAGAATCCTCATTAGAGTTTACAAAAAGTAATTTCAGCGATTTCGAAAATTCGTCCTTTATAAGGGTGAAAAGGGTGTTGAAAGTTTGTATGGCGGAAGGTTTTATGTTTATTTTATGTGTAAAGGTTTCTCATCAAAATACAAAAAGGTATTTTTATCTATATATATATAAAAAGAGAAGCTGACTAACTGAATGTCTAACTGACTGACTGAGATATCAACGCACAGCCCAAACCGCTGGTCCTAGAGATTCCAAATGCCGTGAGCATTTGGAATCTCACCGTGTATGTAGTTGTATGTCTTGTCTCACCGTTTGTGACGTCGCCTGTGATCTGAAGCTCGACGCGCTTGACCTCATGCCGTGGGGGGGACAGCTTCCGTTTGTTGTTGTTGTTGACCCGCCGCGCGGCCTTGAGGGTCGCGTCCGCGAGCCACGCGGATATCGTCGGGTCCGCGAGGTCCATGCAGGTCTGACCCTGGAGTATATAACGAAACATATAGATTATAAAAATAAAAGTATCGAGGCATTTGTTAGAAATCATGTTTTCACGTTTACCAGTATAAAGGGAAAATGTTGAAGTTTTATGTATGTGAATATTAGGTACGATATGATAACAATTTGACCACTGTGAGCTCTAGAATATCTGAAATATTTGAATTCTGTTTTCTGTGGGGTCTAATCCAGTCATTAAACTGACAGTTTGTATGGAAATTTTGATTATCTGAGAAATAATTTATTAATAGCTGACTTTTTTAGCGTAACGAATAATTTTGTGAGTCTAGTCTAGTATCATGTAGGAACAAAATCGAGCAAAATATCGTTTCATGCAAATCGTCACAAATATGTCTCAATCGTTTTTCTTGTAAGACTTTTCTGTATTTTTTTTTTGTTGTTTGAAATCCGTCAGGACCATTTGTTTATAGGGAAATAACACATTTATCACCCACACCGTACTTTTTGTAAGTTTTACCGTTATACGTGAATAGTTTCGCTTTTAACAAATAGGAAGACAAACATGTCGTCATGTTCACAAACAAGAAATATATTAACTACAGTAAATTTCAAAAATCGACTCAGTTAAGTTTTATTCTTTTACTTTTTACCGGTAGAAAAGATTGTAGAATTTTTACATACCATTACATATAATATCTCATTCGAACGTAATTTAAGAAAATCAGGCTGTTATAATTTAATGTCTCTCAAAACTGTATTTTTGTTTAAAAACCAGGGCTGGGCTGCATAGCTTGTCACATGCTGAAATTGGGACCCATTTGCCTTTAAATCAATAGTTTTACTTTAATGTTTAAAATATTTAGCTTAAGAGATTCTTAAGGCCGGCAACGCACTTGCGACACCTCTGGTGTTGCGGGTGTCCATGGACGACGTTAATCGCTTACCATCAGGCGATTCGTTTGCTCGTTTGCCCCCTATAGCATAAAAACAAAAAAAGATAAGGTAATTGTTCTGATTGCTTTTCTTATGTTATACTTTATCTTAGTTTTACTTTTATTTCGTTTTTTTTCTATTGTATTTGTTTTTTGGTGGCAAATAAAAAAATCTTATTCTTATTTTTCCTGTTCCTAGGTTAGTCTGGTATACGTACCGAGTAATTCTTGAGATGCGGATCGGCCCCACACTTGAGCAGCAACGCGGCTGCCTCCTTCTGCCCCCAGAGCGCGGCGGCATGTAGAGGGGTCCAGCCTTCGTAGTCTACGCAGTCCGGCTCCGCGCCGCATTCTTCTAGAAGCATCTTGGCCACCTGTGGATAACATATATTTTCATCACATATTTTTTTTTTTTAAACTTTATTACACAAAAATAAAAGTACAAATGGCGGACTTAATGCCTTAAGGCATTCTCTACCAGTCAACCACTGGGCCAAAAAGAGAGGTTTGCTAGGTGCAGGCTGTAGAAAATATTAAAATCATGTCACAATTACTAATATCTAATGAACACTAGATAATACATATAAAACATATAAAATAAACTTACACATACCTACTATGAAACATCACGAAGATTAATCAATCACGTAACTTAGAAAGTAAATGCTTGCGAAGCATGTGCTTGAAGGCGAGTTTGCTCTGAGCTTTTCTGATATCAAGAGGCAGGTCATTCCAAAGGCGCATTGCCTGAAGAGTGAAGGAATTTACCATGAAACTGGTGCGATGTGGGGGGATGAAGAGCTTAAGGCTGCGGGACGTACGGAGATCGCAACCGGGACGAGAAGCAACAAATTTAAATTTAAATTATATATGTCAGTTCTTTAATTTTATTTATTTTACGGTTCCGTATCTCAAAAGGAGAAAACGAAACTTAATATAAGGGCATTTTCAGAAAAAATGCATAATTTTTAAGAAAATGGGTCCTCGATTTTCCATACAAAAAAAAATTGTCAGCTTCGTAACGGCCCATATGAAATGTATGAAAAAATGCGTTACGAAACTGACCGAAAAAAGGGGACACTTGTGATTCTGGTTATAAAAAAAACCACTTTTTTTGATAATACTAATGAAGGTCACTTAGTTTTCCGTCTGTCTGTCAAGACCATTTATCTCGGTAACGCGTAGAGGTAGCAAGTTGAAATTAATACCACATACACAGGTCTGCGGTCTCTTGAAGCTGTGAAAAAAACCAAACCGTCATTGCAGACAAAATACGGCAGTTCATGTCGCATTTCCTATACATGCAAATGTAAAAGCTACGCGTAGACGCAAGTTCTGGATCAACGATAAAGCTTGTATGGGTATGAGGGGAGCTTCCTTTACTTTATAATTTTTTGTTCGTAAACTTGTTCAGTTTCATCAATTTGAACAAAACAAAAACATCAAAAAATGTGAGTCAGAATGACGTTAGCAAACTTGCATTGATGATGATACAAACTATAAATGTTTCGTGCGAAAAATAGCTTACTGGCGTAAGCATTAAGTGTCAAATTCATACACAGAACTACCAACACTGTTAGACTTTATATGTTGGCAATTTACGAAACGTCACGTTCCAAGGGCATTTATATTTTTTGTTGCAGATAAAATATTTTTTGCTAAATTGGAAAATTTTATCTGTGTTCTACTCAGAATCGCTAGCTCTTTCAATCCTAGTAGGAGCAAAGTGTCCTAAATTTTCCATACATTTTTCAAACTTTCCTTTGCGCTACCGCCATACTAAATCTATGAAATGATGGTGGCGAAATGGAAAACATATCTTGGGACAATTTTTTTCTCCTACAAGGAATGAAAGAGCTCGCGATTCTGAATAGAAAACAAATAAAAAAATGTCAAATTTCCAAAAAATGATGTTTCTACAACAAAAATAAAAACGCTTCCAAACAAGAGGCCATAAAAGCGCTGCAACTGCAGCTCATTTTTTGGCCTATTGGGTATATCTTTTTTTATTATTTTATCTTATACCTTTGCTTACATCAACATTACCCTTCACACCGTCATGGAGTCCCGCATTCCGACGTATCTAAGGTAGAGAATGCCTTATGGCATTAAGTTCGCCTGTACGATAAGTATTTTCTTTTGTGCAATAAAGATTTAAAAAATAAATATCCTTTAGCCGCCCAGTTCTTGGCGTCACTGAGCAAGTTGTCCACTTCGGCGTTACGCGATAACCGGTTACACACTTACATCGATATAACCCTTGGCAGCGGCGACGTGTAGAGGCGTCCCGCCGGTCTTGGGGTCCCGCACTTCGACGTAACCGTTCGCCGCCCAGTTCTTGGCGTCACTGAGCAAGTTGTCCACTTCGGCGTTACGGGATTTCTCGCAATCGATGCCTGGGAGAAAAAAAATGCATAATTATTAATTTGATAAGGTTAACCTCAGCCTCTCCCAATCTATGCTCAAGAGAGTTGTCAGAATAAAAGAACGATATTACAATATGGTTTGTGGTTTAGAAAATTGTGGTGTTTCAGGGTAAAGGTACCACATTTGTTATAGATATGACTCTAGTGTTATAAATAATCACATAGAAATCAACCTTATGACCCTGCCTGCCTATGAAGCAGGAAATCCCGGGTTCGAATCCTGGCCAGGGCATTTACTTGTGTTTTTATCACGAATGTTCCTGAGTTATAGATGTTTTTTATGTATTTAAGTATTTATATGTATCTATCTATTATATATATCGTCTAGTACCCACAACACAAGCCTTATTGAGCTTACCGTGGGACTAGGTCGATTTGTGTAAGATTGTCCCACAAAATTTATTTAAAGAAAAAATAAAAACTTGACAACCCTATTTCCATAGAAATTGGGAAAAAACTTAGAATAGAAATGTCATAAATCCTAAACCAGGCAAGATTAGCTTTTGAAATTTTGAGGAATTATAGCTAGCTATATTTTAAATACACTTCATAAAAAATAAAACGCTAATATTGCAAAATATATGAGATTAAAAAAAAAGTGTTTAAAAACTTTAGTAATACTTTACTTCTAATTTAAAAACACTATGATACTGTTTTTTTTTTAATAATGAGTATGTCTCACTTATACTCAGAAATAAAAATTGGAGTCATATTGACAGTAGGTACTTTAGAAAATAAACCAATAAGCATGTTTTCTTAAGGTCATTGACCTAATCTACAAAAAATTCATTATACATAAACTAGGCAAGATAATTATCCGGGAGTTTTACAGTCGGATGTAGTATATTATATTGCATATAATTAAAATATAAAACTAAGTAGTCAAAACCGATGGCAAATCCCACACTGTGGAACAGTCTCTCAAATAGTAAGTTATTAATTGAATCGACGGAACATTTTGAACACAATTCGCAAATGTCACTAGCAGTCTATTTTTGATTATATTAATAGCGATATCTTTATATTTTCAAATGAAGTGCAAAAACTCATCCACTGGGTCAGTGTAATCCAGTGGGCCGTTTCCCTTACGATCCGGAGCTTGGGTCACAGCCCCTCCCCTAAGCCGGCGACCGAGTTCCCTAAAACGACTCGACCCCCAGTCACTCGAGTCACCTTTCTCATCAATGGCTTTCTGCAACAGCTGTTCCATGGAGTCACTCTCCGCGATGTCTACCGCTAATTCGCCGTCGTAGTTCACGGCCGCAACGTCCGCTCCGCTCTCCAGGAGGTACCTGAAACGTGACATATACACGAATGAATCCTATTAGTTTATACTATTTAACCAACTGGAACGGTAATTAACACGCTTTTATTATTAGCTTCACTTGTAACTAACTATGTATGTAAGAAAATCTTGGAATCTTAATTTGACCCACTTCCCGGTCTCCGATTATGATGAAATTTTGCACACGCTCTGAGTTCTGATGACAATACATGACTAGCTAAGAAACTAGCGTTGTTTTTTAGTTTTTTAAACTATTATTTAAATCCAGTCTCTCCGGAGGCGTGGGTTCGTATCCCACCGTTGCCACCATGTAGTGAAACAGTTTGTTGGATAAACACTGGTTTATTTTATAAGACAGAGGGTACACCTTTAATTGTCAATCTACCCATAAGTTATACTACAATTTGGGGGACAATCTCACACAGATCAACCTAGCCCCAAACTGAGCAAAGCTTACAGTCAGTACAAAGATATGAGTACAGCCAAAGTGCTAAAAATATGTATACAGGACTTTATTGCCTGAACATTAAGATTCTTTTTTTATAGGACATTCTTACATAATTTGACTAAGTCCCGCAGTAAGCTCAAGAAGGCTTGTGTTACGGGTAATTAGAAAACGATATATGTAATATACAAAAATACATAATACATAGAAAACATCCATGACAGAGGAACAACTATCTGTGTTTCTCACACAAATAAATGCTTACCGGGATTCGAACCCAGAACCATCGACTTAGCAGGCAGGGTCACTACCAACTACGCCAACCGGCCGTCAAACATATTTGGCACTTTGGCTGTATTCATATCTTCGTATACATACTTATATAGATAAATACATACATATATACATAGGAAACGTCCATAACTCAGGAACAAATATTCGTGATAAACACACATAAATGGAAAAAGGATTCGAACCCGGCACCTCCAGCTTCGTAGGCAGGTCACTACCAACTTAGGCTGTTAATTCTTAGAAAATGAATATGTACCAATACCTACAATAAACCACTTATATCACGAAAAAAATCCAACAATACCACGAACATCAAAAACCGGCCAAGCGCGAGACGGACCCGCGCACGAAAGGTTCCGTGCCATTATCTATAAAAACACGTTTGTTGTATGGGAGCTCTCTTAAATATTTATTATATTCAGCTTTTATAAATAATTTCAACTGTCTAACTATAACTGTTCATGAGATACAGCCTGGTGACAGACAGGCAGACGGACGGACGGAATGACCAGGGTGCGTAGCCAAGAGCCAATCGTTCAGTTAATCGTTATACGGTGGAGAAATTCGAGGCCACGGGTGTGGTCTCGGTAGCTCAGTGGGCAGAGCGATGGGGTAAATACCAGAGTCGCGACTTCTTGTCTCACCAGAGTTCATGATTTTTTCCACTTTTTCTATTTTCCTAAGAAATTAGCCAAGCCCATATCATTATCAACCCCGGAGTCTAAAGCTATGATGCCTATGATGATACATTTTTGATGTGTCATTTGCTGTTGCCGGTAAAATGGTAAACCTGTATAACCGCAGCGCTATTCGTGTAACACATACGCAATCTGTCAGTTTTTTTTTGTCAGATTTTCTACTCCAGCACTTCTATCTGTCAATTAGATGACTGACAGCGATATTTAAAAAGCACACATTATAACGTCGTATATGGTATTCCATAAGAACACTGCTCCTATGGATTTTCATACAATATATGAGCATTGTTGTTTTTTTTTTAATTTCTATAGTGGGCTCAACATCTTCCACATTCTGCCACGTTTCTAGATTTTGCTTTTTACGCTATTTTAGCTGTCGTAGAACAACTGGGGTATGCTCATAATTGATTCTTAAAACTAAACTTGCATAAACTACTATTATTGCATTATCAGATTACCATAGTGACATTTGATAGAGCGTCATAGCCATGCTGTTCATATATGTTCGGGCATATTTGCCGGGTGTGCCATTATATGTATGTTAAATTTATCTGGCGGATGCCCTTTATGGAGATCTCACGGATTGCCCAAATTATGAGACGTACTCCGTAACTCTGACTCACTGTTTGGCATAGCTATCGGAGGTGTCAGTGAGCAAACATAGCATTGCGTAAGAAGGAAGCGATCTTATGAAAAACGATGCTAAACACCGTTACTTGATTCTGAGAAACTCCGAGTCAGTTTAACAAATATCAATTAGGTAACTGTCACCAAATAGTACAAATTTGGTGGAATTTTCGGCTACCTGACATTTTATTTATTATAGCTTCAATGAGGATTACCGCGATTCGATTTTACGCTAGGGGCGCTAGTGGAACGTGGGTCCTGCGGGAACATTTCAAACGTCACTTTGACAATTCTCTCATACTGACACAGGACCCGCGCATGAGTGGCGCCGCCTGGTGAGCGACAATATACGTACGGTAGCCCACTAGCGGAAAATCGACTCGCGGTAATCCTCATTGCGTTTCGTTCGCGAGTGAGCGTTAGCGATTGTTATCTTGGCCACGCAGAATCAGGTTTTCGGGATTGTTTAAGCAGAACGTACCTGCGTGAAATTGGTAAGAGGACGTCGCCGCGCGCTGACCTATTGCAATCTCGGAATATCTTGGCCAAACTTTTTTTTTTGCAGGAACCTAACCTAGCCCAGGAACCTCTAAGGCGCATGGGTCGTTTCCAGAAAAAAATGCAATATTTTAATGAAAATGGGTCCTAGATTTTCTATACAAAACAGATTGTCAGTTTCGTAACGGCCTATACAAAATGTATGAAAAAATGCGTTGCGAAACTGACCAACAAAAAAGGGGCACTCTTTTTCTTTTTCAAAATCTTAAACCCAAAACATTCCATATTAAAAAAAGAAAATGGTAGGTACTCTATTTTTGAAATTGCCCACGAGGGATATGGTGAAGAAATTCGGGGCCACGGGTGTGATCTTGGCAGCTCAGTTGGAAGAGCGCTGAGCTGGTATCTCAGAGGCGTGGGTTCGAGTCCCGCCCACGCCTCAAATTTTCCGCTTTTCCTATCTTTCCGAGAAATATCTTGTCCAAGCAAGGACTATAAATTGAAATAGATGTCATATACTAAAGAAACAGACCAACACCGACGAAGGCCAATCCGAGGATCGAACTCCCGAACCCCCGAGACACGAGTTCGATCCTCGGATTGGCCTTCGTCGGTGTTGGTCTTTTTCTTTAGTATATGACATCTATTTCAATTTATAATTTATATATAGTAGTGTTACTACTTTAATAACAAAACAAAAAATATTTAATAACATAATCTGATTTGTGTCAACAAAAAGTCAAGCAAGGACTGTTCAGACTGGCTCACGACAAAGAAAACTTCAAGAAGCCGACTGCCAACCTTCAATAAAGGAGAGGCACAAGAAGAAGCAAGGATCCCACATACCTGGCTATGCTGAGGAAGCCGCAGGAAGCGGTGGCGTGGAGCGGCGTCCAACCCTCGTTGTCGCCACGGTTCACATCCGCCCCGTGCGCCACGAGGAACTCCACCATATCCAAGTTGTCGTCGATGCATGCCTGGAAACATTCGTTTGTCACGTTAACATGTGTCTTCTGAATAAGGTCCGACCGAGATCTCGGTCTCGGCAATCTCGGCCAAAATTCGAGCCGAGATCTCGGTCTCGGCTCTCGGCCAAAAAAGGGCCGAGATTATCGGCCTTGGCCGAACCTTCCATCTTGCCACTTTTTGCGATTTTGGTGGGTATTTTAAGCAATTATAGTTTACCGTGTTATCGTACGTAATGCAAATTATAATTTTTTTTTTTAACTGTAAAATGTTGTGTTTTAGTGATGGCTATATTAAACAACAGTTTAATTCTTGACTATTACATGTTTTTTGTGGAAAATGCGCGTATTTCGTATTTATTATAAAATCCCGGTCTCGGTCTCGGCCGAGAATTCAATTTAATCTCGGTCTAAAAAAACAGAAGTCTCGGTCGGACTTTACTTCTGAATACTTAGGGCACTTTGTAACAGCAGACCTTAAGGACGACGCAGATATTGAACGCGAACGCAGAGCGTTGACTGTCAGAGCCAACATGGTAGCCCGCAGGTTTACGCAGTCTTCTAAAGAAGTGAAAGGTCACCCTCTTTAGGGCATACTGTACGACCTTCTACACCTGTAATATTATCAAGTCGGATCTCTGTACAGTCACGTCTATATCTATACACCTCGGAACTTATTATAGGGGAAGGGTTAAAATTGAATACATATGCATATACATTTATGAAGCCGACCATACAATCGCGTAGGGCAAATAAACAATATAATACATTATCAATTGATTGACATAAGTGCGCTTTTATTTCCAATTCGTCAAGATAAAGAATATGTCCAACTTCAACTTAATTTAACCTTTGGGTGTTTTAATTATTTGCATTATTAAATACACAAATATTGATAGAAAACAACCATACGACCCGCCTGATAGTAAGCGGTCACCGTAGCCTATTCCCGGTTCTTGTTACACAAATAGCTTATTTTACTTACTAAACACACAAATAATATCTTCATATTATTACGAGAAAAAACCGCTTTTTCAATATGGCACTCGCTTTGAAAATTAATAATCTAAATTCCGAGTGTGTCTATGATGACCAGGGCCCGTAATTTTCATGCCAATGACTATACCTAGATATTTTCCTAGCACGAACGTTGACGTCTAAGTGTTTGACAAAATAAAAACATCGACAGTCCTGTTATCGATAAGTGCCACTTGAACGTCATAGCGAATGCAAAGAAAAATATAGGGTAATAGGGTGCGTTAAAAATAGATAACCGTAACAAAACTATAAATTTATTTCTATTTTACATACTTTAGAAAACAATTTGAAACCCTTTTGTAACTTTCTTTCTTCGTGTCACTGAATTAATACTCCCATAAGTCACTCCATGATACACACACACCCAAACTGTCTTTGAAATTGACGCAGAATGATACAACATGTAGTCAAATATAGGGCAATGCCTATATTTTTTTTTGTATTACCTCTATGACGTTCAAGTGGCACGTATCGATAACAGGATTGTCGATGTTTTTATTTTGTCAAACACCTAGACGTCAATGACAGACAAATGACGTCAAGCTTCATACAATTCAATCGTCAAATTTTAGGTTTTACGTTTGAAAAAATAATGCTGTCATTGAATAGTGTCAAAACTATTACGTTCGACGTTAGAATAGAACGTTGATAGACTTTATCTGTCATTAACTCATTTCATATCAAACTATCCTCTGTATTTATCTACGTCATTATGACGAAACCGGGCCCTGGTGATGACATAAATTCTCAAAAACTCATAGTTAATTTAGGCAAGAGTCGGGATTTGAACCTCGATCTCCCTCAGTGATCCTTCGTCCGATCGTAAGTAATATTTTTACGTCCTTTACACTAACCTACTTGAGAATCTAACTTCTGAAGACAAATAGCGAATAGAAGCAAAGCAACGTCCAATTTAGAAATTCGCTGAAGCAGAAGCAACACTTAATTAGTTTGATCATTTAAGTACCGCAAGACAATATAAAGATACAGTAGTATGATTACCATAAGATGAAATTTCGCTAAGCACTCGCAAAAGCTCACAAAACGTAGTTTAGTTTAGTTTAGTTTTATTTATTTCTTATTGAAAATTAACATTATATTTTACACGTCAAGATAATAATAATTTCAAATAATAAACAATGGCTACGTACAATATAATAGGACTTCCTATAAATAAAATAGAAAGTTCATGCATATGTGACACTCGTACAGTCGACGCCAAAGATATGTTTACATTTCAGCACTTTAACCCCTTGTAATAAAGTGCAAAAGTGTAAACACATTTTTGGCGTCGACTGTACATAGGGATATAGGGACAGAGAAAGCGACTTTGTTTTATACTATGTAGTGATAATGCAACTGACCATGTTAGCTTAAAATCGTAACTAATAATAATTATAGTTTACATACCTAAAAAATATTAAAAATAAAAATTGTGATATTTCAAAAACTAGTCATTAATTAACGTTGCAAATACACACAGTTGCTTAGAGTATTAGAGGCTACATTTTTACCAAATTTCAGCCAAATCGACCGAACGGCTTTTATCAAACATTTTGTGCGGGGTCCTTTCCCATACAAATATAAATATTGCCAACGGATTGTATATGGCCGTATAATTGACGAACGTTCGACAGTACATTTTCTACGGAACGTATCTATTAGTCGTATAGTATCATGTATTTGAGTTGTCAAAATTGCGCCTGCTATTTAAGCCATCTCACATCAAACCTGTCGCAGCCTGAGCTAGTACCACGAAAATCGAACGATTGCTGATTTGTATATCGATCTCTGTCACACTTGCATACAGTGACAAAGAGGTTTTTCCATCAATGCCTATTTTCGAGGTTCGTGGTAGGCGTGCTAAGGCAGCCAATATGAAGCTGGATCGAGGCGTTTGGAAACCGCCTTCATACACCGTTATTGAAAGTTAATGGAATATTATTAACTATCGGACATTCGCCATTGCATCTCGGCATCGCATAGGAATAATGAATCTAAAGCGCAGCAGTACGGAACCGAGGCAGGGTCAGTGCCGTCCAGGGCTGTCGCAACAAAATTATAAGATTAAAAACCCGTTTTTATATCTAAAAAGCTCTTTTTCACACCACCTATTCATAGAATAGCTATCGCTTGCTATCTATTCATAATAGTACATTACGATACAAATTCGCAATAAGTGGCGATAGAATAAAATACGACCGAAGAAAGTGTTTTAAATCGACACGAGTTGCGAATTACCTATTCACACATGTATCGTACGACGTTTTACAGTACATATGGCTCTTTGAATTTTTGACATAGGCACATAAAGTGCTCATAATATAGCACCATATGAACTGTAAAAGCGTTTTTCTTTTCAAGCTAGAAGGGATCAAGGACATCAAGGTAGCACTTATCTTCGCTGCTGGGAGGGATCAAAGTGGCACTTGTCTGTTCAAGAACGAAGTGGCATCGTGGTTTTTGCGGTTTTGGTTATTTCCTCTTAGTTTGTGTGTAAAGCAGTATGTGTCACTCGATATCAAAATTAATTCAGCTTGGTGTCAAAATACCTATCAAATGAGATAACTCAGCTCCGTTGGGTTTGGGGCCAATACGCACATGGTCCTTTGTCTGGCGCTGACACAATGGATATCTGACGGATTGCCCGGACGTACATGGCCGGCTAACGCCGTGTGTTATGTTATCTGTCAGTCTCTTATACAGCTACAACAACAGCCAAAGTGTCAAAAACATGTATACTAGACCTTAATATTCAGGCAATAAAGTCCTGTATACAGGACTATTTTTATTTTTTGTTTTATTTTTTGGCGGTAAGTTTGGAAATTGTATGGAAATTTTGATTTATTTTTTTATTCCTTTTAGAATCGAAGAGCTTGCGATTCTGAGTAGAAATCACATAAAAAATATTGATCTTTAAAAAAAAATTTTTTTCGGTGTACTGTATCAAACATCCCTAACCCTAACTCGAGCCCACTGGAGCGTGCAGCGGCGAGCCCCGCTGCGTATAACGCGGTCAACTCACTATGCTACCACTTGTAGCAAACGCTCCATCTTGCCCGCTTTCCCCTATCATATACGACCTTTAGTCGGAGGAGTTTTTTATTGGCCGTCCCTATAAACTTAATTAGTCTTTACTCTTGATAACGGAGATGCGATTACAAGCGGTACATTCAGTGCATTTTATGTTTTACATACATAGTTTTATTATAGTGTTCTTGAGCACTTGCTTTCGTCATGTGGCTTGGTATAATTAAGTAAACAGAATGGCATAGTTAGTTTTATTAAAATCGACAATTTTTCTTTATAAATTTCCATACAATATAATTACATATTACATCAATCGCTAATGTAAAACGGGCATTAGAATTTACTTTACTTAGTAAGTGACAACCATGACATATCAATGTCATGTCGAATACTCATACTCCGTTAACACAAATCCCATGAGATAAAAATAAATTAGTAGTTATTTTATAAATGGAGCTAATTAGAATACCGGTGTCTTTGAGAAATTAACTTAATATAAGCTAAAGAATGCACCCTTGAATTTAAAGTAATTGCTCAAAAACACGTTGTACGCATGAGCGTTGGTGTCCCGGCGGTATAACCACAGAAAAAGTAGGTAATACTAGTAAAGTACAGAAGCTTCTCTTTCCTACATTTGACGTTTATCTTGTCAGGCATACAAATGTCAACATTAGGGTTGTCACCATGCTGTGTGCGTAATGGCGGTACAACAATTTGTATAAACATATCAATAGGAACAAAATGTGTATCAGAACATTATTTGTATTATAAGAACACGTTTTTATTTATTATTTATTAAGTATTGGTATTTATTTGATTAAGTATACAATTGGTATGCGGTGTTTGAAATATAAATATATCTGAACGCGCCCGTGAGGTGATGACCCTGACAGTTTATGCCGCCCACAGGCGGAAGATTTTGTGTCAACTTAAAACGCGGAGTGACACCCCCCTGGTATGACGTGAGCAGTGATAATGAGTTTTTCGAAACTTATTATATTATTATGGCAAAGGAAAAACATCGTGTGGAAACCGGACTAATCCCAGTAAGGCCTAGTTTACCCGTTGGAAGGTCAGATGGCAGTCGCTTTCGTAAAACTAGCGCCTACGTCAAATGTAATAATTACCCAAGCGGACTCCAGGCTTGAGGCAAAACGCTAGGGAGAAGTGTTAAACATACATACATCTAAATATAAAACATTCGCATTATACAATGATTGTAACGGTCAGCTCCATAAATATATATATCGTAGCTATACTTACTCAACCTCATATGTGCAGCAATAATTTGATGGAAATGTCACCTTTCTATCACTAGGAATAAGGGTGTTTTCTCTATCAAATGAGATTTGTAGATACGAGGTTGAGTAAGTATAGCGACGATATGCATATGTATTCAATTTTGAACTTTCTTCTGTAATAAGTTCCGAAGTGTTTAGATATTTATAGACGTGACTGTACCTGTGTAAACTATTGAAGGTAGTACAGTCAACTGCACATAGAATACAGCGAAAGTGCCAAAAATATGTATAAAGGACTTTATTACCTGAGCATTAAGGTCATGTATATTATTGGCACTTTGGTTGTATTCATATATATGCAGTTGACTGTACATTGAAATTGGCAACATATTGAACAAATATTAGTAGAGCGCCGCTAACAAAGGATTTATTTAAATTAGAATTAGAATAGTTGGAAAGTTTTTAAGCGGGAGAGGAGAGTTCTGTTGTCGTTTATAAAATTGAAAACACATTTAATATAATTTCGCATAGCAAGGCATAGCAATATAAACATGCTTACACATAAAAGTAAATGATGTAGGTTTATTTCTTAAACTTTTTCACATCACCTATTCATTAAAGGGTTTTACTGTCCAAGCTAGGGATAAAAGTGACACCTTTCTTCCCCGCTGGGAGGGATCAAAGTGGCACTTTTCTGTTCAAGGGCTACACAGTTTACGTTTTCGGGCACTAGTGGCATCATAGTAGTGGTATGATGCTATTTTCGGTTTTGCTTATTTCCTCTCATTTGGTGTGAAAAGCAGTATGTGTCACACGGTATCAAAATTATTTTCGCCTGGGGCGTTAACGCTTGAATCCCTTATTACGCTCAGGATTCTACTTAAGAATCCATCGCTTTATTCGGAATTCAATGTACGGCCCTCGCCGGAAATATATCATTTTGATCCCTTTGTAACACAATCTACTATTTTGTCATATAAAAATATCTGTACATATTAATGAGGTGATTCTCTAGATACATATTTCTACACTTGACTGTTAATGTCGGATAATGTCGTCCACATGAAATGATCCACAATGGAGTGTAATTTGAAACACGCGTCGCGATGGCATTGGAGTTAACTATAGTTTCAGTATCAGTCCGGATGTCAAGCGTGCGACCGACACAATTATGTCATTTTATCAGTCTATCAGTCTCCAACACCATCAGTTTGATGTCGTCAAAATATCAGTCTTTCATAAATGATTAGGCCATTTTTTTATATTATGGGACAATCTTACACAAATCGACCTAATCCCACAGTAAGCTCAATAAGGCTTCTGTTGTGGGTACTAGAAGACGATATATATAATCCATAAATACTTAAATAAATACATAGAAAACATCCATAACTCAGAAACTAATATTCGTGATAAACACACAAATAAATGCTCGAATCCGGGACCTCCTGCTTCGTAGGCAGAGTCATTACCAACTAGGATAGGATTAAAATGTATGTCTAAAATAATATCTGTTAAAAAAAATTGTGTCAAATCGAACGCCATAGCCATTTGCCATTGTTATTGATTATTATATACATTGCGATTTTATTTAAATTGTCGAAACGGTGCAAACAAGCACACATCCCGCGCGATGGTGAGCGGTTTCCGTAACCTATGGACTTGCCAGCGTGGTGAAATTGGAGCGAGGACTTTGTATGAATTCGCCCTAACGGTTAAAAATTAAATCGAATAGCAGGATTTGGGATGCATGCAAGGAGTCCATTGAAGGACACAAAGAGTGTGAGAAAATTGGGAATAGATAGAGACAGGAGTGAGGAGACGGCTTTATCTAGTACGGTAATAAGAAATAAAACCGGCCAAGTGCGAATCGGACTCGCCCACCGAGGGTTCCAACAAAGAATGCTCCGTAGGGGAGGAATCTCCTCCATTTATGACCTTAGGTACTTAAAAATACTGGTGGGGAATTCTCAGTGTACGGAAATTATACGGTTTTTGGACTTTTTCCTGTACTTGTGCTTTAAGGTCTTGCTTTTTGCCAAATTTCGTGATTCTAGGTCAACGGGAAATACATTATACATTTTGATTCCTAATGTATGTGAGATATGGGTATGGGAGATGCAACATACCGAAGACCTGTGTTTAATTAATTTTAACTTGCTACCTCTACGCGTTCTCGAGATAAAGGGTGTTGACATACAGACGGGCGGACGGACAACAAAGTGATCCTATAGGGGATCCGTTTTTTCCTTTTGAGGTACGGAACTTTAAAGAAACGAAACGAAGAAATGTTGTATAAAAACCTTAATGTCAGAAATAAGTTTATTTGTAATTCGCCTGTGGACAAGACCTCATCTCTTTTAGCCCGCACATCAGCATACCCCAAGATACCTGGGAGAAGCATGTCGTTGATATGTAGCAGAAATAAGGTCGCGGCCAGAACAGAGCCCTGAGGAACGCCGGCACTAATTGCCCATTGACTAGACGTGTAGCCATCTAAAACCACCCGAATCCGTTCGCTCAGGAAATTCTTCACCCAGTTGCACAGGCTTGTCGGTACGTGTGTACGTCAGGCTTGCGTGTCAGACCCGGTCAAATGCTTTAGAGACATCGAAAGACACCGCAAGGGCTTAATAACATAATGGTTCTTAAATTTAAAGTCACTAGATAGGCTTCTCTCATTTTTACCACTGGTTTTAAACCTTGAGTTATTTCTATTCAATGATTCTGAATATGTGTATGTTAAACACCGTTAAACACCATACAACAGAAAAGGTTGTAAACGTGACCGGAGCTCCGACCGTAAAATGACTCGTAAACTTGAATAAAAATGCCATTAACTCAATAGTTTATATAAGACTTTATAACGATGTAACTATGCCAACAAAAAACGATACAAAATATACAGTTACGTTAACAGACCAGACCAACGAATGGAAATGATGAAAAGGCTGAAAGCAAATTCAGGACATTTTTTAATCTTTTTTGGAAATATTTATGTGATTTCTACTCACAATTATGAGCTACCTAAATTATAAAACTAATGTAGATTAATGTTATAATTTAGGTACTCTTGTAAATAATATGTTTTTTATGAATGCAATAGATGATAATTATTTGTCTAGTTTAAGTAATATTTCTACGCCATGTATTATGGCAAAATAAGGATGGAAAACTATATGTAACACCAATTTATACCCTTATTTACACAAATAATAACCTATTCATTCATTCATACGCTAGTATTACCACCCCGAAAAAAGGGATAGATATGGGGATAAATCGACTCGCGGTAATCCTCATTCATTGGCCGATTTCGCACAGCGCCATCTATTAGTGTCACATGAAAGCACAAGTGCAAAAGACCGCATCACTTTGACCTCGGTTACAATTTTCCGACCCAGTTCTATATATACCCACTACATCATACCAGCGGAAAAATATTCGGGTCGGTCAGTGACAGCGGCTGAAGTCACCTTCTGTACCGATCCCGATGGACGGTAATGCAGAACCGAATGGGATGACGTTGTGGAACTCTGAATAGGTGGCGGAGAAAGAGTTATTATCGTCTGGCCTTGACACAGTCTCCATTTGCAATGTATTTATATTAACGCTAAAAAGTTGTAACTACCATGTCATTACGGTAGGCGTTTTGTTGTTGAAAAATAAAGGAACGCTTTTCTTCAAAGAAGTCAGAACAGTAGCTTGAGCATAACATAACATAACATAACATAATATGTGTCTCGCAGTCGAGGAAAACAATTGTCATTGTCTGATCCGAATATTCGAAATAGTAGATTTTGTTACAAGGGATCAAAATTATATCCGCCGAGGGCGTACATTGAATTCCGAATGAAGCGACAGATTCTACAGTAGTAGAATCCTGAGCGTAATGAGGGATTCAAGCGTTAACGCCAAAGACGAAAATAATTTTGATGTGTGACACACTGCTTTTCACACCAACTAGGAGGAAATAAACAAAATCGAACAGCATCATACCAACACTGCGATGTCACTAGCTTATGCCCGAACACGTAATGTGTAGTCCTTGAACAGAAAAGTGCCAATTCGATCCTTTCTGCCTTGAAAAGAAAATACCCTTTTATGAATGAGAAAGTGACATTTGTTTTTCTCGACAGCCAGATACTTAGGACTACAGATGTTTCATTCCTGATCATCATCAAAAAGTTTAAAATGTATGGGAAGGACAAGAGCGACCAAATAATCACTTAATCATTGTTTTAACTGTGTCCCAGGCACGTAATGTTGGTAAATGACGTTCTTCGCCTATTCCCGTCTTTATCCCTCTTACAAGGAAGAGCGATAGAGCCAGCGAAACTTCGATTTCCGCACACGAAATGCACCCGCCACAATAGACGTCAAGTCACCGACCCAATTGCGCTATCTAAAGATATGAGCGCGCTAAAAATACGCGTTATAGAAACAAAACGCTGCGATAAATCTGTTGGTCTAAACACGGATGCGCCAGCGCATGTATTACGAATTAACATGAATGCACTTTTATATAACTGCCTAAGACCGCCTGTTATTTGCCACATCTTTTGTGAAAAAATGGTTTCCAAATGTGTCTTTAATCTCAAGCGTTTAAGGGAACACGACTAGGTTGAAAAACTATTATTCTAATTAGTCCGTCAGAAAGATTATCCAAAATTATTAGAAACGTATTTTTTCCTTTTTCAAGATAACTAAAATTGACGAATATGAAGAGCCTCAATATTCCGTGGTGGGGGCTGGTGACGTCACCCGTAGGTAGGGCTGCCATCTCGTACATTGCCGAACCCGGACAATAAAGTTAAAAAACCCGGATGTTTCATTAAACTCGCGGTCTCTCCCCGGACACTAAAGAAATTAATTTTTAATTTATAAAATATATGCTTTTGCTAGGGATTGACCTGAACCCAAAAATGTCCGGGTTTATCCCGGACAGCTTTAAAAATCCGGGCCGGACGCTCCCCGGACGGGCTCCAAACTAGGACAAATCCGGGCAAACCCGGACGGATGGCAGCCCTACCCGTAGGCAAGAATTGTACCTAGCTGTGACGTCACGCGAAACTTTAAAGCCCTGTATTTCCGTCATTTTTTATTTTAATTTTTTTAATAATCTAACAGACGGACCAATTAGATTTTTTTGTCGTCTAGCTTATTTTTCGTACAAAACTCATTGCAGGTTTAAGACGAATCTGCTAAATATATACAGGCTGTGCAAAAACTATAGTACGAAAATTGAACTGCGCATATCCACAAGACAATGGTTGCTCCAATAACGATCAAACTCGTTCGGTTTCAGATAAATCTTTGTTCTAAATTCTCTAAATGAGGCTAGACTTATAAATTTGGGTGTTGTTGACGGCTTCGGTTGTTTTGAAGAATGGGTCTGAAAGCTTTTTTTACGTACAGTCACGCATAATAATATATTGTCCAAGGTTACAAGCTTTTGTTAGTTTTAAAATAGCTAATTTGTTTTTTCTACGCGAACGTTTGGTACTAGTGATTTTTGCGCTGTATGTGGGGTCTTATCGTAGTACCGTAATTGATTGACCGATTTTCGTGGAGCATGCTTACTATAAGTTTTAAGTAATACCGTACTCGAGGGCGACTACGCGACATGGATAGTGTGCATCTCGCTCCCACCAAAACTACCAGCAAACACTATCGAATTTCAGGAGTGAAAAGCGGTCAGTTGTAATGTTGCGAAGATTGTAATTCTTGGGCGTTTTTTTTTTGCTGTAGAAAAATCATTTTTTGCTAAATTGGCCTACTCAAAATTGTGATCTCTTTCAATCCTGTAGGAGAAAAAAAGTGTCCTAAAATTTCCATACAATTTTCAAGCAATCCATTGCGCTACCGCCATATTAAACCTATGAAAACATGGTAGTGAAATGGAAAGAAAATCTTAGGACACCTTTTTTCTCCTACTTAGATTGAAAGAGCTCGCAATTCCGTGTAGAAAACATATACAAAATTCGAATTTAGCAAAATAGTACATTACGTTACAAAGTGCGAAAAGGGGGAAACTCGCAATGAGTGGCGATAGAATAAAACACGACCGAAGGGAGTGATTTAAATCGACACGAGTTGCGAATTACCTATTCGCACGTGTATCGTACTGATCATTACACTAAATGTAATGAACACATAGAATAGCATACATATACATAATCTAAAAAATGGCCTCTCCCCAAAGAACGCCATACAGACACCGGAAATGCTTATCGGTCATCAACGTCATCGTAGCGAAAAATGTGAAACAAGATTATGATTGGTATTCGTTACCGATGGCAAAGTATGAACAAACAATACTAATGCATAAAACCTAGTTTAAAATTAAAACAAAGTGATCCAATAAGGATTCCGTTTTTGCCTTTTCAAGTACGGAACCATAATCAATAACAATTTTAAGAGATGTATGGGCACAGCGGATGCATATCGTTTAGTGTGGTAGGGCACAGCACAACGAATGTCGTCTCGCTCAAATCTGGAGCAGAGCCCATCTGGGGAAGTACCTCCTTAAAGAAGACCGCAGTTTAATAACACTAGACCCTACACAGTGTTGTGTTTCTGTTGGTGAGTAAGGTCGCCAGAGGAGGAAGGATTCACTGTGTTGACAGCTGGGGACCCACGGAGCAAAGCTTGCCTCTTTAGTCAACACAGCTCCTGGAGTTCCAGTCGTGCATAGGCTACGGTGACCGCTTACCATCAGGCGGGCCGTATGCTAGTTTGCCACCGTCGTAGTATAAAAAAAATTGGTTTCCAAATGTGTCGTTAATCTCAAGCGTTTAATTTCCTATTTTTGCGAGTATCGTTATATTGATGCTCCCAGGGACAAAACTATATATAATTATGATAATCTATAGTGCAGTAACCTGGACATGCAACCAAGTCAATAAGATCACATAGCCCTTTTCAACAACGTTCCAATTTCAGTCTTATCACAGTGGCACAAGACTCAGTGAAGCCAAGAACTGAATTAGGCCAATTCTGTAGCATTTGGACGATAAAACAGCTAGTGTTCAGCATCTGCCAAGTCTAGGTCCCAGACTGGTGCCAGACTGTCACATATAAGGGGCTGACAGCACCTAATTTTTGTTTTTAAGCGATGCTTTAAGTACTTAAAAAAATATGTTAAAATTCATCTTATTTCGATAATAGTTTATACAACAGTGATATAATAAGAACCAATTATGAGCTGTTGCATACGCTAGTTTTTCTACGACAGCTAAAATAGCGAAAAAAGCAAAATCTAGAAAGGTGGCAGAATGTGGAAGATGTCGTGCCCACTATAGAAAAAAAACAAGTGCTCATGAAAATCCATAGGAGCAGTGTTCTTATGGAATACCATAGACAACGTTATATTGTATCCTTTTTTAATATCGCTGTCAGTCATCTAATTGACAGATAGAAGTGCTAGAGTAGAAAAGGATCCTAGACGGAGCAGATTTTTAATTTAAGGAAATCGACTCGTTAGAAACTAACTGCAAAGATTGGTCTTTTCTTCGTCATTAAAAGATTATGTCTTTATTTTTATGATTTAGGAGTTTGCAATTATAATCACAGATAAAACTTAGACGAGTCACATTTCACAAATAGTCCACTGTTTTGTTTATTTTAATAGTTTTCGTGTTTTTTTCTTCTAAAACCAGGCCGGCCGTCGATAGTGCGATCTCGTTTACTCCAATACAAACAGACAGTGTGCGATGATATAGCTGTTGATGGGTTTTTAATTGTGTCTAAATAGTCTTAAAGCACAATGGTGCATTAAGAGCGGTAAACAAGAAATTACAAGTGTGAATTAAATTTTTACATGTGTGTAATTCTTGTGGCATACACAATGTTTTTCATCACACATTGACGCATAGAAAATGGGAAACATGAACGACGTTTTCCAATAAGAGGACAACATTTTCAGGAAATCATAAATAAACAAATATCTTTCGCTACTAATAGACATAAAGGCGGAAGGATTCTTCGCAACGCGGATAACCTATTCGTTCCTTTCCCCCGAACAAAAACTTATGGTACTAAAAGTATTACTTTCGAAGGAGCACGGTTATATAACAGTTTACCAAAAAATATTAAAGAAGTTGAATCGTTCCAATTTTTTAAAATCAAATAAAAAAATCATGTTGTCAATAATATTCCGCCCATCTAATCAATAGCGCTATTGTTAAGCGCAATGTACGAACGCAATGTATTTCTACCCGTTCCTTTATTATCGTGAGTGCAATAATTACCCACCGTTGTCTTTTGTAAATCTTATTAAGTTATTTAAAGTGTAAACGAATGTATAACATTTTACATTTATAACGCCCACGGGAACTATTGCATGGTTTTATATTATTTAAGTCTCATTAAGTGAAATGTAAATTTCTTTTGAGAATAATAAATATCTTTATCCCCAAGAAGAAACTTGGTAAAACAAAGACCTAGCTTATATATTTTTTTGTCAATATAACTGATTTTAGTAATTCCAATAAGTTCTTTTATAAACTTGGGAATCCTAAAGTCTTACAGACCGCGTGACTCATTGGTATAACCGTATCGAACAGTCATTTCTGTGCTAAATATTATTGCTAATTACTAATAACATTGATACATACATACATACGCACATAAATTATGTAAGTATACAAACAATGAATACCTTATGAACATTGATCATAGCAAAGGAAATTACCACATTTGGGTAAAATAAAATCCCAAAAACAGTAACACTCAATTCAAAAATTTCAATCTGATCTCAAAATAATAATCCATCTTTTCCTGCTTACGCTTTAAAACGTATCACCAGCATTTTTTGCTTCACCTTAAAAATCCTTGATTATTAGTTGGAATATGCTTAAATTGATCTCCAAAAAATAAATTCGGGTCAACAGACACAGTTTCCGTAACTAGGTGGTTTTAGCAAATCTGTTAAGAACTTCTATCGTGAAAGTCAAGATCATAACCACAATTACGCATATTTTTAGTAATTAATCATTTATTATAACTGTTAGATAATTTATTTATTTATTGATATAGCGTATTTGAATCCAATTGTTTTGATTAAATTACTATTTTGGAGGCGGGTAAAGGAATTTTGCCTGTCATTCGCTGAATTTCACTGGTACAATTTCAGAGGTAGCAGAAAACTAAATTTGAGAATGGTAAGAATATAATACATAGGTCCGTATAGCATGCAGAAAGAAGTGGATTACATATGTGCACGAGAATGCAGTCGGTATGTTAGATAGTTCAAAAGTTATTTGTAAAAATGTGTGAATACCCTCTTAAAAGCGTCATCCACTGGGTAATTTACCTTAACTCTTTGACCGCTTTCATATTGAAAATGAATTCAGAATGAAGTGATCAGTCAGACGCCAAGCGCGTTACGATAACCAAAAATGACGAGCCAATTAAAATAAATAAAAAACGATTCTAAATAGATTTTATTCATGATCCAAGTACACCTTAACTGAGACAACTTTAGGCGTTGCTGGCGTCGTGGGTACGACAGCAAACGACGCCTTTAGGCGTTCTTGGCGGTCAAAGGGTTAATAGCGCCAAACTACAAAGACATTTTCCACCAGCATTATATCAACAGTTTAAACTCAACCATTTCTCAGTGGACGATGCCAAAAAGTTCGTACAAAACTATTTATAAACTATAGCGAATACTGATCAAAGATATCAAACTGAACTTTAAAAGTAGGCCAGTTTGCTCGTCAAATCGAGTTTACATAGCTCTCCGTTTTTAACTTTGGTTGTGAATAGTTCGGGGGAGCAAAGTTGTTGCTTGCCTCTTGGGCATATACAACGTGTTTTTGAGCAATTGCTTTAAATTCAAGGGTGCATTCTTTAGCTTCTATTAAGTTAAGCCCTCCGCACACAGAAATGGCAGAGCGTCGGCGGGACGTCAGCGGCGCGTTGTATAACACTGGATTGATACGGTGACTCACACCGAAGCCGCGCCCGCGCCGCTTTCAGCCCGCCTAGTCACAACAGAGCGGTGGCTGGGCGGCGCGACAGCGGAGCAGGCGCGGAGCGCGTTACCTTACCACCAGGGCTACAGTAGTATAGAATACAGCGTTTTTAGGGTTCCGTAGTCAACTAGGAAGCTTATACAACCCTAAAATGTGAGGTATCGTTGGATAGGTAGGTTGGATACTTTCGGAGATATCGCTCCGGAAGTTAAAAAAATCCCCATTCTAACTTTTTAACGGAAGTAAAAAAAATATTTAAAAAAATAGATAGCTTTATAAAATAATTTCGAACTTGGTCAGTTAACCCATTTTTGAAGTCAACTGCCGCGTTCTCCGCTGTCCGCTGCGGTAGAGTGGCGGCGGCCTTTGGTGCCGGTGTGTCTCAGACCGCGCAGCGCCCGCTCGCCTGGCGCGCGCATTCCGCGCCGCTGACGTCCCGCCGACGCTCCGCGCTCCGGTGTGCAGAGGGCTTTAGAAAATAACTACGCATTTAATTTTATCTCATATGGAATTTGCATGTGTGTAAACGGAGTACGAGTATTCGACATGACATTCAATTGCCATAGTTGTCACTTACTTATTAAAGTCAATTCTAACGCCGTTGTACATTAGCGGTTGACGCAACATGTAATTACTTTGTATAGGAAATAAAAAAATAAAATTTACGAATTTAATAAAACTAACTATGCCATTCTGTTTCCTTAATTATACTAAACCACATGACGAAGTTAAAGCAAATGCTCAAGAACACCCTGTAGAAACTGTAGATATGCATATGGCATACAGAGTTGAGCGTAGCGTTATAAACAATACAAATCGTATAGAAATGAATAGCTGGGCACATACGTTCAAGCAATCCTTCGTATCTGCATGCCTACCACGAACATCGATAATTGGCATTGACGGGAAAACCTCTTTGTCACGCAAGTGTGACAGAGATGGACATACAAATCCGCAATCGTTCGATTTTCGTGGTACTAGCCCTACCCGTGGTACAAAACAATAAATTTAACAAAATATTAATATTATTACCAAATTCTAAATTGAAAGAGATATCATATACCACAGAAAAAGTGAACACGGCCAGGGCGTCTGCCGCGAAAGGAGGTCGGTGGTTGGATCCCAGCCCAGGGCACTGGGGGCCTTGGTAACTTTTTCTGTAGTATATGACATCTCTTTCAATTTATGCCAAACAACAATTACTCTCTTTCAATTTACTTATGGCAAATAAATGATTCTGATTCTGATTTATCATCATCATCATCATTTCAGCCGAAAGACGTCCACTGCTGGACATAGGCCTCCCCAAAGATTTCCACAATGACCGGTCCTGCGCCACCCGCATCCAGCTGACTCCTGCGACCTTCACCAGGTCATTCATTCTGATTTATAATTTGTTAAAACCACCTTTCGTAGCAGATGCAAAGCATTAGGAACACGAATGTATCGGTGTGAATGTAAAACTAAAAATAACCGAATCGATAGTGATCTGACCCGATGATGTAAACACAACGAGTGGTCAGATATAGGGCAGAACGTACCTACTAACTACAGGATATAAAAGAGTTAATAACCAGAAACATTGTGCGAGTACGCGAGTTTGTACCTAATGCTGAAATAAATAGAACTGAGATTCCTATGATCGACGAGAAACGAAACGCATACGTTTAAGAGAAACATTGCGCGTGTGTTTCATCGGAAATTGAGTAATTTAGATTTGATCCTAACGTGCTTTGTTATAAATTTGAAGAAGTACACATATTCATATTCATCTTTATTGATAATACCTAATTCATATTACATGTTGAACATTAATAAAAACCGGATAAATCTATAATAATATATAAATAAATAAAATAAAATAAATAAATATTGTGGGACAATCTTACACAAATCGACCTAGTCCCACGGTAAGCTCAATAAGGTTTTTTTAAGGCTTAGGGGAGCCGGGCACATACGTTCAAGCAATCCTTCGTATCTGTATGCCTACCACGAACATCAATTGCCATTGACGGGAAAACCTCTTTGTCACTCCAATATGCAAATGTGACAGAGATGGAGATACAAATCCGCAATCGTTCGATTTTCGTGGTATAGTCCCAGTATACACTAGACGACTAAAAAAACCTATTTAGTCGTCTTTTAGACTATTCAAAAATATTGTACACTTATTTTTTCTTTTGTTCATCATCAAATCAAAAATGACGAAAATATAGTGCGTTCAAGTTTTGCGTAACGTCACTATTACGTACAATTCTTACCTAGTAGTGACGTCACAAGCCCCCACCCCGGAACTTTGATGCTCTATATCTTCGTCAATTCTACTCAAATTGAAAAAGGAAAAAATACGCGTCTAATCATTTTGGACAATCTAACTGACGGACTAATGGGAGCTACCGTATTGTCGCTCACCAGGCGGCGCCACTCATGCGTGGGTCCTGTGTCAGTATGAGAGAATTGTCAAAGTGACGTTTGAAATGTTCCCGCAGTACCCACGTTCCACTAGCGCCCCTAGCGGGAAATCGACTCGCGGTAATCCTCATTAGAATTACAGTTTTTCAACCTAGTCGTCATCCCTATTGGAATACAAGGTGGATAGTAATAGGGTTGCCAATTTTTTTGTCATTAAGGGCACTCTCTCCATCTGCAACGTAGGCGATGTTTCCGCTTCCCGCAACGGCCCCGCCGCCGATATTTTTAAATACAAGGCTGTTTATAACGGTTCGCGGACGTGTTTAGCCAGGCCAATTCGAATTGTCATTGCGTAATAATTGGGCCGAGTATTTCCATATTTCTAAAGTCGAATGATTTGTGACGATGATTGGTGTCAGTGATGTCAAAACAAGAATGTTAGAAACACTTGAATACGACTATTTTTTCCAATGTCTTTTTTTTTTCTCCCTCATGACATGACTGAGGATCGTGACCATCATGGCATCACTTTATTCATCACGAATTGCCGCCATGGGGTTCTGTCGGTGGCCATCTTCACCGTGGTGTAGAAACGGGATGTGGGAGTCTCCTTCAGTTGATCGGACCACCTGGTCGGAGATCGGCCCTCGACGTTGCTTACTACAATCAGTTTTTCAAGGCTTTGGTCTCCACGCCTGGCAATGTGACCGAAATACGCGAGTATACGACGATGGCATACAGAAAGGCGGTCTTTGATCTTAAGCTGTGATAGTACATGCATTTTTTTAAATATCAGGTTAAATTTGCACCCTAAAGGACCACTTCCACCACCCAGGGTTAGCCGCTAACCTGAGGCTAAGCTGTCAAATTCCATACAAAAAAACGCTTAGCCCCGGGTTATGTGGCTAACCGCGGGTGGTGCAAGTGGCCCTAAGTCACCCAATTTACAAAAAAAAAACTATTTAATATCTCATTCGCTAAACTACTCTACTGTGAAAGAAATTTAATCCATATAATTATTCCAAACTCCAAGGATACCTAACGTGTATTTACCTACATTGACGAAACCATGAAAAAATGTAGGTACCACCTAAATCATCACTTCATACCTACTCCAAAATAAGCGAGTCAATTTAACGAAATTTTGGAATGCGTGGCTCTAGAGTAAAAGAAATTTTTATTTAAATAAGATTTACGAATACCATGATATTTAATTTAAAATTAGGCCGTGGGAAAAAATTTACGTGAGGTTATGTGAGAGAGGAGGGTTAACTTCCAACCTCACCAAAGATCACGAAGGGGGGCGGGGGTCCAAAAATAGCCTAAACTAACGTGATTTGTGCATGAGCCCTTATAGCGATAACATAGTACATTCAACCAATTGGAACCCTAGGCCACTCTAAAACCATGTCAAAATTACGAGCTGTCAAATATTTCTTACAATCTGATTTATAGCGTCACTATGACACAGTCCTACAGTGGCCTAGGGTTCCTATGGTAGCTACCGTATTACTCATGCGTGGTCAGTATGAGAGAATTGTCAAAGTGACGTTTGAAATATTCAGGACCCACGTTGGTTGGTCGACTGTACATAACCGTCACATTTGACATATGAAACGCAGAAGTGACTATTCGGTGCGCGGATACTCCAAATTAATAGCTTGGCCTGTGTGATGTCATCCTGACAGGCTATCTATTGGAACGGTCGTAAATATCTTCACAGTGTTCTCACTGCGCTAATCAAGGAAGACATTTTGAAACCAAGGTGCGAAATAGATGCCAATCGCTCACGCTCCGTAGCGTAGCGTAGTTCTATCTCTAAAACTCTCAACATACACATTTCCTGAAAACATGATTTTTAACAAAAACCTCGATACTTTTATTTTTCAAACGTATTTCCTCTTTTAGATGGTTTTGGTCAGAACGTCGAATCGCTTGAATGTATAAACATGATTCGTAGTCAAATAGTTGAGTAATAACTAGTTTTTAATTCAAAAAATTGTAGTTTAGTTGTAAACAGCAATTATCTGATTACGCGGTTTATTATAACGCGCCTACTATCGCCTTTAAGTTTTTCGCGTATTCTTGCAATGGGGGCTACCATATTGTCGCTCACCAGGCGACGCCCCTCATGCATGGGTCCTGTGTCAGTATGAGAGAACTGTCAAAGTGACGTTTGAAATGTTCCCGCAGGGCCCACGTTCCACTAGCGCCCCTAGCGGAAAATCGACTCGCGGTAATCCTCATTATATCTATCCCGCTCTCTTTTGCCCGAGCGCCACTCTCTTAAATTTCCAATACAAATAGAATAGCGTTGACTTGGCTGTTGCCGGCCCCTTAACAGTATAGACGATGGTATTTCGCCTCATGATTAACGATGTAAAATATTAGTACGCTTACAATTGATTGCAAATGCTACCTACCAGTGTATGTTAAATGGTCTGATGATAAACATCCCAATAAATATGCATTTAATGCAGTCGTGCTGATGTATGGTTATGCTTAAGAGGTGACAAATGTATGAATGTGAAGTGATTTACGAAGTTAATAGTACAGTTATTTAGTAACAAATTAATATGATTTAACACGTAGACAGTCACAGGAGTAGTAAAATCAGAATACAATCAAATATTATTTTCACACCACCTATTCATAAAAGGGTTTTTTCTGTTCAAGCTAGGAGGGATCAAAGTGGCACTTTTCTACCCTGCTGGGAGGGATCAAAGTGGCACTTTTCTGTTCAAGGACTACACATTTTTACGTTTTCGGGCATTTACTAGTGGCAGCGTGGTGTTGGTATGATGCTGTTTTCGGCTTTGTTTATTTCCTCTTAGTTGGTCTCAAAATTATTTTCGTCTTGGGCGTTAACGCTTGAATCCCTCATTACGCTCAGGATTCTACTTTAGAATCCATAGAAAAATAGTAGATTGTGTTACAAAGGATCAAAATGATATGGAATGGGATTCGAACCTACGACCTCTTTGAACACCGCTCTCCCAATTGAGCTATCGACCGCGGCGAGTATTTCCACTATTTCTTTCATTTCGCTTTTGTTTATTTCTTTTGTTTACTTTTTGTTTTCGCGTAATCTTCGGTACAAATGGACAGTGTGCCCTGGCTTGGCTATTGTCAGCCCCTTAACTATAAATTCTAAAGATACATTAACCTAGAATGACTAAACACTGCAAATCAAATTATCTTGGCCGTACGTAACGTTCACTTTCAATAGCCACGATAAACTCGGAAAAGCGATAACTGTTTAAATTGACAGTTCAAACTAAACTAACCACACCCGTGGTTACGCCGCCATTGTGGTAACGTCTTTGGCAGACCACCAACCAGGGTACCATGAACGGGAGTTCTGATTTTGAATAAAATTTAACGGCCCCCTCGCCTATTCGGTAGTGAGTAGTGACCCTGCCAACTACGAAGTGGGAGGTCTCGGATTCGAATCCTAGTCAGGGTATTTATTTGTGTGTTTATCACCAATATTTGTTCCTGAGTTATGGATGTTTTCTATGTTTTATATGTATTTAAATAAATGTATATTCATACCAAAAAAATATTGTCTTCTGTTTCCGCGAACGGATTAATCGCGTTTATTAACACCATGTCCCTACATTTCGAGCCCTTAACAGCACTCGTTTTCACAGGATTAAGATGATGGTGTTAATAAACGCGATTAATCCGTTCTAAAGTGTTTAATTTCAATAAAGTTAAATTTATTGGCTCATGGGCTCGTTGACGTCACTATCACTAGTTAATCAAATAAACATAGAATTTATTGATCGAGATAGATCGTTAGTCTGTCAACTAGTACTTGGATTGGACCTAATCCAGACAGTTGAGCAAATAAACCCTTTTCAATATACTTCCAACTACCTGACGTTAGATCATAAGTATATGTCTAATAGGCTACTACACTCATATCACATTTGGTTCAATTAATGATTATTTTCTATAGTATTTTACTTGAGAACCCAATATTGGTTGATTTCGGGTATTAAAAGTGTATGAAGGCTGGCAAAGAGGCAAAATGGGTTAGTTTTCTAGTCGCTTCTTTCTGCCCCATAAGCCAGTTATGGAAGCGTTCGTAAGTTGTATATATGTTAATCCTCAAAGGGTTATTTACAATTTTTAATTTGAATTATAGAATGCCCTTCAGGCAATGTATTATTAGCTTTATAAGCCCCTCTGGGCATTGTAGATCAACCTTTGTTTTTTTTTTGTATGTAGGTAGCTTGCACAGGTAACTTTTTTAATTGACGGGGAGAATTTGCATTCTCTCAGCCATCATCTTAACCTTGTGACAACGAGTGCTGTACAGGGCTCGAGACGTAGGGTCTAAGGTGTTAATAAACGCGATTAATCCGTTCTAAAGTGTTTAATTTCAATGAATAAGAATCGCGGTAACATAAGACAGTATAAATAAAAAAAGGAGTATCTTTGCAGCTCTTACGACTGAGGTATACACCCTTTAACCGAGAAGATATGTTTTTTTGCAAAAAATCAAACAGCTTAACTGACCGAGTTCAAAATAATTAACCTTGAAAGTCTTCAAAGCTCTATTTTCATTAATGTTTTCGTATTTTTTGGACTTGTGGTTCAAAAGTTAGTGGGGGTCCCCCCACATTATTTTTAACTTCCATACGATATATATATCCGAAAATATTCACTTAAAAATAATGTTTTTAGCAAACCCCGATTATTTTTCAAATACCTTTCCAACTATACCTCACACTTTAGGGTTGAAACGAGTACTGTGCGTGTATGGGAGGTACCTTCAAACAAAAAGTTTTTCGACTTTTTTTTTTACCACTTTGCCGGCATGATTACTATGTATATTCATACCAAATTACAACTTTCTAGTACTGAGGGTCATTGAGCTAAGCCGGACGGACGGACGGACGGACAGTCATGGCGAAACTCTAAGGGTTCCTAGTTGACTACGGAACCCTACCAAGCGGCTACGGTAATCAAAATATGTATCTGATAATACACCCTTGATAATAGAGGTGCTCAAATATTTCTGAGCACCTCCGCCGCCCATATATATATGACGGCTGAATGTGTTAGTCTGTATGTATCATCGTAGCTAGTAGAAAGCGTTTTCTCATGAGTCATTTCCTCTAAGGCGAGCAAGCCATACCATTTTAACTATCTCAAGAAATAAACTCCTTCAGATACCCGTGTGCTTACCATGTGCGTAACCTTCGATTCGATAGTTTACGCATCTTGGTTATTTCTAATTAGTGCGTGAAGCGAACTATCGAATCATTAAGACAGTTTACGAGGACGCTATCGAAATCATTCGCATGAAACTCGTACGAGTACTGGCAACTCAAGAAGCATGAGTGCGTATCAATGTATAGTGTTGCAGTGCGTCATAAGTCATAACACTTCCACATTTACCAACAGGTGTATCTCATGCTACTGTCATGCTAAATTGTACCTTATTTTCTTTAGTATAAGGTACTTTATAATGGGTATTTTATGATCGAGTGATGTAACTCGAGTATAATGTCTGCAGAATCAGAGTACGGATTCGATTTGTAGGTCACTAGTTCTTTACGCCAAAGATGTGCGTTTGGCTACCAAGGATATTAAAACCAATGGATTACTCGTCGTCTCGTCTTGCGTTGAGGCATGAATGGCATTGGCTATGGAATAGCATTTTTTTCTGCAGGATGATTCCCTTGCAAGTAGCTCGCTAAGTTTTCTAAAGTAATATCCAGTGAAAACAATCGATCAACTTTTCGGCTAGGTACTTAAGTAAGTAAGTATCACTTTATTGTACAGAAACACAGTTGAAAAAAATACAGTTAACAAACAGAGATGTTAAGTACATAGGCGAACTTATCCCTTTAAGGGATTTCTTCCAGTTAACTTTTGAGTATTCGTGAGAAGCGATCAAATAAGGCAGACAAGTAAAGCAACATGTACAACAAGGTACTTCACCAGGTATCAAGTTTTTGACAGCAATTTGGCGGCCAATTATTTTCGTGTTGATTTTAATTCATTTCTACCTTTATTTGAGGATTTATTCATAAACTAGCGACCCGCCCCGGCTATAGAAATTAAAAAAAAGAACAGTGATTATGATTATATATTGTATGAAAATGCATATGAGCAGTGTTCTTATGGAATACCATAGACAACGTTATAATGTATACTTTTTCAATACCACTGTCAGTCATCTAATTGACAGATAGAAGTGCTGGAGTAGAAAAACACTATCGTACATGTTTATACTGTCTAAAACTTATATACTGTGCTACATATCTCGAGAAAGCCGAACGTTTGGCTTCCACTAGGGTTTTTCTCTGCGAGATAGACAGATGGGAAGGATCTACATGACCTACTCCCATTTAAAATTCAGACAGAATCACATACAAAAGCACTGGTAATTTATATAAAAATGTACTGTCGACATCCATCACGATTTGTCATCCCTGTCGAATTAAAAACATTGGAAAGGGACGGCTGTAAAATAACTATGGGGTCATATCATTCGTCTGCGTTGGCGCCCGCCGAATGGAGCGCTAATTACATCTATTAAGACTTGTTACTTCAGTGCTGTTATTCGAGCACGCCGGTTGACCAATTGTAAACCTTATCTTAAAGCAATAAGGGTTAACAATGCTCAGTATACTCTCGTCTGTTAACCAAAGAACGCAGAGAAAAAGTGTACCCTACGTATGGTGTGTAAGAAGCATAGAGACCACGTTATACTGAAGGTTGTAGTTTTTTTTTTATTGACAGCTTATGGCACTGGCTGGCTGATTAGTCGGACATATCTTGAGAATTATGCGGCTTTTGACCTGCGAATCTATTGTGAATGCCCGCCCGAAGAGAAAGTTTAAAACTGTCATTTGGAATGACATGTCACAAAACATTGAGACGAGCAATATTCTTTTCATCACACTTGCTCGGTAATGGTGTTATAACGCGCAGGCGTACGATTTAGTCCCCTCGGGAGTTATGGATTTTAGTACAATATAACTCCCGAGGGAGTTATGAGTTTAGTTTTAAAATATCGTACGTCATTTCACTTCAGACTAAGGAGGTTTTGCATCAGCTAAGGCTTATTTCAAATCTTCAAACTTGGCTATAAACTAGGGCTTATGATATACGTGTTACACGCGGAACCGTAGCTACGTAGCCTTAGCACCGGCGGTGCTAAGATCCCGTACTACACGGTCACGTCAAAGATACGTATCCGTTTCTGGATTCGGCTACGTACCCGCGAATCTCGGCTTCGGCTCCGCTCGGCTTCTTTTAATACACATCTTTTACAATTTGTACTGGCTATTATTTTTGCCTCCAACATAATATTTGCATCTAATTATTTTTGATCTCTTAAATTTTTATTTAACATGCAAAAGTATGGAAACTGAAATTAAAAACTCGCCCCTTGCATTACATTCGGGGGTTTAATAACACGCATAAAATCTACACTTAACGTCACGGTCACGACTGGATCCGATCTACGTATAAATAAGATACGTATCTCCGTGTACACGTAGCTACGTATCTTAATTACACGTAGCCGAATCACACGGAGCAAACGGAGCGGATCTCCGTTGCCGAGTAACACAGCAATGGAGATTCGGCTACGGGTTCACGAAACACGGTCACGACCAGGAGCACTACTATAAACCAACTATACTGTATATTATTCAACTTTAATAAATAGATTAATTTGTATTTTGTTTTTTCCCTTACAAGTGTGATGAAAAACATTGTATGCATCACGGTCGGTAAGGGGATTACAAACTCGAGTCATTAAAAGCCCTCCGCCTGCTGCGTCGGGCTTCTAACAGACTCTCGTTAGTAATCCTGTACTTACCTCCCTAGATGCACAATGTACTATTTCATCACACTTGCTCGGTAATGGTGTTATAACGCGCAGGCGTATAGAGCGGTTAGAGCCGATTTAGTCCCCTCGGGAGTTATGGATTTTAGTACCATATAACTCCCGAGGGAGTTATGAGTTTAGTTTTAAAATATGGTACGTCATTTCACTTCAGACAGAGGAGGTTTTGCATCAGCTAAGGCTTTAGGCTTTCAAATCTTCAAACTTGGCTAAAAACCAACTTAATAACACCATAAGCAAGTGTAATGAAAAGAGTATTGCTCGTCTAAATGTTTTGTGACATGCCATTCCAAATGACAGTTTTAAACTTTCTCTTCAGGCGGCCACATTCACAATAGATTCGCAGGTCAAAAGCCTCAAGTACAGGGCCGACGCTGAGCGACGGTTCACAATCCCTATTTCGAGGGCTTAGCTCCCCAATGTGGGGACATTGGGGAGCTAAGCCCTCCGAAACATGTCTCCCTAGCACCAAAAACACCGGCATGTACCGCCATTTTATTGTAATATGAAAAATTGCTCCGAAAGGTTAGCATTTAGGTAACATCTGTGTGCTCGCTTCCGCACAGCACCAGAATGCGGCACCGTGACGCGAGCACCGTCAGCTACACCAACGTGTATTCAAACTTGAACCTTCCTCCCCTGCAATAAGCACCGAAACGTAAACATATTTATAGACGGGACTGTATAACTAGATTGTCGCGACGTCACAGCACCGATTTAGCCTGACCGTCTGCCGCGTCCGTCTGCTAATTTTGGAACGCGGGAATCCGTAGGCAGATTGGTGAGTCTTACGACCTTTTTGAAGTCCGGTGGGCCGACGATAACCTTTGATGCTGGTGGGATATTAGTCAAAAGGAAATCTTTTTGGTTTAGGAACGTTTTGTGAACCTTCCTGTCCTTATCTAACGTGGGGTGGGCACATGTTTTTCTGTTCTTCCTTGGTCTCTCGCCATCCCAGCATTCCTTTTAATTTGAAAGAAATATTTCTAGGAAGCTCTGGTCAATGCTGTCGTACTGCTGCTGTAAATGTACCACTAATGCTTCGATTGCGACATTTCCCGAAGAAAGACTAGTTTTGGAGTCTCTTGTTATTGAGTATTTGTTAATGGGTCAAAACTATAAGCAATTATAAAATACAGTAGAACCCGGTTATAACGACGTCGAAGGGGCCGACGATATTACGTCGTAATAACCAATTTTAAAGTTATTCATCGATTTTAATAGTCACACATGCATTATAATTCATAATGGTTCAAAATGTAACTCACCGAATAGTCGAAATTAAGAATATTTTGCTCTTTAGCGAAATAAATTGTTAAACCATAGACTCGTACTTCCCGACTACATTGTGACTTACAGGAATTGTTTGGAACCAAACATCACTACTAGGTAAACATGGGTGAGTCACCAGTTTCCTCGCTGTGAATAATGTGACCCAATTGTATTTACATCACACTGTATACATCAGTATTTATGTAATGAATCTGTCAAACAGTCAACTGATATAAATAAATAATATGGAACAATCGAATCGACCTAGTCCCACGGTAAGCTCAATACAAGATAAATTACTTTTTTTTATTTAAGAAGTAACTTTTGTATTTGAAAATCTTACAAGGAAGGGTACCCAACTGTCGGGCTCCGATTTGATTGATTTTTATATATGTTATAGAGTAGTCAAAAATAGCTGACACGTATTTTTTTTAGCTGCCCATTTCAATCTGTTCGGAGAAATGGTCCAAACTACGGAAAAGTGACGAAACCCTCTAACTTATGTAGAGTTTTGTTCAAACAAACTGCGTTGTTATTAAAATAATGGACACGTGCTTTGCTGTTTCTGCTAAGAACTCATATAAAAAAACACACTTCAAAGTTCCATACTTTTCATCGTTTCACTCACGTTCCCTTTGGTTATTGTTTAGCTTGAAAACTGTTCATGAAAATGTTAATGTTAAAGAATATTAAGTTTTTTATTTTTGGTTTTTTTTTACGGGATCTTGAACCATGAGATCATGGACCTAACAGTATGCCAATTAATTATAATTTAAAATCTCTGGTAGGTTATTAGTAACTTCAAATAGGAACAGTTATATGTATATTTCACATATATTACAGCATAAACTTCATTAGATTATCGAGAAATGTGCTTTTTTAGACCATGTTTGAAAATACAATTAAAAATTAACTGCTTTTTTAGCACTGTTATATTTGCATGTGGGTAGATTATGAAGATCTGCGGGTACCCTCAGTTCGGTTCCACCAACTAGCCAGCACACGTACGTAACACATACATTCTGTTAAATTCAACATGCCAATTCTAAACCAATTATGTGACCCAAAAATAGTGTCTAGTACCAATAGATTTCCTCATTATGACGACACTAGTTTCCATGATAAATTAAATAATTAAGAAAATCTATAACAGTCTAACACTACTTGTGCTGATGTGACCATCAGTTATGTAAGAAGAGAAGCAACAACAGTAAAACCTACACGTACCTACAGTCAACGACACAGATATTAATACAGCCAAAGTGCCATAAATATGTATACACGACTTTAATATTCAGGCAATAAAGTACTGTATTCATATTTTTGGCACTTTGGCCGTATTCATATCTTTGCCGTTGACTTCACCAAAACCAACTTCACAATCATCCAAAAAATTTTCTTTAAACAAGTTCGGCATAGACAGAAAAATTAGGGGCTACAATAAACAATATCCATAAAACTTTCATTTAAGTTTGCCTTAGGAGGATTTTTACGATGCAAAAGTATATATTTACCAGACTATAGCAAAGCGGGGAAACCAATGTTGTTCTGTTTATTTGACAGCCCATCTACTAGACAACTTGCGGTCACCGCACTTATGCAGCCACATACTAATTTAGTATGGAAGCGTGACCGCTCATTTCAGTTACACCTACGTTCTCAATCAGTACTCGTGAGCATTCAAAGTTATTTACAATATTTAAAGCAAAAAGAGAGCCGTTGGCATGAGTAAACTTACAGGACTGGAAGACATAACTGTTAAAACTAAAAAATTAAAATGGCGATGGACAGGCCACATATTAAGAGAAGAAACGGATAAATGGACTAAGGTTGTGACAGAGGACCCCCAGATTTGGTACCAAAAGGAGTGGACAACCACTACAGTTGTGGTCAGACGACATGAGGAAAGCTGCGGGGCCACTATGGACAAAAGGGTACAACAATGGAAAATGTTAGAGGAGGACTATGCATCTACGTGACACGCTGATGAAAACTCAGCAATAAAGGCTTATAAATAAATGTTTTACGGGGGAATCTGCAATATTCTAGTATACAATGGTATAAGATCATAGTAGGTTATGCTCATAAAATTGTAGAAATTATCAAGTAAAACTGTGCATATGTGCAGTGTTCTCATCGTCTTTGTAAAGGCTTCAGGTCTGTGGTTTGTCTATTCCAACCACTGTGTTAATTACTATTATGAGACATCTGTCAATTCAATACTATATCATAGGTGATCAAAGATCTCAAATTCCGTCTTTGAAACGGAGCAGAGTTTATCAAAAATCCATAGGTTTGTTTCATGAATGTTATACTGAATATTTCAAGAGGTGGATTTTCTAAGCAGATCATTTAAGACCAGAAGAAATATAAGTGTAAACATGAAATAATCTTCCTACAAAAGGATTGCGACTGATATTTTATATAGAAGCTGTGTACAATGCAACTCATTTCAATTATCTTGGTTACAATTGTTATTCTGTGTTGAAAGGTTATGTTCCCTGAATCATTTTAGTCAACTGGAAGTGGATAAACAACCAAACATATTGATAACTGTTCTGCATGTCATTCTAATGAGACAGTTTCTATAGGAATCTGGCTATATTCTTTTAAATAGTGTTCTATTTCAAAGGTCCAGTCTTCCAGCCAGATTCCAAATGTAACCAAAACTGGTATTTTATGGTTAATTATCGCGAGTATACCACAAAACTCGTCACCAACGAAAAACTTAAGGAAATAATGATAAAATCGTATAACGAAAAACTTGACAGACGAAAAATTAAAATACCAGTATGATACTTCCTATTTGCCAAATACGCACTGTTTCCGCCGTCGAGGAACTGTATATAGGAGTAAATAGGTTAGGATGATGGTTCGAGTGGTTTAGGGTAGGTATGAAACTGACCTGATGCAGCGCTGTCAGGCCGTCCACGTTCGCAGTGTTGATGTCGGCGCCCGCTTTCAAAAGTCTCTGCACCTCGTCCTTGTCGCCCGACGTGCAGGCCGCCAGGAACACGATCCCCGACGAAAACTGGATCCTAGACGCCCGTTTGGGAGTCGGACTTTGTTTATTGGTGTCGGATTCCTCCCATCGCCGCAGCTGCTCCGCGCGCTTGAACAATGCAGACGACGAACGCGTATCCGTCATTTTCAACTCTCTTGAAACACTTTCCACTCAATATGGTCCCAGAGAACACTTTTCACGACGCATAGATTATGTTTTTATTACATTTAGTACACAAACGCCGAGTCCATAACTTAATTGCCAAAAAAGGAAACATGAAAGAAGAAACGTCCCTGCGAGAATGAGACTAAGACTCCTTTCATGCGATCATTGTTCATAACACTTGTTGAATTACACATGTAACACTTAAGAATAATGATTTTATATACATGACATAACCAATGAGCTACACTTTTAGCGTGGCAGCCATTACGAAAATAATTTTACAGCCAACTAAACTACCGAAATGTAAAAAGTAAAAAACTATCAAGTGTGAATGACGGTAAGAAGAAAACACCCAGCGCCACCTATCTACAAACTTTTCTGAATATTGTTGCCATGTATGTTGGTCTATAAATGTTAATTTGTTTATGGTATGTGGATTAGACAGTGCTGACAGTGAGAACTGACTAATGTTAAGCATTTTCACAAACGTATTTGTAAATTTGAAATACCAACTTCTTCAGGATATTGTTTTTTTTTTTCAGTATAAGTCGATGTCCCAGTGGATCAAGTCGTAAACATTTATAAACGTATTTGTAGAATGCTAAATGTGGTGCAACGCCGTTTGAAAATGGCCAAAGAAGATTCCAACTAATATTTTAAGGTAATAATTTCTTACATTTTTAAACGATCTGATCACACTCTTTCTCATTTTTCAACAATCTCAATCATTCAACATGCAACAGTTTTATTTGTTTGTACGATTTAACTGTAAGTGAATTTGTTATTTGTAGGGTAACGGCTTGGGCAACATATTGTTGGCCTGATCAAAACTGGGACCGCGTGTCAAGGAGTCCTCCCCTGTGAAGATCCCAACAGTTGAGCGTAGACCTGCTGTATACTGCCTTTTGTCAGAGGGGTTACTGAGAAGATCAACCACATCTTGAAATATGTTTCAGTCAAACCTTATTTCAAGCCGTTGAAGAAGAAGCCACAATTCATGACATCATTTCATGAGACCTAAAAAGTGTTAGACGCCTCTACAAGACGTAGGAATTTACAGGTTTGACTGTGAATGTGTTCTCTCATACAGTGTGCATACGAAACAGAGTGTTTCAACTAGGATGCTAGAACACATAGCCGATGTCAGGCATCATCAACAAAACTCTGCAGTCTGGGAACCCCCTACAGGTACATCGGATATAAAATCTTTAGGTTGTTTGTATCCGTGATGAGGTTCACCATTCTTTTAAGTTTGATAAACCTTTTGTCCTCGGCAAAGAGAAGCGATGCATTCCCAGGATGCCGCGTGATATTATTGAAATCAAGAAGGTTCCTAATGTCAATAGAGTGAATGGCTTTTTGCTTCGTTATGGAAGCAGCGTAAGTGGTATGTATGTTATTCCTTACAAGGTTATCTAATTTTACGTACAACTCCTACTTAATCTATACGTACAACTCCTCTGGGAAACTCTTTTGTGCCCCCTGCGACCGTTCTTTTAAAACCAAATTCGGTTTTGCGAGCCATATCAGGGCCCATCACAGTTAAAGAAAGCCGATTTAAATATTGTTTTGGAGACGCCGTCACCGGATACGGTGTGGACGAAATGATCTAATTTTAATTGTTTTGTTGTAGTACCTATACCCTTATAGCTTTATAACTTTTATAAGCGCCTCTGAACATGTGTCCAACCATATGTTTGTATATTTATATTGTTGTATGTATGTTTTTTGCGCAAAGTAATATAATGTAAATAACTTGTTGAAACGAAAGTTGGGATAATTAATGTTATTAATAACTGGAGCCGTAAGGAATGTAGTTAATAAAAGTGATTAATCCATTTTTGAAGTGTTTTATTTCAATGGAAATTAATCGCGGTAACTGAAGACAATAATATTACATGACCACAAAAACCTACTTATTTACACTGTATTTTACATACTTAGGATTTACATAAATAAAACGAAATCAGCTCCGGTTTGCCCGAAGATCATTTTGACGCTTCGCCACTGATACGAAGAGAACAAATTCATTTCTTTGGAACATTTTAAGAGCATTGTAGAGAAAGTAGATTTCTGTCAATCAAAATATGTGTTTATAACTCAAAATCAGAAAGTTCTGTTACCGATAATATTTAACTACTCGTAGTTTTGTTACTACTTTATTACATACACAATTTTCAAAAAATCTGTGATAAAAAAAATAAAAAAAAATATTCCATTGCCGGGGATCAAACCCAGAACCATCTGCTTCATTATGAGATTATTAGCAATAGGCTAAACAACCCAGCCAAACCAGTTGTCAAATTTAGTTCACTGTGTTTTCTTGATGTCGCTAGTAGTATAAACGAACTTTTGCGTGCGGCCTTTTTTTTGTATGGAGTTGTCGTTCTTCTCTTAGTATAGTACTCTTTGCAGTGGATTTTATCATAACTTAGAGCTTCTTTTAGCAGTTTTTCTAAGAGGGGACGCAAAAGAAAATGTGCACTTGAGTATTGTGTTATATTTTTTGTGCACTATTTCCGGTAAAACAGTCAAATTGTACTCGAGTAATACTCGAGTGCACATTTTATTTCTCGTCCCCGAAAGAAATAAAGCACTCAAGTATTATACACATTTTCTTTAGTGCACTATTTTTGGTAAAACAGTCAAAGAGAAGGAGAGTCTTGAGCGTGTTAAATACTACTCAACATTTGAATAGTATTTAACACGCTCAAGACAAGGCAAAGCTTGTAACTTGTAAAACATGTGGAAATCCCTGTTTATACCACGTTTCGTCATGATTAGAAAAGTAAAGGTCGAATATGACTACGTTTCTACAATAATCTCTGCCATCTCTGGAAAATATTAAAAATAACATTACATATTTCCATTATTAATGATACAATAAAGAAATTAAGACAAAGATGCCAGTTTTTAAATCACTTTCCAATAGTTACACGATTTTTCATATCTTAAAAAAAAATAAGTGTAATGAAAGGAGTAAAACTGAGACTCCGGCTTATTTAACAATTTTCATGTTTTTTACAAACACATTCGTGGGCCCTAAAAGCATACCATGAGCTATAAGTCGGCCTGTTCACATTTTATTAAGGTACTGTTAAACATGCTCATTACTAGCATGAGTAGCATGCTTAATTGCAAGCGGGGAAGTGGGAGGAGCCCCGCTCCCAACCTTACAATGTGACAATTAGTTAACTAACTGCAGTTTCAGTTTCGGGATTTGATAATTTGCACAAGGTGGTGCAAATTACTTTTAGCTTTCTAATTATCTTATAAAATTACATTACTGAGGCACATAGTTACCAAAAAGAATTACTACTTCTAAGAAAATAAAAAAAAAACTGTAAAAAAAGAACATTACTCACTTCTTCCCTTTGGCCGTTCCAAAATTGATGCTTTTATTATATAAATGTAATATGTATGTAGGTAGTATAATTTGTAAGTGTGTTAATATGTATTTGAGTTCGTATATTAATAATTAGATGTTATTAGGTATTCTAAAATGTGACAATATTATCTCTCTGATTTACTCTTCCGTTCCAATTTATAAGTTTCTGTTTGGCCCAATGGTTGACTGGTCGAGAATGACTTAAGGCATGAGTGACTATTATTTAAAAGACCTTTCAGGTAGTACTTAATTAATTTATTAATCCAACTGATTGATTTCTCTTAAGCTAATATTATATGACACGTTGTTTAGATGCCGATTATCGCCTACCCCTGCCATTATACTTTAAACTTTTTTGTTTATTATCGTTAACTTATTAGAGTAGTGGTTTTTAAGCAATGGAGACAATTGAAAAGTATAATAATATGAATATGCAATATAATTAAAACGAGCTCTCAATTAAACAAAATGTACAACAATATATTCGTATAGAAGATATTTGACAAGACAACATTAAAAGAAAAAATAAGTACATCTCTTCCAAACTAAAACTATAGCACAAATATGATGAATACTTAAGTTTTGGTATATAGAGGTCAAAACTATTTTAATATAACTTACTAAGATTTAGGTTTTTAGTCCTGGAAGATACTTCAGTTTGCCCTTTTATAATTACATATAGAGAAACTATACAATTGAGGATAATCAGTACCGGCTTTAGGTACGTGCGACGCGGGCGGTCGCACGGGGCGCCGCGATTCAGGGGGCGCCGCAGCGGCGCGCAGCCCGTTTTAGAAGTAACCGTGCGCTGCTGTTAGCATAAGCCGCATTTTGCGCTTAGTTTTGGTGCCGTATAAGTTGCCTATTCATAATCTTTGTATTTAGAGTCAGTAGGCTAATGAGTAATGACACATTCGCGACAGATGTTCTAACCACTAGGCCTCCGGTCGAAATTTCCGAAGTGTATGCAATTTCGAAGAATCCTAAATTATTTAAAAAAGTTGTGCTATATATAAGTAGATCAACATAGAGGACCGAAGAGAGTTGGTCTGTGTTTATAGTTTAAAAAGTTCAGGCCAGTGGGTGCCAGTTCGCACAGGGGGCTTGCTGACCTAAGGCTGGCTCTGAGGATAATCACTGGTATAGTATAGGCAATTGGTTTTGTATAGAGAATGCTTGAGATTCTGTAAAGCGATGGATGCCAGGTGCTCAACTGTGCCTTTATAAACTGTTTAACACTTATGTTTGTTAAAAAAAAATATTTATATATTATTTTAAAACCTCTATATTTTTGTTAGTTTAAGATACTTGACGCATTGGTTGTATATACTGTAATGTCATGTAAACGTTTTTATCAATAAATTAAATTAAATTAAATTAGTTCATCAGTTTCATATTTATCTATGATGAGCAATCATAAGGAGTTTCATATCATAACCATATAATAAGAATAATTTAGTCTAGAGGTGCTGGTGGTAAAGGTCCCTAAAAGGTTTTCGCTGTCCAGGCCTAGTACCACGAAAATCGAACGATTGCGGATTTATATGTTCTACTCTGTCACACTTGCGTATTAGAGTGACAAAGAGGTTTTTCCGTCAATGCCAATTTTCGATGTACGTGGTAGACCTGCAGGCTGTAAGGATTCATTTTACATGTTCCTGAGCCTGTCACCACAATACAATCCTACCCTAAAGTCTTAAATAGCAAAATCTTAAGCTATTGAATTTAAGGTGCATATTTGTGTTAAATTTTAATTTTAGCGAGAGCAGAATCTTAAATAAAGTTGAAATGTTTTTTTATAACTATACTAAATTGCAATTCATGGTGCGTGTATACTTGTTTTAAATGGTTTCTTAAAACCATAGACAACGACACGTAAAACTTGTGTTACTAAAATAATGCGTGATAAAATTACCTTTTAAAAATGAGAGCATATTATAATAAAATACACTTGTCAATAATATAAAATAACACAATTATTACATTTGCATTATTAACATGCGAACCAACACCATTTTAGTAAATGAGAACCAACCAACTTTTTTCCGAAACTGGCGCCCTCTAGTGATGTATTGGGAGACTAACAGTTGCTATACTATAGTACACTCGGAGTCACAAATTGTTCGAAATTCAAGATGGCCATGTGTCACGATGGTCTCTTGAAGTGTTCTCGCTAAGTTTATTTGTTTTGTGTGAAAAGAGTGTTTTACCACGATGGCTGACTTAAGTGTTGATATATCAAAGTTGCCGGACGAGATAAGAGACAAATTAGCCGAATTGGACTTAGAGTTATCCGAAGGTAAGAGTGCAGTAACTTGCGGATCACCATAGATCGATAATTTGTTAACTTAACTTTATTTTGTTACGATTATTATTGTCTGGTTGTTGTTTTGTGGGTGACGGCAATTGTGTCCGATGCCGCTTAGAATAATTGTTGATGACACAGAACAGGTTTATCAAGTATTGACGCAATCCGTGACAGCTGACAATGTTTTTAGCGAGCGCGAGAGTAGCGTCTTGTGTTTTCTTAGTTCTTGGGGTTCTGATAATGGTATCGGGGCTACGGATCACGCTCGAGTTATCGCCGTTTGTCACACATCGGCTGTCAAGGAATGCAATTGTATGCACGATGGCACTGGTGAAGTATTTCGAACGTTAGAAACTTTTTAAACTTATATACAGTCGAGGGTTCGCCCTTAAGCAGCTCTTTAGCGCTTCACTGGGTGTTCCCGGTGCTTACAAGGACTTTTGTATGTGTTTTTCTCATTAACTGGTGTGAGTGACTTGTCGACAAGGACGACAAGTAGAATACTCTCGCGCGCTCGCAGAATGCGCGTATTACTCATACTTTTCACATTACACACGAATCCAATTTAGATGTCTGTGTTTTCAATGAGCAACTAAGTACTCACAATTGGCGTTTACGAATTCGATTTTACAGTTAAGTATATTGTTAGTTAGAAATTCTTTATCATTAGATAAGAATTCTCTTGGAACATACGATATCTGGTACTCAGTAGGCTGGAATGTATATACATCCAGTATAATGATATGTCTTCAATGTTGATAGGTATCTTGGTCTATTTACTTTAAGTGCTATTTCATACTGTTTGAATTGATGTCAACAAAGCCTGTTAAAGTAAATCATAGAGATATATATAAACCTAGTTGATATCTTTTTGGTGTTGTAATAACAGACAACTGCATATTTATATATAATAATGTAAAAATCAATGGTTAGTAGCTAATCAAAAATGGCTATACTAACATCTCTACTACTCGAACTACCTATCATCACAGGGTACTATAAATAAAGCCCCACTGGTGCACAATTATTGAAACCCATCAAACATATTCCATATTCCTTTGATATTAGCTTATTAGAATCACAATCTACCAAAGATACTAAACTTTAATTAAACATGTATGAAAACAAAACACTATTCAAATTCACCCATACATATTTATAAATATAATAACAATAGCTTTACAACAATCATATCTCTTTATTTAGACGGGCTACTTATTGTCCATAACCTGGGTTATATAAAGTTACAAACAAGAACTTGATTTGCAGTGTTCCCCTCTTTGAAACCACCCGATTCAAAGACTTCCAGTTTCATTAGACACATTCAGGTCAGATATTGTTAACCATATGTTACGGGTAAGACATACACACCCTAATTGAACCTATGGTTGACCATATGTTAAATGTAACTAGTTGCCAAAAGCTACAGAATAAAGTATTGTAGATAAAAGCTTGGGAATGGTTATTCAAAGCTATTCATCTAAACTGGAATAGTTGCTTCAAAATTAATCTCAGACCCGAATAGAATCCGTAGTGGAGTTGGTCAAACAAAATTAGTAGAAGCTCCTAACTTTCCATGTTGGTTAATATCGGGCTTCAATTCTGTACATTAATGGACGTAATTTAGGGAAAACGATCCGAAGTACAAAATTCGAACTATAATATAACTCATTCATTATTTACCTTATAATCATTTTTGAGGATGGTTTCCTTGTGTACTTTTATTTGAATAAAACGAAAGACTAATCAAACTAGTACTGACAGAGTTAGGATATTTTCGAATATCCTCAATACTAGGTATATGCTACTTTTTCTTTAATTTGACATATCTGGACTCATATTGTTGATTTAAGCATACTAGATATAATATTGTCTTCTGTTACCGCAATTGTTATTCATTGAAACACTAGAACGGATTAATCGCGTTTATTAACACCATGACCCTACGTTTTGAGCCCTTTACAGCACTCGTTTTCACAGGGTTAAGGTGATGACTGAGAGAATGCGAATCTCCCCTTCAATCAGAAAAGCACAGTTTGCACAAGCAAAGTTTGCACAAGTAACTTTTGTCATTCTGACCCATATTTTTTTACTTTTTTTTCCGCTTTGGTCAATGCTTTATACAAATTGTTGTATCATACCCATCTGACAGCATTGTGACAACCCTAATGTTAATGTAATCTTGACATTTGCATGCTTGACAAGCTAAACCTCGAAATGTAGGAAAGAGACGCTTCTGTACTTACTTTAGTACTTATTACTTATTCTGTAGTTTTATGAGAATCAAATCGTGAAAAGAACTCACAAAGACATTGTACGATAAATTACATCAATCTCAAATATGTATAGGTAACTTAGGGCTACTTGTTCCAAATATGGTCAAGTAAACCAGAGTTAGCTGCTTCGCTTTTTGCTTCCAACCTTTTATACCTAACCATAAAATTAAATGAAAATGGGTCCATTTCCCACCAAGTAGTGGCTTGGCGTGCATACAATGTGATTCCTGCCGGCTTCCCCTGCGAACCAACCTTGCACATTCTTCCTCAACGACTTGTAGGCTGAATCAGCTTCGGCTTGTCCAAAGATGAATCCGAGACTCCGTGATTTATCTCGGTGTTGTGTAAATACGTTATTGTTAATGAAAACAACATATCTAGCGACATACGAGGACTTCGCGTGACTAAGTACGTGATAGACATCCTAAACATAGTACTTAAGTCACGTAAGTATATAACTTTTTGTTTAGTGCTGCTACGAACCTAGATCTTTCTTGTAATACAAAAGACAATATAAGTGGTATTTACGGCAAATTGTTATATTTTTCGCTCTTAGACTATGACGTCAGGACCATGCTTGCCAAAATGGCGGGCGGTTAAATCCCGAATCTGTTTGAAGTTTTTAAAAGATTTATATACTATAGGTATATTCTTTTCTACGCTGAAAATTACTTAACAGTATTATAATGATAAAAGCTATTATACAATAGTATGAAAACATTGAGTGAATATTGTCTATTGACGCAATGTTAGCACTGTGAAACAGGAGTGAGGAAAGATCGTAACATACTTAGTATCAAAACAGGTATCCATAGGGTGAACTTGCGGTTGCGAGCGCGTAGGAATTTGGTACAAATATTACACTTTGTGAAAAAAATATACCTTTTGTTTATCTTTCGGAAATGTAAGTGAATCACTAAATATTATTCGTTACGTATGTAAAAGGTTACCACTTTACTAGATTGAAAGTTTTGGTCGTTTTCGGAAATACGCGAAAACATACGCGTGATACCATTTGTTTTCAACTAGTTTTGGATGAGATGTAAAACAATGAACTAAAACTCAATATTAAAAAATCTACGACGGCTAAAAAAGCGAAAGACGCAATTTCTCGAAAGGTGGCAGAATGTGGAAGATTTCATGTCGTATATTATATTCTATAGCCCACGTAGGACATAAAAAAACAACATTGCTCCCATCGTTTAGCAGTGTTATGGAATACCATATACAAAGTTATAATGTACACTTTTTTAATATCGCTGTTAGTTATGTAAAGGTAGTGGTACACATGCTCATTACTAGCACGTTTATCAGCAAGCGGGGAAGCGGGGGAAGTGGGAGGGGCCCCGGTCACATCCCCTCTTGCTAATAAGCATGCTTATTAGCATGCTAATAAGCACAAAGCTTGCTAGAAACTTTAATTGTCAAAAAGAAGCTCTGGAGTAGAAAAAAAAGTTAACCGACGTTTTAGTTAAATTTAAGGCTAAAGTCAAACTGACAGATAAAGTCACACAATTATTTAGCTAAACTGTGTTTGATTTGCGTTTATGAATAACGCTAGAAGACTGTTAAACACGTTATTCCCCTTGGAGTGGTGTATTCGGGTGATTCAATTGTTTTGTCATAATCCGCCGCCATGCCCGCCATGCGAATATTCCTGCCCACATTGCAAAGCGTGTATTATATATGTATTGACTAACAGACCGTGTTGTTCGTGACGGTCATAATTATAAAATGCCAAGCGAAGTATTAAATAATTGCTGCACATCTTTATAAATACTAATGGGGCGTGGAATGATCTACTAAAACTACATACATGAACTTATGTCAGAATTCCCTATAGGTGTAAGGGGACAAGTAAATTTTCAAGCTTAAGATGAATCTGTACAGGAAAATTTGGGCATTAAAAAAAAAGTGTACCATTACCTTATTTTTGAAAATATAGGAAGGATTGGGTTTTTTTATAACCAGAATCACGGGTACTAATGATTGAAAAAATTAAAAACATTGTCCCTTTTATTTGGTCAGTTTCGTAACGCATTTTTTCATACATTTTGTATGGGCTCACGAAACTAATTTTTTTTTGTATGGAAATCGAGGACTCAATTTGTTTAAAATGGTGCACATTTATCTGAAAATTCCCATTCGAGTACTGAAGTTTTTTCAGGTTTTTAGGTTGTTTAGGTAAGATTTTCATACACATTATTGACAAATGTAACCAGTCGTGGTCGCTAAAACAAACACATGTGTGTTTTTGTTAGCAAATACCATATATTTTCACGTTTCGTTTTGTATAGGAAACACAAAAATAAAGACAGTATTTACGATGATATTTATGAGTGTGAGTATCCAAATATATTGCCGTTACTAAGATATAAGAAAAGTTATTAAAACAGACAAGTGTGTTACCTTTTTTCCTTGGATGGCCCAATTTCGAATGTACGAGTATATTATATTTAATAGCTGTTTCCTATATTAAGCATGGAAATGTATTTTTTTTTTATAACAAATGGGCTTACTCTTGGCCACAGACTAGCCGAAAGCAAAGACGTGGCCTACGATGGAGCGAGCTCGCCCAGAAGGTGCCTGTTCACCCTTGATTTGAAGGCTGTCGGGTTATATGTGCACGGAAATATAGACGCCGGCAGAGAATTCCACTCCTTGGCAGAGCGCATAAAAAAAGAAGAAGCAAAGCGCTTCGTGCGAATTAGTGGAATTAAAAATTAATTACCGCTTAAAACGTATACACAAAGAATTGGTGCCGTAGCGGTGCCTAACTGAACAAGTCTTTTCTTGTTTTACCAGAGGGGTTTCACTCAGCGTTTTACACAAAATCATCCGCCCATGGGCGGCATAATCTGTCAGGGTTCACACAACGCGACTTACCTCACGGTCGCGTTCAGATATATTTATATTTCAAACACCGCATACAAATTTATACTTAGGTTAATTTATACTCAAATCAGGTTGAAAATCGTGTATTAGTTAAAATGTCAGAAAACCGCGATAGTAGTTTAAAAAAAGTGCATCTCTTCATTCATAAACCGTGGCAATTTAATTCTCTTTAATTTATTTATTTAATCAATTGAACCTAAAGACACCTTATTTAAAATAATGAAGAGTATTCAAAAATATATTCAGTAATAGCAAGTACCTGTTCCGAGCCGTTTACCTGTTCCTAGCCGTTTCTAAAGTCAACATTGAAGTATTTTCCACTGCAAAATAGATTTAAAAAACCGTCCTTTGACTCGAGTTCACAAGAGCATCAATGGAACGTCCAGTAACATGTTAATTAAATATAGGCTCACGAACGCCTCCTTTGTCTGGCGCATTCCAGTAATTGAACTTTTTATACTGGCTGGATACTCTTTTCAAAATTGAATCCTATTACGGAGACTGTAGACTTATGTTTGAGGGATTGAGTTGACTGAGGATGTCCGGATAGTGCGTAAGAGTGATAAAATTTATTTTCAAAAGATATACAGAAGGCCTAGTATAAAAATTGTACGACATTAACTCCTCGACCGCGTTAGCGTATCGGGAGTTCAAATTATGTTTGCCGTTTATTTAAATCATCCGGCAACTTTCATATTTTGACCCCTCGATACGCTAACGCGGTCGAGGAGTTAATGTCGTACAACTTTTATACTAGGCCTTCTGTAAGTGTAACTCACTCAACTACTTACCTCTACCTTCCTTAAATCTAAAATAGGTCCTTGAGGCATTGTACCTAGGATGCTGGCGGCATTTCCTCGTTGTATCGCAAATATAAATATAGATATATGCGTAAATGTGTAGTTAGGTTAATCGACTATTAATTGTCACTAGTTGCCATCGTAAGCATCTCCTGGGTCACTTAATATCAGGTTTTTATGGCATTAAAATTCACAAAACATTATTATATTCCCTTTCCATGATGGGCTATCTAGGAGTACCAAGTATGTCAGTAAAACGTGTTACAGTGAAACCTCGATAACATTCAAGGGAAACTCTAAAAAGTTCGTGTTATCGTCTATCGAATTTTGGTCTTACACTAAAACTTCGTGTTAGAGAGGTAGTTATAGAAACGCGCAAAGTACAGGCTTACAATTTTCTTCGAGTTACAGAGGTTTATTAGCAAAATAAAATTCGAGATAATAGATACGAGTATGGTTGATGCATCATGTAATTATTTTGTAAAGGAAATTAACAAAATTAGTGTTAACGAATTTAATAAAATTAACTATGCCATTCTGTTTCCTTAATTATACTAAGCCACATGACGAAGTTAAAGCAAATACCCAAGAACACCATACTAAAATTGCGGTTAACATTCGCATATTTTTTAATCACTATACGCGACGTGTTTCGCTCATCCTATGTCATTGTCATTATAAAGCGCCGAAGGGAGTTGTGAACCGTCACCACACTCCCCAAAGCCCCGATGGCAAATTATTTTTCACACCACCTATTCATTAAACCCGATTTCTGTTCAAGCTAGGAGGGATCAAAGTTGCACTTTCTTCCCTGCTGGGAGGGTTTAAAGTGGCACTTTTCTGTTCACTACATATTTTTACTTTTTCGGGCATTATCTAGTGGCATCATGGTGTTGATATGATGCTGTTTTCGGCTTTCTGTATTTCCTCTTAGTTGGTGTGAAAAGCAGTATGTGTCACCCGGTATCAAAATTATTTTCGTCTTGGGCGTTACGCTTGAATCCCTCATTACGCTCAGGATTTTACTTTAGAATCCCTCGGTACGTTCCGGATTCTATTGCAGAATCCATTGCTTCATTCGGAATTCAATTTACGCTCTCGCCGGAAATAGGTATATCATTTTTATCTTTTGTAACACAAACTACTATTATACTCCTGAAGGCCTGGTATAAATTTTTACCTGTTGCATTTGAAATTTACTTCGCGTACGCGGTCGAGAAGTAAATTTAATTCAAGTGTAACAAATAAAAATGTATATTTAGGCCTTCTATTATACAGTGTAGTTAAAAAAGACCATCGTATTTCTCAAAGTATTTATGTTAGTTAGTTTTTCAGGGGTTTTCCGCAAATCAACACCGATTGCGTCTTTTTGCGTGAAGTATTTATTTTCCTTTTTTAATTAGCCTACGGCAGACACTGAAGCTAATTGAGACAGGATAATTCGTCCATTTCAGACAAAATACAAATGGGAAAGTATTATTCACTGTAACAGATTTAACTTTCGCGTTTTGTACATATTGTTATAGACATAAAACGGCTGGCGAATAAGTTAATTTAAGAGTTAGGAAGAAGAGGAATATACTGACGTTTCGAACCATGTTTCGCCAATTCATCAATCAAGTCGAGACTATATGACACATGAGACTTTGTCTAAACGTAGGTTTATTAAGGTAAATTATCTAAAGGACCATGGGCAAATTTGTATGGAGGCTTGCCCCGAAACCAACAGAGATGAGACTTATGTCTATAAACAGGTCTTATTGTCTGCTTCATTTTGTTATATGGGCAACAAGTTCAATTCTATTGCAGATCTGAGATATTCGTATTAAAACGCGAGTATTATGTAAGTAAAAATATTCACAACCGCTCGGCGATGATGGCGGATCCACGCAGCCTCTTGTTTTGTTAGGGGGGAATGCGTTACGCATACGACGCATACCACTCGGGTGCATTTATGTACCAATTATTGCCTGACAAAAGTCTGAATATCTCAGTTCTGCAATGGAATTCAACTTGGTGTCCATATAAAGAAAATAAGAAAAGAAATGGGACTAATTTGCACATGGTCCTTTGCGATAGACCCGTTGTATGATTATAAATATTATAAAAATTTATTCTTCACTGCATCTGTAGGGGCAACACGAGAAAAGTTTTTTTTTCAAAAATGGGAATTTTCTTTGAATGCGGATCTCGAAATGAACTAATACTTACGAGGAATGATCCAGAACCTTCAGGCAACGCAGGGAGGGCAGTAGGCATACTTACCGTTTCCCCGCTGTCGAAGTACAAGTCCAAATGGGCATACGCGGCTCTGTGTTGTCACTAGTCCGTACACTAAAATATATCGAAGTGTGCAAGATTTGTTAGTGTAGTTGTATCATTTTCTGTGTTAGTGTCGTCGTTACAGATTGTTTTTTGTATGGAGTGTGTGAGAAGTGTATGAACGGTCCAAATAAGTAATTAAATTAATTCCTGCTTTAGAAAAAATCTGGATTGCGCGTAGAGCCTTGTAAAGAGACTATCTTGAAAAATATGGCACAAGTTTTTAAGGCACGGAACTGTGGGCGCAGGAATTTACAATACACATTACAAATATACACAAAATTGTAAAAACCATTATATTGTGTATAATGTAACGAGCACGTAGCGTAGAAATTGTAGCAATACGTAGGTTAGGTTCGTTAGTTAGCTAAAGCTACCGATGCCCGAAAGGCGAATTGCTTAGAAATAGGAGCCCCGTGCAGCGCGGGCCTCCGTCGACTTACTAGAATCTTGAATTATTATATAAATAAACAAGTATATATAATCAATTGTAAAGCACGAATCAAATCATTTATTAAATATAGTAAATGTTTTTTTTTTTAAGTAGTCACACTAACATATATAAATTATAAATTGAAAGAGATGTCATGTACTACAGAAAAAGTGACCAAGGTCCCCGGTCCCAGCCCTGCTCACCGGGGACCTTGGTCACCTTTTCTGTAGTATATGACATCTCTTTCAATTAATAATATATGTAATCAGTCTAGCAATTGATTCACAGTTCACAATTTTCCAATAGATTAATTAACAATCTCCCAACTTGCTCTCCCAGCTTCTCACAATTTTACTGTGAAAATTGCAACATTTCCTGTAACATTCGACAGACATTAATCGAACACCCTGTCGCATAGTTAACATCGTTAGCGGATTTTTTTAAAGCATTTTTGACATTGCGTCAAACTGATTGATTTATTAGCCCACCCACCTGTGAAGCGTGGCGCTCGAAAATCTCGTACCGTAAAATGGTGTCAAACGTAAAACGAAACGGATCAGCGTGGTAACTCTAGATAGTGTAGACTTCAAATTCTCTAGACTTTAAATTCATTATCAGGAACCTCTCGGATCTTCAGATAGCGATTTTCATCATAATCAGATCAAAATTTAAGAAATTCAAGATGGCGTCTGTTTTGACGACCGGTTGGCGTACTCGTAGTTGGTAGTGACCCTGCTAAGCCGATGGTCCTGGGTTCGAATCTCGGTATGGGCATTTATTTGTGTGATAAACACAAATATTTGTTTTCTATGTATTTATGTATTTGTTGTCTAAGTACCCGTAACACGAGCCTTCTTGAGCATATTGCGGGACTTAGTCAATTTGTGTAAGAATGTCCTGTCATATTTATTTATTTATTGTCCTGTAATATCACTGTCATGACCTCAAATTCGTTATAAAGAACCTCTATTCGGTCACCGGTGACATCAAACAGACGTTTCGCGAGTTCTACGAAATGTGCTTGCGCTGGGACCCCATGGACTTTGAGTTTCGACCCCAAATGGTACAAAAAGGTACTCTCTGCCCAGGCTCCTATATTTATAACGTTTTAAAATTTCGGCGCTTTCAGCCGCTTTTCGTTATGTTTATTTTGAGGTGCTGCGTTTTCCAATGTCTAGCGTACGGTATATCTAAAAAGCATATTCTAAAAATAAACAGAATATCGATACGAGTACGAAAAGAGCGAAAAGAAAACCATGACAAAAAAAATACATCATCAAAACTGATTTATTGAAATTAATCGGCTCGACTTCGTCTCGTTTTGTACCGTCGACCCTCAAGTTTTAAGAACCAATTATAAGCTGTTGCATACGCTAGTTTTGCACGACATCTGAAATAGCGAAAAAAGCAAAATCTCGAAAGTTGGCAGAATGTGGAACATGTCGTATTGCCCACTATAGATATTCAAAAAAAGTCAACAGTGCTAATATATTGTATGAATATCCATAGGAGCAGTGTTCTTATGTATTCCATAGACAACGTTAAAATGTATGCTGTTTAATACCGCTTTCAGTACAATTATAAAGCATGAATTTAATCATTTATTAAACATAATAAATGTTTTGATTCATGTTTTTAAGTAGTCACACTACTATATATAAATTATAAATTGAAAGAGATGTCATATACTACAGAAAAAGTGACCAAGGTCCCCGGTGAGCAGGGCTGGGAGCTGGCTGCTGGGGGCTGGGCCCAGCCCTGCTCACCGGGGACCTTGGTCACTTTTTCTGTAGTATATGACATCTCTTTCAATTTATAACCGCTTTCAGTCATCTAATTGACAGATAGAAGTGCTGGAGTAGAAAAACACTTTAGAACGGATTAATCGCGTTTATTAACACAATAACTACGTCGCGAGCCCTTTAAGATGATGAATTGACGTGAATGCGAATTCTCCTTGTCAATTCTGTGTGCAAACCAGCCTGCCGCCGTTCTTGGGTAAAAATAATAAGTCCTCCCCTCCATCAGACCCTCGCAACGCGCCAATAGGTTAATGCCCAATCAGCCCGCCAGGGGACCGCGGTTTTATTATGACGGCAAATAATGTCTATTCAGTAACCGGGCAACTGATGACCTAGTTTATATTGCCATGTACACCTAGAACAGTTAATGGGACAAGTGCCAATTACTGCAAATACTTTGAGAACTTGAGAACAATGAAATACATGATGCTTCTTGATTAGGGATGATCACTAGGTTGAAAAATGGTTATTCTATTTAGTCCGTCAGTTAGATTATCCAAAATTATTAGACACGTGTTTCTTCCTGTCTCAAATTAACTAAAATTGACGACGGTGCATCAAAGTTCCGGGGTGGGGGCTAGTGACGTCACTTAAGAGGTAAGAATCGTACCTAATTGTGACGTCACGCGAAACTTTAAAGCACTGTATTTCCGTCGTTTTGCATTTGACGAATAAAAGAAAAAATACGTGTCAAAATTTTTTTATAATCTAACAGACGGACAATTTTTTTGTCGTCTTGCCTGTGTTTCCTTTATTTATGAAGCAATTTCATGTGATAATTTATCTCTAAATAAGTGTTACTTTACCTAGATACGTAGTGCGGTCCAAAAGTTACTGGCTCGAGAAATCTGGCGGTTTAAAAAAAAAAAGTATGTTATTGTGTTGTGATCGTCATTTATTCTGCTCTTTCGTTTATAGTTTTTAGAGTTCTATCGCTTGCGGTTTTAATTTCGCGGCGTTTAAAACAAACATTAATCATAATTTCGATTTTGCTCCGGTCGGATGGCTCCTGAAGTCCTGACACAGGCAGACCGCTCCAATAGACCGTAGTGTGAGTAGCCTAAGTAAGCCTGTAATGTAAACTCGTCAATACCTCAAATGAAATACCTTCCGAATTCCTAGTATAGCTGCTAATCCCACTTATTTACTGTGTAGGGATAGGGACCATTGATTTCAGAATTGAACGCAATCACTCGATATTCGCATCACTGGTATTATTGGAATTGGGGAGCTAATTTTGCGTGTTAACGGTTGTATTGGATCAGCGAGTAGATAATTAGATATTAGGGTCGTGATGCATAAGCAATTATGAAAACTATTTGATGCAGATTGTACTGTTAGATTAGAGTCAACTGCAATAAATATAGTTGTGGAATGAGTTGCCGGTGTCTGTGAGGCAATCGCAATCTGCAGCATCGCTCAAGGAGAGGCTAAAGAAGTTGTGGCTTTCCGACCCTTGATTGGAGTTTGTCCTTTATGCTCTGTTTAATAGTATATATATATATATATATATTTATTATTTAATATATGTATATATGTATTGATCATTAGTGTATATTTAGTTACTGTACAATTTTTGCTCTTAGTTTGTCTTTCATCGTTGCCTGTTTTTATCTAATTTTCTCAAAGGTTAACTGGAAGAGATCCCTCATAGGGATAAGTTCGCCTTTGTTGTATCAAATTGTCTATATTACTGTGTTTCTTGTATCTCTTGTGTTATTGTACATTAAAGCATATACATACATACATACATACATATATTCTGCTATGAAGATCTCAAAAATTTGACTGTTTTAAGGCTGTACAAATGAGATAAAGATTTAAAAAAAATAGATTGAAAAAAAAGCTGAAAAAAGATTTAAGAGAAGATGACTGCTCCGCTGAATAAAATCGAAGCAGAAAGTGCTAAAATTTGATGGAGGATAAACCACAACAAAACCAAGATCATGGTAGTAGACCGAGCTAAAGAGTACTTCCACAATCCAATGCCCTTGATAGCTACGAGAAATTGGATACTTTTGTTTACTTAAGGCACTAATTTGCTAATGGTGATGGTACACACGACATATGTATACGTGCAGGAATGGCTAAAGGTGAAATGTCTCGATTAGAGCTGTCGAAAAACCGAGGTATTCGTCGTGCAACCAAGAAGAAGGATAAAGGATCCCAAGGACTGCATTTAGAACAAACTAGCCCGTATTACGAGTATCATCAAGCAGATCTCAGTTATCTGCCAGAAGAGAACACTCAAGTTCTTCAGGCATACCATGTAAAGGGTTCGGCCAAGTGGTGAGGAGCAATACACGTTTTATGGATAATTAATAATCTTTTTGTTTAATATTATCGAACATAGAATCTTACGTGTTGGCTTCCACGCACGGAATCCCAGAAAAATCGCCCCTTGGAGTGACAGCACTGGTTAGAGTTCTCAATTTGAACTCAAAGCCAGTCCTTCCAACAAACCAAGGCGGCTGTAAAGGTAAAACCTTTACATACCAGCACTCTCGAAAGAAACCTTACTTATGCTCTGCAACGTGGAAATCCAGGGATGAAATGCCAATAAGGTGGGCTGTCACCATAAAGAAAGCATGTGGGTCGAACGGAATAATCGATTGTAAATCTCTGTGTTATTTTATTGAAATTAATTACGTAATTAATTACGCAGTTGTTCCTTTTAGTTACGTACCTAATTATATTTACCCCAGATACTTAAATAAAAAATTTAAGTTCGGTAATAAGCTAAATCGGTCAAGGGGTCGCCAAGAGTTCGCGAGTTCATTTTCGGGGCGTGCCATGGTTAAAATGTTTGTATAGGTAAGATTTCATTCAGTTTTGTCCTTTTGTCCATATTAACATTGAATCAATACATCGTCGTTTAAGTGTCCGGGCGAGATACGACTTTTGCACAATAACGCGCGAAAATACGACTGTCACACGTTATCTTAATAAATAGGCATACCAACGGATCCCAACTATACAAGGGGCTACTCAGCCACCCATTACCTAGTACTTACACGATCCTCTGTACTCTCTGTCTCTCATTTTTGTAAATATTGTCAGAGCGCGGAGCGACATGATCTCTCTGCGAGCTCCCGAGAGCAATTAGGTAAAGGCAATGTCATAATCATAACGTCGCATATTTAATAGCGATATTCGGAGCGATTTTAAGTGTTGTTGAAGAAAAAAAAAACACTGGAGGTAGGTATACACTATTTACAATTTTGGCTTAGAGTATGATCTAAATTTTATATGTTAAAAAAGTTATTTTTTAGCCAGAAAAATTGGCTAATGTTCGTGTATTTCTACCAAAACTTACACCAAATTTAAAAATTTTTACTCAATAATTTTGTGTGAAAATGTTCAAAAGTGTTTCATTTATTCCGTAGACGACTATATACTGAATAAGAAAAATAATGTTTAATTATGAATCAATAGCAATAAGGTCGAAAACCAGATAGATGTTTGAAGCTCGTCCATCAAAAAATGGCAAAACAGCTGTTAGAAAATGGTGTATTTAAAAAAAAGTTTTTCATTTTTTCCATTTAAATTGAAATATTTTTTTAATTTTTGTATTACAACATGTAAAAATGTTTATGCCACACCTGGCCATAAAGTGCCTTTTTCCGCACGCTACGCGTACGGAAAAAGCCGATTTCTGCCCAAGTGTAGGCATAAAATGATGTACCTAACACGTGAGGTAATAAATAAAGCCCTTGATCGCATATTTACGTCCCTCGCTTGCAGCTCGGGTCGCAAACATCTGCGATCTCGGCCTTTCTTTGTTTTACCACACTAGTTAGGTAATATACTATTTTGTAACTATGAAAACATTGAAAACTCATGGCAAAAAATTGAGCTGAATTGGCCAATTTCTATACCGACCTCTTTATCATATTTCGTCTCTAACATTGAACAAAGCGCTGCGAGTTGCGACTCTCGTTCGCGACAGATCTGTTTTTATCGCCGTCGCGTCTTTCCATTGTTTACTTTTTATTTACTCGCACTAGACGTTTTACAATTATTTTCTATTACTGTGAACGATTCAATACTTGCAAGCCATGTAAAATGGATCCAATTTATAACTGGTAGCTCGCCCTGACCCCTCTATGTATCTAGGCAGCCCCTTGACTAAATAATTTAGTTCATATTATATACCTATTATATAATAGCCACGTCGCCTAAATTAACTTATAAGTAGTGTTAAGTTTTTCTATGTATTTGATGGTTTCAGTGCCTTGGTTTTTACTGTTACGCTGTAAACTGTTTTTTGAAATTAATACCTAAATAAATAAATATTCGAACTAATAACATAACCAAATTTCATGACAAACTGATCAACGACGCTCGAGTTATTGTCGAACAAACATAGTTAATTACTTTGGCGTTTTTATTTTTTTGTTCTAGAAAAATGAATTATTGCTAAATTGGAAGTTTTTATTTGTTTCCTATTCAGAATTGCGAGCTCTTTTTAATCCTAGTAGGAGAAAAAAGTGTCCCAAGATATGTTTTCCCCATTATTTCATAGATTAAGTGTGGCGGTAGCGCAATGGAAAGTTTGAAAAATGTATGGAAATTTCAGGACACTTTTTTTCTTCTACTAGGATTGAAAGAGCTCGTAATGAGTAGAATAGAGATAAAAATTTCCAATATAGCAAAAAAACATTTTTCTACAACAGAAAATAAAAACGCCCACTTGCATGGCTCGCTCGTTAATTAACATTGTTTTACAAAACTCAAATATTTTAAAAATAAATAAGACTCGAAACTGGCGGTTCTACTATTTGACTACTCAGACAACTGACTACTGTTTTTGTTTTTAATTATTTTTATATTTTTGTATGTAGGTAGTTTGCGCAAGTAACTTTTTTGATTGACGGGGAGAATTTGCATTCTCTCAGTCATCATCTTAAAGTATGGTCATGGTGTTAATAAACGCGATTAATCCGTTCTAAAGTGTATAATTTCAATGAACAACAATCGCGGTAACAGAAGACAATATTACTGAGACAATTTTGATTATTAATTGGGGTTACCAACATTAAAAAAAAATTTTTGGATCTCTTCTCGCGAATATGCCGAGTTTTGTCCAGTACGTCTATTCGTCCGTATGTCGCAGCGCTTTTACTAAGTAACCATAAAACACATGTCATGTTCATATTGTTACAGCTTTAGGTGTATTTTGTGTGCCGCTACTCATTTTTACAAATAAAATTTTCCACATAAACACCAATATCGCGTTGTAGAAGTCCATCTAAGTCCCGCATGTGCGACTCAGTCACAGACCAACGCCATCTATTGCGACACTTTAACAACTAAACGAATGACGCCATGTTTAGCATGATAGGAACGCCAACATAATATGTTATTGTTAGTATCCATTGGCGTGTCAATATGCTCGTTATCGATGTTTATCGCGATTATTATCGCTCACAATCGCGTTTTGGTTGTCGAATGCATTGAATGCGAGTGTTAGACTATGCAATCGACATTTACTTATCATTTTATCTATTTACATGCGGATTGTAAGTAGCAAGCTTTTACCGCTCGACCATCAACGCTCCTCAAGCCCTTTCATATTGGCTTATTTTTTTATTTATTTAAGGTTACATATGCAGTAAGTGTAACTTAGGTTAGTGTAAGGTCGGTAGAGGTAGGTAGCTAGCTACCTCTAAATCTAAAATAGGTCCTTGAGGCATTGTGCCTAGGATGCTGGCGGCATCGGCATTTCTTTCATTTTGTCGAAACTGTAGCTCCATGGGGTCCTAGCGCACGCAAGTTTTTTTGTAGGAATCCCGAAACGTCTGGTCGATGTTACTGGTGACCGAAGAGCTGGTGGCTTCCTCGCACAACGTATCAGCATTGCGATCTACATTGACGTAATATTGTACATTGTAATAATTATTATTATGCAAGCTTGTCTCAATAATAGGTTTGGCAAGTTTTTGTAACGGTACGGTTGGCGTCATATATATATACACCTGTATTCAATTTTGAGCCTTCTTCCCCTGTAATAAACTCCGAAGTGTATATATACTTATAGACGTGACTGTACTAATATCGACTACAGGTTTTGACAAGGTCATAATATATCAAACATGAGTACAAACATGTACTAATCATCGGTACTGAAGGCCATTGCAATAGAATACAGGATGTATCTTTTACAACCGGCAATATTTTCTGGGTATGATGGGTTATGAAAATAATATAAAACATCAAATATCATATTTTGTTAAATTTTACCTTCTGTTTAAATTATGAGCTGTTGCACACGCTAGTTTGTCAACGACAGCTAAACGAAACGAAAATCTAGAAACGAGGCAGAATAGGGAAGATGTTGTGCCCACTATAAAAATAAAAAAAATAACAACAGTGCTCATATATTGTATGAAAATCCACAGGAGCAGTGTTCTTATGGAATACCATAGACAACGTTATAATGTATACTTTTTAAATATCGCTGTCAGTCAACTAATTGACAGATAGAAGCGCTGAAGTAGAAAAAAAAAATTGTACACGTATTTTTTCTTTTGTTCTTCAAATCAAAAATGACGAAAGTACAATTCTTACCTAGTAGTGACGTCACAAGGCCCCACCCCGGAACTTGGATGCTCTATATCTTCGTCAATTTTAGAACTGACCGGCTAATTAGAATGATAATTTTTCAACCTAGTCGTCATCCGTATTCAACAGCCAATACCTGGTTACTAAGTAATATGGCAAGAGATGTATAGTCTTTAATAGTTATCCTTTCTATACCCAACTAAAAACCTATAATGCCTACCTCTATTATATACAGGTAGTAACAGAATGTTAGGTACTCAACGGTAGTTATTTTCCCTACGTTTAACTTTGTGAAATACCTCTTTAAAACTCGTATAAGAGCAACTCGGGGAAAGCAAACAGGAAGAAAACGAGACTTGGAAGTGTTTTTCAAAAGAAGTAGCTATGAATGATTTAAAAGAAAATTGAACGACGAAACGGAATGTCTGTGAAAATATAATAAGACTTGGCTCTGCCTTTGTTTACAAGGACTTTGATGCTCTCTTGTTAGTTTTTATCACGGAAGAATAACTAGCGTGGAAGTAGTACGATAACTGTCAAATGAGAACAGTTTGGAGCGATCTATATTTTGGCAGTGGATTTCTCAAATGTCGTAAGTCTAACTTAATTACGTGCCTCTTACGACATTTGTAAAATCCACCATCAAAATATGCGACCAAGTTAAGTTGTAATGCATTGATACCGACTACCAAATTACAACGATGTGTTTAATTTGGCTGCTTGGACCAATTGCATCAAAAGAGATCAGCAAAACTGTTTTCAACCTACGGAATCGGAGAAATAACAAACATATATACATCTCTTTTTGTCACTTCCTTTACTTGGTAAGTAAGTGAAGGACGAGTTTTTGACTTTGATGTTTTCAGTTTTGACGGGAGGCTTGGTTTTTATTTAGAAAAAGATACTTTGACGTACGATTGCTGTTAATGTAACTTGCTAACAAAGTAAACAAACCGCTGTATTGATCGTAATAAAATAACCTAACTCTTATGTTATTAATGAAATCTCCAAGATTAACTTATTTACCTTATGTTTTGTATGTTACGATAATACGACCGTTTCAGTAGTGAATGGTTTCAGTGGTGTTTGATGAGGTAGTGTGGAAATGCAAGGAGAAAAAGTGACAAAGCATGTGACGCCATTTGTTTACATTGTTAGGAAGTTCCATTGTTCCATATCTCAAATTAAACGGCAAGCTAAGTTCTAGATAATTTTTGCTGTAGGTAATTCAATTATTCAACAATTTTACTAAAATTTTCCGCCATTGCGATGGCATTTGCTGCATCGTATTCACTTCATGTATGCCATTATGTAGGACTAGCTATTTCACACGGCTTCGCTCGCGTTTGAAAAAAACAAAATGTAGCCTATGTCATTCTCTATCCCGTCAAATATCTCCACTTAAAAAATCACGTCAATACGTCGCTTCGTTTTGCCGTGAAAGACGGACAGTCAAACAGATACACACACTTTCCCATTTATAATATTAGTACGGATGACCATGTATGCTGAGAGAATGCGAATTCTCCCCGTCACTCAAAAAGTTACTTGTGCAAACTACCTACATACAAAAAAAAATCTGTTTGGTTAGAATAGGTTGTGGTACATCACTATTTATAAGATTGAATAAACATGCAACCCACTCAACGTCATTTTAGTCTCAGGAACTAAAAAATAGGCTTTAGTACCTAGTTTACCACGTTACCCCGTCGCTAAACTATAATCAATGTTCACAGGTGACATCACACAGAAGGGCTATGAGAAGAAACGGACCAGATTGCTGGCGCCCTACCAGCAGCAGACGCAAGGTATGTCGTGCTGCAATGCTGCGAAATCATTGCCGGTTACTTTGTATTTGAGAAAATATGCCACTGGTACTGACATTTACAATGTTGAAAACCCTCCATTTAGACTATCTACGCTTACACCAGACTCAGAACTGGTTGAATCGTGGAGCGTGTTTTATAGGTACCCAAGCTTTTGTAATTAACTAATTACCCTTTGCTTAATGGCTGGCTACTTATATTAAAAGTGGCGTATTTTCTTTAGTATTTTGTAATATACGTCATAACTAACATCGCCTTATACTAATTTAAAAAGAACGCGCCTCAGAATGCTTGGAGTTGGGTTGCTATAGATATGTATTATACATTAATATGTTTTCACTTTATTAACATAAGGACTACCTAAGTGACAGTTGTTAATGCAAGGTAAAACTTATATAATATATGGAGATCTTCTGATGTTGCTCTGGTCCATGGGCGTCGATGACCGCTGCCCATCAGGCGTCGCGTGTTACCTATGTGATAAAAGAATATAATTACCTACTTGACTTTTCATACAGTTTAAACATGACATTAATATTGAGAAAACGGTGAAAACTCACGTATTATTATCACAGGCGGGACATGTTTCGAGTGTATCGGGCAGTCATCGTCGGACAGACTGATGTCACCTCCACGACTCAGACAACCCGATGCAGTAGAAACTTGTCATGTCTATTGTGATTAAAATAAGTGAGTTAAAAAAAAACTTGGCTTTTTGTTGCCATCTGTCATTAGTCATTACAATACGTTTGTTACTTTTCGTTCGAACTTTTCTGCAAAAAAATTTCATCTTTCCTGCTGTCCCTATGCGCGCAACACCACATAGAAATACATTGTGTCAATGCCAATAAGCATAACAAGTTACATTATACTCGTAAGTATAACAATTATTATTTATCAAAGAGCGATTTCTTTTAAACCCATTACGTCATTTCAATTTACTCTGTTCGTAATATTGTTCATGCTACGAGCGTAATAATGTATATGAGCGCAACGCGACTGATTTAATATTGCACGCCAATATTGCCAACTAAAACTAGTGAAGTAGCAATATGCATCCGAGCATTCTGAGAGTGTAAATTGTGAGTAGGTCCTGTGGGCTTGAGAATATAAACAAGACAAAATGGAGGCTTGATTTTACTGAAATTATGTCTCCACTTTGAAAACTTGATTTAATTTGCGTATTCCAACGTCCTCCTAATGTCTAGCGATTCTTAAACCCACCGGACCTTTAACTGTAGTACCCTGTGTTTATCATTTCTCGCTTGTCGCTCAAAGAGCGATAGCTGAGAGTAAGACTAGTGTGTCAATATACGTCAAGGTTACACCAAGTGTCGCTGAGGTCAAATGTCAATTGGTAGCCAAGATGGGCGCTGGACAATCTCGAAACGATGAATCTGGACCGAAATATAAACCACTCAACCTGTGCCTTATTACGAGCGAGATATAGCTCACAATTGGTGATACATAAAGCGGGTGCAACCACCCATTGTGTGCTTTATTTCTGGTGATGTAGTGTTCACAATGGGTAATTCTTGGAGCGGGTGCAATGAACCTTGGTATGGAAAGAGTAAGTGTGTTTGAAGATGGTAGACGCATACTGTCTTTCGCTGGCGCATTGGTGGTCTTGATGATATGATTGGGACTGGTGATGGATATATGCTATGTTGGCAGTATTGATATTAATATTGACCTGGTTCGTCAAGAGAAAACTTATGAACTTGGGTTATTATTTAATTATTTTATGAAATAAGCATCAATGTTTATAAATATGTTTTATCTATGGGTGAATCAACTTTTTCTTGTTGTGATCCCGTCCCGTCAGTCAGGGGACAAATGCAGTCACAGTTTGTTAGAAGAATCGTTTTAGTATGTTCTACTGACATATATTTAAACATGATTATTAAACGGGTCTAACGCGAATTAATTTGTTTACCTTATTTACCGACGTTTCGACACAGGTGTGTCGAAACGTCGGTAAATAAGGTAAACAAATTAATTCGCGTTAGACCCGTTTAATAATTATGTTTAAATATGTGTTTAAATCGCGAAAGTTTTAAATGTTTCTACTGACATGCTTGGTAGGCCCATCGTAGAGCTACCAAAATAATCAATGTTTTTGTCAATTTTAATGCCTTTTAAATGTGACCCAGGATACCGTAACCATGGCAACCAGGGACGAGATATAGTTCATTAACCACTACAACAATAGACATCCGATGTGCCAGTTACCGGGTTTCATTGCTACGGTTCGCTCGCTAAATTAATCGGCGGCCTTCAAAAAAAAACAGACCTGTCCAGCGCTCATCGTTAGCGCTGTATTGTTTTCTCCTGTGTTTGTTTTGTATATTTTTTATCCTTATCAGGCAGTACGTCGATATTAATATATAATATATATTAAGAGAAAGTTGGCTGGCCATGATATCGACTGGTAATTTTTGCGAGCTCATATACGTATATGATATATGGTTTTTTTTTAATTATTTTATATAAAAGTTGTACACTGGTTCTGCTTGTGATTCTCAAAGAAGAGCTTTATTTTTGTTGATATAACTGTATTTAGAATAATAAAAGTAATGTTCAGTCGCACATGTACATATATATACATTTTGTTTCTCGCGGGACTAAATTTTCACAATCTTACTGTGCCCATATACAAGAGCGCCTCAAAGCGTATGCAATTTGACATAACAGTTTTGTTAATAAAATTCGATTTTTTTTTTAAATTTGCCGCTTGTTTTACTAACGGTTTTTGCTTGCCAGCCAAAAATTACCATTCGATAAATACGTACTGCTTTTTTGGTTTAGTTGGTGACACGCAATATAACCACACTTCACGGCACTCCAAGTCCAATGCTGTAACAGAATATAACTGCACATTGTATGTAGAATAACACTCCATACGTCTCCAATCTATTATATGACTCCTTTATATACTTGATTATCAAAGCAATAAACGTGTAAAAATATAGATTACTGCCTCGGGTTGGCTGCTGTACAATTGCCAGTTACATCGGAGCAGGCAAGGTATTCACAAATATCTGAACATGCACTAATGGTTTGACAATAGGCGTGTTCAGATATTTGTCAGCACCTCTGGAGCACCGAAATATCTGATGGCGATTGTACCTAGGACATGTTTCTGATTAATAACACTGCCGATTCTATATATGAACACCAGTAAAAAATAACGAATGAATATTGTTAAATTATATTATATAACTTATGCGTATGCTTCTACCGCAACAGGTACAATTGTACAAACAATTTTTAATCACACGCAGGTTCGGTCTGTAAATCCTAAATTACGACCTGAGGCTGTAAGCTGTAGGGCTGTGTCGACCCATTTATTGGAAAACGTTGAAATTTCGCGTTACTTTTTATGCCTAAAGTTAAATAAGTGTGGTGAAAAACATTGTGCGCCACGGTCGGCACAAACGAACACGTGTTAAAAATTAAAATTAATTCACACTTAGTAGTTTCTTGTTTACCGCCATACCGTCTTTAATATAAAATGTCTTTTACAGTACACTTTACCTCCCTAGGGCGATAATGAGCACATTACGTGCCTGCGTCGAAGATTCAAACTTACTGGAAAACGTCGTACGATACATGTGCGAAGAGGTAATTCACAACTCGTGTCGATTTAAAACACTTAACGATCGTCTTTAATTTATCGCCACTCGTTGCGAATTTCCTCTTTTTCGCCCTCGTAATGTACTATCATATTTAGTTAAAAACTTCAATTTCATATGTCCATTTACTAGACACATAGCGGATTGTGTATAAGTGCCATTTTTATCCCATTTTGCGCGGGACTTTGAAAATGCATGGTAAATTTCGGCACGTTTACCTGGCGCGACTGGATGCTTCTAGATAAATCAATATGCTGTGTCTAAAGCTCATATACCTAAGACGCACGTTATAACATGAAGGTTTATGTAATATTCTATTTGAGATACATTTAATTACAACCCCGGTTATAATAGTAAATGACGTACAGGCACAGGCACCCACACAGCTATGAATACAGCCAAAGTGCCAAAAAAAAAGCTGTGTGGCTGACTGTACCGAGGACTGTAAAGTAAGAAATGTCTCAGATCTCGTGTAATTGTCGTCCGGAGCGAAGCTGAGGCTGACAAACATGTGATCTGAGGCTTTCTTATTTACTGGCCAAGGAACACTATTTTGCTGATCGACGCAGTCGGCAAACAAGCTGCCTGCAATGGGAGCTACCGTATTTTCGCTCACCAGGCGGCGCCACTCATGCGTGGGTCCTGTGTCAGTATGAGAGAACTGTCAAAGTGACGTTTGAAATGTTTCCGCAGGACCCACGTTCCACTAGCGCCCCTAGCGGAAAATCGACTCGCGGTAATCCTCATTGACAGGTGTCTTTCTCTACTGCGAGATACTTTCAGTGCACTCTTTTGCTCAACATGTTGTTTTGCAAAAGTAATTTCTTTGATTTTGGTCATAATTCTAATTACATATGCATATGTCTAACGATAGTTTGAATTCGATAAAACCAATGTAAGTTCGCTTAGGTTAAATAGTAACGACGTCAGGTAACTGTGCTCACTGGAGCCATTAATGACAAAGTGTAAAAATTCGCCAAGCTATGACATGTCAGATATTTGTGCACGTCGTCTGATGTAAAGTAACGTAGACGAGCGTTGCCTCGGCGATCGATGATCGTCTAAACGTGAGACGACTGCATTCCCGTCGCTAGCCATAGTCTAGACGATCTGCGAGTACTCATAGCAGACCAGGGCTAAGATGCCAATTGGCATCTTAGCTCTGTTGTTAATAAACGTTAATGCTTTTGGCCACCTCTGTGTGGCAACGTGTGTAGCCCAACTCCGGTTGAGTAACCACTGAAACGTGGTCGCTTACAACGGGCCTCATAAGAAGGCTCAAAGTCACCCAAAGGGCAATGGAGAGGGCTATGCTAGGAGTCTCTCTGCGAGATCGTATCAGAAATGAGACCATCCGCAGCAGAACCAAAGTAACCGATATACTCGTAGCTCTCCGAATCGCTAAACCTAAGTGGCAGTGGACGGGGCACATTGCACGTAGAACCGATGGCCGTTGGGGCGGAAAGGTTCTCGAGTTGCGCCCGCCTACCGGAAGGCGCAGCGTGGGTAGGCGCCCAACAAGGTGGACTGATGACCTGGTGAAGGTCGCAGGAGTCCGCTGGATGCGGGTGGCGCAGGACCGGTCATTGTGGATGGGATGTCTATGTCCAGCAGTGGACGTCGGCTGAAATTATGATGATGATGATGACATCCACCAATATTGCTGCCTGGAGCACTATAAAGAGGTTAAATACTCTAAAAACCGTTCATGTCATTTGAGGAGCTTCAAATGAAAACTGTTTTGATGAATAGTCAGGAACATAATACTCGCCTTCGCTCGCCATGCAAACGCAACATCCAGCTACAGCCTATCAGGAAATGGCTCGCGCTAAAATTGGATTTCCCCGCAGCCTGGACGAAGTGTAATTAATATGTTTATTTACTAGCTCGCTCGTGTTTCGAAATTCCAATATACGTGTTACTTCCTATTCACTCGTTGTCATTTTGACGGCTCGTAGCGTAATAAGCGGTTGCGAAGATGAGACATAAATTACACAACAGTAATCCGTTTATAGTGACGCCGCTTATATTTACCAACCGCTTAGTGATTGATTACAGTACGAAGTTTCGTTTTCGTATAAAAAAAATTAAGCCGGATATAATGACTTAGATTATATTGACGTGTCGCTTAATTATGTTCGGGTGGTATAGAAAAAGTTAGTGAAAACAAAGAAAATAACTATATTTTTTTACTTATTACAAGGTAATTGTGCTCTTTACAATATTGTAGTATTAATGATTTAAAAAAATATATGGTCGTCACAGGCGCCGTAATTTTCATGGCGGTTTCGTAATAATGACGTATATAAACACACAGGAAGTTTTAATACGAAATGAGTTAATGACAGATAAAGTCGATCAACGTTCGATTCTAACGTCGAACGTAATAGTTTTGACACTATTCAATGACAGCATTATTCTTTCAAACGTAAAACCTAAAACATTATTTAAGAAGCTTGACGTCATTTGTCTGTCATCGGCATGAAAATTACGGGCCCTGGTTGTCACATGCACTACAATAAATCTGGTAAAGGGAAATAGATTCTTTTTCTCCATGTATGGTTCTAGTGACTACACTTGGCTACTCGTATGGTGTCCATTAATGAATAATGACCATGGAGAGTTATTACGGTTCATGTTATAAAAAAGTAATTGAGTGCCCGTAAGCATGTTTACAACATACTTGTAATTGTGCATTCAATCTTATTACAAAGCATTAAGGTACTAAACTGTTTAGATATTTTTGTAACGCGTGCAAAATTACCCACCATCTCCATTCGTGAATGCGTAGCAATTTTTCAATATCATGCCGCATACGCGTAAGATTTTAACTTAATGTTACGCGTTACGCACTGTCTTAACCTATTATGGGGTTTACGCCGACTGGACGGTACCGCGCGACGCGTAGCTTCTTTGCCGTGATGTGTACCTTTACCGCCTTATTCATAAAAACTTAACAGACCCGTATTAGTTAAAATATGTTTTGTTTTTGACAAACGCAAATGTCAAACTGACAGATAAGGCAAACGACTTAGTTAACGGAGGTTTGATGAGCGTTTATGAATAAGGGCATTAGTCAGTACCATTACGAATTTAAAAACATCCACGTGACTTGGTAATTTAATTAGGTTGCAATATTTAGTATCTCTCGTCTCAATGTCCATCTGGAATTATGTCATTGGCAGATCGCCTGAGTCACGTGTTTTTGATTGTTTACATTTTTTAAATACCTAAAAGTACAGTCAGCCACACAGCTAACAATACACCCAAAGTGCCAAAAATATGTATACAGGACCTTAATGCTCAGACAAAGACATATTTTTGGCACTTTGGGTGTATTGTTAGCTGTGTGGCTGACTGTACAAGGTATAGATTTGCACCGATCGCTGATCCAGTCGGTCAATGATCATTTATTAATTTCGTTTACAATGGTGGCAATGACAGTTGACACCTGTGCGTTTTGGTCACGTTTGACAATGTTGTACAAACATTCTTGATATACTAGTTCTATGGTGCCTTAGCAGGGTGCGTAGCAGATCCGTATCCGAGGTAAACCCGCATTAAACAGAGCGTCTAGTATTTTACTCAGATTTGAGCTATTTTTCAACCCATTCAACTGATTCAACCTCACTCGGGGGTTTCCTCCGATCCGAGGATAGCATGCCAGAGAAAACTATTTAGAACGTCAACCCATCGGTATAGAAATAAATATACGGATAATACTGAAGAACAAAAGTCGTTTAAACATATATTTCACTTTTGACGCCCTTAAAACAAATTCCTCTAGTTAACCAGTCAAAGGTACACTTTTCACATAGGAACTAAAGTATACTACCGAAAACCAAAGTAAAATTTTAAGTTTGATTGGCCAATTTTTGGTGTATGCGTTTTGAGCGGTAATTACGTTTCCATAAGCTGGTCGTTGTTACAAGCCGCTGCGCGCCGCGTGCGGCGATCGAACGGCGCCGGACGCCGCGGATAGCAGGCGTTTGGTCGTTCTAGAATGTGACCGCCGGCGAGCTTTTGTGTAGCGAAGAGACGTGTGTCTTTTTCTTTGGTAAATGTTTCCATACTAGTGCTCCTGGTAGTGACCGCGTTTCGTGAACCCGTAGCCGAATCTCCGTTGCTGTGTTACTCGGCAACGGAGATCCGCTCCGTTTGCTCCGTGTGATTCGGCTACGTGTAATTAAGATACGTAGCTACGTGTACACGGAGATACGTATCTTATTTATACGTAGATCGGATCCAGTCGTGACCGTGACGTTAAGTGTAGATTTTATGCGTGTTATTAAACCCCCGAATGTAATGCAAGGGGCGAGTTTTTAATTTCAGTTTCCATACTTTTGCATTTTAAATAAAAATTTAAGAGATCAAAAATAATTAGATGCAAATATTATGTTGGAGGCAAAAATAATAGACCAGTACAAATTGTAAAAGATGTGTATTAAAAGAAGCCGAGCGGAGCCGAAGCCGAGATTCGCGGGAACGTAGCCGAATCCAGAAACGGATACGTATCTTTGACGTGACCGTGTAGTACGGGATCTTAGCACCGCCGGTGCTCAGGCTACGTAGCTACGGTTCCGCGTGTAACACGTATATCACAAGCCCTATTCCATACTGAACGCTAACGTACTTCCGCCGCAATGCTCCAAAATAACTAAAGACGCGGCGGGCTGCGGGCGGGTGGACGCCGCACGCGACGGGCGAGTACGACCGCTCCCGAACATTACCGAACACACCATTCAGACGTCGTGGGCGACGGGCCGCCGCACGTCGCGGGCAGCAGGGAACCGCGCAAGCCCGTGCGGTCGGCGCGCACCCGACTAATTATATCGTTATCTCGTTCGCGTGAGATAGACTGCCTTTTTTACCCTAGTGAAATTTAACTAGCATTGTAAAACATAATTATTAATAAACATAAATACTGTGGTGATTGCGAGTACTTTATTGCGCATGATCTAGCTGCATGTTTACACGAAGAACGAACATGTAGAGAAGACATATAAACATGGAAAGACAAGTCTTAAAAGAGCCATGATTTTATACAAGCTTAATTCAAACAATATTACTAAATATTAGTAAGTCCGATATTGTCGTTTACACTAGGTAGCGTAGCGTCACTGAATCGTGACGAAAAATATTTCATAGTTGAGTACAGGTGGGACATTATTATGAATATGATATGTTCATGTTCACGCATATTTGCACAGTTGACTGTACGTGACCGACTTTTAAATTTTGATTTGATTCACGATATGCTATTTGATAAAAAACTTGACGAGCAGAACGGTAATATTCTAATATTTCATGAGCAGGGCCCGTAATTTTCATGGCGACGACAGACAGACAGACAAATGATGTCGAACGTTGATAGACATAATCTGTCATTAACTTATTTCGTATTAAAACATCCTGTGTGTTTATATACGGCCCTGTTCATGAGTAACTTCTATCATGAAGTACATGCTTAAATAAACCGTGCTCAAAGTTAATAAAAGATTGATACGTGTTGAAGATGACGTTAATATGCGTTTGTTTAATAGTAATTATAAATTATGCTCTCACTCAACGTACATAATTGATAGTTAACGCGCTACATCGAATATTTATTTGCACAAATGAAACTTCATTAATGAAATGGTTGGATCGAAACCGCGTTCAGATTATTTTTATTTCAGAGTTATTGAAGTAATGAGAAATGATGATTATTTTTATTGGGGTCAGCGTACAATATTTTTTCCAGTCGCCGTAGAAACGAGCGGTCCTTCGTCAAGAATCGTGACCATATAACTTGAAAAAAAAGGAAAAAGTGACCCCAGGACTCGAACGATTGCGGATTTGTGTCTCCATGTATGTCACACTTGCTGGAATATTAAATAAATAAATAAATATTGCGGGAAAATCTTACAAAAATCGACCTAGTCCCACGGTAAGCTCAATAAGGCTTGTGATATGGGTACTATACTAGGCGACGATATATATAAATAGATAGTTACATATGAATACTTAAATACATAGAAAACATCCATAACTCAGGAACAAATATTCGTGATCAACACAAATAAAATAAATGCCCTGACCAGGATTCGAACCCGGGACCTCCGGCTTCGTAGGCAGGGTCACTACCAACAAGGCTAGGAAGCCGTTAATATTGGAATGACAAAGAGGTTTTTCATGCCATGGTTGGCGTTTTCGATGTTCATGGTTGGCGTGCTGGTCAGGTCCATATTTAGTGCGACAAATTTCAATAGCGATACAACGCGGTAACGCCAGTAGCATTTTTGGCAAATTTACGAGCAGTAAGAGATAAAAAATAAAAACAAAACCGAAAACAGCGTCATATCAACACCACGATGCCACAGTCAATGACCGAAAACGTAAAAATGTGTAGTCCTTGAACAGAAAAGTGCCACTTTGATCCCTCCCAGCAGGGAAGAAAAGTACCACTTTGGATAAATGACGCAGACCGCTGGTTGATAAGGCGTTTATCCTTTTGTTTTTTCATGACATGTATTTATGGATTGTAGTATTAGCAAAGGTAACATATTTATTAGTAATTAAAGTACTCGATGCCACAGGGTGTTTCATTCATCCCATCCATTTAGGTATCTTAATTTGATTGCAACATTCATCATGCGATCATCCCTGTTCGCCCAAAACCGCAATGTGTTAATCACAATTCACAGATCATTAGAATAGTTTGGCGGTTTAGAGTGCACCTGAAAGCCCAGATAGCATAATTTGAAGTAAATGTATGGGCAATACTTTTCATGCCGATGTTTTATACGAAATGAGTTAACGACAGATAAAGTCTATCAACGTTCTATTCTAACGTCGAACGTAATAGTTTTAACACTATTCAATGACACTTGATCCTTTTTTTATATATGCTTTGATAAGGTAATGGTAAGTAAATTTCATTTAGAAAAGGCCCACTTAAAATACAAAAAAAAAATATATTTTTGGTATAGCCGAGTTTTGCAAAGACATCACAGTGTCACTTTGAAGTCTGTCAAAAATCATGTCTAGACTAGACCACATAGTAGCATTATCACATTCCAAAACGCGTCATTTACCGAGTGGCGGTAAAATTATGTTGAAATAAAAATTGCAATTATCTCAGAAACTAGCCCTAAATTTAACCAATGCACTTAATATGACATTTTTGTTTCCTTTCGCCTCAGGAATATGCTGTTAAAATCTGTCGCAATGCTCACGAGCACCGTGTATAGTACTGTCTACTATAGATACATATAAATACTTAAATACGTGGTAAATAAACATCCATAACTAAGGAACTTCGCGATAAACATATAAACAAATACCCTGACCAGGATTCGAACCCGGGACCTCCTGCTTCGCAGGCAGGGTCACTACCGACGAGGCTAGAAGGCCTAGTCGGCCTAGTTCTCCGTTATGTAGTCCTAAAATTAGACGATCGCTTAATAGCGAGTGCATTCAGTTACGATTTTATTTGTCCTTAATAGAGCAATCAGTGCAGACTATTCGAGACGCACAAAGTGGTCCCCGTTCTATAAACCGATGTCCGGTAGTCGGTGTGATGCTGACAATGATTCCAGTCTTTTAAATACAAATACAAATTTATTTATTTACTAAAGATATATAACATTTTGTTTATCTGTAGCCCTTACACTAGGTCGTGCCTGTGTCGTGGGGGCTGTTACAGTAACATTTGATTTGACAGCAAGTGGTGCGAAGATATTTACACTTGTAAACAATTAAAAGAGTTAACAAATAATGATTTGGATATTGATTAAGTCGTTGACTTATTAAAACAATTAAGATTAGTTCTTTTTTCTACTGCAGCACTTCTGTGTCTGTCTAATGTCAGTCATCTTAATCTGTCAATTAGATGACTGACAGCGATATTAAAAAAGTATACATTATAACGTTGTCTATGGTATTCCATAAGAACACTGCTTCTATGGATTTTCATACAATATATGAGCACTGTTGTTTTTTTTTATTTCTATAGTGGGCATACGACGTCTTCCACATTCTGCCACCTTTATAAAATTTGCTTTATCGCTATTTTAGCTGTCGTAGAAACACTAGCGTATGCAATAGCTCATAATTGTTTCTTAAAACTCGGGTCTATTATTACAAATTGTAAATTAATTATTCCCTCCGTTCCTCATACTTTTTTCTTTAGTATATGATATGACATCTATTTAAAATAACGATTTAAGGAATAATCACACTACTTTAAATACAGTTCAGTTCACTTTCAAGACGATTTTCTTTTATCAATTGATAATTATCTTTGATCATTATCCTTACGAACCCTAACGCTCAACAAGTAGGTACAAATCAACTATGCCAGCTATTTCTATCTATGCTTCAAGCTATCTGCATAGTTGGCTGAACTGGGAAACTCCTGGAATAACTTCCCAGCTAATCTAATAAAATATACAGTTTCATTATCTTCTATCATATATAATTTCATTATCTTCTAGGCGCGTTCGATGTTAGTCTATGTTTTTCGTAGTCTCATTCGTTATTCGTCTTTGGTTAGATCATGTATTTTCTGATTTTTGGACCGAGTTGGTGACGAATAAAAAATAATACTATTAAAGTAGATTGACTGACATCGATCATGCCCAAGATGTTGAGAAATACCGAAATGAGTCGGAATAAGTAAAAGACAAACAAATTTACCGAAGATGATAAAGACTACCCACGAAAATGACGAAAGAAGAATGGGACGAATTTAAGAACTTGATGAAAAACGAATGAGACGACCCAAGACGATATAGTCTTGAGTGACCTCAAACACAAAGTTGTCGACACAAATACTGTTTCTTGACTATTTTTCATAATGATACGTTTTCCGCGTAAACTACGAGTATATGGATGCAATAATAAACTTCAAGAATCAGAAACCTGGTGTACGTAGACGCCACACTCGAATGGCTTTTCTCAGAAGGGAAATAAGTTTTCACAATTTTCCCGCACACGCCGGAAACGGCGCAAAATAACGGGAATAGCATTTTATTTCACATAAATGTAGAATCATTCTTTTATGAAGAGAGAAAATTTTGTAAAGTGTCGTATCTTCAGTGTCGTTGGTCGGCAGTTTGATAATATACCTGTATTTTGGTTAATGAAAGTCAAAGTAAAATTGAAAATAAAAGTGTTTTTCTACTCAGAATCACGAGCTCTTTCAATCCAGAAGAAAAATTGTCTTTATCACACAAACAACTAAATACCCACCTTTCAATAAAACCTTGCAAAGAGGATTAATCATAGTTACCTAGACAATACACCAGAGTACAAAGGAAAACACGTAATTATCAACAAAGCAAGTGGCATGACGATGCCGCCTAAACCGACCGACCGCGATATCCCCACAGTCCCGTTAATTGGACACGTACAATAATCGGTGTACAGTGAGCCACACACCTATGAACAGCCAAAAAAATATGTATAAAAGACCTTAATACTCAGACAATAAAGTCATAAATATTTGGCACTTTGGCTGTATTGTATTCATAGCTGTGCGCCGACTGTTCATTGTGCTAATCGCAAATAAAATGATGCGTCGATTGTGCAACTCTCACGCGAGAATATGTTTACGTTTTTGTGACCACAACACGCAGTGTCTACTATGGGATGCTATAGATTACATGTTATCTGCAGTTTCAGCCCGCTTCCACCTGCAGCGAGCAAGATGACACTAAAGCAGTCATTGAACTGACAGCTTGTATGGAAATTTTGATTATTTGGAAAATAATTAATAATAGCAGATCTTTTTAGCGTAACGGATAATTTGTGTCTAGTAACATTTAGCCATCAAAATCCAACAAAATATCGATTCATGCAAATCGTCACAAATATGTAAATACACACATGTTTCTATCGTTTTTCTTGTAAGATTTTTAGTTGTTTAAAATGGGTCAGGACCATTTTTTACTTATTACCATTTGTTTCTAGCGAAGTAACACATCTACTCGTATCACCCACGCCGTACATTTTGTAAGGTTTACCGTTTTACGTAAATAAGTTTTCTTCTGTTTCGCTTAAAACACATAGATGACAAATATGTCGTCATGGTCACAAACAAGAAAAATATTTACTACCGTAAATTTCAAAAATCTACTTCCGCAAGAAAAGTTTGTAGGATTTTTGTCTTTGCATACATTATCGAACGTAATTTGAGAAAATCAGGCTATTATAATTTAATGGCTGTCAAAACCGTATATTTCCTGGGTTGCAGTGCGTTGACGTACACGCTAAGATATCTAGTATCTACAGTAGATTTTAAACCCGTGGTAAGCACACAGGTGTCAATTTACCGCGGTCATGAGGCTCGGCACGCTCCGCTCCGGGCTCTGACATTACTGAGGCCGTACAGTCGCCATCAGATATATCGGAGCGTCCGACGTGGTCACAAATATCTGAACACGCCTCTATTGTCAAGGCGTTAGAGTGCTTGTTCAGATATTTTGAACGCTTCGGACGCTCCTATATATCTGATGGCGACTGTACTATGACGTCTTAGCGATTCAGTTGACGACCTAAACTGAGTCGCTTCCATACAACTGAGCTTACAACTGAACCTAAACTCTATCGCGTTAAGGGGCATTTTCAAAAACAGGGTACCATTTCCTTTTTCTTTTGAAAATATAGGAAGTTTTGGGTTTTTTATAACCAGAATCACGAGATTTAAATAAAAAGAGTGTCACGTTTTTTTTGGTCAGTTTCGTAACGCATTTTTCCCATACATTTTGTATGGGCCGTTACAAAACTGACAATTTTTTTTTGTATGGAAAATCGAGGATTCATTTTCATTAAAATGGTGCACTTTATTCTGAAAATGCTATAAGACGTCATGGTAAGGCCCCTGGGGGCTCTAGTACACCTTGCACATTGCGAGTAGGCGTTGGCATTTGGTACGATTTATCTTTAGGTCTTGAGTGGATTAAGACCATGGAGAGCCAACTACTACTACTGTCTGTGTCGCTCTTGAATGAGTATTGCTAGGCGAGACGGACATACTTTAGAAACGCTGTCGCTAACGCCTAGGGTAGCTTAAAACTCATGGCAAGCAAATAGTTGGACCCCGCCGCGCAAAGTCGGTGCATAGCCACTAATTGCATGGTTCCCGTAACATTTAACAGTAGTAGAAGAAGAAATAAAGATAAACACGTGTAGTACAATATTGTATGAATCAACCACCTCGCAAAACAAGCTCGGTGAGACTGAGAATAGTGATTTTGGATACTGAATAATAATATATATTTAATAATAATATATATTTTGTTAGGCAGACGTCCGATTTTATTCTCCATAACCCAGTATTTAGTCCACCACTTTCACCTAATAGTCCAGTATATTTTAGATTCCATTAAATCTCAATAGTCTATAGTTCTATACACCCTCGCGGGTGCTGCCTCTGCGTGCGTCCCATGACTCGGGCAGGTGCAACATCCGCTCGGTGTACCCCTTACATTTCATTAAATTGTCGAAAGGGCCTCTGCGTGTTGGCTTCGGCTCCGCGTACGCCTCCCAAAGGTCCGGAACACCATTGTTCCGTGATGGGAAAGATATATTTAACATAGTTTCTAAAATAATTGCAATTATAATTTAAACATAATTTTACCGCCACTCGGTAAATAACGCGTTTTGGAATGCGAAACTCAGCTCAGCCAAAAAAAAATTGTATTTTAACTTAGCCTTTTCTTAATGAAATTTACTTGCCATGTATCAAAGCATGTAAACACAGTTTTTTTTTGATCTGAATGACCAAAAATCATATGAATTTTTTTGTTTATTTTAGCCTCAGGAATACGCTGTTAAAATCTCTCGCAATGCTCACGGGCACCGTGTATAATGGGCGGTCACTAAAATCAATATGACATGCTTGCCCTTAGGTTATCGGAACAGATGTTGTGCCGAAAGGTTTTAGGGACGACTGATTACCGCTTATCAGACGGGGTCGACGCCCTTCGTATCACCTGGGCGCTGTTTAGAAGCGCGTGTTGTGATAGACGGTGTGTCAAATGTAAAAAGTTTATCTATGTAGGTATAGCTATACTTCACTGAGCATGACCCGTTATCTTCCCCGTTTACACTGCTCGGAGCAGTTGCCCAACGGTGTGTTAACATAAACTGAAAGGGATAAAAACACCAGACACCATTTAAATACATAATAATACGTTGCTGAAAACGCTCCCGCCCCGGCGACGCCCGCAAAGAAGCCGAAAGCGTCCGCTTCCGCTGGCGCTAAGAAGCCAAAGGCGAAGCCCACTCATCCTAAGGGCCTACGCTAGCTGACGCGGGTGCACGGAGCGGGTGCACGCGGCGGGTGGATTTAGTATGGCGCACACGCTCCGTGCGCCCGCTTCACTTAGCGCTGTTCATACAATTTCTTATTAGAAGGGCGTCCGTTCCGGGTAATCCGCGTCAGCTATAGTAGGCCCTAAGACGTCCGAGATGGTCAACAGCGCTATTAAGGAGTTGAAGGAGAGGAGCAGTTCATCCTGCAGGCTATCAAGAAATACGACGATGTCGTGTACGACAGGTATTACAATCAACTTAGAATAAATCACACGGGGAGTAGAAGTGTGCGCAGCGGCCATCTTGATGATGAGAGCCTCGGTGACGCGCTAGTGATGTCCCAGCCCCAGCTTTCTTAGTGAGGAGACACGCGTAGAATATTATAAATTGATATAGATGTCATATACTAAAAAAAAGACCAACACCGACAAAGGCCAATCCGAGGATAGAACTCGGGTCTTCAGCTTACGCGGCCAACGCCATAACCACTAGGCCAACTGATCTTATAGTATATGACATCTATTTAAATTTATGATTATTATATATAGTAGTGTTACTTTTCTATTTATTAGTGTTCTAGTGTTAGCTTCATATCAAAGATCGGCTTTCGTCAACTGTGCAATTACGAATACTGAAGTTTTTTGGTCATATTTCCAGAAATGAGAACTCGATGGAGAGACTTGTGGTTCAGGGCCGGGTAGAAGGCAAAAGATCACGCGGACGGTCACCAACTCGCTGGACTGACCTGGTTAAACAAGCTACCGAGTCCACCGTGACCCAATGCACTCGCAACGCCTCTAACCGGCAAAAATGGAAGCAAATCGCTAGGAGAGCTATCCTCGAGAAAGTTAACGACCCAACGAACATCTCTCCAAGTACCTCGTCTGCGCAACCACGACCACTCTGACAAGAGTGTCCGACTAAGAAGAAGAAGAAGAAGAAGTGTTACTACTTTAATAACAAATCAAAAAATATTAAATAAAATGATTTGATTTGTGTCAAGAAAAAAACGTAGAATATTGTTGGTCTTTTAATACCTACCATTTTTTTCTACACTTTTAAGCAAAACGAGGTTTTAGAGCGTTAGTGAGCCAACGGGTTCAAATCCAGCCAGCTCGTACCAATGACTTTTTCGGAACTTTCACGCGGCACGGTGGTGCGAAGCTCTGAGTGCTCTAAAAACACGCGTTTATAAACAAGTTGTCCCGTGACATGTTTTTTATCTGCGTTAACAACAGTCGATCAATACGGGCGGTGAATCCATTCCTAGGCACTGTGGAACGGTATTTGCTCTATTCAAAAATACCGGTATTTATTTCGTTGTTTGCTTTATTAAATACGTTTTTCACACTACCTATTCATAAAATGGTTTTTTCTGTTCATTGACTACACATTATTACGTTTTCTGGTATTATTAACTAGTGGCATCGTGGTGTTATGATGCTCTTTTCGTTTTTGTTTATTTCCTCTCAGTTGGTGTATATTCGAGGTTTTACAATAACTCGGATCACGGATGATGAGCAATAATCCCTGTCTTTTAACGGCCCCATAGCATATTTGCATGCGTCCATACGGTACTGTGACCGCTTACTATTAAATGGCCTGTTTTCTTGATTGCCACTTGTACAAAAGTAGCTTGCGTATCGTAACTATATACATATCTGTACGAAGACAAAACACATTAACATGAAAAACAAAATGACGGGAGAATTTAATACACTTTCAAAGAATTTACAATTGACAAAAGCAAACTACAAAATAAATGAAAACATACTTCACTTCGAATCAAAGCATTCTCCGACTAAATCAAATTCCGTATGAAACGTAGACAAACCAAAGTTCAGTGCAACGGTTAATTTTGTTAGTTCCAATTGCAAACTAGCTATATGCTATTCGAACTGAGAACAGACAAACGGATTAACTGGCAACGTGGAGCCGAGTGGAGTAAACGTAATGCGTACAGTACATACACTTGCTTACACATGTACAGTGAACCAATTGGAACCCTAGGCCACTGTAGGACTATGTCATAGTGACGCTATAAATCAGATTGTAAGAAATCTCTTACTGCTTGTCATTTTTACATGGTTCTATAGTGGCCTGGGGTTCGCATTGGTTGACTATACAGTCGCCCCAAGAAAGATAGGAGCGGCCAAGGTGTTAAAAAATAAATGAGCTTTGTGTTTGCCAAAAATTCAGATATCATTTCAAATTGTCACTAAAAAGTGACTAACCGCTACTCGGTCTACGCTGGGATTAAGTCCAGCACACGCCTACCACGAAAATCGAACGATTACGCATTTGTATCCCCATCTCTATCACACTTGCATATTGGAGGGACAAAGAGGTTTTCCCGTCAATGCTTTTCATATTTACACAAACTGATTAGTCTGACACCACCTTTACACGCTCCACTTTTCAGTTTTACTTATTTTTATTTTTATATAATGGACACCAATGGATTGACCAGAGTATTTGTAAGTTATTTAACAATGTAGGATATAGTATTTAGCAATAATATTATTTGTATAATGATTAATGATGTGACTTAAAGCATTACATTAAAGCACTTGGACATGCAAAGGCTTTGATGTAATGCTTATTTACTTGTAAAGGTGCCACAATGTTGGGCCCTTGATGCCAACTTGCAGAACAAATATTAAAATTTTAACTGTGTAAAATAAGAAACCAGGGTAACTTTGTACTCTATTCTATGTAATACACTCAAGTTCAATGAAAACGGGACATTGTATGAAAATTATACGCAAACTGACCTGCTTGCATTGATCTTCGGTGTACTTATATTAGGTACATACCTTAAGTACTAAAACAAGCTCTGATGGAGCTACCGCGATTGTCGAAAATTCGAAATAAGCTAGACGACTAAAAAAATCTATTTAGTCCGTTTTTTAGATTACCAAAAAATATTATACACGTATTTTTTCCTTTGTTCGTCAAATCAAAAATGACGAAAATAGAGTGCGTTCAAGTTTCGCGTAACGTCACTTTTAGGTACAATTCATACATTCACAAGCCCCCCACCCCGGCACTTTGATGCTCTATATCTTCGTCAATTTTAGTTAAATTGATAAAGGATAAAAATACGTGTACAATATTTTTTGGTAATCTAAAAACGGACTAAATAGAATGATAGTTTTTCAACCTAGTCGTCATCCCTATTTCACGATGGTCGGTCTGAGCGTGACGCTGCTAGCGTCGAGCGTATAAAACAAAGGCAACAGCTTCCTTGTGATGACCACGAAGCCGCGAGCGTGCAAGCGTTTTCCGCGATCGTGCATCGCAAACCAATGTATGCGAATGTTTTAAGTGTTCGCGTACAGACGCTTGTAGCGTTGCGAGTGTAAGTTGAGAAGCCGCTCAAGCCTCAAGCTTTATGTTCTTTGTAAGAGCCTTTGGGACTTGACGGGTCGAGCGGAGCGAACAAATCAATGCAAACGTATGCGAGTGACCTCTGTATGTATAAGCCAGCCGTTATACGTTCGGGCATATACGCCCAATCTGTCAATCAGTACATTTGTCTGGCGGATGCCTAGCGGACATTTCCGCTATGGATTAGACTATAGACGCTGGCCGCCCCGCTCGCACGCTTCAAGAATGTTACCGTGTCTCTTTATTAAACGCTCGACGCTGTAAGCGTAACAGGGCATGTTCAGAAAAAAGTGCACTATTTTAAAGAAAATGGGTCCTCGAATTTCCACACAAAAAAAATGTCAGTTACGAAACTGACCAAAAAAAAATGGGACACCTTTCTTTTTTTAATCAATATTACTCGTGATTCTAGTTGTAAAGAACTCAAAACTTCCTATAAAAAATGGTATACTTCTTTTGAAAATGCCCAAAAACGCGATATTTTTTCGGCAAACCCTCCCCCCCACCTCCCCTAACGCCCCCTAACCTTCAGCAGGCAACCAGCCGCCGCGAGGCCCCCGCGGCGACGGTGGCAGCGGCCGCCTCCACACGCGGAACCGCAGAACTCACCGCCGGGTCACGCACAACGAGAAGCGATACCACTCAGGTATCGTGTAGATACGCTTGGAGTTTTTTTTAATTTAGTTTTGTTTATTGAGGTGTTTGGAATATTTATTGTTACTGCCCTATGCAGTGGTGGAGCGACAAAATGTTCTTTGGGAAAACCAGAGCTGTTTTGACCTGCTTTTTCTTTGAATCGGGAAAAGTGTGCTAGTTTGGGTCACGTGATCCGTATAGCCAAACTAGCAGAGGAATCGTGTCCAATGAACGCCCCGCTACTGGTAGGATAAGATGAGGATTGATTTTGACTAGTGTCAAAAATCAAAACTCAGCGTAATTATTCTATAGAAAAATGTTTGCGATAAATTGTTCCGGAAATATAACTAAATTGTCTCCCTGAGCACCTTAAAAACGTTTAGCATCGCAATGTTTTAATTGCGATACTAAATATAGTTATTATTTTTCTTTAAGTACGGCTTGATTACATAACGAGAAACAACAATGATTTCCTTTTTTCTGTTTATTACATTTACATTTGGCAAAATTAAATGTTGTTTAGTGTAAACGAGCCATTTTTTATAAATTTTGCGCTAATTGAGTGTTGTGAGTAGATAGTCTGACAAGCAAACGAACGCAATAACAGTAGATGAGAGAGCATCACACTGACTTTATCTTACGGTAGTATTATCACCCCGAAAAAAGGGATGGATATAGTTTTGTCCTACTGTTACTGCGATAATTGGCTCTTCAGACTATAGTGTTATATATTATCATTTATATTTGCAACATATTGCATCTGAAGCACAGATTTACTTTATAAACGCACTGTTTCCATTAAATAAGCCGGCCATTTTATTTTACTTTCGGGAAAATCTGCCAATCAATGTACCTATGGTGAATGGGTGGATTGGGTCTACGAGTCAAAGTGGCCGAAAAATCTTTCTGTCCCAAGAAGCTGTTACGGTGGTCACAAATATATAATTGTTAAACCGTAGAGTGCTTGTCCAGATATATATGAGCGGCCGCTACTCAGATGTTTATGGCCACTTTGTTACCTCAGGTTTATTTGATGGTGATTGTATTTAGATTAGAGAATGCATGTTAATTTAGATATTATACTATAACTTTCCAACTACTTTTTAAATGTTTGTTAAGTCTAGTTATTTAGTTCCGGAGTAACTCAGCTGGTGGTAGATGTTTTTGGGCATTTAAAAAAAAAGTGTGCCATTGTAATGAAAATGGGTCCTCGATTTTCATACAAAAAAAAAATAGTTTTGTAACGGCCCATATAAAATGCATGAAAAAATGCGTTACGAAACTAACCAAAAAAAAACGGGACACTCTTTTTCTTTTTTTAAATGCGTGATTCTGGTTATAAAAAACTTAAAAGTTCCTATATTTAAAAAAAAAAGAGGAAATGGTACCCTATTTTTGAAAATGCGATATTTACTCTAAAATGTACATTATACAATATAAGATATATTGCTGAATTTATCAAACACGGTAGCGGTATTGCAGCTACGAAATATTGCCAAGATTTATAACGTATTACTAACGTTTCTCCATTCCGCCCTCAATTATTTTGTATTTGGAAAAGTTTCGGCAACTGTTGATCAAGCAACGAGGAAGCGTGTCGATTCGCCGCTAGGGGCGCTAGTGGACAATTCTCTCATACTGACACAGGACCCACGCATGAGTGGCGCCGCCTGGTGGGCGACAATACGGTAGCTTCCATTCCAAGTTGAATTTGACGTACTTTTTTCTGTTATAACTTTTATTTCTATACAATTGAATATTTATTAGGCTTTTAGTGAAAGCAGATACGAATCAGATCGATAATTTAAACTTTCAGTGAGATCATACTGACATTAAAATTGCAACGTTTAACACTCACGTATTCTGTCTGTCTGACGATGTCTGCCCGATGCAGACAAAACATGTTAAGCCTATTGTGATAAAAATACGTGAGTGTTAACCGTTGCAATTTTAAAATTAGATCGATGTAGCGAAAAGGGTACAAGGGCCGTTTTCTTTAAAGTTGTACACTCCATTTTTTTTTGACCGATTCCTAATTGAAATCGTGTGCTCTTTCGATAAAATAGTGGGCCAAGATATTTGACAATACAGTTTAAATTTTTATGCCACACCTGGCCATAAAGTGCCTTTTTTCCGCACGTTACGCGTACCGAAAAAGCCGATTTCTGCCGGCATAAAATGATGTACCTAACACGTTAGGTAATAAATAAAGCCCTTGATCGCATATTTATTTACGTCCCTCGCTTGCAGCTCGGGTCGCAAACATCTGCGATCTCGGCCTTTCTTTGTTTTACCGCACTAGTTAGGTAATGTACTATTTCATACATTTTTCATTTTGTATGGCGGTTCGAACAATTTGGAAAAGACAATTTATTTAATTCTCCTATTAGGATCGAACTCATCGAAATAGCAATTTTGACTAATTCTTGTTAAAAAAATAGGAAGAAGGACAATTTTCAATAGAATGGCTCAAGTTTTTAGGACGGTATTTATGCCCTTTTTATACTAGAGCCACATATTTCTATATACTGAAATATGGCCCTTTAACTGTCGGTTCAATCCTCAGCGTAGTTCACGTATCGATGTTAACTCTATACAATCCAGAGATATGACACAGCGTAAGGATGTATTCTATACAGTGGGTTAACTCTGCCGATTTCTGGGTCATCTATGGAGGGCGCGCGGGGAAGGAGGCGGGGAGGAAACGCCGCCGAATTTCTAAGAAAATTCGGCGGTCTATTTTAAGGGGTGTAAAATGGAAATTAGTTTGCCAATCAGACTATAATATTTTTCGCATAGTTTTTGACAACCCTGAGCCACGCCGGCCTCAGCACGAGCACCGAGCCGAGCCGCTGGCCGTGTATGAAGTTACCCCACTGTATGGAATACATCCCTACGCTGTGGATATGATAGGGATAGTATAATGAGTAATCGTGAACCTTCAAAAGAACGTTCAAGCTTGTTGCTGATATAATTACCTACCAACGATATTGACTGACCGATTGTAATCCCTATCAGGTGTTTAAGTTGATACAAGGCCCATCGGCGAGCTCGGCAGACTGAATGGGATTGTTCTTGTGCCGATACTGGGTGCATGGTAATTTGATGTAATAGGATAGGAATAGTAGGATGCGAGTGGAAGAGAAACGAAATTCGATTTTTGTATGGAACGGCTGATAGAAAATTTTTAAGTAGTTACAATACTATATATAAATTATAAATTGAAAGAGATGTCGTATACTACAGAAAAAGGGCGTCTGCCGCGAAAGCAGAGGTCGCTGGTTCGATCCCAGCCCTGCTCACCGGGGGCCTTGGTCACTTTTTCTGTAGTATATGACATCTTTGGCACTTTGACTGCCTGTACAAAACATTATATTATATTATGCTAGGGCCCGTCATGACTCGCTGCGCGTACATAATTTCACATCCGTTGTTATTCAAAGGTACATAGCGTCATATTATGGTGTAGTATGACGTCATATAATGTCACCATATGATTTTATTGTCAGTCGGATCCCTCGGTGGGCGAGTCCAACTCGCTTTCGGCCGGTTTTTGTTTAATATAACTTGATTGCTACTTATTCATTTTGTATCTCATATGCAGTCTTTTATTAAGTTTATTTTGTGGCTTTGCGATATTCACATTGTATTCTCGCTTTTGCGTCGGTAGCTACTGAGTGTAATTTGCTTTGTGTTCATTTAAATTTTCTATTCTCTGTGAATTTTCGATGCTCCGACCTAACTCGTTGCTCCATGCGAATTTGCTGTTTTTGAGATATGAAGGCTTAAACTTTCGTGAGTCATACTGATATTAAATTGCAACGGTTAACACTCACGTATTTTTATCACAATAGGCGTGACATGTTTCGACTGCATCTGGAGTGGTGTTGTCACCTTCCCTTCATGTGATGCCCGAACCGCGAAGGTGACAACACCATTCTGTCTGTCCGACGATGACTGCCCGATGCAGTCGAAACATGTCACGCCTATTGTGATAAAAATACGTGAGTGTTAACCGTTGCAATTTAAGGCATATATTACTGGCAGGTACAGCAATTCTGTCCATTCTCAATTCTGTGTATTTCATCTAACATCATTCTGAAATGATTTCAACGTCTCTGCCGACGACCAGAATCTCCTACATTAATTGAATATGTCTGTACAGTCAACTACAAATATGTATGATCTTAATGTTCATGCAATAAAGTACTGTATATTTTTGGCAAATTGGCTGTATTCATATCTTTCTAGTTACCTAATAATACCAGAGAGTAAAATAGATATGTGAAGTGTTCCTTGAGGGTCGTTTTTAGGGTTCCGTAGTCAACTACAGTTTCACCATGTCTGTCTGTCTGTCTGCGGCTTACCTCAGTGACAGTAAGTAGTAGAAAACTGTAATTTGGTATCAATCATGTCGACAAAGTGGTGAAATAAAATGTAGAAAGACTTAATTTTAGGGTACCAGTACCAGTGTACTTAACACGTAAAGTGGGAGGTAGTTTTCTATCGTTGGATAGGTATTTAAAAAAATAGGGGTTTGCTAACTTTTTTTAAAGTAAATATTTTAATTTATATGGGACCAACTTCGGGATATAACCTTTCCAAAAAAAAAATGTATCAAAATCGAACTACCTACTCTGTAAAAAGTTATCCGTTTAAAAAAAAATAGACGCGCCGACCTCCTCCGTTTTTTGCGTCGGTTGAAAATACAAGCCACAGACTGTCCAAGTAGATTAAATACGACGATATCTAGGTCTTGTGGTTAAGTTAAATCTAAATCGGGTCACCGGCTACTTGTTAACAAACAATGCACTCAGAAACAGTCCGGTCTCTATTTATATACGCGTTGTTTTTGCGGAAGCTGACAGTGTTGCCAGCGGCGAAAATGTTCTATATTTACCCCGAAAATATTCGGGACGGTGTGCACCCGAGTTTATATTTGATTGGCGAGAAATCAAATTGGTTATTTTTGTGTGTTTTATATCCAAAACGGGGTGTTGTATATTTATCGCGCGTCTGTCTGTGATCACTGAATATAGCTCTTAGTCTGGTAAAGCAATGAGGATTACCGCGAGTCGATTTTCCGCTAGGGGCGGTAGTGGAACGTGGGTCCTGCGGGAACATTTCAAACGTCACATTGACAATTCTCTCATATTGACACGGGACCCACGCATGAGTGGCGCCGCCTGGTGAGCGACAATACGGTAGCCCCCATTAGAATGCTTTTTTTTACACCTGTAAACTTATTCATTTCTTTGTATTTCTTCTTTTCCTAGCGTTTTTGCGCCTTATGACACGGCTCAGGAATCCTAGGGTCCGCTTTGGCAACTAAGCCCAAGATTTGGCGTAGGCGCTACCTTTGCGAAAGGGACTGCCATCTGACTTTCCCACCCAGAAGGTAAACTTGGTCTTTATGTTTGTATTTACTATAATTAAATTTTAACCCAAAACATCTACTGTGATGTCAGTCATTAAATTGATTTTTTTTATGCAAGAAAACACATTTAATACTAACTTAATTTGTACGATTAAATTCAACAATCAATATCTATTATTGGACCAGTTTTATCATCGAGAGAGAATCGGGCGGCGAAGCGAAATACTTTAGTAGGTACGCCCGCTTGTTTCGTCGCGCACGGTATTCGGCGCTTCATAATGGCATCATAGGATGTATATTCTCTAAGACTATAAATAAATATTATAGGACATTCTTACACAAATTGACTAAGTCCCGCAGTAAGTTCAAGAAGGCTTGTGTTACGGGTTACATTTTATCATTAATCATATTAACGAAAAATATAAATGCTGATTAGTGATTACACACTTGCTACTGTTTATTAGATCAATCCAAATTTCAGAGTAAAGATTGTTATTTTACAACTGTTCTTCACTAATAAACATCATTGCTCCTTAACATAAAATATACATCTTTCCGGCAATTTGTAACGCATGCCTGCCGCTCGATATAGGCCATGAGATGCTCTAAAAATCTATCACTATACCTAATTCCACCGAACGAAATACGACCTTATCACCTTGTAATTAGAGCGACCGTAGCATATCACCGAAGCTGTCGACATACCATTTGTGAGCCCTATTGTGACTGCATAAGATTTACGAATGGTCAGTTATGGGTCCCTGGTACAAGTCTCGCGAACTCTTGTCTCGTTTTGTTACAATCAAAATTGGATTTTATCACGCATGGATAAGGTCGGTGTTTGGCTGTGTTGTGGGATGATATGAGGTTGTTGAAGTTATGTATGTTCGTAATATGTCCCGTCCCGTGTGTTATACAGTGGAAATGCAACGTGGGTCGGACGGATTCGTACTGCCATGAGTAGTTCGTTTTCCTGCAGTTTTGATTAGATTGATGAGAACTCCTTGAACAATGTAAAAAGTTTACGGGCCAAGCATGCCTACCACGAACTTCGAAAATTGGCATTGACGGGAAAACCTCTTTGTCACTCCAATAGGCAAGTGTGACAGAGATGAAGATACCAATCCGCAATCGTTCGATTTTCGTGGTATAGGCCCTGATTATAACCGTTTTTCAATATTGATGTATTATGTAAGTATGACTAACAGGAGTTTAGATTGCTTTATGCCACACCTGGCCATAAAGTGCCTTTTTCCGCACGCTACGCGTACGAAAAAAGCCGATTTCTGCCCAAGTGTAGGCATAAAATGATGTACCTAACACGTGAGGTAATAAATAAAGCCCTTGATCGCATATTTACGTCCCTCGCTTGCAGCTCGGGTCGCAAACATCTGCGATCTCGGCCGATTCTTTGTTTTACCGCCCTAGGGCAATAATGAGCACTTTAGGTGCCTAAGTCGAATATTCAAAGTGCCATATGTACTGTAAAACGTCGTACGATACACGTGCGAAGAGGTATTTCGCAACTCTTTTTCGGCCTTGTATCGTGATGTACCATTTCGTCCCGTTTGATACCATGAGGACAATCATCTTGCCTATTCCCGACCTATCGCTTCAGAGTTCAATGAAAAATCCACCTCTATCTTAACTCTAAGATGAACAGCCTTATTGTCTACGGGATAAAGTCCAATGTCGTATCCAAGAGTTGTGAGTTTGAGAAAGTTGTATGTCGATTCGTCTGTTGGGTTTTCGTATAAACGGGTCTCGTTGAGCGTGAGCGTGACTCATCTATGTGGAATTTCGTACAGCGTCTGTGGTGAGTGTACCTTGCCAAACCAAAATATACCCTAATTATATGGATTATTGATGTATTTATAAATGTGTCAAATATAAAATGACGTTGGTACTGGCTTATTTTTCATTTTGAAATTTTTGTTTGATATGACTAATTGACTATACATACATATACGACATTTAAAGTGGATGTGCAGTTGTGCACGGATAATCTTTCATACAAAAGTGTTTCCAGGTTTACGAGTATGACGAGTTTGCTAAATGTTTTATGTTGGTATTAAGTTTAACAAGAGGAAAATTAAGAAGATAAATAAAATAAAATAAATATTTGTGGGACAATCTTACACAAATCGACCTAGTCCCACGGTAAGCTCAATAAGACTTGTAGTACGGTACGTAAAGGAAATAAAATTTTACAACTCCCAAGAGCGATATTATTTGTCGACGGTTAGAATACTCTTAGAACAAAGCGTAAAAAAAAAAGATAACAGATTTTGATATTGCTTTAGGAATTAAAAAAAAATTCGTTACCAACCTTTTAAATCTAAGGAAAAAATATACAAGAGGAAAATTTTTTCTTCAGATAATCGTATTTAACTATTTGAACGTCGCCTATCATTTAATAACATATTTGACCAGAGCTTATTTTAATATAATATGAAAACTTAAAAAAAAAATATTACTCTTCGAAAACATTACGCAAGTGCTTTATGGTAACTGAAATGCATTTAATATTATTAAAGATAACTATTAGAGCCCATTTCTAACACATTCATCAATAGCTTAAATTTATGTAGACACTAGAATTTAAAAAAAATTCTCCTAGCCATAACATAAATCTCAGAATTTTCAAGTCAAGGTCATTAGTTCAAAATCATTTAAATAGTATGTATACGGAAAATCTAAGGATTTCATCGAAAGATTCAACTTTTATTATCTTATCAATTCTAGGCGTAATTCAAATGCTCGAAGCTACGCGCGGGAATTAATATCGCGTGTGTTTCGCGCGGAACGGGGGCGGTTTGACCAATCACATCACAGCCGGCGCGCCAGGCGCCTTTGCCTCTCGGTGAATCGGTACGTACATCGGTAGGTCGTTGTATTTGCACCTTGTCTCACTTGTCTGTCAATAACAACAAATAACATAACAATGATGTCGATAATATGACTACAACTGAGTGTTTACGCAAGATAGTTATATCAAAATGTCAATGTCGTGTGATAAAGTCTGGGTCGATGTCAGTGAAAAAGACTTAGATGTTTTTTTGCCGAAAGTGCAAAAAACATGGAGTTGTAAAAGACTTAAAATTTTGTGACGAAAAGTGCGATATTCATACATAGGTAAATTTAACAAAAACTTCGTTTTTTTACCAGAATTAGTGCGCTGGACTTAGTCAAATTTTCGATGGTTGTTGTGCTATGATGACACCTACTTTTTATGTTAGTTTCGTATAGAACACGCTAAAATAAGCATGTTTTGTATGGACAGTTTTTTTCTAAAATAAAAAATGGCCGACTTATTTGACCCCAAAGATGAACAATTTTAGATCTTAGTAAAATTTTCGATGGTTGTTGTGCTATGATGACACCTTTTTTTTATATTAGTATCGTGTAAAGCACGCTAATATAAGCATGTTTTGTATGGACAGTTTTTTTCTAAAATAAAAAATGGCCGACTTATTTAAAAGTAAAAAGTAAAAAAGTAAAAGTTGTTTATTTGCCAAAAATTATACAAGTTTAGTTTTACCTATGACCACCACACTAGGCTAGGCCTGTCTCGTGGGGTCAGTTACATCGTATACCAATTTATAAATTATCTGTTACCTACGCTGAAGTTTAGGATTTATTAATTATAAGAAGAAATTTTAAAAACAAAAGAAAAATATAAAACAAAGATATGTGAAATTTTGAGTGATTTAAACACAATTCAGTTTCATTCTAAAGTTATGGACAAGATGTATAATTATTGTAGTCAGCAGTTTACAGCGTGTTTATTTGTGTGTAACGGCCCCAAGCATGTTTTGTATGGACAGTTTTTTTCTAAAATAAAAAATGGCCGACTTATTTGACCCCAAAGATGAACAGTTTTAGATCTTAGTAAAATTTTCGATGGTTGTTGTGCTATGATGACACCTACTTTTTATGTTAGTATCGCGTAGAGCACGCTAAAATAAGCATGTTTTGTATAGACAGTTTTTTTTCTAGAATAAAAAATGGCCGACTTATTTGACCCCAAAGATGAACAATTTTAGATCTTAGTTAAATTTTCGATGGTTGGTTTGCTATGATAACACCTACTTTTTATGTTAGTATCGTGTAGAACACGCTAAAATAAGCATGTTTTGTTTGAAGTTTTTTTTTCTAAAATCAAAAATGGCCGATTTAGGGTAGAAAGGGGACAATTGAAACACGTTATAATTAAAACTATTCAAATTTTTCGAAAACTATAATATCTACGCGTCTGACGCATCACTCTGAAAACATGGCCAGCCATGTTTGAATACTTGGCCAGTACCACTCGAGCGCCGGTGCGTTACGGGAGTATCCACGAGCCAAAACAGGTTTACGCGGTGTAAAATAAGTATTTGTGTTTTCGTATATTTTCTTATAACTTCGTTCACTCTTGTATTTTGACTAATTAAATTATGTAGGTGTTATATTTAAGAATAAACGAATGTTTTTAACAGCCGTTGATCAGCGTTCGAGTCTTATTATATATAATATTTGACTTTGAACTGAAAAATGTGGTGTGTGGACGATAGAAACAAATTGAAACGTTTCAATCGTCCTCGCGTTTTAATCGTCCCCAAAAGTAACGAACTTCGAAATATAAATAAATAAATAAATAATAAATAAATAGATATTACAGGACATTCTTAAACAAATTGACTAAGTCCCGCAGTAAGCTCAATAAGGCTTGTGTTACGGGTACTCAGACAACGATATAAATGGTGATATTATATGTAAGCATACTTACACTTAAAGAGCTGTATTATTCCCATGGTTTTAAAGGATTCTCATACTACTTTACCGCCCGCCCGGAGCTCGCGGAGGACCTGCCCCCCACGCGCTCGCAGCACGTAGTCACTCCGGAGTACTGTGGACTGTGCAACTACACTACCGCTTATCATTATTGTTTCTTTACCTGTATAGAGTTTATTTTTTTCCTCGCAAATGTGATGAAAAACATTGTGTGTACCACGGGCAGTAAGGGCATTACTAACACATGGCAGACTGAAGTTTTTGTGCGGACATCTTTCAACTCATAAAAATATGACGGTCACAGACGGTTAAAGGCAAATTGTTTTAATCGTCCCCACTCTACCCTATTTGACTCGAAAGATAGAAGATATTTTACGACAGTCAAATTTTCTAGCTGGCATCCCCGGTATAGTCGTGGCAGAGGCAGACCGAGAAAGAGATGGCGGAACGACTTGGATGCGTTTCAGCGGTATTGGTGGGATCTTGCCCAGCACAGGGAGGATTGGATAAGGAGAGGGGAGGCCTTTGCCCAGCAGTAGGACACAAAAACAGGCTATTAAAAAAAACAACAACGATGGGTATCGTGCTATGATGACACCTACATTTTATGGTAGAATCTTGTAGAACACGCTAAAATAAGCATGTTTTGTAAGGACAGTTTCTTTCTAAAATAAAAAATGACCGACTGATTTGACCCAAAAGATGAGCAATTTTATGTCTTGGTAATATTTTTGATGGTATGATTTTGACAGCGAGCGAGCAAGACCTTCTTGGGCAGAGCTTCGCTCCCGCCTTAGACTTCCAGGTTATTTATTTTTAATAAGGGAAGCGAAGCTCTCGCCTTAGTCTTCTAACCTAACCAAATCCGTGTCGATTCTGCCCCGGAGGATTTGCTCGCTCGCTTTGCTCGCTCGCTGTCTAAAGTGACAACCAACAGCCAGCTGTGAAGTTATCTTATTTGGACGGATAAAAAAAACCATCGTAGACTAAGGCGGGAGCTGCTCCTGCCGGGTGCAAGACCTAAACCACCAAACACCATGTGTCCCCCTAATTAAACAATGGCATATTTTGCCATTACCGTGTTTGTACATAAGGGATATATGCATTTTTGTAAACAACCACCAAACTTCATTCAAAACGCGAGGTGTAATTATGAATAACAGACAGACCCGACAAAACATTATGGATTTATTATAAAAGCCACGTGCTCATAAAATGATTTATGATAAGAATGTATGTATGAATAAATTACCTGTTGACATACAATTCCTGCAAGGCAATAGATTTAAGAATAAATTGACTTCTTGGCTTTTAGACCATTGCTTCTACAGTGTTAAAGAATATTTAGAATATAGCTGACATATTTATTTTAATTATTATTAATATTGAATTTTTATTGACATTTGCATTCATTACCTACCACAATTGTTTTTTGTTTTTATTTTTGGGTTTTGTTCATAATTTACACATTGTTTCATGCATTTTTATCTATCTTGACATATTTTTTATAATTTTAGATATAATTATTAAGACATAAAAGGTTAATATATTTGTACATAGTACTGTAAATACTGCACGCTATTCGAAATATTTGCACGCCTGCATGCAGGTTGAATGCACTGGACTTAACAATTCTAACTGTAAGACCCACTATACTGTGTTCGATGCAAATAAATACTTTGAATCTTTGAATTAAAATTGTTTATCTTTCAGGTCAAATAAGTCAGCCATTTTTGATTTTAGAAAAAAATGTTCATACAAAACATGCTTATTTTAGCGTGTTCTACACGATACTAACATAAAAAATAGGTGTCATCATAGCACAACAACCATCGCAAAATTTTACTAAGATCTAAAATTGTTCATCTTTGGGGTCAAATAAGTTGGCCATTTTTTATTTTAGAAAAAAACTGTCCATACAAAACATGCTTATTTTAGCGTGTTCTATACGATACTAACATAAAAAGTAGGTGTCATTATAGCACAACAACCATCGAAAATTTTACTAAGATCTAAAATTGTTCATCTTTGGGGTCAAATAAGTCGGCCATTTTTTATTTTAGAAAAAAACTGTCCATACAAAACATGCTTATTTTAGCGTGTTCTATACGATACTAACATAAAAAGTAGGTGTCATCATAGCACAACAACCATCGAAAATTTTACTAAGATCTAAAATTGTTCATCTTTGGGGTCAAATAAGTCGGCCATTTTTTATTTTAGAAAAAAACTGTTTATACAAAACATGCTTATTTTAGCGTGTTCTATACGATACTAACATAAAAAGTAGGTGTCATCATAGCACAACAACCATCGAAAATTTTACTAAGATCTAAAATTTGTCATCTTTGGGGTCAAATAAGTCGGCCATTTTTTATTTTAGAAAAAAGCTGTTTATACAGAACATGCTTATTTTAGCGTGCTCTACACGATTCTAACATAAAAAGTAGGTGTCATCATAGCACAACAACCATCGAAAATTTTAGTAAGATCTAAAATTGTTCATCTTTGGGGTCAAATAAGTCGGCCATTTTTGATTTTAGATAAAAACTGTCCGTACAAAACATGCTTATTTTAGCGTGTTCTACACGATTCCTCCATATAAAGTAAGTGTCATTATAGCACAACAACCATCGAAAATTTGACCAAGTAGTTACTTCTGGTAGAAAAACTAAGTTTTTTAAATTTACTTATGAATATCTCACTTTTTGTCAAAATAAAATCGAAGTCTTTTACGACTCCTATGTTTAAAAAAAAATCTAAGTCTTTCACTGCGTACCCATTGAAAGGGCACATCGTCTGTCTAATATCGGTCTAAATGAGGTTTCTTTAGAAATAGTGATTAAACAGTATTTGAATAAATAATTTTATACTACGCGTGCATTTAATATTTTATTTAAAGAAGAAAACAATTTTGCTTTAGGTACCAATATGGATTACAATTTAAAATTAACAAATTAATATTTACATTACAGATCATAATTTAATACGTAGCACAAACGAAATGTAAGAAACGCGTTGCGTAATCGTGATCTGATTGGTCGCACAGCACGGGCCGTAGCGCGATAGACTATCCCGCTCAAATCTCTTCGAGTTCGAATTATGATGCGAACTGATAAGATCATAAAATTTAGAGCTATTGATGTATTTCTTATAATTTCGGTGTATGCATTTCTATAATACTAATGAACAAAATGTACCAACTTGAAAATTTCTAGATTTTTATTGAAGTTAACAGAAGACCTTAAAAGTTGAATTCTTCATATAAATTGAAACTATTGATGAATACGTTAGACATGGAACCTATTCGTTATCTACATAATTTTTTAACACATTTCAGGTACTTGGATGTACTTAAGTATTTTTTTGGAGAAAATATGTAGGTTTTTCTCGCTTCAAGAAAGCTTTCGACAAATTTGTTATAAAATGACAGGTGACATTCAAATAGTTTAATCCAATAATATAAAGATAGAAAATATGACTTGCTTAATCTTTCCTTGATTTTACACGCGTCGGTAACAAATACCTATATTTTACCCAAAGCTTTATCTAAAACAGTTAGACAATATTTTTCTCGATTAGTCTAAAGTGTACTCTAATAGGTAATTTAAAAAAAATCGACTTGTGAGTTATGTTGTGTTTAGGGGTCATTATAGTCTTCGCGTATTCGCCTATTGTGTTGTGGGTACTAGACGATGATATATACATATATAATTATATATAAACATAAATAGTAATAGATAGATATATAAATTCCGGTATGGCGAGATTCGTCGTTCGGATTGGTCCCTGTCGGTGTTGGTCTTTTTCTTTGGTATATGACATCTATTCCCATTTATAATTAAAAAAGTTGTCATGTTACGAGCATAGTGGTTTCCAACTAGCAAACCATAGATAGGTACAGTCAACCAATTGGAACCCTAGGCCACTCCAGAACCATATCAAAATGACAAGCAGTAAGGCCTCGGTCGTTCTGACCAGACGCCGTGCGCCGCGTCCGGCGGGCGATAGGCGCCGCACGCGGCGGGCAGCGGGCGTATGGTCGTTCTAAAATGTGACCGCGGCGGGCGAAATGACGACAGTTTCCGAGGGTTTGGGTTTGCTAAGGGACATCCTTGTGCAAAATGAAAATAAAAAACAAGCATATTTAGTGATAAAGAAGTTATATTAATGATGATACACTAAAAGAAAAGAAATATTTATTTTATTTTATTTATTTAGAAACTAACGGTTTTATATTAAGCTACAAAAGTGTTCATTACAAGCGGTCTAAACCTGGAATTTCCTTAATATTAACAAATTTATTATTTACATATAATTTGTTAATATTAAGGAAATTCCACTCTTCTTTATTATTTACATATAAGAACCGTAATGACAATTGGTAAGTACTGTTGTGGGTTAGTGTGAACATACTCGATTCAACATTAAATTAAATTATTAGCTAAACAAAATAAAGTAATTTTGAAAATTTAACGGTAAACTTAAAACTTTAAGCAATTTGCTCGCTATTTGTTTTTAAAGCTGTTTTAACTAACGGAAAAAATGTCTACTTATATCAAAATATATTGCGGTTACGCATGGCACGTGGCATACTTTTTGTATGGCTTAGAACGTAAAGAGGTACGATTACATTGAAGATTAATATTTTCCATGAATGCTGGGTAATCTATAATGGAATTTAAAATTTTAAATAAAAACAATGAGTTTGAGTCAATATAAATCCTACGCTTTTCCAGGGGTGCAATGCGATGTCGTGTAGCTGAATTTGAATAAGTAACTATCAAAAATATTTCCAGTGCTTTAATCTAAAGACTTCAAGAACTCATTTTTGTACTCCATACTGCTTTACTTTTAATTTTTCTATCACTTTAATCTCCATATTTGCTATCGCCGCCTGGCGCCCGCTAGCGTCCACCCACCCGCCGCAATGCTCCAAAATGACTAAAGACGCGGCGGGCGGCGGCCGGCTGTCGCGGGCGGCGGGTGGACGCCGCACGCGGCGGGCGAGAACGACCGCTCTCGAACATTCCCGAACACACCATTCAGACGCCGCGGGCGACGGGCCGCCGCACGCCGCGGGCGGCGGGTCAGAACGACCAAGGCCTAAGAGATTTCTTACAATCTTATTTATAGCGTTACTATGACATTGTCCAGCCTAGGGATCCAATTGGTACAAGCAGCAACACATGTAACTTACCATCGGTAGATCTTATGTCGTATGTGATTAGGGGTCAGTAGACGATGGTACCCCGCAGTATACTACGGAGCCTTCGTATACTTGAGTTTCCGTTATGTTTAGGACGTAAGACATGCGGGCACTAATAGATACAGTAATGACAACATATTGCTTTTAGTGTTAATATATGTTGACATGGTGCGGAAGACACTGATGTTTAAGTTGTAGATGGTTACAGTTTAGTTAAGTAAAGTCGTCTTAAATAATAATACTTTGTGGAAAATTTTGATGGGTCCTGGAGGGAAACTGCCCTTAAATCCTTCAGCTCATTTCTTAAAGGGTCTCCCTTTTTTTTTTTAAAGAAACAGTAATACATTCAAATTTTTATTTTAAAACGCTTCTCATTTTGGAATCGGACCAGGTAAAAAACAAAATAAAAACTTGCTTGTTTATTTCAGTAATCGATAACGTTATTGTCCAAGATAACATGTCTTTATTTTTCATTGATTGATAGGTGCATTTTCGATCAGCTGTTCCATACGAATTTTTCCACTCCGGGTCATTGTCCTTATCAGATATTGAAATATCGTTCCGTAGTTTTGTATCACCCTGTATAATATCATTAATATCATTGTCGAACTGTTTTTCTTTTCTATTTTGATAGAATATTTCTTGATATTTTGTTAGAAAAACAAAGTATCGCCGCCGTAAAAAAGAGTCCGTCAAATTTGTTGGTTTTTTGAAGTCGGTTATAAATGACGTTTTGCGATCACATACATTATGGTGATTTATTTTTATGCATACAGAAAAAGATAATATTGATTGTGATGAATATAATTATCAAATCCAAGTGTATATAAGTTTCGGTTCGCTATAATTAAACGCTTTTGTAGTTCCGTGAGAGAGATCTATCAAATAATAATGAAAAAACTGCATCGGGCAGTCATCGTCGGACGAGACAGAGTGATGTTGTTGCCTCCGCGGCTCTGATACCTACGTCGACACATGTGAAACAATAAAATGATTTTTAACCGTTTTTTTAGGGTTCCGTACCTCAGATGGAAAAAACAGAACCCTATAGGATCACTTTGTTGTCCTTCCGCCCGTCCGTCTGTCTGTCAAGACCCTTTATCTCGGGAAAGCGTAGATGTAGCAAGTTGAAATTAATATCACATACATAGTCCGAGGTCCTTGAAGCTGTGAAAAAATCAAACCTCTAGGTCAACGCAATCAAAAGATACGGCCGTTTATCTGGCATTTCCCATATATTAGCAATGGGAATCAAGATGTATAGGGTATTTCCCGTGGACCTAGAATCCTGAAATTTGGCAAAAAGCAAAAGCTTACGAGTATAGCACAAGTACAGGAAAAATCCTTAAACCGTATAATTGCCGCACACTGAGAGTTCCGTGCCCCCAGTTTTAAGGAAAGGTCAAAAATGGCCTTGCATACTTTGTGCGGAACACTCGGTTTCAATATTATTGTCAGTATGACTCACGAAGGTTTAAATTGTATGATTTATCAAATAGGTATTCCTGTGGGTTCCTTATCAAGATATTACCGCAGCTGACTGTGGATTGTAATGGCGTTATTCATAAACACACTTCAACAACTGTTTAGCTAAACGATTGTTTGTCCTTATCTGTCACTTTGACAATCGCGTTCGCGTTTGTCAGAATGGGTGAAAACATAAAACTAAAGCTTCTGATTTTTGTGAATAAGGCGGTAAAACTTTAGGAGCCGAGTAGTAATTAGGATGAAGTGGGACACGGACAGGGTCCGCAATGTGGTCTTAATTCTCTTTATTGCTAACGATTAAATAGGCTGACGGGCCATCGCCCACCTACGAGTAAGGTCTGACCGAGATCTCGGTGTCGGTCTCGGCAGTCTCGGCCAAAATTCAAGCCGACATCTTTGTCTCGGCTCTCGGCCGAATAGGGCCGAGATTTTCGGCCTTAGTCGAACCTTCCGTCTTGACACTTTTGCGATGTTGGTGGGTACTCACCAGTATTTTAAGCAATTATAAAGTGTACCGGTACGTAATGCAAGTTTTAACTTTTTTCTCAAGCATTGTCAGTAAATGTAGTGTTTTAGTGATGGCTATATTAAACAACAGTTTAATCTTGACTTTTTCTGGAAAACTCATATTTTTTCGTATATATTATAAAATCTCGGTCTCGGTAAAGTAGTCTCGGTCCGACACCTTACCTTCGACTATGTCTATCGTGAGTTGCTATAGATTTCGAAGGATAGATCTCGACACGAGACAGTTACTCATCACTGCATAGTATAAAACATAGTCGCTTCCCGCTGTCTGTATGTATGTATGCTTAAATCTTTATAAAAAACTTTCTTCTTGTTTACGGTGTTCGGAATATCCCTTTAGACACTGTTAAGATTACAAAATAATGAAATTGATGGGCATTACATTTTTATCACAGGTTATTTTATTTTATTACGTAACTTTCTTGCTGTATTGTTTAAATTATTGTAATAAACGACTTTAATTTTTATATTTATATTTAAAATATAGCATTATTATTTTGGCCATTAAAAAAAAATTACACGACGGAGTTTGATATGGTCTTTCTCTTTATCGCTTACGAGTAAATAGGCAGACGGGTCATCGGCCACCTATGTCTACCATGAGTTGCTATAGATTTCCAAAGATAGATTTCGACGCGATACAGTTGGATCAAACACAAAAAGATGTCCGGAATCTTTCCTGTGAACTTTTCCAAAGTTAAGGTTAGGTATATAGGCTAGTGTAAAACATTTATTTTCAAAATATATACAGTAAGTGTAACTTACCTAGCTACCTACCTTAAATCTAAAATAGGCCCTTGAGGCATTGTACCTAGGATGCTGGCGGCATGTCCTCGTTGTATCGCAATGCTGATAGGTACGTTGTGCGAGGAAGCCACCAGCTCTTCGGTCACCAGTTACATCAACCAGACGTTTCGCGATTTCTACGCAAAACTTGCGTGCGCTGGGACCCCATGGACCAAGAGTTTCGACCCCAAATGGTACAAAATGGTACTCTCTGCCCAGGCTCTTATATTTATTACGTTTTAAAATTTCGGCCGTTCCGCCCGCTTTTACATTAACCTACTTAAAAAAAAACAACGAGTTGCGTAACAATCAGACAGTCTCCTTTTTTTGAAGCGGGTAGAAAATGCGTGTAAACAAAAGGTAGGCAGTATAGGTGGTTATTTTTGGCCACTCAAAAAGGGCCCAACCGCTAATGGATTAAACATGGCAAATGAAGGTGTCCAAGCCCCTAATGAATTCCAAATAACTTTCCGAACCTCGTATTGCTCTCCGACATAGCTCCCAAAAATGAACTGTATCTTAATATTTTCAAGGTTGTGTTTTGATCGCAGTTTTCAGGTTGGTGGCTTTGGGAAACTTCTCATACCTCGTATAAACATTGCATTGTTAACAAAACTGAGCTCTATTCCGTCGCTTCTAAGTCTCTTTTCTATTGCAGGTTTGAGAAAGCACGTTCAGTTTGATAACTTGCCAAACATCGTATAACCCTGCATTGTTTATAAGTGAACTGTATGACTAACACCTTAAAGTTGCCTTTTGATTAAAGATGAGGTAAGAATGGAGGGTGGTATAGCAACCAGGGGGTCTGTGACTTTTCTGTGTCAGTGGAACGCATCTGTCTCTGACGTCATAACCCTAGTGCTTAGCTCCGAAAGGCAGTGATTTGGGAAAGAGATGCGTAACTTTGTTAAGAGTTTTCCCGGATATATGGACTGGTGGAGTCTACTAAAAAGGACAATAAACGATTATATACTATAATCAAAGTCATAGTGTAGTAGTTTATGAGGGTTTTCAGAAAAAACTGGGGCCTCAATTTTCCATACAATCGTCAATCGTAAATAATAAAGAGAATTATGACCAAACCAAAATCCGGCGCGTAGGTAATTTTAAAGATAAATATAAATAAATATTATAGGACATTCTTACACAAATTGATTAAGTCCCGCAGTAAGCTCAAGAAGGCTTGTGTCACGGGTACTCAGACAACGATATATATAATATACAAATACATAGAAAACATCCATGACTCAGGAACAAATATCTGTTCATCACACAAATAAATGCCCTTACCGGGATTCGAACCCAGGACCATCGGCTAAAAAGTCAGGGTCACTACCAACTACGCCAACCGGTCGGTCAAAATAGTCGTCGAGTATAATACTATCGCTGGTACCGCCACAGGATGATGCCACCTTAATTAAGTATTCCTTAATTACTGACTCAGACGCCGCCATTTTGATTTACGCGATGCGCGTGCGTCCATTGTTTTCCTTGTGATTCCTTGTAGGTTGACGTTGTGTATAGTTTGAAATTCACTATTTGGTTTGTTGTGGCAATAAAAACATAAACAATACGATACAAAGATTATTTATTGCCTCAAAACACTGAAACACAGTAAAATCGCCGCGCCGTCAATGGAACTTACTAACGATGTAAACAAAAGGCGTCACATGTTTTGTCACTGTTTCTCCTTGTATTTTCACACTACCTTATCAAACACCACTGAAAACATTCACTACTGAAACGGTCGTGTTATAGTAACATACAGGACATACGATAAATATCTTAATCTTGGAGATTTCATTAAAAACTTAAAAGTGAGGTTATTATGATCAACATGTATACGGTACAACGGTTACAACGGTTTGTATACATTGTTGGCAAGTTTTTTTTTAATACTACGGCTGTGACAAACAAGCATACGGCCCGCCTGATGGTAAGTGGTCGCCGTAGCCTACACCAGAGGTGTTACATGCGCGTTGCCGACGTGGAGGTACTTCCCCAGATGGGCTCTGCTCCAGATTTGAGCGAGACGACATTCGTTGTGCTGTGCCCTACCACACTAAACGATATGCATCCGCTGTGTCCATACCTCTCTTAGAAGTTGCATTTAGCGCGATTTTAGAAGCAGATAACAGGCGGTCTCATAGCTACAGTGCGATTTGTTCCAATATTTATTTTATGTAAATCGTAGGTTTGAACGAAATCGGCTCGATGCAAAATAATTCCCAAGTTACGTGTACTTTTTTGAACAGTTTCATTTGATGATCAAAGTATTTACTCAATTGTTAACTTATAATAAGGAAAACTATTCCAACATACTCATGCCGAGGTTATAATTTGTTTGGCATAGCAATTATATGTCCAGTCAAGTGCAAAAATATGGTTCGACATAATCGACTCATAAATATGGTACTACGCTCGTATTACACCGGCATAAGGTGCTATGGGACATATTTTTGAGTAAGATGTGCACCACCATATTTTTACACTTGACTGTCCCTATACATTATAAAAACCCGGCCAAGTGTTAGTTGGCCTCACGGACAAAGGGTTCCGTACCATTATTTAAAAACGGCAAAGAAATCACGTTTACTCGTCACTTAAATATTTATTTTGTTCTGCTTTTTAGTATTTGTTATAGCGCCAATAGAAATACGTAATTTGTGAACATTTCAACTGTCTAACTATCACAGTTCTTTAGATACAGCCTGGTGACTAGGCCTTGGAACCTGTATTTTTGAAAATTCCTCGTAATTGCCCAATACTCAGAATTATTTTAGGCTCTTTTTGTAGGAAATAATATTGTCTGTTACCGCGATTGTTATTCATTGAAATTAAACACTTTAGAACGGATTAATCGCGTTTATGACCATGATCCTACGTTTCGAGCCCTTTACAGCACTCGTTTTCACAGGGTTAAGATGATGATGATGGTCATTTCTTTTTGTAGGACTCAATCATGGTTTATTTACAATAATTTATTTATATTAAAAAAAAAGAATACACATGACTTAAAAACTAAGATGCGCCTGTAGAGGTTTAATGCGTGGTACAAATGCGTCACTACGCTTACAGCTAATACAGTTATTCACATTTAACAAAATAAAATAAAAAAGGTAGGTAGGGTGCAACAGATGAGTCAGACATCGCCGTCCGCTCTTGATATATACAATTTTTTCAACGCAGTTTTACATTTAATTTTATTTTCGAGACTATTTTTATATGTATCCTCTGGTAAACTATTTAGTATGTCAGGTAGCATGTACTCCCACGTCCTTCTGCCATACACATTAATATATCGCGGTAAATTATATCTGGGTTGAACAATTGTACTGCGTAATTGTTCGTGTCTACATTTTTTCACTAATAATAACAAAAGTAACATCTTCGTATATTTAGATTACCCCATCAATAATAAATATAAAATTAAAGTACCGGCAAAGAACCGAAATAATACGGTTACTTTTGCATGGAGATAATACTGGTATTCAAGCCCTGCTGGTGACAGACGGACTTTTTTGTTATAATAATACGGTTATGAGAAAATTAATGTCATGATTCGCTTTGCCTGTGTTCTAATGAAGTACTCGAGAGACCTTAACTAGTAAACATTATACAGGGTGTCCCACGACGATGCCACATGGAGGGAAAGTACCTTAAATATCATAGATAGGATATTTTACTGAAAGAAGACTTTATTTTATTTTTCAGACTTAGGATAACTGCATTTTAAGTTTTTTTTTTAATTTAGCTTGTCTCGCCCGAAATGCCAACCAGATAAATACTAAAAAATAAACTTTATTTTTCCTTTTCCACTAATCGATACTGTTAATGCCTGTTTTAAAAATTCTCAAAGAAACATTAGGTCTTACACTCGTATAACCGGACAAATAATCCATGAAATTTAATATTTAGATTTTTTTTTAGTAATGCTGTTTTACTAAATTTTAAAAATAAAATAAAGTCTTCTTTCAGCATAATATCCTATCTTTGATATTTAAGGTACTTTCCCTCCATGTGGCATCGCCGTGGGACACCCTGTATATACATTAACACACCCGTTAAACCAGAAAATTATCTAATTACTTTAATGATCTCCTTCCCCAGTCTTCATTAACGCGTTAGCGAATTTCCTTTTGAAATAAACAATCTGAAAAATTATTTTGAAACAAGTATTAGATATTTATAGACTACAGACCAATTAGTAGTATCGGGTTCGCTGTTAAAACACTTAATTTGTTTAGATTACAGAATTATCGTCCTACACACCTTTTGTTTTTATTGGAAGACGGGATAATTATAAATAAAACACCTGTAGCTGAAATATCTTAAATCAAACAAAAGTTTTCTTGTTTTATTAGTCAATCGGTGCTTAGGTATAAGTAACACTTTTCATCACACTTGCTCGGTAATGGTATTATAACGCGCATGCGTATAGAGCTGTTAGAGCCGATATACTCCCCTCGGGAGTTATGGATTTGAGCACAGTATAACTCCCGAGAGAGTTATGAGTTTAGTTTTAAAATATCGTACGTCGGTTCACTTCAGACTAAGGAGGTTTTGCATCAGCTAAGGCTTATTTCAAATCTTCAAACTTGTCTATAAATCAACTTTACTGTGTATTATTCAACTTTAATAAACATATTCATTTGTATATTTTTGCCTTTCAAGTGTGATGAAATAGTACATTACCTAACTAGTGTGGTAAAACAAAGAAAGGCCGAGATCGCAGATGTATGCGACCCGAGCTGCAAGCGAGGGACGTAAATATGCGATCAAGGGCTTTATTTATTACCTCACGTGTTAGGTACATCATTTTATGCCTACACTTGGGCAGAAATCGGCTTTTTCCGTGCGCGTAGCGTGCGGAAAAAGGCACTTTGTGGCCAGGTGTGGCATAAAACATTTTATGCATCACGGTCGGTAAGAGGATTACAAACTCTAACAGACTCTCGTTAGTAATCCTGTACTTACCTCCCTAGATGCACAATGTAGGTACTATTCCGAAATGCCTTGCATTATATACAATCACATAAACTACTATAGTATTTTAATACGCTCTGTCGTAACACGGCACTGTGGAGATAAAATACTCTCGTGGAAGTTTGCATGCAGAGGGTAGTTTGCAGCTGACTGTATAAATAAGATACGAACAGGGTGTTATGCAAGTTATAGATAACACATGAACTAGTGATATCGTATGCAGTGTAGGCATTAAGACCTTGTTCCCGTTTCCACCCATACAAAAATATCTTTATTGGTTTGTGTCGGTCAGGAACTAAGAACTAAAAGGAATGAAATCCCATCACGGACCGAAAGGAACTAGTTCCTCGCCAAAAAGTTAAATCTGTCCTCGGTCTTGTGTCTTGTGTCGCAGTGTTAAGGTTCAATTTGGCGTATCCTCGTTTTAGTGTCGGCGGGATGTATTAGCGTAGGCAATTCTTCAGTGAAAATCACACGTAGATTTTCATTTAAGGTGTTTAAGGGGCCCGTCCATTCAGTTGTAGCACTTGTAGCCAATAACAGACCGGCGAAGAAGACTGATCTGCACACATATTATTAATGTACAATTTAAAATTTCCAGAGTCATACTGATATTAAATTGCAACGGTTATCACGTATTTATTTAGACTGCATCGGACAGTCATCGTTGGACAGACAGAGTAGTGTTGTCACCTTTCGCGGCTCGGGCATCACTGAGTGATACTGTGAGTGATGACTGCCCGATGCGCGATGCATTCGAAACATGTCACGCCTATTGTGATAAAAATATGTCAATGTTTTTTTTAACCGTTGCATTGCTCTGAAATGCGTTGAAGAACCTTAGAAAAGGGCCAGCTTGTTACAACCAATATTACTATGATATTACGCCTGCCCCTAGTTTAGTACGTAATACCTCATAACCGCATCAATTTTAGTACTGTAATGGGTTTCAAATTTGGACCAGCTGTCAAAACCAACACTGAAAGTGGGTTTCTATTCTACAATTCTTAGACTCATAGACTGTTGTCGATACAAGCGTTATTTCGGTATGTTTCTTTTTTAAATATAAATCGTACGACATTTGAACTCGAGCGATATGAGAATTACGACTGCATTATCTACAGAGTGTAGCTAAAAAGCTGGTGATCCGTTTAAAGGCGAAATCTGTATCGTGTTTTGGTTACAAAAAGTAGAAATAATCTATTTTGAGGTAAATAAAATAGTACGGACCTGGTGGTCTCTTTATGCCAACCCAGCATACAAAGAGATGTACATTGTACAGTCGCCAACAGATATATCGAAGCGTCCGAGGTGTTCAAAATATCTGAACAAACTCTAACGCCTTGAGAATATAGGCGTGTTCAGAGATTCGTGAGTGCCTTGGCTTTATTTAAAGTTGTGCCCTCATACTTTTTTCAATATGTAAATTTGCTATGTGATTGTTACTCAGAATCCCGAGCTCTTTCGATCCCGGTATGAGAAAAAAAAGTGTCTCAAACTTTCAAATATATCACTGTTTTTTCACCAACGGGTCACCCTGTATAGTCCCGCAAGCAGTATAACACTTTATAACAACTCATTTCAAATTATGGCAGGTATTTAATAGGTATCGAGAGTTGCATAAGCAATAATGAGCGCGCAGCATTGCAATGGCCGTGACACCGATCGGGCGGTCCCAAAACGTCATGCTCGACAGTTTTTGCTGAGTTTAGTAAATAAGAGAAATACCAGTCTAACTGTTGTTTATTTACTATTAAAACTGACCTTTGGCCGCGACTTCGTCTGTGTATGGGCATTTTCGGAAAAAAGTGCACCATTTTAATGAAAATGGATCCTCGATTCTCCATACAAAAAAAATTGTCAGTTTTGTAACGGCCCATGTAAAATGTATGAAAAAATGCGTAACGAAACTGACCAAAAAAACGGCACACTTCCTATATTAAAAAAAAAAAAATGGTACCCTATTTTTAAAAATGCCCGTAAACGGAAATTTGCAACCACTATTTTCACCCCCTTAGAGGAAGAATGTTTTGTTTTTTAAAGTAGAAGATCCCGACTTGTAAATTGTCGAAATCAAAATGACAAGCAGTAAGAGATTTCTTATATGTAATCTGATTTATAGCGTCTAACTATTGGAGTGTAAAAGTTTTTAAAGGGTCGGCAACGCGCATGTAACACCCTTGGAGTTGCAGGCGTCCATAGGCTACGGTGACCGATTACCATCAGGCGGGCCGCATGCTTGTTTGTCACTGTCATAGTATTAAAAAAAAGAAGTATGTTAGTTGTAAGTGTATTATATCATAGTGTTAAGTTACATCAGTAGTAAGTGATTAGGACAAACGATATTAGGGAGACCCGCAATAAGTCCGCCTTTTCCGTGCGAATAATAAATAATAAAACCCTATTGAACTGCTATATGCGATTTCGATCATCGATAAACTCTCATACTATCTCCAAGCATAGTCATAAAATTTACGCCCAAACAAGATTCAAACCAACAAGGCATTCTCAGTACCTTACGTCATCCATTTATTTATAGGAGCTTGCTTGCATCCGAAATTCTAAGTCGTAAGCAGCTAAGGGCCTTACCGTGAATAGCGGCCCTCATGCTAAGGTTCAGAATACACAGACAATGAGGTCTCCACTTATACAGGGTGGAAAGACACGACGATCCTTCTCGCAAAGGGGGGTTAGTTTAAGTGAAGGAGAATCGATTAGTAATGTTTATATTTTTGTTACGAACAATCAGTAAAAATATTAAAATTAATTAATGTTCTTCTTAGTGACAACCCTGCTATTACTATGTACTATACCTACATGTAACTGTAATGTGACACTTTATGTTTACAAAAATTTGCTCGACATACCGCAGCACTCGCTCTTCAAACCTTGGTGCAATGTGAACTACACCTCCTCCCCGTTGGTCGTTTTGGCCCGTTTGTGGTACTATGGGCTGATTATTTGCCACGCGATCAAAGGCCCGTAAAATTGACATACGGCTAGTTGGGTGTGGTGGAGGATATCTTTGTCGATAGCGTCGTAACGTCTCGGCGGCATTATAATTACACTCCCCGTATAACATAAGCAAATTTAGGTAATCGCGGGCTCCCAAGGGCATTTTGAAAAAAGGTTTTATCACGTAATTTGCAATTTATTTGCGTCACTGTTTTATCACGGGTAAGACTGAGTAAAAATTAATATTTTTCCCAAACAAAATAATACAATTGTGCAAACTACCCACTTACAAAAATCTAACTTAACCATAGAGAAATTGAGACTAAGGGCAGTTACAATAAATAGGTTCATAAAGCCCATAATACACCGCCAGAAGAGCATACTAGGCGGGGTGCGTGGAAGCTAGAAAATGCTGTTGGTTAACCGATTTGTATGGAAATAAATGCAAAAGTAACATGTTTATTTGAATTATAAAAATAAAGGCTTCAGAAGATATTATTTTCAATTCTACGATTCTGCATGTATAACTGCCCTTAGTCTTAATTTATCTATGGTTAGTTAGATTATTGTAAGTGGGTAGTTCACACAATTGTAATATTGACTGGGAAATATTATGGGGTAGAAATGTTGTTTTGGTAAATGTCACTGACCTTTGTGTTATTGTTAAATGTTATTGAACCTAATGAGGGTTGTCACTTGCAGTATTTTGCATCAAAAGTTAACTGCCTATAACTTAAAAACGCTTACGAATATGAGCCTAGTTTCTTTAGAGGAAATACAGTACTAAATCTAAACAATCCCCCTTTTGCGGAAAGGATCGTCGAGCCGTTCCACCCGGTATACACGGTTTTACTTGCAAATTTCTACGATTCCATGAGCATAACCGACTACCCTACACCATTTTATACTACAATATTCCAGGTCAACCACTAAAACACAAAAAAAATTCACCTCACTAGCTCGGAAAGCGCTCTTTTATCCTTTGAAAGTAGCGGGAGAAACGCATTTTGTCTACTAGTGGAGTAATTAATTTCACCTTGAGTCTTGAATGGTTTATTCAAGTTAACTGGTAGCAGTGAATTATAAACTGTAGTTTTGAATAATATGTAAGCTACATTTGGATGTGCTTTGTGATCGTGCCCATGTAGTTTTTATTATAGCGATAGTGAAGTGAAAAATGTTGTATTGCACTCGGAGGCTTGTTCAATTCTCGTGCCTTGAGACCCTCGTAAAGCTCAAGATTCCAGTTCTTAAACCAATAACCGAAAACCGGAAACCTCTTTGTCACGCCAATATGCAAGTGTGACAGACATGGAGACACAAGTCCTCAATTGTTCGATTTTAGTGGTATAGGCCCTGGGTAAGAGCGACAGGGTCGAAACGTTCGCGGCAGGCCCCCAGTTATCTGTCACTGCGCAACTTTATCGATAGCGGAATCCGGGTTTACAGTCGATGGTTATCTGTCCGGTGCTTGTGCAATTTCATCAGAGTAAGTTTATTACTTAGGGAGTAGACATAACTTGAGATCGATTAGGATTACCGCGAGTCGATTTGCCGCTAGGGGCGCTAGTAGAACGTGGGTCTTGCGGGAACATTTCAAATGTAACTTTGACAATTCTCCCATACTGGCCTGCCGCCTGGTGAGCGATAATACGGTAGCTCCCATTGTATTCGAGTGATACTCGTAGCTAAAACTGTCGACGGCTTCCCAAGACGCAAGACGGCTTTGGTCACAACACATTTAATCCTAAATTGACCGAGTGAGCAAATTTAAGGGTCTCTGTTTCAGCTTGTGCAGAATTATTTCTTGTGTCTGTCCATTTGTTCCTCTACAGGTCGCATTTATCAACAAATTCTTGTTAAATTGCGTAAACAAGTTTGTTGATTACATACAATTTTACGATTCTGAAAAAAAATTGCCAAGTTACGCTGTCCGGAGTTAGCGGTTAGCGGCGACATTGTATATAAAACAAAGTCGCTTCCCGCCGTCTGTATGTATGTACGCTTAAATCTTTAAAGCTACGCCACGGATTGTGATGCGGTTTTTTTAATAGATAGTGATTCAAGAGGAAGGTTTATATGTTAACAACCCGTGCCCATACTAAAATACTTACCTCCGGGACAGTTGGCTAACCCTGTTTGCTAAGTTTACACCTAGTTTTAGATAGCACGTTTTAACTAAATCAATTTCAACAATGCTGCCGGCTAAACCGGATCAAAGCGGCTTTGCATTGACACGAAATGCCTAGCGGTCTGCGGCTTACCGTATTTACTGCTCCGCAACTTGCATCCCTGTTCACACCAACAAACCTTTGAATATCAGGGATGGAAAATGACGCAATCGACTGGCGAATCGCCCCTTAGGCCTTACCAACTGGACTGGAAATGAGGATTAATGTTAGTCGATTTCCCGCTAGGGGCGCTAGTGGAACTGGGTCCTGCGGGAACATTTCAAATGTAACTTTGACGATTCTCTCATATTGACACAGGACCCACGCATGAGTGGCGCCGCCTGGTGAGCGACAATACGGTAGCTCCTGTCGAACATTCAAAATATAAAGCTTGATTTTCTTATTTAAGCCTTATCTACATTAGGAGATACTTCCTTTCTTATTTTATGATAATAATCATTACTACATGTCCACAAGCTGTGTACTATTGACCACAGGAAATAAAAAGTGCGTGTTCAGCTGAACTGTAGAGACATTCTTTCCTGTGGCCAATAGTTAACAGCTTGTGTTCATTTAGTCATGATTTTTTCATACAATTCAATAGAAAAGTACTTTTTAATGTGGATAAGGGTTAAGAAAATTAACCTTCATAGCCCTTAACTCTTGAAAAGTCCACCGGAAAGATCCCTAACATCGTTTTGTGTTTTACACAACTTACTGTGACAATGAATGAAAATGACATAATTCATGTAAAACTTATAGCGTGGTCCAGATTCATTCATAAACTGCCCATGCAATTTTTAACGCAATAGAACCTGTAGATATGATTTTTATATTAATTTAAGAAAGGGATTTGTACCTATACTAAGATAACTATATTACTATATGTGAGATCCTATAATTGGCTCTCGGTTGCTACTATTATCACTATTATCATTGTTACAGCTGTTGGTTCTCCATGTATAAATATGGTTTAAGACATTTATTTCTCATAAAGAATTTACAAAATTCACTTAAATGAGATATACTAATTTTTAACAATACATTTTATAGCTAGCGTGCACTTATTTTTACATTTAAGAATAATATGTACAAACATGCCATGATTTTTATTTATAAATAATAAAGTGGGTAGAATCGTTTTAAGTATGTACAGCCGCTTAGAGAACAAGTTACTTCGGCCGTCCTGTTCAGATGCGTCACAGCGGAGATAAGAAATGAATGCTCGCGAGTTATAAAGAGAGCGGCTTAGATGGATGCGGTATAGCTGTGCACACTACAGATGTGGTAAAATTGGTAGTAAAGAATCAGGTTTTATTTAACCTAATATCGTATTAGTTATTTATTATTATTATTTATTTATTTATTGTTTTTATTTTTATGTTATTTTTATTATTATTTCTTGTATTCAATATTTAAATTAAATTAAATATAAAATTAAAATAAATAAAAACTCACATGACCAACGATCGTGTTCATTGTATCGACTGACGTTTATCTAACATAGCTATTTATACGTTACGTACGAATAGCCATATATTTGAGACTATAGATGTGCAAGTTGCGAAAAGTTTCCAAAAAGATGGAAAAATTCTAGGAAATTTCTTGAAAACTACACAGAAATTTAAGAAATTTCAATCCTCATACAAAAATGTGAGAAGTTTCTGAAATTGTATAGATAATGACAGTATGACCAACGATCATGTTCATTGCATCGACCGACGTTTATCTGACATAACTATTTGTTCGTTAAGTACGAATAGCCATACATTTGAGGTGCGGTGGTTATTTGTATACAAAATGACAGTAAATGCCATTCCGGTTTGTTTATGGTCTAAGAATCGTCCGGATTTGCTACTATTTGAATAACGCAAGTAGCTTAAAATTGATAGTTCGGTAATTCGGCCGTGTCACTTTACAAGGGGCCCCAGGGGCAGGTTCCACAAGAAAACACCCTTAACTCCGGGTTAGTCGGGTAACCCCGGACGGTGCGCGTGGCGTTGGCGCTAAATATAGCAGGTATACCTTGCAACCAAAATGGTCGCGCACTGTGCGGTTTCTGAGGAATTTCCTCCCGCGGACGCTCCGGCTGTGGAATGAGCCCTGCCGAGGTTTTCCCCAAATACATATTACATTATGGGGTTCTTCAAAAAGTGTTCAAGATTTTAATGGGACGGCAACGCGCATGTGTACCATAGGCTACGGTGACCGCTTTCCATCAGGCGGGCCGTATGCTTGTTTGCCACCGTGATATACAAAAAAAAGTATTAGAGCAGCCACACTTATTTAAAAGTCCGGAGTCTTTCTCCGGGACCACGGGGGCATTGTCGCCCTTGAAACGTCGGAGGTTTGTTTTCAAAGTTTATACACGATTAAGCCCCGTTTTAGTAAATTTATAATACACTTTATTATATTTTATTTATTTATATAAAAAAAAACAATCACTCAAACGCGCGGACAATGCGCGTGCTCAGATAAGTACTTGCGAGCACCTCGAACGCTCCGATATTTCTGACGCCGACTGTACAGTCGCCACCAGATATATCGGAGCGTCCTAGGCGTTCAAAATATCTGAACAAGCACTATAACTAAGGTCCGACCGAGACCGAGATTTTATAATAAATACGAAAAACGCGCATTTTCTACAAAAAACATGTAATAGTCAAGAATGAAACTGTTGTTTAATAAAGCCATCACTAAAACACAACATTTACAGTCAAAGCTTGAGAAAAAAGTTATAATTTGCATTACGTACGATAACACGGTACACTATGATTCCTTAAAATACCCACCAAAATCGCAAAAAGTGTCAAGATGGAAGGTTCGGCCAAAGCCGAGAATCTCGGCCCTTTTTGGCCGAGAGCCGAGACCGAGATCTCGGCTCGAATTTTGGCCGAGACTGCCAAGACCGAGACCGAGATCTCGGTCGGACCTTAACTATAACGCTTTGGCAAGGCAATAGAGGCGTGTTCAGATATTTGTGAACACCTCTGTCGCTCCGATATATCTGACGGCGACTGTACATGGTCAAACAGTAAACAAGTGAAGTTTATTTAGCTCGTAAAAAAGGTTAAAGCGAGCACACGGGTCACGGTCGGACGATTATCTGACGACATATAAAAACTTGTACAAAAAGAGGAATAATTCTACGTGATTCGATTTCTAAATGTTTGTGTGCACATGCAGTGTATGGTCTTATAACAAAGGCAAACAGGGTCTCTAAATGGAAAATTAAAAGTTTAATATTTTGCCCGGTACTAAAAAAATGCTTGGCGCTCTAACCTAACCCTTTTTGTAAGTACTTAGATAGCGCTTACAAAAAGACAATACTATTGTATTAATACAATGCCTTTGTAAGTTAACGAGCTCAGGTAAAAGTAATCACTAATCATAAAACGATATTTTTATGACTCTGTCCCAAAAAATCGAACATTTTCGAGCGATAGCTTTTACGCGTTATCTGAAGTTATTTTGATATTGACAACTTTTAAACTAATGCTTTTGGATTGAAATTAAACACTTTATAACGGATTAATCGTATTTATTAACACCTACCTACGTTTCGCGCCCTTTACAGCACTCGTTTTCAGAGAGTTAAGATGATGACTGAGAGAATGCGAATTCTCGCCGTCAATTGTGCTCAGTTGTATGGCGGCGATTCAGGTTAGGTTCTTAACTGTGCTCAGTTGTATGGCATCGAAGCATTTGAAGCCGCCAGTGTGGACTTGCCCAATATATCAAGCAAGAGAGGCAGAGTTGGGCAAAAAGTAATTGTAATTACTACTTTCAATTACATTTGTATGTGGAATTACTTTTTTCCCAACTCTTATCAGAGAAAGCCCAGCTGTTGTATGTATTTAGTCAGGATATAAACACATTACGTAGGTAAATTTTTCCCGCTATTACACACAAATCACACAATGGACATCGCAAAAATGTAAACACTTGTAAGACTGATCTGATTATTGATGGATCTTATTACGGGGAGATAAGGCCTATTATCGGTCACTACGAAAATCTTGCTAGGCGTGTGTAGTCACGATGCGTCGCTGAGCCTATCGGTTCTCGGAACATGTGATGAGTCAGCCGGTCGCAAAAACGGCTTCGTAGTAGGCCACAAGCCAATAGGGTCATCTCATCGATTCAAGTTTACTGAAAAAAAAAAGATAGATATAGATTAGTGTATATACTTGCACAGTCAAGTAGTGTTGGCCTACTCACTCGTGAGGCACCTCATTTGTACAGTGAACTATAAAGATATGATTACAGTCAAAGTGTCAAAATTTGTATACCTACAGGACTTTATTGTCTGAACATTAAGGCAGTTGACTGTACTACTTATTTTGCTCGTTTTTCACAATATATCAGGCCGCGCAAATGTAGCACTTAATTTTTTTTGTCCCACGCCTTAATGACACTTAATTTTGTCATACACCTCAAAATATGTCATACTTCTCAAAATTGCATCAAAGCTCTTTGTCCCACAGCTCTTATTTGTCACGCGGATCAAAATTTGACATTTGCACAACTTAACTATTTTATTGCCGATAAGTCGAGGTTGTGGTACTGCAAATTTGTGAGTACCTCACCTCAAATGAGGCATGGCATTGTACCACCTCATTTCTGTAAATGAGGTACACTATATGCCAAAGTTAAATTGTGAAATGACTTGACTTGACTTGACTAGGTAATTAGGTATATTATAAACTAAAGTACCCTAACCTGGGCGTTTTTATTTTTTGTAGTAGAACAAATTTTTTTGCTTAGTTGGAAAATTTTATTTGTTCTACTCAGCATTGCAAGCTCTTTCAATCTTACAAAAAAAAGGGTAAGGAAAAAAAGGGTCCTAAAATTTCCATACACTTTTCCAACTGTAAATTACGCTACTGGTGGCGAAATAGTAAAAAATCTTGGGACCATTTTTCTTCTACGATTTAAAGAGCACGCAATTCTGAGTAACATAAAAATTTCCAGTTTAGCATA